>CAMRHE010000108.1:4381815-5814087 GCA_947044405.1 Leptodactylus fallax | reverse complement strand
TTTTTATTGAAATTTCGACATGAATACATTACAAATCGTAAACACAGCAAGGAACAAGGGCATAATTATGGCCTCACATACAGCGTAGTCACAGTACAATACATTATACTCCGGTGAGGTACATCCATGATTAAAATACATATAATACTGTATAGTAAGAGCATGTAAGTCTGTCCAAACATACGCTATACCTAACACGGCAAGGTCATGTGGAACGACAATCGGGTCTTGCCATGCGGAGGAGGGGGAGGGGAACGGGACAGTGGAGGATAGGGTGGGGAACGAAAGGTCAAAGAACAAAAGAACATAAAACATAAACATAGTCCAGGCCTAGAGAACGAATAGGATCGGATCGCATCCCCCAGCCCACAGAGCAGGTAACCCACCCTGAAATCTAAGGGGCAGACCCATCAGCCACCAGGCATTAACTTTCAAATTAAGTAGTTAGATAACATGTTGGTGCACCAGGAGCAACAAAGCAGAGCGTCCCTGAGAGGCTACAGGAGTAAAGTAAAATGTAATACCATAATGGCAGGTAAGGCCACTTCGTATAGGCTGCCAATGGGTGTACAGTGGGGGGAATGCCTTTGCCCATGACTCCCAATGTGTCCTGAACCTTTCCAGGCTCCCACCATTGCATGCATAAATACGCTCATATTGATAATTCAGTGACACCACTGAAATCAGCTCAGTCGATGTCGGACAGGAAGTAGACTTCCATCTTTGTGCAATTAGTAGGCGGGCAGTCCCTAGTACCTGACATACAACTGTCCTATATCTACCCGGTATCATGTGAATGCCCAGCAGGAGAAGTGCCAGTTCAGGTGTACACCCCACCACTCCACCGCACAGGCTATTAATCAAGGAAAACACAGTACCCCAAAAGGGCTGAATAAGTGGGCAGTGCCAAAACACATGGAATAAAGAACCGATTTTCCCGTATCCCCTCCAACAGCAAGGTGAACACGATGGGTAGAACTTAGCTAGGCGTAGAGGAGGGTAATACCAGCGTAAAAGTATTTTACTATATTGCTCCCAATGCGAGGCACATACTGTGGATCGCTTAGCCCATCTCATCGCCTCCCGCCAGTGACCAGCCTCAAATCTACTGCCTATGTCGTCTTCCCAAAGGCACATGTGTTTAGTCTTACGAAAAGTGCAATCCATATTTAAAGTGCGATACAAAGTTTTGGTGGTATAAGCCGCTAGGGAATCCTGTGGGTGCAAGAGGTCGGCGGCCGGCTGCGGCAGATGCAGTTGAGCTGAGGTGGGGTCAGACAAGTAGGAAATCACTCTAGTGTAGGTGTATGCCTCTGTTGCGGGTAGATTGTATGTCTCTTTCAACACGGAGAAGGGCATTATCGTACCACCCCTATACAGGTCGGAGACATACCTTATCCCGCATCTACGCCACCCATCTAGAGATAAGTGCGGCATCTCGTGAGGTAGTGTCGTAATGGGTAAATTCAGTGTTACCTCAGGAGCATCTCCACCCCGAATAGCACAGAATGCATGCCATGCCCCAATCGTAGCCTGTACAGCCGGTGGAGCAATTGCAGAAGAACCGCTTCTGTGTCCTGACGCTAGCAGGAATCCCTCCCAATCAGCAATCTGAGCCATTTGGGCCTCCATAGCTGGCCACAGTTTGTCATGGTTCGTTTTAAACCAAAATTGGAGTTGACCCAACACAATGGCTAAATAGTAATGGTACAAAGTTGGTACACCCATACCCCCATTAACTCTTGCTTTAAACATTGTATGTAGTGCTACTCTAGGTTCACCACCACTCCATATAAAGGACATCATTTGTTTTTGAAAACTCAAGAAGGTGGACTTGGGTATCGGGATCACTAGTGTTCTTAAAAAATAAAGTATCCTAGGAAGGATCAACATTTTATATAAGACTATTCTTCCCATCCAGCTATGCTCAAATTTAGTTAACCCATCGAGCTTCTTCTGCAGGGTAGCTAGCAACCCCGGAAAGTTGGCCTTAACTAAATCTTTTGGGTTTGGGGTGAGTCTTATTCCCAGATAGGGTATAGAGTGCGAGCACCATTGATAGGGCAATGTATTTTTGATGTGGTGTATATTGTTTTGAGTCAGACCAATTCCCAAGATCTGAGACTTGGATTCATTAACTTTATAGTAGGATAACTCTCCAAAATCTTTCAGAATTTGAGATACAGTACCGAGCATGTTAGTAGAGTAGAAAAGGGACAGGATCACATCATCCGCGAATAAATTAATTCTGTGGTCTGTCCGGCCCAACTTGATGCCAGTCAGACCCAGGTGCGTCCTGATCGTCTCAGCCAAAGGCTCCATCAATAGTGAGAATATCAAAGGGGACAATGGACACCCCTATCTCATGCCATTGGTAATGGCGAAGGGGCGGGACAGGACCCCATTCGCCAGCACTCGTGCGGATGGGTTAGAGTAGAGAGCAGAGATTGCAGTAGCTATGGGACCAGAAAAACCAAATTTATGGAGAACTTCGAAAAGATACCCCCAATGCACCCTATCGAACGTCTTCTCCGCATCCAGGGACAGGAGCAGAGAAGGCGTCCGCCGAGCCCAGGCCGCTGCAACCAGCGCGACCACACGTCTCGTGCCGTCTGGGGCCTGTCTCCCTTTAGTAAATCCAACCTGATCTCCGCCTATCAGTGTGGGCATGACATCGAGAAGTCTGTTCGCAAGTACCTTCGCAAACAACTTAACATCCGCATTTAATAGTGATATGGGCCGGTAGTTGGAGGGTTGGGAGGGGTCTTTGCCTGGTTTGGGTAGAGTCACAATCGTGGCAGACAGCATCTCAAGGGGAAATGCCCCCGTCACCATCTCTAAGTTAAACATCTCAGTAAGGTGAGCAAGAATAAGTGGCTTGAACAGCTTGTAGTATTCCCCAGAGAACCCATCAGGGCCCGGAGACTTATTGAGTTTTAAGCCATCTATCGCCTTAGCCACTTCCTGAGTGGAAACCGGAACATTTAAAGACTGCAACTGTGCAGGGGCCACAGAGGGGAGGTGCAAAGAGCTTAAGAATCGGTTAATATCTATCCTCGAAAGCTGCGTGGTATCCGGGTCATCTCTTAAGTTATACAAGTCCTGATAATATTTACTAAATTCATCAGCAATTTGTTGAGGGTGGAAAATTTTTGCCGTGGTCAATTTAGTCACAAGAAATGGAATTTTAGATTTAATCCTTGCCGCCTTGACTCTCTGTGCCATTAGCTTGCTGGCTTTATTGTACGACTGGTAATAGGATGCTTTCAAGCGTTTAGAGTGTTTCTCGAAGTCTACCAGTAGGTGGGCGCTCAAATCATCCCTAGCCTTCCACAAAGCAGTCAATAGGACAGGATTAGGGTCAATTTTATGTTTCTGCTCTAGAGTAGCTCCTTCATCGTTCGCAATCGTTCGCGTTTGAAGCGCGAGGTATGCTGAATCATTAGACCCCTAACAAATGCCTTATGTGAATTCCAGAGGCAAAATTTATCATCTACCGAGGGGGAGTTAATATTAAAGAATTCAGCAATGTCAGTGCTCAGGTTCTCGGGTACCGATGTCAGAGACATGACATATGTATTGTTTCGCCATGACATGGGAGGAGTTATGGTGCCAACTAGATGGATGCTAAGTATGATAGGTGCGTGGTCTGACCACGTGATATTTCCTATTTCACACCCCTGTACTCTAAGAAGCATATCACTCTGGACTAGGAACATGTCTATTCTGGAGTAAGATTGGTGCCTAGCAGAGTAAAACGTATAATCCTTCTCGGAGGAATGGAGGCACCGCCAAACATCATGAAGCTCCGCCTGCCGGAGCCAAGGCCCTGACTGTTGAGGTGGATGCTTGCCGCGATAAGTAGAATCAGCAGCAGCGTCATGTACAATATTAAGATCACCGCATAGTAGAACCTGGCCCTGAGCATGTTTCCTACACTTCTTCAATACCGAGTTTATAAAGGAAATCTGAGATGCGTTAGGGCAGTATACGTTTATAATAGTAAGGGGGCAATTGTCAAGCAAACAGATTAGAGCTACATAGCGGCCCTTGGGATCTAAAATGACATGTATTAGCTGAAATGACACTGTGTGCTTTATCGCTATGAGAACACCCGCAACCTTCTTGGCGGCATTGGAACAGAAAACATGGGGAAACAATTTGTGGGAAAACTTTGGCGGACGAGAGTCACAGAAATGCGTCTCCTGTATGCAAATTACATCTGCTGCAGATCTGAGAGCCTCTTTCCACAGCAATGAACGCTTGAAGGGACTGTTTAGCCCCCTCGCGTTAAGTGACAGTAGTTTGACACCCATTAATGTATTCAAGAGTTAGCAATATAGACCGGTAGCATAGAAGGTCAGGTACAAAAGTAACATGAAAAGGACATCTCTTAGGCCTAGAGGGGAACAATTCCTTAATGACAATAGTCAACATATAACTATGCAACAGTAAGGAAAAAGAAAATAGTGTCACACAACTGAGCAGTGTAATACTGCGCAAACTTAGGGGGAAGTTTGCCATTGAATAGGAGTTACAAAACACGCCTCAGGTAACTCACAGTACGTCCATATTGAGCTGTTCACTTGGCGGGGGTGGTAGATTTCCACGGAGGATCCAACTTATGGGACTCGGCCCTTGAAGATTTCTGGATATTAGGCACAGGTGGTGGCAGGTTCCACTGGAGCAGCAAACTCCTCCCTGTATCAAAGGAGTTAAATGTAAAAGTCACTCCATTTCTGATAATGATGACTTTAGTTGGAAATCCCCACTTGTAGGGAATGTCGTGTTGACGGAGGACCGCTGTAATAGGAGCCAGCTCCCTTCTGGCAGCAATGGTCGCCTGAGAAAGGTCTGCATATAGTTGGATTTCTTTAAACCGCTCAGGCAAAGATGATCGTTTCCTTGACTCAAGCATGAGATGATATTTGACGTGGTAGAAGTGTATGCGGGCGAGGGTGTCCCTGGGAATATGATCAGGCATCCCTTTCGGCTTCGGCAGGCGGTGGGCCCTGTCTATTATAAGATCTGCATCAGAGCATTGTGGCAGGATTGCTTTCATTAAGCGTTGCAGATAAGAAGTCAGGTCCCTGGCTGCGACTGACTCTGGTATGCCACGAAACTTGACATTGTTCCGCCTATTCCTATCTTCCATGTCGGCAAGTTTAAGTTTGACCGCCGCTAATTCTTCCTCAAGATCATTATGGGCATCCACTATAGTATTGTGTGCCACAGCAAATTCACTCATCTTATTTTCAACATGGTCTATCCTGTTACTAAGAGAGTCATCTGTGGAGGATACGGACATAATCGCCTTAGTGATATCCTTCTGAATAGATCTATGCAAAGCTAGCATTATATCCTTCAAGAAGGATTCAGAGGCAGACTGGGTACCTGCAGGGATAGCCTGGAGCACATCTGACTCGCAATGTTGGGGTTCTTCTGTAGCTGGGCGGGATTCAAAGCAGAATGTGGTATCCCATCTCATCCTCTGCTTTACAGGGCTTTGTGTAGGGGTGCTGCTGCCTGCCTGGGAGGATGCTGCCGCAGGGGAGAGGTCCTGATGACCAACCGGAGCTGGATTGGGTGGGGATGGGGGTTGTAGTCCCCTCTTATAAGGTTGCTGCTGGCCCTCTGCACCCCTCCTCAGGCTCTCCTGGGAGCCTGGCCTGTCGGTATGAGACCCCTGATGTGGTGGATTAAGCTGTTGGGACTCCTCACCTGAAGCGCTGTTGTTTGCAGCGCAAAGGCGGCCTGCTGTGCGCTGTGGTTGAAGGAGAGAGGAATCGCCGGCGCCATCTTGGACGGCGGCTGGCGCGGCAAAGAAATCCGTGAGCCACTTTGGGGGGCCTTTTTTCCCCCCGTTTGGCCATTTCCCCGCTGTCTGTGGGGGTTGAGGATCTCCCCTCTCATGAATTGCCGGGTATCGTCAGCGCAGAGTTGCCGGTATGAGCCGCTAGAGTCTGCGAGGCCTCAGAGCGCTACGGACCAGCGACCATCTGAAGCAGCGCCAAGCCACGCCCCCTTTAAACTAGACTTTTTATGGATATCTTTGAGAAATGGCTTTCTTCTTGCCACTCTTCCATAAAGGCCAGATTTGTGCAGTGTACGACTGATTGTTGTCCTATGGACAAATTCTCCCACCTCAGCTGTAGATCTCTGCAGTTCATCCAGAGTGATCATGGGCCTCTTGGCTGTATCTCTGATCAGTCTTCTCCTTTTTTGAGTGAAAGTTTAGAGGGACGGCCGGGTCTTGGTAGATTTGCAGTGGTCTGATACTCCTTCCTTTTCAATATGATCGCTTGTACAGTGCTTCTTGGGATGTTTAAAGTTTGGGAAATCTTTTTGTATCCAAATCCGGCATTAAACTTCTCCACAACAGTATCACTGACCTGCCTGGTGTGTTCCTTGGTCTTCATGATGCTCTCTGTGCTTTAAACAGAACCCTGAGACTATCACAGAGCAGGTGCATTTATACGGAGACTTGATTACACACAGGTGGATTATATTTATCATCATCAGTCATTTAGGACAGCATTGGGTCATTCAGAGATCCTCACTGAACTTCTGGAGTGAGTTTGCTGCATTGAAAGTAAAGGGGCTGAATAATATTGCACGCCCCACTTTTCAGTTTTTTATTTTTTACAAAAGTTTAAAATAACCAATAAATTTCGTTCCACTTCACAATTGTGTCCCACTTGTTGTTGATTCTTCACCAAAAAATTTAAATTTTATATCCTTATGTTTGAAGCCTGAAATGTGGCAAAAGGTTGAAAAGTTCAAGGGGGCCGAATACTTTCGCAAGGCACTGTATTTCCCATTACTTTTCAAGATAGTCTTGACACAACAAGAAAAAACACAACATGAAAGCAGCTTTTTGGAAACGTTGGGCATTAGCCTCAAAATGAAAACTAGATGGAAGGAACATAATAATAATAATAATAGTCCTTTAATAGTCCCACAATGGGGAAATTCAGTAACCCATCCTTATTTATTTTAACACTCAAGTCAATCAGGACATAAACAAAAGAAACGTCTTCCTTTTGTATCCATTAAAAAGGGATACTTTTCTGTCCACAAAAAAAAAAAAAAATGTGGCGCACATATCTTGCCACTTTTCATTTTCCTATTCTGAGCTGAAGTCATGCTGCATGAAACTGTGCTGGATCTGTCACAGGACAGATGACAATGCAATAGGTCAAACCCGGGGGTAGTGTGGATGAAAAAGGAAGGCCATCACAGAGGAATGTGGGGATGAGAGACAAAATTGCAAAGCAAAAGCACTCCATACGTCGCTGATCAAAGCCATTGGACAAAGAATGGTAGGAGAAGGGGGAACGTACGGTTTCAACCACAACAGAGAAAGTATAAGTGCTTCTTTATATTTCCCTTTCCTTTTGTAGCCTTTCTTGGCTTTGGCTCAATGAACCGCAGCAAAATCTGCAACAAAAAAAGCTGCTTTTTTGCAATGTGGCACTTTAATAATAATAATAATAATAATAGTCCTTTAATAGTCCCACAGTGGGGAAATTCAGTGTGTTACAGCAGCAAAGATAAGATAAGCAGATACAAATACAAATACAACATGTACAGGAATGTTCCAAGGTGAGAGGCATTACATTAATAGCAGACAGACAGATAGGACGTAGCAGAGGGGGGGGGGGATTTAACAGGCAGAGAGATATTTCAGTTCTCTGTATGTAATGATCTCCGCTTAGGTCGGTGTTGGTTGTACAGCCTAACCGCGGTGGGGGAGGAAAGACTTCCGATAGCGCTCCTTCTCACACTTAGGGTGGAGCAGTCGGTCACTGACAGTACTGCTCAGCGCGATCACAGTCTCATGCATGGGATGGGAGTTATTCTCCCGCATGGAGCTCACCACGGACAGTATCCTTCTGTCACCCACCACCTGCACTGGGTCCAGTGGGCTCCCCAGGACAGAGCTGGCCCTTCTAATCAGCTTGTCAAGTTCATTTCTGTCCCTGGTTGATATACTGCTCCCCCAGCAGGCCACTCCAAAGAAGATGGCTGATGCCACTACCGAGTTGAAGAAAGTCCTAAGAAGTGCCCCCCGGATTCCAAAGGCTCTCAGCTTCCTAAGCAGGTAGAGCCTGCTGTGGCCCTTCCTGTACAGGGCCTCCATATGATCTGCCCAGTCCAGCTTATTATTAAGGAGCAGACCCAGGTACTTATAGGTGTTCACAATCTCGATGCCCGTCCCCAGGATGTGCACTGGTTTTGGAGGGCATCTGCCTTTACGGAAGTCCACCACCATCTCCTTGGTCTTCCCCGCGTTAATCTTCAGGTGGTTCTGGTGGCACCAGTCCACAAAAAACCGGTTCAGTTCTCTGTACTCCTTGTCATCATCGTCTGTGATGAGGCCTACTATTGCAGAGTCGTCAGAATACTTCTGTAGGTAGCAGCTGGATGAGTTGCACCTAAAATCAGCAGTGTGCAGTGTGAAGAGGAAAGGGGTGAGAACCGTACCCTGAGGTGCCCCCGTATTACAGATCACGGTACCTGACACACAATCTTGGGCTCTCACGTATTGAGGTCGATTTGTGAGGTAGTCTAGGATCCAGTTGGAGAGGTGGTGGTCCACTCCAGCAAGGCCCAGCTTGTCTCTCAGTAACCTGGGCTGTATGGTGTTAAAAGCACTGGAGAAATCAAAGAACATTATTCTCACCGTGTTCCCTGGTTTTTCCAGGTGAGACAGAGCCCTGTGCAATAGGTGGATGATGGCATCATCTACCCCAATGCCCGGTTGATAAGCAAACTGGAGAGGGTCCATAGCGGGGCTCACTAGAGGGCGAAGATGTGTGAGAACCAATCTCTCTAAGAACTTCATCAAGTGGGATGTCAGTGCTACAGTTCTGTAGTCGTTGAGGTCCATAGGGTGAGGTTTCTTTGGAACTGGTACCACACAAGAAGATTTCCATAATTCAGGGACTATTTCCTGCCTCAGGCTCATATTATACATATATGTAATTATACCACACAGCTGGTCCCCACAAGTCTTAATTAGCCTTGCACTGATGTCATCTGGCCCTGCGGCTTTCCTCGCCTTGATCTTTTTCATCTCCTTCCTCACCTGGGCCCGTGTGAAGGTCAGACTGTGGTCAGATAAAGACAGATTTCTGGATTTACTGGTCTGTTGGGAAGTAGCCACATGGGGTGAATGGGGTGAATTTAGCCTAAAACACTGAAATACAGTTGTAGTGGTGGTTAGTAGCATACTTAGCATACCTTTTTTTATGGTTGCTGAGAAAATCAACTTTTAATTCAGATGCAAGTGAGCTGTTCAATGCACTCACGGTGTGGCCATATCTGCTAAAGCACCAATTTTCTATTGTGGTTGCTGCACTTTGCGACCTATCAATTTTTATGGTAGGTGGAGGTGCAGAGTGACAACCGCAGCCAAAAATGGATGTTCTGGCAGATGTAGCAATGCATTGGCTTCGCCAAACAGCTAATTTGCGAATAGAAAAGGTTTAATTTTCTTATCAAAATTGCTCTATGACACAACAGTATGTGAGTGATTTGGAAGTGATTGTGGTAGTGATAGACTTCCTTTAAAAAAACCGAAGAGAATCTAGAATTATCATATTTTTTTTTTTGGTTTTAATGATTGTAACTTTGTATAAAGAAGGATCCTCAGACCTGCAGTGTGCTTTCATCCTCCTTTTTATTACAAGTTGATATCCTGCTAAGTACGGCTATCAGTGTTCAGCAGTAACTCCCTCCAGTACTTTCACTGCCTGGTTTTTAAATTATACTCATTAAAAGTTATGTTTTAGCTTGCTTTCTTTGAATAGAGAGTGTACTGTAAGAGCTGTCAAGTGGATTAAAGTGCCTTTCTCCACACAGATAGGAGGCTTAGTGAATATCTGCTCATGAAATGTTACCACGCAGAGGTTTTACTATTTCCAAAGTTTCAGAATTATCTTTCCTTTTATTAAACAACTATTTTTATTTTCTATATATGTTTGTATGCTGTGGTGAGTTTTACTGAGTATTAAATGTTTCTTTTACTCATAATTTTGCAACTTTATTTATGTATAAGTGATACAGAAATAAATAGTTTAGAGAACAAGATGAATTTATAGACTGTCTAGGGAGCAATTAAACTTTGTATAGCTTAAAGAATAACTATCGTTTCAATTTTTTTGTTAATGAATAGATGAAGTGAATTTAAGTAACTTTGTAATGTATCTCAATAGAGGAAAATGCAGTTAACTTCTCTTATCAGATTCCTCTCCTGCCTGCTAAACTGCTCAATTCACTGCCAGATGTGTGGTGTACAGGCCTCTTAGGCCAATTGAGATTTATGATAGCAGGATGGTTTTCAAAATTCCCCAAATGGCAGTAAAGGGAGATTTTGTAGTTATTCTGAGAGACTTAAGCATGCCTGATGTAGACTAGAATATCTTTAGTAAACATGGGTGAATCGATTCATTATGAATTGGATTTGACTCAAATATTCCAAAATGTTCACGTTGTGATTAAATTGAATGCTTTGAGATTTGTCTCAGGTGAACTAAAATGGCTGATGTGACAGGCATTATGCACTGAAAATACAGAGAGGACACATGTGTGTAATGTTCTGTCATCATCTGACTGCTTCCTAGCCAATCATGAGTGGTAGTTGCAGAGGGAGGGGATAGAAGATATTGGGCCCTGATGCAAATTATGTAACAGGGACCCCACTTACCCTGTCCTATACATGATTCAAAGCAATTGCTTCATTTCCTAACAGAAAACAGCAGTAACAATTGCAATAGAACTACAGAATGATAGGAAGAGAAGTAGAACAAAGTTTAGTTAGATTTAATAAATTACAAGTAGTATAATGTTGTACCGTGTTAGCCATATAAAGTAGTGGAAGAGTGAAGAAATCAGGTGATACCTTTTAGAGGCTAACTGAGTAATTACAGGCAGACTAATAAATTATAGGAGTGGAAGGAGGTAGAATTTCCACACTGTGATGTGTGAGCTTGACTGAATTCACAGAATTCCACAGACACTGGCCAGTTTGACAACCCATTCGTTGTCAATAATTTAATTTTATTAGGTCTTTTTTGCAATAGAGTAGTTTGAGTTGTGACTGTCCACAGAGTGTCTTACATTGTTTTTAATGACAAAGTCAGTTCTGTCAGTGAAGAATCTTTTGTTAAGAGTCTTTTTGGACAAGAGTTTATTTTTTTCATTAAATACATACAAACTGTCATTCCAACGACAAAACAATGACAGCATGTGGTAGTCAGACGTCAGTAAAATCTCATCCCATTTGTTAAGGTTTTCATTTTTATCCAATACATCCAAACTGCCGTTGTATTGGCAAAAACACACCTTGGTGCTACATGTGCGCCTACACAGGGATAACTGATAGGATTATCTAGGTTCTTTTCTGGCTCCCAAGTGCTATTCTCATGGTCATAGAATCCTTTCTATTTCAAAAGATATTGTAGCTTTTTCACCTGGCAGGTGTTGCATGGTGATAGTGTGCCACAATTCTTTCTTGAACTTCAGTAATTATGAGTTCTTGGTACTGCATCTGCTCCCATAAAGGGATAACTTTTGGTTGCTTTTCTATAAAGTCAATTCTTTATCGCTTTACGTTTCAAGCGGCAGGCATGCTGACAGTGTGTCACAAATATTTCTTCAAATTCTGTAGTTGCCTGTGCCATTTGCCACTTCTACACTGTTGGCATAATAACAACAAAATAAAACAAACAACCCCACCATTGCTTCTTCTGATACCAAATCAATGTTGGTGCAGAATTCTACTCCCATAAAGAGATTTTTGGTGGCTTTTTTAGCCACTTCTTCATCACTTTTCAATCATGCACACAGCCTCAAATATTTCTCAAAAATAACAATTGTGTAGCAGTTACATATATATAAAAAATATATAAAACCATCGCTTTTTGCAATATAACCACCTTGTGAGTATAAAAAAAAACATGGGTCATTTTTGGAGTGTTTCAGATGTTAAAATGTGTAAAAGCAAATATCAGCGCACTATATGGTTAAATGTGCATTGTTGCATCCACCACTGTGACAGTAGATGATGTCACAGCTTATCGACTCCCCTTCTCTCCACATGGCTAGAAAACTCTCCCATAGATTTCAATGAGTCAGTTCTGGACTATTGCTGCCTATGATCTTGCCTACGCTATAAAGCATATCACTAAATGCTATTACAGTGCAGAGGATAAGCTAAGCTATAATCATTTACAAAAAAATAGAATAAAAATATCTACAATATAAAAATAAAAACAGATTGAAAAAAAAAAATATATATATATACAGTACAGACCAAAAGTTTGGACACACCTTCTCATTCCAAGAGTTTTCTGTATTTTCATGACTATAAAAATTGTAGATTCACACTGAAGGCATCAAAACTATGAATTAACACATGTGGAATTATATACTTAACAAAAAAGTGTGAAACAACTGAAAATATGTCTTATATTCTAGGTTCTTCAAAGTAGCCACCTTTTGCTTTGATTACTGCTTTGCACACTCTTGGCATTCTCTTGATGAGCTTCAAGAGGTAGTCACCTGAAATGGTTTTCACTTCACAGGTGTGCCCTGTCAGGTTTAAAAAGTGGGATTTCTTGCCTTATAAATGGGGTTGGGACCATCAGTTGTGTTGTTCAGAAGTCAGGTGGATACACAGCTGATAGTCCTACTGAATGGAGTGTTAGAATTTGTATTATGGCAAGAAAAAAGCAGCTAAGTAAAGAAAAACGAGTGGCCATCATTATTTTAAGAAATGAAGGTCAGTCAGTCCGAAAAATTGGGAAAACTTTGAAAGTGTCCCAAAGTGCAGTGGCCAAAACCATCAAGCGCTACAAAGAAACAGGCTCACATGAGGACTGCCCCAGGAAAGGAAGACCAAGAGTCACCACCTATGCACACCTCTGATGAAGCATTGAGGTTTAGGTACTGTGGAAGCACTTCAGGTATTTCTATTTGTGTATATGTTGAGAGCTGCTAGTCTAGGTTGGAGCTGAGCTTTACATATGTTAATAGTGTTAGTGGGGTAATAAATAAGTACCTGAGGAGAGGCGTGAACTGGTGCTTATGGCATGTCCCATATGCCACATTAGGTTCCCCTAAAAGCATGAGTTTGTTGGCGTTTATTGGGTTGGCTAGTATGAGCCCTATTTTTAATGGGGTAGCTATTATAGCGTGTTTTAACATTCTTTTTTCAGGCAATATCCTTGTTGTTTATTTGCAAATGAAAAATTTCATGATTGGATATTAAATTTTTGTGGGAAATCAACAGTTAGTGAATTTAAGCATGCCTGGGATAAACTTGTGTGTAACCTAAGATAAAAATGAAATAATATAACAGCAGACTAGATGGACCTTGTGAAGTTTACCTGTCATCAATCTTCTATATTTCTGTCCATCTTCACTGAAGACAGGCTGCAGTTAATAGAAGTCTATGGAAAGGTGGAGAAGAAAGGGAGAGGAGTGAGACGCAGAAAGACACAGAGGTCTTAGAGCACATTAACCCTTTCACTGCCAGGAAATTTTGCACCTCCTGTAGAAAGAGCAATTTTCACAGTTTTGAGATGGACAAATAAAACCTACATTGCAACATTAAAAAATCATGGCAACACCCCATACCTATATATTTTCTTAAAGTAGACACCTGCAGCATTGTCAGAATGCCACTTGGTAATGTATGCAAACAGGCACCTTCATGCAATTTTGATTTAAAGTGAATGTTTTATTAAAAAAAATGCTAACAAATATATATTAGTTGCTAAAAGTGGAAACCAAACAAAAAGTTATATGCACCAAACCTCCTAAAAATAAGAGTTCAACATTCATATAAGACATGCACATGTCTTGAGAAAATCACTAGAACTGGAAGGAACAAAAATCTGCTCTGCTTTGAAGCTGGAAATGTTAAAAAAGTATCATTCTATAAAATGTAGGGATTACACACCGTGGAAAGCAAGTGAACACCTAAACCCTATATATTTTTTGAAAGTAGACAACTTGAAGATTATTTGTGTCTCAATGGGTTATCAATAGCCACATCCACCTTCATGTAACCTTGTGAGAAACACAAATATTTTTTTGAAAAAATGCAATAAAACATATATTTGCACCTAACACTTATATTAAATCTTACATTCACACACAAAATACATTTAAAATAAAAGATCAAGGTGTACATAATTTATATATACTGCAAACATCAGCTACAACAAGAGCTCGTACTCTCAAAAACACTGATACAGAAGACAAGCAAGATTTTTTTTGTTATTCACTAATATGTTAAAAATCTATACTGCACCTAGCAAACTGTGACTGTGATACCAAAATCTAACTTTTTTGAGATTCCACAGCATACAGTATGTATAAACATAGCTTAATATTTCATATATACAACCACCTTCATGCAACTGTGCATGAAACAGAGATTACAAGCAAAAACAGCACAACAATTCAAATTTGCCACTAAAGTGCAGACTCAAGCAATCCTTTTCTGCAAACAAAATGTACTTTCCAAAAAATTGCAATATGTGAGGAATTCAAACATACCACACATATATATATATATATATATATATATATATATATATACAGTGCCTTGCGAAAGTATTCGGCCCCCTTGAACTTTTCAACCTTTTGCCACATTTCAGGCTTCAAACATAAAGATATAAAATTTAATTTTTTTGGTGAAGAATCAACAACAAGTGGGACACAATTGTGAAGTGGAATGAAATTTATTGGTTATTTTAAACTTTTGTAAAAAATAAAAAACTGAAAAGTAGGGGCGTGCAATATTATTCGGCCCCTTTACTTTCAGTGCAGCAAACTCACTCCAGAAGTTCAGTGAAGATCTCTGAATGATCCATGTTGTCCTAAATGACTGATGATGATAAATATAATCCACCTGTGTGTAATCAAGTCTCCGTATAAATGCACCTGCTCTGTGATAATCTCAGGGTTCTGTTTAAAGCGCAGAGAGCATCATGAAGACCAAGGAACACACCAGGCAGGTCCGTGATACTGTTGTGGAGAAGTTTAAAGCCGGATTTGGATACAAAAAGATTTCCCAAACTTTAAACATCCCAAGGAGCACTGTGCAAGTGCTCATATTGAAATGGAAGGAGTATCAGACCACTGCAAATCTACCAAGACCCAGCCGTCCCTCTAAACTGTCATCTCAAACAAGGAGAAGACTGATCAGAGATGCAGCCAAGAGGCCCATGATCAATTGCAGAGATCTACAGCTGAGGTGGGAGAGTCTGTCCATAGGACAACAGTCAGTCGTATACTGCACAAATGTGGCCTTCATGGAAGAGTGGCAAGAAGAAAGCCATTTCTCAAAGATATCCATAAAAAGTCTCGTTTAAAGTTTGCCACAAGCCACCTGGGAGACACACCAAACATGTGGAAGAAGGTGCTCTGGTCAGATGAAACCAAAATCAAACTTTTTGGCAACAATGCAAAACGATATGTTTGGCGTAAAAGTAACACAGCTCATCACCCTGAACACACCATCCCCACTGTCAAACATGGTGGTGACAGCATCATGGTTTGGGCCTGCTTTTCTTCAGCAGGGACAGGGAAGATGGTTAAAATTGATGGGAAGATGGATGGAGCCAAATATAGGACCATTCTGAAAGAAAACCTGATGGAGTCTGCAAAAGACCTGAGACTGGGACGGAGATTTATCTTCCAACAAGACAATGATCCCAAACATAAAGCAAAATCTACAATGGAATGGTTCACAAATAATTAAGTATCCAGGTGTTAGAATGGCCAAGTCAAAGTCCAGACCTGAATCCAATCGAGAATCTGTGGAAAGAGCTGAAAACTGCTGTTCACAATCGCTCTCCATCCAACCTCACTAGCTCGAGCTGTTATCCAAGGAAGAATGGCCAAGAATTTCAGTCTCTCGATGTGCAAAACTGAGAGAGACATACCTCAAGCAACTTGCAGCTGTAATCGCAGCAAAAGGTGGAGCTACAAAGTATTAACTTAAGGGGGCCGAATAATATTGCACGCCCCACTTTTCAGTTTTTTAATTTTTACAAAAGTTTAAAATAACAAATAAATTTCGTTTCACTTCACAATTGTGTCCCACTTGTTGATTCTTCACCAAAAAATTTAAATTTTATATCTTTATGTTTGAAGCCTGAAATGTGGCAAAAGGTTGAAAAGTTCAAGGGGGCCGAATACTTTCACAAGGCACTGTATATATATACAGTACAGACCAAAAGTTTGGACACACCTTCTCATTCCAAGAGTTTTTTGTATTTTCATGACTATAAAAATTGTAGATTCACACTGAAGGCATCAAAACTATGAATTAACACATGTGGAATTATATACTTAACAAAAAAGTGTGAAACAACTGAAAATATGTCTTATATTCTAGGTTCTTCAAAGTAGCCACCTTTTGCTTTGATTACTGCTTTGCACACTCTTGGCATTCTCTTGATGAGCTTCAAGAGGTAGTCACCTGAAATGGTTTTCACTTCACAGGTGTGCCCTGTCAGGTTTCATAAGTGGGATTTCTTGCCTTATAAATGGGGTCGGGACCATCAGTTGTGTTGTACAGAAGTCAGGTGGATACACAGCTGATAGTCCTACTGAATGGAGTGTTAGAATTTGTATTATGGCAAGAAAAAAGCAGCTAAGTAAAGAAAAACGAGTGGCCATCATTACTTTAAGAAATGAAGGTCAGTCAGTCCGAAAAATTGGGAAAACTTTGAAAGTGTCCCAAAGTGCAGTGGCCAAAACCATCAAGCGCTACAAAGAAACTGGCTCACATGAGGACCGCCCCAGGAAAGGAAGACCAAGAGTCACCTCTGCTGCGGAGGATAAGTTCATCCGAGTCACCAGCCTCAGAAATCGCAGGTTAACAGCAGCTCATATTAGAGACCAGGTCAATGCCACACAGAGTTCTAGCAGCTGACACATCTCTACAACAACTGTTAAGAGGAGACTGTGTGCAGCAGGCCTTCATGGTAAAATAGCTGCTAGGAAACCACTGCTAAGGACAGGCAACAAGCAGAAGAGACTTGTTTGGGCTAAAGAACACAAGGAATGGACATTAGACCTGTGGAAATCTGTGCTTTGGTCTGATGAGTCCAAATTTGAGATCTTTGGTTCCAACCACCATGTCTTTGTGCGACGCAGAAAAGGTGAACGAATGGACTCTACATGCCTGGTTCCCACCGTGAAGCATGGAGGAGGGGGTGTGATGGTGTGGGGGTGCTTTGCTGGTGACACTGTTGGGGATTTATTCAAAATTGAAGGAATACTGAACCAGCATGGCTACCACAGCATCTTGCAGCGGCATGCTATTCCATCCGGTTTGCGTTTAGTTGGACCATCATTTATTTTTCAACAGGACAATGACCCCAAACACACCTCCAGACTGTGTAAGGGCTATTTGACCAAGAAGGAGAGTGATGGGGTACTACGCCAGATGATCTGGCCTCCACAGTCACCAGACCTGAACCCAATCGAGATGGTTTGGGGTGAGCTGGACCGCAGAGTGAAGGCAAAAGGGCCAACAAGTGCTAAGCATCTCTGGGAACTCCTTCAAGACTGTTGGAAGACCATTTCAGGTGACTACCTCTTGAAGCTCATCAAGAGAATGCCAAGAGTGTGCAAAGCAGTAATCAAAGCAAAAGGTGGCTACTTTGAAGAACCTAGAATGTAAGACATTCTTTCAGTTGTTTCACACTTTTTTGTTAAGTATATAATTCCACATGTGTTAATTCATAGTTTTGATGCCTTCAGTGTGAATCTACAATTTTTATAGTCATGAAAATACAGAAAACTCTTGGAATGAGAAGGTGTGTCCAAACTTTTGGTCTGTACTGTATATATATATATATATATATATATATATATATAACAGTGGGGAAAAAAAAGTATTTAGTCAGCCACCAATTGTGCAAGTTCTCCCACTTAAAAAGTTGAGAGAGGCCTGTAATTGACATCATAGGTAGACCTCAACTATGAGAGACAAAATGAGAAAACAAATCCAGAAAATCACATTGTCTGATTTTTAAAGAATTTATTTGCAAATTATGTTGGAAAATAAGTATTTGGTCACCTACAAACAAGCAAGATTTCTGGATCTCAAAGACCTGTAACTTCTTCTTTAAGAGGCTCCTCTGTCCTCCACTCATTACCTCTAGTAATGGCACCTGTTTGAAATTGTTATCAGTATAAAAAGACACCTGTCCACAACCTCAAAAAGTCGCACTCCAAAGTCCACTATGATGAAGACCAAAGAGCTGTGGAAGGACACCAGAAACAAAATTGTAGACCTGCACCAGGCTGGGAAGACTGAATCTGCAATAGGCAAGCAGCTTGGTGTGAAGAAATCAACTGTGGGAGCAATAATTAGAAAATGGAAGACATACAAGACCACTGATAATCTCCTTGATCAGGGGCTCCACACAAGATCTCACCCCGTGGGGTCAAAATGATCATAAGAACGGTGAGCAAAAATCCCAGAACCACACGGGGGGGACCCAGTGAATGACCTGCAGAAAGCTGAGACTACTGTAACAAAGTCTACCGTCAGTAACACACTATGCCGCCAGGGACTCAGATCCTGCAGTGCCAGACGTGTCCCCCTGCTTAAGCCAGTACATATCCGGCCCCGTCTGAAGTTTGCTAGAGAGCATTTGGATGTTTCAGAAGAGTATTGGGAGAATGTCATATGGTCAGACGAAGCCAAAGTAGAACTGTTTGTTAGAAACACAACTTGTCATGTTTGGAGGAGAGTGAATGCTGAGTTGCATCCAAAGAACACCTAACCTACTGTGAAGCATGGGGGTGGCAACATCATGCTTTGGGTCTGTTTCACTGCAAAGGGAACAGGACGACTGATCCGTGTACATGAAAGAATGAATGGGGCCATGTATCGTGAGATTTTGAGTGCAAACCTCCTTCCATCAGCAAGGGCATTGAAGATTAAACGTGGCTGGGTCTTTCAGCATGACGATGATCCCAAGCACACCACCAGGGCAACAAAGGAGTAGCTTCGTAAGAAGCATTTCAAGGTCCTGGAGTGGCCCAGCCAGTCTCCAGATCTCAACCCCATAGAAAACCTTTGGAGGAAGTTGAAAGTCCGTGTTGCCCAGCGACAGCCCCAAAACATCACTGCTCTAGAGGAGATCGGCATGGAGGAATGGGTCAACATACCAGCAACAGTGTGTGCCAACCTTGTGAAGACTTACAGAAAACGTTTGACCTCTGTCATTGCCAACAAAGGATATATAACAAAGTATTGAGATGAACTTTTGTTATTGACCAAATACTTATTTTACACCATAATTTGCAAATAAATTCTTTAAAAATCAGACAATGTGATTTTCTGGATTTGTTTTCTGATTTTGTCTCTCATAGTTGAGGTCTACCTATGATGTCAATTACAGGCCTCTCTCATCTTTTTAAGAGGGAGAACTTGCACAATTGGTGACTGACTAAATACTTTTTTTCCCCACTGTATATATTTACAGGTGCAGGTGTTAAAGAAACGCCAAAATCGCAGAAATGCGCCAACCAATTTTGTGCATGCAAATTAAATAGGAGTTTACATAAAAATATAATTTTCTATCCCCCTATAAAAGCTGTAGCAATTTATATGTTCATCTGTTATTGCTATTATTTTAGCGTGTAACGGATATCGGTAGAGAGGTGTATTTTACTCTAGAAAGATCAGGTATGGACAGGGTGAAATGTAAACTTTATTGATGACTTTGTGCATGTGTTGTATAAGTGTTTGGTGCAACTCTTTTGGTGCTGTGACCTGGACAATGGTAAACTTCTGGGTCACAGCGCCAATAAACTTCCTGGTTATGTTCAGAGGGGTATTATATAAGAATACCCCTCTAATAAGGCTCAAAGGGGTATTACATTATCCCTCTATGTGGCAATCAGAGAGCAAAAGTACAGTATGCTCTCTGATTGATAGGATAGGGGATAACATGGACAGAAGTCCATGTTACCCCCCACTGGGGTCACATACAGGTTATGCACAGATGATGATGATTATTTATCATCTCTGTGCAGTCTTCAGAGCTGCTCCTCCCCCTCCTTCTTCCTACCATAGTTCTTAAGATGCTACCTGAGGCAGGAGGGGGGACACTTTAGAGCTCTATATCAGGGTTAGGCCTATGAAGATGATTTTGGATTAATTTTAAATATGAGAATGATACCAAGATCTTCGTGATAGCCCTTACAGATTCGGAGCAAATTGCTGTTAAAAACGCTGTCAGGAATTGAAATCTGCAATGGGATCTCAATGCTAAATAGCATTTTCAACAGTGAATTGCTCAAGATCTGTAAGGACTATCATGAAGATCTTGGTATCATTTTAAAGATGAGATTCATACCCCTAACCAATCCTGAGATATCGACATTAGTAGTAAGGATGTATTAGATATGTTCTCGGCTGGGAAAGTGCCACCCTGGGAGGATGGATGTATAGATACGTGGTTGGCAGGGAAAGGGTTAAATAGGTTGTCCAGACTAAAATATTATTTTTTAATTGGGCCAGGGCAAGTTAAAAAAAAACAAACAAAAAAAACATACACACTTGTCTCCAGTGCTCTGGTGTCCTCCCAGGGAGATCATGTCCTGCTGCTCGGTTGTCTTCTTGCAGTGACGTCCTAGCTCCTAATCAGTGGCCTCAACGGTCACGTGGGGACTTCCACCTGAAGACAATAACAGAGCTGCAGTACCAGAACCGCACTGGGAGGCACCAGAGCACCAGGTTTGTTTTTTTTTTTTTTTTTATTGTTTTCACTTCCCCCTGCCCAATTAAAAAAATAAAATTGTAGCCTGGACAACCCCTTTAACTATCCCATCAGAGCCTTATTTGCTATATTCACATTTATACTGCTCAGTACTGCTGAAACCTGCTGTAAAACTTCTAGAAATCTTCTAACACTTATCTTAGGCAATATGTGTCTATGTTAATTTCTCTCTTAATGGTCTCCTCCTACCTCTCCTCTCTCTGTAGGTTTCTAGGAGCTGTCTGTCTGTGACCTCACTGAAGATGGTTTTGAGCAGTGAATTGTGCAGTTTTACAAGCAATAGAGGGTTGATAAGTGCTATAAACTAAGCTGTCAGACAGCATCTCTGGTAGATTTCACTCTCAATTAACAAAGCCACCTGGCATTTATATACAAGTATGCACACTGCTGCAGACAAGGGGATTTAAATATTTCATAAAGACCTATTGAAAAAATGTGCTCTAAATTCATGCAATAATTCAGTGAGAAAAGGGGCATGGTCTCTTGGGCAAGGATCATGGCTTCATAGTAATGGGGTGTGGCTTAAGTTGTACCTCTGTGTGGCAAAAATGCTCCACAAATGCGCCCAGAACTTTAACCCAATTAATTGGAGGAGTAAACTTAGACAAAACAGTCTAAGAATATGCCAGATTTAGCAAACAGAATCAAACACTTTGATAAGTCTGGTGCAGTTTAAGACTTTACGTCTGCCCCACTGTCTAAAAGATGAGCTAGAAAAATTGTGTAAAAACTGACATCTACAACTTTCCCTAATATCAACTATCATTATAGAATAGACCCATAAAGCGTTACATACATAGCCCATATAAAAAGAAGTCATGACTTTAAGTTCTTTTATATTACCATCTCATTTAGAAAAAAAAATCCTACATTTTATGTCCAAATTAATGGTGCTCTTGTATGCATATATATATATATTTTTTTATATTTTTACTCTATCCTAAATATCCTTTGCTGCGTTGTTAAATATCACAACCTGAAAGTAGAACACTTTCTTAGAAGAAAGCTGCATTACTAAAGCATTTTTTCAAAGTGCAAATCTATTTATGTGAAACACGTCTATTGTTAGCAGAGACATTAAGGAACAAAAATGCACATTCCTGCTCAAAATCACATACTGTATAAGAAAACACAAATGACTAAATGTATTACTGCTGCAAGTTCTGTATTCATAGAACACACTTATGAATGCTTCTAAATGCCAAATACATACAAGAGAGAACTGCACAGTAAGTTGTCAAAACTACTACTACTATTATTATTATAATTATTATTATCAAGCTCCAAAGGGAATCCAATGTAAAACCTGGGAATCAAATGTAAAACCTTGCTTAAAGGGGCAAAAAAAAAAAAAAACATCTTTCAAAAAAGGTCAGTTAGTGCTATTAATAGGTTAATACGTTGAACCAAATACCTTTAGTAGTATTTTGAGGGATTTCTGAGTTTCTCTGGGAGCTCATGGCATCTTTTGCATTTGTTTACATGGGTAGCTTCCTGTTCTGTTTTCCTACAGCTACCATGATGCATTGCGCTTCACTCAGAGATGACTCTCTCCCCCTTCCTCTCTCACTCACTCCCCCTCCCTCTCTAACGCACACCCCCCTCCCTGTTTCCCTAGCTAGCCCACCCACTACTAGCCCTTACTAACTAACTCACCTCTCACTCCATCATACTTACCTATCTTCGGGGCAGGACCTTCTGGGCACAGGACTTCACTTGTTCTGGGCAGCTGGCATGTCCTTGATGTCTGCCGGCCACCCACGCCTGCGCAATAAAGCCCAGAAGTGACGTCCTGTGCCCAGAAGATCTGGACAGGAAGACAGGTATATATGATGGGATGGGGAGGGGGATGGGTTAGTATCGATGACGTTCCATTTCCGGAATGGGGTAAACGGAACATCAATGGAAAATCAGAAAAGGTCACATGACCGCCCTAGCGATTTAGGTAAATATAGCTTTTTGGTACAATAAGTAATTTAGAAGGTTTGCAGGGGAGTGGGTAGCTTAGATAAGTGAGATTGGTTTATTCTGGAAAGCCCCTTTAATGTGGTCATTCTTATATTATAACACACAATAATAAAGTGCTATAAATGTATCTCAGCCATAAAACAGTCTCTTGAATTCGATAGTAATTCTAGTAATTAGATAAGTAATCCTATTGGTCCTCGTCCCATGCTTGCATTCCGCAATTCTGGAAGCGAGTTGAACTTCCTCCCTTTTCCCTCCGGAAAAACTCATGTCCTTTCTGCATGACACGGTTGAAGTCTTCAATAAAACCTGGTTTTATTGGTTGGAATTCCAATGCTCTAGAGAGTACCAGACGCTTTTGGGTTCTGGGCCTTCCTCTACGGCCTGAGCATTATACTCTGTGCAGGTTGTCCACTGTCAGCCATGCTATTGCTGCTGTTATGCTAATTTCTGTCCTTATGTTATTGATTATAGGTCCTTCTGATGGGGACCTGACATGGCTGGTTCCCCGGACCCTCATTGGGGCCGTTATATGGTTTGTTTTCTGCTAGCCCCCTACTCACAGCCTTAGCTACTCCCCCCTTTTTCTTCGGTCCTCTTTCTCTCCTCTCTTATCTCTCTCTCTCTCCTCTGCCTTTCTTGCCTTTCTCTAGTTCTCCTTTCTTCTACTTTCACTCTTTCCTCCTTTTCTTTTTCTTAATATCTCTGTAACCTTGTTGGCTGGGTTCTTCTGGGGGTCTCCTCAGGTGGCTCCGGCCTGCTTTGTTTTGTTTGTTTGTTTGTATTATTTTTTTTTTTTTTTTGTACTATTGGTCTGTTTCAGACCTTGTTGTATTATTATAAAACTGCAATAAAAATTTTGAATTGGAAAAAGATAAGTAATTCTACTACTCTTTGCTTTATAGTTGTTGGCACAAAATATAAACCTTTAAAGGTGTATTTAGAGTATACAAGAAGCCTGAACACATCTAAATCTATCATCTATCGATGAAACATTGACACCTTTTAACCTCTATAGGACAAGGACAATTTTACCTTTAGGAAAATAATTTTTTATTTAGCAATAAGGCAAATTAGTCTTAAAAATACACTATACTACTGCTTTGTGTCTACAATTCCTATTGATACCTATGGTTCTCCAAGATTACAGACAACAAACAACCCTTCAGTCTAGTTTGATGATGCAGTTACTCATATATGATACACTCCTCTTCTGGCCATTAATCTAGAGTGTAGAACAGTAGCACACAGGCTACAAAAGAGGGCAGAATAGGGAAAAAGAAAGAGATAATACACATTAGCCTCCAATGCCACCTTGTTAGCTGCCCTGTAAGCCAGTGTCTGCCCCTTACACCATTGAGAGCTACATTAATAACACAGCCAACCAGTATCCTACTATGTATATTGATGAGGAGCAAGAACTAAGAGAAAATATGTTGTACTACTACTATTACCACCATTATTACTACTAATAGTAATAATAAAAATAATAATGTTGTAATACAACTGTACCAATTGTCTACAGCTCCTATGCTTCTATGCCTCGTCCTGATAAAGTAAATAATTGCTAATATATTGTATTGAATTATATTATGGCTTATACTTTGCTGACATTTTCTAATATGGCATTGTTAGTATGTTCCTTTCAAGAATGTTCACCTACGATCTAATTACTTAAAACCTACCTGAATACATATTTCTATAACAGATTCGGTGAAGAATTTACAGGCTTGTCTAATGACTTCGATTCCCTCTGCAAGTAACTCAAACAAGATCCACATAATGGAAAAAGCAGGTGCAGGTGACATTTCTTATCACTCCTTTCCTCCACCTTTGGGTTCTTGCGTTGAGGACTTTGGTTACAAGTGACATAGTCGATCTCTCTCTCAGGTGAATCTTTATCTTTCCTTTAATTGTTTTGTGTTGTGTTGCTTTGCTTGTGAGAATAAGCTAAGCTTGTGAATGAAGTGTGTATGGGAGTAGTGCTTTTGTTGTGACTTCAATAAGTGGAATTCCAGAATAAAGACCTCATATGACACCAAATGGCTTGTCTGAGGTGTTCCCTTTGATCCCAGATCCCTGGTTCCACTGAAGTCAGATCATAAGATGATCCTTGTAGAAATTATGGCTAACCGCTCCTGGCTACGATTCAGGTTATTTCTCCTCTGAAACTGACTTGTGACACATAGCAGGAAACAAGCAGCCAGGAGAAAATTAGAGGAATTTTAGTTAACCTTCATGTTTGCCTGTATTGTCTGTAATTAGCTGTAAAGTGAGATATCCTTCCCATGCTGTGACTGTCCAGGACCACAGTGAAATGTCTTCATAGTATATTAAGGTAATAATTCTTGGCCCAGCTGTACATAGCGGTGCCTGCTTTACTCCTTCTACTTGTTGGTAAGATCTCATGAGAGATGAGTACCTCACACAAAGTGAAGAGTTCCTTGAGTAGCATGTCAGGGAGATACAGGTGGTATTCTACTGATATTGCTTTTGAATTGTCTACTAAGAAAATTATTAGACTATGTGTTGTAGTTTAGCTTTATGTGTTAATATTTTAGGAAACAAACAGATCAATGGATTGCATTTTTATTGCTTTGGTAGAAACACTATGCATGCTTTTTACAATATTATTATCAATGATACAGTAAATGAATCAGATTTTTCTAATAATTCTACTAGAATTGTACTATTTGAGCAGGTAGCAGTTAAACTAATCAGTTACACTAATCAATCTTTGAACCTACAAGGATATCTATATTTCCTTTCTGACTACAGAGTCTATAAGTGGTTCAAAAACCAAAAAATTGTGTACACAGCCCCACTCACGCATAGTAGAATCTCGTCTCAGGTGGATGAGTCCTTAAGAAAATTGCACGGAAGCCTGTCCCCACGGCTAGAGACCAGTATTAATACAAAGATTAACTAAAAGTTATATTTTATAAGACCCTTTCGCAAAGGAGAATTATTCTCAAGCAAGATTGCTGGATCCCATCAACAGTTATTCTTTGGATCTATACAGTGCCTTGCGAAAGTATTCGGCCCCCTTGAACTTTTCAACCTTTTGCCACATTTCAGGCTTCAAACATAAGGATATAAAATTTTAATTTTTTTGGTGAAGAATCAACAACAAGTGGAACACAATCGTGAAGTGTAATGAAATTTATTAGATATTTTAAACATTTGTAAAAAATAAAAAACTGAAAAGTGGGGCGTGCCAAATTATTCAGCCCCCTTAAGTTAATACTTTGTAGCGCCACCTTTTGCTACGATTACAGTTGCAAGTCGCTTGGGGTATGTCTCTATCAGTTTTGCACATCGAGAGATTGAAATTCTTGCCCATTCTTCCTTGGAAAACAGCTCGAGCTCAGTGAGGTTGGATGGAGAGCGTTTGTAAACAGAAGTTTTCAGCTCTTTCCACAGATTCTCGATTGGATTCAGGTCTGGACTTTGACTTGGCCATTCTAACACCTGGATACTTAATTATTTGTGAACCATTCCATTGTAGATTTTGCTTTATGTTTGGGATCATTGTCTTGTTGGAAGATAAATCTCTGTCCCAGTCTCAGGTCTTTTGCAGACTCCAAAAGGTTTTCTTCCAGAATGGTCCTGTATTTGGCTCCATCGATCTTCCCATCAAGTTTAACCATCTTCCCTGTCCCTGCTGAAGAAAAGCAGGCTCAAACCATGATGCTGCCACCACCATGTTTGACAGTGGGGATGGTATGTTCAGGGTGATGAGCTGTGTTGCTTTTACGCCAGATATATCATTTTGTATTGTGTCCAAAAAGTTCGATTTTGGTTTCATCTGACCAGAGCACCTTCTTCCACTTGTTTGGTGTGTCTCCCAGGTGGCTTGTGGCAAACTTTAAACAAGACTTTTTATGGATATCTTTGAGAAATGGCTTTCTTCTTGCCACTCTTCCATAAAGGCCAGATTTGTGCAGTGTACGACTGATTGTTGTCCTATGGACAGACTCTCCCACCTCAGCTGTAGATCTCTGCAGTTCATCCAGAGTGATCATGGGCCTCTTGGCTGCATCTCTGATCAGTCTTCTCCTTGTTTGAGATGAAAGTTTAGAGGGACGGCCGGGTCTTGGTAGATTTACAGTGGTCTGATACTCCTTCCATTTCAATATGATCGCTTGCACAGTGCTCCTTGGGATGTTTAAAGTTTGGGAAATCTTTTTGTATCCAAATCCGGCTTTAAACTTCTCCACAACAGTATCACGGACCTGCCTGGTGTGTTCCTTGGTCTTCATGATGCTCTCTGTGCTTTAAACAGAACCCTGAGACTATCACAGAGCAAGTGCATTTATACGAAGACTTGATTACACACAGGTGGATTATATTTATCATCATCAGTCATTTAGGACAACATTGGATCATTCAGAGATCTTCACTGAACTTCTGGAGTAAGTTTGCTGCACTGAAAGTAAAGGGGCCGAATAATATTGCACGCCCCACTTTTCAGTTTTTTATTTTTTACAAAAGTTTAAAATAACCAATAAATTTCGTTCCACTTCACAATTGCGTCCCACTTGTTGTTGATTCCACCATGTAACAATTTTCAAAAAAATATTTGTTCCCAGTTGTTAAGTGTGTTTTCCTGATTGTTTGTACCTTAAATGAATAGAAAAAAGTTATTATTCCCTGTAAACTTTGCTTTTGTGGTCAGCACAATGATATTTTGAAATTGATCTATTTTTAAGGATATTCGCAATATTTCAAGATACTTAAGAAGCTTCTGGAATTGTGAGAACTATCAAGAAGTTTCTAGAACTGCCCAGAATTATCTAGAACTTTCTGGGACTGTACAGAATTGTAGGTAGCTGTATAACTACAGTTATATAGGGCCACTATAGCCCTTCCTGAGAGACGGAGAGACAGGATCTAATTGATTGGGATTGCATAGTAAGTGGGCAATGGCCATCACAGACAAAGGGGAATTGACCTAGACAGACAGGTGTGAATTCAATATCTATTCATATTCTGATAACGACAGTATTCACACTTCACTCCACACCCATTACAGGAGGAGCTTAGGAATGTAAATTTATATATTGTGTGTTACTCTGGTACCGGGTGATCAATCTTGCTCTACTGAATCCTCAGTACACTCTTGAACTTTAATACTGCATGGAATAAAGACCATTTTTATCAAGTTTGGAGAGAC
Organism: Leptodactylus fallax; assembly: GCA_947044405.1. NCBI lineage: Eukaryota > Metazoa > Chordata > Amphibia > Anura > Leptodactylidae > Leptodactylus > Leptodactylus fallax. The sequence goes on along the minus strand of CAMRHE010000108.1, from coordinate 5,786,118 downwards.
ATCCTTTTTCCTTACAGTTCACAGCAACTTAGTCAATTTAGATGGCATCAAGAGGTTGCATACATCCAGCAGCCGCATTTTGCTACGTATGTGGCCAGTTTATAAAGACAAGAGCGAAAAAGTACTCTGTGGAAGCATCTGCTAAGATGTGTGAGGCCTATAAAGCATACTTCGGCATGCCTGTTGGTGACCAAGACAAACCATGGGCTCCTCAATTACCTCCAAGATCTTTTACCTAAGCTGTCTGAAGCAAAGATCAAAGCTGGTGTCTTCGTCGGACCACAAATCAAGAAGTTCATAGAGTGCAGTGAATTTCCCAAGAAGCTGAATAGGAAGGAGAGAGCAGCTTGGAACAGTTTTGTCGCAGTGGTTCGCGGCTTCCTAGGCAATCATAAAGATGAAAACTATGTACAACTGGTTCAGACTCTGATAAAGAACTATGCTGCAATGGGCTGCAGGATGTCACTCAAAATCCATATCCTTGATGCTCATCTTGATAAGTTCAAAGAGAACATGGGAGCTTATTCAGAGGAGCAAGGCGAGCGCTTTCACCAGGACATTATGAACTTTGAACGTCGTTACCAAGGACAACATAACGAAAACATGATGGGCGACTGTATTTGGGGATTGATTCGTGAAACTGATTTGCAGTATAGTCATAAATCTCGGAAAACCGCACACTTCTGAACAGTTTTTGGTAATCTGTGTAAATTTGCAATGCATATAGTGTTCTTAGTCTGACTGTATAAATGAGAAGATGCAAAATCGTCTGTTTCTATAGTAAAAATGCATAATTTTCGTTGCCGTGGTCACAAAAGCGAAGTTTATGATGAATGTAAGCAACTTTTAATTTGTTTTAGACATAAGCAATTGGAATATAACATTTAAAAGCTGGGAACAAAATTTGTGTTACGTAGTGAATTCTTCACCAAAAAAAATTAAAATTTTATATCTTTATGTTTGAAGCCTGAAACGTGGCAAAAGGTTGAAAAGTTCAAGGGGGCCGAATACTTTCACAAGGCACTGTAAGTGGTTGCCTGTGACTTAGGTAATAGGTGATGGTACCTTTGAAAATATGGTTCCAGCCATTAGGTCAACCTAATGGACCTAAACGTAATTTAAATTTCTGACACTTGTTGAGATCTCTTTAATAGTTTTGTAGACAAGATTAGGGGAAAATTGTTTTTATGTGTGTGTGTGTGTGTATGTGTTGGTGTGAGGTAAATATGCATGATAATTTGACTAGTTGGCCCCATGTAGGGCTTTTATAATATTTTTTTAAATGTTGATTTATGTTATTTTTCCATGTTTTGGTTTTATATGGTTCACTGCGAGGTAAAATGGTGAAACTGGGGCAAAATACTGTTGCAGCCAAGGACAGTAAATTTTTTTTAATGAAAATTGCACCCCCTACTTCACTGATAAAAGGTGGTGCTTTAAACAGTTGTCTACCTCTGCCCATCCTTTGTCGAAGTCCTGGTTATAAGGCAAAGGTACAGCAACTGCAAGATGATTTGTACTGTATGCTACTTTACTCTAGGTCAGACAGACAGGGTGCTTAGTCCTTTGAAATATGCCCATTTATAGTCCAGGTGGCTAGCTGGCTTGTGCTAACATAGTGGTGGCAATAGTACATTATAATGTAATCAGTTTGGATGGCCAACCAGGATCCAAGTCTTTTGTGGGCCCATAGTCCAAACCTCCCATAAATTTCAGAGATCTTATGGTATTTAAATATGGTGGCCACTCTGTTACAATGAAAGCCAGGAGCCTTTTGAAGGCTCCCAGGCTTGTCATTGGATATATTCTATTAAAGACTGATCTTTGAAGACTGTAATAGAACCCTAGCTATTTTACAATACTCTGCAGTGCATTGTATTAGTGATCAGACCAGAGGGGTTCAATACCCCTAGGGGGTCTGAAAATAACAGTAAAAAAATAAAAAATATATAAAAAATAAAAAAGACTTAAGTTCAAATCACCCCCTTTTTCTTAGAACACATAAAAGTACTTAAATAAAGTTAAACACAAACACATTAGTTATCCCTGTGCCTAAAAACTCGGTCTACAAAAAAATAGGTGACCATCATAGTGGGAAAAAAAAATTAAAAGAGCCAAACTGTTTTGTCTCTCATAAAAACTTGAATAAAAGTGATCAAAGCAATAGACATGACCCAAAATGGTATAAATAAAAAGTACATCTGGCTCTGCAAAAAAAAGATGCCTTGTGTATCCCCATACACAGAAATATAAAAAAGTTATGGGTGTCAGGTAGAGTTGAGCGAATTGATTGTACAGAAGTGGAATTTGATCCGAATTTCAGGAAATCTTCGATTCTTCATGATTCCAGGATTTCCTCATGCTTCGATGCATCAAAACGCATTTTTTTATAAAATGGCCACTGCACATGTTAGGACAAGGGGGAAGGGACTCTGGGAGCGCGGGATCACCCACAATGCCAAGCATGCAGCTAATCAGCAGCCAGCAGGAACTGTGATGTCACAGCCCTATAAAAAACCTTGACCATTTTAGGTACAGTCCTTCCACATCGCTCTTACTGTAGGGACAGACATCAGCAGGGGCTAGGGAAAGACTTAGAAAAAATATAGAAGTTTAGGGAAAGAGGCTGAGCCTTAGAACTGTAGGGAAAGCATAGGGAGGAATTGAGAGAAGAATTTGGGGTGGTTGCAGGGTCATTAACAGCAAGAATTTGCAGCATAATTCACATTGCCATTATACTGCTGCTCATTACTTATACCTGTGTCTTCATGGTGGAACACAACAAGCCTTTTGCAGTGCAGTACAGCAAAAAACAGTGAATTATCATACACTAATATCTGCACATATCTGTAAAAAAAGCCTTTTTAAAGGCCTTTATTATAAGGGGCTTATTCACTGTTCTTACAAGGCATAACATTATTCAGTACTATTGTGCCAAAGAAAACTGAATTATCATCCTATAATATCTGCACTTATCTGTAATAAAGGCCTTTAACAAAGGGAAAGACATAATGACCATATTCGCCATTTTGTTACCAGTATAAAGTTGCAGGCCATTTTTCAATACAGTATTGTCAATAATAATTCAATAATTCAATAATTCTTAGCGGTTATCACTTATTTAAAGGCGTTCATTAGTGTCAAAACCCATAAATAGGACCATATTTGCCATTTTGTTACCAGTATAATGTTGCAGGCCATTTTTAAAAACAGAATTGTCAATAATAATTCAATAATTCTTAGTTGTTATCACTTATTTAAAGGTGTTTATTAGTGTCTAAACCCATAAGGATGACCATATTTGCCATTTTGTTCCCATTATGCTGATGGAGCCGATACTGCTCCTGCCACCCCTACCCCCTCCCACAGCTGCCATGCCAGTGAAAGTTGAGCTCTCAGGGCCCCCCTGGTCAGACATGCGAGAGGATGGACGATGGCGCAGATAGGCAGCGGCCAACTTGCTACATAGCATGTCTCTATAATGTGTAGGTAGCAACAGCTGCGGTGACCAGATGGAAGGTAACGCTGCAGTTGGGATTGCGGGGTGCAAACAGCACAGACTTGTCACGGTCTCTGGGCACGAGGGCGCAGCGCTGGTGCTGTCCCACGTTACCACCACTGGTACCGGTGATAAGGGGGCTGCACAAATGTTTGTGGTAATTGTTCCCCCGGGGCGCTTCCCCTATACTGTGCCGACTGGTGGTGTTTGGGGCGCCCTGATGTTGTCGGTGCAGAGTCAGACACAGAAACGGTTGTAAAGTTGAACTTTTACTTCCATGGGTGTGGAGGCACAAATGCTTAAACAGTTTCTTCAATACAAAACAACGGGGTACGCCTGGTGACACAGCAAAGTCCTAGGGTGCAGGGTAGACTTGATGAAAGGTGTTCCTAGCCCCTTATACTTCAGTGTTACAGCCCTAAGGTGCGTCTGGGCTCCTATTTGGCTCATAGGAGGATGCCCACCATGATACTAGTACATAATATTCCCCACTCACGTTATGTGGTCCTGATAGCTCAGAGTTTCGGGGTGTAATAGTCAGGGTGGCAGGATATTCCACAGGTCCGGCCTTGGCCCCTGGATCCTGTGATACTTGCTATGGAGCACGTGTTCCAGAATGTTCTCTCCACAGTCTCATGCTGACAAGATAATGATGCTTGACTTCCTTCAGGGCGATGGCTAGGCAGACAGGGGACAGGATCTTCTGAATAGCTGGAGTATGTCAGCTCTCCAACCTTCCTGGGCCTGTCTAGGACTTGAGATTCCTGCACTAAACTCACTGCTTTCTTCACAGGACATCACACTTCTCTCCTCACCTCCTCCTCCTAACACTCCACACTTCTAACTCCTCACACGCAGGACCTTCCTGCAGGGGTGTTACCATGGGGACCCAGTGATCAGCTGACTCCTCCCCTTTTCCCAGGCGATGTCCTCCCATTGAACATTTGGTTACTATTCAATCCTATGGGAGGTGTAATGCAAGTGTGAGGCTCACTAGGTGGCGCTGTGTTGTGTGAGACTCAGGACCCCCTGCTATGTCACACAGGCTATGAAGCAACAGGAAATAATACAATGTACAGAGATCACCCTCAGCCCAGCCATAGCCAGCTCTGGGATGCCACATACTCCCCCTCTTTCACTGAGCCGACCTCGGCGACGGGCTGGGGTGAAGGTGAGAAATGTAACATAACGTTAATAAATACGAATAAAGTGCAAATGTCACTAACAGTTTAGAAAAATATAATACTTAGAAACTTGAGGTAAGGCCTCCCGGCATAGTCCTGGAATGTCCATGAGAAGTCTGAAGGGTAACGGAGAGATAATTAAACTCAGACTTATGGAACCTTTTGGCGGTACCATCAGACAGTCCATATAGAAACAACAGTAGTGCAAATGGGTCCAGAGGCTCTCTGGCACAAATTTTGTGAGTGTCCATTATCATGAGAGTCTCTCTGAGAAACAATAAACAGTCCTTTCTGTAAGGAAGAGTAGGCACTCTAGCACCAATGTCCATACCGCAATGGGGTAACAGAACTTCCTTGGCTCGGTGAGCCAGGCACTATGGCTTGGATTGTTGCATATAAATGTAAATACTATATTACATGGCAAGATATTATATATATACTGTATATACACACAGGAAAAACATTAATGTAATCAGAGCAGGAATAACATATATACAGAAGCAGAGACAGTTAACCTCTTTTACCCAAGGACAGCCATGGCATCACTATAGCGTGTTGGAGGTATGCCTTTTGTGGTACGTTCAGAACGCCTAAGTAGAACGAGATTTGAATCAGGAACAGAGTCACTGAAATCAATTAAATCATCTGTCGAAGGGTTCTCTTGCACTAGAGCAATTGGTGGATAACAGCTAAATGGTAGTAGTTTAGGCGCCCACATAAGCTCAGTTAACGTTGGGGGTCTCTCTTTCGCTTCAGAAGGTGACAAGATCTCTGTACTCGTTGTCTCAGCTGGGGGCACCTCTGTGGGTAGTCCTTCTTTAAGGCACAGCTTCAGACAGTTTCGGTGTACTACTTGGGGCTGTCTCCCAGGTTTAGAGATCTCATACACGTCGGATTCAGGATATGGTATGGAGATGACACTGTATGGTTCTTTCTCCCAGAATGGATCCAATTTCCCATTCCGATGGATATTCCTTAACCATACACGGTCGCCAACTTTCAGGGGCGCTGCATGTGCGCGATGGTTGTAATCCTCCTGTTGTCTCCTACGAACCTCATCCATGCGCGTTTCAACTATCTCTTTAGCTTCCTCCATACGTCGGCGGTGTTCAACAACCCAGTCTGTTATGGGTAGTGGATTGATGGTGTCAGGGACCTTCACACCAAGGGTTAAGTCTGAAGGAAGTTGACCTTGTCTTCCCAACATTAGATAAAATGGTGCGTATCCCGTAGATGTTTGGGGTGTGTTGTTGTAAATATAGGCCAAGTCCTTGATACGCTCAGGCCACTCAACACCAGGTGTAACTGCGGCTGTTCTTAGCATGCCGATGATCACTTGATTTGCCTTCTCGCACATACCATTCCCTTGAGGGTGATACGCTGTGGTTCGCAACTTCTTGCAGTCTTGGAACTGACACAGCTCACGGAACAATTGGGATTCAAACGCCGATCCACGGTCGGTGAGAATATGCTCAGGACAACCGTAATGGCGGACAAACTCTGCGTAGAAGGTCTCAGCCGTAGTTCTTGCTGTAAGATCTCTGACAGGCACGATGACAAGGAACTTGGAGTAATGATCCACCATTGTCAGAGCGTAGCTGTAGCCGGGAATGTGTGGGACCCAACTTCACATGGTCCAGAGCAACAATTTCACACGGCTTTTGAGTGTTAATAGGATGTAGAGGGGCCTTCTGATCTCTTCGACCTTCCTTGGTGATACTACAGGCGGGACACTCTCGGCACCAACTCTCAATGTCACTCCTCATCCCAACCCAATAGAAGCGACGACGGATGGTAGCTTCGGTCTTTTGTACCCCGAGGTGACCGGATCTGTCATGATACGCCTCAAGTATCATCTGTGCGTCTCTTCTTGGTACGAGGATCTGATGAAGCCTTTCACCTGTGACAGGATCAAGAGTGTTTCTAAGTAGAAGGCCTCGTTGGACAAACAGGCGCTTCCTCTGTCGCCAAAGGCGTTTTAATTCCACGTCATGAAGACCTCTCTTTACACGGGTTGGTATTCTTCCTGTAAGCAGGAAATCTGACAATTCTCCTAAAACTCTGCTCTCTTCTTGGAACGTTTTCCACAGAGATGGCTCCTGGAGGGATTCGGCAGCTGTTTTCGCCAGAGATTCTCCTTCTACAGGGACACCAATAGCAACCTGTTGGGCAAACTTGTTGTAGAATGGTGGCATCTCCACCTCTTCCCAGATGTCTTCTCGGGGTGGTTCTTCTCCCACAGGCAACCTTGAGAGTGCATCAGCGTTAGCGTTGGACTTGCCACTGCGATACTTGACAGAGAACTTGTAATTCGCGAGTCTTGAGGCCCACCGTTGTTCAAGGGCTCCCAGTCGAGCAGTGTCCAGATGCGCCAACGGATTGTTATCTGTGTACACGGTAAAGGGTGTGGCAGCCAGGTAGTCTTTAAACTTCTCTGTCACGGCCCAGACAAGCGCCAGAAGTTCGAGTTTGAAAGAACTATAGTTCTGGTCGTTCTTCTCCGCGCCTCTCAGACTCCTGCTGGCGTAGGCGATGACTCGCTCTTTGTTGTCCTGAACCTGGGACAACACTGCACCCAAACCTTGGTGACTTGCATCTGTGTACAAGCGGAATGGCTGACTGTAGTCGGGATAGGCTAGAATTGGTGGTTGCGTCAGAAGTGCTTTAAGCGCTTGAAAGGCTTCCTCTTGACGCGCTGTCCAGTCTACCGGAAGTTTTCGGTTGTAGTTTTCTCTGGGACAACCGCGCAACAACTCGTTCAGAGGCTCGGCTACTTGGGCGAAGTGTGGTATGAAACGCCGGTAGTAACCTGCGAATCCAAGGAAGCTTCGGACTTCTTTGACGGTAGTTGGTCTTCGCCAGTTCTGGACTGCAGTGATCTTTTCAGGATCAGGTTGGACGCCTTGTGCGCTCACGACATGCCCAAGGTAGTGAACTTGGGGTTTCAACAGGTAGCACTTGGAGGGCTTCAACTTTAGTTCCGTGCTGTATAAGTACCTTGAATACCTCGGACAGGTGACGAAGGTGTTCTTGGTATGTCCGGGAGAATACAATAACATCGTCCAGGTACAGTAGCACACTCTGGAAATTCTCATGGCCGAGGCACCTCTCCATAAGCCGTTGGAAGGTGGCTGGGGCATTACATAGCCCAAATGGCATACTATTGAATTCAAAGAGTCCCATCGGGGTCGTAAACGCAGTCTTTTCACGATCTTCAGGCGCCATAGGGACTTGCCAGTATCCACTGGTTAAGTCCAGGGTCGAGAAACAGGTAGCTGATCCCAAAGCCGTTAGAGATTCCTCAATCCGCGGCAATGGGTATGCGTCTTTGTGCGTGACGTTGTTGAGTTTACGATAGTCCACACAAAATCGTAGGGTTCCGTCTTTCTTCTTGACAAGGACTAGCGGGGCTGCCCAGGGGCTGTTACTCTCCCGGATGACATCAGCATCTCGCATCTCTTGGATCAACTTTTTCACCGGTTGGTACATCGCGGGTGGTATTGGACGGTGACGCTCCTTGATTGGATGGTGGTCGCCAGTCAGAATGCGATGTTGTATGGTCGTGGTCTTACCAAAGTCCAATGGGTGTTTGCTGAATGCCTGTTGGTAACGCTTGGCCACATTGCGAACCCCATTGATGTGCTCTATAGGGGTATTGGCGTCTCCCACGTTCAATTCATCCCACCAGGACTTCGTGGCTCCATTCTGAATGTTCTCAGCAGCTTGGGTGGAACGCTGTGTGGCGGTAGAATCACCAGAGAGAATGTCTTCTGGTGCTAACCGGTGTAGCAGGGCCACAGAGTGGAACTTGTGGAGGTTCACGGGAGCATCGCCCAAGTTGACTAAGCGGACAGGAACACGTCCATTGGAAACTGTGACAAGGCTGCGGGCAGCCATGACAAGTGGTTGGCCATCTACCTGTATGGGTTGTAGCAAGGCCTCGTAGTCCTGATTTTCTATGCCCGGACGGGCACGGCACCACACCATAGTTTCTGTTCCAGGCTGTAGGGTTACTGGACGGGTATCTTGGATCCGGACTCGAACAATTTCACCTTGTTTGTTGGCGAACTTGTGCTGGGCATTGAGTACACGAATGGCCCGCTGAATGGTCTGCTGGTCACTGGGAGAAGCTGTAAGGAGAGAGGCATGCAAGGCATCCAACACTTCTGCAAAGCAATGGCGTAAAACATTCATGCCTAATATTACAACTGCAAACCTATCATCCTCTACATCAGTGACAATTACACCCTGTCTAGGCAGTTTCAAGTCCCCAATCTGGATAGTGGGTTCCCAATAACCCTGCTGTGGTATGGGCTGTCCATTGCTGCCACACAGATTTATCCATGTGTCAGGTGTTCTATTCAACACACCTAAGTCCCAATGTTCAAGGAACACCTGCTTGCGCAGGGTTGTTACCTGAGATCCAGTGTCCACCAACGCTGTCAGAGGGACGCCGTTCACCCGGATTGTGATGTGTGGGCAGGCTGAGACGAAGCGTGACAATGGCACTGAAGATTCACCTGGGCCCTTCTTCTTTCCTCCCGAGGGGCGGCCCGCTGCCTCGGGGGTGGCCCGTTTAACTGAAAACACTGAGGCCTGGTGTGTCCATATCTATGGCAATAGGTACAGTATGGCCTCTCACTCTGTGGAGATTTCACTGAAGACGGACGTCTGGGTGGCGACTCAGGTGAGATGTTGAGACTTCGCAAAGGATCTCTGGACGATGAAGACGGCTGGGTCAGACGATCTAGACGGACGGTGATCTGTTCCATGGCACGGGTCAGATGATCCACTCGGGCCAGAAGGTCATCTCTGGAGTCTGCTGGTGTAGTCTGCGCAGTTTGGGCAGCAGGTGAGGTACCCAGAGGTAGTGGCAGGACAACTGGAGCAATGCTTGTTGAGGGTCCAGGTGAGGGAGCACAGATGACTGGGCTCGGCTGGGGCTGCTCCTGTCTCAAGACCTGGATGGCAAGGGCCTTGAAGTCAGCAAACGTGATGCTGGGATGTTGTGCAGCAAGCATTCGCAACTGACTCTGGAGCAATGTGGTACCCGCCCCTTCTATAAAGCGGTCAAGCAAGATTTTATCAGAGTCCACATTCTCACGTGGATCCACTTGCACCACAGCTCTGAACGCCTCTTGGAGGGATAAAGCATAGTTCCGCAGGGTCTCACCAGGTAGTTGTCGTCTGGAAAAGAAGCACATCTTTACCTCGGAGACAGATCGCACGTCAAAGTTCACCTGGAGTTTGTCCAGAATTTGCCCAGGGGTTCTTTTGTCAGAGGCAGGCCAGGATTTGACCTCCCTAGCTGCAGCACCCTCAAGCTGGCCCAGCAGGATCTGTATCTGCTGTTCTGTATTCAGAGGATAGAACTGGAAGAGAGACAGCATCTTCTCACGAAAGTCCCTGAGGGTATGCGCCTCCCCTTTGTAGCGCGGCAGCCATGGTGCGCCAGGGTAAAATGGCATGGAGAATGGTAGGCTGCTCGCCATGGGCACTGCTGGATCACTAGAAACAGATGGCACAATGTCACTTTGCTCAGTCATGTTGTTTGCAGGTATGACTGAAATTAGGTCGCCGTCTCTTTAAGAAACTCAACTGCTTGCTGGCAGGGAATGGAGACTACAACTTGGAATGCTGTCCCTTTAAGAATGCTGTAGCTATTAACAGAGTCACTGTGATGCAGGCTGACGGTGTGCTCCCCCTCTTTAATGGTGGCACTCCCCACGGACACTGTACACGGAAAACACTCGCTGGGGCCGTGGGAGGACTGAAGACAAGGACAGGGAGGTACAGTACTCACTGACAGCAACTGCAGCGTGGACCAGAGATCAGCGGTGCACAGCAGGGACGGTGATGTGGCACCGGAGAGTCAGAAATGGCACTGGCACGTTCGCCTTTCACTTTCTTGTATGGGTGCGCTGGAGCATTGCGCTCAGCATTCTGGGCTCTCCTAAGATGGCGGCAGATGGGTCTCCTGGCCTCATGGGCAGTGCTAAAAATCTCCCACACTTTTGCAAGGTACAGTTAACCCTTTGTGGGCGTTCTTACACAGCGATGTGGCGCAGCAAACAAGTCCTGGGCGTTTTAACTCTTCCAGGGCTGTAACACACTGAGAGGACAGTCTTTAGGGCTTGCTTCAGGGGTATAGGGCTCCCCCTCTTTGTGGCAAGCACTCTCAGGGAATAAACTTGATCTTAGCAAAGTCCACAATAAAGACCGATGCTCTGGAGACAATTTGGCGCACTTTTCGTGGCGACTTTCTCAAAATGGCACACACCCGTATCCTGTTCGTGACGCCAGTTTTTCTTGCGGTGACCAGATGGAAGGTAACGCTGCATTTGGGATTGCGGGGTGCAAACAGCGCAGACTTGTCACGGTCTCTGGGCACGAGGGCGCAGCGCTGGTGCTGTCCCACGTTACCACCACTGGTACCGGTGATGAGGGGGCTGCACAAATGTTGGTGGTGATTGTTCCCCCGGGGCGCTTCCCCTATACTGTGCCGACTGGTGGTGTTTGGGGCGCCCTGATGTTGTCGGTGCAGAGTCAGACACAGAAACGGTTGTAAAGTTGAACTTTTACTTCCATGGGTGTGGAGGCACAAATGCTTAAACAGTTTCTTCAATACAAAACAACGGGGTACGCCTGGTGACACAGCAAAGTCCTAGGGTGCAGGGTAGACTTGATGAAAGGTGTTCCTAGCCCCTTATACTTCAGTGTTACAGCCCTAAGGTGCGTCTGGGCTCCTATTTGGCTCATAGGAGGATGCCCACCATGATACTAGTACATAATATTCCCCACTCACGTTATGTGGTCCTGATAGCTCAGAGTTTCGGGGTGTAATAGTCAGGGTGGCAGGATATTCCACAGGTCCGGCCTTGGCCCCTGGATCCTGTGATACTTGCTATGGAGCACGTGTTCCAGAATGTTCTCTCCACAGTCTCATGCTGACAAGATAATGATGCTTGACTTCCTTCAGGGCGATGGCTAGGCAGACAGGGGACAGGATCTTCTGAATAGCTGGAGTATGTCAGCTCTCCAACCTTCCTGGGCCTGTCTAGGACTTGAGATTCCTGCACTAAACTCACTGCTTTCTTCACAGGACATCACACTTCTCTCCTCACCTCCTCCTCCTAACACTCCACACTTCTAACTCCTCACACGCAGGACCTTCCTGCAGGGGTGTTACCATGGGGACCCAGTGATCAGCTGACTCCTCCCCTTTTCCCAGGCGATGTCCTCCCATTGAACATTTGGTTACTATTCAATCCTATGGGAGGTGTAATGCATGTGTGAGGCTCACTAGGTGGCGCTGTGTTGTGTGAGACTCAGGACCCCCTGCTATGTCACACAGGCTATGAAGCAACAGGAAATAATACAATGCACAGAGATCACCCTCAGCCCAGCCATAGCCAGCTCTGGGATGCCACACAGCCTTAGGAGGCCATACCATGAACCAGTGGCAGAGTGTGTTGAGGCAGCATTGATCATTTAATCTGATGCATCAGGCATTGGTTGGTGGAAATCCTGGCTGATCCACGCCTGATTCATCTTCACAAAGGTCAGCCTCTACAAATTTTGGGTGGACAGGCGAGTTCTCCTTGGAGTAACTATGGCCCCTGCCGCACTAAACACCTGCTCTGATGCCACACTACTGGCCAGGCAGGACAGCTTTTCCAGGGCAAACTCGGCCAGTTGCGGCCAGAAATCCAGTTTGGCTGCCCAGTAGTCCAGCGGATCTTCGATGACGGGTGGCAGGGTGCACTCTAAGTATGCCACCACCTGCTGGTTCAGGTTCTTCTCTGTGTCTAGCTGCTGATCAGCAGTTTCTTCACTATGCGGCTGAAGAAAGCTGCTCATCAGCGACTCTAGGCTCAGGCTGCTGCGGATGGAGCCGATACTGTTCCTGCCACCCCCGCCATGGCAGTGCAAGGTGAGCACTCAGGGCCTGGTCGGACCTACGAGAGGATGGACGATGGCGCAGATAGGCAGTAGCCAAGTTTCTACATAGATACATACATACATTTCTATACTAGTTCAGTTTGTCCTCCCTCTCAGCGGGTGTAAAAAAGGCCCCCATTTTTCACCGGTAGTGAGGGTCCAACATGGTGGAGAGCCAGTAATCATCCCTCTGCTGAATGGTGACAATTTGGCTGTCACTGCACAAGGAAGTCAGCATGCTTCGGGCCATTTGCGCAAGGGACTCTGAGGGACTCCCTGCATCCATCTCCACACCATACTGTCATGGTGTGTCTGGGTCATCTGCCTCATCATCCTCATCTCCCTCTGGCTGTTCTGGTTGTTCCTGCTCCTCCTCTCCCCCCATTTGGTTACACTTTGTTTGTGCTCCAATGTCCTCCTCATCCTCCTCCTCCAGTTCAGCCCCCACAGGGTTCATGTGGCCTTGAGATGTAGATGCCACATCTCCAGTCCCCTGACTGAAAAGCATCTTTTCCAGGATGTGAAAAGGTGGAATGACGTTGTTCATCCCATAGTCCTGGCGACTGACTAACAAAGTGTCCTCCTCAAAGGGAACGAGCAAATGGCAGGTGTCGCGCATGAGCTGCCACTGGCTAACGTTAAAGTTACAGTTGTGCTAAAGGCACAGGAAACTTGGTCAAAGTTAAAGGAAAGATGAATGCAGCACATTATCAGCAAATACTGGAGGCAAATTTGCACTCATCAGCCAGGAAGCTGCACATGGGACATACTTGGACGTTCCAACATGACAACGATCCAAAACACAAGGCCAAGTCAACCTGTCATTGGCTACAGCAGAAGAAAGTGAAGGTTCTGGAGTGGCTATCTCAGTCTCCTGACCTCAATATCATTGAGCCACTCTGGGGAGATCTCAAGCGTGCAGTACATGCAAGACAGCCCAGGAATTTACAGGAACTAGAGACTTTTTGCTAAGAAGAAAATAAAGTGCCTCATCCACAACTATCACAAAATACTTCAAGCTGTCATTGATGTTAGAGGGGGCAATACTCGGTACTAAGAACTGGGGTATGTGAACTTTTGAACAGGGTTATTTTGATGTTTTTGGTTGTCATTATGATTTAAAATTAGAAAACACAGAAGTTTGACAATAAATGGCTTCAACCAACCACTAACCATGAGTGGAGAAAAAGTTTTTGTGTTATCATTCATATTCTCTGAAAAAAAGGCCAAAAAACCAAAAAATCTGCCAGGGTATGTAAACATTTTGGTATGTAAACGTTTATGGCTTTTCTCTGTTCATATAGTCGATCCAACATATGGAGAGTGGAATTCCAACGGGTGGAAACATCGCATATCAGCCTATGTTGTGGGAGGCCGTTCTGACGCTGCAGCTTAAGGAGGGTGTGCTTGGTGGTGTACGAGTGGCTGAAGTGCATGCAAAGTTTCCTTAACATTTTTAGGATGTCTTGCAGAAGGGTGGAACACTTAAGGAAACGCTTGACAACCAGATTGAACATGTGCACCATGCAGGGCGCATGGCTTAGCCCTCCTTGATGAAGCGTCAACACCATCTTCTTCCCGTTGTCAGTCACCATTGTTCCGATTTGTGGTGTTGCAGAGAAAGCCAGGATTCAATTTCTTGAGGAAGGACACAGAGCAGTTCCTCCCTTGTGTGACTTTGTTCGCCCAGGCAAACGAGGTGTAGAACAGCGTGACACCGCTGTGCCCTGCACATGTGGTATGTTGGAGGAGCACTGTGAATTGTCCCTGCAGTGGAGGCTGATGAGACAGTTGAGGATGAGGCTGACATTGCTGCAGGACCAACGGCGTGAGAACGTGGAGGCTGAAGCTGCGTCACCTGTCCAAGTTGCTGGTGTGTCTGAGCTGGCACCACATTAACCCAGTGGGCCATAAATGACATATATTGTCCTTTACCATAGTTACAGCCCTACATGTCGGTGCTGCCGTGAACTTTGGCAGACACCGACAGGCTCAAGGACTGGCCCACCTTCTCTTCTACATATTTGAACATATTTGTGCAGGGCTGGTACTGCCATTTTGGCAAAGAAATGACTTTCCACCTCAGCTCGGAACAAGCCATGAGTTCTCTGAAAGGTACAGAGTCCACCACTTGGAAAGGGAGTGACTGCAGCACCAGCAACTTGTACAGGAGCACGTTCAGCTTCTGCACTGTTGGATCAGTGCACGCATACTGTTTTCTCTTCGAAATCGCTTCTGTGATGGATTGCTGACGCAATGACTGACTAGGAGGAGGAACATGAGCATCACGACCAGCAGATGATGGGAAGGACACACACCTTCCTTTGGCCAAGGTGGTGGAGCCTTGACTGCCTGAAATGGAGTGCGTGCTTCTGGGTGCTGCAGCGGTTGCTGCGGCAGGCTGGACCACCACATTGGAGCCACAGCTCTCCCAGGCCACTTTATGGTGATGCTGCATATGTTGACGCAGGGCTGTGGTGCCAACCTTGGCACCCTGGCCACGCTTCACCTTCTTTCCACAGATTGAACATATGGCCATGTTGACCTCCCCCGTCGGCTTTACAAAAAACTGCCACACCACCGAGTAGGTGATTTTACCCCAACACTCTGTGCTAACTGACTGCTACCGCCACTGCCTCCGTGAATCCCTGCATCACCGCTTTCTGAGCAGGTAAATTGGTTTTACCCTCTTCTCCTGATAACGATGAAGCCCCTCCCAATTACGATCGGCTACATCGTCATCCACTACAGTCTGCAGTTCACTGATGTCCTCCTCAACAGCAGCTCCCATGCCACTCTCCTCAACACTACTTGCCGCCTACCGGAGGAAGCGGCGGATGTCTCCTCCAGATCTTAGCTGAGCAGTAGCTGCTGACTGTCCCATGTGTTCATTGCCTTGGGATAACCTTGGACTCTGACCTATACTTCAAGCCACACATCCAAAGCCTCAACACCTCCTGGCGCCTCCAACTCAAGAACATCCATCTAATACACTCCTTCTTCACCCCAGAAACTACAAATATGCTAGTCCATGCCCTCATAATCTCCCACTTAGACTACTGTAACACCCTTCTCCATTGCCTCCCAGCAAATACTCTCGCCCCCCTCAAGTCCACCTTAAATTGCACTGCTCGCTTAATACATCTCTCCCCCCTTTCTTCATCAGCTGCTACCCTCTGCCAATCCCTTCACTGGCTACCTGTTACCCAGAAAATAGAGTTCAAATTGCTAACGCTGACATACAAAGCTATCCACAACCTGTCCCCTCCATATATCTCCGACCTAATCTCCCGCTACCTGCCCGCACATAACCTCCGATCCTCCGCTCTGCTCTTATCCGCTCTTCACACAACCATCTCCAAGACTTCTCCTGTGCATCCCCCATACTCTGGAACTCATTACCAAGACACATAAGACTGACCCCCACAATCACAAGCTTCAAGAAGGCCCTGAAGACTCACCTATTCAGGAAGGTCTACAACCCCCATTAATGCTACTGTCTCCATACCACCACCTGAACAGCCTCTACCCCCACCTTCTGTCTCTATCCCTCTTCCCTCATAGATTGTAAGCCCTTGCGGGCAGGTTCACTGTTAGTATTATCTGTTTTGTATATCTTGTGTACCATATGTAAACCCTCAAATGTAAAGCACCATGGAATTAATGGTGCTATATAAATAAACAATAATAATAAATAATAATAATACCTCCGCCTCACTGTACAGTGGATCTGATCCCACAGCATAGAGTAGTTCTCTAGCTGAGGGTACAGAGGCAAGTTGAGGACAGGTGAGGGCACAGGGCCTGCTGCCGGGCCATACCAACTAAGGGTTGTGTCTGACGAACCCACCGACTCTTGGCTGGGGGGTGTCTGTTGTGACTTGGCATGAATTGGATGACCGAGTCAACCAGTCTACAACCGTTGGGTTGCTGGTCAAGACACGACCGCTACTTGACACTGGGAACTCAGGCCTCTGTAACTGACCCCTGCTGCCACGCCCCCTTACTCTGCTGCAACCTGTGCCTGCATCAGAAACATTTAGGCCTGTGGCCCTCCCCTGTGCATGGCCTCTCACTTCTCTGTCTGACATACTGGTCGATGAAAAAACGTAATTGCAAAGGGCAAAAACGTCTATTATTTTCTACTTTGAAGAGAATGGCAAATATGCCCCTTATTTCTTTCCCCACTAATGAACACTTATAACAAAAGTGTGATAAAGGCAGAGATTTGTGGCTCCGAATTATTGAATTATTGACGATACTGTATTAATAAATGGCCTGCAACTTTATACTGGGAACAAAATGGCAAATATGGTCCTCTTTATGGGTTTCCACACTAATAAACACCTTTAAATAAGGTGTATCCTCCTTCAGCATACCACATGTGCAGGGCACAGCGGTGTCACGCTGTTCTACACCTAGTTTGCCTGGGCGAACAAAGTCACACAGGGGAGGAACTGGGTCCCTGTATGTCCTCCTCATGCTGCTTCCCACTGGGTCACTCTGTGTACTCCTCATGCCGCTGCCACCGGGTCACTGTATGCCCTCCTCATGCTGCAGCCACTGGGTCACTGTATGCCCTCCTCATGCCGCTGCCACTGCTGGGTCACTGTATGTCCTCCTAATGCTGCTTCCACTGGGTTGCTGTATGGCATCCTCATGCTGCTGCCAACTCCATATTATGTCGCCTTGCCACTCTGTGGACATCTATGTGGAATCTGCAAACGAGGGTGTAAAAGGAGTGCGCTCTTTTACTCTACAGTAGGATGTTGGGCCTCTGCATGGTTCTTTCTACCTGGCACTAACATGGATCTGTAATGCTGGGTTCACACTTGAGTTAGTTGGACAGTTTTGGCCCCATAACTGTCGAAATAAGTGAGGTGTGCATCGATTCTAAGAGCGAGGCCTGTCATGTGCGTGTCATTCGGACTCACAGTATTGTTTGACTAACACAGTAGGCTCCCTATGTGTGTTACTGCAAGGCACAGTGTTCTCCTCCACTATACAGGCTCTCTGAAGCCAGGAAATAGGTGTTTTTTAGCAATATTCACCGCAAAGTAATTTGGATCGAAGCAAATTTTTTTCGAACTTTGAATAGAAGTGCCGAATTGAACTTTTGAGAAATTTGCTCATCTCTAGTGTCAGGATATGGCGACTCCAAGAATTTTTTTTTTTTGCAGAGTTTGGATTTTTTTTAAGGAGTTAAAAAAATATATATTTAAATTTGGTATACCAGCTCATAGAATACAGATAACATGTCATTTTGGCTGCACAGTGAACACCTGTAAAAATGAAGCATGTAAGAAAGTTGCACAACCACAGTTTTTTTCCAACTCCACCCCATTCTGAATTTTTTTCAGCTTCTCAGTGAATTATATGGAATATTAAATGGTGCCATTATGAAGTACAACTTGTCCCACAAAAATTAAGTGCCCATATGGCTCTGTGAACGGAAAAATAAAAAGTTATAGCTTTTGGAAGACGGGAAGTCCAAAATAGTGAAATAGTCCATGTATATTAAAGTGTGTTTCTCATGGAAACCTAACATGTGGGATAGCCCAAAAGTACATTAACCTTCCAGGATACAATGCAGATATGATTGCAGAAATGATTTTGTTTTTCACTATTTACTTATGATAATTTGTAGTCTTTACACTAAGTGTAAGGATTATAGTTAAAGTAAGTAATTCTTCAGCTTCCTTCAGCTTCTGTATACCCATCTCTTTTCTTTCTTGCTTCTTTCTCACAGTGTTTTCAGTATGTGCATTTTTTTGTTTATTAGTCATGTGATCCATGCCTAAAACTCTAAAATATGTCAGTAGCAATAAAAAATTCTTCCTCAGCATATGCTGCGATTCATTAGTTATGTAACAAATAATACTTAGTATATCTAATTACTGAAAAAGGTATAATAATAAGTGAGGTTTATACAACCAAGGTGAGTCCTGCTTATTAGTCTTCTATTATATTGATAATGTATATTACATTTTATTTAAAAACTAAAGCCAAGTGGACTAATGGACTGAACTATCCTGCTGATTTTTTATTTTATCTACCGAATGCCAGTTTTAATTAATCAGTTGGCCATGTTTCTACATAATACAATGAAATCAGAGGTGACAGATTTTTGCTGAAGGATAACATTTATTTTTAGGATAGATCCATGCTGTTGAATTCAATTTAGTTGACTAGGTAATGTATAGCAGCAACCCGGGCAGAAGAGTAAAGGGACAGAGTGGATAATGGATGGCATTTTGAACAAAAAATCTAATCACAACACTGTTCACATTAAACTTTGTATTGTTGTTTCAATATTACTTTGTTTTATAATAAAGCTACTTATAATTGCAATAAAGATTAAGTGACCCCTTTGGATCTACCTGGATTTCTGTATTGCTTACTAATAAAGTATGGTCTGATTGTTATCTACTAGAGATGAGTAAACCAATTTGTTACAAACATGAATTAGACCTGAATTTTGCAAAAGTATAGGTTTTTAACATAACTAAAAACTTTGCAATTCATAATATGTATTTGATGTAACATGCAATTTTCCAAGCTGCCTTTCTGCACTTTCACCCATGTCTTCTTCATTGTCAATAACACAAATCCTAAACTCATGTGGCATCTGCTGAGAGAGACTGTCCTTGTAGCCCTACACTTCCTCCTCTTCACAAGTTGGATGATTTCAGATGGTGTTTTTTTTTTATATAGAGGAAGTAGAGGTGGAAGACACGACTATTGGTGGTGGAGGTAGTAGTGGCAGGGGGTGTGATACTAATAGTCATGCTGGTAGGGGCACAAAGGGGAATTCTGGAGGTGGGAATTGTGATAATATGGAGGAATCAAATTACATGATGAGTGAAAAAAAATTGGGGAAGATGATAAAATTACTGAACCCAATGATGATTCTACTGCAGATAAGACATGACAACCAAGTCAAGGAAAGCAAGCAAAGTTAGTAAGAATGTCCTTCTCCTCATGATCTTCCCATTGTATATATGTAAACAGTTTATTATTGCGGACATTTTCATATGTGGCCTTGTGATGTGAACAAGAATGTTAACCTATAATCTAGAAAGTCAAGAAACTTTTTTTTTTTTTTTGTTAAATTTGTTAAAATATTAGATAAGCACTGCTTTGGAACTGATGTTTAGGCCACATAATGTTCTTGAACTATTAGTCACATGTACAATTAAGTTAATCCTCCTATGAGAGGATGATCTGCTTTTATCCCCCTGAGAGACACTTTATCTCTTGGTTTTGTGTAAAAGTTTCTTTTCAGAATCCCTAAATGTACTAAATATGTAAATATGGTTGCTTTCTTTTCTGTCAGTCTGAATATAAGTTGTTACTACCTTTTTGCCTTTGCATTTTCAAGGCAGACAACTTAGCTAGACTAGATTACTGCAATGGTAAGAAGCAATTACTTTTTCCACAATTTTGGATCTCCCTAACTACTCTAAACTTTTCCTAGCCATATTTGATTTGGAAGGGGAGAATCTAACCACACAATTGTTTCCAATATCATGTAGACTCTTCTTTGGAGCTTTAGTGCTATAGCTATGCATAAGACTATATAGTGTTATATTGTCTGTATGTTGTCTGATTATACCAGATGGTTGTGCTGTGTCTAACAATAAACTACTAGTTTAAGGATGGAGTCAGCTTTCTGTGTGTTTTTCAATCATACAATGTGTTAATGTGTTTTAGTTACATATAGAATGGATCATAACCAAAAATCTCATTAAGCTGTTTGTTATCCTGAAAGTGATGGGTACCTCCACGGATCTTGTGTGTGTATCTAGTGTCTACAGATTCATCTGTTGATTGTAAAAAGTGACTTCAATAGTCAATTAAGCAAAAATAGAAACAAAGTGTGAACTTCATACTATTGTTCTGACTTTTTAATCTGTCATTTCTCACTGAGTTTTGAATGTGTATATAACTCCAGGGGTAGAATGGATAGGGTTTAGAGATTATTCCAAGCACCCCTACCTGTGAGAAAGGTATGTATGTCAATGAGTATGGAAGAAAGTCTAGACAGTGAAAGAGCCATAAAACACTGAAGATAATTGTACAGCGATAACTTATAATAAGTGGACTAGATATATTCAATGTGGGTTTGTGCTATGGAATATAAAACGTTTTGTCAGTTGTAGTAGAAAGTAAAGTCAATGGTAAATTTGACCTTGAGGGATCTGTAGTACAATGATTGATAAGAAAGAAGGAGAACACAGCTGTATGAGCGTGTCCTTCACTGGCTGTAAGACTGGGCACTGTGATAAGTTTTACATGAGACAAGTAAACTATTTTACCGTATAAATTGTGTGATACATGAATTTTTGTTTTATTTTACTTATTGTGATTTTTTGTAGATGAAGCCATTTGCAAATGCTGGTGATTGGGTGGTAGTCACATGACATCTTGCCAAGTTTTTGCAACCTAGTTGGGGATGGCCTTTGCTGGTATTGCTGACAACATCTGCACCAGTTAAGCTAGAGGGAAAGTCCACCTGGATCCACATCTGTCACTGCAAAAAGTTTCTACCCTCTCTGTCTGGTGACACCTTCTGTAAGTGAAGTTTGTTCTGATTTGTTTTCAAGTTAAGCGGAGGGTTTGTGTGCCATAATAAAGCACCACCAATATGCCAACATGGGAACCCACCGCCGCTGACAGTACAAAGTGCTGTATCAAAGATGAGATCTACAAATGCCCAGCTGACTGTTAACGGTGATTTGGAGCAATGAGACGAAAGTCAATAAACTGGGCTCTGGTGGGTGCAAATGGATCTAGAAGAAACAAGGGAAAAAGGGGCTAACGGATCGAGAAATTGAAGGAACTGTCAAGTTTGGTGGAGGAAGCCTTATGATATGGGATTGTTTCACAGCCAAAAGCGTTGGATACTTGACCAGGATCGATGATGCCTCAATGCTGAGCTATATGTGAGTATCCAACAAGACGAGTTACTTTGTACACTCGAGTACTATGAGTATGAAAAGGATGACATACAGGTGCATCTCAATAAATTAGAATATCTTTGAAACGTTCATTAATTTCAGTGATTCAGTAATTGAATTCATAATCAGCGTCTTCCATGATTGTGTGTCCTACTGAACCAGACTGAGGGACCATTTAAGGCTTAGGAAACCTTGGCAGGTGACACACTGAATTTACAATACTGAACTTTTTTACAATATTCAAATTTTCTTAGATTTTGGTTTTCATTACCTGTAATCCATAATCAACATTTACAGAAATAAAACACTTGAAATAGAACACTCTGTGTGTAAAGAATCTAGAAAATATAGGTCACTTTTTTAATTTAATTACTGAAAGAAATAAACGTTTCAACGATATTCTAATTTATTGAGCTGCACCTGTAGTGTTCCAGCAGGACAATGACTCGAAGCATATGTCGAGATTAGTGCAGAAATGGTTCAATGACAATGAAATAGAGATGCTGGATTGCCCCCACAGTCCCCAGACCTCAACCCAAGCAAACACTTGTGGGCAGAGTTGAAAAAAAAAGTTTTATTCGTACCCAAGTGAGTCAACCACTATGCACCAATATTAGGAATGTGTAGAAGAGACTTCGGAACAGATTTTGGTCAAGAAATGCTGGAATCTGATCGAGAGCATGTCCAGAAGGATTTATGCAATATTGAAAGTCAAAGGTGAATTTACAAAATGCTAAAAATTAAAATGTAGGTTTTTAGAAGCAAAATAGTAACAATGCAGTTACTGCAAGTCAAATTTATAAATGAGATAGCCAATATGATTGTCTATAAAATTATGGTAGTCTCACATTTGAAGCTGTAGTGGATGGTGAGATATGGAGCAAGTCAGAAGTTCAAAACATTGTTACCCTTTTGCTCATCAGTGTAAGCTAATAGATTAGGCCCTCCTCTACTGTATTTGGTTGCATTTGAAAAATAAATGTCCCTACCTATATTCTGCCTTTTATTCTACTGTAATCTTCCTTTTATTGTGCCTTTTAGTACTGTACTCTGCCTTTTATTCAATTCTGCCATCAGAAATTTTGAGACCCCATACCAGCAAAATTTGTGGACCCCCCTCCTCCCCTGATGTATCTTACAGTTTTCTGTCCCGTGACCCCCATACAGTATATATAATGTTTCCCAGTGCTCTCCACACAATATAAAATGCAATATAAAAAGGCCACATATGGTATAATTATCTTGATGGAAAATACCTAGCCACCATAATTTCTCTAGAAAAGTTGTCCCTGCTTTATATCGCCATGTGGGCCTCTCCTTGGAAACATCCATGTGGGAAAAGGTTAACTCCACCATCAACATGTAGAGCAGCAATTATTGGCAGGTATTATACTGTACATAGTTTTCATGCTCCACTGGGTTAATGTTTTGAGTGGCAGCAGCCACCATCCAGAAATGCAGCAAGGCCATGTGCTAATACTGACATTACTTTGTGGGTGCAGGTCCAGTTTCAACACCAGATGGGACCCACCGCCTCCTCCAATTCCTCTTAACTGGATCATTTTCCACCCCCAACTTCATCATGGCAAACCATTGCTTCCACTCTCCCACTCTCATTTCATGCCTGGAAGATGAAGCAGTCATTGCGTGGCATTGTGGCACATGTTGGAACATCTGAGCAGCAAATGGTGATGAATGATTACTGCATGATTTTGCATGCAGCAAAACACAGGCACAATCGTCACAATCTGTTATTTCGAAATCTACCATTGGAGGCTCATGAGAGAAGTTGGTCATTTTCTGAAACCCTTTGAGAAGTCCACCAAATGTCTGAGCAGCGGGAACAACTGCTAAATCGGTGAAATCATCCCTTTCATATATATATCATAAAGTAAACATTTATGGTTTGGCATTGAGAGAAAGAAGAATTAGAAGTTCTACTTCATGATCAGGGACGTTTTTGCCTTGAGGCGAGATGAGAAATTCTACTTAGGCAGCAGAGGACAGAGTCCCTGAGGGGATGGCACCTGCAAGTGGGTTGGGTTCAGACAGTGAGTGCCAAGCTGCACCACTGTTTGACCCCCAACTGCAAATTGCACATTTCACCCGCTGCCCCACAGTATTACTAATCGGCACCCAGGACCTATTCAGGAATACAGGATATGTGCATCTTATATTCTGCTCCCAGGACCTTCTTTATGATGCCGCTGGGACCAGGACGTAGAATAGAAGATGCACACATCCTGTGTGCTTGAACAGATCCTGGGTGCTGCATTAGTGATCTGCAAGTATAATATATATACTCTGTTGACGATTTGCGGGTTGTGGTTTTAATGGGACATTTTAAGATGCAGAGGGAGAGAAAGGAATGGGAATATAAATTAATGCAAAATTTTCAAACTCTGCAATTTGGACTTAATATTCATGCCAGTTTCATGTCACACTCTGTATGAACTGTGAGGGTCACAAATCACCACTTGATAGCAAACAGATAACAGCAAGAATTACTGATCCCTCCGTCACGCTCCACAACTTTCCTGACTGTTTATTTCCTGACCTGTTGTAAATAACTTCTCTACTTATATTGCATTTTGTTATTTTTAAAGATTCTAAGATCCTTTGAAGGCCCATGTCTTTTGTGTATAAAAAGTCTGTAAATTTTCAGTTTCTTGTATAACACCATGTCTGAAGAAGAGAGCTAGTACTCTCGAAAGCTCACCATCAAATATACTCAGTTAGCCTCTAAAAGGTATCACCTGATTTCTTCACTCTTCCACTACTTTCTATGGCTAACACGGTACAACATTATACTAATATAATGATAGTAATAGTATATGGGAGTGGGGCACTTTTAAGGCACTATTACTGTAATAGTGCCCCCTTCCCAGATAATAGCATTACTTATGTGGGGGGTACTATTAGGGCTCTATTACTGTAATAGTGCCCCCACAGTTAATAACATTATTTAAGTGGGGGGCGCTATTAGGGCACTATTACAGTAATAGTGCCCCCCCAGGGGTACTATCATCACTTATGGTAGGACTATTACCTCTGTGTGGGATGCTATCAGGGAACTCTTAGAGTAATAGTACCCTCTCCACAGGTAATAGTCCCCCACATAGTTAATAGTGCCTCGTTACCTGTGAGGGACTTGTTACTTGTGGAGAAACTATTAGGACCCATTCACATGGCAGACTATGAAGTGGAATTAAGTCAGACTTCTGCCTCAGATTCCTCTCCATTTTTTTGTCCCTCTGACTCCTCTACTTTGACGTGTTGATTAGTCTCAGATGAATGGAGCTAATCAGAGGAGCTGCTCATACTGTGGGTTCTGCTGAATCAGCAGCAGAAACTGCAAGAAGATCGAGTTTGGGCATTCTTGAGCATGGGGATACCTAAAGTATTTGTGTTTACTTTTGTTTATTTGTTTTTATATGTGATCTAGGGAAAGGAGGGTGATTTGAACTTTTGTGGTATTTGTATACTTTTAAAAACTTTTTTTTTCTTCTTTTACTTTTATGTATTACAGTGAATAGTAAAATCCCTTGACTTCTACTAATACCTATACTAATGACAAGCCTGGGAGTCTTCAATAGGCTCCTGGCTGTCATTGCAAACAAATGCCACCCTCCGATGACGACACAGAGGGCAGAGATTGATCAAAGATGGTGGTGCCCATGGCACCTGCGCACTTTAGATGTGTTCATGTTTAACCGCAGCATCTAAAGTGTTAACAGCTGCGATCGGTGTCAGCACTGATCGCAGCTGTTAGCGGCAGGTCCTGGCTGTATTATACAGCTGGCATCCGCCGTGTATGGAAAGAGCTCAGCTCCTGAGCCCTCTCCATACATCCCCATGCGACTATTATGCCCTTGGTCATTAAGGGTTTACGCTCCAGTTCATACTAAATTATTTGACCCAATACTAATCTTTGGACCGAGCCACTCAGACCCAAAACGGATCGGAGGTTTGTCATCTCTATTATTATTAAGTCTTATAAATGCATGTTTCTGTTGACACAATGTGGCCATAACGTAAAGGCCATTGAAATGGTATAGTTCTTTAAAAATTTAAAATGTTAACCCTTTCCCATTATCCATCCAGCAGATGTTGGGTATTTAAATATGTCACCCACCATAACCATCGGGTCTCCACTGTAAAGTGGAGAATCGGCGGCAATTCCCACAATCAGTAGGCAGCCTGTAATAGAAACGTTGGCATTTTTCAATTACATCGCAATGCATTTTTATACCCTAGGGGGTCTAAAAATAAAAGTTCTCTACAACAGATATAAAAGTACATAAATAAAGATAAAGTTAAACACATACACTTTAGGTATTTCTGTGTCCGAAAACACCAATTTTAAAATATTTTTCCCATACGGTGAACGCCATAGTGGGAAAAGAAATGAAAAGAGCCGAACCGCCATTTTTCCCTGTTTTGCCTATCATAAAAATTTGATCAAAAAGGCATCAAGAATTCCACAAAATGGATAAATAAAAAGTACATCTGGCCCCCCCCCAAAAGACGCAAAAAAAGGCACAGAATTATAAAAGAGTTACGGGTGTCAGGATATCGTGACTCCAAGAAATAATTTTTTTTTGCAAAGTTTTGGATTTTTTAAGGAGTTAAATTTGGTATTCCCGGAATCCCTGACCCATAGAACACAGGTGACATGTTATTTTGGCTGCACAGTGAACGCCATAAAAACTAAGCCCGTAAGAAATTCGCACAAATGCAGGGCTTAACATATGGAGCACTGAAATGGCATATATCTGGGAAAAATTAAATTTTCATTTTACATTACAGAAGGGTGAATTGGTTCGGTTTTATCAACCTGAACAAATAGAGATTAATCTCGAACTAAAAAGGCTGCTGGAAGAACGCCGGATGTCACCAGGAAAGTGCACTGCACATTTATTCTTGAAAGACATCTCTGATTTCCAAATGATCACCATACCCCTTGATAAATTTGTTGAGGGTACAGCTTCTAAAATGAGAACACTTCTTTGCACTTTCCACTGCACTGGCACCTTAGGGACTCTGCAAATGCATCATGGTGCCTGAAAATGATTACAGGATATTGGCACTCCTCCCCTCCTAAGCCCTGACATGTTCCCAAACAGCAGTTTTCATCATTGTGAGGTGGATTTTCTCCTTATAAAAATTAAATATTTGGGGCTAAACTAATGTTTAACTTAAAAAATAATGTTTTATAGTAAATTCTATGAAACACCTGTGGGATCAAAATGGTCAGTATAGACCTTCAAAGTTTCTTTGAAGGGTGTAATTACTTTGGGGGTTTTCCATTGTACTGATACTTTAGGGGCTCTGCAAATAAGACTTGGCACCCAAAACCAAATAGTCCTCTTCTTTTGCTGAGTCCCACTACGGAAATTTACAACCACATATGGGGTTTCCTGTATTCGCAAGAAATAGTGTTCCAAAATACGGTCACTTATTGGGGTTTTTCACTATTCTGGTACCTCGGCGGCTAAGCAAGTGAGTGATGGTGCCTAAAAACAATTCCAGCAAAATCGGTCAGTGAAGTTCAGTAAGGCTCCTTCCTTTATGTGGCCTGCTGTGTCCCGAAACAGCAGTTTACATCCATATGTGGAATATTTTAGTTCTTAGTTCTGTAAAAGGCTTTAAAGGTTAACAAGCTAACAAATGTTCTTTTGAATGATTTCAGAGGTGCAATTTTGAAAATGGTGATTTTTTTTGGTGGGATGTGGAGGTGGTTCTAATATCTAATACCTAGGACAGGTGAATAACACTATTTTTTTTAAGTTTGATCACCTTCCCCAGGCCTTTGATCATTATATTCTG
The DNA here is from genome assembly GCA_947044405.1 of Leptodactylus fallax. Lineage (NCBI taxonomy): Eukaryota > Metazoa > Chordata > Amphibia > Anura > Leptodactylidae > Leptodactylus > Leptodactylus fallax. Next base: position 5,758,705 of record CAMRHE010000108.1, on the reverse strand, counting down.
GGGTTTGAATCGGAATAGTTCATGGGCGGTCAACCCCAAAAATTTCAAGTGAACCTGAAATTTTTGCAATATTTTCAATGGACACTGAAGGGGCCACTATGGGACCTCATACTGTGTAAATGGGCCACTGTGGGACATTATACTGTGTGGAGGCTACTGTGGGATATTATACTATGTGAGGGGCCATTTTGGGACATTATACTGAAAGGAGGCCACTATGAGACATTGTACTGTGTGGAGGGATCACTATGGGATATTATACTGTGTGGCTGGACTACCATGGGACATTATATTGTATGTAGGTCACTATGAGACATTATACAGTATGGAGGGACTACTGTGGGACATTATACTGTGGGTAAATGGTACATTATAACGTGTGGGGACCAGGAAAGTGGGTGCTGTAACAGTCTTTGATAGTTACACCCCTGGGTCTAAGGTGATGATATACAAAACAAAAGGGGCAGGAAGTAATTTGGCGTGGAGTTACAAAAACTGATCTCACAGTTAGTCTATCATTTCAGTCTCTCATAACACTGCTCTAGAATAAGAAATTAAACATATTTTAAGATTTTTAACACATGGCATGGCTTTCAAACAGAAAAAATAGAAAATGAAACTAATTCTAGATAAATCTAAAAAAGGATTATGGGAACAGATTTCCAACCAAAGAGTAGAGACTTTTTTTTACTTTTTTTTAAATTTAGCTGTTATATAAAACATATAAACTAATAGAAAGTGGATGTGTTTTACATGCTGGAAAATATAAGTAGTTGTCAGGTCTGAAAACTTTATATAGTATGTTATTATAGTTTACTTCATATCTGAAAATAGCCTTTATATTCAGAAATGTGTCATTGGGATTTACAGTAAGGAATTTCAGTAGAATTTTATGTTAAATATGTTTTTGTGATTCATACTAAAGTGTTCTTATTTTTCTTTAAGAGAACCATACATATAAAGGCTGTGAATGTTATTTTTCAAAATGCATGCTGAACTTGGGAGAACTAGGGAGACATTTTTAGTTTCCAAGCATACCGTATGTAGCTAGAAACTATTTAGAATTGTTTGATATACAGCATTTTTCTTAAAACTGCTACATTTTGTGACAGTTTTCAGGGTGTTTTTAAGAGCTTTTTTTTTGCAGCCAGATGTTACTATGTACCACAATACAGTGACTTACTAATAGTCAAAACAATGTGCCTGACTGGCACTATAGATTTATGGTAGATAGTTTGTAGAGGGAGTTACTTAGCTATAGGGTCAGCAGGTATAGACACCTTCTACTTTTCGGTATTCTAGTTCTCTAACCTATCAGATTTCTGACTTGCCAACTTCTATATGCTTCTTTCAGTAAAAACATTTTGAAAGCAGAATTTACAAATGCATTTTTTATGCAGTTTTGATGACCTGGGTGCTGCCAGGCTTCATTTTTCCATCCTTGCTGTCAGGTCAATGCCGGTTCAGTATTTCATCGAACAACTGTGACTTTTGAAGGACTGGTTGCCAGGCATAAGCTGCCTAAGAGTTGCAGCCTTAAGCAGTCTGTCTTTGGTTGCTCAGATTGTCAATTCAAGGCAAATTAAAGTGGAGAACACATTTAAAGAATTAAGAAAATATATTTTACCTTGTGCCAATAATACATTTTTACAGATTCTGTCACCATATAAATGATAAAGAATATAGGCTTGGGTCGCTGAAATAGCTAGCACAAAAGATTCAGGCATAGGTTATGATATACTTTTCAGTGCCCTGGATGTACTGATGCCATATTTAACTGTCTCACCATCCTCATCCTTAGAATGGCAATACAGTTGATTACTGTGGCTGGGCACAGAAAACTATGTCAAGCCATTCACCCTCATATCTTTCAGGCAACTTTAGAGAGAGCAGATCAACAGTTCAGGCAATGTAATGAAGTCATCATGACCACCTGACGCTAGGTTCGCACTAGTGTTCGAATCTCTGTCGAAAAAAGACGGAGACTCTGTCCTCTTAAAAAGAGGTTACAAGCGGAAACCCTTGGACCCCATAGACTATAATGGGGTCTGCCAGGTTTCAGTATAAAACCAGTGGAGAGAAAAGTCCTCGTTGCAGGACTTTTCTCTCTGTCGGTTTTAAGTGGATTCTGCGGCGGAGTCTCCTATGCAGGGCTGGCGTTAGGGGTGGGGGAGCAAACTGGGCAGCTGCCCAAGGCCCTGAAACCCAAAGGGACCCTCAGTGGATCCGGAACACCCAATGTTTCACTTGGTGCCTCCGATCCTGAGAGCACCACTTTCAACTGAAACGGAGTCCTCTCAGGACTCCGATCCAGTTGAAACCTGTCACCTACAACAGAGCATGGAGATCTATTCTCCATGCTCTGTCACAGGGCCGCTTTAACCATAGGGCCAATGGTGCAGTTGCACCGGGCCTATGATACGGGGCCCCATTGGGCATACCTCCCAACCGTCTGGGATTCCAGGTCCTGCCCTGCTGGCGAGAGGTATGTCCCGGTATCAGCTCATCTGCGTCCTCTCCGAATGCAGATGAGTTAAATACAATAATGAAGCAGGAGCCAGCCCCTGCTTCACTGCACTGTTTGAAGCGCATGCCGGTGTGTTCCGATCCCCGGGAATTGTAGGCGCAATGTGATGACATCACTTACATCGCGCCTGTAGCTCCCTGAACAGTCCGGGAGAAGAGACAGCAGGGGAGCAAGGAGAAGTGAGTATCAGTGTTTTATTATGTTAAACTGGAGGCAGATGAAGGGGGGACATCAAACTGGAGGCAAATGAAGGGGGGACATCAAACTGGGGGTAGATGAAGGGGGACATCAAACTTGGGGCAGATGGAGGGGAGCATTAAACTAGCTGCAGATGAAGGGGAACATTAAACTGGGGGGAGATGAAGAGGCACATTAAACTAGGGGTGGCAGATGGATGGTGACATTAAACTGGGGAAGATGGAGAGGGGCATCACACTGGGTGCAGATGAAGGGGGACATTAAAGTGGGGGCAGATGGAGAGGGACATCAAACTGGGTGCAGATGAAGAGGCACATTAAACTAGGGGGGCAGATGGAGGGTGACATTAAACTGGGGGCAGATGGAGAGGGGCATCACACTGGGTGCAGATGAAGGGGGGGCATTAAACTGGGGGAGAAGAAGAAGAGGGACATTAAACTGGGGGGTAGATGGAGGGTGACATTAAACTGGCCGCGGCTTGAGGGCGACATTAAACTGGGGGGCAAGTTTGAAAGGAGCATTAAACTGGGGGCAACTCGAGGAGGACATTAAACTGTGGGGGTAGTTGGAGGGAGACATGTCTGCCTCTAGTTGCCCCCAGTTTAATGTCCCCCTCCAGCAGCCCCCAGTTTAACGTCCCCATCCAACTAACACCACAATTTAATGCCCCCCTCCAGCTGCCTAAGTTTAATGTCCCCCTCTAGTTTACCCCAGCTGAAACTGGGGCACCAGGAGAGGTGACTTCATACTGTGGGGAAATGGAGGGGAACATTATAATGTGGGGGCATATAATGTTAGGGTGACTGTAGGAGAATTATACTAAGGGGGAATTAATAAGTGTGCATTATAATAAGGGGAACTAATAAGAAGGTACTGTAATAAGGGGGAACTAATAAGGGGGCACTTATAATAAGGGGGAACTAAAACTAATAAGGGGGCTCTATAACAAAAATGTACTAGAGCTGATAAGCTGTACTCTATGAGGAGACACTATTACCTATTAGGTGGCACAAAGTGGATCATTATTATTCTGTGGAGAAACAAAGAGTTCACAAAAAAAGGAGTGTTATTAACAATAATAATAATAATATCCCCTTTCTGCCCCAAAGCAGTAATAATCCATTTTTGCCCCCACATAATAATAACACCATGTAACAATTTTCAAAAAAATATTTGTTCCCAGTTGTTAAGTGTGTTTTCCTGATTGTTTGTACCTTAAATGAATAGAAAAAAAGTTATTATTCCCTGTAAACTTTGCTTTTGTGGTCAGCACAATGATATTTTGAAATTGATCTATTTTTAAGGATATTCGCAATATTTCAAGATACTTAAGAAGCTTCTGGAATTGTGAGAACTATCAAGAAGTTTCTAGAACTGCCCAGAATTATCTAGAACTTTCTGGGACTGTACAGAATTGTAGGTAGCTGTATAACTACAGTTATATAGGGCCACTATAGCCCTTCCTGAGAGACGGAGAGACAGGATCTAATTGATTGGGATTGCATAGTAAGTGGGCAATGGCCATCACAGACAAAGGGGAATTGACCTAGACAGACAGGTGTGAATTCAATATCTATTCATATTCTGATAACGACAGTATTCACACTTCACCCCACACCCATTACAAGAGGAGCTTAGGAATGTAAATGTATATATTGTGTATTACTCTGGTACCGGGTGATCAATCTTGCTCTGCTGAATCCTCAGTACACTCTTGAACTTTAATACTGCATGGAATAAAGACCATTTTTATCAAGTTTGGAGAGACATCCTTTTTCCTTACAGTTCACAGCAACTTAGTCAATTTAGATGGCATCAAGAGGTTGCATACATCCAGCAGACGCATTTTGCTACGTATGTGGCCAGTTTATAAAGACAAGAGCGAAAAAGTACTCTGTGGAAGCATCTGCTAAGATGTGTGAGGCCTACAAAGCATACTTCGGCATGCCTGTTGGTGACCAAGACAAACCATGGGCTCCTCATTTCACATGTGAGCAATGCAAGAAAACTCTTGAAGGTAAGTGGATAAATGCTACTCTCTTAAATAGCAGATTAACTGTGTTAATATTGTAAATATCACTAGTCATTAGGGTGAAATAGGCCTGAATCAAATTCTCAATCCAAATATTATTTTGTTTGCTTATAGGTTGGTACAGGGGAGAGAAGAGAGCCATGCATTTTGTTATCCCAAGAATTTGGCGTGAACCGACTGATCACTCAACAAATTGCTACTTCTGCATGGTGGACCCTTCCAAACGTCGCACTGGCAAAAATGCTCCACCTGTAACGTATCCTGACATTCCGTCATCTATTGCCCCAGTACCACACTGCCCTGACCTTCCTGTACCAACACCTCCAGACAGAGCTACACCACCTTCAAAAGAAAGCAGCAGGTCAGACATCGAGGAAGACGTTGAAGATCACGATTTCTCTTCATATGCAGATGAGGAGCGGAAGCCATACTACCCTAACCAAAAAGACCTCAACGATCTGATCAGAGACCTTGGTCTCACCAAGTCCAACGCTGAGCTTCTGACATCAAGGCTCAAGCAATGGAACTTATTAGATGAAAGCGTCCAAGTCACAGATCAGAGGAAGCGTCACCAAGTTTTTTCCATCTTCTTCAGTCATCAAGATGGCCTGAGCTTCTGCAACAATGTGGCCGGTCTATTCGAGGCTATAGGTATCACCTGTAACCCGAATGAGTGGCGCCTCTTCATAGACAGCTCATGTAAGAGCCTCAAAGCCATGCTGCTTCACAATGGGAACAAGTATCCGTCTCTTCCTGTAGCTCACTCGGTGCACCTGAAAGAGGAATACACCAGTGTCAAGATGTTAGGTGCCTTGAAGTATTATGAGTACGGCTGGGAAGTTATCGGAGATTTCAAAATGGTGTCATTCCTGATGGGCCTCCAAGGTGGTTTTACTAAGTATCCTTGCTTTATTTGCCTTTGGGACAGCCGGGATACTGAAGCACACTACCACAGGCTGGACTGGCCTCAGTGGACAGAGTTCACTGTGGGGAACAACAATGTAAAGTGGGAGCCACTGGTGGACCCACGCAAGGTGCTGATGCCACCACTACACATCAAGTTGGGGCTCATAAAACAATTTGTCAGGGCTCTAGATAAGGAGTCGAGAGCTTTCAATTACCTCCAAGATCTTTTACCTAAGCTGTCTGAAGCAAAGATCAAAGCTGGTGTCTTCGGACCACAAATCAAGAAGATCATAGAGTGCAGTGAATTTCCCAAGAAGCTGAATAGGAAGGAGAGAGCAGCTTGGAACAGTTTTGTCGCAGTGGTTCGCGGCTTCCTAGGCAATCATAAAGATGAAAACTATGTACAACTGGTTCAGACTCTGATAAAGAACTATGCTGCAATGGGCTGCAGGATGTCACTCAAAATCCATATCCTTGATGCTCATCTTGATAAGTTCAAAGAGAACATGGGAGCTTATTCAGAGGAGCAAGGCGAGCGCTTTCACCAGGACATTATGAACTTTGAACGCCGTTACCAAGGACAATATAACGAAAACATGATGGGCGACTATATTTGGGGATTGATTCGTGAAACTGATTTGCAGTATAGTCGTAAATCTCGGAAAACCGCACACTTCTGAACAGTTTTTAGTAATCTGTGTAAATTTGCAATGCATATAGTGTTCTTAGTCTGACTGTATAAATGAGAAGATGCAAAATCGTCTGTTTCTATAGTAAAAATGCATAATTTTCGTTGCCGTGGTCACAAAAGCGAAGTTTATGATGAATGTAAGCAATTTTTAATTTGTTTTAGACATAAGCAATTGGAATATAACATTTAAAAGCTGGGAACAAAATTTGTGTTACATAGTGTAATGCTCACCTTTATTATTTTGTAAAGGACACACAGGTGGGCATTGTTAGTGTGTAGTGGGCAGAGCGGGGTGGGAATTATTACTATGGGCATCATTACTGTGTAGGGGCACAGAGGTGAGCTTTGATACCATGGGAGGCATTACTAAATCATTATTTTAATTATATAATCAAATTTGATTATGATAAAAGTGTGTGGTCACCATTGTTCTATTGAGTACAAAAGTTGGCACTATTACTGTGGCATATTACTACTGTCTACAGCACGACTAATGTTTTGGGCAAAATATGAGGCACTATCTGGCATTATATGTCATTAGGGGCAACAGAGCATCTGTGTAGAGGAGGTATCTGTCACTGTATTGTGGTAATATTGGTTTTTGTACAGTGGCAGTAACATTATGGTGGTATTATTAAGGCTATGTTCACACTAGCGCTCATTCTCTGTTCGGGTTTCCGTCCCACAATCCGCTTAAAAAATGCGAAGAGAAAAGTCCTGCAAGCAGGGATTTTTTCTCAGCATTTTTCGGGCGAAAACCCGGCCTTGTATAGAGGTATTATTGGTAGCATTAGTGCAGGGGTGTCAAACTCATTTTCACCGGGGGCCACTTCAGCCTCATGGGCTACCTTGAAGGGCCAAGATTATTTTACACATGTATAAAAGTAACTTCTCCTTAACAGTTAAGCGAGCTATTAAAGAGTAGTTACATTTGTACATTACTACTGTTACAATCAGCCCTTTGAGGGCAACCAGGAAGAACATAATGTATTGTTAAAACCTAAGACATTGGCATGTTACATACTATCCTCATCCTTTTCTGAATATATCAAAAATTAAGCAATATACAAATACCGTTTAACCCTGCAAACAGTATTATGCTTCATAGTGGCCCCTGCACATGGTATTATGTCCCATAGTGACCCCCCACCCATGAACTATTATTGTCTGAAAAGACCCCAGAGTATAATGATTGGAGACTCAGGTGGTGACAAACATAAAACCAGTGTTACTTACCTGGGCTTCGGTGCGCTCCCTGCGTTCGGGTTTCTTCAATGTCGCACAGACCGGCGTCGCGACATAATGAAGGCCGAAGCCTGCTGGGAGTAACATCGGATCGCCGGAGAGGTGAGTAACTCTGGTTTTTATGTTTATCACCTCCCCTGGGTCTCCGAATTATTATACTCCGGGGTCACCCCGGAGTATAATAATAGTAGTATTTGATGGGGTTCGCCGGCCGCGGCCTCACTTACCATCCCCGCTCCTGCACACAGACACTTCTGCGTCCCATAGCAGAAGGGGAAGCGGGGGGCGGCCACGACCAGCAGCGGGGATCGATAAGTAAATAGGCCGTTACGTGCCGGGGATACTCCAGCAGGCAACGGCCTATTTATATATATAAAAAAAACTTATTTCACTTACCTCCGATGCCTTGATGCAGCCGCCGCCTCCTCCTCTTCTTGTCCGTGACGTGTGCGTGTCAGCGTAGGAAACGCGATGACGTCATTGTATCGCCGTCTGCGCTGACATGCAAAGGTCTCGTAAACCAGCCCAGGACAGGTATCGCGCAGCTTTGTTTTTTTTAAGCGGCCTGTCCTGGGCTGGTTTACCTTACATAGACAATAAAAAATGCCGCGCCCCTGCGGGCCAGATAAGTGCCGGGCCGGATAACAGAAGGCAGCGGGCAGGATTCGGCCCGCGGGCCTTGTGTTTGACACCTGTGCATTAGTGCATGGGGTGCTTTGTTCTATAACAATATGGACATAATATTTACATTTGGTTTTTGTATAGCATTATTATTCAATAAAGATATACAGTATGTCTTATAAGAGCCTAGCAAATACCCTAATGTTTGAAATCAATTCAGCAGCACTCTACACAGTGTGTACCAACTGAATGTGTTTGTTTTGTTGGATTAATATGTGAGAATTTGGGGCCCCACTTTTAATTTTGCCCAGGGCCACAGTTTGTCTAAAACCGGCCCTGCTCCTATGAAGACTCTAACACAAGTGTGAATCCAGCCTTAGAAAGGCTGCAGACTCCTCGGGCAATAACAGCTGAAGAGGCCTATGACTGCACTGCATTGTTGATGGTATTTCATTTTTTACATTTTTTACTCTCTAGGTGATGCTTTTAATTTGGGGGCACATTGGGGGAGCATTATTACTAGTGAGGGTATTGTTACTAATGGGTATACACTGGGGAGCATTATGTACTCATTAACAAAAACATATTACACACACATAGAAATGGCAGATTGTTACAAAACCTGGCATGCTGCTATGACTCAGATAGATATGTAAAAGATTGCATCTTTGGGTTTGTCACAAAAGCATTTAAAAGTGCTTTCCCCACTGCCCTATAAAAAGGCTGTCAGAGACTAACTTTGGGGAGTACACATCTTGGTGAAAGATTGTTGGTTGCTAGACATTCCTCAATGATGCACTAAAAGATATTTTACCCAGTTGACAAACTTTGAGAGGAGGCATATCATTGGACTGAGATAAGCAGAATGGTCATTTCAATGATTGTTCAGCAATCTAGGCCATTCTGACCTAGCTTTTAGGTGTTGGGAGCAGTGGTTTCATGAGGGCACATACATTGTACACAGGTCCAAATGGCACACACAGAACACTAGTAGAGAGGATCGTTTGATCCACTGACAAGCACAAGCAGCTTCCGAAGTTTTGGTGTCCACCAACCAGACACAGTTGGCACCTTTATTACATACTTCTGTCTCTGCCTGGACCATTTCTAGGCATACATATATATGTCAAACCATTGACAGCCAGCCATCATTGCCTTTGTTTGCAGCAGTGTTATGAACAAGAAACTTAGACTGTTATGGACTGGGATTGTATTACCTTTACTGACTAATAAAGCTTCTGTTTGGGATCTAATGAGGGTAGAGTTTGAATATGGAGGCCTAATGACAAGCTCTTCTATCCTGTCTTTGCTGTAGAACAATAGACTGTCTCAACTGCTTCTGTGATGATCTTGGGTAGCCATTATATATAGCAGTCAGACACCCCTAGTAGTGATACAAGGGACACTAGCAGCTCAACGATATGTGCAAGGCATCCTGCAGACACATTCATTGCCTTTCATGGCAGGGCTTCTAACTGGCATTTTTCAGCAGGATAATGGTCATCCACATACATTTAGGGTTTTCTAGGAATGTCTCCCCCATATTTCAACATTTCCTTGGCCTGCCCAGTCTCCAAATTTGTCTCTAATTGAGCCTTTGCAGGACCAGCTGAAATGACAGCTTTGTCAACCTGCAAGTGTGCAGGATCTAAAGGCTCAACTGCAACATCTGTGGGCAAATGTGCTGTAGTATACCATATGCCACCTATATGCAACCATGCCCAACCATATCTCATCTTGTATCCAGGCTAGAGGCAACCCAACAGTAAATGTATTCTTTCACTCTAATATTGTGATCACTTACATATATCATTGTTGCATACACACATAGAAACATTAATTTGATTCCAACCACTCCTTCTTGGGTTGTTATTTCTTTCTGTCATTGAGTGTACTATTAGTGGAACCATGGGGGCACACAGGGGAGGAATATTACAATTTGGGGTACTACTACTAATAGGGTACACTGGTGGAAAACTTTGATGGTGCGGCATTTCAGTGTACAGTACATGTGCATCATCTTCAGGCAGAGGAGAATAGGATTCCACACAGGAGACAAGTTTTTTTTTTTGGATCATCCAGATTGTGTTGAGCAATATAGTGGAAAATTTATTTTGTGCTTTCATAGAATTTAAGTTTATAAAACTTAGATATTAATAGATTATGTGTCATTTGGTAAATTGCAAATAAGAGTAAAACCGACTCTTGTGTTCATGAGGGAAGTGTCCACTTCCACATTGATTGACAGCTACAATGTAGAGGTAGATACACATCATCTGTTAGTTATTGAGGACAGGAACAGGATGAGCTGCACTTTTCATTGATACCGATCTATGAGTTCATGGCATTCTCTCTTAGCAGCATTAACCAACTTCATGAATATTTTTTGTGTCATTTGTCTAATAGCCTAAAGGATTTGTCACTATATTAGCCAGACCTTAAATAGGATGCAATATTCTACTAACATACAGGTTGCTTGATATAAAGTGAGTTATAATCTACAGTATAATGGAGCCTTTCAGATGGAACATTTGGTAACAATTGTTAGCATTGACCAGAAGCAAATGAAAGGACCACACCATTGACATGCTGATACATATTGCTAACAGCAGATGCATTTTGTACATCATCATAACAATATAAACCAAACACAATGAAATATAAGTTATACAAAAGTAATGTTATGGGACTGAATACAGGTATTGAAATAGTATATAACATACAATAGTACATAAGTTTTATTAATATTTGTGTATCCAAAAGTAAGTGACTTGCAATAAAAAAGTGTGTCTATTTTGGCAATGCTTTATTAGCTCTTGGTGTTGCCATCTTCTAGATTAGATGGGGTTGAGGTAACAAGAATTTCAGTTTAATGCAGAGGGTTTTTCTTTAAAGCGGCCCCAACCAGCTTTATTTGATTATCGTGCAGATAAAGATATCACAGAACAGAAGGAGGAGTCATTCTAGCTTGGCTATTATTGCCAGATTATAATATTATTTTTTTTTGTTTTTTTTTAAACCATACATTAATCTATAGCACAGGTGTCAAACACAAGGCCCGCGGGCCGAATCCGGCCCACTGCCTTCTGTTATCCGGCCCGGCACTTATCTGGCCCGCAGGGCCGCGGCATTTTTTATTGTCTATGTAATGTAAACCAGCCCAGGACAGGCTGCTTAAAAAAAAAAAAAAAAAACAAAGCTGCGCGGTACCTGTCCTGGGCTGGTTTACAAGACCTCTGCATGTCAGCGCAGGCGGCGATACAATGACGTCATCGCGCCTCCTACGCTGACACGCAGACGTCGGGGACAAGAAGAAGAGGAGGCGGCGGCGGCATCAAGGCAGGTGAGGATAAGTTTTTTTTATATATATAAATAGGCCGTTGCCTGCTGGCGTATCCCCCGGCACGTAACGGCCTATTTACTTATCGATCCCCGCTGCTGGTCGTGGCCGCCCCCGCTTCCCCTTCTGCTATGGGACGCAGAAGCGGCTGTGTGCAGGAGCGGGGATGGTAAGTGAGGCCGCGGCCGGCGAACCCCATCAAATACTACTATTATTATACTCCGGGGTCTGGACCCCGGAGTATAATAATCGAAGACCCAGGGGAGGTGATAAACATAAAAACCTGTGTTACTCACCTCTCCGGCGATCTGATGTTGCTCCCAGCCGGCTTCGGCCTTCTTTGGTGACGTCCCAGGCGTCACGTGAGCCAGGCCGACGTCATTATGTCGCGACGCCGGTCTGTGCGACATTGAAGAAGGCCGAACGCAGGGAGCGCAACGGAGCCCAGGTAAGTAACACTAGTTTTATGTTTGTCACCACCTGAGTCTCCGATCATTATACTCTGGGGTCTGAAAACACCCCAGAGTATAATAATAGTTCATGGGTGGGAGGTCACTATGGGACATAATACCATGTGCAGGGGCCACTATGGGGCATAATACCAATGCAGGGGCCACTAAGGAGCATAATACCGATTGCAGGGGCCACTATGGAGCATAATAACATGTGCAGGGGCCACTATTGAGCATAATACCGTGTGCAGTGGTCACTATGGAGCATAATACAGTGTGCAGGGGCCACTATGGAGCATAATACCGTGTGCAGGGGCAACTATTGAGCATAATACCGTGTGCAGGTGCAACTATTGAGCATAATACCGTGTGCAGGGGCAACTATTGAGCATAATACCGTGTGCAGGGGCAACTATGGAGCATAATACCGTGTGCAGGGGCCGCTGTGGGGCGTAATACCGTGTGCAGAGGCAACTATAGAGCATAATACCGTTTGCAGGGGTAAACAGTATTTGTATAGTGCTTAATTTTTGCAACTGTCCAAAAGGTGGCACTAGAGCATGTTCCTCTTTTCCACCAAGGAGCTCTTATTTGCATATTCCTTACATCTTTCTTCAAGCGGCTATCGCAGCTGGATCCTGAACTTCTGTTCTTTCTTAAGAGATATAAGTACTAATCAATCAATCCTGTGGGCAGTAAAGTTTTTTTCTACATTAAAATAAAATCCATAGGAGCATAGAAATCATAACAAATAATGTCATTGTAATGAATGCATCTTTGTTCTGTGTGGACCTTCTCTTTACTCATATGTTTGAAGCAAAGGTTATTTGGCTAGCTCATGGAATAAAATATTCATTAGTTGCCCTCTTGCCATAGTTCCACTCCTCAGTCTTTGCACCTACTGTGGTTTAACAACTATGTAAAGAAGATACTTAAACAGAATGTGGTGAATTATAGATGAGTATGTTGGATTCTGAGTTCACGGATAATGATTGGCTGGCTAAGCATGAAATCTATGACTACTAACATCCACCAGGCTAAGCAATGCAAAGCTCTTGCATCACATAGTTTATTGAGAGAAAAACATTGACGGTCATATCTTGATATCTCAGCAGAGCACCTCTGAAGGAGCAGGTACAATAGAGAACTTATTTTATTGACCAGCTGCTCAAACACTAGTAATGACCTAGGAATAAAAATAACATAATTTTTACTGAATAATACAATTACAAAAAAGAAAATGCAATAAATTTAATGCCACAGCTGTTGATTGCTATTTTTTTCAGCCTGTTACTTACATACAGTGGGGAAAAAAGTATTTAGTCAGTCACCAATTGTGCAAGTTCTCCCACTTAAAAAGATGAGGCCGGCCTGTAATTGACATCATACAGTGCTGGCCAAAAGTATTGGCACCCCTGCAATTCTGTCAGATAATACTCAATTTCTTCCAGAAAATGATTGCAATCACAAATGCTTTTGTAATAATATCTTCATTTAATTTGTCGTCAATGGAAAACCACAAAAAGAATTGTCAAAAATCCAAATTGGGTATAATTCCACACCAAACATAAAAAAGGGGGTGGACAAAAGTATTGGCACCCTTTGAAAAATCAGGTGATGCTTCTCTAATTTATGTAATTAACAGCACCTGTTACTTACCTGTGGCACATAACAGGTGGTGGCAATAACTAAATCACACTTGCAGCCAGTTGAAATGGATTAAAGTTGACTCAACCTCTGTCCTGTGTCCTTGTGTGTACCACATTGAGCATGGAGAAAAGAAAGAAGACCAAAGAACTGTCTGAGGACTTGAGAAGCAAAATTGTGAGGAAGCATGAGCAATGTCAAGGCTACAAGTCCATCTCCAAAGACCTGAATGTTCCTGTGTCTACCGTGTGCAGTGTCATCAAGAAGTTTAAAGCCCATGGCACTGTGGCTAACCTCCCTAGATGTGGACGGAAAAGAAAAATTGACGAGAGATTTCAACGAAAGATTGTGCGGATGGTGGCTAAAGAACCTCGACTAACATCCAAACAAGTTCTAGCTGCCCTGCAGTCCGAGGGTACAACAGTGTCAACCCGTACTATCCATCGGCGTCTGAATGAAAAGGGATTCTATGTTAGGATACCCAGGAAGACCCCACTTCTGACCCAGAGACATAAAAAAGCCAGACTGGAGTTTGCCAAAACTTACCTGAGAAAGCCAAAAACTTTTTGGAAGAATGTTGTCTGGTCAGATGAGACAAAAGTAGAGCTTTTTGGGAAAAGGCATCAACATAGAGTTTACAGGAAAAAAAAAAGAGGCCTTCAAAGAAAAGAACACGGTCCCTACAGTCAAACATGGCAGAGGTTCCCTGATATTTTGGGGTTGCTTTGCTGCCTCTGGCACTGGACTGCTTGACCGTGTGCATGGCATTATGAAGTCTGAAGACTACCAACAAATTTTGCAGCATAATGTAGAGCCCAGTGTGAGAAAGCTGGGTCTCCCTCAGAGGTCATTTGTCTTCCAGCAGGACAATGACCCAAAACACACTTCAAAAAGCACTAGAAAATGGTTTGAGAGAAAGCACTGGAGACTTCTAAAGTTGCCAGCAATGAGTCCAGACCTGAATCCCATAGAACACCTGTGGAGAGATCTCAAAATGGCAGTTTGGAGAAGGCACCCTTCAAATCTCAGGGACCTGGAGAAATTTGCCAAAGAAGAATGGTCTAAAATTCCAGCAGAGCATTGTAAGAAACTCATTGATGGTTACCGGAAGCGGTTGTTCGCAGTTATTTTGTCTAAAGGTTGTGCTACCAAGTATTAGGCTGAGGGTGCCAATACTTTTGTCCGGCCCATTTTTGGAGTTTTGTGTAAAATGATCAATGATTTGACTTTTTTTTCATTCTCTTCTGTAATTTTTCATTGCAAGCAAAATAAAAGAAGATATTATTACCAAAGCATTTGTGATTGCAATCATTTTCTGGAAGAAATTGAGTATTATCTGACAGAATTGCAGGGGTGCCAATACTTTTGGCCAGCACTTTAGGTAGACCTCAACTATGAGAGACAAAATGAGAAAACAAATCCAGAAAATCACATTGTCTGATTTTTAAAGAATTTATTTGCAAATTATGGTGGAAAATAAGTATTTGGTCAATAACAAAAGTTCATCTCAATACTTTGTTATATATCCTTTGTTGGCAATGACAGAGGTCAAACGTTTTCTGTAAGTCTTCACAAGGTTGGCACATACTGTTGCTGGTATGTTGGCCCATTCCTCCATGCAGATCTCCTAGAGCAGTGATGTTTTGGGGCTGTCGCCGGGCAACACGGACTTTCAACTCCCTCCAAAGGTTTTCTATGTGGTTGAGATGTGGAGACTGGCTAGGCCACTCCAGGACCTTGAAATGCTTCTTACAAAGCCACTCCTTCGTTGCCCTGGTGGTGTGCTTGGGATCGTTGTCATGCTGAAAGTCCCAGCCACGTTTCATTTATTTATTTTTATTTATTTTTTTTATTTATGCTTACTTGTATAGCGCCATCATATTCCGCAGCGCTTTACAGACATTGACAGTCACTGTCCCATATAGGGCTCACAATCTACATTCCCTATCAGTATGTCTTTGGAGTTTCATCTTCAATGCCATTGCTGATGGAAGGCGGTTTGCACTCAAAATCTCACGATACATCGCCCCATTCATTCTTTCATGTACACGAATCAGTCATCCTGGTCCCTTTGCAGAGAAACAGCCCCAAAGCATGACGTTGCCACCCCATGCTTCACAGTAGGTATGGTGTTCTTTGAATGCAACTCAGCATTCACTCTCCTCCAAACACGACGAGTTGTGTTTCTACCAAACAGTTCTACTTTGGTTTCATCTGATCATATGACATTCTCCCAATACTCTTCTGGAACATCCAAATGCTCTCTAGCAAACTTCAGACGGGCCCGGATATGTACTGGCTTAAGCAGGAGGACACGTCTGGCACTGCAGGATCTGAGTCCCTGGTGGCGTAGTGTGTTACTGACGGTAGCCTTTGTTACGTTAGTCCCAGCTTTCTGCAGGTCATTCACTAGGTCTCCCCGTGTGGTTCTGGGATTTTTGCTCACCGTTCTTGTGATCATTTTGACCCCACGGGTTGAGATCATCGTGGAGCCCCTGATCGAGGGAGATTATCAGTGATCTTGTATGTCTTCTATTTTCTAATTATTGCTCCCACAGTTGATTTCTTCACACCAAACTGCTTGCCTTTTGCAGATTCAGTCTTCCCAGCCAGGTGCAGGTCTACAATTTAGTTTCTGGTGTTCTCCCACAGCTCTTTGGTCTTCACCATAGTGGAGTTTGGAGTGTGACTGTTTGAGGTTGTGGACAGGTGTCTTTTATACTGATAACAATGTCAAACAGATGCCATTACTACAGGTAATGAGTGGAGGACAGAGGAGCCTCTTAAAGAAGAAGTTACAGGTCTGTGAGAGCCAGAAATCTTGCTTGTTTGTAGGTGACCAAATACTTATTTTCCACCATAATTTGCAAATAAATTCTTTAAAAATCAGACAATGTGATTTTCTGGATTTGTTTTCTCATTTTGTCTCTCATAGTTGAGGTCTACCTATGATGTCAATTACAGGCCTCTCTCATTTTTTTAAGTGGGAGAACTTGCACAATTGGTGGCTGACTAAATACTTTTTTTCTCCACTGTGCATTTTAAACAAACATAAATATACCATAATATAACATAAATGTAAATTTACATAAATGAGGGTGTATGATGTATCTTTAAGATGATGTTGGCTCCTGTGCCAAACAAGTAGACCTGGTAGAAATGTATGTAACTTGTTAGGAACTGGTGTAGATTTCCATTATAACTCATGCTAGAAAACTGGCTCGAATTAGAATGAATCTGTTGGGCTGAGGCGTCCCTGCCCCGGCCCACCGCTCTTCTCCCATATTCACATAATGTGGCAAGCATGGCGTGGATAGAGGTTAATGTTTATAGAGGAATTGATGATTTCTCCACCATTGTCTCACAGTAGTTGATACTGATTGATAATTCTGGTGCATTTTTAGGCTCTCTAGTTTATGTTTATACAACCTATTAGTTGGCCTACTTTGAGCCAGAATGCTATGCCAGAAATTTGTCACTGTAGGGGTACACATTGGGCTACTTTAGCATGCTTTGTACACCAACTTTCTGGCATGTCAGGATTTTTGTTGCACGTGTTCATTTTGCTCGCCATTCACCACTAGCAGGGATGTAGGCAAGCGGGATACTTCAGCCCAAAAAATGTATAACTTATGCTAGAAACCTGTACAAATAGACTTGGCACTCCAATAGTTTCAGTTGCGTTGGAAAGAAATGTATGGGCTGCCACCTGTCATACAATATAATGGGATATTCAATGTGGGTGGTAATAAATCATACATTATTATGGAGCTTAATCCATTAAAATATAGATTCAGGTATTACAGACAATAACTCAGGTCCAGGAGTGATTAGTAAACAGTTGAAGGTGACAAATAAGAAAAGGGCTGACTGGATTTCAAAGAATATGGCGAGTATGGAGAGTCTTTAGATGCCATGTGTAGTAGCAATGAGTCTGGGGAATGGACATCTGTAGGACTACATGCTAACAACTCGTATTAATGGGAAATGGGGGTGTGACATCAAATGGTGAGATGTCTTGACTCTGCAACTTGCGTAGTAGCAAGCGCATGCATGATACGATTCTCTGAGGCCAGTTTGTAAACCCAAAGATATCACACTGTGCATGACAACTGTGATTATGGAGTGTGCATGCAGCTCATGATTAGTTGTGCCGAAATGTACTACAGTCCAAGGGTGATTGTGTGGGTAGGCGCATGCGTGGGTACTCTGGAATATATATATAGCAAGGTTTATATTGATAATATATGAATAAAAATGAAGAGAAATATTAGGAATAATGGTGCCTAAGGAAGAATGTGTGGAAGGGGGTCTATGTAAAATGAAAAGGGATGATATACTGTATATGATAGCAGTTGTAGGACATATAATGTGTGGAGAACTGGGAAAAAGGACAATAAAAAGAAAATAAGTATGCAGAAGGGGGTGGATATATGAAATAATAAGAACCGGAGTCCCGGCTTTGCGCTGAAGCAGACACTCCATCTCTATTGTCCGAAGTAGACGGGAAGGGCTAGTAGTGGGCGGGATAGCTAGGGAGACAAGGAGGGGATGTTAAAGAGGGAGGGGGAGGAGTGAGAGCCTACAACTACCATAATGCATTCAATTAGCTAAGGCAGCAGGAAGCTACAACATGTAAACAAATGCAGAAGATGCCAGGCGCTCCCAGAGAAACACAGAAATCACACAAAACACTGCTAAAGGTATTTGGGTGCACTTATTAACCAATTAATAGCACAAACAGACCTTTTTCAAAAAAAAAGATTTTTTGCCCGGAAAACCCCTTTAAGTCTGTGAATCCAAAATGCATCTCTGATCTTTAGGTTCCTTATCCTATCACCCTCTGTTTTTGGAGAATGGACGTGTTCCAGGACTTGAAATCTCAATTGTAATACTGAATGTTTAAATTGATGAAAATGTGCCAGTACAGAAAGTAGTAATTTTTCTTTTATGATGTCATATGTGGTCTCCTATATTTTGGAAAGTCTCACCAACATATACAAGACTGCATAGACATTTTATGGCATAGACTACATATGAAAAATCACATGTATAAAAGCCATTTATGGGAATAGTCTGGCAAGTTAGGGGGTGGCTGATAAAGGGTCCCTTGATGATGTTATTACATTGAAGGCAATTGAGGCAGGGGAAAGTGCTTTTTCGAGTTGTGTTGAGGAATTGCTGTCTGTTTACCTGTTTGGATCCAATGTCAGCTTTCATCAGTTTATCCTTGAGGTTACGGAGACAGCAGAAATTGTAGAAATGGATTGTGGAATTCTTGGACCTGTGGATATCCTTTCTGTAGGATAAACCAGTGGCTTCAGATAGACTTATGTACTATTGGAACTGATTACTAGTGCCCTACTATTCCCTGTAATTCTATTTCTAGGATTTTGAGATGTATGTGATGGATCAAGAATCCTGGTGGGATACCCCCTCTCCAAGAATTTGTCTCTCATGCCCTGTAATCTAGTTGTTTGTTCAGAAGGATTGAAAACTATACATTTCACTCAAACTGTGATTTGGGAAGTGAGCGTTTGTTGCCATAGGATGGCAGATGGAAAAGTATAAGCGAATATTCTTGTCTGTGGGCTTAGTGTAAAGGTCTGTATATAGTAAGCCCTGGTTATCCTTCTGTACCACCACATCGAGAAATTGTATCTCTGAGTTGTGGAATGTGAGGGGGAATTTTAGTTCAGGGGTTAATGCATTGAGATATTGGTGGAAAGGAGTCCAATGGGACCCTCCATATACAAAAAATGTTGCCAATGTATCTATGCCAGACAACGGAAAAGTTTGTTTGTGTAAGCATGAGCTACTACAAATTCTGCCATATAGCAGTTTGCATATGATGGGGTTACTTTGGACCCAATGGTTGTACCTTGTGTTTGCAGGTAGAAGGTGCCCTGGAAAAAGAAGTTCTCTCATAGGACCAAGGATAGGAGATCAACACATAATGCAATAACGTGAGGGTCGGTATCTGAGTTTATCAATGTATTAGTGACTGCCTTAATACCCTTGTCGTGTGTGATTGATGTAGATAATCTTGTGACGTCCCATGTGATTAAGAAGGGAATTATCTGTATGTCCCATATTATGCTGAGGAATACCCCAGTGTCTAAGAATAAGGATCGAACATTTTTAGTCAATAGAGTACGGCTCTTTTTAGAAATATTAGGGGATAGAATGGAATCCATGGATGAGATAATTAGTCGCCCCAGAGGTTTGTCATGACTTTTGTATATTTTCGGTAACACATAAAATAACAGAGTAATGAGATCTTTTTTAGTGAGAAAATCTTTAGTTTTAGTGTCAGTGATGCCTTGAGATAAATAGTGTATTAGAAGACATTAAATTTTATGGGCAATTTTAGTGGTAGGATTACTGGGTAACATACGATATACGAGTGTCAGAAAGTTGAGGAGTAATTCCTTCTAAATAACACTGTCTGTCCATTTCTATGATGCCTTTGTTTGCTGGTTTTATTATAATGTCTTTATTGTGCAAATGTGAGGTAAGGGTATGTTGTTCCACCTGTGTGAGGTTTGAGGCACTTGTAAGCATCCTCTTTCATTATCGGTCCTGAGTTTATTAAAGTCTCTAGTGATCAGGGACTTAAAAGTCTCTAATGCATTGTTTCCTTGGGGGCATATATTGACTCTTAAATCCAAGACCTAGATCTTTGATTGATATCACAGATTGGGTAGTAGGGTTCTCTATCTCCTGTTCTATGGGTGTCTCTGCAAAATTAGCGTTTAGTCTTAGAGGTCTGTAAAATCTAAGTAGATCATTTTCAAGTTGAAATGAATCATACTTATATGTTGGGCACAACAAAAGTCCCAATTGAGGTACGGAGAATTGTGCCGACTCAAAGTTTGAGAACAGATGTTCACTATTATGGGTTGTTCCCTACCTGTGAGCAAGTTGACATTGGAGCTTGAGAGGTTCCTGAAGCACTGATCCCCTTTTTATGGTTTTTTTGAGTGGATGGTCTGCCGCGATGTGCTAAAAAAGGATGTCAGTGATTTGGTCTGTCGTAGTCTAAACCGAAAGTTGTAGATCCAGGGGAGCCTCATCTTTCTGAGTATAAATAGCATTGACTGGAATTGTCTTGCCATCTGTACACACGGTTTTGATGCTCTGTGTCACTTGTAAATTTCTGACATTATATCTTTTCAGCCTTCTATTTCTTCTGAGACATGAAGTTAGATGTTTTCTCCTTAATCATGGAGAATTCCTCAATGGAAGTTGTTGATTGTAGTTGTGACTCTTTGGATGTAATTTTCTCTTTTATGGTCTTAATTTCGTTTTTGGAGGTATTCAACGGTTAGGGTCATCAAATTGAAAGAGCATTTATTTAATATTTGTTCAGGTCTGACAGAAGTTGAAGTTGCCTTTGAAGATGGTGGGTCAGAGAGACTCAGAGGCCTCTTGGGATCCTCAGATCAGACCAATATTGAGAGATCAATGTTATTGTTTGTTTAACAAAAAGTATAATTTTCCAAAATACTTTCTGTATCAATTCCTCATGGTCTTTTAGAGCTCTGCTTGCTGTCATACATTCTGTTTACTCCCAGTGGATAAAAATTAGTCCATGGTTATGTGATGAACACAGGTGTTCAACTCACTACCAGGCAGATGTCTGATTACTGTGGTGTAACTATCACAAGTTGTGCACCTGTGTATCCATCCCATAACCATCAACTGTATATCACATGACCATGGACTGATTTTTATCCACTGAAAGTAAGAAAAATGAATAAAAGCAAGCAAAGATCTAGAAAACAATTGATACAGAAAGTATATTGTAAAATTGTACATCTTTTTATTATATAAACAATAACATTGGTCTCCCAATACTGGTCTGAAAGTGGCCAAGCCCTTTAAGGTATCCCGCTATGGTAGTGCAATGGAGTTCTAAGTTCCCTTTTGTAATCCCGTGTTTTGAATTAATTTTTAGGTACTTGTAGAAAGTCACTGGAGAGTAAGACTTGAGACAATATTGCTGGTGTAGCTGAAGTATCACAGGAAAAGACTTCCCTTGTCACAATGCGTGGGTGCTCGTGCAAAAATATGTGAGTTGAAACGAGATACAAGTCACTCTACTGGTTGGGAGTGCTCAAGTAGGGTTCTACCTCGAAATATAATGTAAAAATAGACTTGGCACTCCAATAGTTTCATTTGCAATGACAGAATGATTTATTAAAATGTACAATCCAAAATTTGGCACAGCTAATACTGAGCTGTGCATGCACAATGCACTTGCGTACGCCATAATCACAGCCGCTAAGCGCCGCACATTATCTCTGGGTCAGCTGACACACCGGCCTCAGAGAATCGTAATACACATGTGCATGCCACTCTGCAAGTCGCAGAGTGATGATGTCACACTACTATTTGCCTATTGGCAGAAAAAAAAAAAAAATTTCCCAGTCATGTAATTATGTGCCAAGAATAAGACAAACTTTTGTTGATCATGAACTAAATAAAAGTGAGCTTGTTAAAAATACCACCACAGTGCCATCAGTCAAAACCTATTTTAATGTAAACCAGTCTCCAAATAGATATATAAAAGAAAAATGCCATATATTATTACTATAGTATCTATAAGAACCTTACAAGGTATATTCACTGGAATCTGAACAAAAATAAAATCACTGTACAGTGCCTTGCGAAAGTATTCCGCCCCCTTGAACTTTTCAACCTTTTGCCACATTTCAGGCTTCAAACATAAAGATATAAAATTTAAATTTTTTTGGTGAAGAATCAACAACAAGTGGGACACAATTGTGAAGTGGAACGAAATTTATTGGTTATTTTAAACTTTTGTAAAAAATAAAAAACTGAAAAGTAGGGCGTGCAATATTATTCGGCCCCTTTACTTTCAATGCAGCAAACTCAATCCAGAAATTCAGTGAGGATCTATGAATGATCCAATGCTGTCCTAAATGACTGATGATGATAAATATAATCCACATGTGTGTAATCAAGTCTCCGTATAAATGCACCTGCTCTGTGATAGGCTCAGGGTTCTGTTTAAAGCGCAGAGAGCATCATGAAGACCAAGGAACTCACCAGGCAGGTCCCTGATACTGTTGTGGAGAAGTTTAAAGCCGGATTTTTATACAAAAAGATTTCCCAAACTTTAAACATCCCAAGGAGCACTGTGCAAGCAATCATATTGAAATGGAAGGAGTATCAGACCACTGCAAATCTACCAAGACCCGGCCGTCCCTCTAAACTTTCATCTCAAACAAGGAGAAGACTGATCAGAGATGCAGCCAAGAGGCCCATGATCACTCTGGATGAACTGCAGAGATCTACAGCTGAGGTGGGAGAGTCTGTCCATAGGAGTCTGTCCATCAGTCGTACACTGCACAAATCTGGCCTTTATGGAAGAGTGGCAAGAAGAAAGCCATTTCTCAAAGATATCCATAAAAAGTCTCATTTAAAGTTTGCCACAAGCCACCTGGGAGACACACCAAACATGTGGAAGAAGGTGCTCTGGTCAGATGAAACCAAAATCGAACTTTTTGGCCACAATGCAAAACGATATGTTTGGCGTAAAAGCAACACAGCTCATCACCCTGAACACACCATACCCACTGTCAAACATGGTGGTGGCAGCATCATGGCTTGGGCCTGCTTTTCTTCAGCAGGGACAGGGAAGATGGTTAAAATTGATGGGAAGATGGATGGAGCCAAATACAGGACCATTCTGGAAGAAAACCTGTTGACTGGGACGGAGATTTATCTTCCAACAAGACAATGATCCCAAACATAAAGCAAAATCTACAATGGAATGGTTCACAAATAAACGTATCCAGGTGTTAGAATGGCCAAGTCAAAGTACAGACCTGAATCCAATCGAGAATCTGTGGAAAGAGCTGAAAACTGCTGTTCACAAATGCTCTCCATCCAACCTCACTGAGCTCGAGCTGTTTTCCAAGGAAGAATGGGCAAGAATTTCAGTCTCTTGATGTGCAAAACTGATAGAGACATACCCCAAGCGACTTGTAGCTGTAATCGCAGCAAAAGGTGGCGCTACAAAGTATTGACTTAAGAGGGCCGAATAATTTGGCACGCCCCACTTTTCAGTTTTTTATTTTTTACAAAAGTTTAAAATATCCAATAAATTTTGTTCCACTTCACAATTGTGTCCCACTTGTTGTCGATTCTTCACCAAAAAATTAAAATTTTATATCCTTATGTTTGAAGCCTGAAATGTGGCAAAAGGTTGCAAAGTTCAAGGGGGCCGAATACTTTCGCAAGGCACTGTATCTATCTCTAATGATGTCATTCCTATAAAGAGACACTAGAAGTAATAGTATATTTTTTCTAATACAGCTTGAGGTGTTATAAAGTTCTAAAGATAAATTACTCTAGATATTGAGGGAATCCACTTCCTTGGAATAAAAGCAACCCCACATGTGAATGGTCCCAGGATGCTTTACTGTTGGCTTGACATAGCAATGCTCACCTTTTCTTCCATCAATCATTCTTCCAGATGTCCAAAACAATTTGAAGAAACATAAAAAATAAGTTTATATATGTGCCTACTGTATATTTCTATACTGTACAAGTGTATGTTTACTTATAGCAGACATTATCTGTTATACAAAACTAGTAATAGCTTGGTCTTAAGAGCAGTTCTAATTTTGTACTAGCAATGCATAAACTCCAAACAGAAGTACTGAATTGTTTTATACATATAGACTGGCCTTGAGCATTTTTTGTACTCTAAAATTTCAGTGCATCAGCTAGAGAGTGGCAGTCTGTCAAGTAAATTAGCATCACTTTGTATGGATGATCCCTATTTTTTTAATTGGAACATCTGGGGAAGTATAAATGGCTGAAACAATATCACTATCTATTTTACCTCTACAATGGAAGTTCTGTTGTCTAATCAACATTTACATTTTACTATACAGAAGACCTTAGGCATGACAAATAGTTTGATGAGTGTTTCCTATATTTACTTGGCCTGTCAAACAAAAGTAAACCAAGACAACCCACAATACTAAGATGAATACAGCCCAAAGTTGGTGCATATATTGATATCCAAAATATGAACGTATTCAGAAAAGAAAGAAGACTGCATCCATGCATTTATATATTTATTTAATGCATCAAGGCTCATGTACAAATAGCAAGTTGTATCGATCCATAATATAATGGTCATAAGAATGATTGTACTTTTGTATGCCTCTAGTTTCATATGTAGACATACAGAAGTTTCTTTCTGTTGTATTCTGTATGAATATGACAGAAACAAATGTGGCATAATCCATTGAAGGGCATACCTTACGTGCTATTCACCTAAGGAAATCTTCCTAGGAAGGGGGACTGGATAACCCCATAGACTATAATAGGGCCTTCCAGGTGTCCATCAGGTGTCTGCCGATCTCTCTGCTGATTTTTGGAGGTTTCCAATAGAGACTCTGCAGTGGAGATTCTGGCACAGATGTGAACTTAGCCTAACTGATATAAAAAGGAAAGAATTTATTAAGCCATGTGTGCCAATTTTCTTTTACATCAAGAAGCAGCAAATTTTTGTACAAGCCCATTTTTGGTATGTTATACCACTCTCACCACTATAACAAAAATGGGACAGAGTTTTACTGACATATTTAGCATTATTTTAGTCTGGAAACTGGAGTAAATTATAGCTGAAACTACGTCAGCTAATAGCTAGAGTATATTTTAGTTTCTGGAGAATGAACTGCCAAAAGATTTACCAAATTTTTTAATAGGCTTAGGCCTTAATAAATTTGCCACATCTTCCACTAGCATACTTCTTATTTAGACTGGTGTATGAAACACCAGTCTTAAAGGGGTTTTCAGGACTCCTCAGTTGTTTTTCATACTAATGGCCTATCCACAGGATAGGTCTTCGATAAGTGATTGATGGATGTCCAACCTCACACTGTGTCAGGATCTTGATCTGATGAACTCTTTGTTTTGCCAGTACTGGTCCCTTAGTAAGATGGCGTTTTTTTGTGTGTTTCCTGTCCGTGGCCAGCTTGGTTCCTGCCTCCTGATTATTTGAACTCCTGCACCTGATCACTCAGTGCCTAAGTAATGTGTTTGAAGCCTGCTTCTCTCACACCTTGAGCTGGGGCCAATTGATCCCAATTGGTTCTATACTACCGCTGTACTACAAGTTCCAGCATACTACCGCTGCACTGCGGATACCTGCTATTACCGCTGCACTACAAGGTCCAGCTACCACCGCTGCACTACAAAGTCCAGCATACTACTGCTGCACTACAAGTTACAGCTACTACCGCTGCACTACAAGGTCCAGCATACTACTGCTGCACTACAAGGTCCAGCATACTACCTATTGCACTACAGATCCCAGCCATTGGTTTCCGGAAGCCCAGTACAAGAGTCTCGACACACTGACAGTTGATGCGGCATTTGGGTGCTGGAAGATATAGTGATGGATGGACTAGAAGCAGCTGTGCTCCCGCCACTGTATAACGGTGGTGAGAAATACTACAAATCTGCGCCTGTTACTTCAATAGGAGCAGATCTGCTTCTGACTCTGTTATAGTTATTGTTATAGTTTCTCAGACTTGGAGTCATCCAGATCAGCTGATCTTTGCAGGATTTGGACTCCTACAGATATTGATAACCTATCCTGATAGGTCATTAGTGTGAAAACCACCTGGCGGGGGCACAGAAACCATTTTAATAAATTCCCAATTAATCTCTCAGCTACTAAGTGTTTTTCAGAATTATTCCCAATCATAGCTGTAGGCATATTTTACGTTTGTAGCAGTGAAATATACAGTATATCAAATTGTGATTGAAAGAATTCTATACTTTGCAAATACCTTTTCATGTTGCATAATTTTTACTTTTCTTCTACGTTAAATGACTTGATTCCTCTTAAACCATACTGATGGCGCATGTCCTTGAAAAGTTATTTAAAAAGCTATTCACACATTATCCTGTACTGGCTATATTATAACTTATGCTAGGCTGAAGTATTGTGAGTTGTACAGATCTCTCTTCCATTACAGAACTCAAATAAAAGTACATTGCAGAACAAATTTTTATCCTTTAGAATGAGGTTCAGAATTATTGCATTCATTTACCCTGCTTAAGAAATGTACTATAAAAGCTTGAAAGGGTTGTTTCTCCAGTTATAGTGAAAAATGACAAAAGTAATCAGATATGTTATAGAAATTATTATAGCATTGTTACAGCTCTTATGAAAGCATACACGTCAGCAATGGGAGATAAATGTGAACCACTTTCTTTTGTCCTTTTATAAGAAAAAAATAGAAAAAAAAAGTCCTTTTAATTTAATAGAAGTTATGACAGGAGAGCCATCATTATGGATGTAGCAAATAATTCTAGCAATACCTAACCAGCATTTATACAGGGTTACACATGCTTTATACGAATGTATTTAATCCTTCTGGACAAATGTTATAACCTGCAGTTTGGGATGATGAGTTACCTTAGTCCTTCACTACACAATCTTGAACATTTGCATTTCTGTATTGTTCTCTTCTAAAGAAGAAGCATTATTGGATCTATCAGTAATAAAAGATCTACAAATTCAGAATGATGGATGATAAAGTATGCCACATAATACCAAGTATTTCTGCTTAAAAAACATGGGAATAGAAGCAAAAACCTGGGGATATACAAGCATATGTGTTCCATGCTAAATGATATGATTATGCTCTCTATTGCAATATTAATTGTCTTTATAAATGTGTGTGAAATTGCATGTGTATTATGTTTTGTTGAAACAAAGCAAAGTAAAGGATTTCTAAATTTAAAAAAAACAAAACAAAAATGCTTAAATGTTGAGTCTTCTTCCTAGATCTGCTGAGGTCTGGATTTTTTTTTTATGTTTTGGAAAAAAAAAAAAAGAACATCTAAGGGTAGGTTTACATCTGTGTTAGAGTCTACCCTGCAGATTCCACCTAAAATCGGCTGAGAGATAAGTCATGCAAAGAGGACCTGATGGACACCTGGCGGACCCCATTATAGTCTATGGTGTCCGCGGGTGTTCCCCAGTAACCGCACTCGAACGACAGAGAGCCAAACGCTAGTGTGAACCTGTTTATTCTCTTTTTTTTCTAAACTTCCCATTATTTTTGTTGATAGATAGTATGATACAAAAGATAAAAATAAGTAATTAACACACCACTATCAGTAAGATAAAGCATTTATTTACCAAATATATAAAATAATATTTTACAACTGTACAATAAAATAGTTATTGGTATTATTATCTACTGTTTAGGCTATGTCTCCAAGACATTTACCATCCTTACATACAAAGTAATTCATCGTGGGGCGCGTCCTCTCTCTTTCTTCTCTAGAAGTGTGGGCAGTTTTTCATTCTTGATGTAACTTTTACTGATACATGTCTCCTTGTGTTTGTATTGTGCAATTCTTAGGTAATTATAATTGATCACTTTTGTTTAGGGTGACTGTATTTTCTTACCCACTATTGTTAATATATCGTATCTGCACATTCCACATTGTGGAAACGCAGCTTTTTTTGTTGGAGATTTTGCTGTGGTTTTTTGAGCCAAAGCCAAGAATGGCTACAAAAGAAATGGGAAATATATAGGAAGTTCTTATACTTCTACCTTCTACTCAATCCACTCCTGGCTTTGGCTCAATAAATTTCAGCAAAATCTGCAACAAAAAAAGCTGCGTTTATGCAGCGTGGGGCCTCAGCCTAAGGGGGTTTCTTCTTTCCTATGTCGTCTTCCCACCTGCATGATGTCTATATAGATGTATTTTATATTTATATATGAATAAATTGTATGTTTTAATATTCATATTATTCTGGTGGTTTTTTTTGTATATACTTGATAGATAGTATGATGCAAAAGATAAAAAATCTAAGTAATTAACACACCACTTTTACTGAGATAATGCATTTATTTACCAAATATATAAAATAATATTTTAAAACTGTACAATAAAATAGTTATTAGTATTATCTACTGTTTAGGATATGTCTCCAAGACATTTACCATCCTCACATACAAAGTAATTCATCTAGTAACTTTGGAAACCATCTCTTTTATAAAAATGAATGAAAGATTGTCATTATCTCTTCACACTTTATAGAAAAAGGAGGAATGAGGAGTATTGAGAAAGGCTATAAATATAACCTTTTAGATATGTTACCATAGGCTTTCCTTTGCTAATGAATTGAAATTTATTTTCAACTGAAAATAAACACAACATTTTTGGCTCCTGCCAAAACACAGCTGGAAAAAAATGCAGTGTCTTACAGTGAAATAAGATTTTGGTTAATCTCATTTACACATTGCTGAAAAAAGAGCTGCGGAAATCTGCTTTTTTGAAAAACGCAGCATGTTAATTTTATCTGTGGAATCATGAGCATTTTCCCTATAGATTCAATAAGGGAAGGAAAAAAGCAGAGGAAAATGCAGCAAAAACTGAATACGCTGTAGAAAAAACACAATGTGTTTTTGCAGATTTTTTTTAAGCAGTGTTTTTTAGCTGCATTTCACTATGTGGGGACTTAGCCTAGTGTTAAGGCCCAATGTTGCGGAAATGCAGCGTTTTTGTTAGGGGTTTGCTGGATGTGCTGGTCTGGGCTGGCAAGGCTTAACCTGTGTATGTCTGAAGTCTGTGGTTTGGGAGGGGTTTTTCCCTGAGGTTCTGCCCCACCCTCTGGTGTGCTATATAAGCTGGGGTTGCTCCAGTCCTTTGCTGGTTATACTCTTGTAATCAGCTATTCCTGTGACCTGTAGTTCTACTATCTGTTTGGTTCTGCTACCTTGCTTTGTCTGTTTACCCTCTGGCCAACTGTGAGGGTGTCTGTGTAGTGGTGTTTGTTGGCGTTTGGGTACTGTGTCCCTGTGTTTCTGTTAGGGCGAACTCCAAGGGTCTCTATTTAGGTATCCTGTGAGGTGTCCTCTTATCAGAGGAAAACTCTGGCGCTAGGCAGGCTTAGTCAGGGTGAATGATAGAGATACTTCCTCTGCTATTGTCCACCTGCCTACTTTGCTTTGTAGTTCTCTTATTTTGTCTGCTTATGTTTATTTTGCATTTCTTAAACCGGTTTATTTCACACGTTCGTTTGTTACTATTCTGTTCGGAGTCAAAAATAACAGATTTTGTCTGCTGTGGAAATGCAATGTGCAGCAGAAAAAATACTGCTTTTCACAGTAACAGCAAAGTGAATTAGATTTTGGTTAATCTCATCCACACATTGCAGAAAAAAAGGGCTTCGGAAAACGCAGCATGTCAATTTGAGCTGTGGAAACACAAGCATTTTCCCTATAGATTTATTAAGGGACAAAGCAAAGTCTACCATCTCTGACGCATTTCTCTTTGAACAGGACAGGGAAGTCTGTACTGTATGTGAAAAAAGGGTAAAGCAGTTGACAAAAAAGGGAAAAAATGTACTTGAAGATTTACTTGAAGCTTTACATAGCCTTTAGAGCATCAGGTACATGAGTAGTGATAAGCATACCTCTCAAGTTTCATTTAGCCAGCTCGGTCCCAAGATTCATTTACGTTTAGGTCATTTAAGTAAAAAAATAATTCTTAACCTTAGTTTAAATTAGTTTAAATAGTGTATGACACTCCTAGGACTCATATGACCCTATCTAGCCCATTACTAGCTCTCTAAAACAAACACAAGCAAAATAATGTAAAAGTGAAAGATATATGCCTTATGGGAAAACAGATGGTAGGCAGTGGAATTAAATGGCTTGTTTAACCTCATTCGGCAAGGTCAAATTTTCAAATTTTTTTGAGCTTTTTAAAATTAAAAACACTTAAAACATGATCCCCTTTTTGGTGAAGATGCTTTCCCATATTTTCATACACATACAGTGGTTGTATTGGAAGAAGTAATGACCTTTACAAGAGCTCCACAAATTATCCTATTTTGAGGACTTGCAAGTACAACATGTTTAGTATGATTTTAAAGAAAAATGTGTGTGACAAACAAATATATGAATACATTTATAACAACGGCAACTACTGTTTGCTAGTAAGAGTAGAATGGAGGAAGAGTAGAATGGTCTTGCTTACTGTGCCTGCCAATGCCAATTCTATTCTGCCAAATTAGCTGGTGATGGTTTACTATCTACTTGTAAAGCTTTCAAAGTGTAGCACCAGCTGCCCATGGTTTGCATTATCTCTCCACCTGTCGTACTCTTGCAGGATATAGGTTCAATGTTTCAGTACTTGCTTGTAGGGTGTGCTGGCAAGTAATCCTTGCAGTCTGTTCCCAGTCAAACCTCTGCACCAGTGGACTATCTAAGGAAGCTTTCTCTACAGGGAGCTGCCTGCTACGTAGGGATTCTTAGCTTGGTAGATCCTGAGAAGGTGTATTGCTCTGCTGCTGCATATATGATTTACCTGTGTATTCACCCTTGGCCTGTTTTCTCACTATGACCATGTCTGCTGATTTCCGTTCTGCGTATCTGCATTCCTGACCATACAGGGATTTCACCTGCCACTGACCTCTGGCCTGTTTCTGGACTACTCTCTCGTCTGACCCCTGATAACAGTTTCTCTTTGCTGTAAGCCAGCTTCCACCAACAACTGGGCCACTCCAACAGGTAGTGACCTGGTAGTCTCTCCACAGCAAAGTCTACATCCTTGTATAAGCGTTAAAGGGTAAATACCAGGGAGATTACTTAGACAATGCCCTTAGGAGTGGCCCTAAGTCAAAGCAGTTTGTTGACATAGTGGATCCACATCACACTGAAAAGAAGCTCACCAGTTGTTAATAGTTTAACACTCAGACATACACAGGTGTGCATGCAGCCTGTTTGCACGACTGGGAAACAAAGGTAAAGACCAAAGGTCTAAGCCTAGTTGCAGACAACTGTGTGTATTTTGCAGTCTGCAAACTAGTAATAAGTGTTCCTTTTTTGCGGACCGTGTGTCATCAGTGTGTTTTCAGCATCAGTGCCATATGTCTGCAAAAACAGACAGTGTGTCTTCTGTGTGTGATCTGAGTTTGCGGATCCACAAAAAAAAAAAAAAATTGCAGGAGACATCTAATTATGTCCCTAGCTTGTCCGCAAATACGGACGGTACACTGATGACACACAGAGTACATCCGTGTGCCGTCCGTAGTTTTTAGTCTGCCATAGGTTTCTATGGGCGAGTCCATGTCACAAACACTGAACAGAATAGGACCTGCTGTATATTTTGTGGTGTGAACTCACGGCCCGCACACTGATACGTGGAAATCATGTTCGTGTTCATGAGCCCATAGAAATGAATGGGCTCATGCCCGGGAAAAACATGGTTAGCACACTGATCTTGCCCACGGTCATCTACAAGGGACTTTTTTCACAGTATGATCAAAACTAATAGAAACTGACCATTTAAATCAATCATGTCCAATAAAGATCCCACATTTATAAAAAACAAACGTTTATATAACGAAACGCTTGAAGAACGAGAAGACAGAAACAAACTCGGAGAGAAAATGTATCCAAGGGCATGACCGCGTTGTGTTACAAAACGGCATTCAGGTTGGAGAATTATCATCCTGATAAATGATAGGCAGATTCCGTTTAACTAAATTCACAATTGAATTATATTCTTTACTGTATATAGTGGAAAATGTGACATGTCCTGGCCCATTTTTGCTCTTAGAATATTGGATATCATGAGACGTGTGTTCGGCTTTTTTTCTACTTTATTTAATGTACAGGTGAGAATCAGTGGAGAATAACCATGTTGTTTGGGTCTAACACCTACTTCTTGTGATTTTGCTTAATATGTACATGAACCTAAATAGGAACTCTTAATTCTGGTAAATTCTCCAAAAGAACAACTGGATGGTATATGCAGGGTGACAACTTGCATGAACTATGCCATATTTGCTGCCATTTTTTATGAAAAAGGGAAATATTCCCTCTAGAAGGTTCATGAACTCCTGTAAATTGTAAATCTAAAACAGAAACAGTTTTCATATGAACATCAACAATAAACTTCAGATTTTCATCATTATTATTGATGTACATTGAAAAAGCAGATACATCGGCACTCAAAACCAAAAGGATATTGTGTCCATACTAATGAATGCATTCAGAAAAATGGTCTGTTTATTTTACGTCACGCTATGAGTTTATTTTACCTCCCCAACGGTTTCCTGAACCCCACCTACTGGCCTGTGATATGCCATGGTTGTTCCAGGTATCGGGGAAACTAAACAGTGGGAAAACTAACAGGGAATTGCATAGGGGAAAGCTGCAAACAGTAATACATGTTACATAGAACATATAGACAAGACATACAAAACACACGCAGAGGCACAAAGACAAGGACAATAGAAGCAGAAGCACTCTGGGATGCTGCACAGTCATGTCTTCCAGTCATAACAAATTTAGTAATGAATGCGGTTTAGAATTGGCAATATAAGAAGAGATTATTAAATGCATATTTGCTCTGTGACAAATTAGATAATGAATCCAGCTTATGTTTGGATATGTGGGGCCTTAGCCTAAAAGTGGCAAAACCACAAGAAAAAAAATACGCTGCGGTATGATAAAATCGGAAATGCAACAAAATCGTGAAAAAAATAAATAATGCTTAGGCACAGAAAGTGTGGCAAACTCTAAGGAACAAAAAAAGTGTACGGTTTGACAGAACTGTCACTTCTTTTAGACAGAGCAACAAAGGGGTGGAACACATTGTGACAGACTATGTAAAAAAACCGCTGTGCAATTTCACAGAATGTGTCACTTCTATTACACAGACAAAGCACAGAAGGGACTATGGCACACTGTGACAGATTCTATGTATGTGATAGATAGATAGATAGATAGATAGATAGATAGATAGATAGATAGATAGTAGAATTTTACTTTTTTCACACAGAGGTCTGTTCTGGAGTATCACACTGAATCCTATGTTCTCTCCCTAGAACTGTCTGTCTAGATTAATTAAATCTGTTTAATCTCTCCTCTTCTCCTCCCTCACCAATGTCTCCATTATCTCCTATCTGTAATTTTCATAGCAATGTTATTATTTTTCTTTATTTTTGCACTGTCCCTGCTGATTGAGGTCTCTCCCTGCTCCTTCTCCACAAAATGTCTCCTTTTTTGGTTATTCTCTTATATAGTGCTTATGGCATCATCAGTGGCTTCTTCTCTCGGTTACAAGGCTAATGCAAGGAATTTTGGGAATTCCCACCTAGGTCACAGATCATGTGATCCTTTTGCTCTCTGCATGTTTTACAAGGCAGTGGCCATTTTTGGTCTGTCCAAAACAAATAACAAAATTTTGTGAATTTCATTAGAATCCAGTTTGTTATGAGCAGGTATGCCATTGACAGATGTAGACTTTTGTAAGGTCCCACTGTTCCTCCATTTGCACCTGAATACATATAGAGTATTAATGTATCAGCACCCTGTATCAGTGTAGAAAAGACGTAGGTGCACAGAGAGGAGCTCAGCCCATTCACGTCTATGTCAAAAGAAATCCGGCACTCATACTGAATGTGAAAAAACTCCAATTTTTATTAGTCCAAAAACTGACTTTTCGGTAGTAAAAAGACCTTCATCAGATATCGAACTGAGTGGAAGTAGGACTATTAAAAATTGGAGTTTATTCACATTCAGTATGAGTGCCAAGTTTCTTTTGAATTCATATGGAGGCATATGATAGTGATTTATATCTGTTTCTATATGAATACAACATACAAAAATTTTGGTATTCTCCATCAGGTGCTAGGTTACAGAGTAATATGGATTCATATGATGCACCTAATGGTGAGACTTGGAATGCCTATAACTCTATATTTATGGAGTCAATGGGACCCAATGTACCATACTACAGTCATGGCCAAAAGTTTTGAGAATGATACAAATATTAATTTTTACAAAGTCTACTGCTTCAGTTTTTCTAATGGCAATTTGCATATACTCCAGAATGTTATAAAGAGTGATCAGCTTAACAGCAATTACTTGCAAAGTCAATATTTGCCTAGAAAATGAACTTTATCCCCCAAAACACATTTCAGCATCATTGCAGCCCTGCCTTAAAAGGACCACCTAACATCGTTTCAGTGATTGTTCCATTAACACAGGTGTGGGTGTTGATCAGGACAGGTCTGGAGATCAATCTGTCATGATTAAGTAAGAATGACACCACTGGACACTTTAAAAGGAGGCTGGTGCTTGCCATCATTGTTTCTCTTCTGTTAACCATGGTTATCTCTAAAGAAACACGTGCAGTCATCATTGCACTGCACAAAAATGGCCTAACTGGGAAGAGTATTGCAGCTAGAAAGATTGCACCTCAGTCAACAATCTATCGCATCATCAAGAACTTCAAGGAGAGAGGTTCCATTGGTGCCAAAAAGGCTCCAGGGAGCCCAAGAAAGACCAGCAAGCGGCAGGACCGTCTCTTAAAAGTGTTTCAGCTGCGGGATCGGGCTACCAGCAGTGCAGAGCTTGCTGAGGAATGGCAGCAGGCAGGTGTGAGTGCATCTGCACGCACTGTGAGGCGGAGACTCTTGGAGCAAGGCCTGGTCTCAAGGAGGGCAGCAAAGAAGCCACTTCTCTCCAGAAAAAACATCAGGGACAGACTGATATTCTGCAAAAGGTACAGGGAGTGGACTGCTGAGGACTGGGGTAAAGTCATTTTCTCTGATGAATCCCCTTTTCGATTGTTTGGAACATCTGGAAAACAGCTTATTCGGAGAAGAAGAGGTGAGCGCTACCACCAGTCTTGTCTCATGCCAACTGTAAAGCATCCTGAAACCATTCATGTGTGGGGTTGCTTCTCAGCCAAGGGAATCGGCTCTCACAGTCTTGCCTAAAA
The DNA here is from genome assembly GCA_947044405.1 of Leptodactylus fallax. NCBI lineage: Eukaryota > Metazoa > Chordata > Amphibia > Anura > Leptodactylidae > Leptodactylus > Leptodactylus fallax. The sequence goes on along the minus strand of CAMRHE010000108.1, from coordinate 5,723,230 downwards.
ACACAGCCATGAATAAAGAATGGTACCAGAATGTCCTCCAAGAGCAACTTCTCCCAACCGTCCAAGAGCAGTTTGGCGCTCAACAATGCCTTTTCCAGCATGATGGCGCACCTTGCCATAAAGCAAAGGTGATAACTAAATGGCTCAGGGAACAAAACATAGAGATTTTGGGTCCATGGCCTGGAAACTCCCTAGATCTTAATCCCATTGAGAACTTGTGGTCAATCATCAAGAGACGGGTGGACAAACAAAAACCAACAAATTCAGACAAAATTAAAGCATTGATTCTGCAAGAATGGACTGCTATCAGTCAGGATTTGGTCCAGAAGTTGATTGAGAGCATGCCAGGGAGAATTGCAGAGGTCCTGAAGAAGAAGGGTCAACACTGCAAATATTGACTTGCTGCATTAACTCATTCTAACTGTCAATATAAGCTTCTGTTACTCATAATATGAATGCAATTATATTTCTGTATGTGATAAAAACATCTGACAAGCACACATAAAAACCAGAGGGCAACAGATCATGTGAAAATATAATATTTGTGTCATTCTCAAAACTTTTGGCCATGACTGTACAGTGTAAAAAGCATATAAAATTACTTTATCAAACCAGAAGTGTATGCTACAATTTACAAAATTGTAACAATTAATAATTCAGTAAGAACTAATTTCTCTGCATTGTGAACAAGACCACAATACACCATATATCCAGTAGAAATTATTGTGAGCAGAGCTCTATGGAACTACTGTCGTAGATAAACGTCCATAGCTTTACCAAATAAACATGAACCACCTATCATGATAATTACTTATAATGTTTCCTTTTTGCTTCCCTTTAATAATCATTTTTGGATGCCACAATTAAAGGATTATTTACAGGCTCATTAGTTTAGTTCAGAAGCTTGTATTGAATGAAATGGTAGATTTTTCACCTTAAAACAGACAATGGTTAATATTATAACAGGATCTTACATCCAATTAATGATAATTAGTCACAGTATTAGAGACAAATATTTCAAGGCAATTAGATACAGCAGCTTCCATAGAAAAATCAATGAGGGAAACATAATGGAGAGAAAAATGATTTTTATATCCATTCTGTTAAAAGGATTTTTATTAATGGCAAATAAAGTGTATTTTATTCTACAGGTCTAAAGATCTATCGGCCAGTTAGCGGTATAGAAAGCACAATATAATCTAACCCCTTCCTACTGCAACAATTTTTCATTTTTGCAGGGTTTTTTTTGGTCCTTGCCTTCCAAAAGAAATAACTTCTAAGATTTTCTGTTCATTTTGTTGTATGACGGCTATTTTTTGAAGGACAAAATATACTTTTTAATGGCAAAATGTAATATTTCATGTCATGTATTGAGAAACTGGAAAAAATTCAGTTGTACCATTTTTTTTACTGGTCTTGTTTTTACAGTGTTCATTCTGCAGTAAAAATGACTTTATTCTGCGTGTCAGTATGACTTATAAAGTTTTTTGTTATGCTTTAATACAGTAAAAATAAAGTAATAAAAATTTCTTTGCATTGCCATATTTTGACACCCATAACATTATAATATTTCAGTCTATGGAATTGTGCAATGGCTCTTTTTCTGCAGGGCAAGCTGTGATTTTTATTGATACCATTTTGGAGAAAATCTAAATTTTTGTTCACTTTTCATGCTATTCTAAGTTGTTGTGACCAAAATAACAGCGATTCAGGCTTTTTTTTTTAGGATTTTTTTAGTACAGCATTCGCTGTTTGGGATCAGTATTTTCCTAATGTATAGTAGTGTGGGCAATTTCAGATGCAGTGATACCAATGATTATTCTTTTTTTGCATATCTATGTTCAATTTGAATTCGATTTGAAGTTCTTTTTTATTAATATGCAAATATATTCTTTGGAGCAATGAGGGTTTTGCCTCTTACCTCTCTGGAGAACTGGCAATGCCCTCGTTGCTCCAAAGAGTTTTTCACATATTGACAAAATAAGCAATATCTCGGCAGCAGAGGTACCAATTTACAAGGAATAAACAGTGCTCCATTCAGATGTCCCTAACCTATCTATCTGCAGGCTGGATTCTGGTGACAGAATGAGTTGTCTCCAATCATTTACATGGTAGAGTTTCACATCAGTGTTTGAAACCAAAACCAGGAGCTTCTCAAAAATCTATAATAATAAGTGTATATCTTTCCAATATACATTATGTCAGTGTAGTCCCCATTCCTAGTTATTGCTTAAAAACTCTGAAATACGGACATGTGAATAAGAACTAGCTTTGTGTTCAGTAGGTATTTTTCTGGAAATAAAATACAAAAATATCATTATTTTCTGTGTGAGATTCCAAATATATATATCCCAGATAAGGTTTTAAGAACCAATGTGCTGCTAAAAGAGAAGAAATGAGCTTTCAGAGATGTACAGGGAGGAGAAAAATATAGGTGAGTAAAGTATACTTCTAGGTAAGTTGTGTTGAAAATATGTCTAAAGATTTGTATGGAAAAAAATATTTATATAATGACACTTGTTGAGTTCAGTTGTCTTTTACTTTGTATACAATGTACTATGAATTTATTTACACTTTGTATGACATTATTTGAGCACAATCTGTAGGTATTATTTGAATAATCTTGTTTACATCCTGTATAATAGAATTATTTAGACACTGTATGGTGTAATCTCCCCTTTTGTAGAAAAATTACAACCTTTTGACAACTGCATTATTTTATACACAGGGGAGACAATTGATTCTAAAGAATCTGAAGAACTGGCTGATGCTGTACTGTACTCTTCATGTTAATTCTTTCTCATGAGTTGGTTATATGTTAGATATTAAAGCAGTATAATATATGTAGGAAAAAACAAAAACCAAGTAAGACAGCCAGGCATATAGTGACATGTTAACCTTGTATGCTAGTGAATTTGTTGTTTTTGTAAAGACATATTTATACTACAATTTTGGTATGTTAAAATCTAGAAATCGCTTGTGGTCATCCATGAAGTGTCTCAACACAATTTAGACTTCATTTTCATGAGAAAAACAGATCAAACTTGTTTTTTGTTTCATTTTCTTTATTTTGTATGTGTCTGGGTCCATGAAAAAAAGATGAAACACGAATGTCATTCATTTTTTTTTACAGACCTATGAACTTTCATTGATGTGTTGCATCCATGACAAAAAAGGATGTGCTTCTGTTGCTTCTTTGCGGACCTAATGTCTGCAAAAAAATACAAATGTCTGATTAAATATATTGAAATGACTGGGTACGTATGGTGTCTGCAAAAAAATGTGGATGTCCCACTTACTGTATGTGATAACCGGATGTGTGTATTAGGCCTTAGTGCAATAAATGTTTTAGAAGCAATTTTTAGAATTAAGAAGCATGGATACACCAGCAGAGATAAAAAATGTTTCTTTAATATTCACAATAGGTGGATTTCATGAAGCCACTGACTTGTTGGTTGTAGTACTCGCAAACTTCTGCAAAAAGTAATAATGCATCTAGAACTGTAAACATTTACCACAACGGATGTATAACATGATACAATAGGGTTATTTATATTTGAGAATATTCTTTCCCAATGCAACACACAGTGATGGCATCTTATAGTAATCCTCCATATGATAAAGTCAAGGAATGTCTCAAAAATATGAATTTATTTTTAAAGTGAATTTATAAATTACTCTCTTTGAAGACATGTTCATGCTTCATAATCCACCCTTATGATTTTTTCCACCATTCAAAACATATCTATGGAGACAATTAGATTAGCAAAGTGTTGAGATGTTAAACAAAAAGTTAGATTTTGAACATAGGTTTCACGCATCCAAAAAAAACCCCTCTAGAGTCATCATTTAAGTGTAGAGGGGAGAGCCTGGGGAGTGTTTCCTGCAGAGAGTCCAGAACATTTTGCAGTTACAAAACATCCAGAGGACACTGCACTGCAGCAAAACAGTTTTTTCTGGCTTACAGGGAAACAGACACACAAGTAAATATGTACCAAGGAGGCACTAGAAGTGATGGTATGTCAATAAGTAAAATAGTTGTCATTGATGGCGTATGGAACCTCAGTCTCTTCCAGAATAGCCTTAAGTACTCCTCTAGAGTACAAACAACCAAGTATACCGAAAGCACTACTCCAATTCTTGATACCGACTATTAATGAGTAAATGAATACAAACACTCAATCCGTTTTGGAGAATGTTGTAGTAGGAGGTGCTAGAGTTCTGTTAGGTTTGTATAACTACATTGCCTTATACCTCAACTTGGCATGTAAAATATGAAAGGATTAGACCCCAAAATTGATTCTGATCCAAGATAAAAGCCTTAAATAAATTCACACCCAGACCCCTAAATAATATCAAACCCCAAAACTCTAAATAAATTTAAACACCAGGCAAGATGCATAAATAAATTCAGATTCCAGATCAAAATCCCAAAATAAATTGAGACCTCAAACCAGGCACCCAATTTAATACAGAGTTCCAGACCAGACCCCCAAATTAATTTAGAGCCCACATTGAATTGTTAAATAAATTTAGACCCCATACCATACTCTTAAATGATATCAAAGCACAGACACCTAAATAAAATCAAACTGTAGACCAGGCCCCAAAATGAATTGAGACCTCAAATCAAACCGAAATCAATTCAGACCCTAGACCAGACCCCTAAATTAATGCAAATCTCTAGACCCTTAAATAGATTGAAACCTCAGACTACACTCCTGTATATACTTATACTTGCCACTCGTTCTCATATATGGTCCTAATGCTGCCAATGTCAGGCCACTGTATGCACACATGTCTTGATGCCGTAGCTCCCAGAGCTGAAGAGAGACATGGTAGTGAGCAATGTAAGTATTGTCAGCCATTGTCCATTAGGTAAATCCAATGTTTTTACTGATGAGAAAATTTTCCACAGTTGTGTAGAGGGAGATTGCCCCTATTGCCCCCTCTTACAACCACCACTCCATTTCACCCTTGTGCCTGTGTGTTCAATGAAAAGGAAAGAGAACAATTTTTGCGAGTGGGCTCACAGTATCCAACACAATCCTACACCATATTACATATGTTTAATAAAATAATTGTAAATGTTTGTGATCTATAATTTTGATTATAGATTTGTATTTGAATTCTAAACTAATGTACCTTTTTCACTATATTAAATATACACAAGGATAGATACCTTACAACAACTGCACCAGGTCAAGGGTATACACTTATCAGCCAGTGCAAGCAGCCTATAGAGGATATCTTCACTGGTTGTTTTTCATTTAACTTTCCTGATAATTTAACTTTTCTTCACAGCTAGAAAATGTTTACAGTTCAAATAAGGATCAAGTAGCTTAAGCACTTGCATTCAAAATTTATTATTGTTTGCCATTTGAGCTTCCATTTTCTTAGTGAAAGATGTATCCCCAAGCATTGTGTAAGGAAATGCTAACATTGAAAAGAACAGCCGCGCATCACAACTCAAAAAATATGTTGGCTGCTATTCTTCCCAGCATACAGTGTGATAGTGCTAAGTATTCAGTGCATATTTTTTGGCAAGTTGTTATTTCTCACATAGAAAGTGATACATCTAGAGATGCCATTTATGTTAAAAGACAAAAAGAAGCTGGTTCATTATGCAAAATATGTTGCTATATAAGTTTATTTGTATCATATACCATAGTATTACATCTTATGAGTACATTTATTTGAATGACTTTTTTAGCATCTCGAATGGACATGATTTCATGAAATTCCCTCATGAGAAACTTGTCCTAAATATGTATACAGATGTAGCAGTCTTTAAGATTAATTCTGGCTTGTTACTGTTGCAATATTTCATGCCAGTAACAAACCAAAAGTCACAGCAGGCGCTGTCTGACAATTCAAATGAGTTGCCTGACAGTGTGACATAATATTCATAGGTGGATTAAGCTACCGTGATCCACCTGTGGGTTTTCTAATATGTTGCTATATTGTATTAAATTTCATTCCTGCAAAATTGAAGCCTTAACCAAATTTGAAGCTAAGGTCAGAGTGGACACATTTGTATATGCCTTAGGACCCCCTATATGAGCCAAAGCAGAAAATCACATTGTAAAAGTAACTTTTGCTTTGGTAAACCCAAACTGTCCATGTTTTACATGGAATATGGACTCCTAGGTAGATGTGTCAATTTTTTACGGTTGCAGCTGAACATGAACAACCATCATATACAGATTTTATGTCCTATGGTAATATGGTAAACTTTCTCACCTCTTACAGTAGCATTACAAATCTGGCAAATTAAACACAAAGAAGTTTCCAATGTTTTGCTAATAGGAAAGTATACCTGCCCTTTTGTTAGTTTTTGTCTTTCCAATATCAGTATGTTATTTGATGAAAGACTGTTACAATATACAAACAGGAAAAAATCCTTAAATGCAGACCAATTTTTGGAGTCACTTTCGGTATTTAGAAACTACTGATTTTATCAGAACATATATATCATACGGTAGGTATAAGTAAATACCAAACATCTTTCCTCGGCATGAGGTTTTTTACTTTAGGGTTTCTTTCCATAGCTAGCACCATCTTAGACCCTGAAGGTATATATTCTATTTTTACAAAGAACAGTATTGTAAATCTTCCTCTTTTTGAATGGCCAAAATATACTCATGTACTACTTTCTCCAATGATCATCAGTCGATAGTTTGAACTTTTACACTAATAAGTCTTCTTCTAGACTGGACAAGGGGATATATTGTTAACTTCTTTTTAAGAAAAAGATACTTAATTTGGTGTACATAAAAAACTGGAAGAAAATTGCCCTGAGTGTACTCCGTCTAATCTGCAGGCTCTGACCTGAATGTAGAAAGTTCCATTTTAATATATTTCACTGTCAAGCTTTTATTCACAAAGACAGTAACAATTTATTTCCTTGAACAGATAGAAATGTACATGTAAGCAAATTTCTGACATATGTTCAATTCCCGCGCCTGTATTTCTGGATGATTGGTACAGTGTATAAATTTTCATGGAGCATCTGATATAAGGTACAGATCCCTTAACTACAAGGTGTCAGGAAATGCATTAGTTTTCATTGCTATATCCTGTCTTCATTACCATCTAGGGCCCTGTGACAGCAGTTACAACTGCTCATCTTAGAGTTATTTATGTGGAATCTAGGCTATTAGTATTAATCATCTACTAGCTAGTGCAGGCATTGCTCATAACTGCCTCTCCTGGCAGGTAGCTGCGATTGCACAGCCATGACGGCCACTATCTGAGGCTCTGGCATTATATGCTGAATCACAGCATCACGGCATATCCGTTACCTTAGCATTCAAATTCCAGATGAAGCATATTCAAAAAAATTAGGGGCAAATGAGTCAAAAAAGGATTTAATTGTATTTCTTGTTTTACCTTCTGACAATACACCTGTGTTTAGACACAGTAAGAACTATTTATGCTAGGAGTCTCTTGCTTGGGTATAATAGACTCCTGATGCTTTGTGCCACCCCTATATATGTATTCCCCTTTGTGCATATTTAATGTTTAAGGGAATGAAAACAGGGGATGGTTAGTTGTGTTCATCTACATATGGTTGGTTACTAGATAATTGTGAAATGGTTTTGAGCCACATTTTTAGTGTATATCAGTTTATATAAGTAATTTTACTTTTGCTCCCACCAGTTTCAGATGGTATTAGAGGGAATTATAAAGAGGGGAGTTGGTTATTCCATACATATAAGTGACAGATTAGTAAGCTAAATGCATTTCTTCCATCTGGCCCACATAGTACAGTGCATCCTTATTAAGGGCCTCAAATGGCCTGAAAATGGTGCAGTGTACCAAGGCTATTGCTATTGAAAATCATGTTTTACTGTTCGTTTCAGTACACAATCTTTTCTAAGGACTTTGATTTGCACTGTACCTCTGGTATTCCTCCTGGAAATGTTGGTATGGTTATATAATTGTGTATATATAATGGACAATTTGGTGTTACCATTTGGGGGTGTGTCCTAACACAATCTGATGCTATTCCATCCAGGGTCGGATTAAGGGTACCATGGGCCCTGGGCTGTTCAGAAAACTCACCCCCCCCACTTCATGCCAAAGATCTCTGTAACAGAAAAATGTCCCATATCAACTCTCCACACAATATAATGTCCCCTAGTGGCCCCTCCATGCATTATTACACACTGGGGTTTCTTAAGAGTATAATAGATGGAGGCCCAGGGTATGTGTAAAAAATAAAAAAAAAAACATTCATACTTACCATCCATTACTTCTCATGGGCCTCCTTGTGGCTTCTGGCACTTTCCTTGTGACTTCCAGTGCTCTTCTGTGACGTCATTGGCTGAGGCCTGTGATTGGGCCACCAGCGGTCACATGGGCATGCCGAGCATCATGATGTCATGACGCTTCCTAGGCTGAGGCCCAGTAACAGGCTGATGACATCACAGAAGAGCACCAAACAAAATGTGCCAGATGAACTTCATTCAACACATACTTTCAGCAGACTCCCACACCTCGCCACAGTATGGGTGGGTGCCAATACAGTTGATTACAAGGTTCGATTATAATGGGGAAAATGTACAGTTGCTGCTGGGTTGCTGGGTCCCCTTATAGGCTCGGGCCCTGGGCAATCACACATTTCATACATATTATAATCCACCCTTGGTCCTATCAGTGCTGCTAGTGTCAGACTGTGAAGAGACACACACATCCCAATGCCACCAATGTTTTTTTTATTGTAAACAGCAGGAAGATGGCAGGAGGGACGCAAGAGATTCATTTGAATTGACAGGCAGCTTCTGCTAAGACATCTAGCTGATTGTTGGCACGTTAAATGTTTTTTTAACAAATGTTAGATATCTATGTATGTATGTAAGGGTCGCAGATGATGTGCAGATGATTGTGGTTTACTGATAAGTGACAGCAAAAAGCACATCAGCTTGAACGTTGCAGACAACTATATATACATTTCATATATACATATTACAGCAGTACAGTTCACTTTACATCATGGAAGACTCCGATTACACACCATAGTGACTACATCTCACACTCATGCACTTTATCTGGACACTTAACAAATGTTTAACTACTCCTTCCGGCCATATACTCTCATGTCCCTTATGTCCATAGCTACACAGGATACAGAGCAGCTTCTGCCCAGTTGCCATGAAGCTAGTGACCTCAGTGCACAGTTCTTCTCTTGGACACCCAAAACATGAATCCCTTAATATGGACCAGGCTTTGTCACCCACTTCGGTCACATAGTTACCTTCTATAAACTCAGGCTCTCTGCCACCTCTCTGTCACGCAGTCTCCATGAGGCTTGCTCTGTGCTGTGCTTCGGCAACAGTGCACTTGAGCCTGCATCTGTCTCTCTGACCGCACGTTCTCTGAGTCTGGTCCATGCTACTGGACTCTTCAAGCCCCTGGTCTGACTTGGGCCCAGTCTCTGTAGGCCTCACCTTGAACCTTGCTGCACTAGTCCTCACTTCAGTCTTGAAGCCTAGTCCCAAGAATTTTCCCTAGCTGGTGAGTGCCTGGTATGCAGGTGGCTTTGTACTCTTCTGCCTCCAAAGATGGAAAATCCCACTATGCAACACCTAGCCCAAGGCCCTCTTACCTTTTGATAAAGTACAGTTATCATGAATATTATTACAAATATTCTGCTTCTGGAAGATTCAGACCAAATTAAATAAAAGAGTTTCTAACGTCCTTATATTGAATCTGGGATATTTCCCCTTTGTGATAAGATATGATCTAAGTCATCATTTGCTGTCGCTAAAGAGAAATCAATGGCAGTGCACACTCAAGGTCTGGTGAAAAAAGCTGATCAAGTGAAATGGAACACAATAAGAAATTTGACTTGTTTATATATTCATTTCTGTGGCAGAGACTTCAGGGTAAATAAATGTCAAGGCAAAGAAGCGCTACTTAAGGCCTTTTAGTTTAGAAAGAGAGCATGAGGCACTTTTCTCATAGCCAATAAAATGATGCTTTCTTCTCTTTTTCCTGTCATTATAAGCTTCTTGGTGCTGATGGCCCATTTGTTTATGCAACACCTCAACAAAATATGAAGCTGAGCCTATAAAAGTACACTAGATAACTAAAACAAACTGAAATAGAATGCTGTTCCTAAATAAATATTATACTTCTATAAAAGCAAAACAATGGATAGATAGATATTTCCACTTTACTCACTTATTTTACGTGAAATATTGTTAATTGAATTATTAACTTATTAACTTGTTGGCTTTAAAGGGAGTCTATAATTCGCAAAACCACTTTTAAGCTAATGGCACGTTGGATTGGCCTTTAAAAAGGCCATTCTTTTCCTACCTTTCCTTGTTTTCTTCTCCCAGCCGATTCCAAGATAATTTGTTTCTTCATGTATGAAGAATGAGCATCACGGAGCACCCGGGGCATTCCTTCTCTTCTGCGAGCACCCACCTCGTCATCACTTATCACCGCCCCTTCATCCATTGCGGTGACTTCCCTCTTGATCTTCTCTGTATCTTCTTTCTTCTAAGTCCTCGTACACAGCGCTGTGTGCATGCGCAATCGGCTCTACCACAGTACGCTCTTGTGACAGACCACCGGAAAATGGCAGCCCATCATGCGCAGTTGGCTCTGTCCGAACCCGAAGTGGCAGAGCCGATTGCGCATGCACGAGAATTCTCTGCCGTACAGCACTGCCAGCGAGAACTGAGAAGAAAGAAGAGCAAGAGGGGAGTCACTGCAATGGATGAAGGGGCGGTGATAAACGATGACGAGGTGGGTGCTCGCATAAGAGGAGGAACGCCCCGGGTGCTCCTTGGTGCGCATTTACATACATAAAGAAACAAATTATCTTGGAATCGGCTGGGAGAAGAAAACAAGGAAAAGTAGGAGAAGAATGGCCTTTTTAAAGGCCATTCCAACGTGCTATTAGCTTAAAAGTGGTTTTACGAATGATAGACTCCCTTTAAATATTTTACATGTACACACATTATTTGTTTGAGAAAGGTTCAGTCACTTTTTTTTTGCATTTTTGGAATCCTGGAGTGCTGCTTTTTTCTGGTACCTCTAACCAGGGTCCATATCTTGCACCCATTTATACCTACACTGTGCAGCTTGAACTTTTATTTACGATAGATAGATAGATAGATAGATAGATAGATAGATAGATAGATGATAGGCAGTCCAGTCCAGGGGATAAGGTAGTAGGACGGTCATCAGTCAACTCATTTTCAACTCAAAAAACTGAAGCAAATAAAAAAATGCAATCTCTATGGAACTTCCTGGTTGTTGTTTTTTTGTTTTTGTTTTTTTAAATTGATGAAGCCATGAATCTGGATGAAACGTAGCCTCCATCCACTATTTTGCCACATGTCACAGTAGATAGATGACAGGTAGGTAGATAGATAATATATAGATTACTGCAGATTTTGGGATCTCCTTTTTAGATAGAACAAGAAACGGTTTTGCTTTCACAGTGTTCAGTTATATAGAAAATATTAAATATTTTGAAGCTCACAAACTTGTTCAGATATAGTTTCATATAATATATAGTTTTCCATTTTTTTGGTGATTGAGGGTTTTCAATATTCACTCTATTAAATAATAAAAAAGTTGGCATGTTTAGTAGATAATTTATTTAGCAATCCATGTTTCAGACACCAATTGTTCTTTTAAAACCTTTGGATTGCCTAATGATATGTGAGACTGTAGGAGATACAGTAGGCACTGGTGGTATAGTGCTTTATCTATCTTTCTATTATGTAGGTCTGAAACTGATAATTTCTATTATTTCTTGACCACTTTTTCTCCTGATCTCCCCTATTTGTTTCCCCTATCTACATAAATGTGAACTATAAACAAACTGTTATGTTCAAGGCACTTTTCTATAAGAGACTTCTAAAATGGTTACTCCAGTCTTTTATACATTAAGAGACACAGAGCTGAGCTGTTGTATCAAACAAACTTCTGTCAGACATTGATAGACATGACCCACGACAGTGATTCACCTGTCATGTCTTTACCATACCCTTGCAATGATCTCTATAAAACAGAAAATTCTAAGCGCTTTTAGCATTTTTTGTCAATCTGAAAAGATGTTTCAGCAGCTTCCAGAGCTAACTTATGTCACATTTAACTTACAGTGAGTACAGAAAGTATTCAGACCCCTTTAAATTTTTCACTGTTTGTTTCATTGCAGTCATTTGCTAAAAGCAAAAAAGTTCATTTTATTTCTCATTAATGTACACTCAGCACCCCATCTTGACAGAAAAAAAACTGAAATGTAGATATTTCTGCAAATTTATTAAAAAAGAAAAACTGAAATATCACATGGTCATAAGTATTCAGACCCTTTGCTCACTATTGAGTAGAAGCACCCTTTTGAGCTAGTACAGCCATGAGTCTTCTTGGGAATGCTGAAAGTTTTTCACATCTGGATTTGGGGATCCTCTGCCTTTCTTCCTTGCAGATCCTCTCCAGTTCCATCAGGTTGGATGGTGAATGTTGGTGGACAGCCATCTTCAGGTCTCTCCAGAGATACTCAATACTCAATTGGGTTGAGGTCAGGGCTCTGGCTGGGCCAGTCAAGAATGGTCACAGAGTTGTTCCGAAGCCGCTCCTTTGTTATTTTAGCTGTGTGCTTAGGGTCATTCTCTTGTTGGAAGGTAAACCTTCGGCCCAGTCTGAGGTCCAGAGCACTCTGGAAGAGGTTTTCTTCCAGGATATCTCTGTATTTGGCCACATTCATCTTTCCTTCAATTGAAACCAGTCGTCCTGTCCTTGCAGCTGAAAAACACCCCCATAGCATGATGCCACCACCACATGTTTCACTGTTGGGAATGTATTGGGCAGGTGATGAGCAGTGCTTGGCTTTGTCCACACATACTGCTTAGAATTAATGCCAAAAAGTTCAATCTTCGTATCATCATACCAGAGAATCTTATTTCTCATAGTCTGGGAGTCCTTCATGTGTTTTTTTGGCAAACTCTATGCGGGCTTTCATATGTCTTGCACTGAGGAGAGGCTTCCTTTGGGCCACTCTGCCATAAAGCCCCGATTGGTGGAGGGCTGCGGTGATAGTTGACTTTGTGGAACTTTCTCCCATCTCCCTACTGCATCTCTGGAGCTCAGCCACAGTGATCTATGGATTCTTCTTTACCTCTCTCACCAAGGCTCTTCTCCTACGATTGCTCAGTTTGGCTGGACGGCCAGGTCTAAGAAGAGTTTTGGTTGTCCCAAACTTCTTCCATTTAAGGATTATGGAGGCCACTGTGCTCTTAGGAACCTTGAGTGCTGCAGAAATTCTTTTGTAACCTTGGCCAGATCTGTGCTTTGCCACAATTCTGTCTCTGAGCTCCTTGGGCAGTTCCTTTGACCTCATGAATCTCATTTGCTCTGACATGCACTGTGAGCTGTGAGGACTTATATAGACAGGTGTGTGCCTTTCCTAATCAAGTCCAATCAGTTTAATTAAACACAGCTGGACTCCAATGAAGGAGTAGAACCATCTCAAGGAGGATCAGAAGGAAATGGACAGCATGTGAGTTAAATATGAGTGTCACAGAAAAGGGTCTGAATACTTATGACCATGTGATATTTCAGTTTTTCTTTTTTTAATTTGCAAAAATATCTAGATTTCTGTTTTTTTCTGTCAAGATGGGGTGCTGAGTGTACATTAATGAGAAATAAAATGAACTTTTTTGCTTTTAGCAAATGGCTGCAATGAAAGAAAGAGTGAAAAATTTAAAGGGGACTGAATACTTTCCGTACCCTGTGTATTATAACACATTGATAAAGCTGTCCTACAGTGTCTTAACAATATGCTTTATTGCTGCATTGTCAGAGGAAGGTGAAAGCCATTTGTTATTATGAGATTTTCTACATCCTTATAATCTTCATCTATTCAGCCAGTCTTTATAGAAGACCCCCTAGTCAAGTTTTAATCTATTTACAAAGTTCTTTTCATAGATATTTAAATTTACCTCAGACACAATCTTTAAAAGAAAAAGAACCTAATGGCAGGGAATATTCTAAAATAAAAAAGGTACTAGAGCTTCTTCTTCTTCCCCCACCTTTACAGTACCACCAGTCTCCTGTACTTCACCAATGATGGTCATATGAGATAGTCAAGGTAGTCAGGGATTTTTATGCTGCAAAGAGATAGGTGTTACATCAGGGATAGGACGGATAGGGATAGGAGTCCACCGAGACAGTGATTGGCTGCAGGTGTCAGGTGAAATGATTGGTGACATAATTTCTGGCTTGCTGGAATCAGAGACTAAAAAGATGCACCAGATCAACAGTGTTAAAATGGGTGAGGGTTAATATAATATAATGTAACAGTTCTTCTTTATATTAGAACATACCCTAACCTACAGTGCCTTGCGAAAGTATTCGGCCCCCTTGAACTTTTCAACCTTTTGCCACATTTCAGGCTTCAAACATAAAGATATAAAATTTAAATTTTTGGTGAAGAATCAACAAGTGGGACACAATTGTGAAGTGGAACGAAATTTATTGGTTATTTTAAACTTTTGTAAAAAATAAAAAAAAACTGAAAAGTGGAGCGTACAATATTATTCGACCCCTTTACTTTCAGTGCAGCAAACTCACTCCAGAAGTTCAGTGAGGATCTCTGAATGATCCAATGTTGTCCTAAGTAACTGATGATGATAAATATAATTCACCTGTGTGTAATCAAGTCTCCGTATAAATGCACCTGCTCTGTGATAGTCTCAGGGTTCTGTTTAAAGCACAGAGAGCATCATGAAGACCAAGGAACACACCAGGCAGGTCCGTGATACTGTTTTGGAGAAGTTTAAAGCCGGATTTGGATACAAAAAGATTTCCCAAGCTTTAAACATCCCAAGGAGCACTGTTCAAGCGATCCTATTGAAATGGAAGGAGTATCAGACCACTGCAAATCTGCCAAGACCCGGCCGTCCCTCTAAACTTTCATCTCAAAAAAGGAGAAGACTGATCAGAGATGCAGCCAAGAGGCCCATAATCACTCTGGATGAACTGCAGAGATCTACAGCTGAGATGGGAGAGTCTGTCCATAGGACAACAATCAGTCGTACACTGCACAAATCTGGCCTTTATGGAAGAGTGGCAAGAAGAAAGCCATTTCTCAAAGATATCCATAAAAAGTCTTGTTTAAAGTTTGCCACAACCCACCTGGGAGGCACACCAAACATGTGGAAGAAGGTGTTCTGGTCAGATGAAACCAAACTCCAACTTTTTGGCCACAATGCAAAACGATATGTTTGGCGTAAAAGCAACACAGCTCATCACCCTGAACACACCATCCCCACTGTCAAACATGGTGGTGGCAGCATCATGGTTTGGGCCTGCTTTTCTTCAGCAGGGACAGGGAAGATGGTTAAAATTGATGGGAAGATGGATGGAGCCAAATATAGGATCATTCTGGAAGAAAACCTGTTGGAGTCTGCAAAAGACCTGAGACTGGAACGGAGATTTATCTTCCAACAAGACAATGATCCCAAACATAAAGCAAAATCTACAATGGAATGGTTCACAAATAAACATATCCAAGTGTTAGAATGGCCAAGTCAAAGTCCAGACCTGAATCCAATCAAGAATCTGTGGAAAGAGCTGAAAACTGCTGTTCACAAACGCTCTCCATCCAACCTCACTGAGCTCGAGCTGTTTTCCAAGGAAGAATGGGCAAGAATTTCAGTCTCTCGATGTGCAAAACTGATAGAGACATACCCCAAGCGACTTGCAGCGGTAATCGCAGCAAAAGGTGGCGCTACAAAGTATTAACTTAATGGGGCACGCCCCACTTTTCAGTTTTTTATTTTTTACAAAAGTTTAAAATAACCAATAAATTTCGTTCCACTTCACAATTGTGTCCCACTTGTTGTTGATTCTTCACCAAAAAATTAAAATTGTATATCTTTATGTTTGAAGCCTGAAATGCGGCAAAAAGTTGAAAAGTTCAAGGGGGCCGAATACTTTCGCAAGGCACTGTATCTATCTGCAGGACTGGGCACTTGAGAAAGACCCCAGTGAGGGTCGATACATGGTGTTTACTACTGCCATGGAAAAATTTTCCATCAGTTTTGCAAGATGCTTTTTTTTTTTTGCAAGTGACTTTTTTCAGGACTGGCTAGATATATTGGGTTCTGGTGACTGACTCCTTTTAAACAGAACAAGTCAGAAGATTTATACTGTTCTATCTGAGGAAAGAATATAGTACAGGAAAAGAGTTTAAACTCAGTGATATATAGTTTTATGTGTTTTGTATATTACTTTTGTAAGGGAATTGCCAGTTGAGCAATTCCCCAGTGCTGCTGCAGAACCCTGGGGGGTGGGGCACAACAAGACAGTGAGCCCTAAAGCTGAACCCCCCAATTGTTCCTGGCTAACTGCCTCATATGTCCTAGGTGACAGCCAGCAACTGGTCGACAGTCCCTTCTTAATTTAAGTGACAACATAGAATGCAGACAGGGCAAACAACAAAAAGGGAGGTCAGCTTGCCAAGGGTTCAGTAACAGACGAGCAATGTAGTACAGAATCAAAATCCAAGAGAATAGTCAAAAGTCAAGGCCAGAGGTCAGGAATAGGAAAACAGGTAACAAAAACAGTAAGGATTAATAGTCAGAACGCACGAAGCAATAACCAGCGCCAATGTGAATGTGAGCAAAGAATAAATAGGAAGAAAGCACACACCACAGACTTGATAGGAGGATAGGCTGTCAATCAAAAAGGTAAGGCTAAAATTAACTATTAGTGGAGCAAAAGAAAACCAAGGTGAAGGAGATGGGTGTGGTGGAAAAATCAATTAAGGAGGTGAGGGAATAGGACAGTGTTCAGATAATACAAGAAAAACCCAAAGGAAAGAATCACAGCCGGACCCGTCTCCTGCGCCACAGCATGCGGCCGGATGGCGTAGAAGTTCGAATGGGTGCAGACGTAACAACTTTTCTGTGAAAAGCAGAGTAAAATTTGGCTTCTTAGGAGAGACAGTGAGTGTCTTGGTTATCTCATATACACAGTGACTGACAATCTTTTATCTTCATTCATTGATTTAGGGAAAGCTGTCAAGCACTTTGTGTGTGGGAGAGGGTGTCTGAGCAGGACCCTCACTGTCTCTCCTAGGCTTTTTACTCAGAAATCCTGCTCCAAACCAAATAAATATCCAGATTTTCCAAATGAATTTTCATACCACACTAGCAAAAATTTCTTTCACATTAACACTATTTGTGTAATGTGGCTGAAATGTATGAAACTAGCTGTGCTATGCAATTTGTGGAGTGCATTATAGTGCAAAATCAACATTAGTTTGGAAAAGGCTAAATCTCTGTATTATAGCACTTGGCTTCTCTCCCATCATATTCTGCTGTCAAATAGGGTACAACTTAACAGTACTTTACATCACCTAACATGGTAAGTGTGGAACTGTTTTTGGAGTGTGGGGAGAAACCTACACAAACCTGAGGAGAACACACTGTACAAACTTCCAATGTTTTTCTTGATTGGATTTAAGCCCAGGACCCCAGCGTTGTAAGGTAACAGTGCTAACCATTCCTCTACCATGCTCCTTCTTTTAAGTGTGCTGTAAGTGCACATGAGAGGATCCTTTATCCTACATACCACATACAGTACTTCAGGGGTTGGACAAAATGACTAAAACATCCTTTTTTTCACATAGTCAAGATTAACTGTTCCGGACACACTTGCCATTACTGGTAACACACCCTTTTTTTTCAGTCATGAAGCTTATATCACTGTTGAATAACTTTATTACCTCTGCTGTTCTAAAAATCTATTTATTTTTTAGAAGTGTCACATCAGACCTGAGTTCCAAAGAGCACTGAGTGTTGGTGTTCCCCTGGGTCTTTGACCTGAGTTACTGAGTTGATGGGTTATCACTTTCTACTGGTTCCATGATCACAATTCAGTAGGCCAAACAGGCAAGCATCTACAGACAGAAGCAACTCTGGTAGAAAGTGAACGCTTGACTATGGTTTGACTATTGCAGCATGACGATGGATATAATCTTTGTGCAGTGAATGCCTGCTGATTTTCATTCATACTGGTACTTTTAAAGTGGTATTTCCATTAACATAACCATATCCATATTTGTAGATAATTAAAAGTTAAACATTTTTGCAAATATAAGTAGTTAAAAATTCTGCAGAGTTTTAAGGATTTTCTCTAACCATCTTAGTGCTGACAGTCTGTTGTCTAGATCGGTTGCCATTGGATACGACCACAAATGCAGAAACTTTCTATGATCTGGGACTTATCATGGGTGGGTTTTTTACATCCTTATTGTAGCTGGGTTATCAGGCAGGGACACAACATGTATGAAAAGATATCACGGCCACAATAAGAACATCATGACTGATTTTCTGACTTTAGAAAGGTCTTGCATTCATGGTCGTATCCAATGGCAACCGACCTAGACAACAGACTGTCACCACAAGATATTTAGAGAAAATCTTTAAAACTCTGCAAAATTTGTAATTACTTATATTTGCAAAAATGTAAATTTGTAGATAATTAAAAGTTAATGGTCGTGGGAATACCCCTTTAAGTTTCAACTCTGCAGTAATTTGAGGGGTTGTAGCTTTGTTTTTTGGCTACAATTTTAAAAAGTACTCTTCTGTTATTCATTTCAAGCTTTGACTAAGCCCAAAATAAGAAGAGAATTAAATAAATACAGTAAATAAACGAAAAATGAGCTAGAACGTTCATCAAATTTCAATCTTTTTCTATGAAACATATTTAAATATTAGAATAATTGCTTGCTACATAGTGCTAGATTAACCTTCATTTATACAAAGTCAAACATCATTGTCAACAGTACAGCTGTATTTTGAGTAGGATAAACATCAGAATAAGAAAACAATGTTGTTATTCAATTACATATCTTCTGACAAACCTTTAATTTATGGGTCATTGTATTGTGTCTTTTTTATTATGGTGCATAACATTATGAATGAGTCATTGCAATAAGTACAAAGAGCTTTATGTAATTTAGTTAATGACCTAAGCATGACTTAGTCTAATTTCATAATTTTATCACCTCTTGTGTTTCAGCTGACATGAAATTATATTTTGAATGTGTAATGTGTAAAGTTTAGCATCTACACATAAGTTATGTTTTTAAGTTAACTTTTTTTAAGCGGTATGCTGGTTAGAGGCTTGTTGTACTTGAAATGATATGCACATTGCATGTGGTGCTTACTATATAATACAGTCTCTTTGTTTCATGGTATGTTCATTGACCATATCTGTTACTAAGGCGGGTCTTAGCCAGTAAAATGCTAACACTAACCCTCCACTTTTATCTCAGTACCCACTGCCATTAGGGCTACCAGGAAGATCTGGATACAGTCTAGCACCCAACCATCTTAAGTTATGATTTGTTACTTGAGCACCCACAGCCTGATACAATGAAGCATCTGCAGTCTAACATTACCAGTGTGGAAAGGACCATAATATTTGGACAGCCCCAGACAGATAATACCAGCCTGTGGCTGGCTCAATACAGGACATCTTTTCAGATGACCAGGTACTGGATTATATCTGGCTATTTTCAGTACTCCTGGTTGATGAGGGTACTTGGGTAATAATAAGGGTTCGGTGTTATTTTTTTTTAATGGCTAACACTAAGTCTTACTTTAATAATGAATGCTGTTCATGAGACAGTGTCAATTACTAAGGCAATAATAAAGGAAAAACAGAGACATAA
Source organism: Leptodactylus fallax (assembly GCA_947044405.1). NCBI lineage: Eukaryota > Metazoa > Chordata > Amphibia > Anura > Leptodactylidae > Leptodactylus > Leptodactylus fallax. The sequence continues at coordinate 5,703,519 of CAMRHE010000108.1, read as the reverse complement.
TAAAATTTAGTGAAATAAAAACTCTCTTACATTTTTTATTAAAAAATAAGTGATAATCATCAGGGAAGTCAATCTGTGCAACCTGAAAAACAAAAACACAAAAAAGTTAGCAATATGCAAAACAAAAAAGTAACCTTCTTCCAATGTGACCATAAGAACCCTGATCATGTGCAGCAACACCTGCCTCCTCCCACCTCCACTGCTGCCTATCCAAGTGATCTTTCATAGGAAGTAGTGGTCATTTATGCTTCAGGCACAAAATATCACACTTAGAACTTAGATCTGCAGTCTTGTTAATGAATGCTATACCTGCACTTTTAGAAAAATACTGAACAAGAGTTGTGTCCATGGAAGGACACCACAAAGAAAGCAGATGTTGTCCAGAAAAAAAAAAAAACACTGCAGTCCATCTTTGCTAGAGACCAAAATAAAGGAAAATAGCACTGCACACTAATTGATTGCAACATCAAACCTTTAGGGTTCACTTACTTTTTCTCTCTCCACTGTAGATGTTTACTTGATTTACTAATAATGGCTAAAAGTAAGACAGGGAAAATTTTACAGCAGTCAGTCTAAAACTGAACTAGATGTATCAAAGTGTCCAATTCTGAATAATAAATCTGGCACATCTTTAGACAGTTTAGTATAACTTTACAGCACTTATTAGTTGTCTCAGTTTTCAACAAAAAAAAACGCCCAATTGCCCACAATTTTGGAACATTTGCAATAGTGCATGTATCTCTTTCTTCTTAGTAACAGATATGCACTGTACACCTTAAGCCATAACTTTATAGTCATGCATATATTTTGTTTGAATGTCTATTCTATGCTTCTTTGTCTGGGTTTGTGTATGGGTGATACATGTGGCTGTGATTTTCTAATCATTGTTTCAAACTTTAGAAATACAATTTTGAAAATACAATAAAACAAAATTTCATTTCTTATATTTAATACAAACTACAGTATATTATTCCTAGTAAAAATTCTGTTAAGGTGGGGATAATACTAATTGGCCTGCATTTTTCAAACTGTGATTTTGGCCAAGCAACATGGCAGCTGTGCAGAAACCCGAGCCAGAGGACATTTACTTTGTAAATTGCCTACAGGAATACATCCAAACACAAATATCAACATGCAACAGATATGTCAAATAAAGACCTTCACAAAAATTCAATTTAGATGGCATATGCTTGGAATAAAGAGATCCAGATTCCAGAACATTAAATGCTACCTAACAATTAAATTACAAATTATATGCCTAATGAAATATTTTTACCATATATTATACATTGATTATATTTAGTATTTAATGCAGAATTGCTTAAAACATTTATACTGTTTATATTATAAAAGTAACATAGTGCTTCTTAGGCTTTATTCACATCTGCATTGGAGTCACCATCACAGATCCACATTTGATAGGGAAAAAAGTGCTGCATCTGGTATCTGTCATACAATAGATTTGGCCAAGCTGTATGGCTTCTGCTACAAACAGAAGTCCAATACTAGTGTAAACTTATACTTCTAAAGTAGTCTTGTTATCCTAAATGAAAATCTAGAGAAAGTGTCTGGGAGAAAAACATCTTGGGAGAGCTATATCTGAAATCTTATCACCAGTGCTGTATTTACAGTTGATGTTGCATGAAAAACATAATTAAGCTAAGTTCACATCTCTTTTTTTTGTACACATTTAGTATGTGCAAAGCTCCCAACATATATACGCTAAACATGGCCATAAGCTTCTATTCATAGACAAAGACAAAAGATGGAATATCATAGTAGCATATATTGAGAGTTATCACAGGAACTCCCCATTATCGACAACAGCAGGGTAGTTTTCTAGAGAAGTGGCACTCACCCTCCAGATTAATGGGCTCCCAGGCTTCAGGTGTATCTCCAGGTGAATGGAGGGGAAAGGGGCTGCATAGGGGAAGTATTGTTTGCTCATACAGTGGGATACATTGTAACTTTCCTACAGAGGTTAATTTTGGGAGTCCTCCAGACGCATACTTTCAACAGAAGGCAAAAAAATGAGACCTAATAACAAATACCTAGTTCTCAGACTTTGAAATCCCACAAACTTTATTTCGGTATCAATAAGTCCCATACTCTGTAATTATTATCATGATTGGCTAATTTCTGAGCAATCGTTTAATCGATGATTTAAAAAAAATCATGAAAACAATGATGATATTGCTAATTGTAATTCTGTAAAATTAATTATCGATGACACAATGGATATATGTAAATGCTTCAAAACAGTCTAATCTTTAACATGATAACATACAGCAGGAACAACTCTTTCCATGCTTAGAAGTACAATCGATATCTCACTCAATGATAGGCACATAGACAACCTACAACGTATTAATGTGTATATACCCAAAAACTGACTAAAACCACCCACTGGACTCCTAAACCTAGAGTAGGCATAAATTTAAATAATTTAAATAAATAAAATGTATACTGAATATTTTCAGACAAACCTATATATCAATCTGCTCAGCTTACTCTGCTCCAACCATTCTGCTTGTAAATCAAACTCCATATTCAACATGACAAGTTTTCTTAAAACTTTCAGTTATTCTCATTGTTTGTTATAGGAGAGAGCTAACAAGGATGGGAGACTGGTGAGATGGCAAGCAAAATGCAATAAATCCAACAGTTCAACTACCATATTCAAAAGGTGTGCCAACACACATATACAGGTAAAAGAAGATGGCAAGTTACAATCACAAGTCCTTATTGGGCAGCAAACAGTTCTCAGTCTCTGCGTGTCCTTCCTCCATCTGAACTAGACTTGCTCTCAGCATCAAGCTCTTCTGCGACACAGTCACACACACACAGGAATAACTCCTTCATACCTTCAACTCTTTATATCCCTAAGCGGGGGACAATTTGGAAAGTTACCCACTAAAGAGAAAAGGATTAAGCCACTGAAGTGGACATCTTCTGCAAATGGATATTCGGACAAGCCACAAATGTGCAGCTCAGAAGAATTAAATGCCTGTATCTTCCAGGTTATCAAGAGGAACAGACATCACTCAGCTAACATGTAGACATTCACGACACAAAAGTACTCAGGGACAAAATTCACATCTATTACAGAAATATAAACAATACTCTAACTGTAGGTGACACATTGTCATATTTAACTATTTGTCATTAAAATAGTTTTGTTTAGCAACTTTTGCAACAATAAATTGAACATGTCTATTTACTTTATCATTGAGCAGCTCTATATTGAGTACAAGGGCACATGAACATGTCCATTTTACAAAAATCTTTTGTGTGGAACTATAAAAAAGGCACCTGTGCCTCTGTATATCTCTGACTTCATGCAGAGGCTATGAGAAAAAGATCACATTGTAGCATTTTGTACTGGTGATCACCCCTGATAATATTGCTTCTATATATTCTATATATACAGTGCCGTAATTGGCATATGAATTGCATACTACTAAATACTAATCTGTAGGAAATGTATATGCCTCCATTCACAAACTCTGACATCCAATACTTTTATTTTTAGATATATACAGCATAAATATTAAGTGACTAAAACAGTGACAACCTTTCTAGCTTTTCAGCTGCTGTCTGGATAATGATATGCTTCCCTTAACCCTCTGTACATTATTGAAGGAACACTATTTTCAAAGTAAATTACAATTCCATGGTTTATACAGAATATCAAATTGCATAGATAACTGTAAAGGTATAGTAGATAATATTTATCTATGTGTTTTTTTCCAGGAAAGGAAGAGTTAGTGCATTGTGCTGTTCATTATCTGTTTTCCACTTGCTTTATGAGTTATTTCAGCTGGAAAGATCAACTTAATGAATTGATATTGGTTTTCACAGCTGGAAGTATATAGACGGTATTTCATTTTTGGCAGCTATATTAATTTGTATGTATCATGTATTTATAGAGGGTGATAGAGCATGATAATAAAACATAGTTACAAACATTACACCAGATCCCCACTGATTTATCCCAGAAGAGTCATTTTTTTCTTTCCTTAAAACAACATAATAGAGTCAAATATTTCTATTAGAACATCTAGTCAGCGATGTATAATTTTACTTTATAATATCATTGGTTTATGTCATTTTCAAACTATTTGTATATAAGATAAACTTGTGGTTGCAAAGGACATTTATTTAGGAGTGTGAAAATTGACTAGAGAAATTGATTTTGAATGTATGACTTATGGCTTTTTTGTGAAGCATTAAATATATTTTATTTTGAAAATATGTTGGTTTTGTACAAACAAGACATAATAATTAATAATTATAGATAATATTGTATCATAATCTGACATATGGACATCACTGGCACAATTTCTCAAAATAGGTTGTCTTTAATAAATCATGTGGGGGTAAAAATTAAAACCTTAGCTCCAGTATCTGACTGAATAAGTATCTGTGTGTATGATCTTCCAAATATAAGACATTTCTGCATAGAAGATTGTACTAATTTATCTCCGAGTCAAAAAAATGTGAGCAATTACTTTTTGTTAAGCAGTCCAGTAATACTTTTAATTGAAATCAAGCATCTTGTTCCTGTCTGTACTGACAAGGAATGCACCAGAGAAGCTGTGGCAACAAGAGCTGCCTCTGAATAGCCTAACTAGTATTAATGTGATCAAAATATCAGCATCCCTTACAAATTTGATAAAAGATATCTGCAGCACAAAATAAAACATGTAATGGTGACGTGCCTCCATGACACCAATACATAGATCCCTTGAAGCGGTTTTCCCATCTCCCTGTTTCAGCAGCTTTGCCTGCTGTCTCTTTTTCTTACTCCCTTACTTCTTTCAGACAGTGAAAACCAACATGGCCCCCACCCCCCAGCTTGCTGAACAGGGCACTATGAAGTATCACAATACTTATTATAATTACTAGAAATCTAATATAAATTCTGATCAAATAATATGCACATGCTTCTAGAGAAGGGACTCAGTGTTATTTGTGTGTACATAGAGAGATAACAGACACTTTCTGAGGCTTTATCAGCAAACTGCAATTACTGAATGGCAGAGCTGTAGATAACAGTGAGAGCAGTGAGTGACATCACTTGTCCTGCTTATCACACAAGTCCGGCACTATGGAAACGCTGTGTAAACAATGGGAGATATAATTTCACATAGCAGGAAAACAAAGCAGCATTGCTAAAGCAATATATTTAGGAAAACTCTTTAATTTACATAAGCTAGTAGTATAAATATGACCCTTAATACCCCTTTAATGCAAAAAAAAGGTAAAAGCTCAGACAGACTTGGAATTATCCACATGCTTGTGGGAATAAAAAGACCATCACATTGTACTTTTTTCTTTGCATTTTGAGATGCATTTTTGTTAGATGAAAAGTTGAAGAAAAAAATAATTGATCAATGTAAACCATAGAAGGTGTCAGACTGTTTTATCAGAATATCTAAAATGCCCGCAAATTTGGCAAACTGTGCTCAAATCTAAAATGAAGGTCAAAAGTATGAAGAATACATTCCTTTTGTTTGAAAATGTGTCATTTACATTATTCTACAGATTACAAAGGCCAGACATTTAATTCAGCATTTGCTTGACTTGTATAGAAGTGTAAACATGAAAATCTAGCACAGTTTTTCAATTATTAGAATGTCTTCAACAAAAACAAATAGTTTGAAATGGGAAACACTTTATAAAATGCCATTTGGTCACTTTTAGCAAGCAATTCAACTTTTCTGTCTACCACTGTTAACACCTCAGGATGCACATAGTTATCACCTTGGAGGGCAGAGGAATAATCCTTTAGGGAATCTCTGCTAAGCCACCATCAAAGACACATACTGTAGAAACATAGATTGAAAATAGACATGTCCATCAAGTTTTACCTCTCTAAGCAAAACAAAAACACTGGAAAAATATAACATACTTTGGAAACCGAAATACATTTCCATATTTTTCTACATGTCACTCAGACTTACATATGATATTGCAAAATATAATAGAAAACTATGTTCATTTGTATTTCATGCTATGTACTTTAGGCATGTTTGGCTGTGTATACTAAGTTCTGTTTAGGTGACGGTTCAAAAAAGAGAAAATAATTCAATTAAAAATGATAGAAAGGGAACAAAATTTTCTTGATACATTTGGCTACTAAAGATAAATTGCAGGATTCTGCTAATCTTCATTACAAGTACTAATAAATTACCTCAATATTTCTATTAAATCTCCTTTTTAGGGTATGTTCAAATAGCCTAAAATACATGTCAGAAAAACTTGACTTACATTTTTACCATGGAGTCTGTGGCAGGCTGAGCCTTGGTTTTTTTCTGCTATATATCTGCACACTAATAAGTCAGATTCAATAAGGCAGTCAGGTCACTTGCCACAGTTTCAGTACTGTGTCCAAGACTGAATCCATGGTAACATAGGGTAGGATGCAAGCTGAAAAAACTAAGGGTCAGTCATTGACTCCAGTTGGGAACAATGGGTCGACAATTCAAGAAGTATTTCCACACTGATTCCAATGCATTTTCTGTATTGAACTCAGAATGAAAAAAATTAATTGTGAACACACATGTACAAGGGTGGGCCATGCTAAATATGCCCCCCTCTCTTAACTTGTTCTCATAGCAGTTTCTTTTTTCAGTTAATGAGATATTAATATGATTATATTAAATTTAGTTCCTTTCAAAAAATATATCTACCAACTCGGATTGATGCTAGAGACCGGGGCATGATGACGCATGTTTGGTGGGGATGTACACTCCTACGCTCCTTTTGGTCAGAGGTCCATTGCATTATTCGGATGGTCACTGGCATCGCTCTTGATGACAACCCTGCTCCTCTCCTCCTCTCCATCTTTCCGTGCAAATTTAGGAAGTATACCCATAAGCTACTAGGCTTCCTATTGGTGGCAGCGAGGTCCGTTATCGCTACATTGTGGAAATCCTAGACGCCCCCCTCTCTGATGTCTTGGCTTCAGGAGGTTTTGCGTATCCGCAGCATGGAAAGCTTATTCGCAGAACTGAAATAAGACGACAGAGCTCACCAACAAACGTGGCTCCTGTGGAATCACTTTTATTACTCTGCTGAGTTCCAGTCTGCTTTCCCCTCTGTGTCTCCTTAACCTTTCTCCCCCGTTCTTCTCTCACTTTCTATTTTGCCAGTACGATTTATTCTTGTTATTGTTTTTATTGTTTGACTTGTTTTTGTTTTTTACTTAATGTAAAAAAATACATATCTACATACTTTACTGTATGTCTACTTCATATATCTACATTATGCTGTATAAACATATAGATGTTGTCCAGCAACAGAAAAAAAACAGTTTAATTGATTTTGTGATATTAAGAAGTGTCCATTCTTATCTTAGCTCAAATCTGGATAAGGACTCCATTTTCTCATTATGCCTGTTCAATTCAATATTACAGTATGCTAGCCAAACTCTTGAGCAACCTACAACACAACTACTAGGTGGTCACACATAGACACATATAGGTGAGGCACCTTTTGTCAGAAGATTGTGAAATCATATTGCTTTGAAAAAGTTGGTCATTTTGACACACATAATCTTCACATGTCCAACCAAAAGGAAAGGTAAGAAAGAACACGTCTGTAACTGCACTTATTTATTGAACAGATTTTCCTGAATCCGACTATTTTAGACCTCCTCTTGGACTCAGCAGCTCCATACTCTTTCTGACAGCTGTAGGAAGCCTCCCCTTTTCTGAGTCGGCAGGTGACCATTGAATGCTGCCTGACTGGGACAGTTTAATAGTTGAAATCCCTCTTCTCCATCATAGCTGATGCAGAGGCAAATAAGTGATAGGCAGATTTGGTTTCACTGTTCTAGTTCTATCTATGCACCTTTTAACCACATGGCACATTATTTTGTGTTGCTTGGCTCCTAGGAGTTCTTGACTTTTAAGGTTAATATTCTGCCTTTACATACAATAAGCAGTATGTTCAGATAATCCAATTCAAAGCTGATAGTATTACATTATATCATGTTTCATTTATAACTGGAGGTATTTTTGGCTGGTTTTTGCAGCAAGAAGAGAACTGCTGATATGCAGAATGTCTTCTCCAATCATCTTCACCAAGATCTGATTGAAAAAAAGAATTGAAATCAGGTTTAAAAGGCTATACATAACACATTGATTTAATTCTTTAGGATCATCATACATACAATAGATACTACTAAGTTGCTTGACAGATCCAATTTGAAGGGCATGTGGAAATTCTTGAATTTTTAAATCCTTAAGAACATATAATGACAAATGCTCTATATGTTTATTATGATTATTACAGTAATATTATATTTCCTACACTCAGTCGTATAGTTAACTGATTCAAATTTGGCTTCCCATAGCTGCCTCTTACTGTAGATAGATTCATACAACTCCTGTTGAAACTATATACACATTAGTTGTCTGTCTTTGTAAATTATTTTTGTTTAATGTTTTAAAACTTTGTTGCAAAGTTGAAATATGTTTACAGCAGAAAAATGCCAAGATCCTTTACAAGATTAGATCTCACTTTGTGTACAATTTATGAAATTCACTGCCACAATTATTTTTACAAGAAAGCCTTAAAATAGTGAACTATTCATCATTAAAGGTAGAGCTTAGGTTTGAAAGAATTGACAGCCTCAGATGGCTAACAATTTCAGCTGTCGAGGAATCTGACATTGTTGCACATCCCATGCTATAAATGGAAATTGAAGCTCTAATTATTTTATATATTCCTAAGAAAAAAGACCTGCAGACTGTGGTAAAGCAAGCTGGGCTGACATTCTAGGGAGATTGTTCAACAATCCCTTGATGCTGATGTTCTTGTTCTTTTTTTCACTGCTTCTGAACTTCCTTGGCAATTATTACACTATGGTTGGATATTTATAATTTTATGTACATGAGAGTACATATACAGTGCTGGCCAAAAGTATTGGCACCCCTGCAATTCTGTCAGATAATACTCAATTTCTTCCAGAAAATGATTGCAATCACAAATGCTTTGGTAATAATATCTTCATTTATTTTGCTTGCAATGAAAAAAACACAAAAGAGAATGAAAAAAAAGTCAAATCATTGATCATTTTACACAAAACTCCAAAAATGGGCCGGACAAAAGTATTGGCACCCTCAGCCTAATACTTGGTAGCACAACCTTTAGACAAAATAACTGCTAACAACCACTTCCGGTAACCATCAATGAGTTTCTTACAATGCTCTGCTGGAATTTTAGACCATTCTTCTTTGGCAAATTTCTCCAGGTCCCTGAGATTTGAAGGGTGCCTTCTCCAAACTGCCATTTTGAGATCTCTCCACGGGTGTTCTATGGGATTCAGGTCTGGACTCATTGCTGGCCACTTTAGAAGTCTCCAGTGCTTTCTCTCAAACCATTTTCTAGTGCTTTTAGAAGTGTGTTTTGAGTCATTGTCCTGCTGGAAGACCCATGGCCTCTGAGGGAGACCCAGCTTTCTCACACTGAGCCCTACATGATGCTGCAAAATTTGTTGGTAGTCTTCAGACTTCATAATGCCATGCACACGGTCAAGCAGTCCAGTGCCAGAGGCAGCAAAGCAGCCCCAAAACATCAGAGAACCTCCGCCATGTTTGACTTTAGGGACCGTGTTCTTTTCTTTGAAGGTCTCTTTTTTTTTCCTGTAAACTCTATGTTGATGCCTTTTCCCAAAAAGCTCTACTTTTGTCTCATCTGACCAGAGAACATTCTTCCAAAAAGTTTTTGGCTTTCTCAGGTAAGTTTTGGCAAACTCCAGCCTGGCTTTTTTATGTCTCTGGGTCAGAAGTGGGGTCTTCCTGGGTATCCTACCATAGAGTCCCTTTTCATTCAGACGCCGACGGATAGTACGGGTTGACACTGTTGTACCCTCGGACTGCAGGGCAGCTAGAACTTGTTTGGATGTTAGTCGAGGTTCTTTAGCCACCATCCGCACAATCTTTCGTTGAAATCTCTCGTCAATTTTTCTTTTCCGTCCACATCTAGGGAGGTTAGCCACAGCGCCATGGGCTTTAAACTTCTTGATGACACTGCGCACGGTAGACACAGGAACATTTAGGTCTTTGGAGATGGACTTGTAGCCTTGAGATTGCTCATGCTTCCTCACAATTTTGCTTCTCAAGTCCTCAGACAGTTCTTTGGTCTTCTTTCTTTTCTCCATGCTCAATGTGGTACACACAAGGACACAGGACAGAGGTTGAGTCAACTTTAATCCATTTCAACTAGTTGCAAGTGTGATTTAGTTATTGCCCCCACCTGTTATGTGCCACAGGTAAGTAACAGGTGCTGTTAATTACACAAATTAGAGAAGCATCACATGATTTTTCAAAGGGTGCCAATACTTTTGTCCACCCCCTTTTTTATGTTTGGTGTGGAATTATATCCAATTTGGCTTTTTGACAATTCTTTTTGTGGTTTTCCATTGACGACAAATTAAATGAAGATATTATTACCAAATAATCATTTTGGTATGAATGCAATCATTTTCTGGAAGAAATTGAGTATTATCTGACAGAATTGCAGGGGTGCCAATACTTTTGGCCAGCACTGTAGACCCCTATACAGTGGTCAAAACAAAATCTTCACCTCTTGGTCTTTGTTAAAGTTCTTTCTTTCTTTCTGATCAATGAGGGTTCTGACTACTGGAACCTTCACCAATCACAAGAATACAGGGGCCCATGTACTATAAAATAGTAGAGCAGCAGGTTGCACATGAGTGCTGCTAATCTATTTATCACTATGGGATTGATGATGTGAAGCCAACTACAGTGCTCAGCTATCTCTCTGCTGCTCTATTCATGCAGGGCACATAGGCTGTCTAATTTTGTAAATTGGCTTTGATTTTTTTTTTTTTTTATAAAGCGCTCACTGTGTGGAATAGATAATGCGATAACTTAACATTTCTGTCCATTACAGATGATCCAATACCAAATATGAGAAGCGTTTTTATTCACTTTTATTGAATGCAGCACGGTGGCTTAGTAGCTGGCACTGTTTTTTGCAGTGCTGGGATCCTGGGTTTGAATCTGACCAAGGGCAATATCTGCATAGAATTTGTATGTTCTCACCGTGTTTGCGTGGGTTTCCTCTGGGTACTCTGGGTTCCTCCCACAAGCCAAAATTATATGATTGGTAAATTGGCTTCCTGGAAAAAAAAAAACTCAACCTTGTGGGTGGTGTGGATGGGCGTCTATACAGCAGGCTCTAACTCACCCACTCCACAATGCTCCCTGCGCTTTGAGTCCCTTGGTGTGAAAAGTGCCTTACAAATGTTTGTCATTGTCATGTTTATCTACTTGGAATATTTTATTTTATTTTTGTATATTACATGCCTAACAAGCTCATGTCCAAAGGCTTACATCCTGTGTTAGGTCCACATCTGCCATGGCATCTCATGATTATATTGAAGGTGTGACAACAGTCTTACCAAAGGAGTTTATTTATTAAACTGGACATTGCAGTTTAGTGTAGGAGGGTATGTACCTATGCCTGTATTATCTCTGCAACCGATATTTGGGCATTAACTACTAGTGCTGTAAATAAAGAGACAGGGGAACTCCTCACTTGACTACCGTAGAGTACCAATGACATACTCTTTAACTCCTTTTCTGCTTTAGACTTCAGTAAACTATACCTCAACAAAGACAGTATTGCTTTTTCAATGAGACATTCTCATAGCAGTGTTTAAAAATGGTCCTCTGCAAGCATTATTGTTTATGGAGGGTGTGAAGGATCTCGTCCTATCGAAACCCGCATTCGGCACACCTCAGATCGCTTCAATTACCTAACACCCACCTCCAGTGAGTGTTCTGGGCCCATTGGATAATACGAAATGAGATTTCAAAATTTTATATATTTATTAACCCCTAAACAGGTTGGTACTAGACACTTAACACATACAGGAAATACATGTAGCGATTATCAAGCAAATACAAGTGGAAAGCAACATGACACAGTGCACAAAATAAAAATGGGAATAAACAGAAGAAAATTAAATATTACCAATACAAGCCTGTGATTTGTTCTCTGGGCTCTGGATGTTGAGCTCAGGGAATGTACTTAAAGCAATCCAAAAGCATGGGTCTGGGCATGCTATTCCAGTGGCAGCACCCTCTTGGCTCTCGGCAGTGCTATCCGGGGGGCTTTCAGTAGAAGAAGACAATATAGAAAATTACCAGAACAAGTGGATAGTTTGTTTCTCTGAGCTCATGTGGTAGGCTTCAGGGTTCTTCCTTAAGCAAGTTGCAGTGCATGTGTCTCCTACATGCTGTTACATCTCTTCCAGGATAACAAAGAGTCTCAGGCCTCAATGCTAAGCCGTATGTTTAGGCCACATGATGGGAGTCTGCACAATGACCTGCTCTCCCACCACCTTCAGGAACAACCAAGACAAAAAGACAAAAGACACCCCTCTTCCTGATCTGAGAACTTTTAACTAAAAAGGTCTCCTCCCTAAGTGATGTCACTAGGAAGAGGAGCCCTGCCCTCCTTTCTGATTCCCTCAGAATCATATTTCGTTGCCTGATGACTGTAGAGTCGGGCAAGCAGCATGATAGGGTTCGTGGCGAGATCCCCATCATGTAGCCCCCAAGGATGACACCCCAATCCCCTTTGGGTAAGGAGATCAGTGTCTGGACCTTTTCTGGGCTTTGAACCGTGGCTAGTTTGACCTTAAAACATGCGCCTTGACCTGAGGCATCTGGGGAGTTTATCGGGGCGACTGTAAGAGGTTTCCCAGGGCAGATATTTCCATAAAACCATAATCCCTTTGATGTGTAGCTGGCTCCAACTTGTCTGTGGACGGAGTGCAGAGCTCCCCCACCACATCCTCGCAGGGACTCCCCCCTGCTGGGACAATGAGTGTAAAAAAGGTATGCAAATGGAGCTATAAATTGGACTACAAAGGGTTGTTGATTACAGAGCCGACATACCACATTTCTCAAGTCTAGGACCAAATGGCTGATAACAGACAGGAACCACACAATATGAGCGAGTAGTAGTACAAGAAATACATATCTGGGGCTCTTATCATCACACCTCCCCCTTTTTGAGTGTGCTCAGAGGAATGACGATCCTAAGATCACCTTCCTCAGGCACCTCGGTGGCCCCACACCGCCAGGTCCTGCTTCGGTCCCTGACCCTATTCCCGGAACACTTATACCCTCTTCCTCTCCAGTCTAAGTGGAGACACTTCTAAGGCTCCTTCTGTGAGATATACCCACCTGGTTACCTCTGACCTGCTCTGGGTCCTCATCCTGAGTGCTGGCATCCCGCAGATCCCCACTCACAACCCCAGGCCCTTGAGGCATCAGTCCAGAGACCCCATCCCGGCAGCCTCTTACAGTCTCTCCAGCACTAGCCACTAGCTGGGAGAGTTCTAGGGTATTCCGCACCTCCCCCTTTGCTTCCTTACATGGGGACACCTCTGGTTCTGACAAAGGTTTAACCGGACCATGTTCTCCCTCCCAGACACACTGTCCCCCTGTGTGTGACCCCTTAGTTCTCGGGGGTTCCTCACCTTCCCCTGAGCCTCCTCACATGGGGACACCTCTGGTTCTGGCACAGGTCTAACTGGACCCTGTCTCATAGACACACTGTCCTCTTGGGCCTAAGCTCCTTGCCTCATGTACTTGGGTGGGTGATGGTGATACCTTGGGCAAATGACAGAGATCATATTCCCCCAAACCATTCCCCCACAATACATTGACAGGTAATACACTTGACATACCCCCATCCTGGATCCCACCCCCAGCACCCCAGGCCATATGCACTTGGGTATGAGTACTCCTGGAATAGAACTAGACAGAAGAGACATGCATGTCTCATACCAGCCGGACTCCTCCGGCTTCAATGTGGTGAGGCTAGTCACGGCGGTCTCAGTACCGACTCCAGGTGATATAGGGAACGGCTCAAGAGTCAGAGTGCCTTCCACTCTTTTAGCACCACTAGTAGCACAAATCACAAGAGACTATAACGTTCTCACAGATCCTGGAAAATAACAAATAAGCATAGATCCTCCAATATAAAATAAAACTTAACGTTTAATAAATATCGTTAAAAAAATCATCCACATAAATAAGAAAAATAAAATAATGTTATAAAAAGTGGAACATTCTTACCACTTCCAGACGGTAGTATAACACTAAGGGGCCCATGTTTGCTCAAATGTAGTGGGAACTCTAGGGGTACAGGAGATCAAAACTACACAGCCCTGTCACCCCAAATAAAGCTCCGGTCCTAACAAGGGAGGTCCCAATCTGACCCTAAAAAAGCCCTAATGTCTCCTTTCCAACACGTTTCACATCCTACAAAGAGGTGCTCATCAGGGGATCTAAACAAGAGACAGAAAAAGGCATAGAGTACATTCAATAGTCAGAATACACACCTTGATATAGCATGGTGCGACTTGCTGAAAAATCACCACCACAAAAATAACATCTTCCTATGTCTGGTGTGATGTACTTTAACATCTCCACCACCATAGTCTATATTAACACAGTGCAAAAAACATCCAGCAACTACTGTATACTAAGTACACCATAATGCACCATATGAACAGCGCTAACTGAATTTCATCTACAAAACCACATAAAACTAATAGTAATACTTACATATGGAAAAGGGACCCAAAGATCCACTTTGCTTGAAGAGCTTTAAACCCCGAGTGCGGGGATGTTCATTGTAACCTCACAGTGATGTGATATACAAGACACAGCGGTGTGATCCCGCTGCTAGTTAAAGAGGATGGCCACGTCCACTCACCATGACGTATTTCCAGAATCCCCAGTCCACGTCTAAGTGTCAGAGCACTATCACTGCCCTAATCCAGAGCAGTAAATATGGTGTAGCGAACAAATACGTGATCGCTACACCTCTTAGAGTAGCGACAACACGTTACTCCTAAATATAGAGTTCAATGCCTAGCTAAATTCTAAAAATTGGAAAACAATTCCAAAAGGTGGAAAAAACCTACACAACGTTCTCAGCCTAATAATATTTGAATGCAGATGTTACAAGAACATACCTATTTAAATAATGACCAATTCTGTAAAGTGGGAAAGACTTACAAAGCATTCTCAACCTAATTGTCACTATATTATTTAGACGCAGAGATAATGTTAGTAACCATATTTTGATTCATGGGTTACCTAAGAAATTTAAAGAAAGAGAACCAAAACTAACTCACAACCTAGTGAAGACTGCAAAAAAAAAAAGTACTGTATATATCCAGGCCCATCTGAAGTCTGCTAAAGAGCATTTGGACATTCCAGAAGAGCATTGGGAGAATGTCATATGGTCAGATGAAACCAAAATAAAACTGTTTGAAAGAAACACAACTCATCACATTTGGAGGAAAGTGAATGTTGAATTGCATCCAAAGAAAACCATACCTACTGTGAAGCATGGGGGTGGCAACATCATGCTTTGGGGCTGTTTCTCTGTAAAGGGAAAACTACAAAAAACAACCAAAATATAATTGACCATAGAGTCCATTGGGGCTACAGGTATCCAATTCGAATATCTACTTGGTCTCCCGCTGAAGTATCCCAATCACCCCCTCTCCTTGGTGAGGAGACACAATCAATGCCAATGAAACTTATCCAATTCCGATCACCCCCATGTTGGTCATTTACATGTCTCGCTATTGGGGTGTCTCTCTTATGGACAATGTCTCCTAAATGATCACCAATTCTTCTACGCAGCTCCCTGTGAGTCTTCCCTATGTATTCAATCTTACATTTACATGTCAATTTGTAGATCAATCACCTAGTTTTACAGTTAATAAAATGACCAATCTTATAGGTCTTCCCATTCACAGTGGATGAAAACGTTTTCCCAGTCTCTAACATAGGACACGCAACAAATCCACTACATCTAAAATAACCCTTTACCGACCTATCCAGCCAAGTGCCTGAAGCCCTAGGTCTCACATAATGGCTACGAACAAGTCTGTCTCATATAGATCTATCCCTACGATACGTAATCGATGGTGATGGACCAATGATATCTCTCACATCAGGGTCTAACATAAGAACACCCCAATGCTACTCAAGGATTTTTCTAGCCTCCAGTGAACCATTGTCAAATGTGGTAATGAGTCTCACAACTTCATCACCATTGACAGCAGGTTCTTTTACCACCAACAGCTCTTCTCGATTTTTTGATAGGGTCTCTCTATATGCCCTTCTCAAGATATAATCGGGGTATCCCCTCTTCTGGAATCTCCCTTTTAAATCTTTTGCCTGTCTTACAAATTCAATAAAGCTAGAACAATTCCTTCTCAATCTCAAGAATTGATCCTTTGGTATACCCCTTCTGAGTGGGAAGGGATGATTACTCTCCCACCTCAGGAGAATATTGATCAATGTGGGTTTTCTATACACCGCTGTCTCCAATTCACCCGTATCTTTTTTGGTTATTCTTACATCCAGAAATGGGAGATTGTCTCTATGATGTTCACACGTGAAGCGTAATCCAATTGGGTTCTCATTGAGTCTACTTACAAAGGCTACAAAACTCTCAGCATCACCTTTCCAGATGACCAAAATATCGTCAATGTACCGCGACCACAGTTCCATCCTATTGATCCCTTCTAATTTTTGATCTCCAAAAACCATGGTAGCTTCCCACCAGCCCAGGAGCAAATTCGCGTAAGATGGCGCACACAAACAGCCCATGGCTGTGCCCCTGAGCTGGTGGTAAAACTTACCATCAAAGGTGAAAAAAATTGTGCGTAAGCACAAAATGTAAGAGATCAAGGAACAGATTACTGTGGGCACGGTACTGACATCCCATCATACTGAGGAAAAAGTCAACTGCCCTAAAACCCCATTCATGGAGAATCAAGGAGTACAGCGCCTCGACATCCACGCTCCCCAAGATGCAATCACCACCCACTTCAACCCCCTCTAATCGTTTTAAGAGGTTGTCGTGTCTCTGATGTAGGAGGGCGGGGCAACCACAAAATCTCTAAGGATTTTATCAATGTAGATGCCCACCCTCTGACTTAAATTTCCCACGCCAGAGACAATGGGTCTACCCTTAAGTGGAGTGAGACCTTTGTGCACCTTGGGGAGACAGTAGAAAGTCGCCAGCACTGCACTCTTTGGGGCTAGATAGTCAAACTCCCTAACATTAATCAAATTGACTTCTTTTGCTCTCATCAAAATATCCCTCAATTCACGAGAGAATCTCGATGTGGGGTCATTCTCCAAGATTTCATAAGTAGAACCATCAGACAAAAGGTTACTACATATTTCACGATAAATTACACTGTCCATAATTACAGTGTTACCACCCTTGTCCGATGGTTTAATCACTATTTGGTCGTCTCTCTCAAGTGAGCAAAGAGCCATAATTTCTTCTTTAGTACAATTATAATTATGATGTAAATCAACTTTCTTTAACTTCCTCAAATCCAGTGTGACCAAATCCAAATATATGTCCATACAAGAAATCTCACCTTGAGGTGGCATTCTAGTACTCTTATTATGAAGGTTGGTAAAGGGGCGCTGACAAGTCCCCGGAAGACTCTCCTCCAGGCCATACAACAATCGCACATCCTCAAGGAGGTCATCCGGGATGCCAGTTCCTGGCAAGTGCGTTATCTTTGTTTAGAAAAAAATCTACGCCACTTTAATTTTCTTATAAATAAATTCACGTCCTTCACCATCCTAAAAACGTTCAAATCTGATGAAGGTGCAAAAGATAATCCCTTTTTCAGGACTGACAATTCAACTGTACTCAATAATCTAGAGGAAATGTTAATTACTTGATTTGTCCCCGAGGTAAGGTTGGGGTCAATGATGTCGGCAGTAGTGGTGGGGGATTCCTGCTCCTGAGCTGATACCCTGATTATATTTTGAGAAGGGCATATAGAGAGGCCCTATCAAAAGCCAGGGATCCAGGTAACGAACCCAGTCTGTCTGTGGTAGCTGATACTGTCTGCACACCTTCTCAAATCCCCGCAATAAAGAGTCCAAGTCCCCATTTGGTTCTAAGACTGGAAAGTCCTCGCAACAGGGCCTTGGTGCTTGGGCTTCTGGAGTTTGCGCCAGGGAAAATTGCGCCTGTTGGGAGATTTCTAGCCTTTTTAGCTCAAACTGATGCCCCGATTTGGCCTGCTGTTCTGCATGCCGTTCCTGGGCCTCCCTCTTGGCCCGCTGTTCACGCTTCCCTCTCAGCCTGCCGTTCTGCAGTTTCTCTCTCCGCCTGCTGATTTTGGAGGATCAACTGTAAGCGAGCGTTAGAGTCATTGGGGCTTAGCTGCTGTAAGGGCATTTGCAAATATAAGTCCATTCCCCCCACAGGGCTGGGGCTACTGGTCCCTTCAGGTGAAGTGATCTCTGGGACAGGACTAATTGCTGTACCCTCTGGCCTGGTAATGATTTCTTGTCCAAACACCTCAGGACTTTGCCCAGCCTCCTGCATGGCTGTGGCACCATCCATATCAGCCATCTCTTGGAGTTCACTAGAAGCCAGTTGCTGCAGACCTCTGGTTTTGCTTCTGAGTCCCCTAGCCATCGACTGGAAGCTGTTGCCAAATAAAAGATAGAATAGAAAAACAAAGAGAAAGGGAAGGGAACAGCACCGTACCAAACTTTCACCGCATCTTACAGCTTGCCCTAGTACCGAGCTCGCTTAATAGGACTTGCCACAAGTCCCCAGCATCTGAGTGATACTACACACCCACACGCTGTTTATCCTATATACCACAATGCTGCCACCACTGTGAAGGATCTCATCCTACCGAAACCCGCGTTCGACACACCTGAGATCGCTTCAATTACCTCACGCCCACCTCCAGTAAGTGTTCTTGGGCCCATAGGATAATACGAAACAAGCTTTCTAAATTTTATATATTTATTAACCCCTAAACAGGTCGGTACTAGACACTTAACACATACAGGAAATACATGTAACGATTATCAAGCAAATACAAGTGGAAAGCAACATGTCACAGTGCACAAAATAAAAATGGGAATAAACAGAAGAAAAGGAAATATTACCACACAAGCCTGTGATTGGTTCTCTGGGCTCTGGATGTTGAGCTCAAAGCACATACTTAAAGCAGTCCAAAAGCATGGGTCCGGGCATGCTATTCCAGTGACAGCACCCCCTTGGCTCTCAGCAGTGCTATCCGGGGGGATTTCAGTAGACGAAGACAATATAGAAAATTACTAGAACAAGTGCCTATTCCGTTTCTCTGAGCCCATGTGGTAGGCTTCAGGGTTCTTCCTTAAGCAAGTTGCAGAGCATGTGTCTCCTACATGTTGTTACATCTCTTCCAGGATAACAAAGAGTCTCAGGCCTCATTGCTAGGCCGTATGTTTAGGCCACATAATGGAAGTCTGCACAATGACCTGCTCTCCCACCACCTTCGGGAACAACCAAGACAAAAAGACAAAAGACACCCCTCTTCCTGATCTGAGAACTTTTAACTAAAAAGGTCTCCTCCCTAATTGATGTCACTAGCCTCGCCCTCCTTTCTAAGTCCCTCAGAATCATATTTCGTTATAATTGCTCGCCTGATGACTGTAGAGTCGGGCAAGCGGTATGATAGGGTTCGTGGCGAGATCCAATCATGTAGCCCCCAAGGATGACACCCCAATCCCCTTTGGGTAAGGAGATCAGTGTATGGACCTTTTCCGGGATTTGAACTGTGACTAGTTTGACCTTAAAACATGCGCCTTGACCTGACACATCTGGGGAATTTATCAGGGCGGCTGTAAGAGGTTCCCCAGGGCAGATATTGCCATAAAACCATAATCCCTTTGATGTGTAGCTGGCTCCAACTTGTCTGTGGATGGAGTGCAAAGCTCCCCCACCACATCCTTGCAGGGACTCCCCCCTGCTGGGTCAATGAGTGTAACAAAGGTATGCAAATGGAGCTATAAATTGGACTACAAAGGGTTGTTGAGTACAGAGCCGACATACCACATTTCTCAAACCTAGAACCAAATGCCTGATAACAGACAGGAACCACACAATATGAGCGAGTAGTAGTACAAGAAATACATATCTGGAGCTCTTATCATCACAGAGGGGCACTTAGCTGGCACTGTTTATAAGCAAACCTTTTCTGACACTATTGTCTATAGGTGGAATGCTGCAACCTCATATATATATATATATATATATATATATATATATATACAGTACAGACCAAAAGTTTGGACACACCTTCTCATTCCAAGAGTTTTATGTATTTTCATGACTATAAAAATTGTAGATTCACACTGAAGGCATCAAAACTATGAATTAACACATGTGGAATTATATATTTAACAAAAAAGCGTGAAACAACTGAAAATATGTCTTATATTCTAGGTTCTTCAAAGTAGCCACCTTTTGCTTTGATTACTGCTTTGCACACTCTTGGCATTCTC
This sequence comes from Leptodactylus fallax, assembly GCA_947044405.1. NCBI lineage: Eukaryota > Metazoa > Chordata > Amphibia > Anura > Leptodactylidae > Leptodactylus > Leptodactylus fallax. Next base: position 5,683,120 of record CAMRHE010000108.1, on the reverse strand, counting down.
TTGATGAGCTTCAAGAGATAGTCACCTGAAATGGTCTTCCAACAGTCTTGAAGGAGTTCCCAGAGATGCTTAGCACTTGTTGGCCCTTTTGCCTTCACTCTGCGGTCCAGCTCAGTATTCCTTCAATTTTGAATAAATCCCCAACAGTGTCACCAGCAAAGCACCCCCACACCATCACACCTCCTCCTCCATGCTTCACGGTGGGAACCAGACATGTAGAGTCCATTCGTTCACCTTTTCTGCGTCGCACAAAGACACGATGGTTGGAACCAAAGATCTCAAAATGGACTCATCAGACCAAAGCACAGATTTCCACAGGTCTAATGTCCATTCCTTGTGTTCTTTAGCCCAAACAAGTCTCTACTGCTTGTTGCCTGTCCTTAGCAGTGGTTTCCTAGCAGCTATTTTACCATGAAGGCCTGCTGCACACAGTCTCCTCTTGACAGTTGTTGTAGAGATGTGTCTGCTGCTAGAACTCTGTGTGGCATTGACCTGGTCTCTAATCTGAGCTGCTGTTAACCTGTGATTTCTGAGGCTGGTGACTCGGATGAACTTATCCTCCGCAGCAGAGGTGACTCTTGGTCTTCCTTTCCTGGGGCGGTCCTCATGTGAGCCAGTTTCTTTGTAGCGCTTGATGGTTTTGGCCACTGCACTTGGGGACACTTTCAAAGTTTTCCCAATTTTTCGGACTGACTGACCTTCATTTGTTAAAGTAATGATGGCCACTCGTTTTTCTTTACTTAGCTGCTTTTTTCTTGCCATAATACAAATTCTAACACTCCATTCAGTAGGACTATCAGATGTGTATCCACCTGACTTCTGAACAACACAACTGATGGTCCCAACCCCATTTTATAAGGCAAGAAATCCCACTTATTAAACCTGACAGGGCACACCTGTGAAGTGAAAACCATTTCAGGTGACTACCTCTTGAAGCTCATCAAGAGAATGCCAAGAGTGTGCAAAGCAGTAATCAAAGCAAAAGGTGGCTACTTTGAAGAACCTAGAATATAAGACATATTTTCAGTTGTTTCACACTTTTTTGTTAAGTATATAATTCCACATGTGTTAATTCATAGTTTTGATGCCTTCAGTGTGAATCTACAATTTTTATAGTCATGAAAATACAGAAAACTCTTGGAATGAGAAGGTGTGTCCAAACTTTTGGTCTGTACTGTATGTATATATATATATATATATATATATAAATGTACTGTATGGTTGTATTCATTATTTGTACTGTATGACAGCATTATCTGCAAAAACAACAAACAGATGTTATTTATTCACTTTACTTAAAAAGGACTTTGAACCCCTCATCTACTTGCATTGGCATAAAAACAGCGTCATCTGGCATATTTCATATATTGCTTGGCATTTCTGTAATATCTTGAAGCTTAACCTGAGCAGTTACAGGTAACACTTATCATTTGCTTGGATAACTGCCACATTTTGCCTAATCTAAGAGAGAAAATACATAAACACATTTTCAAGATTTCATGAAACAGTTTTTTTTCATTAAAAATTATATTCAGACTTGGCTTTTTAATAGGGCAAACATAATTTCTTGGATTACTGCTATGTCTCAAGCCATAAATTTATTGAGTCAAACATTGTCTCCTTTATGGACAATGATGACATTATCTTTTTACTGCATATTATTGCTCTCCAAAAGCGTTACAAAGGAAGAGAACTTCACTTCACCTTTTATCACACCTTTAAGATCAAAGAGAAATGCTGTGCACTTTGCTGTGTGATCATTTTTCCATTGCACCTTTCACCTCCAGAAAGTGACAGGCACGGTCTACATTGTCATGAATTTACAGACACCTAGGTCATGACATCCTTCCATTACATACACTACATTTACTTTGTCCTCGTAATATCTGAAAAAGGATATACAATGCTTAAATTAGTTTTTCCACTTTAATTCTATGTTGTTCAGTAAAGAAGAGATTAAAGGTTCATAGGTATAAATTCATTCCATGCGGGGGAATTCATCATTATCATCATGATATTGAGGCATACGTTTGGTGCATGGTCCTTTCTTGTGCCTAACGTGCGGCACAAGTCCCAATCCGAGCCTTGCCCACTACATTTTGTGAATGTGGGTGGAGTGGGATGAGGCTGCATATACAGTCATATGAAAAAGTTTGGGCACCCCTATTCATCTTAATCATTTTTAGTTCTAAATATTTGGGTGTTTGCAACAGCCATTTCAATTTGATATAGCTAATAACTGATGGACACAGTAATATTTCAGGATTGAAATGAGGTTTATTGTACTAACAGAAAATGTGCAATATGCATTAAACCAAAATTTGACCGGTGCAAAAGTATGGGCACCTCAACAGAAAAGTGACATTAATATTTAGTAGATCCCTCTTTTGCAAAAATAACAGCCTCTAGTCGCTTCCTGTAGCTTTTAATCAGTTCCTGGATCCTGGATGAAGGTATTTTTGACCATTCCTCTTTACAAAACAATTCCAGTTCAGTTAAGTTTGATGGTCGCCGAGCATGGACAGCCCGCTTCAAATTATCCCACAGATGTTCAATGATATTCAGGTCTGGGGACTGGGATGGCCATTTCAGAACATTGTAATTGTTCCTCTGCATGAATGCCTGAGTAGATTTGGAGCTGTGTTTTGGATCATTGTCTTGCTGAAATATCCATCCCTGGCGTAACTTCAAATTCGTCACTGATTCTTGTACATTATTCTCAAGAATCTGCTGATACTGAGTTGAATCCATGCGACCCTCAACTAACAAGATTCCCGGTGCCGGCATTGGCCATACAGCCCCAAAGCATGATGGAACCTCCACCAATTTTTACAGTGGGTAGCAAGTGTTTTTCTTGGAATGCTGTGTTTTTTTGACGCCATGCATAACGCCTTTTTGTATGACCAAACAACTCAATCTTTGTTTTATCAGTCCACAGGACCTTCTTCCAAAATGAAGCTGGCTTGTCCAAATGTGCTTTTGCATACCTCAGGCGACTCTGTTTGTGGCGTGCTTTCAGAAACGGCTTCTTTCGCATCACTCTCCCATACAGCTTCTCCTTGTGCAAAGTGTGCTGTATTGTTGACCGATGCACAGTGACACCATCTGCAGCAAGATGATGCTGCAGCTCTTTGGAGGGTGGTCTGTGGATTGTCCTTGACTGTTCTCACCATTCTTCTTCTCTGCCTTTCTGATATTTTTCTTGGCCTGCCACTTCTGGGCTTAACAAGAACTGTCCCTGTGGTCTTCCATTTCCTTACTATGTTCCTCACAGTGGAAACTGACAGGTTAAATCTCTGAGACAACTTTTTGTATCCTTCCCCTGAACAACTATGTTGAACAATCTTTGTTTTCAGATCATTTGAGAGTTGTGTTGAGGAGCCCATGATGCCACTCTTCAGAGGAGATTCAAATAGGAGAACAACTTGCAATTGGCCACCTTAAATACATTTTCTCATGATTGGATACACCTGGCTATGAAGTTCAAAGCTCAGTGAGGTTACAAAACCAATTTTGTGCTTCAGTAAGTCAGTAAAAAGTAGTTAGGAGTATTCAAATCAATAAAATGATAAGGGTACCCAAATTTTTGCACCGGTCAAATTTTGGTTTAATGCATATTGCACATTTTCTGTTAGTACAATAAACCTCATTTCAATCCTGAAATATTACTGTGTCCATCAGTTATTAGATATATCAAATTGAAATGGCTGTTGCAAACACCCAAATATTTAGAACTAAAAATGATTAAGATTAATAGGGGTGCCCAAACTTTTTCATATGACTGTATGTACAGTATCTCCAACATCACCTATTCAAAGGTCCTGAATGAAGTGAGGAATGGACCTACTTGACTTCAGTAATATGATTGGATAGATGCGGCAATGTAAATGGTTTGCATCTGAAGCAGACTATTTTAGATGTTTTTCCATATGGTATTGGACTGTCCCAAGATAATAACTATAAGTGTCCCCCTTGCCTCACTCACCTTCTACAGTATGTATAATAGAATTGTTGTACTTCTATATTTTTGCAACTTTACAATATAGCCACAACTCCCACAAGGGTCCTCTAAATCACTGAATATTTTTATTTGGGAAAATACGGTTTGACCAAAGATGCATGTGAGGAGAAAGGAGAAGGAAGCTACTTCCAGAGGACAAAAACATTAGATACTAAAATGTAACATACACAATCCTTTTTTTTCCCTGATATCATGCACATAAGCAGATTCCTAAGGAAAATCCATTTCATTAATCCTGGCAGGACTCATATAGAGCATCTCTCACTCGGCAGACTTAGCCCATCCAAATACTACTTGGTTGACCATTCAATAGAATAACCAGCATGCGATGCTAAATATCTCAATTTCTGCAGTTTCTGTTTAAAAAGAAGTTTCTTTGTGAGACTGTCTCTTTAAGACAATATGAAGGGGTTGAGTGAATAGAGGACAGTTATTTATGCACAGAATATCCTTGTATGTTCTACAATTTCTATCTTCTATACTTTTGCTGTTGATTTATGTTAAAAAATCCTGCCTATTCATCTCAGACATAACTGATTATCCTTTAACTTTTTCATTATAGTCTTCCCTGGTGGAACATTTCTTGCTATTTTTCTTATAAGCTTTATTTGCTTTTGTCATTGAAAATGTATGTATGTAATGGAAATACTTCTGTGGGGGTTTTTTTTATTCCTATTTGTCTTCTGAATTTCATAGAAACATGTAATGAATGGATAACTTTTGTAAATAGAAGTTCATTAAAAAAAAAAAATCTAGAAAGAACATGTTTTTAAAACTTTCATTTAGCTTGGACATGGATCAGTGTATTGCTGTTAATAGCTAATAGTGCTTCATTCATCATAACCTAGTTTGCACCATATGACCTATGTCTGATCTTGCTTATCAGTCCACAAAGTCAATAGATGTCAGGACAATAACAATTCTCCCCATTTAAATGCAGAGTCATATCGATGCAATACAGGAAAATATACAAATGCTCCAGGGTAACCAGCTATTAACCATGTACAGAGAATAGGGCTCATACTAAATACTGTCTAGAGATTTTTAGCAGATAATCTTGAAATAAGCACGCTAGGTCGAAATAGTTTGAAAAAGATTACAAAACAACTTCTGTAAGCTTCAGCAAATAAAACATATAGATTATTTAATCATGTTTATTTGAAAATATAGCTCGTCCAAGATTTTTACAGTCTGTGCAGTTCATCATAAAGGTTACAATTCTATGTTTCTCCTTCAATAGACTTATTTACTTAGCAATAGAAGAATAAAAATAGCAAAAAGAAAACACATAAATAGCAATAATGGGACAGTGTATGACAACATGGTAAAAACTACTGTGTATGAGAAGACAATGTGGCAAAAACAAGAGAATAAGAAAAAAGGTAGAAGGACGAATGAGAAAGAAATTCAAGTAGCAAGAAAATCTGAAGTCTTTAAAGAGAACCTTTCACCACCTCCATCAACTTCAACTCTTATGGAGCGTTCACACTACCGTTGGTGTCCGTCAGTAGTGTCCGTTGCTATTGTCCGTTACAAGATTTTAGCAACGGACACTAGTTGAACCGTCAGAAATCCGTTAAAATTTCCATTCATTTCAATGGGTTTTTATATTGTGTCCTTTAGTGTCCGTTTGTGTCCGTTTACACCAAATCCATCAGAAGTCCGTTATTTTTTCACGGACAAAAAATCCTACATGCAGGACTTTTTGTCCGTTTGAAAAAAACGGATTCTTGACGGACAGCAAGTGTCCGTTATTTTTTTAACATTGAGGTCTATGGGTAACGGACTTATAACGGACAGTAACTGACAGCCATCAGTTACTGTCCGTTATTTTATGTCCGTTTACTTTCCCTGCGCATGCTCAGAAAGGAGAAACAAAAAAAAAAAAAAAAAAACTAGCAGTGTTAGAGGACATTTCGTGTCCTCAGGCACATGCGGTTTTACATACCACTAGAAAGCCGACAGCGCGCTGAATTCAGCGCACTGCCGGCTTTCCCGGTATGTGCCCTGGGGCTGGACATATCGGCGATGTAATGTTTTACTGTTAGAAGGGCTCTGCGAGGAACTCCCTCCCCCGACACTTCTCTTTGTTCAGAGACTTGTACTGAGGGGGCGTTCCTCACAGCTTGAGCGTCATCGCTGGGCTGTAAGGAACGCCCCCTCTCTCTGTACTGGTCTATAGCCGGGTACTGTCAGAGGAACTCTCTCCCTGACACTTCTGTTCGTTCATTGTGGTGTATGAGGGGGCGGTCCTCACAGCTGAGGGTCATCACTGGGCTGTAAGGGAACCCCCCCTCTCTGTACTGGTCTATAGCCCTGTACTGTCAGAGGGGCGTTCCTTACTGCCCGGCGATGACGCTGAGCTGTGAGGAACGCCCCCTCAGTACAGCGCTATGGACGAACGAGAAGTGTCAGAGAGGGAGTTCCTCACAGTGCCCTTCAAACAGTAAGTAAAGTAAAACATGTAACTTACACCGCCGATATCTCCAGCCCCGGGGCACATACCGGAAAAGCCGGCAGTGCACTGAATTCAGCGCGCTGTCGGCTTTCTAGCGGTATGTGACATTAAAAAACGGACACTACCTGATGCTCATCAGTTAGGATCCGTTATGATAGGTGTCCGTTTATTTTTTTTTTAATGGACACCTTCATAATGGACTCCAACGGTAGTGTGAACCCTGCCTTACATTCTCGAATAGTTACCACTCCACTGATTCTGGAGCAGTAGAAAGTTTTTCTGTAGCCCCCACAGTTCCTGAGCTATCTGTGCTGTTAGTTTAAGCACCGAATATGCTTACTAGGTTCTATACTGTCAGGTGAGAAGTCCTGTACTGAGGCAGTCAATCAAGGACCACCCACCTGACAGTAGAGAGCACAGTTAGCATATTGGGTGCTGAACCTAACAGACATGACCGTTTGGGAATGGTAGAAGCTACAAAAAAAATTCCAACTGTGCCAGAATCAGTGGAAATTAACCTATTAGAGCATGCAAACAGCTGGAGTTGGTGAAGTGGATGAGAGATTCTCTTTAAAAGAAGTGTAGTCGGGTTTAGCGGAAGTGGCCATGTGCTACTTGTTCATGGGTAGGATATACAGATAAAGGACTAGGGAAGCAAACTTTTGTTTGCCTTTTCAAGGGAAAGCCTAAGTATGATTCTGTTCTTCAGAAACACTGCAGCCCTTTGGACCACGGTATAGCTTATATTATGATTCTTGAGTAATTCCTGGAAAGTACAACAAAATGTAACTTAAGACACATTAGCGATTTCTATGGTTGATATTAGCTATTAGGGTGTTGTTAACTGTTAACTTTATGATCTATAGACACATATGCACATTATGATAATGTTGAGTATTTTCTATTATGTAATGCTAAGTACTGGCAAAGAACTGATTGGGCCTCATAGTACCTAATGTCGGTGCTTTGGTGGTAGTTCTTCCTCAGAGATGGAAATTCATTTTATAATTTACAGGCAAAGGTCTTTTAAAAAAAGGAGTATCCAAAAAAGACAACATATACAAATTGATCAATAGCCACAATGACATTTCTGTAGATTAAAAGAAAGATAGGGCTCCCTCTGTCTTAAGCATTATGTGCCTGTGAGGCTATAAAACACAATAGTTTGCCTGTAAAGGTTAAGTTTGGAAAAATGCAGTTTTGATGCAGTTTTTTTTTAGTGAAATACAAGAATGAGAGAAAAGAAAGAAGAAGTCTCCTTTACGCTTACTTCATTTTGGGTTAAAAATTGCTTAAAAATTTTGCAAAACCTTGATCTGTGATTCTCCCTAAGGACCTGAATAACCCATGCAATGTTTGTAAGCTTCTATATTTAAACCAAAGGCAAAAGTGAATCCAAAATAGGCAAGTATAAAGGAAAACAATTACTTTTCTTCTTTTTCTATCCATTTATTTGTTTGCGACTCTAACCTTATACTTTCAAGCATAATAAATGACACTGCAATATAGGAGTCAAAACTGGCACAAAAGAGTTTGATAGAATTAAAACAAAATTGAAGTGAAAAGTGAAAAAGTATACATTTGGTTTTAATGTATTCTGAAAGAACAAGGACTTATGAACTCCAAAATGGTGCCTTTCAAAAATACAAAGCATCCCATAAAAAAACAAGCACATTGAGAGAAAATTTTTAAAAAAGGATATGGCAGCAAAGCAAAGACAACAAGCAGACAGCTTAGACAATATTTCTGAAAATAAATCAATCATCCAGTTAGAAAGGATCGTTCATGACCTCTAAGGTTCTAAGGTAGGACACTTTATATTCTGTTACAAAGCGTTCAGGGTGCTGAACTCAGCACTTTTTCATTGTTCCATGGTTCCATAGATGTCGGTACATTACAAGACTATAAAAGTGTATGCTGAATTGTTGTAACGTATCTGCCGTTTCGGGTCTCGGCGCCGCCCTCCGCTCGCACGCTGTGGCGAAGGAGGCGTCTTCAATTTGGTTCTTTGTGTAAGTCCACTGATAATCTCCCTCGATCAGGGGCTCCACACAAGATCTCACCCTGTTGGGTCAAAATGATCACAAGAATGGTGAGCAAAAATCCCAGAACCACACGGGGGGACCTAGTGAATGACCTGCAGAGAGCTGGGACTAACCTAACAAAGGCTACCGTCAGAAACACACTACGCCACCAGGGACTCAGATCCTGCAGTGCCAGATGTGTCCCCCTGCTTAAGCCAGTACATAACTGGGCTCGTCTGAAGTTTGCTAGAGAGCATTTGGATGTTTCAGAAGAGTATTGGGAGAATGTCATATGGTCAGATGAAACCAAAGTAGAACTATTTGGTAGAAACACAACTCGTTGTGTTTGGAGGAGAGTGAATGAGTTGCATCCAAAGAACACCATACCTACTGTGAAGCATGGGGGTGGCAACATCATGCTTTGAGGCTGTTTGTCTACAAAGGGCCCAGGACAATTGATCCGTGTACATGAAAGAATGAATGGGGCCATGAGATTTTGACTGCAAACCTCCTTCCATCAGCAAGGGCATTGAAGATGAAATGTGGCTGGGTCTTTCAGCATGACAATGATCCCAAGCACACCACCGGGGCAACAAAGGAGTGGCTTCATAAGAAGCATTTCAAGGTCCTGGAGTGGCCTAGCCAGTCTCCAGATCTCAACCCCATAGAAAACCTTTGGAGGGAGTTGAAAGTCCGTGTTGCCCAGGGACAGCCCCAAAACATCACTGCTCTAGAGGAGATCTGCATGGAGGAATGGGCCAACATACCAGCAGCAGTGTGTGCCAACCTTGTGAAGACTTACAGAAAACGTTTGACCTCTGTCATTGCCAACAAAGGATATATAAGAAAGTATTGAGATGAACTTTTGTTATTGACCAAATACTTATTTTCCACCATAATTTGCAAATAAATTCTTTAAAAATTAGACAGTGTGATTTTCTGTATTTGTTTTCTCATTTTGTCTCTCATAGTTGAGGTCTACCTATGATGTCAATTACAGGCCTCTCATCTTTTTAAGTGGGAGAACTTGCACAATTGGTGGCTGACTAAATACTTTTTTTTCCCCACTGTATGCCAGTGCTCCTTGGTCCAGCTTGACTTATGAGTGTCATACTGAGAATTGTGGCAGGTGAATCTTCGACATCACAGTCCAAACCTTCATGATTGGGCTGTGAGTTAAAGATCAGAGGATCACTATCCCTATACCTACCAAGTGGATCCATTTTGCACAGTATCATTAAAAAATACACCTGATGGATCAGGGATTGTATGTTTTCTATGTTATGATATTATGTTTTTATTGCATAAAAAAATAGCAATATTTGTACTTTTAATGTTTCATTTTACTGTACCATTACCCCATGTAGTCAAAATGTGGAACCATATAATATAAAATAATAATAATAATAATAAAGTCCTTTAATAGTCCCACAATGGGAAATCAGTGTGTTACAGCAGCAAAGATAAGCAGAACAAAACAAAACAACATGTACAGGAAATCCAGGTGAGGCATTACATTGATAGCAGACAGACAGATGGGGCGGGGGGGGGGGATAACAGGCAGAGAGACGTCTCTGTGTGAAGATCTCCGCGGTCGGTGGGGACGCCTCCGCGGTGGGGGGGCTTCCGGGCCCTTCCCCCTGGGTGGGGTCGTCCTGCGTCTGCTCGCGGTCCGTCTCTGCTGGGTGGGCTTCTTCTTCTGCTGGGCTCCCCGGCGTTCCTTCTGTCCCCCCCCTGCCTGGGTCCGTGGGCTCCCCGGCGGCTGGCCCTTCTAATCGCTTGTCGTTTATTTCTGTCCCTGGTTGTATCTGCTCCCCCAGGGCACTCCAGGTGGCTGTGCCACTACCGGTTGGGTTCTGGTGCCCCCGGTTCCGGCTCTCAGCTTCCTAGCAGGTGAGCCTGCTGTGGCCCTTCCTGTCGGGCCTCCATATGTCTGCCCAGTCCAGCTTATTATTGGGCAAACCCAGGTACTTATGGTGTTCACAATCTCGTGTCCGTCCCCGGTGTCCACTGGTTTGGGGGTTCTGCCTTTGCGGGTCCACCACCATCTCCTTGGTCTTCCCCGCGTTTCTTCGGTGGTTCCGGTGGCCCGTCCCACCCGTTCGTCTCGTCTCCCTGTCTCTTCTGTGTGGCCCCTTTGCGGCCCTCTGCGGTGCGGTGGTGGTTGCCCATCTCGTGTCGGTGTGAGGCGCCGGTCCGTCCGGGTGCCCCGGGTCGATTCAGTCTGGATAATATATTTTGGCGCCTTATGAATGAATAATATATTCATTTTCAGAACTCATGAGTGGTTCAGTGGTTTTTTTAATGACACTAAACACACTATTTTGTGTAGATAGCATATGGAAACAAACTACCGCAAAGGACATATATCTGACTTTAGATTTCCTTATTGCTTGAATTTTCTTTTATATGTAGAGCATATGTACAGTTTTATTTGTATTGTAAAACACTATGCAAGCAATGCAGGACATTAAGCGATAGCTCATATAGAAAAGGCATTGTCACAACATATTCTTTTTAAATCTAGGAAATTTCCCGGTGGGATGTTCTTGGTTTCATATCTTAAACAAGTCTTAAAATGTTCCTATGCTGCACTGCTTTGTCTAAGTGATTTTGACAGCAAACTGATTTTAGCTATATCTCAAATTTTGGAATAAGCTATGTTTAAAGAAACAATAATCCTTACATATGTGGTTAACATTAAATCTGATTGAAGTCCAGCAACAATGTAGAGTCCAGAAGTATTTGGACAGTACAGAATTTCATGATTTTGCCTCTGTACACCACCACAATAGATTTAAAGGGAGTCTACTACCATCAAATTTGCAACCACAGACAAAAACACCTATTTTTGGCAGACATGGCCATGCCCAGGGTACACAAAATAACTTATTTGCATATGCATTAAAAGTTGATTCTCTTGGCAGCAAGACTGTACTTTGCCACAAAATAGGAGTCGTCACTATGTCACTAACAGCCCCTATAACAGTATATAAGTGAAGCTATTTGGTGCTGGTAGTCTCCCTTTAAAAGGAATCTATTATCTATATTTTTTTCATGATAAATTCTAATTTCTTTTAATTTTCTGATTGTAGTTTTTTTTTCCTCTTTTCTGTGCATCATTTTTAAGGCTGCCATTTAACTTGAGCTGTTGACTACATTCAGAGATATGCCTTACAGCAGCCACATGCACCATAGACACAGTCTGAGCAATCTGAAGATGTTTACTAAGGTCTATGGAAGAACATCCTAGACATGCTCTGTGGCCTGTGCTGAAGTCGTGCAGTGGAGGAGAGTAGATAAGCTGTGACCATCAACTATTGTGAATGGTGGTCCCTATCTTATTTATATATACATGATGTCCATCATTGTAAGTCTTCCTGTGCTGGTCATAAAGTGACTGCTGTAAAAATTCAAAGGCGTTTCATGAAGCTCCTGGGCCTCAGTAAAGCGCTGTACTAGGCCCTGCAAATATAATAATGTATCACTTATAGTATGAGTCTCCTCATCCTCTTCCAATTATATTGTACTAGAAGTTCCATATGACAGAACCCCCTACAACTACCTGGGAAAAAGACATCTTATGGGCCCCCTAAAGAACCTGGGCCCTGGTGCAACTGCACCCTCTACACCCCCTCCAGTTATGCCCCTGATCAGTTTGGAATTAGCCAGAAAACATCTAAAAATCTTGGCCAGTTTGGTTACAAAGTACGTACAGTATATGGACAAATGAAAACAATATTAGCTTATACCCGAATGAGGGGAAGAAAACCATATGGAGAAAAGAAGGTAGAGCTCATTATCCATATGTGCCCATAGTGGACGTAATGTTATGTCATGGATATGCATGGCTGCCAGTGAAACTGGGTCACTAGTATGTACTGATGATGTTACTGAGGACAGAAGTAGCAGGATGAATTCTGAACCGTACAAAGCAGTGTTTTCTGCTAAAATTGAGAAAAATGATGATAGAATGGCACTTCACAGTGCAGAGTTATTAAAGACAGGTTATCCGTATGTGACCTGTCAGGCTCTGACACCCGGATCTTGCACAAATCATCTGTTCTAGAAACTTCCATTTGCCAAAATCTGCTAGGGGATGTGCGCCATGTGCAGTACAGCTCTTATTCAAGTAATACAAGCAGTGCACCTGCCCCATTGAGTCCACAGAGGTGGCTCCGGTGAACTGCAATGCCACTCCTATTACTTGAATATGAGGGGTCCTCCATGCACCACCTATCCACTAGCAGCTTCCAGCATGCAGAGGCTGCTAGAACAGCTGATAAGTGCAGGGTCTGGGTGTCAGACTTTGACATGTCACATCCTGATGACCTATCCTATCAGGGGCGTAACTACCGGGGTAGCAGTGGTAGCAACTGCCACAGGGCCCGGAACATTGCGGGGCTCGGAGCCCTGTGGCAGTCGCTACCGCGAACCCCACAATCACTGCTATCGTTATACTCCGGGGTCTTTTGACCCCGGAGAATAACGATCGGGGGCCCAGGGGATGTGAGCGAACATAAAAAACACTGTAACTCACCTCTCCACCGCTCCGCAGGCTTCGGGCCTGTTTGGTGACATCCCAGACGTCAGCCGACGTCATTATGCGTTGCGACGCAGGCCTGGATCGCGCGAGATCCGGTCCGACATTGAAGATGGCCGAAGTAGCGCACAGGAGTGCACCGGAGCGAGGAAGAGGTAAGTTGCAGTGTTTTCTATGTTTCTATCCTCCCCTGGGTCTCCGATCATTATACTCTGGGGTCTGAAAAGACCCCCGAGTATAATAATCGTTCATGGGGGGTCCACTATGGGGCATAATACTGTGTGCAGGGGCCACTATGGGGCAAACTACTGTGTGCAGGGGCCACTATGGGGAATAATAGTGTGTGCAGGGGCCACTATGGGGCAAACTACTGTGTGTAGGGGCCACTATGGGGCAAACTACTGTGTGCAGGGGCCACTATGGGGCAAACTACTGTGTGCAGGGGCTACTATGGGGAAAACTACTGTGTGCAGGGGCCACTATGGGGCAAACTACTGTGTGTAGGGGCTACTATGGGGCAAACTACTGTGTGCAGGGGCTACTATGGGGCAAACTACTGCGTGCAGGCGCCACTATGGGCCAAACTACTGTGTGCAGGGGCCACTATGGGGCATAATATTGTGTGCAGGGGCCACTATGCTGCATAATACCGTGTCCAGGGGCCACTATGGGGCATAATACCGTGTGCAGGGGCCACTATGGGGCATAATAGTGTGCGCAGGAATGCGGTTTGTGTGTGGGGGGGGGTTGGGGGCGGCGGTTTGGGGGTGTTGGGGGCGGCGGCTTGGGGGGTTGGGGGCGGCGGCTTGGGGGGGCCCCATGTCAAATGTTCGCCTTGGGGCCCAGCCATTCCTAGTTACGCCACTGTATCCTATCCTTCAAGAGAAAGGAATATTCTTCATTGACCTGGTCAGTCACCTGACCCTAACCTGATTAAGCTTGCTTTTCACTTTGCTGGAGACAATTAAAGCAGTAAGACAAAGAGAGATAACATAGTATTCACTCATGTCCATGAATTTAGGATTTAAAGTGAGCCTGTCACATTGAAAATGCAGTTCAATCTACAAGCAGCATATTACAATGCAGAAAGAGCAGAGTAGATCAATATATCATTACCATTAGTGAAAGTATAACTTGTACTTTATTCATTTAAATCTTTGCTCTTTCTGAGCTTAGCAGTCAAGTTGGCAATTCCATCAGTAATTGACAGCCTTTCTTGTAATGAGTACACATAGACATAGTAAGTCACTGGGTAGGACCAGGAACTTGACTGCTAAGCCCATAAAGAGCAGAGATTTAAATGAGTGAAATTCAATTTATCCTGAATCCTTTTCTACAAAACTGTATAGTAATCTGCTCAGCTCCTTCATTCAGGACTTAAAGAGATTTTCCCATGAACATAACCATATTAGATTTGTAAACAATGAAAAGCTAAATATTTATTTAAATATAAACAATTAAAAATTTTGCAGTTTAAAGATTTTTTCTATCCATCTTAGAGATGACAGTCTGTTGTCTTCATTAGTTGCCAGAGGATATGACTTTGAAATGAACGTTCTATGGTGTGGTACTTGTCAGAAACCCAGTCATGAATTTTTTACTATGGCCAGGTTATCAGGCAGGGACAACGCATGAATGAGACGATAACATGTCACAATAGGGAAATCATGGCTGAGTTTCTGGCAAGTCCCAAATCATAGAAAGTTCCTGCATCTATGGTCCAATAAAGACAACAGACTCACTCTCACCACTAAGATGGTTAGAGAAACTCTACAGAATTTTTAATTCTTTATATTTTCAAATATTTTTTAATTGTCTACAAATTTAAATATAGTTATGTTCATGGTAAAACTCCTTTAGGCTAAGGACCTACATAGTGAAAAGCAGCAAAAAAAGCGCTGCAGAAAAAAACGTGGCGGAAATGATTGCATTTTTTTCTGCAGCATTTTTCTTTGCAATGTCACAGAGTTTTCCAGCGTTTCTGTCGGTATAATTGACATGCTGTGATTTTCAAAAAAGCAAGTGTTTTTAAAAATGCAGTTTTTCCACTGTGTTTTTTTCTGCAATATGTGGGTGAGATTAACCCAATTTTTTGCCGCGGAATTTCCGCCATGGCCAAAATTTTTTTCGCAACATGGGACCCGGCCTTAGGCTGAGTCCCCATACTGCGAAACACAGTTTTTGTGTTGCGGATTATGCTGCCTTTTTCCCTCCAAAGTCAGGAGTGAGTTGAGTAGAATGAAGAAGTATAAGTGCTTCTTTTATATTTCCCATTCCCTTTGAAGCCACAACTGGGAAAAAAGCAGCTTTTCCGCTACGTGGGGCCTTAGCCATAAAGTGAACCTGTCAAACTGAAAATGCAATCCAATCTATAGGCAGCAAGCATATTATAGAGAGGAATGAGCTGAGAAGATTGATACAGTGCCTTGCGAAAGTATTTGGCCCCCTTGAACTTTTCAACCTTTTGCCACATTTCAGACTTCAAACATAAAGATATAAAATTTAAATTTTTTGGTGAAGAATCAACAACAAGTGGGACACAATTGTGAAGTGGAACGAAATGTATTGGTTATTTTACACTTTTGTAAAAAATAAAAAACTGAAAAGTGGGGCGTGCAATATTATCCGGCCCCTTTACTTTCAGTGCAGCAACTCACCCCAGAAGTTCAGTGAGGATCTCTGAATGATCCAATGTTGTCCTAAATGACTGATGATAAATATAATCCACCTGTGTGTAATCAAGTCTCCGTATAAATGCACCTGCTCTGTGATAGTCTCAGGGTTCTGTTTAAAGCGCAGAGAGCATCATGAAGACCAAGGAACACACCAGGCAGGTCCCTGATACTGTTGTGGAGAAGTTTAAAGCCGGATTTGGATAAAAAAAAGATTTCCCAAACTTTAAACATCCCAAGGAGCACTGTGCAAGCGATCATATTGAAATGGAAGGAGTATCAGACCACTGCAAATCTACCAAGACCCAGCCGTCCCTCTAAACTTTCATCTCAAACAAGGAGAAGACTGATCAGAAATGCAGCCAAGAGGCCCATGATCACTCTGGATGAACTGCAGAGATCGACAGCTGAGGTGGGAGAGTCTGTCCATAGCACAACAATCAGTCGTACACTGCACAAATCTGGCCTTTATGGAAGAGTGGCAAGAAGAAAGCCATTTCTCAAAGATATCCATAAAAAGTCTCGTTTAAAGTTTGCCACAAGCCACCTGGGAGACACACCAAACATGTGGAAGAAGGTGCTCTGGTCAGATGAAACCAAAATCGAACTTTTTGGCCACAATGCAAAACGATATGTTTGGCGTAAAAGCAACACAGCTCATTACCCTGAACACACCATCCCCACTGTCAAACATGGTGGTGGCAGCATCATGGTTTGGGCCTGCTTTTCTTCAACAGGGACAGGGAAGATGGTTAAAATTGATGGGAAGATGGATGGAGCCAAATACAGGACCATTCTGGAAGAAAACCTGTTGACTGGGACGGAGATTTATCTTCCAACAAGACAATGATCCCAAACATAAAGCAAAATCTACAATGGAATGGTTCACAAATAAACGTATCCAGGTGTTAGAATGGCCAAGTCAAAGTACAGACCTGAATCCAATCGAGAATCTGTGGAAAGAGCTGAAAACTGCTGTTCACAAACGCTCTCCATCCAACCTCACTGAGCTCGAGCTGTTTTCCAAGGAAGAATGGGCAAGAATTTCAGTCTCTCGATGTGCAAAACTGATAGAGACATACCCCAAGCGACTTGCAGCTGTAATTGCAGCAAAAGGTGGCGCTACAAAGTATTAACTTAAGGGGGCCAAATAATTTGGCACGCCCCCACTTTTCAGTTTTTTATTTTTTACAAAAGTTTAAAATATCCAATAAATTTCGTTCCACTTCACGAATATGTCCAACTTGTTGTTGATTCTTCACCAAAAAATTAAAATTTTCTATCCTTATGTTTGAAGCCTGAAATGTGGCAAAAGGTTGAAAAGTTCAAGGGGGCCGAAAACTTTTGCAAGGCACTGTATATACAGTAGGTTTTTAAGAAATTATGTGGTATAAGTACTAGTTTTTCCAATTACTTTTGAGTGAAAATAGAAGGTATGTGTTTGATGGTTTTGATTCAGATCTATTCTCGTGGTGTACAGAGGCAAAATGCTGAAAATTATATCACTGTCCAAATACTTTTGGAGAAAACATCAGGCTGCATATCTGCAAATAATGGCATCAATTGTAAATGCAACATGTTGCATTTTTACACCAATAACTTTTTGAAAGTAGGTGAGAAAGTGGGGGTGGCAAGCCTGTCTAGCTTTCTGTACTCCAGATTTATCAAATCCAACTTTATAGTATAGATATGCCAAAATTATCAAACATGGTGCAACCCTTGATATACTTGGTGCAAACTATGCAACACAAACTTCTGCAAAACTGAGGGGAAACAAAATTCCTTTTATGATAAATCTCCCCCAATCTGTTTATGAGGGAACACAAAAAGTTCATCAAGTTTCTTGTTTTAGTTTGATTTAATCCTGTAGGACAGTCATGTTTTATGGTAAATATTCAGCAAGTAAATTAATAAATGAAGAAAGTCTGTTCTTATTAAAAGTCCTTTAAAAGTTAAGTTATGATGAAAAACAAAAATAGTTGAAATCTAAACCTTGAGGGAAAGTTATGTTTCCTTACTCTGTCCACATTTTTTATTTGCTCCTGGGTTTCTCAAAAGACCTTTCATGTGAGTTTTAAAATAGAACAGTTTTGGAGATAGTTCCATTAGTATGGCCAGAAGGTTATACGCTGGCGGACAGCTAGGGATGCATATTTATTTTGGTAACCTCTTAGCTACTGGATGAGCCTGCAACACATTTTTCTGCAGTGCATTGTATGTAACCCTCGGCAGTAATATGAAATCAGTTTGCTCACTGCACAGCTTAGAACTTCTTACATAACATTGATCATCGCTTGTATTGCAAAATAAAGGCATTACTAACAGATCAGTGTGTCTGCTCAAGATCCATGAAGCAATGCGAAGATACAATAATTTGATCTACTTGGACAGTTATGAGCAAATGCCATAATTTAGTTAATGATATGGCAGTGCTTTGAAATTTACCCAGAATTCTGAAAGTCATATTTTATGCTTTTCTCAAGCTCTAAGAAAGATTTCATGTTGACAAACACTTGCTGAATAGGTTTTGGTTTTCAATCTCATCATAAATCCCTTGCAAAAGTTTTAAAAATAATTTCACATATCCTGAAAATAAAAAAATACATAAAATATAAAACATTTGTAATTAAATTAATAATATAAATGTCTACTGTATAATTAAATATTTTCTATAACTTTTATACATTTCCTATTCATTTTTACAGTTAACTTCATTGTAGTTAGACTGAGCTAAGATTTATTATGTGTTATTATGATATATTTCTACAATACTGAAAAATCTCCTGAAAAAGCTGCACATCTGAAAAGTATCCATAGGCCATGCATGCTGTATAGGCACTTTTTTGGGATATAGTGCAATGGAACAGTATTTGTCAGGATGCTTTTTTTTTTACAGGAAACTGTAGTCTGTAAAATTTTCCTACATAAAGGTAAGAAACATATATGTGTGTGTGGAGATTAGGAAATACACTGCAAAATACACCTTTGGTAGATGTAAAAAATAAAACTACATGTAAATAAAGCCTTAATACACAATAGAGATAAGTGAACCAGTTTATAGCAAGCCAAACTCATTGCAAATTTTCCAAAAATTTAGGGTTCGTTTCAAGAATCATTAATATATTCTGGGGTCTCTATAATAATTGGAGTCCCAGGGGAGGTAGAAAAAAATAATAAACACTCAATCACCTTTCCTAGGCTCCCTTGCAGCGTCATGGCCTCTGATTATTTTCTGTGGCCTGAAGAATCCCAGAGTATAACAATTGCACTTCCAGTTTGAAACAAACAAGTTTGGGCCAAAAAAGATTTGCAAGTGAACCTCACAAATATTCAAGTAAATTTTGCAAGGCTTGCCCATCTCGAATATCCAGGTCACAAGTTGCTGATACATCCATTTTGACAATTATGATACCAAGTAAAATTTATTGTATGTAGCTGTGCAGCAAGAAAAGAGGCAGAAAACACATCAGAAATGCTTCCTTTACAACAGAGGAAGAAATTTACAAGGCAAAATGTCTATGATTATAGAAGAATTTTCTATGACTATGGAAGACCCAAAAAAAGGCTAAGAGATAGTTCACATGTCAGACAAATTTGTCAAGCAGAACATTTCTGTTTCAGGATTTTTTGCCTGCTTTGCCTTTCCTGGGCAAGGCCAAATCCCAAATTCTGTGAGCGGATTTTCTCTGTGTATTTTCCACCTCACATTCATTTCAATGAGAGTTCTCAGGTAGAATCCGGATGAAGAATGGGCAAAACGTTTTTTTTTTTCAGCTAACTGAAAAAAATCAGCTAGCAGAAAAAGTCAGCTATTGTCTCCCATTGGAATAAATGGGAGGCTGATTTTAGGTAGAATTTGAGGTGGATTTTGAATTGGATTCCATCTCAAATTCAGTGTCATGTTTCTACTTGTGAAAACACCCTTAGTCTGTTATGAGAAGGCAGAATGGATTATTTCCTCTGTTACCTATTTAACAGTCAATAAACATACTGACATCTGAGGCCTAATATATATGACAGTGACCATTGGAAAAATAAAGAACTTAAGATGGCAAATATTGATGGATGAACCACACGAGATTTGTTTTTCAGATATCCATGAGGTATAATAATTAAAAGCTCACATAAGATACAGAAAAAAAAAAAAAAAACAGACCCTTTGACATAGCAGATGAAAAGATGGTAGGGGACCCAAAGGAAATAAGACTGGATGACACAGTGGACTGAAGGAAAGGAGAGGCTGAACCCAACATTTTTGGTAAACTCATAGTGAACCTCGAACTGGTTCACTTATCTCTAAAGGCCATGCACTTTCAACAGCTATTTTCCAAAGGTTTCTTCCATCAAAAACCTCCTGATCCTTCCATTCAAGTGTATGCTAGGTCGAACGTGTGTGTTTCGTCAATGGGGAAAGAGGAAGAAGACACTAGTGGATACACCTGTTGGTGACTTATCTCTTGTGAGAACTTAAGCATCAGGCATGTTGAAATTCAACATGTACAATCCTTTTTTCTATATAATGATCTGTTGGGAGAAAGTAAACTTATCCCGAAACACATAACATCTGTTGGTGCAGCAAAATTACCACTATAGTTGTGGGCACCTTTGCAAAGGTACAGTAAGTCTTTGTGGATGTTTCAGTAACCTAAAAGCCTACAAGAATCTGGCTTACCCAACTGACATGCTTATAATAATAATAATAATAATAATAATAATAATAGTCCTTTAATAGTCCCACAATGGGGAAATTCAGTGTGTTACAGCAGCAAAGATAAGCAGATACAAATACAAATACAACATGTACAGGAATGTTCCAAGGTAAGAGGCATTACATTAATAGCAGACAGACAGATAGGACGTAGCAGAGGAGGGTGGGGGGGGATTTAACAGGCAGAGAGATATTTCAGTTCTCTGTGTGTAATGATCTCCGCTTAGGTCGGTGTTGGTTGTACAGCCTAACCGCGGTGGGGAGGAAAGACTTCCGATAGCGCTCCTTCTCACACCTAGGGTGGAGCAGTCGGTCACTGACAGTACTGCTCAGCGCGATCACAGTCTCATGCATGGGATGGGACTTCTTCTTCTGCATGGAGCTCACCACGGACAGTATCCTTCTGTCACCCACCACCTGCACTGGGTCCAGTGGGCTCCCCAGGACAGAGCTGGCCCTTCTAATCAGCTTGTCAAGTTTATTTCTGTCCCTGGTTGATATACTGCTCCCCCAGCAGGCCACTCCAAAGAAGATGGCTGATGCCACTACCGAGTTGAAGAAAGTTCTAAGAAGTGCCCCCCGGATTCCAAAGGCTCTCAGTTTCCTAAGCAGGTAGAGCCTGCTGTGGCCCTTCCTGTACAGGGCCTCCATATGATCTGCCCAGTCCAGCTTATTATTAAGGAGCAAACCCAGGTACTTATAGGTGTTCACAATCTCGATGCCCGTCCCCAGGATGTCCACTGGATTTGGAGGGCATCTGCCTTTGCGGAAGTCCACCACCATCTCCTTGGTCTTCCCCGCGTTAATCTTCAGGTGGTTCCGGTGGCACCAGTCCACAAAATCCTGGTTCAGTACTCTGTACTTTTCTTCCTGATAACCATATTTTTTAAGAATTTTCCTGCATGTCATAAGCAGGTAGAGTACAATGTAATGGTTCATATGTGGTTCATAAGGTGTCAATACTGTCTTCTCACTTGACCATCATGTACTGTATATGTTATGTATTGTATATGTCGATGTCGTGGCAATTATATCTTTTTGTATGTCTTTTATAACATTTTTTAAAAAGAAGCTTTTGAAACAGAGAATGAGTGTATGAGGAAAGACATCAGAATTTAGAAATAAGAGGTCAAATTTCATCAAACCTTCCTACAAATCAAACCTTGTTATAAATCTAGGTAAGTGCTACAAGTTAAGTTACAAATAGGTAAAAGCAGAGAGGAAAAAGGTCAAAATACCCATTTTAGAAACTACACTGTTTCTTCTAACAGTAATAACTGAATAGGCTTACTATTAGTTGGGAGCAACGCTGGCAAATGAAGACTTAGGGTTAAATAGATATTTTCTATAACTTCTGTAATAGAAAGAAGAAACATAATACGGAATTTGCAGAGGACAGGCTAGCATTGAAAGATGAGATAAAGTATAGAGGTGACAGGGATAATCCAGGCATGAAATCCTGCAGAAGTAAAAAGGATTTTATTAATAGATACTAGAGAGACTTTAGATTAGAGCCTGTTTATCCAAAAGTGAGATCAAGGAAGAAGCTATTTCACAGAGACTGGGTTTCCTTCAGACTACATAGGAACCACAGCTGTTAAAGTCTTCAACAAAAAAAAAACATCTGAAAAGAGAAAAGGGAGCAACAAAGCAACAAAGGGATTTAAGATTATAAACCTGCTATAATTTCCCAGAGCCCTTAGAACACAAGTGGAGAATAAAGTCTATTAATACGTTATTCATTTTACAAATCTTTTATATTTCACTGGGTATAAGTCATGTATTATATTGAAACATATCAATACATTAACCCCAGTTACAGGAGGAATGCAGCCTCATAGCTCTTACTGCAGAGTTGGTTTGGGTGCTCTAGACCCAACAGCTCATGCAGATCCCTGCCCTTTAGCGGTCAAGTGACCACTGGGCAAGAAGTCGAGCCTTATCATGCTTATTGAGAGCTATGTACACAATGATCGGAAGGGCAAGGATGGTAATAAACCATCCCTGCCTTTCTTATATGGCTGTAGTAACAGCTGGTCCCTGCTTCTGCAAATGCACAATTTTGCATAGCTGCTTAACACTGTAAAGATGTATATATGTATGTCCTTGCAGTGTTATGAGTGGACCATCTGGATATAAAAAGTCAATGGGCAGTCCTGAAGTAGTTAATCCATCTGAGAAATATACAGGTAAAATAATTCCTATATCTCTCCACTACTCACAGGATTTAAAGGATCAGCTACTAATGCAGAACCTTTTTAACACATTAGTGGCCACCTCCCTAACTGTTAGAGGTCACAAAGACAGGTAAGCATGGCACAATTTTTTTTCCTGTTAAGCCGCACCCATTGCAAGAGCCATGGCGTGGAAGCACCCACACCTCAAGGACAGCAGAAACCACAAGACGCACAGGAACAAACACTGGACACCATGAGCCCAAGAGAGGTAAGGAAAGGTGAGTATGAGTATTTATTATTTTTTAGCACCTGCCCTGGCACTACCACCATTTCAGAATGAATGGACTGAAATAAAGCTGGTGAATGATCACAAATATTGGTGAATATCACGAATATTCAAAAAACAAATCTTGTGAGTTTTGCTCATCTCTGGTCACTTCCGGAGGCAGTTTGGAACTCTGTACTTGGTGATGTTAGCTATAGGTGAGAAGCTACTTTTACACACCATGTACTGTACTTCCTCTTACAGTAGACTAAGAAAGATCTAGCAAATCATATATTTAACAAATTGATTTGTAGCAACATCCCATGACCATTTGAAGTGACTAGCTCTTTAATATGACACATATTACTAATAATGTTTCTCCACAGAAATTGCAGAGCCATGTAATTGATCTTATGCACTTCTGTGCAATAAGTGTGCTTGAAACGCCTGAACTTAATAATTAGGAGAGTGTCCAATGACTTTTGGCTCTATAGTGCTCATAAGGCATTACTTACAATCTGGTGTAAAAAAGAATGGACAAAAGCTAACCTGGTACATACAATTCACCATGGAGTAAGTGACGACGAATAGCATGTAAACAAGAATATGTTCAAAAATAAACGCATCACTTTTTTTATGCAACCTTTTTCACTGGTTTTTTTTTTGCTGAATTTTTCTCAGCAGATTTTCTTCTCTTATTAGACCTATAGGGAAAACACCAGTATTTCCGCTGGTATAATTGACATGCTGTGAATTTTTTAAAAAAATGGATGGCCTACATATCAGGGTGGCCTCTGGTAAGGGTCCATTGCTAGATGGGAGGCACCAGTGGACTTTGCCTGTCCAGTTCTGTGACAGGTGATTGGAGGAATGATGTCCTCATCTGAGGAGAGGTTCATTGCAGCGAACAGAGATTGCTGTGGAGCGCTTTGCTCCTTATAGGCTGGGGACCGGAAGAGCAATTTTTAACGGGGGGCTTGAGCCTCAATCTGAATCTTTTGAGTCTCCAGTTCTCGAGGCCCCAGAGAGCTTTGGTTGTGGAGGAGTAGCCGGTGGCACAGGGGTCAGCAGAGAACAGTGTCTGTTGCTGCCTACGTTGCAAGAGATGCTGGATTGGACTGTAGCGGGCGCCAGCGCACATGGTGTCAGAAAGATGGCCGTCGTGTTCCCGCCACAACTGGGAAGAAGAGGAAGGAAGAGTCAGTATGGAGAGAAGAATTATAGGGCACATCAGTTTGTTGTAGCGGTCTGTCATCAGGACCTGCAAGGAGGAGAGATCCAGAAGGTGTTCATGGGAGATCGCTTCAGGTGCCAGTATGTGAAGTGCAGGGCCACCAGAGGGAGAGACTGGAGGCTCGGATCTCACATCACTTTCAAATGATTGCCAGAGCTCCTCCAGAGAGAGGAAATATTTGGAAATTGGCACCTCTGGTGTATGAGAGGATGGAGGGCCTCCCGTGGGACGTTTATATCATGTTTTGCCTATGATTGTGCCAAAAAATACTCCCAAATGCACGGGCTCAGAACGGAGCTAGGTTCAAAGACGTCCAAGCTCCAGCATGGTATGCCATGCCCCTTAATTATATTTTTTACATAGCGCAGTTTATATAGCACTTGCACTTGTTTGTACACCAGTGCAAGTGCAATTTATAGAAATATCCCAAATATGACACCAAAGTCATAAGGTTCCAAAACATAGAAAATCACCTACAAAATATGCACAACTCAGCCACAAATAAATAATCAGTAATATCTTTATTAGTACATTAAAAATTCATATAAAAATATAAATTACAAGAAATCCTTATTCTAGAACAATTGCTTTCTGGCAAATTAGTGATCATATTGTGCAAAAAGTAGTGAAACATAAAAAAAAACCTTTATAAACTTGATATCACTGTAATCGTATTGACCCTCAGAATAAAGATAACATGTTTTTATGATGCCCAGTGCACCACGCAAAATTTAGAACATAAAAATGTATGGCAAAGACATTTTTTCACATCCTACTAAAAAAGAAAATGTCATCTATAAGGCTGGGTTCACACCAGAGTTTGAACTACATTCGGGGTTACCGTCCACTTGGATTCGGACCCCATTATAGTCTATGGGCTCCGCAGGTTTCAGGGGGTAACCACACTTTACTCATATTAGCTTTCTGTTTTTCGGGTCCTCAAGCTGACCCCAATGTTCCCCAAACTGGTGCAATAGAAAAGTACAACTCGTTACGCAAAAACTAAGCTTTCATATGACTATGCTGACATTAAAATGAAAACATTATGGCTTTTAAGATAGATAAAGGACCATGTCTGTAAGTATCAAATTAATCCGTGTTCTCAATAGGATAAGAATAAATATATATTTTCCACATTGTCCTGTATCGTTAATAATTATCAGGTAGAAGTAGAGGTCATTATGGAGAACTGAGGATTGAAGTGCTCCAAACAGTGCAGAGTTCAGGAAAGTAGTGTGTGTGCTATAGCATGGTTAAAGGAAATGTGTGGTTATTTCCTATTGTCTAACAACTAAAGACCAATTATGCTTTCATGTTATTGTTACATAATAACTGACTATTACAAAACTTATTCCAGAATGTGACTTTAAAAGGTGTTAAAATGCATTATTTTCTAAGTAACTGTTAGACGAACTCAAATTAAATGGGTATTTAAGCTGATAAAATGTATGGTAAGTAACTCTTGACAGAATAATTATTGAAACATAAAAGCCAAATAATCCGAGATGTGCCTGTCATTCTTTGACATTGTTGGCATTTACATAGTTATTTTGCTCATGTTTTGTTCCTGTCTTTCTCATGGTTGCAACAGTGTGGTAAAATGCAGTCTGCACATTAATGAAAGCATTAGAAATAAGAAATTAGAAGGAGAATGCAAGTAACAAGCTTGTCCTTTACAAACACAAAACCAGTAACTAACATAGTATGTAGGATCATTGTTTCCCTACAAACACAAACCATATAAAATCAGGTGAAAAACACCACTGATACACAAAAACAGCAGCATAGATATCCAGATATGTAATCATCCTATACACACCTGTAATCGAAACTGTCCATGATGCATGACATATTACTTTCACATACACAAAATATTCTGTGGATGAATATTTTGCAGATGAATATCCAGCAGTTTTGATGTACTTTTCCTGGCAGACCATATGTTTATTTTATTATTATTTAAAGTGACAGTTCACTTTTGATTCAAATTGGCTATTTAATCAACACAAAAAAAACAAGAGTTTTTGTATTATACCTGTAGTATCAATTACTTTTTATTTCAGGAATGAAATGTTGCCTGAATACTGTAAACTAGCAGGCTTTATTTTTACTATAATTATGCCTTGTATGCCTTCATACACCCCGCAGCTTAGCTCAATAATATATAAAAGTCAAATTTGTCTGTTAAATGGTTGAAACATTTTCCCACTGTTATACATTTATCCCCTATTCATAGAATAGAATGGAAGATAGGAGATAAGTATCTGGGGGCCAGAGATCACAGTGATTAAGAGAACAGGTACCCATAAGTTCACCTAAGTGTTGCATATGAATGGAGCTGGTGACGCACATGCACCTCCACCATTTCATTAATTTCTATGTGGCTGCCGGAGATTGCTGTCCTGCGGTCCAATAGAAGTAGATCGAGTAGTGGTTATGCATGCGCATCACTAGTCCATTCACAAAGCGCTTAGGTGACACTATAAATCTCCAAGGAATTCATGAGAAGGGCTGATATGTAGAGTAAATTTGGAATTGGTGCATCTGTGACAAAAGGACTAAAAAGTAGGGCACCAGGTACTTTTGATAAACATTTCCTTTGTTATATTGAATTGTATAGTGAATCACAGCTTATTACCATACTCAGTTTATATACACAGCTTATTGTCATACGGCACTATTGTATATACAAAGCACTAAGTAGAGCTACATGATAATAATAGTAAATACAGTACAGACCAAAAGTTTGGACACACCTTCTCATTCCAAGAGTTTTCTGTATTTTCATGACTATAAAAATTGTAGATTCACACTGAAGGCATCAAAACTATGAATTAACACATGTGGAATTATATACTTAACAAAAAAGTGTGAAACAACTGAAAATATGTCTTATATTCTAGGTTCTTCAAAGTAGCCACCTTTTGCTTTGATTACTGCTTTGCACACTCTTGGCATTCTCTTGATGAGCTTCAAGAGGTAGTCACCTGAAATGGTTTTCACATCACAGGTGTGCCCTGTCAGGTTTAATAAGTGGGATTTCTTGCCTTATAAATGGGGTTGGGACCATCAGTTGTGTTGTTCAGAAGTCAGGTGGATACACAGCTGATAGTCCTTCTGAATGGAGTGTTAGAATTTGTATTATGGCAAGAAAAAAGCAGCTAAGTAAAGAAAAACGAGTGGGCATCATTACTTTAAGACATGAAGGTCAGTCAGTCCGAAAAATTGGGAAAACTTTGAAAGTGTTCCCAAGTGCAGTGGCCAAAACCATCAAGCACTACAAAGAAACTGGCTCACATGAGGACCGCCCCAGGAAAGGAAGACCAAGAGTCACCTCTGCTGCGGAGGATAAGTTCATCCGAGTTACCAGCCTCAGAAATCGCAGGTTAACAGCAGCTCATATTAGAGACCAGGTCAATGCCACACAGAGTTCTACCAGCAGACACATCTCTACAACAACTGTTAAGAGGAGACTGTGTGCAGCAGGCCTTCATGGTAAAATAGCTGCTAGGAAACCACTGCTAAGGACAGGCAACAAGCAGAAGAGACTAGTTTGGGCTAAAGAACACAAGGAATGGACATTAGACCTGTGGAAATCTGTGCTTTGGTCTGATGAGTCCATTTTGAGATCTTTGGTTCCAACCACCGTGTCTTTGTGCGACGCAGAAAAGTGAACGAATGGACTCTACATGCCTGGTTCCCACCATGAAGCATGGATGAGGAGGTGTGATGGTGTGGGGGTGCTTTGCTGGTGACACTGTTGGGGATTTATTCAAAATTGAAGGAATACTGAACCAGCATGGTTACCACAGCATCTTGCAGCGGCATGCTATTCCATCTCGTTTGCGTTTAGTTGGACCATCATTTATTTTTCAACAGGACAATGACCCCAAACAAACCTCCAGACTGTGTAAGGGCTATTTGACCAAGAAGGAGAGTGATGGGGTGCTACGCCAGATGACCTGGCCTCCACAGTCACCAGACCTGAACCCAATCGAGATGGTTTGGGGTGAGCTGGACCGCAGAGTGAAGGCAAAAGGGCCAACAAGTGCTAAGCATCTCTGGGAACTCCTTCAAGACTGTTGGAAGACCATTTCAGGTGACTACCTCTTGAAGCTCATCAAGAGAATACCAAGAGTGTGCAAAGAAGTAATCAAAGCAAAAGGTGGCTACTTTGAAGAACCTAGAATATAAGACATATTTTCAGTTGTTTCACACTTTTTTTGTTAAGTATATAATTCCACATGTGGTAATTCATAGTTTTGATGCCTTCAGTGTGAATCTACAATTTTTATAGTCATGAAAATACAGAAAACTCTTGGAATGAGAAGGTGTGTCCAAACTTTTGGTCTGTACTGTATATGAGAAAGAGACCAACAAAGATGATAGACAAGTATAACAGTTTTAAAAAGAAAAGGAGAAAAGACCGAAAAACCTTATACTTAGAGTCCTTTTGTTTCCAGGAAGTTTGGAGGAAAAGTATGGCCGACATTCAGCTTGTTCGCTGTCTCCCAAGATGTGACAATGTGTTTATGGAATTTACACTCTCTTGTAA
Organism: Leptodactylus fallax; assembly: GCA_947044405.1. NCBI lineage: Eukaryota > Metazoa > Chordata > Amphibia > Anura > Leptodactylidae > Leptodactylus > Leptodactylus fallax. The sequence goes on along the minus strand of CAMRHE010000108.1, from coordinate 5,654,463 downwards.
GGCGGAGCTCCTGACTTGTGCTACACCCACTTTGTGCCATAGATGACCATGAGGTTAACTTTTGTCACGACCCCCTCTCTTAGGTCTGTGTGAGTCTGGTAGTGATAGAGTTGTTAAGCCATAAACCTGGCCTGGTCTTATTACTTCAAAGAGCTTGCTGCCAGACTGGGTCATAAATCATCAGGGAGTCTGGATTTATGCTCACAGGAAGAAACATTTTCACCCCTGATCCTCCCCAACATTACTTGTATACACACATACCAATGCAATATACTGATGACACATGCATAGACACTGTATTCACTAAGGATACATGCAAGAACAACATAATCCTGTAACAATAGATACAAAAGTGGGATCCCTTCATCACACCCATTCCCATTTTACAAATAAAAACAAACAAAACATAAATAATAATAGCAATAAATAATAACAATAAACGTAATTGGCATCACCACAACTGAAAAACCCCAAACTATTAAAACATAAAAATATTCATCTTGTATAATGATCACCATAGCAAAAAAATTAAAATGCCCAAATCACTGTTTTTTTATTAATTCACCTCCCCAAAAAATTTAATAAAAGTGATTAAAAAGTCATACGTTGCCCAAAATGGTATCAAACTACTTTTCCCACAAAACGTCCTTACACAGTGTAACGTCTCTGCCTGTTCGGGTCTCTGCGCCACCCTCCGCTCGCACGTTGCAGTGAAGGAGGTGTGTTCAGTTTGATTCCTTGCATAGGTTTCTTGTTGCTCAGTCTGAACACTGTCCTAGAGTATGTAATTGATTTTCTGCCACACCCGTCTCTTTCACCTTGGTTTTCCTCTGCTCCACTAATAGTTAATCTCAGCCTTGCCTGTGTGATTGACAGCCTGTCTACCAATCCAGTCTGGGGCAGGTCCAGACTTTCTATAAACAGGTTGTCAGCCCTCACATGGTCGCTGGCTATTGATTCTGTCTTGTGACTTGTCCCTGCTAGCTCCTTTTCTGCAGTTTCCTGTATTCCTATTCCTGACGTCTGGCTTGTCTTTTGACTATTCTGTTGGATTTTGATTCTGTACTGCATTGCTCGTCTGTTACCGAACGCTTGGCTAGCTGACCTCCCTTTTTGTTGTTTGTCTTGTCTATGTTCTTTGTTGTCACTTATATTAGGAAGGGACTGATTGACCGGTTGCTGGCTGTCGCCTAGGACAGATCGGGCAAGTTAACCAGGGACAGCGGGGGGGGGGGGGGGGAATTCAGCTTTAGGGCTTACTGTCTTGTTGTGCCCCTCCCCCAGGGTTCTGCAGCAGAATAGCCAGCCCTAAATTACCTTCCGCCATTGCTTCCCTCCGGATCAGCATGGATCCTATCCAGGTACTTGCAGCCAAGATGGAGGGTTTGGCAGGCCTGGTAGCTGAGCTAGCTAAACAGGTTCAGACCCTTACTGATGCTGCTGCAGCATCCCCTGCTATTTCTACCCTTCCCAGGGTGAAGATGTTACTTCCGGATCGTTTCTTGGGGGAGAAAAAATTTGAGACTTTCCGGGAGTCTTGTCACCTGTACTTTTGGATTAACCCTCATGCATCCCAGGCCCAAATGGTGGGAGTAGTTATATCCCTCCTACAGGGGAATCCACAAGCTTGGGCCCTTAAACTCCCTCCTGGGGCTGAGGAGTGGTCTGAGTTTGAAAAAAAATTTTTGTCTCTGGGGTCTATCTATGCTGAGCCAGACCACATTGGGTTAGCAGAATCGCAACTCCTCACCATGAGGCAGGGCAAACGCTCTGCTGAGGAGTACTGCTCAGAATTCCGCAAGTGCAGCGTAACTGCAGGTTGGTGTGAGTCGGCTCTAAAGGCCCACTTTAAACAAGGCCTGTGTGACCATGTTAAGGAGGTCTGGGTTGGTCACCCAGATCCCCCTACTCTTGAGCAGGCTATGACATTGGCTGTCCGTATTGACCGTAGAATCCGGGAAAAAGTTAAAGACAGAGTAGGGTCTGTTTCCTCCAAATTTTCTGTCTCTTCCTCTCTATCTCCTGATAAACCCACTTTTTCTCCCATCACTGCTGGTGAGGAACCCATGCAACTGGGAGCTATGGATGCCAAGACTCAACAAGATCATCGTCTTCGGAATAACCTTTGCCTGTACTGTGGTACTTCAGGTCATATCATACGAGACTGCTCAATCAGGCCCCGTACACCAGCGGAAAAACTTCAGTGCCTGAGTGGTAGTCAGAAGAACCACTCAGGCAACCAGGTATTTGCTGAAAATAACAATAAGATGATGTTATCTGTGTCTCTGTCCTCTGGGGACAGATCTGTTTCTGGCCAGGCCCTAGTTGACTCTGGGTCTGCGGCAAACTTTGTCAAACTTTCGTTTGTCTCAGCTTTAGGCATTAAGCTTTTTCCGCTTGATACCCCTCGAGCGGTTACTGGAGCGGATTTTGCCCCACTGGCCAGGGGTAAGGTCCAATGTAAGACCCCCTTAATCACGTTGCAAGTAGGTTCTGCACATTCTGAGGTCATAAGCTTCTTTGTTATGGAGCATCTGTCTTCTGATATTGTTTTGGGACTTCCCTGGTTGAACCTCCATAAACCTATTTTTGATTGGGGTAAAAGGAAGTTAGTAAAATGGGGAGATCAGTGCTCATCCCACCGTATTGCTTTGCACACCTTGTGTCACACCAGATTGTGTCAGTGAGGAGACAGTCTCGGCTACTAAGGGTTGGAAACGCCAGGCGAATAAAAAACGTTTGCCTGGTCTACCAGCACCTCTTGTTGTTCAGGGAGATCTGGAATTTAAGGCAGAGAAAATACTAGGTCCTTCTAAAACTGGTTTATCTGGTGAGGGTCTGGTGGCCCCTCATAAAGGGGGGGAACTGTAACGTCTCTGCCTGTTCGGGTCTCTGCGCCACCCTCTGCTCGCATGCTGCGGCGAAGGAGGAATGCTCAGTTTGATTCCTTGCATAGGTTTATTGTTGCTCAGTCTGAACACTGTCCTAGAGTATGTAGTTGATTTTCTGCCACACCCGTCTCTTTCACCTTGGTTTTCCTCTGCTCCACTAATAGTTAATCTCAGCCTTGCCTGTGTGTTTGACATCCTGTCTACCAATCCAGTCTGGGGCAGGTCCAGACTTTCTATAAACAGGTTGTCAGCCCTCACATGGTCGCTAACTATTAATTCTGTCTTGTGACTTGTCCCTGCTAGCTCCTTTTCTGCTGTTTCCTGTATTCCTATTCCTGACCTCTGGCTTGTCTTTTGACTATTCTGTTGGATTTTGATTCTGTACTGCATTGCTCGTCTGTTACCGAACCCTTGGCTAGCTGACCTCCCTTTTTGTTGTTTGTCTTGTCTGTGTTCTTTGTTGTCACTTAGGTATTAGGAAGGGACTGATCGACTGGTTGCTGGCTGTCACCTAGGACAGATCGGGCAAGTTAGCCAGGGACAGCGGGGGGTTCAGCTTTAGGGCTCACTGTCTTGTTGTGCCCCTACCCCCAGGGTTCTGCAGCAGCACTGGGGAATTGCTCAACTGGCAATTCCCTTACACACACCGCTTTACTGATGGAAATAAAGAGTTCTGAGGTGGGAAAGTATTACAGATTGCTACCCATTTTTTTGTACACGTATACAACTTTCTTCTAAGACATTAGTATTATAAATAGCATGTTCTGAAAAATGGGAAATAAGTAAAAGGTTGTCTGTTGTCCTTTTCTTTCAGGCTACAAATAGAAGGGTTGAATATATCCATAATACTTGACAGTAGTAGAACCATTGTGATGTGCTAAAGGTAAACTTAGTATAGCACAGAGGAAGTCAAGAAAGACTGGATTGCCACATAGTAGAACAAGGTTAGAAAACCCTGTGAATATTTTTACATATCCCAGAATGTCATTATTTATTTGGCTATTTATTGATGTGACAGCTGGACAATAAAAGTGACAAGATGTGGACTTTAATGCAACAATGTGGTTTGGATGATAGGATTGTTGATTGAAGAGGTTTTCCATAAACATAACCATATTTCAATTTGTAGTCTATAGATAATTTTCTCTTTAACCCTCTCAGCAGTGACAGTCTATTGTCTAGGTCAGTTGCCAGTGGATACACCAAATGTGCATCACAATATCATCTCTTTATGACAGTTGGCATTGATAAATTCCTTCCACTGTCTTCACTAAAAACTGAAAAGGTAATAAATAAAACCAGTAAAATGTAAAAATAAATAAATGCAAATTAATAAGGCTGGTTTCACACCATGGTTGTAGATTCCATTGTTTTGATTTATCAGAGAATCAGAACAATGGACATTAAAACTGACAGAAAGACTGATACAAACAGAACACTTTCCATTTGTATCAGTCACCAATGAGTGCAGTGTTTAAAAAAAAAAATCTGGAACAGCCTTATACTTTCCATTCCTTTTCAAGCCATTCCTGACTTTGGCTCAAAAAATGCATAGTTGCGTTTCTGCAACATGGAGTCTCAGCCTTAGTCTAAGCCTTAACATGTCCACTGCAGAAAAATATCTGCAGCAGACTTTGTGATTTCAAAAACCGTTGTGTTTTTGTAAATCACAGCAAATCAATTATGCCTATAGAAACACTGTCATGTCCTTATAGGTATAATTGAAGCAGAAAGCCCGTAGAGGAAAACTTTGCAGACTTTCTGTGAAGCCGGGGGCCGCTCATGTGGCATAAACTGCGGCGTTTTACGGTCCTGCAAAGTGGAGTCTAGTGAATTCCATCCACACATTGCAGAAAAATACCCGCATCAGAAATGTTGCGATCTCCAAATCGATTTCGTTTTTGGAAATCGCAGCATGTCAGTTACACCTACGGTAATGCTGGCAGTTTCCCTATAGGTGTGAGAGGCAGGCAAAAACGCCACACTTACCCATGTTTGACAACCTGTATATTTTGAATGAATTTGTGATGAGCTGTACAGTTGTATATAGTTTCACGTTATATTGTATGGACAAATGCCCGCAGTGTTGCCCTTTGGCAACAAGATGCCACTGTTCCCTCCTGCTGTTCCTCCACAGACTTATATAGAGACCTGTTGGTAGAAGGAAGTGCTACACAGGAAGCTCTGATGTGGCCATTTGAGTTAGTCAGTCTCCAAGCATCTGTGAAAGGCAGAGATGCTGGAATAGGATCTGTCGCCATCAGCGCTAGAGAACTTTCTGCCAGAACCCAGAGTAGCGCTGGGTGAACAGAAATGAACTCTTCTACACTCCTCACCTTAGATGGGAGAAGATCGCACAGGAGAGCACCACTGGGGAGCAACAAAAGCCAGAACTTGTGAGGAGCCGCATCATGAACTGCGACTGAACGTATGACAGTGCAGAGACAGTCCCACTCGCAGTGAAGGAGATCCCGCATCAACAGCAGCTATTTCCACAACCCGGGTTGGTAAGCCTGAACTCAGGTCCGCTGCGTGATGGTGGTCTACAACGTGCACCCAACAATAGTTAGCTTTGGTGCCAAAGTGTAGGATTAGGGTGTTAGCACTTTCTATTGACACTCAGTTCAGCCTGTTGCTATTAGTTAAAGACAGCATCTTCAGTTAATTATTATTTGCATTAAGGACTTTGGATTCTTCACCATTTCCTGTTGCAACCTGACCTCAGAGGATCCTGTGCATTTCTGAGCTATTACCAAGTCCATCAAATTGCCTGTTTTCCACTTGCTCAGGACTGGATACTGATATTCACTAGGGGTTACCAGGGAGGTCTGGTTTTAGAGTTTGCTATAAGTTTATTAGCCCCTGCATCACTGGTAAGCCAGCTTTACACACAAAACACTTCCTTCTTTATCAGTGGAATTAATAGGTAAGTGGGGCGGCCGTCCGAAACGGGCCCGTCGGTAGGCAAACTATAGCGAAGTAGTTTGGACATATAGAGCCTACCAGGTTATGCAGCACAGGGGTCTCGGCTATCCAGTCGAGCGTGTGTGAAATTCTGTGTGGTTATTTTACCGTGGCCTTAGTAAAAGTACGATTTAGCTTAACTGGTATTGAGTTATCCTTCTTGTCTGTGAGTTCGCTGTATTCTGGGGAGTCCACCCCTGTCACCGCTTACATAGGTATAATGGAAACCTCTGTGGACTTTCTGTGAAAAGCACTGCAGGAAAAACTGTGATGCATTGCCGTCGCACTTTTTCCTGCAGCGCTTCTTTGCTGCGGCCTGCTACGTGGGGCCTTAGCCTAAAACAGCATATACAGTAAGTGGTTTAATAGCCATTTTGCTGGTGGTAGACTCCCTTTAAAATACAAGATTTCAAAAAGAAAAACTTTGCTTTAATTGTGAAAGCCCAAAACACTACCAGTGTAAGAAGTCAGTCAGTGTATGGAGGGATCTGTGAAAACAGACAAAAATGGAACAGGAACTATATTTTGATGGTCCATTGTAATGGACCATCTAAATATCAGTCATGTGAATAGGCCCCATTCATTGACATTGAAAATAAGGCTGCTGTGTGATGGCCATTAAAAAATGTCCGCCATACATGTGAATATATGGTTAGGATAAGAATATTTAACAAGGTAATTTATTTGTGAGTGAATTTATGTTTTATCTTTTCTACTTTTTGCACTAAATATCTCTGCTTATATAAGGATTTCAGATTTAATAAAGAATAAGTGTAACCTTAAAAAAAAACAAAAAAACACTTTACTCCAATCACTTTCTCTTCTTCTTATGTATCTAAATTTACCTTTAATTTAATCACATTTTTATTTCCTTGCATTTAAATAAAACCTTTTATATGCCTTGTATGAATCCATTAATAGAATGATGGTTGATTATTTCTGTAAATGGTTTCTTTTCTTTATAACACATAACATAGTCAACATTTCTTTCTAAATGATATGAACTCTTGATCCAGGTTTTCATCTATGCTTCTCATAGACATAAATCCCGTCTCCCATCTGTTCATTAACTGACTCAATAAAGCTAATTGAAAGAGATAAAGCTTCTCTCAATAGAGCATTTCTGAGTGATTTATTTCAAGATCATGCAGAAAACAGATAAAGCCGCTCTCGGAAGTCACCACTCTTTATTACTGTGTCTCGGTGATCCAAAGTGCTGATAAGGCTGGCTGGGCCAGATTTTAGAAGACTCAACAACTTAGAAAAGCCTCTGTCACTATGCTAAACAAATCCTTGCAGTGGTTTACAGCACAGTGACAGTAGTGTGCTGTGTGCAGCACTTTTCTTATGATCTGTATTTGCCAATTCATCAGATGACAGGGTCTGCTTGAACCAGAAGTGAAAGGACTGTGTTATTTCATTACAGCATGGGTCCTATGTAAGCATTAAAATACATACATTTTAGAATGACTTTATTCGATGAGGTAGAAGCTTGCAATATATTATTAGGTCATAGCCTAAGGGTGCTCTAACATGAAGCGAAATTTATTGAGAAAAATGCACTAGAATTTTGGCATCATTTGCGCCAAAAAGTGTCTAACGTTGTGTGCCACATTTCTCAAGAGTTTTAGACAATTTTTAGAGATTGGCATGAAAGAGGGAAAGGGCCATGGCCTCACAGGAAAGGAATATGACTTAAGTTGCAAAACCAAGTGCCATTGGTGTAATGTTAGACTAGACAGTCCAACAATACATCAGATTTATCAAACAGCATCAGACACTTTGAAATATCTGGTGTAGTTTAGGACTGTTTAGTCTAATTTTCATTAAAACACAGACACTGTTAGCAAATCTGCCCCATGATGTTCTGAATGTTGCTATAGTCGCATCAGTGCTGGGGCTGCCAACGCTTTTACATAACTAAGCCAATGCCAGTTAGTTACATCTTAGTTCTCATTACTGACTGCACAGTAAAACTGCAAGGCAAATAATGGGAAATACCCTGTAATTAATCAGAGTTTTACCTAGTTACATGAAAGATCCTATGAAGGTCCTATGGCCACTTCAAAACACTGTGTGAAAGCCCCTCAAAGGAATTGTGCCCAGCATGATTTCCCACAGTGTTAACAGCTGATTCAGAAAAATAAGTATATACTTCAATCAAAACTGAGATTAGAATCTAAAAAGAACATCCTGTGGTTGAACTATCAGTGAATTTCTAAATCTAAATATAATATTAATTACCTACTTAGTTTACAAAACAGAAATCAACAAAAAATAAATAAAAACAAACTTATTTTTTTTTTTATTCCTTATTTATATATACAATTAGTAGATATCATATTTCATCTCATATTGTGGTCCACATGCCCACAATGAACTACCTCACAAATCGACCTCAATACGTGAGAGCCCAAGACTGTGTGTCAGGTACCGTGATCTGTAATACGGGGGCACCTCAGGGTACGGTTCTCGCCCCTTTCCTCTTCACACTGTACACTGCTGATTTTAGGTGCAACTCATCCAGCTGCTACCTACAGAAGTATTCTGACGACTCTGCAATAGTAGGCCTCATCACAGACGATGATGACAAGGAGTACAGAGAACTGAACCGGTTTTTGTGGACTGGTGCCACCAGAACCACTTGAAGATTAACGCGGGGAAGACCAAGGAGATGGTGGTGGACTTCCGTAAAGGCAGATGCCCTCCAAAACCAGTGGACATCCTGGGGACGGGCATCGAGATTGTGAACACCTATAAGTACCTGGGTCTGCTCCTTAATAATAAGCTGGACTGGGCAGATCATATGGAGGCCCTGTACAGGAAGGGCCACAGCAGGCTCTACCTGCTTAGGAAGCTGAGAGCCTTTGGAATCCGGGGGGCACTTCTTAGGACTTTCTTCAACTCGGTAGTGGCATCAGCCATCTTCTTTGGAGTGGCCTGCTGGGGGAGCAGTATATCAACCAGGGACAGAAATAAACTTGACAAGCTGATTAGAAGGGCCAGCTCTGTCCTGGGGAGCCCACTGGACCCAGTGCAGGTGGTGGGTGACAGAAGGATACTGTCCGTGGTGAGCTCCATGCGGGAGAATAACTCCCATCCCATGCATGAGACTGTGATTGCGCTGGGCAGTACTGTCAGTGACCGACTGCTCCACCCTAGGTGTGAGAAGGAGCGCTATCGGAAGTCTTTCCTCCCCACCGCGGTTAGGCTGTACAACCAACATCGACCTAAGCGGAGATCATTACATACAGAGAACTGAAATATCTCTCTGCCTGTTAAATCCCCCCCCCCCCCTCTGCTACGTCCTATCTGTCTGTCTGCTATTAATGTAATGCCTCTCACCTTGGAACATTCCTGTACATGTTGTATTTGTATTTGTATCTGCTTATCTTATCTTATCTTTGCTGCTGTAACACACTGAATTTCCCCACTGTGGGACTATTAAAGGACTATTATTATTATTATTATTATTATTATTATTATTATTATGAAATATTCACTCTTATTAATAATCTATCGTATAATAGTGCCAACATTTAAATTACATACAAATTAACCTAACACATAAAGACAAATACGCAAGCAAAAAAACACCACCAGGCCCCCCACTCCCTCCTTAATCCTTTTACTTCAAACTGTAATTCTGTCATTTATTCAGATGATCCCTGAAATTTTACCCATTTTGCCCAGATTTTCTGAAATTCTGTCCTATATCCTCTTACTGAAGGTTAAGTCTTCCATATGGATAATTTTGTTCACTTCTGTCCAACTTTGTACTTATCACCATGTATGTATATATGCTCTAGCTCCATCAAACAATTCAATAATGAATTTTTATGCTCCCTGATTGGGATATTTATGTTTCAGTATCCTGCATTCCCAAAAATAGAAGAAAAATCAAACCATACTCGGTCTCATACCTCCAACAATAGGGTGGATAAGACTTCTTAATTCTATGAATCTTGATACCACCTGGTATATATAACTTGACATCAAATTCTGTTCATCTTTAAAATGCAGCTCTCTAAAAAGCCCCTGCTTTCCTCCATCTTTGGAAAATGTAATCCTTAACCACAGGTATACATTCCAGGGTGTTCAAGATCGGCACTTTGTCCCATTTTGTCAGGGTTGGTCCGATCATTGGGTATCTCCTCATTCCCATAACTAATGTTTTGTTAAACCAATTCTACCTAAATTTATTTCTGAAAATGCTTGTTTCATAAATATCCATCTTTTATTTTCCCCATGGCAGACCAGTCCACCACTTTATTCAAATGTATTGCTTGAGAATACGTTGTAAAATCGAGCAGACCCATCCTACCTAGGTTTCTAGACCTTCCCATCAGGATCTTATTTTAATCAGGAACATTCATTTTAATTGCTGCTCAACAACCAAACCTTTAAATATAACCTTTTTCCCATCTCTGAAAGTCTTCTTTAATAGGAGATAATGATTTTGGAAAATTATGTACCGTGTTTCCCTGAAAATAAGACACCCCCGAAAGTAAGACATAGGAGAGGTTTTGTAGAATTGCCCAATATAAGGCATCCCCCGAAAGTAAGACGTACCATAGGAGCTTTCCCGAACAGAACATACCATATACTGCTGTCGTCCCCTACCTTCACCATTCAGCATCCTGAGCCTGTTGCTTTCCTTGTTGTCCCCCTTTGTCCCGCTGCCGTTATCCTGTACGGTACCGGTACGATGCCCCTGCTGCGTTGTACCGCATGAGTGTGCAGTGGTGAGCGTTCTCCTGGTGTCGGGAAGCAGAGCCTGTCCTTGCTGTGCAATTCTGCTGTAACGATTCTGCTGAGGACGTCACTTTGCGTCGCGACGTCGCTCCGCGTCACGTGACGCCGGCCTGGTCCAGCATTGAAGAAGGCAGAAGTAGCGCACGGGCATTCACCGGAGCGAGGAACAGGTAAGCAACGTTGTTTTTTATGTTAGTATTCTCCCCTGGGTCTCCGATCATTATACTCTGGGGTCTGAAAAGACCCCAGAGTATAATAATTGTTCATGGGTGGTCCACAATGGAACATAACGGTATAATACTGTGTGCCGGGGCCACTATGGGATATGATACCGGTACTGTGTGCAGGGGCCAATATAAGGAACGATACTGTGTGCAGGGGCAAATATGAGGAATGATACTGTGTGCAGGGGCCACTATAGGGAATGATACTGTGTGCAGGGGCCACTATAGGGAATGATACTGTGTGCAGGGGCAAATATGAGGAATCATACTGTGTGCAGGGCCCACTATAGGGAATGATATTGTGTGCAGGGGCCACTATGGGGAATGATACTGTGTGCAGGGGCCACTATGGGGAATGATACTGTGTGCAGGGCCACTATGGGGAATGATACTGTGTGCAGGGGCCACTATGGGGAATGATACTGTGTGCAGGGGCCACTATGGGGAATGATACTGTGTGCAGGGGCCACTATAGGGAATGATACTGTGTGCAGGGGCCACTATGGGGAATGATACTGTGTGCAGGAGCCACTATGGCACATAATAGTGTGCGCAGGAATGCGTTCTTTTTTTGGGGGGGGGGGGTTTGGGTGGGCGATATTGGCGGGCGATTGGGGGCAGCAATTCGGGGGAGGGGGGGCCCATGTCAAATGTTCGCCTGGGTCCAGGAATTGCTGTTGGAGATCGCTGCTGTGAGACAGGTAAAGTATCTGATTTTGGATGCTTTTGGGATCTACGGTATAAGTTGCATCCTACCGTAAAAGGCTGCATCAATTAGATTTAAATTACACCCAACACGTACCGGTATATAACTCGTGAACATGTGGCTGGGTGCTTGGATGCGTTTTTGCTGCAGTAGGATCGCACCCTACTGTATTCCGTAGTTTTAAGTAAAACCGGTACCGGTAAATAAAAACGGTACCGTAGGTGGTGTCAGAAGTACAAGAAATAAACAGTGCTGGTTTAATTTTACCCCTAGAACATGAGTGCTAAATGAAAGAGCTATTCTGTCGAGTACAAGAAGGGAATTGTGGAAGACTCTTGGGGCAAAAATCTTACTGATTTCTGCAAAGAGAAGATGTTGAGTATCCGATTGGTCCAAAAATGGCGAGCAGATTACCGTAACCTCAGTCAACAAATGGACAATGGAAATGCTAAAAAGCGCAAGTGTGGATCAGGTCGGCAACCATTATTTTCTGAGCTAGAAGAACTGATCTGTGATTGGGTTGTTGACAGGAGAGCAAAGGCTTTAGTTGTGAATAGGGCTCAGATTCAAGAATTTGCCCTTGCAATGGCACCCCAGTTCGATATAACCCCCATAGAATTCAAAGCATCAAAACACTGGATAGATAATTTCCTTCAGCGAAGTGAACTGTCTTTAAGACGATCCACAACACTGTTTAGGCTGGAAGATGCTGAAATTATTAAACGTGCATTTGCATTCAAGTCCTTTATTGATGACACTGACTTCTCTAAATACAATCTTTCCAACAGGATTGCTATGGATGAAACTGCAGTGTTTATGGGCCAATCATCTCAGACAACAATTGAACAGCGGGGTGCCTCCTCAGTGTACATTCCCTCCACTATGTACGAAAGTACACGTGTTACCTGTATTTTGGCAATTCGTCTAGATGGCACTAAAATTCCACCTTTAATAATTTCAAAGGGCAAGAAGGATAAGATTGAACGTGTTTCAGGCATTTTTATTCTTGAAACTGAAAAAGCCTGGGCCACACAAGCCGTTATAAGGAAGTGGGTCGATTTAATGCTACCGCTTGTTATGCGAGGAAGCCAAAGAGGCCTGCTAGTCTGGGATGCAGCCAGCACACACCATGCTAAAGGTATGAAGACATTTCTTCACGAAAGAAAAATAGATCAAATAATGATTCCCGCAGGAATGACAGCCTATCTCCAGACTCTTGACATTGCTATAAACAAGCCATTCAAGGACCATTTGCGCTCAGAAATAAATGAGTACATTGAAAATAGAATGGAGAGAAATCAGCGTGGAAATTTTGTAAAGCCTAAACTGCAAGAGGTTGTGACTTGGGTGAAAAATTCATGGGAGAAAATCACTGACAGCTGCATTGCAAATGCAGTACGAGCAGGCTACCTTGACAAGAAGTACTCATTCAAGGACAGTGCAATTGCTAAACATGAGAGATATGGGTCGATGATTCTGAAAGAAATGGAGTCACAACAAATTCAACAGGAAATTAATGGTTTGGATTGTTATGATGATGTCCTAGAAGATGATGACATAACTGTCACTGAATAAATTTGACTTTCTATTTATACTGTAAATATTGGTAAATGTACCACACTGTTAAATGTTGTACATGGAAATAATGGTACGGTAGTAGTAAGAAATTCTTGATAGGATTCACTGTTTGGTTATGCTGGTTTGTGATGACAACTACTGTACAGTACCGTATATAATAAATGTTCATTTTTTTGTTCAGCAATAAATGTGAATTCTTCTTCATTGAAAAAAAAATAAGACATCCCCTGAAAATAAGACACAGCACATCTTTGGGAGCAAAAATTAATATAAGACACTGTCTTATTTTCGGGGAAACAGGGTAGGATGCCAGATCTGCAGTTAGGCCAATACCTAGTTATTTTAATACCTTGTCAGTCCATCTAAGTTAAAAATTAGCCACCAACAGTGACTGGATCTCTCCTGGTAATGAAACATTGAAGACCTGTGAATTAGACATATTAATTTTAAAAGCTGAGAGAGTTGAATATCCCTCATATTCTTTCATTACATAATGATATGCTGGGTTTAGTTAAAAAAAAAAAAAATCATCAGTACTGTATATCTGGCGATCTTGTGGTCCTGTGCCTTAATTTTGATATCTGATATATCTTGGTTCATAAAAATTCTCCATTGGAAGGATTCAAGGGTCAGAACAAAGACCAAAAGGGATAGTGGCATCCTTGTCTCGTTCTTCTTCCGATCTTATAGGAAATGGGCAAGGTCCCATTTACCTTCACTTGTATTGCTGTCCTGGAATTCAGGGGCAAGATCCATAAGTGCATACTGGCTCCTAATAGCAAATACTTTAATATAGTCCAAATCAAGGACCATTTTACCCTATAAAATGTCTTTTTGGCATCCATTGATAACAACATCAGTGGAACATTCTATGAATGGGAATAATGGAATGGAATATTTATTGCTTTAATGGTGTTGTCCCTGTTGTCTGACCTAATCACCATATACATATACAGTGCTGGCCAAAAGTATTGGCACCCCTTCAATTCTGTCAGATAATACTCAATTTCTTCCAGAAAATGATTGCAATCACAAATGCTTTGGTAATAATATCTTCATTTAATTTGTCGTCAATGGAAAACCACAAAAAGAATTGTCAAAAAGCCAAATTGGATATAATTCCACACCAAACATAAAAAAGGGGGTGGACAAAAGTATTGGCACCCTTTGAAAAATCATGTGATGCTTCTCTAATTTGTGTAATTAACAGCACCTGTTACTTACCTGTGGCACATAACAGGTGGTGGCAATAACTAAATCACACTTGCAGCCAGTTGAAATGGATTAAAGTTGACTCAACCTCTGTCCTGTGTCCTTGTGTGTACCACATTGAGCATGGAGAAAAGAAAGAAGACCAAAGAACTGTCTGAGGACTTGAGAAGCAAAATTGTGAGGAAGCATGAGCAATCTCAAGGCTACAAGTCCATCTCCAAAGACCTGAATGTTCCTGTGTCTACCGTGCGCAGTGTCATCAAGAAGTTTAAAGCCCATGGCACTGTGGCTAACCTCCCTAGATGTGGACGGAAAAGAAAAATTGATGAGAGATTTCAACGAAAGATTGTGCGGATGGTGGCTAAAGAACCTCGACTAACATCCAAACAAGTTCTAGCTGCCCTGCAGTCCAAGGGTACAACAGTGTCAACCCGTACTATCCGTCGGCGTCTGAATGAAAAGGGACTCTATGGTAGGATACCCAGGAAGACCCCACTTCTGACCCAGAGACATAAAAAAGCCAGGCTGGAGTTTGCCAAAACTTACCTGAGAAAGCCAAAAACTTTTTGGAAGAATGTTCTCTGGTCAGATGAGACAAAAGTAGAGCTTTTTGGGAAAAGGCATCAACATAGAGTTTACAGGAAAAAAAAAAGAGGCCTTCAAAGAAAAGAACACGGTCCCTACAGTCAAACATGGCAGAGGTTCCCTGATGTTTTGGGGTTGCTTTGCTGCCTCTGGCACTGGACTGCTTGACCGTGTGCATGGCATTATGAAGTCTGAAGACTACCAACAAATTTGGCAGCATCATGTAGGGCCCAGTGTGAGAAAGCTGGGTCTCCCTCAGAGGCCATGGGTCTTCCAGCAGGACAATGACTCAAAACACACTTCTAAAAGCACTAGAAAATGGATTGAGAGAAAGCACTGGAGACTTCTAAAGTGGCCAGCAATGAGTCCAGACCTGAATCACATAGAACACCTGTGGAGAGATCTCAAAATGGCAGTTTGGAGAAGGCACCCTTCAAATCTCAGGGACCTGGAGAAATTTGCCAAAGAAGAATGGTCTAAAGTTCCAGCAGAGCATTGTAAGAAACTCATTGATGGTTACCGGAAGCGGTTGTTCGCAGTTATTTTGTCTAAAGGTTGTGCTACCAAGTATTAGGCTGAGGGTGCCAATACTTTTGTCTGGCCCATTTTTGGAGTTTTGTGTAAAATGATCAATGATTTGACTTTTTTTTTCATTCTCTTTTGTGTTTTTTCATTGCAAGCAAAATAAATGAAGATATTATTACCAAAGCATTTGTGATTGCAAACATTTTCTGGAAGAAATTGAGTATTATCTGACAGAATTGCAGGGGTGCCAATACTTTTGGCCAGCACTGTATTGGATTTTTCAGTAATTTCCCCACTTTGTATTCTCACACTCTAATGTTTGTTTCACTGAGTCAGTATTTGGTCAGTATTATTTTTTTTTTTATGTGGGGCTAGGACTTTGAATACTTTTTGGTGTGGGGTATATTGTGATTTTTTTATGTATTCATCAGCTTTTCCTAGGGCCAGCAGGATATTTTCATGTATTAAAAGTGGTATGGACTCATAGGACTGGGATGTAATATTACCACTTTATAAATTATTGGCATGGCCTCATCTTGAATATACAGTTCAGTTCTGGGTACCAGTTCTTAGAAAGGATATTCTAGAGTTGGAAAAGGTACAACAGAAGACCACAAAGCTCATAAGGGACATGGAGGACCTCAGTTATGAGGAGAGATTTATGGAATTAAATCTGTTTTGTCTTTAGAAGAGGCAAACGGGGAGATTTGATAAACCTATATAAAATAAATATAAATGTCCCATACAGGAAATATGGAGAAAAGCTGTTCCATGTAAAAACCCCTGAAAAAGCAAGGGGACACTCCCTCCATCTGGAGAAAAAATAAAAAAATAATAATAATCTCCAGAGGTGACAAGGCTTCTTCACTGTAAAGACTGTGGATCTGTTGTATAGCCTACCCCAGGAGCTGGTCAATGAAGAAACAGCAAACAGCTTCTAAATATCTTAGATGCCTTTTTACAGCAAAATAGCAATGATGCTTATGGTAATGTATACTGTAGAATGCCTAGTTCCTTTACTCATCCCGTCGTTTATGCCCTTTCCCATTCCTTGGTTGAACTTGATGGACATATGTCTTTTTTCATCTGGAATAACAATGTAACTATGTCTGACTGTCATTGACATTGGAGCACCTGTTCTGACTGTGCAGTTGTTTATTCTTAAGTGCCATATTTTTTATATCCCATACTGTGCACTATACACTAGTTGTTAAAATAAAAATAAAATCAACAATATAGACCATGTTTTTTGATCTTCATGACACAAATACAATATATATTTTCTTCAATTCGTAAAGGTCAGCTCAAACGTTAATCATATTAACACGTGGCATAATTAGACACAAGGCTTGGGGGACAGATAAAGGCATACAAATACCAGTGTTACATTTATACATTGAAATAAAAATTTGTAATGTACTGTACAATGAGAAATAGATTGCAAAAGAAATGTTTTGCCTACAAGTTCTTCCTGAGGCTAAGAACAGTCCCTGTAGAAGGGATATCCCCTGTAAATCTGCATATGCTCCATCAAGATCCATCATTAGCTTAGAGGTATTTGTTCTTTGGGTCTTCCATACTTTTTGAAGCAATTCCTATCTACTCTGCATTCAATGCTATTTAATGTGTTTGATATCTTTTTGCAGAAATCTAAGGGTATTTCAGTCTACTACTCAAACAAAGAAACAACTGATATGATATGACAATGCAGCCCTGTTGTTCTCTTAGAAACTGATGTAGATGATGTGTTTATTAGAAGAGACTTATAAGCGCTGAACAGCTTGCCATGACACAGGTGCTTTATGGAAGATTGTCCTTAGTGCTCTAGGTGAAACACAGAATTCTGATGAGTCTTTTTCATTGACTTTTATTGCAGAAGAGATACAGTAAGTGAATTTACTGCACTTCATTTCACCAAAGTTAAATGGACAACATCGAGGGGATTGTGTTATCATCATGTGTGAAGTCTCATAAAATTCCTTTCAGCTTTTTCTGTTATTGTAGGTTTTCTTATGGGTAATTGGATGATGCAGTCACCCTGATTTTTACAGTCCAGAAATGTCAGATAAATCAGCGCTTCTATGTGTATATATGCAAAACAAGGTGTAATGGAAAATGGGTATGAACTCAGCTCATCACCTAATCGATTTGGCTCTGAACAACTTCTAAAGGCGTTGTCTACATGATCGCCCATGGTTTTTACCCTTTAACCTATATACAGTGATCTGGACTTGTAGAGAGACCACCAGGTTGTTACCTCGTGAAGTGGTCCTGGTATAGGTGACCCATGACCAAGCAGGCCAAGAGACAGTTGCTGTGTATTGTGTTATATTGTTTTTGTTATTGGTATTTTTCTGAAGAGTTGCCAATTGTGCAGGGTGAGTTCTCATTGACATAGACTACTTTTGAACAGTATAAAAAACTGTAGAGAATCTGTATAAAATTAGATGAAGGAGGCCAAACATATTATTACTGCTGCTACAGAGTAGGAAGAGATGGCCAAGTCAATTAAGAAGGAGGATAAAACCTTCTTTAGCTATAGAAATGGAAAATGGAAAATCAGAAATGGAGAGAGCAACTTTATTGATGGGCATAAGGCTGTCACTGACCATTTGAATTGTTACTTTTGTTCGGTATTTTCAGAAGGCGACTTCAAAATTGAAACTTGTATGGGCGTAGCGTTACCGCTAGTTTTAAGGGCTCAGACACAATGTTTTTGGAAGCTGATGTTTTGGTTGAATTGGCAAGTTTAAGGTCAAATAAGGCCATAGGTCGTGACGGTATCTATCCCAATCCCTTAAACATCACCTCCTAAAAGGTGATGTACCTGATGATTGGAGAAATATTGGAGGCAAATATTGTCCCCATCCACCTGAAGGGTAGCAGAGAAGAAGCTGGAAACTGCAGGCCAGTTACCTTAAAAATAACAAAAAAAAATAATGGAAACAATTCTTTAAAAGATAATTGACCACCTAAAAACTGCAACTTGTTGGATGGAAAACAGCTTTTCAGATTTTACTGAGGGTAGTTCATGTCAAAATATCAAAACAAAACTTTTTGATTTCTTGGATTATGTCACAAAACAGTTGGATGAAGGTGGCGCCGTAGATATCTACAATGTAGATTTCAGCAAAGCATTTGCTACAGTGCACATACAGAGCTGATAGATTTAATCCCTGGCTAGTTCAGTGGATTGGTAGATGACAGATAAACAGATTTCATTGTGTTGTTATTAGCATGCACTCTGACAAATATTTTTGTAGGTGACATATGAGAAGGTTTGGAAGGTAAGGATTTTCTGTTTGCCAATGATACAAAGGTCTGTAATAATAATAGGGTTGAGATTCCTGGAAGTGTTTGTAACATGGAAAAAGATCTAGCTTTACTGGATAAATGGTCCAAACAATGGAAACTGCTGTTCAATGTTTCCAATTGTAAATTAATGCACTTAGTAAATATGATCGTTGGGTCCTAATATGAGTCAACCGTTCAGCCAGGCAGCACAGAAAGAAAGTATGGTACTCAACGGTATAGCTAGAGGTATAACCAGTATGAAGAGAGAGATTGTGATCCTGCTGTATAGTGCAGAAGTGGGACAACATCTTGAATACTGTGTCCAGTTCTGGAGATCCCACCTACAAAAAGACATAGATAGAATACAATGAGTTCAAAGTTACAAAATGGTGGAGGCTCTGAAGCATAAAAAGATAACATGAGAGACTTAAAGAACTTAATCTGTAAATTAGTTGGAAGGAAGATCAGAACCAGGGTCAGAAAACACTATTTCACTGAAAGAGTAGTTGTGACTTGAAACAAATTTCCAGTACATATGGTTGGGAAATCTACAGTAAGTGAATGAGACATGCCTGAGATAAACACGCATCTATCATAAGATGAAAAGTAATTAATATAAGGACAGACTGTTTTTCTATGTTGTCCATACTTCACTACTCTGGAGACATTTCAGAATCAGTAACAAGTAGTCAGAGGTATAAATATCACAGCAGACAATGGTGAAGTAAGGTGCACAAGCCAAGGTAAAATACATAAGAGGACACTCAAAAACAGAAACACCTTACAGCAGAAACTACATGCTAGGAACCTTTGCTCAGGCACAGTGAAACTGTTGAAGCAGATTTACATATACAATATTCTAGACTTGTCACACCAGTTGTGACATGATTGAACTACTATACTTCCTGCATTCATAGTCATATCCATTGGCAACCTATCAAGATAAAAGACTGTCACCACTAAGATGGTTAAAGAAAACTTTTACAATTTAGCAAAACTGTTAAATTTTGACTATAAATGTAAATATGGTTATGTTTGTTCGAAACCATAACTTAAAAAAACAGTTGGAATTGCGAATAGCAGAAACTGCATGTAGATGTAGAAATCCTGACTGTGTTTTAAACTTGGAGTTCCTCCAGAAATAGTAAAGGTAGAACTGTGATCCTAGTGTCAAATGAAAGATGATAATAAGAAACATGGTTCTATGTTGTATATAACCTGAAATATAAGTGTCTGAAGTGACCCCCCCCCCCCGCCCCTCTAGCCTTAGATTCTCTGTATTAGAGCTATACCCCAACTTTTGGATTCACAGTCAGAAGCAGTAAGGTTTTATGCTGTCAATAACAGGGAAAAGAATACACAGAGTACAGAAAGTGGATTTCAGTGCAGGATTTCACAGAAAGGAGCCAAAATCTGTATAATACAAATTATATAATGACATAAATGCTGGCAGAAAATCAAAAATTGATTGATCAAAAATAAAAGCTTAGCTACTCTTTAACCACTTAAGGATCCTAGGCCTAAAAGTACCTTAATGACCAGACCTCATTTTTTTTGTGTCACATCATGTGGCAATAACTTTGAGACACTTTAACTTACCCATGTGATTTTGAGATTTGTTTTTTCAAGACAAATTGTGCTTCATGTTAGTGGTAAACATTGCTCAATATTTTTTGCATTTATTAAAAAAATATAGGAAATTTGATGGAAATCTGGAAAAAAAAAAAATCACAGTTTTTAAAATTTGAAATGCTCTGCTTTTTCAGACAGATAGTCATACCACCCAAAGACATTAATAAATATTATACCATATATTCGCTTTCTATTGGCATCATCTTTTAATCGTTCTTTATTTTATTTTGGACATTATAAAGCTTACAAGTGTAACAGCAATTTTCCCAAACCCATTTGTTAGGGACCACTTGATTTCTGAAGGGGATTTTAAAGGCCTATATATTAAACAACCCTCATAAATCACCCCATTTTCAAAGCTGCACCCCTCAAATAATTCAAAACAGCATTTGAGAAGTTTGTTAACACTTTAAGCATTTCGCAGGAATTAAAACAATATGGAGGTGAAATTTAGACATTTCATTTTTTTTCAATGATACATTCATTTAGTCCTAAAATTAACACATTTACAAGGGGTGAAAGGAGAAAATGCATCTCACAGTTTGTTCTACAATTTCTCCCGAGCACAGAAATAACCCACTTGTGGGTCTAAAGTGATGTTTGGGCACACGGCAGCGCACAGAAGGTAAGGAGCGACACTGGGTGTTTGAAAAGCAGATTTTACGGAATAGTTTTCAGGTGCCATGTCTCATTTGCAGAGCCCATAGAGTACCAATACCTCCAAATGTACCAATGGAAACCCTCCAAAAGTGACCCTTTCATAATCTGCTGTATGGGCACATGGTGGGGCTCAGAATGGAAACAGCACTATTTGACTTTTGGGGGGCAGATTTTACTGGAATAGTTTTTGGGTGCCATGTCGTATTTGCAGAGCCCCTAGGGTACCAATAGAATGGAAACCCCAAAAAGTTGACCCCATTTTACAAACTACACCCCTCAAGGAATTTCTCAAGGGGTATCATCATTTTAAACACAATAGTGCTTCCCAAAAATGAATGTACAAAGTGAAAATTGAATTTTTTAAAGAAATATGCCATTTCAGTTCCCCAATACTTTGTGCCCACTTTGTGTCATACTGTTTACTGTACTATACAATTTCTATTAAGCAAGGTGCATGTGTACAAGTGTTGGCTAACAGAAAAAAAAAACTCACTCATTCTACACAGAAAGTATTTAACAATAGAATATAGAGCAGTCCAGTTGGTACTGGAGATGGTTGTTATATATATATACGATGGGGAAAAAAAGTATTTAGTCAGCCACCAATTGTGCAAGTTCTCCCACTTAAAAAGATGAGAGAGGCCTGTTATTGTCATCATAGGTAGACCTCAACTATGAGAGACAAAATGAGAAAACAAATCCAGAAAATCACATTGTCTGATTTTTTATTTGCAAATTATGGTGGAAAATAAGTATTTGGTCACCTACAAACAAGCAAGATTTCTGGCTCTCACAGACCTGTAACTTCTTCTTTAAGAGGCTCCTCTGTCCTCCACTCATTGCCTGTAGTAATGGCAACTGTTTGAAATTATTATCACTATAAAAGACACCTGTCCACAACCTCAAACCAGTCACACTCCAAACTCCACTACGGTGAAGACCAAAGAGCTGTGGAAGGACACCAGAAACAAAACTGTAGACCTGCACCAGGCTGGGAAGACTGAATCTGCAATAGGCAAGCAGCTTGGTGTGAAGAAATCAACTGTGGGAGCAATAATTAGAAAATGGAAGACATACAAGACCACTGATAATCTCCCTCGATCAGGGGCTCCACACAAGATTGGGGTCAAAATGATCACAAGAACGGTGAGCAAAAATCCCAGAACCACACGGGGGACCTAGTGAATGACCTGCAGAAATCTGGGACTAATATAACAAAGGCTACCGTCAGTAACACACTACGCCACCAGGGACTCAGATCCTGCAGTGCCAGACGTGTCCCCCTGCTTAAGTCAGTACATATCCGGGCCCATCTGAAGTTTGCTAGAGAGCATTTGGATGTTCCAGAAGAGTATTGGGAGAATGTCATATGGTCAGATGAAACCAAAGTAGAACTGTTTAGTAGAAACACAACTCATCGTGTTTGAAGCATGGGGCTGGCAACATCATGCTTTGGGGCTGTTTCTCTGCAAAGGGACCAGGACGACTGATCTGTGTACATAAAAGAATGAATGGGGCCATGTATTGTGAGATTTTTAGTGCAAACCTCCTTCCATCAGCAAGGGCATTGAAGATGAAACGTGGCTGGGTCTTTCAGCATGACAATGATCCCAAGCACACCACCAGGGCAATGAAGGAGTGGCTTCATAAGAAGCATTTCAAAGTCCTGGAGTGGCCTAGCCAGTCTCCAGATCTCAACCCCATAGAAAACCTTTGGAGGGAGTTGAAAGTCCTTGTTGCCCAGCGACAGCACCAAAACATCACTGCTCTAGAAGAGATCTGCATGGAGGAATGGGCCAACATACCAGCAACAGTGTGTGCCAACCTTGTGAAGGCTTACAGAAAACGCTTGACCTCTGTCATTGCCAACAAAGGATATATAACAAAGTATTGAGATGAACTTTTGTTATTGACCAAATACTTATTTTCCACCATAATTTGTAAATAAATAATTAAAAAATCAGACAATGTGATTTTCTGGATTTGTTTTCTCATTTTGTCTCTCATAGTTGAGGTCTACCTATGATATTAATAATAAGCCGGCCTCATCTTTGTAAGTGGGAGAACTTGCACAATTGGTGGCTGACTAAATACTTTTTTTCCCCACTGTGTATATATATATTGTGACAGCTTGGGGAATTAAACTCAAAATGGCGGCAGACCCCTGGACCGGACAGCGGTGGTTCGTGGTACTGGGCGCCGGAAAGATAGCTTTCAGACGGTCCAAGTGTAAATAAAAGTGGCTTTATTCAGCTAAACTGCAACATAACAAAACAACAAAAAAACCTATGCCACAGTTAGGGCCTAACTCACTCCTTGAGTCCCTAACTAGCCTCTGGGGCAATAAGAGCCTGACTTAGTCTTTGTATTTTTAGATCTACAATCTCAGTAGATAAATTAGACAGGTTTCTCTCAAACTGAATCCTCATGTCTTCTATCTGGAGGTCCAATTCTCTCTTAGCCTTTTCCAGCATCTCATAAGCATTAGCTTTGTTCTCATACAATATCTGCACAGATTCCAGGTTTTTCTCAACTTCATCCTTGGAGCTAACCAAATCCTCCATTTCAGTGCGCCGTTGCTTGTTGAGCCTCTTTAACTTGGCCTTCAATTCAAGGGCCTCTGCTTCAGCACGGTCACGTTCTTCTGCATATCTAGCAGAAAGAGTCTTCTCTTCACCAAGCCGCTGATCAAACTTTTTCTGCTTCCTTTTCAAATTTGACACAATCTGATGTTGATGATCAAGATCTACACCTACATCTTCTAGTTCCTGCTGCAGTCTGATTTTCGTCTTCTCAAGTTTGCCATAAGCAGCAACCTTCTCCTCAAACCGTTGATTTGTAGCTTCTAGCTACTTTTGCAACTTTTCCTTTAGTTCTTCAACAGAGTCCAAGGACCCAATATTATCATCCATTTTTTTCCTCATATCAGTCGCCTGAGCCTGTAGTGTTGAAATCCGCTTTGTCAAATCTCTTTTTGTTATCTCCTCTTCCTCTAGTTGCTCAAGGAAACCATTTTTCTCATCTTCCATTTGTTTTAGTTTTGTACTAAGGTCAAGCTTCTGACGGGTTTCTTCTTGCAAAAGTTCCTGAGTGTCCTGAAGCTGAGATTCTAGTGTAGAAAAATCTTTGGAAAGTTTGATAAACTTGCTGTCTGCTTGAGAAAGAAGCCCTGTGACATTATTCAATTCTTTGTCTTTATTTTGCACCAAAACAGACAACTTCTCATTATCTTCACAAGATCCTGACAGCGCCCTCTCCAGGCTACATATTCTAGCTTTGAGTTCCATTTCTCTTTGTTTAGCAGTTTCAAGCTCATCTCTCAGTTTTTCAATGACACTCTCTTTGGCAATGGAGTTTTGAACATGCTGCTCCTTTAAATCCTGCAATTGCTTCTCAAGCACTTGCTTTTGCTCTATACTCTGTATAACTTCATTAGATAGAGCGCATTTCATTTCAGGAAACTCCTTCTTAGTGACAGTCCATTCCAGGTAAACCCAGTACCACATTTTTACAATGACTAGAATTTGAACTCCTCATAGATTCAAGATCTTTCTTTAACTTCAGGTTCAACTTAAGGTGCTCTTTTTCTAATACCTCAAATTGCCGTTTAATCTCATCTTGAAGTTGCTGCACCCTAATATTTTCATCTTTGGCGCTTTCACGCACTCTAGTATGAGACATACAGTCAGCAGGGACATATTTATTCATAGAACAGAGGTACTTTAGAAAAACTGAGTCACCGTCATGCAACCCTTTATCTTTACTTGCACTCCACATGATCTGTTCCGGGTTTTGTGTCTCTCTGCATTCACATGTATTCAAACAGTTAACTTATGTGGCACTACAACAACCAGCATTTTCTTCTGTCCTCCACAGAAAACACCAACATGGCACCATAGCCTTTCACATAGACTGTTTGCAATATCCAGCTTCTATACACATTGCTCACTTTCTTGCCATCAGCAAACATTTCACAGACTTCTGTGCCACAGTATACACAAAATCCATTCCTTGGATTCCTCTTCCAGAGTTTTACTTTCACCTTGCTATGTTGCAATTCACCCACCCCCTCCTGGGTTTCTTCAGTTGAAATCACCGATTTCTTCCAGCTGTAGGCCACAATGCACACTTTGTAGTACTGCAATCACAAACCACTTGTCTTCCAGGACTTGCGTGGATCTCTTTATGCGCGCGATTCTCCACTATATGTGACAGCTTGGGGAATTAAACTCAAAATGGCGGCAGACTCCTGGACCGGACAGCGGTGGTTCGTGGTACTGGGCGCCGGAAAGATAGCTTTCAGACGGTCCAAGTGCAAATAAAAGTGGCTTTATTCAGCTAAACTGCAACATAACAAAACAACAAAAAAACCTATGCCACAGTTAGGGCCTAACTCACTCCTTGAGTCCCTAACTAGCCTCTGGGGCAATAAGAGCCTGACTTAGTCTTTGTAAGTCCTCTCTGGATCCAAGCCCTCTGGGACAGACTGCCTCTCTGTCATTGGCTGGTCCACCATTTCCTGCTCCAAGCAGGTTTCTCCAGTCCTCTGGAGATACACGCCACCCTCAAAGGCGTGGCTGAGAGCCTTTTCAGGGCTAGGCCTGGGTCGCTCAACAGCGCCCTCTGGCTCACATACTCACAATATATATACAGTCATATGAAAAAGTTTGGGCACCCCTATTAATCTTAATCATTTTTAGTTCTAAATATTTGGGTGTTTGCAACAGCCATTTCAATTTGATATATCTAATAACTGATGGACACAGTAATATTTCAGGATTGAAATGAGGTTTATTGTACTAACAGAAAATGTGCAATATGCATTATACCAAAATTTGACCGGTGCAAAATTTGGGTACCCTTATCATTTTATTGATTTGAATACTCCTAACTACTTTTTATTGATTACTGAAGCACAAAATTGGTTTTGTAACCTCACTGAGCTTTGAACTTCATAGCCAGGTGTATCCAATCATGAGAAAAGGTATTTAAGGAGGCCAATTGCAAGTTGTTCTCCTATTTGAATCTCCTCTGAAGAGTGGCATCATGGGCTCCTCAAAACAACTCTCAAATGATCTGAAAACAAAGATTGTTCAACATAGTTGTTCAGGGGAAGGATACAAAAAGTTGTCTCAGAGATTTAACCTGTCAGTTTCCACTGTGAGGAACATAGTAAGGAAATGGAAGACCACAGGGACAGTTCTTGTTAAGCCCAGAAGTGGCAGGCCAAGAAAAATATCAGAAAGGCAGAGAAGAAGAATGGTGAGAACAGTCAAGGACAATCCACAGACCACCTCCAAAGAGCTGCAGCATCATCTTGCTGCAGATGGTGTCACTGTGCATCGGTCAACAATACAGCACACTTTGCACAAGGAGAAGCTGTATGGGAGAGTGATGCGAAAGAAGCCGTTTCTGAAAGCACGCCACAAACAGAGTCGCCTGAGGTATGCAAAAGCACATTTGGACAAGCCAGCTTCATTTTGGAAGAAGGTCCTGTGGACTGATGAAACAAAGATTGAGTTGTTTGGTCATACAAAAAGGCGTTATGCATGGCGTCAAAAAAACACAGCATTCCAAGAAAAACACTTGCTACCCACTGTAAAATTTGGTGGAGGTTCCATCATGCTTTGGGGCTGTGTGGCCAATGCCGGCACCGGGAATCTTGTTAAAGTTGAGGGTCGCATGGATTCAACTCAGTATCAGCAGATTCTTGAGAATAATGTACAAGAATCAGTGACGAATTTGAAGTTACGCTGGGGATGGATATTTCAGCAAGACAATGATCCAAAACACAGCTCCAAATCTACTCAGGCATTGATGCAGAGGAACAATTACAATGTTCTGGAATGGCCATCCCAGTCCCCAGACCTGTATATCATTGAACATCTGTGGGATAATTTGAAGCGGGCTGTCCATGCTCGGCGACCATCGAACTTAACTGAACTGGAATTGTTTTGTAAAGAGGAATGGTCAAAAATACCTTCATCCAGGATCCAGGAACTGATTAAAATCTACAGGAAGCGACTAGAGGCTGTTATTTTTGCAAAAGAAGGATCTACTAAATATTAATGTCACTTTTCTGTTGAGGTGCCCATACTTTTGCACCGGTCAAATTTTGGTTTAATGCATATTGCACATTTTCTGTTAGTACAATAAACCACATTTCAATCCTGAAATATTACTGTGTCCATCAGTTATTAGATATATCAAATTTAAATGGCTGTTGCAAACACCCAAATATTTAGAACTAAAAATAATTAAGATTAATAGGGGTGCCCAAACTTTTTCATATGACTGTATATATATATATATATATATATATATATATATATATATATATATATATATATAGGATGTACTGAGTAACATGCAGCAAGTTACATAGTGCCCATCACTTTGTCCAGTGAAAACTTCAGTATTAATAAATAACTCCTTACCTTAACACATATTTACATTTGATATATTGACTTTTATTTTACCACTGATCTTTAAAGTAACCTTCTCATACTGTGAACGCAGCATAAACCTGGACCTGGTGAGCCAGCATTATCTTTTTGTTATCTCAGGGTCCATCCTTCTATTATCCAGTGTCCTTGATGCAGTCCTCTGTGTAATTTTTCCATTACCATTGTTAGAATATACTGCATTCATTCAAGTCATCAATAACTATGCAGCACTTTAAGTCTAAACTTGTACAGACAATGACTGTATGTGTTATGCTTGTCCCTGAACCGAATGAAAAATAAGCAAACATGCAAAATAAACTGGTTTATTCAAGAAATGCAAGACAAACAAAGGTCAGTCAAAATAACTGAGTAAGTAAAACAGAGTAGGCAGGAGAAAATAACATTAGAAATCACCCTGCGATCCGCCCTGACTGATCCTGCCTGACGCCAGAGTTTTCCTCTTATAAGAAGACACCTCACAGGAACCTTACTAGAATCCCTGGGAGCTGACCCTGAAAGTAAGAACACAATAAACCAGCAGTCCCCTGCACTGACCCCCAGACAGCAAATCCAAGAATAAACATACACAGTGAGAAACATACAGAACCTGAGTACAAGGCCCACAGCGCAGGTATGGCTGGACAAACGAGTATAACCAGCAGAGTGAAAGTGAGAAGCCCAAGTTTATATAGCACAACAAAGGGTGGGGCAGAGGCACCGGGAAAAACCCCTCCCCAAGGCAGAAAGTGCAGGCAGACAAGAATAAACCCCTGCCCGTCTGGACCAACTACCTAACAGTATGACTAGTTTAACTAACAAATTGTATGGCTGCTTTATCACATAAATGATATGAAAGTTCTGTAGCTGTGGCAAGTCCTATTTATAGAAAAGAGCATCTTGTATATCTTACTATACTTTGATCTGATTTTATATGTATATTCCTTATGAGCATATGCTCAAGGCTATATCATGCGTCAGTGTTTATATCATGGATCTGTAATGCAGAGCCCACAGACTGCTATACACCCATGTTTCACCCAATGATTTTATACCAAGGAATGTTTTATCTTTTTCCAGGTTTTCCACTGGAATGCTAAACCTGAGCCTGAGAGAGAGGTGTTGGATAAAGTGTAGGAAGATCAATATTACACACAAGCTAAATAAAGCAAAAATATGCATAATGTGAACACCTTGAAGCCTAAAAGGTCAAATTTGAATTCAATGGTAAACACTGTTGCCTCATAGCATTGGAGATTTGAACCCAACCAAGGACAACATCTACATGTAGTTTGTATTTTTCCCCACATTTGTGTGGGTTTTCTCCAGTTACTCTGGTTTCCATTCACATGCATATATGACATTTAGACTATAAGACTGTTTTTTTCTTAACAAAGCTTTATTGAGAGTTTTGTTTTTGGAGAATATTTTTGTCTATGATTGACTACGGATTGTTCTATGTATACTAACTGGGTAATGAGAATATGCATACAAGAGGGGTAGAACGGTGGAACCACAGGAGATGCAATAGGTAAAACTTGAGTTGGGCAGCAATACCTTGGCATACTGTGATGATGAGAGACCGCCAGCTATGTATTTTCCAGATATGTATTTTGTGTCAGTGTGTGGTCACGTGCTCAGATTACTCCTACACCATGTGGTATATCTGCTGTGTATCCAACCCGTTGTTGTCCCTCAACCCTTTGATCCCCAGAGAGTCACTTACACAGGCCTTTGTTTACATAACAGTGCTACACTACTTAACATGGCAGTGGGTCCTGCAGAAAGGATGTGGTGGGAGGGCCCTGGGCACACAGCCCCCAGACAAGATGGAGCCAGCTACAGATCAAAAGGGATATGGTTTTATGACAATATCTTCCTCAGGGAACCTCTTAGAGGTGCCCCGATAAATTCCTCAGGTGCACCCAGTCAAGGCGCACGTTTCAAGGTCAAACTCAGTATGCAGAGAGTAAGGAGAAGGTCCAGACACTGATATCCTTACCCAAAGGCGATTGGGGTGTCATGCTTGGTGTCTACACGATGGAGATCTCGCCATGACCCCTATCATACCTCTTGCCCGACTCTACAGTCATCGGGCAGGGAGATACAGTGAAATATGAGAATTTTAGGAAGGAGGGCGGGGCTCCTCCACCTAGTGACATCACGCAGGGAGGAGACTGGGGATAGTTATACAGTCTCACCTGGGGGGAACAGGGGTCTTGGCTATCTTGGAGAAGATGTGACCGCATGTAGGAGACACATGATCTGTAACTTGCTTAAGGAAGAACCCTGAGGCCCACCACATGGGGGCTCAGAGAAACTGACTACCAACTTGCTCTGGTATCTTTCTATCTTTTATTTCCCATTTTATTTTCTGTACCGTATTGTACTTTTACCCGTATTTGCTTGATAATTGATATATATTTCTGTATGTGTTAGTGCCTAGTACCGACCCCCTGAGGTTAATAAATATATAAAATTTATAAAGCTCGTTTTATATCATCCTATGAACCCGGTCCGCTCCCGGTGTGTGAGTGGGAGGTAAAGAAGGTTGGTCGCAGGTGTGCCAAGTGGCTTGACAAGGCGAGATCCTTCACACATACAATATGATTTATAAAGGTTGTAAATATTTTTGAACTGACGAAAAATAAATTACATTTTCTATACCTGTAGATTAAGCTGAACAGTGCAATAAAATGAATGGTCAGAAACTACTTAAATCCACAAAAATTTACAATGTAGATTACTCATAGTTACTTGGAAGTAGAGTACCGCATGGAATCAAAGGAGGTTCCCAGGCAAATGAGATAGATGACCAAACTTTAAAATAGGTAATTGATATCATATCTGCAGGGTCCAGCCACCTGGAACCTCCACCGAGTCAGAAGCACATAGTTCTGTTCTGTGTGTAGTAGCTATGCTGACTTACTGCAGTTCAGCTCCCATTTACTTATATAGGAGCTAAGTTACAGTAACTCAGTATGGTAACTACACAAAGATAAGAGCTACCAGCTCTGTTCTCCGTATAGTGACTTTTGAGGACAGCTAATCTCCAAGGATAGGGAATCAAAACCTTTTGCCTGGAAAACCCCTTTAAGGGATCTTGCACACTGACAGTGAATACCATAACCTCTGGGTGCTGCTGAACAGACTTTGCTTCTAGGTGAGAATATCTCTGGACATATAAAGTCCAACAGAGAATGACACATTTTATTTCTGTCAAAATCATTCTAATGCACCTATAGCAACACTTTTATAGTGCCATATAAAGCATATCATGATATGGCCATGCACATGGACCCTGAAAGGGATTTTCCAAGATTACAATATAGATGAGCTATCCTAAGTATATGTTATCAATATCAGTTTTTATTGGGGGTACAATGACTGGCACTCCCACCAATGGACTCCCATCACGGCATCCACTTCTCAGCTTACCAAACACAGTGGCATACATTGTATAGCAACTGTTTTTGGTATTGTAACTCAGACCCATTCACTTTAATGGAACTGATCTGTAAACAGACAATGTGACCTTTGAATGAAATCACTGGCCTTTAAAGTACTGCAATGGCTTTAAACAGCTGATCATAGGGTGCCATGTGTTGGACCTCAACCAACCAATATTAAATCCTTGAAAACCCCTTTAGGCTGAGGCCCCACATTGCAGAAAAGCTGCTTTTTTTGTTGTGTTTTTTTTAGCCAAAGCCAGGGGTGGATTGAGCAGAAGGGATAAGTATAAGTGATTCATTTATATTCTCCATTCCTTTTGTAGCCACTCTTGGCTTTGGCTTAAAAAACCACAACAAAATCTGCAACAAAAAAAGCAGCTTTTCTGCAACGTGGGTCCTTAGCCTTATAATGGTGAGGATAAAACATGCAGAAGACATGCAGCAAAAAAAGTTTACAGAACACAATAAAGATAACAGGTTACAGAAAAAAATATATAATTAGACTACAGAAAAGGCTATGACAATTTGGTGAAAACAATGTATTAGTATTATTGCAATAGTATATTCAGCAATGATAACTGTCAATTTAGTGTCAATAAACTTGCTTACTCTGGTCACTATTATTTTTATTATTATTTATTCATTATGTTTTCTTAGACATTCAGTTACCAGACTAAGTACATTTTGATTTTGAGACAAGAGCACTGTGCACTGAGGCAGTCAGTCATTTCCCCTCCATACACTCCTCTGCCACTCAGGCAACAGCTGACATAGTTTAATCATGATATATTGTAGTGACATAAATGGCCATCATTGGCGGCTTTCCTTTGCACAACAGCTAAAGGATCTTCTTTTTATGATTATAACACACTTTGACTGTTATGTTTAGAGGAATATTCTTCTCCTTCAGCAATCTTTGAAACTTCCATAAGAAAATCATGTAATGTGGGATAGTTAAAACTGACAAGAGTACGTTAATGTGTGCTTAGTTTAAATGAATACAGTATTTACATGGATTTATATTGTATACTATATGAATACACTATATATATATATATATATATATATATATATATATATATATATATATATATATATATATATATATATATATATATATATATATAGTGAAAAGTTGTAAAAAATCTAAAATTCCAAAAATATAGATATAACACAAAGATCACAATATAATATATGAGCTATAATAATATATTATTCCTCTTTACTTTGAAAGATGCTTGGAAAATATATTGACTTGACCATAATTCTAGTATATTTATTTATTTACTTTGGGGGAAAATATATATTATTTGTCAGTGGTTCAAGATCACCATTGGGATTTTCATTCAAGTATTCATAGCCTCCTTTATTGCAGCTGGATCCCCAGTAAGGTCTTTTGTCAAAAGCCTTATATGTGCATATATCCTATTCTATGCTGTAGAGAAGTAGGGCTAAAGACTGGAAAATCAGGTCTGGGTTCCTTATGAATTTTTCAAAAATATCAGGGTCAAATCCAAAAATTTTGGAGTTTGCCACCCACAAATACACCAAAATATATCATTATACTTTGGGGTCTCTTCCTATGAAGACTGGAACACCAGAAGATGCTGCAACAGAGCCTAGGAAAGGTTAGACATTTTTGTTTTTTTTTTTTTCGTTTTTTTCACACCTAACCTGTCCTATCATACGCTGGGGTCTTAAGACCCTCAAAATATATTAATCAACTTTGCCCTGCCCTTTTGGTTTGGAATATTCATAAAACAAATCTTGCAAGGACTGACATTATTGAATGTTGCGTTATATTATACATTTAATACATATAAAGATCAAACTAAACTCTTGTCTGGCACTTTTTTAGAGTTTCGTGAATCACCAGTATTATTCTTTGTTTTCCAAGGACCCTTCATGTCATTTTCTTTTGATTCCCCTTCCCCATAGCATGGTGTTTTTTTCTGATAAAATACGTGATATAATTTAATGTAATAGCGTATCTATTATACTGTTTTCTTACCCTAATAGTGTACTTTTATTTATATGGCAGTATGAGCTGAAAGATCATTAGAGACAAATATTACTTTGCAAATTTTACTTTCACACCCTATCAATTAGAATGTTTCAGTGGCTTGACCATGGGAAACACCATCACAAGGGGCCTAATTCCCCATTCTGTGTTGAAGAGTTGGCTATTTATGTGCATTTGGTCTAGAGAAATGAATATAAAATAATTAAAGCATTTATAGCTTTTTCAAAGAATAAATCTTTTTATATAATAAAAATTTATAAACATTTTCCAATATATTTCATTATTTGAATCAATATATTGCAGTACATTTACTAGTAATTGATACAGAAAGTGTTTTGGATAATTGGATATAACTTTATACATATAAAAATAATTTATAATTTATAATAATAGTTATCTGTGTGCATACATTTGGAATTACACATTTCTGAAAGTTTCTTATTAACAGTATATTCTGGGGGAAAGGGGTTAGTAGTTTATCCCTCTACATTCTCAGTTGCTCATTTTGAGCTCTCCCTGAGCAGGTAGAGACTAGGCACTATGATGTGTGCCATATGACTACTCCATAACTGTTTGTATCACTCAAAACTGCAGTGGGATCATACAGGACATTATATACAAGTACTGACTTGAGATATAACATTTTTATTAACTGTTTGCAGTCTCTTCCTTGCCTCTGTCTTTCTTCCTTCACTCAGTTCTTGCACATTTCCCTCTCCTTAGGCTTCTGCTATGAACTGTAATATGACACCTCTATGACCTTCTGTTCTGTTAATACTGGAATTAACCAGAGACTTCAGAGTGAAAGTCAGTTTAGCAGGAAGGTGGGTGAGCAGGAAAAGAGCCAAATAAGTTGAGAAAGAAACAACCTTGTATTAATTTTCTTAATTTTACATACAATTATGCAAAAGGTAGTTGACTACAGTAGTTAGTGAACATTTTTCATTTTTGTCAAGGGTTTTTTGCTCCACATTGGTAAGAGTC
Source organism: Leptodactylus fallax (assembly GCA_947044405.1). Taxonomy (NCBI): domain Eukaryota; kingdom Metazoa; phylum Chordata; class Amphibia; order Anura; family Leptodactylidae; genus Leptodactylus; species Leptodactylus fallax. The sequence goes on along the minus strand of CAMRHE010000108.1, from coordinate 5,620,535 downwards.
CTGCATGACACACCAAACCCAATAACACTTTTATGGCCAGGGACAGTGACACTTAGGAAGATTGTGTCTCATTGTCTCCCTTTTGTCCCTCTGCTTTGTATTCCAAAGTTTCAATAGAGTAAGAGTGGAAGAGGTGTTTGAAGCTGAATGTCTCTGTGCACTGGGCTTGTTTTAGAGACACCATGTGAGTGGTCAACTCGAGCATCCTGAAAGTATGCTAATAATTTGGGAGGGGGCTGTTCGTAGATGAGTGAAGAAAAAGCAGGTAAAGTATGGACAATCGATCATGCTGTCAGAAAGTGACTATTGTGGTTCCTACTCCCCTTCTGATAAACTTCTCTTATCTTGTCATCAGTGAAAATTAGGTAGCAAAAGTACATCAAAGGTTGGAGGAGTCTACAATTAACCTCAAGTTCCAGTCAGCAAGCAAACAAAGTCCATTTAAGGAGCAAATGAAGACAGGCGCTAGGAACGTCTACAGCTGTTGCATAGTTTTGTTAACCATCTGGCACAGAACATAATATAATATATATTCTTTTTTCAGTTGAGAATATCTATAATTTTTCATTAGACTGCATATAAACATACTGACTTACTTGTATTATCACAGTGCACCAAATAAGCCATTCATCTCTGCTACATCTGTAATTCAAGCATTTTCTGGAGGGAATCCAAACAAGAGCAATAATGGCCAATCTTTCAATTCTTGAAATGAATACTTATATCCTAGTATACTTCACTCAACATGATTATTATGTGTAGGTACCATTCACAATATCTTGGCTTCTCTATAATCATTGTTATTCAGCAATGTAAAAAAATTATTACATCTTCAAAAACAGCAATACATCGTTCTAAACTTTATTAAAATAAAAAAAAATGTCCATGGCAGTTGCAATAATTGCTTTCTTTGTTGATAAATCTCTAGCCAACTACTATAGTTAGCTATAAGTATTACCCTATAACAGCACTTTTCTCTCTAACATTATAAGTACAGTATAATACTGTACAGCTTTGCAACAATCAGTAGCCCCAAGTTATTTTTTTATTCTTAACCTTTCACTCACAAAGTGGAGTATTCACTCAGGTGGAATATATAACAATGGAACAATTATGCCGTGTTTTTATTTTTTATTTTTTTTTTTACAGTATTCAGCATCAATGTACTGTACTTTTAGTCTTTAGTCTATTGGTGACAATATAGTGGATCAATCTGTATAGAAATTAAGTACTTAGATAGATAGATAGATAGATAGATAGATAGATAGATAGATAGATAGATATTTTTCATTCCCTTATCTGCATTAGGCTATTTTAAATGTATAGCTCTGGATCCTACTTGCCCTGTATTCACATTGTAGAATTATTCTGGGTCCAAGTGAGGTATGTTTATTTAGTGAAGGGTAACCTGGTCACTACATACCAGGGTTCTGTTTGTCCTGTTAGCAATTGTTTACAATGGCAGTACATGAGATAATTTCATAGTGTGATTTCAAAAAAATTGTTATAATGCATGTTATGTAAAAATTTGAGCAAGTTCTGAGATGCCCATTATCTGTGAACATTACTCTTAAATCATATATATTCTCTGTATATTGAAGGAGGAACTGATTTATTATTCCTATTTTGGACTATGATTTCAATTAATGGCTCACCGCATAGCTTAACATCATTTGCGTGAGCTCTAGCCGATTTGGTCCCATTGTGCATGCGTGGGTCTCGGAACTTCGTGCACGCGCACTGGTCTTTCGGAATGACAACTAGAGCGCACGCGCGGGTCGTCTGAGTTTCGCGCATGCGCACTATCCCTTTTTAGATGCCATGACATTAGTAATCCATGTGACTTTTACTTACTAGTGCGTCTGCGCAGTGTCTCGGCATTTTCTATTTCTCTTTAGCTATTTAAGGAGCGTTACCACTGGTTTAGCTGTTTATGTTTCCCCCCAGCACCAGCCCAGTGGTAAGTACATTTCTGTAACCATTTAGACCAATGTTTCATGGGAAACCTGTTGAAGTAGTGTTTCACTTGCTACTAATATATGGAGATTTAACTAATTTTTGGACTTTATTATTGAATGTGTCTACATCTGGATATTAGATAAGCTAAAGGAAAGCTTGAGATTTTTATGGCTCCATATACACATTTGAAGGACTGGATTCAGACATCCATAGGTTAATATACTGTATATTTTTAGTCCCCATAGACATGAGTACTAGCCATTTTTTTATATCCTAAATATTCACCGATATTTATTCCTGCTTTTTAGTGGTTTATTCTTCTACTTTTATGTATGCTGTATATTGACTCTGGCACTTATCTATATTTATTCATGCTGTTTTTTATACTTTTTATTTTTCACTGAGCTAAGAGATTTGCATATCTGCATATTTTTTGTTTATTGTTGCAGGCCTGCTCCCACGCGGCGAGATCTTTGGAGCCGACCTGTTATTCTGATAGCCAGGAGCTTTATGAACACTCCCAAGCTTGTCATAGCATTATAGCTATTGGGGCTGGTCTATGACACTATGAAGCTAAGGCCCCATGTTGCGGAAAAGCAGCTTTTTTCATTGCAGATTTTGTTGTGGTTTTTGATCCAAAGCCAGGAGTGGATTGAGCAGAAAGTAGAAGTATAAGAACTTCCTTTATATTTCCCATTCCTTTTGTAGCCATTGTTGGCTTTGGCTCAAAAAACCGCAACAAAATCTGCAACAAAAAAAGCTGCGTTTCCGCAACGTGGGGTCTTAGCCTGAAGATTATTTTTATTCAGTTAGGGTAATTTGAGCTCACTAACTATTTTTCTAGTATGTTGGGACCATCAATACAAAAAATAAAATGAGGCAAAAATAGTTTAACCCCTTAATGACCTTGGACGTACTATTACGTCCTGGGCGCTAGGTACTTCGTGCACCAGGACGTAATACTACGCCCGAGGGCCGGCCGCCCGCTCACTATCTGAGCGGGCGGTATCGGAACCGGGTGTTAGCTGTATCTGACAGCTAACACCCTGCTCCATAACCCCTGGTCGGCCATAACTTCCGATCGGCGGTTTTAACCCCTTGGATGCCGCGGTCAAACATGACCGCGGCATCCAAGGGGTTCCGCCGTCTTGCCGACCCCCCCCCGGCACCCCCGCGGCGAGATCGGGGGGTGCCGATATCTCTAAATGCAGCCCGGGGTCTGCCAAGTGACCCCAGGCTGCCTGGAGCCCCCAGTACCTGGTTGATCCTGCCGAGACATCAGGAAGTCAGCGCTGTGTTTCCATAGCGCTGACTTCCTGTAGGCTGCAAGACACGTGTATGCTCGTGTCTTGCAGTCTATAGTGCTGAGCCAGCAATCAAAGCATTGCTGGCTCAGGTGTCCTAATGGGACACAAGAAAAAGTAAAAAAAAAGTGAAAAAAAAAAATAATAAAGTATGTGAAAAAAAATTCATAAAAGAATAAAGCCCCAAAAATTCCCTTTTCCTATATAAAATGAATTATATAAAAAATAAACCTAAAAATTAATAAAAACAATACATATTTGGTATCGTTGCGTCCGTAACAACCTGTACAATAAAACTGATACCATATTTAATGTATACGGTGAAATTCGGGGAAAAAAAAACGGAAAAAACCCGCCAAAAGTAACGATTTTTCGCCATCTCACCTTACAAAATATGCCATAAAAAGTGATCAAAAAGTCATATGTACCCCAAAACAGTAACAATAAAAAGCACAGGTTGTACCGCAAAAAATAAGCCCTAAACCAACTCTCTAAACTGAAAAATAAAAATGCTACGCATCTTAGAAGATGGCGATGCAAAAAAAAATTAATTTATGTCCCCAAATGGGTTTTTGTTCTGCAAAATTGGTATTGCATAAAAAAACAGTATAAATGAGGTATCGCCGTAATCGTACCGACCCGCAGAATAAAGATAACATGTTACTTATGCTCTACGCTGCATGGTGAAAAATTTAAAAGATAAAACGCAGTGCCAGAATTGATGGGGTTGTTTTTTAATCCACCAAGAAAGAGTTAATAAAATTTATTTAATAAGTTGTAAGCACCTAAAAATGATGTCATTAAAAAATACATCTCACCCTGAAAACAACAAGCCCTCATATGGCTACATCACCAGAGAAATAAAGAAAATATAACTCGTACAATGTGAAGACAAAAACCCCAAAAATCGCCAAATCATTAGAGCATAACTGGCTGCGGCAGGAAGGGAATGTATAAGCTGTGCGAGCGTATATTAGGGTACACCACAGATTTAGAGCTTACGAGGGATAATAAACCAGAAGTGACCCCCAGAGTGACCCCCCAATAATAGGAACTACTGGAGAAATAGTAGGGAATTTAGTGTACCCAATGTACTACGCACAGATTACATATTCACTTTTCCCCATCCGCTGTGCAGTCACGTCTGGGATACTAATGCTCGCTACACCCCTTGATAAATTCTTTGAGGGGTGCAGTTTTCAAAATGGGGTCATTCCCTAGGGGATTCCACTTTACTGGTACTTTAGAGGCTCTGCAAACATGACATGGCATCCAGATCCCAAACATCTGAATCTGCGCTCCAAAAGCCATATAGCGCTCCTTCCCTTCTGCGCCCTACTGTGTGCCCAAACCGCAGTTTATACCCACATGTATGACACTGGTGTACCCAGGATAAGGTACTTAATGTGATATATGGGTATAAACTCCTGTTTGGGCACAGCCGGGCACAGAAGGGAAGGAGCGCTATTTGGTTTTTGGACGCCATTGCACTTTTGCAGAGCTGAAATGCCAGTACAGTGGAAACCCCTTACATGTCACCCCATTTTGGAAACTGCACCCCTGAAGGAATTTATCCAGGGGTACAGTGAGCATTTTTAACCCCCAAGTGTTGCTATAATTTATTATCCGTAAATGAATAGGCAGCTGATGATGAAAGGTGAAAATGACAATTATTCCAGGAATATGACATTTCTATGCGTAATATGTTGTGCCCGGCTTGTATCAGAGATGAACGCTCCAAAAGCTGTTGTGCCCGGGATCCCCGATCACCAGTTTTTGGAGTGTGTGTCTGTGCAGACATAAGCTGGGCACAACATATCGGGCACTGAAATGGCGTATCTATAGAAAAATTTCATTTTTAACTTTTCATTATCAGCTGCGCATTCATTTTTGGAAATTAAAAGAATGCAACACTTAAGGGTTAATAATGCTCGCTACCCCACTTGATAAATCCCTTGAAGGGTATAGTTTCCAAAATGGGGTGACATGTCTGCGGATTCCACTTTACTGACAATTCATGGTCTCTGCAAAAGTGGCATGGTGTCCAAAAAGCAAACTGTGCTCTAAAAACCAAAATAGCGCTCTTTCCCTTCTGTGCCTGGCTGTGCCCAAACAGCAGTTTATACCCACATATGGTATTGTTAAGTACGTTATCCTGGGTACACCAGTGTCATACGTGTGGGCATAAACTGTCATTTGGGCACACAGCAGGGCACAAATGTGAAGGAGCGCTATGTGCTTTTGGAGCGCATATTTAGATTGTTGTTTTTTTGGACGCCATGTCACATTTGCAGAGACCCTAAAATTGCCCCTACAAAATGGGGGTCACTTCCTGGGGAATTCCAATTTACTGGCACCTCCAGGGCTCTGCAAAAATATCATGGCGACCAGAAAGTCCCTCTAAATCTGTACTCCAAAAGCTAAAAAAAAACCACAGTGCTCCTTCCCTTCTGAGCCCTGCTGCGTGCCCAAGCAGCAGTTTATACCCACATATATAATTTTTTTGTCCCCGGGATATCCCACTTAATAGTTTTAGGAGTGCATGTCTCTGATGCCACAAAGTGGCCGCAACGTATTAGGCACTGAAATTGGATATTTCTTTAAAAACTTTAATTTTCAATTTGTACATTAATTTTTGGGAAGCATTTTTAGGCTCTAAATGATAATACCCCTTGATACATTCCTTGAGGGGTGTAGTTTCTAAAATGGGGTCACTTTTGAGAGGTTTCCATTATATTGGTACTTTAGGGGTTCTGCAAATGCGACATGGCATCCAAAAACTATTCCAGCAAAATCTGCCCTCCAAAAGCTAAATAGCGCTCTTTCCATTTTGAGCCCTGCCATGTACCCATGCAGCAGATTACAACCACATATGGGGCATTTCTGTGTTCATGAGAAATTGTGTAACGAACTTTGGGGTGCTTTTTCTCCTTTGTCCTCTTGTGAAAATGAAAAATTTGGGGCTAAATTGACGGTTTATTGGAAAAAAAGTAATTTTTCATTTTAATGTCCCAATGTTAATAAAATCTGTGAAACAGCTGTAGGGTCAAAATGCTCATTATGTCCCTTGATATGTTCTGTGAGGGGTGTAGTTTCCAAAATGGGGTCACTTTTAGGGGGTTTCCACTGTATTGGTACTTTGGGGGCTCTGCAAATGCGACATGGTACCTGAAAACTATTCCAGCAAAATCTGCTCTCCAAAAGCTAAATAGCGCTCTTTCCATTCTGAGCCCTGCCATGTACCCATACAGCAGATTACGACCACATATGGGGTATTGCTGTGTTTAGGAGCAATTATTTTGCAAACTGTGGGGTGCTTTTTCTCCTTTAACCCATTGTGAAAATGAAAACTTTGGGGATAAAGTGACATTTTAGTAATGTTTCATTTATACATCCCAGTGTTAGCAAAATCTGTGAAACGAATGTAAGGTCAAAATGCTCACTATACCCCTATATGAATTCTGTGAGGGGTGTAGTTTGCAAAATGGGGTCACTTTTTGGGGTTTTCCTTTGTATTGGTACTCTAGGGGCTTTGCAAATGAGACATGGCACCTGAAAACTATTCCAGCAAAATCTGCTTTTCAGACGCCCAGTGTCGCTCCTTCCCTTCCGTGCGCTGCCATTCGCCCAAACATCAGTTTACACCCACTTGTGGGGTATTTCCGTGCTCAGGAGAAATTGCATAACAAACTGTGAGATGCATTTTTTCCTTTAACCTTTTGTGAATGTGTTAATTTTAGGGCTAAATTAAGGAATTAGTGGGAAAAAATTAAATGTTTAAATTTCACCTCCATATTGTTTTAATTCCAGTGAAATTCTTAAAGGGTTAACAAACTTCCCAAATGTTATTTTGAATTATTTGAGGGGTGTAGTTTTGAAAATGGGGTGATTTATGGGGGTTTCTAATATATAGGCCTTTATAATCCTCTTCAGAACTGAAGTGGTCCCTAAAAAATTAGTTTGGGAAATTTTCTTGCAAATCTGCAAAATTGCTGTTACACTTGTAAGCCTTCTAACATCCAAAATAAATTACAGGATGATTAAAAGATGAAGCCGATATAAAGCAGAGATATGGTAGATAATATGTATTAATGTATTTGGGTGGTATGACTATCTATCTGAAAAGCAGAGCATTTCACGTTTTGAAAATTGCGATTTTTTTCAAAATTTCCATCAAATTTCCTATTTTTCTATAAATAAATACAAAAATATTCATTAGTGTTTACCACTAACATGAAGTACAATGTGTCACGAAAAAACAATCTCAAAATCACTTGTGTAAGTTAAGACGTCTCAAAGTTATTGCCATATAAAGTGACACATGTCAGTTTTGAAAAACGAGGCCTGGTCCTTAACGCACTTTTGGGCTGGGTCCTTAAGGGGTTAAAAGAGAAAAAAATGTAAACAAAAAAATGTCATATGTTAAAAATAAAATATTTGTTTATTAAAATTCAAACCTCATGAACATGACAACCAGTACTATCACACTGTGGCATAACCACTATTATAAAAAGTTAACACTAATTTATGTGTGCTCCAAAATTATATTAAAAAAATTGTACAACACATAACTAAAATACAAAACAAGCCCTCTTGCAATAATTGCTGTCGAAATGCACAACATTAGATGACAGCAAAAAATTTCTCATTCTAACTGGATTAATCCTAGTGTTACTCACCTTATTTAAATATGTATATTTGTAGTGACTTTCAAGCTTAAGAAAGTCTGTCTAGGAGTTTGAAACTTCTTACAATGTTATAGTCTCTTTGTGAGATGTGATTTAATTACAAAGAAATGAAAAGAAAGAAATAAATCGCCTTCCTTCACATTTTATGTGCCTCTTGTCTCAAACAATAAATAACATCTTTATTATCTAAATGAGACAGTTGACGTCACAAAAACGCAAAGCTTGACTGCTTCACTAATAAGTTAGGCTTAATTAAATTGTTGATGGCAACTTGCACAGCATTTCCATGTATTCTATTGTTAAACTTGCTGGTTTACAATAGATAAAAAGGGCAGAATTTTCCAAACAATTCAAGAAGAAAATACAGTAAATTAGATTTTGGCATGATGTCAAGAATAGAAGTTTTGAAAATCAATCCAAATTGCACTGCTGAGCATCACTCTAAAGAAAAGTCATTTGCATCTTTGTTCCTTTAATAGTCTGGTCACCTTTACAAGGAATACATAATTTAACATTGAAGAACTACATTATGAATTTAGAGCATGGTTCAATGCATGGCAGTTTTAATTGACTTGTATTATCACTATGGGCACTGCAGATTTTATTAAGCTATAGACTGAGTGGGGAAGAAGGCAGATGTGCTGTCTAAGTAAAAGTAGGATGAACTCTATGATTCCTAATAAAGGAGAAACAGCACTAAATTTCTTCATTATGCTGATTGGTAGGAGTTCCGGAGGTTGGGTTACCATTGATCTCATCTATTCTAAGAATAGACCAGTGGTTAAGTACTGGAGAAACTCCTTAACTCCAGTCAGAGATTTATGCCCAAACCAATATTGAATGTTTTTTTCTTATCTACTTTTGTTCATTCCCTGGAACACAAAACCTCAAATGAATGATAAATGTAAACAAAATATATAGTTATCCTCGCAGTTTGTCAGTTTGCATCTTCTTTTTCATGATACTTAAAATAAAAAAGACTTTCTGCCGAGAACACAAGGTCTAAATTACTGCTGTTCAGTTCCATCTTCAGCTGGTGGTAGTCAACGGGTGTGTTTGCAAAGTGTGGGAACTTAATATCCTTTTGTCTTACTGTAGACAGTTTTCAACTCCAGCCAGTTGTCTTACAGTTAGGCACATTACAGTGAGGAGGATGGGCGAGGGGGTTATAGCTGTTCAACTGGGACACAGAGAAGATTTCTTTATATATTTGTCAGATTTGACTGTAATATGAAATAAGATCAAAGAAAGGGGGGAAGTGCTGGGATCTTTTTTATTCTTGTGTGTTTTCTATGTTTAATGTTTCTTTAATGTTTCAGTTTTTGCCTCTTGAAACCCAAATAAATATTTAGTTTTGCCATCCCCATATTAAAACAGTCGTATCCTTTAATATTCACTAAAATATGGTGCTAGAAGGCAAATCATGATGAAGTTCCGGATTTGTTGCATGATGGATGCTGGCGTTTCCCAATGGACTCCATTGACTTATAATAATTGTGATGACAGGAAAAATGGTGCTACCGTGTAGTTATATTTTTTTCTCAAAAACTAAGAACATTGTGAGGAATATGTTCTCCTTTATAGGCACCATTTTTGTGTACATTTTCATTAATATTTCATTTATAGGAGTGAATACAGTGGGGGAAAAAGTATTTAGTCAGCCACCAATTGTGCAAGTTCTCCCACTTAAAAAGATGAGAGGCCTGTAATTGACATCATAGGTAGACCTCAACTATGAGAGACAAAATGAGAAAACATATCTAGAAAATCACATTGTCTGATTTTTTTATAATTTATTTGCAGATTATGGTAGAAAATAAGTATTTAGTCACCTACAAACAAGCAAGATTTCTGGCTCTCACAGACCTGTAACTTCATCTTTAAGAGGCTCCTCTGTCCTCCGCTCATTACCTGTAGTAATGGCACCTGTTTGAAATTGTTATCAGTATAAAAGACACCTGACCACAACGTCAAACAGTCACACTCCAGACTCCACTATGGTGAAGACCAAAGAGCTGTGAAAGGACACCAGAAACAAAATTGTAGACCTGCACCAGGCTGGGAAGACTGAATCTGCATTAGGCAAGCAACTTGGTGTGAAGAAATCAACTGTGTGAGTAATAATTAGAAAATGGAAGACATACAAGACCACTGTTAATCTCCCTCGATCAGGGGCTAAACGCAAGATCTCAAAATGATCACAAGAACGGTGAGCAAAAATCCCAGAACCACATGAGGGGACCTAGTGAATGACCTGCAGAAAGCTGGGACTAACGTAAGAAAAGGCTACCGTCAGTAACACACTACGCCACCAGGGACTCAGATCCTGCAGTGCCAGACGTGTCCCCCTGCTTAAGCCATTACATATCCGGACCTGTCTGAAGTTTGCTAGAGAGCATTTGGATGTTCCAGAAGAGTATTGGGAGAATGTCATTTGGTCAGATGAAACCAAAGTAGAACTATTTGGTAGAAACACAATTTTTCGTGTTTGGAGGAGAGTGAATGCTGAGTTGCATCCAAAGAACACCATACCTACAGTGAATTATGGGGGTGGCAACATCATGCTTTGGGGCTGTTTCTCTGCAAAGGGACCAGGACGACTGATCCGTGTACATGAAAAAATGAATGGGGCCATGTATTGTGAGATTTTGAGTGCAAACCTCCTTCCATCAGCAAGGCCATTGAAGAAGAAATGTGGCTGGGTCTTTCAGCATGACAATGATCCCAAGCACACCGCCAAGGCAACGAATGACCCAAGCACACCGCCTTCGCATGAAGAAGCGATTTCGAAGAAGCTTCAGGTCCTGGAGTGGTCTAGCCAGTCTCCAGATCTCAACCCCATAGAAAACCTTTTAAGGGAATTGAAAGTCCGTGTTGCTCAGCAACAGCCCCAAAACATCACTGCTCTAGAGGAGATCTGCATGGAGGGATGGGCCAACATACCAGCAACAGTGTGTGCCAACCTTGTGAAGACTTACAGAAAACGTTTGACCTCTGTCATTGCCAACAAAGGATATATCACAAAGTATTGAGATGAACTTTTGTTATTGACCAAATACTTATTTTCCACCATAATTTGCAAATAAATTCTTAAAAATCAGATAATGTGATTTTCTGGATTTGTTTTCTCATTTTGTCTCTCACAGTTGAGGTCTACCTATGATGACAATTACAGGCCGACCTCATCTTTTTAAGTGTGTGAACTTGCACAATTGGTGGCTGACTAAATACTTTTTTCCCCACTGTAATATAGGGACATTGATGGAAAACACCTCAACCCTGTTATAAATTGTTTGTTCAGATTGTTACACTAATAGGGACACAAAATGTATCTATATTATTTAGTTTTTAAATTTATATTGATGTTCATTTTATATTGTTCTATACTAACTTATGTATATTATCCTGTTTAGGACTAAGTACATAGGCAGTTGTTAGGTCCTAACAACTAGCTAAAAATAAAAGATTGACCTTTGTTCTTTTGCTCATTTCAGGAATACATAGCGATCACAAGGCATATCTGTAATGCTTATGAGATTCATCTTCACCTGTCCTGCGATGAGCATTCATAACAGCATATATGAGGTTAAACAGTGGAGAAAGCCAATACAGCAGAAGTGAGAATTATAATTGGCAGCTGTACTCCTGCTCCAAGATTGTTCTTTCAGCGCTGCTTAAACAGTCTGTCCCAATCAATGTGAATCTGCTCAATCATCAATGGAAATCCATTCTGTTGGCCAATATACTTATTGTTCATACCTAAAAATATTCTTGGCAAATGCCATGGTCAAAGGGGTAATTTTTGAACTTACCCAAATGAAGAACTCTCTTTGTTACCTATAGCAGCCAACCACAGTACATCTTTAAGATAGTGCTCTTGAAATATGAAAACTGTACTGTGATTGGTTGCTATGGGCAACAAAGACAGTTTTTCATTTAGACAGTTTAATAAATCTCCCCCTTTTATATTTCCATCATTAGTACCTTACTAGTACTTCATTATTATTGAGAAAAATACTTGCAATTAAAATATTATATTTGTGATGCTGTTAAAGAAGACCTATCACCCCCTCCACCAACTCCAACTCTTTGCATCCATCAATATGTGACACAGATTCAGGTGTAGTTTGGATTTTTTTTTCTCCAGCCCCCACTATTCATGACCAATTAGTGCTTTTTGTTTCAGCATTTGTTATGCTAATTAGACTCTCTACTGCCAGACAGGGACCACCCTCCTGACAGTAGAGAGTCCAATTTGCATATTGGGTTGTGATCCTAAGAGAGTGATGGTGCTAAAGAGAAAATTCCAACTGTCCTGGAATCATTGGAACAGCACCCATTTAAAGATAGAAAGATCTGGAGTTGGTGGTGGTGATAAGTCCACTATAAATCTATTTTATTTATTTATTTACTTATATTTTATTTATGGTATATTCGCATTGAAGTGTGTATATAGTCAGTAGTTCTGTGCTTATATTCTGCGAACAGTTTTTTGCTTGAGCTTGGAAGAAAAAACTTTGGAACCACAAGTGGTCCTATTTCATTATACCGTATGGTCTCTCAGGACATTTATACAGTATATACAGTATATCCTCCTGTCACCCACAGCCCCTCCTTATGTCAATCATAAACAGAACACTAAGTGAGCATCATGGCACCCATTGACACCCCAACACTCCATCAGCTCCTGTTGGGTCCTTCTTGTACCCCATTCTCCTTACCTAGCATCACCTCCAAATGCTTTGTGCAGATGACTGTGATATGCCCACTTCACCTCATTGCAGATCTTCTTCAGGGCTTGGGATAGGAACATGTTGTGATGATTCCACTATGTAAGGCACCTCCTTAGGAGCAGAGGGATTGGCATTATATTCCAACTAATATCGGACAGTGTCTTGAGCTTCAGGTGAAGGTTGTTATTTAGCCATGCCGTGCTCTATGGGATCACAGGTGCCAATATTAACATAGACTTTAGAACCAACAAATAATGTCACTAGAGACTGAATATGGATAAAATTGTCCATGATATTTATTCGGTGTTACCTTTACAACTAATCAAATAAAAATCTGCCAATAAAAGTGACCACAAATAGACTTAGCCTACCGGTACTTAAATGGGTGACAACCCCACAAAAATACCAACTCTTCTTCTCCACCTTTAGGGAGGAGGGGCAGGTGTTGCTCCAGCTGTGATATCTTCAGAGAATTGCACCTCAGCCTCCTCAGACACAACGTTTTAAAGAGTAGAATCTTCCCGCAATAGAGGTAGGTACTGAAACTGCTGGAGGCTGCACTCTGTAGTATCTTTTTTACCTGTATAGCTTGCTCTTCTATGACTGACCCATTTGAATTTAGTGGCATTGGTTAAATTGAATTCAAGCAACTTTTCTGTGATAGAGGTATCACCGCCAGTAATAGCAGCAGTGGTACCACTATGATGTATCCCTTTGCTGTGATACTATGCTGTCACAGTACAGGGATAACAATAAAAACATTGGCGGCAGTGGAAGTGATGTCACAGTACAGGGATAGCAAAAAAAGCATTGGTGGTGGTGATTAAAAAAATTGTAAAAATTACCGCCACCGTTATTATCTATGGTGGCCTCACCATGAATCAACCCTTTGGCCATTTGAATTTAGCGCCAAAACAGGAGTGTTGTTGCTACATTCAGATGGAGAAATCATAGAAGAGCTACTCCGCTGTTGAAATTAATAGTGACTGCCAGTTATTTTGTGATACGTCCATTTGGATTTAGTGCTGGAGCACCTGCTTTTGTGCTAAATTGAAATGGACAAAGCACCCATTCATAGCAGAGCACTAGCAGAACTACCGCTTCTTCTATAGGCAGTGGTGCCACAATTGCAGAAGAGCCATCACCGCTATTATATTCAATAGCTCTTCTGTGATTAGTCCATCTGAATGTAGCACCAAAGCTCCTGCTTTAGCACTAAATTCAAATGGTCAAAGCATCTTTTTATAGCAGGGCCACTGCTGGCAACAGCGGCAGCAACTCCTCTATGATTTTTTTTTTTTTTTTTTTAACCACTGTCACCATTGTTACTATTACTGGTATACTGTGACATCATTGTGTGACTAATTTTATGCAGTTTCACACACTGCCAATGACTGTTTTATTGCAGACCACATGGAGGGGGTGGGAAGGAAGCAATGTAAATAAACTTGGAGCATGACTTCAGGGGAGGATCCCACTAATCAGTCTTGTTCAGCAGTGCTACATCTGTATATCATTACATTTTGTCCCTTTGTCAGAAGGATCATTTCCTGAGGTTGGGGACATAGGAGATACTCCAGATAAATATATATAGACAAGTGGCTGACTTTTCATTTTCAGTAGGAGCAGTACTGGTTAATATGCTACCACAAATCACATAACTGCTTCACCAATGTATGATGCACTGATCTATCTAGAAGACATCTGAAAATGTCCATCTGTCATTTGCTGTAAAAATCAATTCAACAGTCCAGTACTAGTCTCAGGAAAGTTAGAGGAAAATAAAAGGGTCAATGGACTGAAAAGCCGAATATAAAAAGAGGTGTTTAAGGCTAAGGCTCCACATCGCGGAAAAGTTGCTATTTAGTTGCAGATTTTGTTTAAGTTTTTTAAGCTAAACCTAGTACTGGCTACAATAGGAATGGGAAACATTAAGGAAGGTCTTATACGTTTCCCTTCTGTTCATTGCACTCCTGGTTTTGGCTTGGAAAATGGCAGCAAAATCTGCAACAACAACAAAAACAACTTTTCCGCAATGTGGGGCCTCAGCCTAAAACTACAATTTTATAAGGAAATTTAACAGGTACTGTAAATGGAAATTCTAATTTTTCCCTTCCAGTTGCAGATATATTATTAACACTGTTAGACATGTCATAAGTACATAATTAATCATTCTACTATTAACAATAGAATATTATCCAAACACTTTTTTTTTACAAGATTTGTTTTTTTTTAATCATATTTCCTTTAGAATTTATAGTAGATTAATGCTCTACACTTAAATCCTATGAATACCTCAGTTATTAAATTAAACCAGTACACAGAGTTTCCCAAATATCCCATAGAGAGCTAGTGATACAAAGAAGCCCATTAAAAGATTTTACAAAAGACATTACAAATAGAGAAATCCTATTATACAAAACGTCAGCATTTTTAACAATAAGTTATCTAGAAGCTTAATCATGGGGAGCTTTAATGGATTTTCAGCAAAAAAAAAAAAAAATACATTTGTCATCAGGAAGGAAAAATAATAAAGAAAAATTAGAATTGCAAAACATTACTGTTATGTTGTTTGTGGCCGTCATGATGGAAATGAAGAAAATTACCAGTAATTTTCTTCATTCATCCGATCAATAAGACCGTGATAATTACACGTATAATAAAACATGTTGCTTGCGATAGGTGTGTATGCAAAATAGGTCTGCTTTAAAGTTCAATGTATTTAATGGTAGCCATATATTGTGGAGTGATGAAAGGCAGATTACTTTTTAAGAGTCTGTAATCTTTAAACCTGTTCTTTCCAAAAGCAGTTAAAATGTAGCAAGAAAGGAAATGAGTTATAATTGTAAGAGTATTGCGTAGAAACCGGGGCTTACAAATTGACCTCGTTTATGTTAAGAAATACAAAAAACGTAATTCGTGGCGGCGGGTGACAATTTACTTAATGGAATAATCATAAGCGTCATGCTATAGACACAAAGATACACTATATTTATAATTGTTAAATAATAATATAAATGGATTATTTATACATATATTACATATATTTTTATAACTTGACTGAGACTTTGTCTTACAATATTAATTATCTAATTTAGAAATGCTTATTACTTTTCTCTGATGTTTGCATTTTGACCTCGTTCGACATTTATAGGCATCCAATGTTGGCAGAGATTGTAATGTCCATATTTGGTATGGCTGTCAGTCACAGCAATCACAGCTGCTAAGCCTGGACAGTCATCGTGTAAAGTATTTTTCAGGCATTACCTCTTACTGATTTGTAAGGGGGCAAACATTATGTCTGTTAAAGTAAAAAAAGAACTTACTGCATTACTTGAAGAGACTGCTTTACTGCATTTTTTGGTATTTTCTCGTACATTTATTATAAATATGATTTATAAGTATGTGTTATGTTGTAGCTTGGGGTGGGATGCCCTACACTCACTGTGCACCTTAATGTCCTGGGTTGCTTGAACCGGAGGATCAAGGTATGCAGTTGTGCCTCCATAGGTCTGTGCATTGGAATGCAGCATCACAAAGGTGACAGGAGCAGCAAAGATGAACTAATAAAATGAAGTGGTTTGCTGGTGAGTGAGAATACAGTAGTTTGTATGAGTTGCCTGGGAAAACCACAACTGGCCTATCACAGTTAGGATGGACTTGTTGGTGGGCTGGAGGCCAGAGTGAGTTTGGCCATGATGGGAATATATTGTGAATTTCCAGAGATATCAGGAAGTCCTGATAGGGCTGGAGCCAGAGGAAATGCTATATCGTTGGTCACCAATAGTGTTTTTGGAAACTCAAAAGTGAGAAATGCCATTGCAATATCACCTCGTAAGGCCTAGAGAATGTCACAAAAGAGCAATCTGTGAGGAAAAAATTTCCTGCTTTAAAGTAATGGACTATGGGTATGATCAGCTCTAGAAAGGACATCTTGCAATGTCAGCTTGTAAGGAGCAAATGTGGTTTGGGTTGTGGGAAACCTCAACCAAGGAAGAGGCTATTGATGGGTCGTGAAGGGGCTATGTGTCCAGTCTATAGAGGGAAAATTGGCTGTCCTGTGGCCTGTAATGTAGCCTAAATGGTTAAGTCCAGCAGTATACTGGATAAAATGGGAGCGCAGGAGGAGTTGGTTTTAGGAGGGCTCTCAGGAAAGGAGCCAAATATAGGGTATGAACCTCCTCCTGTTTAAGTACTAGTGTTGTACAGATAACGTTTTAATAGTAGTTTCATTGTTCTAGTTTCATTGTTCAATTGTAGAGGGGTCTGTTACTATGAAGTTAATATGTACCTGCCTATTTTTTTTTTTTTTGTTGTTGTGGAAGATTCAAGTGTTCTTTACCACCAGTAGTGTTCAGCAACCATCAAGTGTAATAGAGAAATCTAGAATGTAACCACCAAGTTTTCTGTGCCTTTCACATGAAGTGTATCCATCAAACCATTAATATATGATGAAATTATTCTTTTTAATCAACAGAGTCTGTGACTGTTTCTTTAGGGAGAATTCTTCAACTACCTCTACCATATATGTTTAATTTTTCATTAGAGGATTAAAGGGGACAAATCAATATTTAAGCTGCATGGTGAATGGCAAAAAATGTATAGCATAAAAAGGCAGTGGCAAATTTTCATTTTTTTCTGAGCCCTCATACAGTTACACTGACGAAAAAAATAAAAAAGTGCAAACAATGCAAAATATAGTTTAGGCCTAAAACAGTGCAGTCAGTAAAGACCAGTACATTGTCCAGTACATAAAATGGCTAAGCAGAGAATGGCTAGAAACCGTGCAGGACCCAGAATGTCCATTCATTACAAGATCAGTCTACTGAATCCAATGGTTAGGATGTAATGCTTAATTTCCCCTGTGATGATGATGAATTGAACACTTGCTGTTGCATCTACCCTGATCCGTTATGGCTGAAGCAGTAGGACAATCTGACCATCATTTTTGGGAAAACAGTCTCTCTAAATTAACTGGCATGTTCTCAGTGTTATAAGAAGAAAACATGCACTTTTAATCCAGGTAATGTATTCTTAATTTGTCATTCACACAAAGAATTAAATCAGATTTTTTTGCTGTACTTAGATAACATCCAGATTTACAGATTTACATCTGTAAAAGTATTTAAATTGCGATGTTCATGAATGGTGATATCCAGCTGGCTTTAAAAGTTCCTGAAATTTTGGTAATGAAAATATCATTATAATCCAGGAACTGTATAATTACATCCCACATGTCGCTATACAAATTTATAGGACTATGTATTTAGTCATCTTCACATTACAAAAAGTTATAAATATAGTATTACATGTGTAACTAGTATAGGATAAATCATATTGCACTATTTGAGTTTACTCGCATTTACTAATTTAGGTGCCATTTTAAAAATTAATGTTAATTTTTGTGAATTTGCTGTGTTGAATTTTATTTAACTTCATAGAATTGAACAGTCTGGTTACAAAGTGATGGAAAACTACAACTGTTAACATTAAGTAGACAAGTAGAGGAAGTAGATGAGATACTGTTATATGATTCCATCCTTTTATATGTGAATGCCTTGCTGAATGCCTTAAACCCAGGTTACGTCTGCCATCTAATGTTCAAAGATCACACTGATAACATCCTGACACTACATGCAATGGAAACTATTCTATTTGCCAGTTTGGATTTTCTAAGCCCGTTTTTATTTGGACAGAGCTATTTTTGTTATCTTTACTATTCATAATTCCAGTAGTTTTATATAAATTTTATATCACTATGTATTCATTTTATATATCTGTTCAAGTTTAGTACCCAGGGTAGCCAATCTATGTGGAAACTCCCATTGTAATGATACCAGGGATGTCTCAGATAAAGGTAATTTCTGCCTGTTCTTTATAAAAGAGCTGCTACCTGGGAGCTATGGCGCCCATTCAGCTCCTACACTGGCATCATATATAAACACCCAACATCCTTATTATTATTACAAATGCCATGAAAGGGCTAAGAATAATATTTAATAATAAGGAACATTTTAAAATTAACGTGGTAACATAGAATATGCCAAATAAAAAATATCCAATTCATTCCTAGAACTGTTCAAGGACATTTTAAATTTTTTTGTAAAAATCCTCTTTTGGCTAAGGCCCCACGTTGCGGAAACGCAGCTTTTTTTGTTGCAGATTTTGTTGCGGTTTTTTGAGCCAAAGCAGGAGTGGATTGAGCAAAAGGTAGAAGTATAAGAACTTCCTATATATTTCCCATTCCTTTTGTAGTCATTCTTGGCTTTGGCTCAAAAAACGCAACAAAATCTCCAACAAAAAAAGCTGTGTTTCTACAACGTGGGGCTTTAGCCTAAATAGGGTTCTTTCATGTTCCATTCACAGCTCTCTAAATATAGATATGAGCAAACCAGTTCTTTAGAACCAGGCTTGTTACAAACTTTTGAAAATGTTCAGACAAAACAACTAAAATAAAGATAACCATGTGAAAAATATGAAGAAAGAGATCACATGACCTCACAGACCAGGTGGGCTCACCCACATTGCCTTGCAAGTAGTCCTCGTGACAGGACATAGGCGATTACAAGAAACTATAGGTCTAAAGTAATAGGAAGTATAAAGTTCCCAGCCTGATGGAGAAGATGTTTATGTGGTAGGGATAGATTAGAGAAACAGAGTCTCAGACAAAATGAGATTGATAGGAAATAATACACAGTTAATACAGTGTTGGGGCTCTGGGGATTAGTGGATTTAGAACTGCAGAAGAAGATAGGTTTAATGAATTAATTAACGGATAAAGAGAGATAAGAGACTAAGTGAAAGTATATATCACAACACTATTGCCAGTGGCCAGCAGTGCCTTGTAGGCACAGGCTGTGTATGTAGTCAGTGACATGTTCATCAAACAATCAGTTGTAAATTCTCAGCATCCAATACAAATCCAGTCTGTGCCATGTGTACTAGTGAACTGTCCATCAGCTGCAGGAATCCACCACAATTCAGAGTCACATAACTGCAATCTATACTGTATGTGTTCAAGAAGACAATGACAATTTAGTCATGCCAAATACACTCCTTCTGTATGTTTCCAGCATAATTTAGCTTTTTTTTTCCTAGCTAAAAGCTAAAAAAAACTGTGAATAGCACATACTAAAAACACTACCTTTTTTCCTAAAAGTCACTCTTGTTAATTACAAATCCCTACTATGCCCAAGTTTAGAGAAGTTATACACTAGCCACACTAACACTAGTACAGTCTGTGTTCCTACGTGTTATAATTGAGTTTTTGCTGCATTAGACTCATTCTTTCATTAAAAATTAAATCAAAAGGCATTAAAAAAATCCAATACTGCAGTGTGTTTTAAACAGGCTCTTTGTTGCTACTACCTGCAATCCGCACATCTATAGCCATATGTCTTGCTGTCACTTTGACAGTATAAAGGCTGTGTTTGCATTAGAGAGCTAGAAAGCCCTCAGCATGTTATAAATGACTGCCAGTTCATAATAAACCTGCTTGGACTCAAGTTAAAGTTTTACTGAAAACAGGCAAACCCAAACACAAATCAAACCTGGAAAGATTTGCTCACGTCTATCTAAATCACAGAGCTAACTTCAAAAGCACCTCAACTGGAACGAATCACTTGAGTTGGGGACAGAGGCGTTGCTATAGGGGGCGCAGCGGTGGAAGTCGCTACCAGGCCCCAGACCCTGAGGGGGCCCCATAGCACACAAAATATACACCTCTTCTTTTTGGTATATGGTAAAGAGGGGCCTCATTACAGATTTTGCATCTGTGCCCTGGAGCTTCAAGCTACGCCTCCAGGTTAAGGGTGCATGTCCAGCGCAAGGTCCTGCTGCAAGGAACTTCTTTATTATCTATGGGTATTGAAATATTAGTTTCTCCATGGTTCAGTATAGATGTAGCAACCTACTGTAGCATTATAGTATATTCTGAGTACTGAGATAGGGTAAGATACACTATTTAAAAATCCTGTACTGTACTGTTGGTGCTTACTACATTACCATACTGCACCCCTCATCTGATAGTCTCGTCTGCTCTAATTTTATATATATTGCTCTCATATCCATGTATTTCAGTCTCTCATCTGACCAGACACCATTTTAGACTTCTTTTTCACTTTGTTCTACTATCACCACAGCATTACAATGGGCAGCTAGGGACAGTACCATCTGTGCCAGCTGGAGAATGGTGTAATAATCCCTCTCTTTATTCTCCTAAAAATCTAAGAGACCATAAATTCAGGAAGGCTGAAGAGTAATCTTCTTCATTATAACTGTGTGAAAGCAACCTGTCTGATCATTAACAGTAGCTGTGAAAGTAGATTTTTGTTCCACCATTTGTACTGCATGTATAGAACAGTCCATGAATTTTCAACATACAGAAAGTGAGTAGGGATGTTCATAACAAACTGGGTTCATTACAAATTTTCCAAAAATTTTGAGTTCAGCCGAACCTGAGATTTTGAGATTTGCCACCATCACATCATTATGATATTCTCTTCAGAAAATAAAAAACAACAATGCAGTCTTCAGCAGTGACCCAGGGCTGCTGGCATTACAGGAGAGGCTGGAAGATGACAGAAACAACCAGGAATGAAGAGCGAATGACATGGTGGAGCCCTGGAGAGGTGAGGAAAGATGAGTATGAGTTGTTTTTTTATTTTTCTGCACCTCTCCTGGGACTCTGCTCCCAAGTATAAGAATAACAGTTTCAGATTGGACTGAACAAGTTCAATCTGAACTAAACCTCATGAGTATTCATAAAACAATTCTTACCAGGTTCACCATCACAAAAAGTGAGATTGTGAGTTTGCATAAGACATGCAATTCCCTGCAGGTCAGAATGAGACCATATGACTCAATGGAAGAGAAGTATCCCATGAATTACTAAATAAGGTAATACTGGCTGAATGATATATATTTGGGGGATAATCAAATGACATATGCAGTGATAAACTTTTGTGAGAAAAAAACTAATTTAAATGATAAGATTTTGCCTATCCAGAGCTGTTACTAGGGGGAGCTCACTGAATACCCATTTATAAAGCTATGTAAATCTGTACCTTAGACTATAAAGATATTTTAAAACTATGTTGTTCCGAATTCTAGATAAATTTGATGAATTAAAATTAAATGACATACACACTTAAAGAGGACCTCAGTGATGTGTCGTATTACATACCATTAGAAAGCTGACAGTGAGCTGAATTCACCGCACTGTTTGCTTTCCCGGTATGTGCCTATTAGTTTCGAGACTGATATCTCTCCACTGTCAAAAAGGCAAGCCTTACAGCCTAGCGTCATTACCTGCTTCATAACTTGCAGATGTAGTTTTTGTGGCTGTGTGTCACATTGAAAGCTTGTGTCCGTATTTTGATCCGCCATTGTGAATCTGCAATTTTGGATCAAAAGTACGTTCAGGTGCATGAGGCCTAAGCAATTTATGGATATGTATTTTTCAATTTATCTGGAGAGGACAAACTGTTTTATTAAAATTATAGTCTGTATTTCTTGAAATCCATCATAAATACATTTTTAAAATATTGAAATAAGAAAAACGCACGTGTCAGATATGCCACATGAATCTTATGAATATTAATAATATAATCACCGGAGATGTTAAGTTTTAAAGTTCAGATTTCCTGACGTTATTGTCTGTTTTTCTATTAAATGTTTCAATGCTAATATCATGCAAATATACCTATCAACATCAGACTCATTTGTAATTCCTTTGTTCAAAGTAGAAGGGATTAATATTAATATTTAACAATAGCTTAAAGCTATTGTTTTTTCTTACAAAATTTTTTGAATATTTACTGGATTGAGCTGTATCAAATATTTCATATACATGTATTACCTCAATGTGGAGGCAGCTGTGGATATGAATATTAATTCTATTGTATTTTCAAAAACGTATTTGCATTTTGCATGGCTTAACATGAGTCTCATGAAAAATAGTAAAAAATATATTAGTTATTAAGGGGAGTCCAACTAACCACAGTGCTAACCATTGAACTACCATGCTCTCTCATTGTCACGTATTGGGATCTTATTTTTGGAGTGGAGTGAGAGGAACACTTGTTCATTTGATCACTCTTTTGTGCCTATTTGGACAGTTTGTAGCCTCTACAGGCAAAAAAACACACAATTGGTATCACCGCATCTTTGTCCCATAAAACAAAATTGGTATGTTTTTTATTTGTAGACAAATGACATATACAATTTGTAAGTTGTATGCATTTAATACATTTATTCAATTTGCTGTGGAGTAGCCTTTGCAAACATACATGAATAAGGAAGTGGGGTTGGGTTTTTATACTATTAAAATATTTACAGCGAGGTCACGTGGCAAAGTCTTCAATTTATCAGAGATCGACTTGTTACAAGGAGCAGCACTTAGGGAGCAGAGCACCAATCAGGTTTACTTGGAGAGTTTGTAGAATATACAGAGAATTTTGTTGAAGAAGGTAGATGTCTGTATGATATCTATTTTGGACTATAAATGCCATTCTTTTAAAAAAATATATACAGTCTCTGTCAGAGAAATTATAACTTTTTAGGTACTTCCTTTCAAAACATTTGTAATAGAACGTTATACTTTCTGTCACCTGAGTAACTACTTAGCAATTACGAGATTCTGTAGATCTGTGCAGCTTGTTAAAAATCTTCTGTATTACAAAGGGTAGAATGCATTCTGTATTTCAATAACCTTTTTTTTCACCTGGTAAACATGTTTAGACCTTGCAGGGTACAATTTTGCATGAGAGAGAATATAAGGGTAGATGGACCATGTGGTCTTTTATGTTTCTATAAGGGGTAATACAGGATAAATACAGTATAGTATAATGGAAAGCTTTAAACATTTCTAGATATGTTTTGGTGAGAAACAAAAAAGCAATCTCTGGAGATGAATCTAATACAGGAATGCACAAACTTTGGTTTAGGAGCTGCATGGACCCACCATGCTGTTATGTGCAGCTTCCAATCTGGTCCCAGCCATGACTATATACAGCTATATTCTTTACAAAGATACTGCAGTCAAAATACTGTACAACTGCATACTTCTAATGTACAAAATGGTGGGTGGTCTTTGCACCCATTCCATGTGATTTAATCTGATTTATGTTATCTATCCAGGATCATAAATAAAGGCTCATAGACCCTGGTGGAAAAGCTCAGCTTGGACCTCCCTGAGCAACTTCACTTAAAAACCATCTGCTAGACCCCATTCACACATTTTAGCAGCATTTATATTTCCCTTTCATTCTCTATCTGGGCCCTGGCCGCCATGAAGACTTGTTCACATCATGTCTGTGCACACAAGCTTTCCATTCCCATCTCCTGTTGGTGCCCCGCACAGTTATCATTCCCCCTTTTGCACCACAGTCTCCCTTTAAAAACCTTTCTATGACTATGTGCTGTTGACCAACTGCTATTTTTACCATTAAAGGATTAATTTTTTTCCTTTTAGACAGAAGAAGGCCAGATATCATAAATTGTCCCACTCCAGTTTACCAGAGGGTAGGGGTAATAAATTTTCAATATATAGAGTGCCAGCCATGAAAGAAAATCAGAAAGGAGATCAAACCAGCCCTAGTGTGCCCTTTGGGACCCCTTGGATGCTAGGCACAGTAGCAGCTGTGTCCACTATAGTTATGTCAGTTTGTCTGTCGATCCATCTATCTGTGCTATCAAGTCTTCTCAGCCTTGTCTATCTATCCATCTATCTGTGCTATAAAGTTTTTTCATCCCTATGTGTCCTACAATGATATTAAATCTTCACCTACCTACTGCTAGTAAGACATACATACAGTCAAGAAGTTTGGGCACCCCTATAACTTAACATTTTAGTCTAAAATTTGGGTTTGCAACAGCCATTTCATTTGATATACTAATAACTGATGGACACAGTAAATTTCAGGATTGAAGAGGTTAGTACTAACAGAAAATGGCAGTAGCATTAAACCAAAATTTGACCGATGCAAGTAGGGCACCTCAACGAAAGTGACTTAATATTTAGTAGACCTCCTTTGCAAATAACGCCCTGCTTCCTGTAGCTTTTAACGTCCTGGTCCTGGTGGGTTTTTTGACCATTCCTCTTACAAACATTCCGTTCGTTGGTGGTCCCTGGACGCCCGCTTCATTATCCCACAGATGTTCATGATATTCGGTTGGGGCTGGGTGGCCTTCCAGACTTGTTTGTTCCTCTGATGTGCCTGGTGTTTGGGCTGTGTTTTGGATCTTGTCTTGCTGAATATCCATCCCCGGGTTTCTTCGCCTGTTCTTGTACATTATTCTCAAGAATCTGCTGTACTGAGTTGATCCATGCGCCCTCAACTTTAACAGATTCCCGGTGCCAGCTTGGCCACACACCCCAGCATGTGGACCTCCACCTTTTACGTGGGTAGCGTGTTTTTCTTGGATGCTGTGTTTTTTTGACGCCATGCATAACGCCTTTTGTATGCCAAACAACTCAATCTTTGTTTCATCAGTCCACAGGACCTTCTTCCAAATGGCTGGCTTGTCCAAATGTGTTTTGCATACCTCAGGCAACTCTGTTTGTGGCGTGCTTTCAGACGGCTTCTTTCGCATCACTCTCCCATCAGCTTCTCCTTGTGCAAGTGTGCTGTTTGTTGACCGATGCACAGTGACACCATCTGCAGCAGATGTGCTGCGCTCTTTGGGGTGGTCTGTGGTTGTCCTTGCTGTTCTCACCATTCTTCTTCTCTGCCTTTCTGATATTTTTCTTGGCCTGCCACTTCTGGGCTTAACAGAATTGTCCCTGTGGTCTTCCATTTCCTTACTATGTTCCTCACAGTGGACTGACAGGTTAAATCTCTGGACAACTTTTGTTCCTTGCCCTGCAACTTGTTGCAATCTTTGTTTTCAGTCATTTGAGGTTGTTTTGGGGCCCATGTGCCACTCTTCAGGGAGATTCAATGGAGACAACTTGCAATTGGCCACCTTAATACCTTTTCTCATGTTAGTACACCTAGCTTGGTTCAAAGCTCAATGGGTTACACCATTTTGTGCTTCGGTAGTCAGTGTGTTGGAGTTTCAAATCAATTGATAGGGTACCCAATTTTTGTATCGGTCTTTTGGTTTAATGCATTTGCACATTTTCTGTTGTACATACTTCATTTGAATCCTGAAATATTACTGTGTCCATCAGTTATTAGTATATCATTGAATGGCTGTTGCACACACAAATTTTAGACTATGTTAGTTAATGGGGTGCCCCTTTTTCATTGACTGTATATGAAATGTTAAACTACTAACCAGGTAGTTGAGGGCTAAAAGACTTTTGATTGACTAAATGACAAAAACAATTGGCTCTTCACAAAAAATCATGGGGCTTCAAGTGCTGAATAAGCAGATTTTTACATCCAAAACTTATGGTCCACATATTGGCCATATTTCCAAGACTGAAGGCTGTCTGGAGACCTCAACTCGACTATCAAAGTTACTGACTAACTGTGGGACTGCTGTCCCTTACTGCAATTATGATTACAGTATTGGACAGTAGTCCTGCAGAGATGTGACAATTCATAGCATCATATATGACAATGGTACTGTGAGTTAGGTCTCCTGACAGTGTTTAGTCCAGGAAGTACAACCAATATATGTATTGTCCAAGTTTAAGAATACTCCTGATTGTTTTTTATACTAGTCTTTTAGAAGTCTTCCTCATAAAAATACAAGATAGTTTTCACACTTTCAATGTATACAAATAAAACCTGAATGCTAAACTTGAAAATTTGTATTGTAATCCATATTTGAATGTTTTCCGATACTAGACATTGAAGTTTGGCAAATTATGTTTATGTAAGGTTATGAATTTTGGTTGAAGAAATAAAATGTATGATTATGTACAGTACTTTAGTAAATTACTGGATAAAACTGCCACTGAAAAAGACTTGGGGATTTTGTCAGATAGTAAGCTTAACCTTTAGTGACCAGTGCCAGGCAGCTGCTGCTAAGGCAAGTAAAATTATGGGATGCATCAAAAGAGGCATAGATGTTCATGACAAGAATATAGTTATGCCTCTATACATATCACTAGTACCGCTAATGGAATACAGAGAATGGATGGATTGGAGTACAGAGAGAGATTAACAAATGTCTTTTTTTTACTCTGCTCTTATTCACTTTTCTCACAACCGCCTTTAAATTTTTTTTCCTGTGCGTCTCACATACCCTGGATCTTGCTACCGTGATACATAAGACTGCCTCCCAAAATCACAACCTTCAAACATATTTTTAAGACCCACCTCTTTAGTATAACATGCAACACACAATATCCCTGATGCCACTCAACCTTCATATGATTAAATCACTTACTGACACCACCTATCCTCTTTTGTCGACTGTAAGCTCTTGCCGGTAGGTTCCTCTTTCTTACTTGTAGCTGGTCAGTCACATGTACTTGTTTTTGTACTTATTCTGATACTCTTCATGTAAATCTCTCCTCAAATGTACAACACCATGCATTTAATGGCAATCTCAAAATAAATAAATATATTACATAATAATAAATGGGTATATATACACAAAAAAAAACTGCCTCAGAAAAAACTTTTTAACTTTAAAACATTTTTAAGCACTTTGCCTTAAAGGGATTCTATCATTAGAAAATGACCTTTTGAAGTAGTGGCACGTTGGAATAGCCTTTAAAAAGGCTATTCTACTCCTACCTTCCATTCTCTTCTGCTCCCCACCGTTTCTGTAAAAATCTGGCATCCGATGCTGCACTATAAGCTGACTGTGCATGCTCTGTCCACTATTTTGCGGTTGTCTGTTATACGCTTGTGTAGCAGACCACCGCAAAATGGCGGACTGAGCATGCGCGGTCAGCTCTGCCTGAACCCGAAGTGGCAGAGCCAGCTTCGCATGTGCGGGATTTCAACCACGTATAGTGCAGCATCGGATGCCTACGCAAGGTAGAAGATTAGGAGAAGATGCAGGGGGGCGTGAAGAAAATTAACTAAGGGATAGCGAGAGGTGATGATGCGATTGTCCTCGGAGCACAAGGGGAACGCCCCCTGTGCTCCCTGAGCTTAATTGGCATATCACAAAAACCGGATTTTTACAGAAATGGCTGGGAGCAGAAGAGAATGGAAGGTAGGAGTAGAATAGTCTTTTTAAAGGCTATTCCAACGTGCCATTACTTCAAAAGGTCATTTTCTAATGATAGAATCCCTTTAAAGTTTAGTGTGAAAACTGTTTTGCATTTCTCTCCGATTCTGCCAATCCCATTCTTACAATTACAACCAGAATGCAGAACCAGCAAGAAAAGGAGTCCTGACCCTGGTTCTGTTGCTGGTAGAGTAGAAAGTCATAAGCTTCCTGCCCTACCACTTTCTGATTTAAAAAGGTATTCCTATCTCAAGGATCCTATATAAACTGCTAGCTTTTGTAAAGTCAAGAGTTTTGCTAAATTGAAATGCTGCTTTGTTTTCCTGTTATGTTAGACTATAACTCCTCATTGTTTAGATAACATTGTCAAGGTACCTGGCCTGGTCTCTCCTTTTATTTAGCATTATAAGATGGATGTTGTGATTCACTGCACTGCACTCTGGAGAGGAGGGGGGCTGAGTTCTCAAATCACACTTGAGCTCAGAGCTGTTAGGTTCGAACAATCAGGTCAGTTAATTGCAGTTTGCTGATAATGGTTCAGACAGTTTCAATTATCACTTATGTAAACAAAAAGATAATATTGAGTTTACTGCAAGTCTTTAGTCTGTCCTGGCAAGATGTAAGTTTTCGCTCCAAACTTGTATAAAGTAATATACATTTCATGGTAAAGGCAATGTCAATATCTACTGAGGTACTTCATAGTGCCCTGTCCATTAAACAGTCAAAGCCCACCCATCAGCTTGATGAAGAATACTGGAAGTGAGAAGAAGAGAGAGCAGGCAAACTGGTGAGAGAGGAAGATGGGAAAACACCTTTACTGTAAGGAGATTGAGACGTAAGTACAGTACTTATTTCCTTTCTCCCCAGTCCCTCCCACTCTGTCCTGTTCTGGGCACACATGATGTCACAGAAGTGAACCTGGAGCAGGGGAAGAGCATGGCTGGGTAGCAGACAGGTAATTATAGTATTTCTGCACTCTGTGGAGACGATGTATGGGAGATATTATACTGTATGGGGGCCACTACATGGGGACATTATACTGTATGGGGCCACTGTATGGGCGCCATTATAACTGAATGGGGTAGTGATACGGCCATTATACTTTATGGGGGCACTGATGGGGGCCATTAAACTGGATAGGACAGTGATGGGGACTGTTATACAGTGGGGGAATATTAAACTGTGTAGGACATAAAAGGAAATATAAGGTTATGTTGACGGAATCTGATGCTCACAATGTCTCAGAATTGTTGCTTTGCAGGGGCCTGGCTGTCACAATCCCACATATGTAATGCTAATGGCCTATCCTAAGGATAGGCATCAATATTAGAAAGTTGGATAACCCATTTAATACAGCCATAATTTATATCAGGAGCACAGAGAACATTCTGGGTGAAAGGAGGTAGTGTAGGGGCTCATAAAGGGAGGCGGTGAATGAAAGGGGTGTTGCCTGAAAATATTTACAGCCACCAGGTGTAGAGTGCTGCCTTCTACCCCCTCCCTCCATAAAACCTGTTGCTAAAAAATGTAATCCTACCCATGCATCTACCAATCATGCTGTTGTATGGATTATATAATACTGATTACAATACCTCTATATAAAAAGTAACCATACATTGAAAATATTGAAACTATTATTCATTCCACATATAACTTCACAAATGTCATGAAAAACACATTTTATTTTAAGTCTCAGATTTAGAACCACAATTATTAGTGGGTTTTGTCCTGGTTATGGGAATATGGACAAATGTTCCAACTGTAATAATTTACTAAGGCATCATTCAGACTTCCCCTTGAAATGAGTTTTCTTTGTTGACTAGAAACCACTTAATTATATTTTAGTCTTTGCTTAGCAGGAAATGTCTATAGAGGACCTTACCTCTGTGTGAACACGGTGTTAGCTGCCAGACTACAACATTTCCAGTGACATGTGTTGAGTTAAATATGCAATGTCAGTTTTGTATTGCATAATCTTTGAGGCCTGAAATGTGTTGGAAATATTCCTGGACGTTTTTAATGTCATTAGAGAAACAAAAAAAAAAACGCTGAACATTTCATGAATTAACAAGTCCTCATGCACACATGAAAAATGGCATATAGCCATTTTTAAAACACTTTGAATTGGAATTTATTGACCCATCTACACTGTTTTTCTTTTATTCACTGCCCTTTCCTCCACTTATTCAGTCTTTTTGTGAAAGTGGGTGGAGCCAGGGTGGAGAGTAAGATGGGCCACAGTGGGGAGATCTTGGCCTGACAAATTTATCATAATTCAAGCAATAAAACTAACATAGCTAATCTACGCCAGTTCCTCCTAACTGGCTTAGATTTCCATTCTGGCACACTGGAGTGCACCTGATTTATTGAGAGGCCGAAACCTCTTAATAATTCATGCACGCCTCGTGCTAGTCGGGTATTTGTTAAGAGTAACGTAGGAAACGCCATTGATTTCAATGGGGCTATTCACATCCCTGTTTGTTTGATAGCCCATTTTAATGGACAGTCAAAAATAGGACAAATCTTATTTTTATCCATTTTTGCGGATCTGTCAATAGACAAACGTCCATGTAACCGTTTTTTATAACATTTCTGTGCATGTAATCTTATTCTTTACCTAGGATTTCAGAAAGGAAGACGGTTACTGGGAAAGAATTATGAGGATGACTAAATAGCGGGCACAAGAAGGGTCTGGTAGTAGATATTCATTTTAGTGTCCAAGTTTATCTCTGAACTTGCCTACCAGTATAATAAAACAACCATGGCCATATGCATGTTTTCTTGCAGTACTATTTGCTTCCTGTATTACATGCAGAACTGTTCCAATCTGAGTGCCATATCTCACAATACATACTACCTTATAAGTATCACTCACAAAAGAGTGATACAGTACAATTACAAATACCAATTACAGTACGGGACAGTATGTCACTGGGAGGCAGTGATTCCTAGCATCATAGATAACTATACTGCTAAGAGTCCCGCTCCCAACACGAAGTTCAAGCCGGTAAATCTGGCTAACACATGGACCGAGTTTCACGGGTGAAATACAGTGGTGTGCTGCTACCCTAAGCCTGTATTTCTTGTATTTCCTGCTCACGCCTTCCCCTCTTCTTTCCATAGACAGAAACATATGACCTGCAGTCTCTGGAGACAGATAAAGCAGTTATTTTCAGAGTGAAAGTCATTTTTGGAAGGGAGAAGGGAAACAACCTGATAAGAGCAGAAAGAGACCTTCATTATAATCGCCTGTATTTTTCATTTATGCAAAGTTTTGTTTGAAACGTTTGTGACCATTTAAAGGGGCTGTTACTTTTACAAATAGGTGTTAGGAACATTTCCTTAAAAAGGTCATTATTTAAAAAAAAATTACCATTAGACTGGCTTTGCACACATTTAGTACTGTTTTTCTTTAAGTCCATAGCAAAGTCTTGAATACACCCACTCAGAGTATTTGTTTGTGGTGTTTTGGGGATTTGTGGTTTGTTTGTTTTTTTTTTTTGTTTTTTTACAAAACCCACCATACTCTAAGAATAGCACTAGTGTTTCTTTCACATAGACCTTTCTATAGAACTTGAAAAAGATCAGAATAAAAACAAATATTTTAAATGTTACAATACCACCAAAAATGCTTGCAGAAAAATAGTAAGTACTTCAGAATGTTTTCATTACAAGTATTTAACAGGTTTAGTCTTGGTAAAAGCTAGAATTTAGCTAGTCTTTTATTAATAATGAATATAAGAAAATTCATAAGCATGAAGAATTTTCAAAAACGAACATAGGCTTGTAATGTGAAATACTAGACAGGTCTGCCACCTTCTGGTCACTAAATATATAGCTCTTCTTAGTAAACAATTACAGCTAGTAAGGCATAGTTTAATAAGACTTTATTAGAATTTTAATAACATTTTTTGAACATCAATAGGAAAATTTAACCCATATGTAAATTAAAAATATTAAGACATAATATCATAACTTAACAGGTTTGTACCTCTTTATGAATAGTGTGGGTTAGAACAAATATGTTAGAAAAATAATATAGCAAAGTAGAACCAACCCGGTTTACTAGCGTAGGTGCAAGATTTTACATATATATATATGTGTATATTGAAAAATATTCTGATATAGCTTGTTAATTCAGTATAGATAATATTATTGCATATACTGGACTCAATATTATCAGAAATGATAGACATACTGTAGGTATATGGAAAATAATAAGTATAACATCTCATCAATGCAGGACACAATAGCCCAGTGTTTGTTGCCTCCTCACCTTTGCTCCATCCTTTGCAGGATGAGAGGAGGCCAGCAGGCTGTCTGACTGTTTCCCTCTCAAGCATCTGTTAGCAGTGCTAGGGACAGGTGAACAATAGAAAAAAAGGGTTATATTATACATTTATCTATAGTCCATGGCCATCACAGGCCAATCTCAATAGATCTTGTGTGAAGAATGTGACAGCTACTCGAAGCACACAGTACTTTTTTTTTTGGCCTTCCGCTTTTTGAGTGTAGAAGCGGTACTGCAATATGTTGACACATTCTCAGGATTTTGAGAATTATGTATCACGTATTATATTGCAAAATTGGACTAGGAGTATTCAAAGTTACAGTACATACATAAGAAGAATCTGTCCACAATAAGGAAATCATGGCTGAGTTTCTGACAAGTCCCAAGTCCGATCATGACCAAAAAGACTATCACCACTAAAATAGTTAAAGAAAATCTTTAAAACTCAGAAAAAAATGACTGATAATTACAAAAATGTTTAAATTTTAATTGTCTACAAATTTAAATCTGGTTATGTCAGTTGGAAAATCCCTTTAATTTACTGTATGTTACCTATGTAAAAAACAAGATAATGCATAAAACCAAAATATTATTTATTTTCTTTCTATTATATTTCAGATGGAATGGCAGAACAGAGAAGACTCTCAATGACGGGTAAGTGGGGAAAGTCTCTAGCCAAAGTAAGAATTCACAAGAGCGTAACTTATATGCAATGCATAACTAGCAGGAGCTCTGAGAACATATCTTCAGCATCATACTACAGTAGACAATATACCCTAATGCCCTGTATCCCTTAGTTTATTACCTGCTGTCAGCTGGTCACTATGGGTTTGGTTTTGGAAGCCCCGACTGTTTCCTCCCCCCTTTATAGAAAACAACTATGAGGTACTGTCATTGGTTTGATACCAATTTTCCTACTGACAGACTCCCTTTAAAGACAGAAATTGATCTTGGAAGCTGTAATTCACAAGGAGTACAACCTTCTTCAGAGTACTGTACAGTACACATAGAAGAAAAAAATGGAGAAGTGTTCATACGGTCTCCAATAGAGCAGGTCATCCTGTCCCTTATCTAGACTGTCTATGGCACTGTACAGTGAATGTGGCTGCAAGTTATAATGGTGTTCAAATGAATAACCAACATATATTACATGAATGTGTAGGATCCACCACAAGAGCTACTATGTGTTAGAAGCTCATTGCTCTGGCTCACGGAGGTGGAGGAGATGGGAGGCAAAGGGGGAACACCGACCTCAATGATATTTATATGTCCTAATAGAACTTTGTGAGACAATGATGACTAACCCTGTAAAATAGTAAAATGTACCAGTTAAACTTTCTAAGTAGTTTTCTTTCTATAGTGCATTCACACTGGAAGAATATATTCTAAATTCACATAAAATCAGATTTACCTGTTCTTCTTTGGCTATATGCATTACAGGAACTTGATTTTTACTCAGGATAAAAGCAAGGTAAGGTCTTTATATGTAAGCAGTATTGCATATTTGGATATTTGTGCAGCGCAAAGCCTTGAAGTTGTCTATACTGAGCAGGAAGGAACAGATGTTTAATATACAACAATATGTTATGCTTCAGTACCCTCTATCAATCTTATCAACCTGTTTTATGATGTGATTCATAGCAAATGTTTCATAATGTGACCTTCTCAGGAAGGAATCAAAATGAAATGTTACAGGTTGACTTGAAGTACACCCTGACACCAAAGACAGTGAACATTTGTTCCAAATTCATTTCAACATGTGGAAATGGAACACTTAGGTAAGTCAGATACCTGCGGCCTGCAGCCGTGATGCTAACAATTATATTATTTCCTCACATCCAAAGAAACAATCTGCTTCTTCAAAGGATAGCATATTAAAGTTTTTTGTAGGACATGTGCTAATAATTTGTTGGCAGACGCAATCACTGGTACAACGAAGTGCTACAAAGCTTGCCAATACTTCCAGGTATGTAAGTGCTCACATGTAAAATGGCAACTTTATTAATATTTCTTTTAATACTACAGTTATTGGACCTGGTTTTACGATACACATTGATCTTTAAACCGCAAGGTCTGAATTCCTTAATACATTAGCACCATTGGTTTAAGATGAATAATAATCCTGTTAATATTTCTATACTGCAGTAAAGTTCTTTTAATGCAACATTTAAGAGTCCAGAAATTCTGAGGTATGAATTTTAGGCAGAGAACTACAAGGTAAATTCACAAGGCCGAGAGTGAGCAAAGACAACCAAATATGAGACTCATCTGGTTATCTCATGATAGAATATTTTGGTGTATTCTCTTTTTTATATTCAATCAGTTTTATTAATATTTTTTAAAGAATGTATAACAACACATACAAGAAATATAATTGCAAATAATCGGGTCGAGAAAAAATAGGTTACGATAGATGCATAATGATCAATGAAACAGCAAGTAAAGAACTGACCGCTATTACCTAGAAGAAACAAACTCTCTTGACCAATATAAAAGAGTTATAGCAAATGCGAAGCAACCTAGGGTAGCAAAAACATTAGAAATAAGAATAGTGGTATGATACTTCAGAGGCAAATGATAGGTTAAGAAGGATAAGGACAGTTTTACATCAGTTAGTTGTGGACTTTTAATGTCCATGGGAGCCAGTTCTTTTGGAACATGCTGTCGCCAAAGACTCCATGAGCGAGGATCTTTTCGAATTGATAAGTCTGCTCCACTATATTCACCAAGTCCCTCCTGGACGGAATAGTAGATGATTTCCAGTTTCGTAGGAGAGCCAGTGATGCTGAGAGTAATGTATGGCCAATCATCACTCTGTTAGCTGTCGGGAAGGAGTCAATCTGTAGGAACAATAAGGCTAAGGCTGGGGAGAGAAAAATAGAGTATCCAACCAAAGACGATATCCATCGAAAGACGTCCTGCCAATAAGGCCGTACGTGAGGACATGTCCACATTATGTGAAAAAGGGATCCTTTCTCACCACATCCCCTCCAGCAGGAACTCGATGTCTGCGGGTACATTCTTTGAAGTCGCTCCGGGGTGTAGTACCAGTGAAGGAGAATTTTGGTAGTAGTTTCATAATGAGTCACGCATCTGAAGGTCTTCTTAGTAAAGGCCAATGCTTTCTGCCATTGCTTGCTCGAAAATGTTTGATGGAGTTGAGCTTCCCAGCTAAGCAGCGGAGTGGATTTAATCAGATGATCTTTAGAGCCCGTGTTGTTGTAGATTGAGCTGAGGATTTTTATAGAAGGATTAGGAGTCTTGAGGAGATCCAGTAGAGATCTATTGTAGGTCACTTGTTTGTCGTGGTTGGAAGAGAGAAAGTGTTTAATTCTCAGGTAAGAAAAAAGGCATTGAGAGGGTAGTGAGA
This sequence comes from Leptodactylus fallax, assembly GCA_947044405.1. Lineage (NCBI taxonomy): Eukaryota > Metazoa > Chordata > Amphibia > Anura > Leptodactylidae > Leptodactylus > Leptodactylus fallax. The sequence goes on along the minus strand of CAMRHE010000108.1, from coordinate 5,585,052 downwards.
AGGTAGATTGAAGAAATTGAAATGAAACTATCGAGTCTGCATTCCATATCTGGGAGACAGAGGTAACACCGCATGCTCTCCAGTGAGACAAATCCAAGTCCATAATCGCTTGTTCCAGGAATTCAATCGGAGCTCGTTTGATATTGAATGACTGCTTCTTTCCTGTCGCGTGGTGAATATGGCGCCATATATCCGTGAGGTGCTGTAGAATTGGGGACGGGAGAGAGGGTGTCGTCTCAGTCCAAAGGGAGTAAAGGAGCCAGGATTTGAGATTATGCTGTGGTATCATCTGGGACTCAATATGTATCCAGGATTTGTGGGGGTTGTTATGCCACCAGTCCTTCAAAGTAGAAAGATGAGAGGCCAAGTAGTAGTCAAAAACATTTGGTACTCCCAAGCCTCCTGCGCCCCGTTTCCTGTATAGAATAGAAGACGGAAGTCTTGGTTTCTTGGAATTCCAGATAAGCTTGTTGAGTGTGGCGTTGATCTTTTGAAGGAATACGAGAGGAGGCGCTACAGGAATAGTTCTAAATAAGTATAGGAGTTTTGGGAACAGCATCATTTGGAATGCTGAAATTCTGCCTAGCCATGACAGGTTGTGTTTCGTGTAGGCCTGAAATTCCTTTTCTAAACCAGCCAATCGAGGTATGTAGTTGGCTCTGGACACCTGGGAAATTGAGGGAGTGATCTTGATCCCTAGATAGTCCAACTCCGTTGATCTCCAGTCATAAGGGAAGTTCTTCTGGAGAAGCTCCAGAAGTGGCGTGGAGATGTTTAAAGGAAGTATTTGAGTTTTTGTCTCATTAATTTTGTAAAAGGAAAGGACTCCATATTGTTTAAGGATTGCGATGGCCGCTGGTAAAGATGTTTCTGGATGAGTTAGAGATAGTATGATGTCATCGGCATATAGAGAGATAAGATGAGAGGAGTCGGCCATTCTCACTCCCTGCACTTTCTCGCTTTGCCGCAGGGTCTGTGCCAGGGGTTCAATGGTGAGTATGAATATCATTGGGGAGAGAGGGCATCCCTGTCTTGTTCCGTTTCTAATATTGAAGCTGTCTGATAACGTATTATTGGTGAATACCCTAGCTGATGGAGAGGAATATAGGTTTGAAATAGCGTTAAGGATAGGGCCAGAGAATCTCAATCTCTGCAGGACAGAGAAAGCGAATGTCCAATTGATCCTGTCAAACGCTTTCTCCGCATCTAAGGCAACCATGAGTGACGGAATCTTCCTTCGTTCCAGTAGTTCCACCAGGTGGAGAACACGTCTAGTGTTGTCTGGAGCTTGACGACCTTTCACAAAGCCCACTTGATCCATGCTAACTAATTCTGGGAGAATAGGAGCTAAACGAGATGCCAGTATCTTTGCATATAGCTTAATGTCTGAATTCAACAACGAAATTGGTCTGAAGTTTTGTGGGACGTCGGCTGTCTTGCCAGGTTTGGGAAGAGTGACGATTAGTGCTGTTAAAGATTTGTGTGGAAGTGGTGCACCCGACATGGCATGGTTGAAAAAGTCCAGAAGAGATGGTGCAAGCGTTTGTTGAAATTGCTGTAGGTATTCGTTAGAGAAGCCGTCCGGTCCTGGGGATTTCCCCTTAGGTAGGGTCTTTATATTTTTCAACACCTCTGGAAGAGTGATAGGTGTGTTTAAGACCGAGAGATGATCATCTGTAAGACCTGGTAATGTAATGTCGTTTAGGAAGTTGGACACCAAGGTGTAATGATCTGATGGGAGGGGGGGTATGTTCCTGTAAATTGTAGAGTCTCGCGTAGTAATCCTTAAAAGAGTTGGCAATGTCTCTAGGGTCTGTTAAGTGTATTCCGGTAGAAGGATGTTTGATGTATGGTATCCTTGATTTAGTTGCTCTGGTACGTAACATTCTGGCTAATAATCTGCCAGCTTTGTTGCTTTGGGAGTAAAAGCGGGCTTTAGATTTTTTCAATGCTTTCTCATAGTCCTGCAGAAAGAGGAGACGAAGTTGTTGTCTGGCCTGATAGAGTTGTTCAGAAGTAACCGGGTTAGGTTTAGCTTTGTTCACAGCTTCCAGAGTACGAATTTTTACCATTGCCTCTGCAACCTTTCCCTGACGTTCTCGCTTGTTTCTATGTGCAATTTTTATAAGGGTACCACGAATGTACGCCTTATGGGCATTCCAAAGAGTATAGGGGTTATCCGTAGAGGAGGCGTTAGTCTGGAAGTAATCCTGGAGGTCTTTCTCTATGAGTGGACAGTATGTACCGGGGGGGGGGGGGGGGGGGGGGGGGGGGGGGCGGGCGCCCGCCCCCCGGCCCCCCGCCCCCCCCCCCCCCCCCCGCCCCCCGGGGCGCCCCCGCCCGGGGCGGGGGGGCCCCCCCCCCCCCCGCCCCCCCCGGGGGGGGGGGGGCGGGCCCCCCCCCCCAAGGAAGGAGGGGGCGCCCGGGGGGGGGGGAGAGTAATAATTTTTTTTTTAAAAACCCCCCCCACCCCCCCAAAAACCCGGGGGGCCGCGTGGGAAATTATATTTTTGGCTTCTCAACTTTTGGCCATGCTGTGGATGGCTTAAGAGGTACGTGTTATTTCTCCACAATCTAGTGGCAGAGGATGAAATTTTTTCTTCTATTGTGAGAGTAATGGCTGCGTGATCAGACCAGGTAATTAATTCAATTGTAGATTGTTTTGAGTTCATAAGGATATGGAAATCCGCCAGGAACATATCAATGCGGGAGTATGAGTTGTGGACTGCTGAGCAATAGGTATAGTCCTTCTCGCCCGCATGTTGTGCCCGCCAGATGTCGTAAAGGTTTTCGTTTAACTGGAATTGGTATAGGCAGGAGGAGTTATCCCTGTTAGTATTAGTCGAATCCATAGAGGGGTCCATGATACTATTGAAGTCTCCACAGATGATTAGCGCCCCCTGTTGGACATCTCTAATTTGTCTTTGGACTTTATGTATGAATGCTAGGGTCTTTCGATGTGGAGCATATATATTTACAATGGTGTAAGGGACGTTGTTAATAAGACCCACAATGATGAGGAACCTACCTTGGGGGTCTGCTCTATGCGTCAGTAACGAAAATGCCATTGAGTCTCTAAATGCAACAAGGACTCCACGTTTCTTCGTACGATGATGTGCGTGGTATATAGTCGGGAAAGAGGAGTGTTTTAGTCTGAATGCGTCCTTTTGTAAGAGGTGGGTTTCCTGAGTGCAGAATATGTCTGCAGAGAGTGAGAGAGCCTCTTTCCAAAAATAAGTACGTTTCTGTGGGCTATTTAGGCCTCGAACATTGAGAGATGCCAGTTTGAGTACCATGTTACCACTTTAGAGTAAAGAGGTCGAGAGAGAGTCAGCAGAGGAAAAAGGAGTAGTATCACTAGAAATAAGGTTTATAAACAAAATCTAGGAACGAATAGTTTAGAGACAGATACAGGTTTTCTGTATGTTTTCAGAGGGTCTTGTTCAAAAAACTAGCCGGCTAAGCCGTCAAAATAGAGGGCTTGTGCACCATATCAGAAGAGTGGTGGCCATTGTGAAATATCCTTCATAGCTATAGGAGACTTACGTCCAGTAGTTGGACGGAAAGTAGGGTATTCCTCATCATGAGGGAGCGATAGCGATATCTTCCATGTCGATAATAACGCCTTACCCTGATTCAGATCACGAATGGTAAAGGTGGTCCCATCTTTAACGATAAGCAGCTTCACCGGAAACCCCCATCAGTATTGAATTCTATTTCGGCGAAGTGCTGTTGTAATCGGGAGTAGTTCCCTGCGAAGACGGAGGGTCGTAGCCGAGAGATCTGTGAAGAGTTGTATGTCCTGAAATTTGGGAGGCCAAGTTTTCTGTTTGCGAGCTGCGTCTAGTAATTTTTCCTTTACATGGTAAAAGTGGAATCTTGCCAACATGTCTCTCAGAACTGTCTCTCCTAGATGCCTAGGGCGAGGGAGTCTATGTACTCTGTCGATGATGATGTCCGTTGTTGGAGAATCAGGCAGCAAGAGCGTGACGTATTCCTGTATGTAAGGGAGCAATTCAGATGGTAGGACTTGCTCTGGTATACCTCTAAATTTGATGTTGTTTCTACGGGAACGGTCCTCCATATCAGCCAATTTCGCCTTAAGAGTCTCGACGTCTTCCGCTATATCGTTATGAGCATCAATAACTTTGTTATGTGACGTAGCGAAGTCGCCCATTTTGGTTTCAATGTGCGACACCCGCCCGTCCAAAGCTTTGACAGAAGACTGAATTGGTTAAAGTAATTGGGAAATGTCTGTTTGAAGGGAACTGCGGAGGGCCAAGAGCATTTCTCTTAGGGTATGTTCAGAAGCCGGGCCATTGGTAGTCTGGAAGTTATCAAGGTCATTCGTTGGGGTTGATAAAGAAGCATTAGGAGAAGGTTGGTCTTTGAGATGATCCAGATCTCCAGAGAATTCTATACGTGGTCTCTGTTTAATCGGACTTGTACTAGGAGACAGTGGGTATCGTGGGGGTGAATTTTGCTCATTGACGGGTTGAGATGAGGCACTGTTTCTTTGTTGTGCCGCTACTCGGATGTCTTCCGGAGTTGGAGGAAGAGGCAAAGTCGGCGTATTTATAACGTGTGTGGGAACCACTTCAGTTACTAGTACCGCCATATTCGTCACTGTGGACGCAAGCGGCGGGGGTATAAGCCCCTCGTGTTCCGAACTCACTGGGCCAGGCTCTCCTTCTCCGCTACGGTCCCATTCAAAATAATTAGTTAAATTGTTGTCTGGTCTCCTAACAGATTTCCTACCTTTCACCATGATGCCAATTATGCGTATCCAGCAGGTACTGTTTCGAAGGAAGATATTCCAGTACAGGCTGTCAGGCGTGGAGAGTTGCTAGAAGGTGCACTTGAGCCCCAGAATTAAGCCGCCATTACTTCAGGGTAGGGCAACCACTGAGAAATTTATATAGAGGATGCAATCTTCGGTTAACTGATGCTGTAGCTAGGATATTGTAGTACTAGGCCCGGCAATGATCAACGATTGAAGAGTCGAGTAGGCCACTGGGCTTTTACACAGTATCGCCAACCAACTTTTGACCTTGGGCCCTTGCAATGGAGGTTAGGGCCTATATGAGCCTGTGCGTCGTAGGGCTGACACGGGAACCGTACCAGCTACCCCCGTCCGTGCACCAGAGCGAGGATAGAGGCCCACTCCCGGTCTATGCGCAGTCAGGGCGGAGCAAGGATGTGGATCAGTTCAAGGCCCGTCTCTGCTGACCTGCAGCAGAGACATCGATTCCCTGGTTGTGTCTGCTCTGCGAGCCCAAAGCTGCGCGGACCGCACACCGGGTCTTGATGTAGCAGAGGCCCCTCGGCAAGACCGGGAGGGTGGGGAGCGGGAGATGTTCACCCCTGCGTAGCGTTAAGCTCCGGCATCTTAGGATCCCCCTGAGTAGGCCTCAAGATGGCGTCCTCCACCCTGAACGAGCCGCCAGTCCTCCGCTCCCCGTCGCTGCTGGCGCCGCTCCGCTACGCCAGATGACCGACCCCGCAAGCCGATATCGCCAACAGGAGCTGCAGAGGTGAGTATGTGAGCGGAGGTCCGCGTCAATAGGGTTAATCGATTAAGAGTGCGGGTAAGATGGCGGGCGGTGAGGAGAGGTGGATACAGGCCCCAACACTCGGTTGATGCTCAGGCGGCTGCGGATACGGCCAAACACCCGGATTCAGCTGACTGGGGCACTGGGGAAGGCCCCTGGGTGAGTGTATGCCCGAAAGGAGTGGGATTCCGGTGATATAAAGCAGATCCCAGCGAAATCCAGCAGGAGCTGTGAAGTAAGCGTCTTATCGCTGTTCCGGCTAGCCACGCCCCCGGTGTATTCTCTTTTTGTGCTGTCTGTAAACCTCTTCACTTACTAAACAAGTAAATTTTATAGTTTAGAATAAAGATTGGTAATAACCTGCCCGGATAAACTGTAATTTTACTGTAGAAATAATAATAATAGTAATAATAATGAGCATCCCCAGCATTATCATTGCTGGCTTCAGCGTGCTAGCTCTAATTGAATATGTAAATGGACACAACAAAATAACCAGCTTTTTGCACTGGTTAGTCTACAAAGAACTTGCTGATAAATGCCAGACCAGTTGTATGAGGACATGCCTGACACGGTTGTTAATAAAGGTGAAACCACCATTACGAGGGACATGGCAGTGCAAACCATTTCTGCAAATTGCCCTGACATTGTAAAAATAATAAAAAAGAAAAACGCTACTTGCTTATAGATGTTGTTGTTCTAGATGACCAAAACGTTGTGCTGAAAAAAGCAGAGAAACTAATGAAGTACAGAGATCTTGAGATTGAAGTTAGCAGAATATGGAGGACTAAAACCAGAATTGTGTCTGTAGTGGTAAGAGCTCTAAGGACCATCAAAAAAGGATTTGGGAAAAATCTCCAGTGTTAAAGATTAAATTTACCTCCAGACAAGCTTGCTAAGGTTGTGAAAAAGCAAGAGACTGGAAATACTCTCTATTTTCAGAACCAAACAAAATCAAGAACACAAGATCAAGTTGTTATGGAATTGCCACTGGAGCAATTCCCAAGAATTGCAGAAAATAGCATATCCTGCAAATCTTCACATCATAGATGGTAGCAGAGGAGTATTTTTTGCCACCCTGAGAGAAGCGAATGAGTGGCTGGTATTGCAGCTCAGATTACCCCAGTGCTGATCCTGTGGTTCTCCTGGGCTGAACAGTTTCCAAGGACACGTAAGCATTGCACCATGGCTGTAGGGCTCCTTATGTGTAAGAGTCTGAAAGATTAAAATATTTCCTTACTCATTTAATATATTTCTGTTGTTTAAAGGGGTTTTCCGGGCAAAAAATTTATTTTAAATAAGGTCTGTTAGTGCTATCAATGGGTTAATAAGTGCATCCAAATACCTTTAGCAGTATTTTGAGTGATTTCTGGCTTTCTATGGGAGCTCCTGGTATCCTTGCATTTGTTTACATGGGTAGCTTCCTGCAGTCTTAGCCTACAACTACCATGATGCATTGCAGTTCACTCAGATCCCCCCTCTCACTTCCTCCCTCACAACCCCCTCCCTGTTTCCCTAGCTAGCCTGCAGACTACTAGCCCTACCTACCTAGCTAACTAACTCAGTCCCCCAACCCCCTCCCCACCCCATCATACTTACCTGTCTTCTCATCCTGGAGATGACTTTCGTTGTGCTGCTGTCCCCTCTTCTGCCTGCACCTGGGAGCTGCGCCTGTGCAATAGAACGCCAGCAGAAGCGAAGAGAATGCTTCTTCTCTTCCCTTATGCAGGCGTTCTATTGCGCAGGTGCCGACTCTGGATCCCTTGTGAAGGAAGCAACGCCCAGCAGAAGAAGAGGACGTTAGCATTTGTGAGTATGATGGGTACGGGGATCGGGGGGAGAGAAGAGTACTGGTGACCTCCCATCTCCGGAAACAATGAGATGGAACTTCACCAGGAATTTAGAAAATGTGCCTGGGGCAGTTACCCCAGGCATATGGGTAAATATACATTTTTTTTAAAGGGAGTAAATTAGAAGTTAGGCAGGGGGAGGGGGTTTAGCTTAGTGTTAAAGTTTTAGTTTATGCTGGACAACCCCAGTGTATGCACTCTTTTAGTTTGTAATGTGGGGTTAGGGGTGGAGATGCACACCATGGGGTGTGCTCTGGGGTCGCTCTACCAGGAACCTATGCAGGACCTCATATCCCAGGTGACTTTTTATATCAATGTCTTCTGAGAAGAGATATTGTCCTTGTCTGGGATCTCTGCAGAGAGACAATACCTTGTGCAAGTGGTAATCGAACCTTTTGGCAGAGGTATACCCATTTTTCGAGCCTGAAATATCCATACTCTAATTTAGAAGGATTGAACTTTACCAAGTTGTTGTTTTTGTTTTTCCCTGGGTTTCTCTCTTGTGAAGATGGGTCATACGTATGTTATTCAACTGTTACTGAGCAATATGTGTTACTATATATGCTGCGTATAGCTTGTTACTTGGTACTGTCAGGTTCTGTGAAGCAGGAAAACACTAGATATACTTTTCAGACAAGGAGAGACTCCTGATAAATTGCAGTTCCAGTGAGAGCTTAGGTTTCTTTCCTGGAACATGAGGGGGTTGGGAGACACCTGAAAGCATCTTATGGTATTTTCACAAATAATCACAACTCTAATCTCATCTTCTTGCAAGAGGCACAACTAACACATGATAGAACCAATATACTCCATAACCCTTGGATGCAATGTCTTGCACATTCCAGTCACTCTTGAGAAGTGTGTTTTCTAATTTACAATTTGGTGCATACACTAAGTGGGTCAAAATAGAGAAGCTTTGGCTAGCTCCGGTCCACCCTAATGCGTTTTTGTGGTCCCACTCCCCCACCCCTTCCCTCTACCCATCTCCTAGGGCCCATCCACTTTACCCGTGCTATTTGGATGACTTGCTCTAAACGCTTCCCCCTAGCTTCACCTCGTTGTATAATCCGCTCCTCCCAGAGGGACTTACAAGGGCTATGGTTCGGCCCTGGAATAGGCTGGGCCTCTTCCATATTGCTGATCTGGTAGACCCGATGACTTTGGAGCTCAGGCCTTTTGACTATTTCACCTCAGTTCTACACTTGCCCACCTCTGAGTGGTTCCACTATCAGCAAATTGCTCACTTTGTGACCTCTCGGTTTGGTTCTCTGAAGGTTTCACTACCTACTGCATTTGAGAGAGTTTGTTGAGCTGGCACTTCCATGAGAGGTCTGATATCAGGTATTTACCAACTCTTATCCTCCCCGGAGGGACAAGCCCCCCCTCTCTCATAAATATATGGATAAGTGGTCTAGAGCTCTGGGTAGGCAGATCTCGCCCGAACAATGGCAGATTATTGCAGGTCCCGTGCAGCCAAATCCTCGACATGTGTGATTTTCCAGGAGACCCAGTACAAGCTACTCATGCATTGGTACCACACCCCCGCCTTGCTTAATTCTCTCAACTCTAGCATTCCCTCTCTTTGCTGGCGCTGCCAGGCGGGGGTGAGTACACTGTATCATGTTTTCTGGGAGTGTCCACAGATTAGCCCCTTCTGGATGGAGGTCAAGTCCCTTACGGATGCCCTCTTTGTTCAGGGTATTCCTTGGATCCCCTCATTTATTTTCTTAATCTCCCCCCCAGACATTTAGGCAAACAGACCTCTAAATTATTTTTGTTCTTATGTACTGCTGCCAAAACTCTGATTGCTCTTCATTGGAAGAATGCCTCCCCTCCTACTGGTTCGGAGCTCATCACCCGTTTAAAGGATGTTCGTAGTATGGAGTTCCTGACTGCCTCCCTTAATTATAAGGCGGAGGCCTTTAATGCCGTGTGGTCGTCTTGAGACGCATATTGTATTCTGCATGGCCTTTGATCTCTCGCCCTTCCCCTTTTCTCCACCCTCTCCCCCCTTTTCCCTTGTTGTTTCCCCCACTATACTTTCATTTCTGTTATTTGACTACTTTTCTATTTGGTTATCTCACTTTTCTTTGGCATTTTTGTTTGTATTGTATATTTTGTTAAAATTTCAATAAAAATTCGTTTAAAAAAACATACTTTTTTTTTACGGACAAGACAATCCTATTAGTGAAAAATGTTTTGTTAAGGACTTTTTTGAACAAGAGTTAACATTTTTCATGAAATACATACTGCTGCTTTTTCTATATTGTGAAAATAAAAAAAACACATGCATCTATTGGAGTGTCATATTACCATAACATATTTGACCATACAGAGTGTGATTGATGGAGCGTTGTTGTTAATTTTAACAAAATATTTATTAATTGTTTCTCTGTATGCGCAAGAGAAAAAAAAGAATCTCTGATATTTCAGCAGCTTATTTGGTGTATTCACCCAATAAACAGTCTAGACTGTGCTAATCTGTTACCGTGTTTCCCCGAAAATAAGACACCCACGAAAGTAAGACATAGGAGAGGTTTTGTAGAATTGCCCAATATAAGGCATCTCCCGAAAGTAAGACGTACCGTAGGAGCTTTCCCGAACAGAACATACCATATACTGCTGTCGTCCCCTACCTTCACCATTCAGCATCCTGAGCCTGTTGCTTTCCTTGTTGTCCCCCTTTGTCCCGCTGCCGTTATCCTGTATGGTACCGGTACGATGTCCCTGCTGCGTTGTACCGCATGAGTGTGCAGTGGTGAGCATTCTCCTGGTGTCGGGAAGCAGAGCCTGTCCTTGCTGTGCGATTCTGCTGTAACGATTCTGCTGAGGACGTCACTTTGCGTCGCGACGTCGCTCCGCGTCACGTGACGCTGGCCTGGTCCAGCATTGAAGAAGGCAGAAGTAGCGCACGGGCATTCACCGGAGCGAGGAACAGGTAAGCAACGTTGTTTTTTATGTTAGTATTCTCCCCTGGGTCTCCGATCATTATACTCTGGGGTCTGAAAAGACCCCAGAGTATAATAATTGTTCATGGGTGGTCCACAATGGAACATAACGGTATAATACTGTGTGCCGGGGCCACTATGGGATATAATACAGGTACTGTGTGCAGGGGCCAATATGAGGAATGATACTGTGTGCAGGGGCCGCTATGGGAGATGATACTGTGTGCAGGGGCCACTATAGGGAATGATACTGTGTGCAGGGGCCACTATAGGGAATGATACTGTGTGCAGGGGCCACTATAGGGAATGATATTGTGTGCAGGGGCCACTATGGGGAATGATACTGTGTGCAGGGGCCACTATGGGGAATGATACTGTGTGCAGGGGCCACTATGGGGAATGATACTGTGTGCAGGGGCCACTATGGGGAATGATACTGTGTGCAGGGGCCACTATGGGGAATGATACTGTGTGCAGGGGCCACTATGGGGAATGATACTGTGTGCAGGGGCCACTATGGGGAATGATACTGTGTGCAGGGGCCACTATAGGGAATGATACTGTGTGCAGGGGCCACTATGGGGAATGATACTGTGTGCAGGGGCCACTATAGGGAATGATACTGTGTGCAGGGGCCACTATAGGGAATGATACTGTGTGCAGGGGCCACTATGGGGAATGATACTGTGTGCAGGGGCCACTATAGGGAATGATATTGTGTGCAGGGGCCACTATGGGGAATGATACTGTGTGCAGGGGCCACTATGGGGAATGATACTGTGTGCAGGGGCCACTATGGGGAATGATACTGTGTGCAGGGGCCACTATGGGGAATGATACTGTGTGCAGGGGCCACTATGGGGAATGATACTGTGTGCAGGGGCCACTATAGGAAATGATACTGTGTGCAGGGGCCACTATGGGGAATGATACTGTGTGCAGGGGCCACTATAGGGAATGATACTGTGTGCAGGGGCCACTATGAATGAAAAATTTGGGTTAAAGGGGTATTCCCACGAACATAACCTTTTTTTAAATTTGTTGATAATAAAAAGTTTAACATTTTTGCAAATATAAATAATTAAATATTTTGCAGAGTTTTAAAGATTTTCTCTAATATCTTGTGATCACAGTCTTGTTGTCATGATCGGTTGCCAATGGATACGACCATGAATGCAGGACCTTTCTAAGGTCAGAAAATCAGCAATGATGTCCTTATTGTGACCGGGTTATCTCCTCATACGTGTAGTGTCCCTGCCTGATAACCTGCCCACAATAAGAAAATCATGGCTGGGTTTTTGACAAGTCCCAGACCATAGAAAGTTTCTGCATTCGTGGTCGTATCCATTGGCAACCAATCAAGACAACAGATCTCACCACTAAGATAGTTAGAGAAAATCTTTAAAACTCTGCAGAATTTTTAACTACTTTGCAAAAATGTTTAACTTTTAATTATCTACAAATATAGATATGATTATGTTCATGGGAATACCCCTTTAAGGCCCAATGTCCCTGGTTAAGACACTGCATGTCTATAAGCTAACAGCAGAAAGCTGAGATATTCTAAAATAATAATCATCATAATAATAAAAGTATAAATAAGCAATACAATTACAGAATAAGCACATAGACATGAGTAGCTACATAATAGGGAAAGAAGAGACGTACTATATGAGACAGTATACACAAGATGGATGTACACTAAAGTTGGCCATTGATGTTATTTTATCTGTGATCTGGCCAGTGGTCTGATATGTTTAAGGTCAAGATATCCACAACAATAAGTAGTTTATAAAATGCTGAGTAATATGTTGGCGCTATATAAATAAAATGTATTATTATTATAACAATAAGAAAATTATTCTGATTGCTTACATTACTTATGGGTATTGCTGCATTTACATGTGTAATAACAGATGTGTTAAATAGGATCTGGCAGTACTCCTCGCAAGATTGTTTCAATAACTACTTGTATTCTCTAATAAAGGAGTTGTCTGGGATTACAATATAAATAGCCCAATGTTAGAATAGGCCATCAGTATAAGATCAGTTGGGATCCTAATGTCCTGCTTTGGATTTGTGTTTTAGATCTGGCCTCTTTTATCTGGATGTTCTGGCCTGTTCCTGATCTAGTATCTCTGTTACCAGTCCTGAATTCCTGGCAGTTTTAACTGTTTCTGTGCATGTATTCTGTCAGCTCTGATTATAGTCTATACTCACACTATGGGGGAGATGTATCAAGCAAAATGAGCCAAAATTATGGCAGTATTTTGCGCCAAAAAACTGTCTAACATGCCTTGCACCACATTTTCAAGTATTTTAGACATTTTTTAAACACCTTTACAATTTGTACAAAATAGGGCATGGGCAATGGGGAAAGAGTGTGACCTAAATTGGGGAGACCTAAATTGCAAGACCATGCACCAATATTTTGGTAAATTTTTCTGCAAGTCCAGAAAAGGAGATGGGAAATCGATTTTTAAGGGTAGCACAGCAGTCGTCAATCTGTTGCCTATTAAAGCAATGACACAAGAGTTCTAAGAAAAGATGCTCTACAATTGTTATATTATGAGGAATACAATTATTTACTGTAATAAACCAGAGCTCCCTGGTCTTTTTTAAGATGCCTGCAATGATCAGTGTCCTCTGCCATAAGGGACAACAGGAAACAATAGTACTATCAATAGTATATGACATTTTGGTACAGAGTACTTGAATTGAAATGGAGTCTAGCTATTCTTCTATCATGACAGTCTTCTACAAGTATCTGTAATGAGTGTTTTGTGTGTTGCTTTTACTGCTGTTTGTCTGTCAACCATGGATTCCACCTTAGAAAAGGTACGCCTGTTATATGGACAGGTAAGTCTTTCATTGTAGTTCTGATTTCATATGAGCGTTGCAGGTCAAAAACATTTTTGGGAACTTCTGTGTGAGTATTGATTGTTAAGGGTCGCACAACAGTCTGCAATCTGTTGCCCATTCCTGCATGTTCTTGTGGTATTTTCTTTGAGAACACTGGGGTTCTTTGATGATGATTTCAGGATATTGAACATGACAACAGATTAGTAATTTCCTGGACAGGCTTTGCAACTCCCATTAGTTAGATAATCTCAAAAATCACTCCTTGGCAATAAAGTTCTGGAAAAAATTGTACTTTATCAAACAGCCAAAGAACTTTACTTTAGACAGATGTTTGTTTTGTTTTTGTTGCATCAGAGCTACAGTAACAACCACATAACATGAACATGAACAGATCAGGTAAACTAAGCCTTTTGGTTAGTCATGTTGAGATGGTACCACCCTAACATGGGAAGCTTCTGTGGAGGAAAATTACTTGTCCCTATTTATGGGCCGAGTAATTTGCTAGCAATGTGATTACTGTATGTTTTTCAGATATCATATTTAACATATCCAGCTATATACCTGGACCATTGGGTATGGATGGAGGCATAATCAGTCAGTGACTGTATTAGTATTAGTCTTAGGCCTTTCCTCAAACAGCAGTCACAACCTGTTTTAAAAAGGTATTGCAGACCTTTCAGACTATACTTGTTCATGTAGTCATTTCCACTCCATCACTGACTTCTAGAGTTCAATTGTACAGCAAGTGTTGGAGCCCTAGTAGTCAATGAAATAAACACTTTAATATGCTTTCAAATAATATAATCTAATATTTGTTTGCCTTAAAGACCAACATCCGATACTACTAATGCACATGGCACACTTGTTTTTGCTCTACTACATCATCACGAGCAAGCCAGTGTGCAGTGGCTGCAACTTAGCCAGACGTCTGCAAACTTAAAGGGGTTGTCCAGGGTTAAGGTTTTTATGGCCTATCCTTAGCAAAGGCCATAGATACCTAATCGTTGGTGGTCAACAGCTGGCCATCAGACCGACCAGCTGTATGGAGTGGCTTCCAGTGCCCATACCATACACAATACAGGGCCAGAAGCAGAAAGCTCCATCCTCTGTATGGTGTCCAGGCGCCATCACTGCTGCTCAACTCCCATTGAAGTAACTTAGCTTAGTAAATGTTCCCCATTTATTTACTACATATCAATGTTTTTTTATGTTTCATTCAGTAGATACATTTTAACCAAAGGTATAACAGCAGCCAGTGACAGAATAAAATGAAAAATAATATATACAAAATATGTTCCTTGGACAATTCCTTCTAGATGATGCTTATCAGCCGAGATCTGCATAGTTTAGAAATCACTAGGCAAATGGTAAAATTAGGTGAGGATCACTGCATAAAATAGTTTTCATATTACTTTATCAATCTCAAGCAGGAAATAACATTAATTTAATAATCTAAGAATACACATTTATCTCAATGAACAAAAGCAAGCCTCATAAACTGTTTTGCTTGAAATGTCAGGTTCTCTCACACTATTTTTGGCAAATATTTGATGTAAAGGCAATAGCTCTGTTTGATTTATAGCCGACTTTCCATCCCAGATGGACATTACAGTCTGCAGGGTGGAGAACTGACTTTAGCAGGGTTAAACCAAACCCGATAAATGAGGTGAAATTTTAAATATGAGGACAACTATTTGGATACACGTCAGTGCTGTGACTTCTAAAATCCCATCTGCATTCACTTAAAGCTTTCTTGTAAAGCATGGGCTGGAATGTTTGACTAATAAACTATCAGCAGCAGGGGGATTGCACTTGAAGTTCACAAAGGAGCAAGATATGACTATTATAAAGTCAGTACAATGTCACATGTACATATGATCATAATATGATCTTCAAGTTGGATGAAACATTCAATTGAAGTCCACCTCTATGAAAAAACAAGAATTTTAAATAATTTGGTGGCTACGGTCAGTGAGGTCTACAGTATGAGACCATTTGTCATGCAGACATTACAGACTATTGTTTGGCACGTTCTAATAGATCTTAATGGGAAACATAATGTAAAAAAAAAGTCAAATGTAATAAGTAAGGACGTTAGAAAATAGACTTTAGAGTAGGAATATTTGTTATGGACCATTGCATGCGATTCCAAACGGAAAGAGCAATGACAAAGCACTGCCAAATGTTCTACATAATTCAAGTGAAAAAGGAGTTTCTGCTGTTAAGTATGTGACATAAGTAATAGTATCATGTACAGTATCTATCTGCCTAAGAATTCTCTTAGGATAGTAATTTGCCATACTGTTACTTTCTAAGTAAAATTAACATAACTGCACCATGTACAATACAAATGCATTTACTCACTTACAAAAATGGAATAAAAATGGATTAGATAGTACATTTATATATCCAAAATTGTTTTTCATGGTAACACCCCCTCCCCCCTTTAGTCTATGGCCTACCCAGGCTATTTATGTGAATAAGCATCTTGACATTAATTGTCTATGTGAATGGAGATCACCATATTGAAAATCCAATAGGCAATGGGGAAATCCAAGTATGTACACCGCTGTTTTTTTTGCACAAGACACTCAGAGACCCCTGTTTTAATTTCTTGAAGTTCCAGGCTTCCGGTGATCAGTCACTTTGAGCCAGTCCAATGTCTCCGATATTGTTTTTCCTCTTCCCTCCAGAACGCTGAGAGTCTGCAGCAGCATTCCCCTCTTCCCTGTCTTTTTTCCAATGTCACTGTTGGCAAGTTTTAGGTACAAAGGGTTTGCAAACAAGGAAACAAAAACCACAGGATGGTAGACTGTAAAATAGATGCCACTTTCCCCTAATAAATTATATTACAAAACTGCATGTAGTCACATGGGAGATGGATTTATGTACATATATGTAATAGGTATGCGTTACTGAATAACTTTTCTTTTTTTTTGTATAAGTACAGAAAAGGCTCCTGGGCTGACAATCACAATGTCACAATTTGACAACTGGGATCAATTTGACAAATGACAAATGTCCACACTGGCATCCCCTGGAAGGGGATTCTATTCCGGAATGGACCCAATGACACCCAGCACCCAACGGCCCTCACAATCAAGAGCCCGAGCATTATTTAACAGACTATACGATGACAACGCCTCATGAAGTCTTCAGTGCTACTGTGAACAAATCCTTAGGGCTAATCTGTAATAGAGCTGCAAAATCTATCCTTAACATGGAATTTACAGCATCATAAATCCCTATAATGGTACTAGTTTGGGCCATTAGACCCACATTTGGGACAGAATTTGGGGCCCTAATTCAGACTCATTAGGGTAATTAACCCTTACTCCAATTCTCACCAGTCCCTACAAAACAGAAAAAAATCATTGGCTCACTTTCATTCACATTATAAGAAGGGATAGGGAAATTCTGTAATACATATCTTTTTTGGTACTGCTTTCAGCTACTATGAATCACTGTGAATGATATCATGAGGCTCAAAGCTAAGTAAAGACACATGCCAAATAAAAGTTTTTCCAAGAAATGATATTAGTAGGGACATCGCCAATGGTATTTAGTGGCTTGGATAAGGAACATCAATGATAGGCCTAGAGTCAAACAAAGCAGTTAAAACGTTGAACTGACCAGAGCATATGGTTATATTAGGAATGTTATAAAGCATAAATCAAAATCACAATAAGCTCACTACAGCAAAGGATCAGCACAAGTCATGTAGACACAAATTGTGGCTCCATTAAATGAAGATAAGAACCATGGGGAAAAATTTAGAAGTCGGTCAAATATACCAGGTCAGTAGTGAGGAATATAGGAGCAAAGGTTCTAAGCATTAGATGTGTATCGATCAAATTGCTGCTTTGGACAGTACTGACTGACCATGTATGTGTATGGGTCTCTTGACTATCCCCTTGAGGCAGGGAGGATGAGGATCGGGCAGTTAAATTTCAATTGTCCAATCCTTTTGTTCTCGAGGTGATAAGCCACTACCAGATTCTCTCACTCCCAGTTTAGGAGCCCCGTTGAGTGTGCATGAATTGAGAGGAGTAAGGCAAGATTGCTGTTGGCCTGACTATGTGCTTTATAAGTCAAGTTTTTTTTTCTGGCTCCAATCCTAAGGTTGGTAAACATCATTGACATAAAACAATAAAATACATATAAGGCTAGGTTCACACTAGCGCTCGGTCTCCACTCTGGGATTCCATTCCCCATTCCGCTTTAAAAATGCGGAGAGAAAAGTCCTGTAAGCAGGAACCCGGCAGACCCCATTATAGTCTATGGGGTCTGCGGGTTTCCGAGGGTAACCGCTTTTTTAAGCAGATTAGGTTTCCATTTGGGGGGTCCCCATGCAGACCCCTACGAATGGAAACCTGAACGCTCAGTGTGAACCTAGCGTCAGTACATTTAACTAAGTTTTGTTATTCTGAGTAGCCTTCAGAAACATTTATTATTTTTGCATGTTATGAAGAATACCAAATAAATAAAAACAATATAGCATACAATATAACAATATAGCAAACTATGTTTCCTTATTTTTGGGTTATCGATGAACACCTTTCTTATATTAATAATATGCCACTTTCTTTAGAGTCTATTTTTCTATGAATAATCCCTTACACAGTCAAGAGCACACAGACTTAGAAAATGAGATAACATGGTCATCCGTTCATAACCTTTATGACTTGCTAAGAAAACATTATTCATAAGGTGACACTAGAGACATTTCATGAATATAGCATTGCAACTTGAAAACTGTCTAAAAATGGCTGGTTTCCAGTAAAAACAACATAAAAGGAATCCAAAATTACAGTGTAGTGAAATTTTATTTTCTTCATAAATTAAACAGCTGATAAATCATAAATTTGGCAGATACTTAATAATAAGTGTTTTCTTCACAACTAACTTTGCTGACATGGCTGTGGATGCAGGATTACACATTTCTACTTTGTGGAGCAGGTAATGGTGGTTGTATTTATTTCTTATTCCCGCAATGCTGTTATCACAATTTCTCTTGAGAAAAAAGGGTTGTCTAGGATCAGATGAAGATTAGCACAGAAATATAAAGTTAACTATGTTTCTAGATCTTTTGTAACTAATGAATTTCAACACTGTAATGAAACAATAATATTACAATAATAATATAATTGTACAGTAAATTTCCATTAATATAGCACCGGAAATGTGCCTGTCAAATATAGATCCTTGGCATATTACCATCAAATTGATCAGTTAGTCCTGAAAGTGTTCTAGTAGGCAAGCAAAAGAGGCAAGGGTACTGCAATTTCCATATGCACAGGCCTATATTAACTAATATACTCCTCCTTTAATGGAGTCTCAGTTTTCTGGTTCTGAAGTAAGGAAATTACTGGAGTAAGGATTATTATAATGCTTTGAGTTAAAAACAATTGCCTCATTTTTAGACTTTATAGATTATCTAATTTCATTGTGTGTCAACCAGAAGTGAAATGTTTCAGAAATGTGAAAGGATAATGATAAAGAGAATGAGAATGGCTTAAAGGGGTTTCCCATGAACATAACCATATATCCATAAGTAGACAATTAAAAAAGTTAAACATTTTTCCAAATATAAATAATTGCAAATTTTGCTGAGTTTTAAAGATTTTCTCTAATAACCTCAGTGATGACAGTATTTTGTCTTCATTGGTTTCCAATGGATCCAATCATGAATGCAGGAACCTTCTATGGTCTGGCACTTGTCAGGAACCCAACCAGGATTTCCTTAATGTAGCCAGGCTATCACGTAGGTGCAATGCATGAATAAGAAGATAATCTGACCATAACAAGGAAATCATGACTGGGTTTCAAAGTACAGACAGTTTCTGCATTCATGGCCTTATCCTTCATTATTTGTATTCAAAAAAATGTTTAACTTTTAATCATCTACAAATCTACATATGATTATATTCATGGGAAAACCCCTTTAATTTTACCAAAAAACCTTGGATCCATCACCATATTTCATAATACAAACTATATATATTATTAAAGGGAGTCTGTCAGCAGTAAATTCACTATAAACTTAGTCACAGTACTTTGTAGAGGTGATTCTACAGCTTTGGAGCCCCATCATCATGTAAATTACAATTTACAGGAACCCCCATTCTTGAGATAGCTATAGCTAACCCACATCTACCAACCATAAATGTAGATGGGAAGTGTCATGACGTTGATGTGCCCCACTTGACAGTTAAGACCCAATCACAGGTATCAATGGTCCCCTGGGGACTGTGATGACACCCAGGAGGCTGGAAGATAACACAGGTAGTTTTGGATTAATTGGTTTGCAACAAACCGGATTTGACCCAAATATTCCAAATTGTTAGGTTTTAATGAAACTGAACCATTTGGGATTTGTCTCGGACAAACTAAAATGGCTGCCACAACAGAGTGTAGGCCCAAGGGAGGTGCAAAAAATATAAAAAACCTTTATACCCACCTTCCCTAAGGCTAGGTTCACATCTGCGTTTGGGTTTCCATTCGGGGAAGCGGATCCCCCCGAACGGAAACCTAATCCGCATAAAATAGAGGTTACCTTAGGAAACCCGCGGAAACCATAGACTATAATGGGGACCGTGTGGTTTCTGCTCGGTCCACCCGAAAAAGGTGGAAAAATGCGGAGAGAAAAGTCCTGCTTGCAGCACTTTTCTCTCTGCGTTTTTCATGCGGAGAAGGGAACAGAGTCCCCGAACGTAGTACATGCGCAAGTGTGAAGCAAGTGTCACCTCTTTTGGGCCTACTTGCGGCATCTGTGTCTTCCTCCTCCGGACACTCTAGTGCTTTTCTGTGAAGTTATGTGCCCAGGGTTACCGCTGAGGCCTGTGAACGCTAGTCGAAGGGACTTTTGCTATGGGACCCCGTAATTTCTAAGTACACCCCTGAGTATTCCTATCTTTAGTCACAAGATGTAAAGTCAGGAACCCCGTTCTTGAGATAAATATCGGTCCCAGAGATGTGTCTTAAATCTGCCAGCCATAAATGTAAATGGGACAAAGTGTCATGACATCTGTGTGCCCCATGTGACTATTGAGGCCCAATCACAGGTATCAGAGGTCCCTCGAGGACTGTGACATCACCCAGGAGGCTGGAATACAACGGTAGACAACTGTGATGGAGTGCCAGATGCTGCAAGGGAGCCAAGGAGAGGTGAGGGAGGTGAGTATCTGTATATATTATTTTCTCACACCTCCCCTGGGCCTCCACTTTTTATACTCTAGGATCCCAAGAGACCCCAAAGCACAATAATACCACATTCGGTTAGAATTGAAACTATACTGACTGTGCAAATCTCGCGAATATTCACAAAACCAATCTCACTAGGTTTGCCCAGCTCTACACATAATAAATAGATATCTATTATTCTAAGCCCAGAACTGGTCCTTTGGATAAATAAAGTTTCTTCGCACTTACTCTGCAGAAAAAAAGTCAGATTTCACATTAAGTGTCCACATCCTACACTATATTAGCTTGATATAACATTTTTCAGATATGGCAGATACTGTGTCTGCAGACGAATGTCATCACGTGTATATAGTTATTATCCAGGTTGCTGTAGAGTCATCCATTCATCTTGATGGGGTCAATCTGAACATTCAGCTTGTTGCTTGACCCTTGTAAGGTATGTGCCTGTTTAATAATTTATGACCAATCTATTATCTGCTGGTGTTCAAATGGTTTACAAAGTAATGAAATAATTCCTGTATAACATGAAAAAAGATGTACAAAACCACCATCTCCTGTGCATGAAACCGGAATTCATGTGAAGAAAGTTTTCATTGCGATGAAACAATGCTGTTATTACAGTGGGTCACAACAGATCAGCCAATTTTGTGCACAGGAAAATATGTGAGATTCATTTTTACACAGTTTTTGGTTGTAAAAAATAACATGAGCAAAAATGACTGTTGTGAACTCAGCCGTACGCTCTATTCACGTGAATGTGAAAAATGGCTGTCACACAGTTGCACTAAAATCAATGACAACCTATGGACCTATTCCGTGACTATTTTTAGCAGACCATGTGAATGGTCCATCAAAAAATGAGAAATGTCCTATATTGGCCATTTTCATGGATTACTTAATAGACATAAGTCTTTGAGAATGTGTGAAAACAGATGTCACAGATGAAAAGCAGCCATCAAAAACAGGCACTGTTGTGTGAATACAACCTGAGGCTAAATCCCCACATAGCGGGCCGGCGGCAAAAAAGCGCTGAGTCAAAAACCGTGGCAGCAACGCATCATGGTTTTTCCCGCAGCACTTTTCACAGAAAGTCTACAGAGGAAACCTTTCAATTACCTATAGGGAAACCGTCGGTGTTTCCGTAGTTATAATTGACATGGTGCGATTTCCAAAACCATGACAGTTTTGGAAATCACTGTGTGTCCACAGCGCATTTTTTATTTTTTTTTTGCAAGGTGTGGATGGGATTCGCTTGAATGCCATCTTCCTTGCAGTAACTGTAAAATGCTGCATTTTTTTCCACGTTGTTTCTGCTGTGGCCAAACCACAGCGTTTTTGCCACGTGGGGCCCCGGCCTGAAGCTACTTTCTCTTAGTTTTTCTATAGTATTTACTATTCTTGATAAAAAGCCACAACAAATGCCTACACTGCTTTGCGTTTTTATGGTGGTTTTTGCCCTTCGCATTTTTAATTCACACATTTTTCTTGTGTTTTTTTCCTATAATGAAATCACTAGAAAAAAAAAACTGAAAGAAACCCCATATCTGTAGAGGCAAATGAAATATTTATAAAAAGGCCTATGTAAGGTTATTCAGAATTTTTTTATTGAATAACCTGTAACATCTGGATGCATTTTTTTTACTACATTTTTTTCACAGAAAAAACACCATTAATAACCCCCCCAAAAAAGCTTGTGTGAAATCAGACTAAGTGTGAACAGAATGCCTCATATTAAAGCAGCAGTTTACACCCATCTCCAGCAAACAGATAACAATGAAAGCCTGATCACTCCCTGTTGAATTCTATCAGATGGATGGAAACAAGTTGTCACACAATATGTGATATTTTACTGCATGTCTTCTTTACACAGAGAGTTCAATTTAGTACTGTACTTTGATAATCTTGTATTTTCATATAGAAGACAATAACATAATTGGAATATTTCACAGTTTTAAGATCTTTCATAGTTTTAAAATACATACCATAAATGCACAGTATTGTGTTGAAACAAAAAGAAATTCTACAAAACTGTCATTTTACTAATGGCCACAAGAGGGAGCCTCTCATTTATCATTTGCCAATGATTTTTTGAAGAATGTGCTAAGGGCAGTTTAGGCAAAAATGCACCTACTGTATTCACAGAAAAGGGAGAGTATATCATATATTTGTTGCTCAGATTTTGTTTCATTAATTTTTTTTTTTTATCCTAGAACATTTGAGTGTTTAATTTCTATATGAATAAAAGCATATTAGAGTTATTCTAGCTAGAGTTTTATTGTGGGACAGGAAGATATTATGATATTTGGTGTTATACTGCATGTGAACAGTTTTCCTGCAGTAGAAGTAAAACAGGCATCTACCACCAGCTCAGAGAATATTTTCAGTTTGCCTTCCTATGCCTGAGTCAGTAAACATTACCTTATTGTGGGTGTAGGTTAGAAATGAGTGAACTTCTCAAGATTGATTTCATTTTGGGTTCAGATGGCTCGGGTCCAAGATTTGTTTCAGGTCGAACAAGTTTGGTATGAACCACACCTTAAATTTGCTTAAGGCTGGGGCCCCACGTGGCGCAAACGCTGCAATTTGCACGCGGCAGAAACAATCACGACGTTTTACAGTCAGAGCAAAGTGGATAGGATTCTAGCGAATCCCATGCCCACTTTGCGGTAAAAACCGCGCTGCAGACATGCGGTGGTTTCCAAAACCAGCGGAGACAGAGCGCTGGACGCTGCAAGGAGGCCCAAAAGAGGTAACAGTAGGTGAGCATTAATATTTTTTTATTTTAGTCACTGTCCGTATAACATTTGGCTGTGTTTACCTTAGAGAACTAGACATTGGATAGATATGGTCCTGGCAGCCCTAAGAGTGTGAAGTGTTTAAGCCCTTTTAAGGTGTGGTTTGTACCAAACTTGTTAAACCCAAAATGAATCTTGGACCTGAGCCACCAGAATGAAAAGAATCCTGAGAAGTTCACCCATTTCTACCTAAAGGTGTAATAGTGCTCAGCATAATGTCCTCTGCAATGCACTATGGCTAGTTTGACAAATATTTTCTTGATGATAGACTCCCTTTAATTGCTAAATTCCATTTTTCTATTTGTTACTATACTGTCATCTGCAGAACGAACTTGTGCTATTAAAACAATATGCACCCCTACATCTACACAATAACTTAGTGAGTGAAGAGTAGGGATCACAGAGCGACCATTTGTCTACCAGCATCTGTATGAACCTGAAATTGAGCGTAGTTTTTTTATGCCACCCTGATGGCTTTAATGTGACAGTAGAGCTTTCTTACAACAAAATAGATAAGCTGTCTTCTACTCAAAGCCAAGACAACTAACATCTTGCTCTTCCACATTCCACTTAGTAAGAAAAGGAAGTGAACACTTGTACAGCAAAATGCCCAATAATTTCCATTTCACAAATGTCTCCATATCTTTCTTTAAGCTGTTAGGACATGTCCGGTTACTTTACAGTATATATGTAAATTAATTGGAAATTGTACACATTAAAATGTTTGGGAATATTTTGCTTTGTGATTGTAAATGACGCCTGCATTGTAAATTCTACTTATATAGGGGATTAATAAAATATGTGAACAGAAGAGTTGACAGAATTTCCTGAAAATTTACTACACATCTTGAAAGGGTTTCTAAATATACTACTATGTACTTGCTGGAAGCACATAACTAAAGAATTATTTTCTTTGTCTTCATGTCAAAGTTGTCAGTTACAAGGAGACTGTACATACTTCTGTAGTGCTCCCTTATTGTATATGCTTCACAATGAAATAAAGAATCATTGGGGTGCATGTCTATAAGATTTGTGTACCGTCTTTTCTTTTCACTGGCTTTTTTCTCCATAGATGTAGCTACATTTTTTACATTTACATCTTTTTTTTTTAAGTTTTATTCAGGGTCCCAGAAACCTGTTGCTAGCTTCTTGTACAATAAAGCATGTTATCATACTACTGAGGAATAGCATCCTAAACATGCCCCTGTGGAAACTCGCCACTGCAGCATTAGGTATAAAAGAAGTGATAAAATTTGCACACACATGGCTGGGCCCCAAGGTGAACATTTGACATGGGCCCACTCCAACCCCCCTTCCCTGCACAAACCGCATTCTTTTGCACACTATTATGCGCCATAGTGGCCCCTACACACACTATTATACCCCATAGTGGCCCGTGCACACAGTATTATGCCCCATAGTGGCCCCTGCACATAGTATTATGCAGCATAGTGGCCCCTGCACAAAGTATTATACCCCATTGTGGATCACCCATGAATAATTATTATACTCTGGGGTCTTTTCAGACCCCTGAGTATAATGATCGGAGACCCAGGGGAGGATACAAACATAAAAAACAATGTTACTTACTCCTTCCCAACTCTGGCACACTCCCTGCTACTTCAGCCATCTTCAGTATTGGACCAGATCTCGCGTGAGCCAGGACGGCGTCGCGACGCATAATGATGTCGACTGGCGTCTGGGACGTCACCAAACAGGCCCGAAACCTTCCGGAGCACAGGAGAGGTAAGTAACAGTGTTTTTTATGTTCCCTCACCTCCCCTGGGCCTCCGATCATTATACTCCGGGGTCTGAAAAGACCCCAGAACATAATGATAGCAGTGATTGTGGGGTTCGCAGCCCACGGCCTCACTTATCGATCCTCGCTCCTGCTCACAACCACCTCCGTAGAATGGGAAGCGCAGGTGGCCGTGAGCAGGAGCGGGCATCGGTAAGTAAATAGGGCCCGTTACCTGCTGGTGTTACTACCTAATGTCCCAGGCCCTTTGGCAGCCGCTACCTCTGTTACCCCGGTATTTACACCCCTGAGCACACAATATGCAGTTATATACTCTGTTACCCCGGTATTTACGCCCCTGAGCACACAATATGCAGTTATATACAGTATATCTGTGATTTACACTGTCTAGTCTCCTTATTAAAAAATGTTTAAAAAAAAGTAAAAAGTTTTAAAAATTCTAAACAAAAAACTCTAGAAAACAATACATATTTGGTATACCCTTGTTCATGAAGATCCGTACTATAAACATATTATTTATCCAGCTTGGTAACACATTATTTATCCCCTACTGGATGGCTCAACTTAGAAAGAGCAGAGATTCCTTAAATCAAATACAAGTTATATTGAATCTTTTCACACAAAACTATACGGGTTTATAAGGGTCACATATAAATTGTGTCATTTGTATGATTTAGAGAAAGAGAAATGCAGTATGTTGCTAACTATGCAAAACTTTGTGAATTCCATATTTTGCAATAAATTTTAGTCATTTGTACTCAGGTAGTTTGATATGTGTTTGGAACTTTTGTTTTTATGACACATAGCTTCCCATTTCATGGATAACCTGCCGCTGCCAGTAGTGGGGGCTCGAGAGCTAACAAAGTGCTATTATCTATTAAACTCACTAATAACACAGAATGCAGTAAACTCCCCCTGGTGGTAGGTAATGCAGCCAAAATGTTAGATTTTACACCTATGTATAAGCAGAGGATCTGGAGCTCTGTATCAGCAATGTTACAATAGCTGTATTAGTAAATTAATCAGCAAACAACGTTGCATCTAAAAGTACTACTACTAATAATA
This sequence comes from Leptodactylus fallax, assembly GCA_947044405.1. Lineage (NCBI taxonomy): Eukaryota > Metazoa > Chordata > Amphibia > Anura > Leptodactylidae > Leptodactylus > Leptodactylus fallax. Next base: position 5,559,021 of record CAMRHE010000108.1, on the reverse strand, counting down.
ACAACAATAATAATAATAATAATAATAATATGGGTATACATTTCTAAAGCTATAACTTTTATATATTTTCATTCACATAGCTTTTTTCTGTGGGACAAATTGCAGTTTCTATTGGCACCATTTAATAATCCATGTGCTGTACTGAGTAGCCTTTATTCTGTGGATCAGTACAATAACAACAATAACAAATTTATAGTTTTTAATTAAATTAATAACATTTTCAAAGCAAAATTTATTCGGCATCCCCATATTCTGATCCCTATAACTTTCTAAAATTTCCATCTACACAGCTATATATGTCTTTTCTTGTGGGATGAGTCAGTGACTTTATTGGTACCATTATGGGTACATACAACTTTTTGTACATATTACATGCTTTTAATTTTTGGAGGGTGACTAAAAAATAGCGATTTGTAGTTTGGGCATTTTCCTAATATGTTTTATTTTTTGTTTATCTTTATATGTGATCTAGGGAAAGGGGGTAATTTAAATTTTTATTTATTTTTTAACTTTTTAAAAACTTTTTTAAAGGGGATCTGTCACCAAGTAGAAAATGCTAAATGCCATAAAGCATTTAATTCTTTCTGTGTCCCTGAACGAGTTGGTGTTTTTCTTTTTAAAATCTGTCCAACCATTCAAAGAATGGCCCCTGGAAGTTATATGTGAATTATCTCTGATTCTCCATGTGGGCGGGAACCTTCCTAGTTTCTCAGAGAAATACAAAAAGTTCCTGCCCACTTGGAGAATCAGAGCTAGTTTACATATAATCTTCCATGGCCATATCATTTGAAAGGGTGGACGGATTTAAAAAAGAGAAACACCGAATTGATCAGGGGAACAGCAAGAATCAAATGATTTATGGCATTTAGCATTTTCTTCTTGATGACAGATCCTCTTTAAAAAAGTTTTTAAAAAGTTAAAAAATAAATAAAAGTTCAAATTCAAATGATATATGTTATTTAGCATTTTCTGCTTGATGACAGGTCCTCTATAAATGTATACCTCAGAGGATGTAAACCTTAGCGGGTTTGATCGCTCATACAATATACTGCAACACTTCTGTACATTAAGAAGGGCTGAAAAAAATATGTGAATAGCCAGTAGTAAGCGGTGAAAAGGTGCAACAATGTAACAACCAAAGCTATTTCACTAAACAAAGACCCAGTTTTATGTTGTATTTAACAGTGTGATGTCACTTGCAACATATGTGACATCATTTTTCTCAGTTATATTTTTTGAACCAGAGCCCTGAAGTTTCACATTACACCTCTACATAAACCACATTGTGGAATTGCTCTTACCCTCTGACTTTTCAACAATATTTCCAAACAGTTGACCTTGCCGATTATCATTTATGCCGTGCCTATACGTTAACACTTAATCTCATTGTTTGGTGACAGGATAAATCGCTAAACAAAACACTTTCTAAATATGTCTTTGATAAAACCTGTAAATCTGTTGTAAGAGGTCGCACTCCAGACAGCAACTATGTGGTTTTCATACCAACACTTAGACTGTTAAACTAACAACAGATTGTATAACATTATTGTTTTCAGATATTGTGTTGAGGACTATGGAATTAGGCCTGGGGCTTACCCAATGATTTCTGAATAAGTTACTAAATCATAATACCAGATGTAAGTCAGGATTGCCAGTTTTCATATTTGTAATAAAATAAATCTTACTTTTATTAACAGAAAACGTGCTCTGTAATTTGGTGGTGAACATTTTGCCCAGAACAATTGATTTAGAAGGAAAAATTTATATGCTTAAAATATTGTTGCAGTTATCATACCAGATCCCATCTGTAGAACTTTTTGGTTCTTACTGTTTAGTTTGCGGCTAGTTTACACAACAATAATGTTTCCATTTTAACATATGCGCCATTTAGTGGTCATAAAATGTTCCCTGGTACTTCAATGGTTCAATGGATTTGTTCAGCAGTCAAAACCTCATTTGCATAGTAATAGTAATTACAATCGGAATAGACCCAAGTGCTGTCCATGTAATGAAGTACTAATGATCTAACTGACTACGTGTTGTGCTCAAGGACATTATTTGTAGTAGATTAGAGGGACCTCCCCTTTGTCGGCATGGTAAACTCAGCATGCCATGGTAAACTAGTGTCTATGGTATTATACTGTCACAAAGCAAAGGAGCTAATAGTTTCCATTGTACATTGCAGCAATGAATATGCATTTACTAGCCTGACTGATCAAAGCAAATATCTTTCTGTGCTTTAACGACCCTCTCTGCCATATCCCTGCCTTTGTTGTAAGTTTGTCCTGTGACTGCACCAGGATAGTTTAATATTTGCTATAAAGATTAATACCAGAAAGTGTAAAAAACACACTCTTTCACTTTAACCAAATAATATCCCCAGTTTATTCCGATTTATTGTTGAAAAACCATTATAAGATGTTGTAAACTTGCAATAATGGGTTTCCCTGCTTTCCTGTAAATGGGAGGAGCTACATTACACCTGCTTGTACAGAATGGCCACCAACCCTTCAAGAGGCTGATTAATATAAATGCCGGAGGTTTGTCCCCCTTTGGTCTATCCCAAAAATAGTGCAGCAATGTTTAAGTTCTGGAAAACAGTTTTCAAGCTTAGTTGAATTTCTTGAATTCAGTAGGACAATTGGTATATCCTACATGACATTACTATACCATAGTTATTCCAAAGATTAGAATACATATGCCAGAGCACCCTTTCTACAGACATTTAACAAGCAAGGAATACAGCTCTGGGGCCTGTAGCATTGTAAATACAGCTTTAAGTTGTAATTTAGGATCTCTATAATATTCCTTATAAAATTGCTTTTAATATTGATTCCTTCTATATATAAGCTGTAAAACAGTAGTCAAAGAAAATGGACCTAAAGTTTATATAACTGCACATACACTTGGATAGCTGTTGTTCAGCTGACATCTCTCTCCTGACATCCCCACATGCATACATACTCTGCCGAGCATTGCATGTTCCTGGAAGAGGGAAAGAGAAGAAAATAGCTGTTCACAAGAACAAAAGGATCTGGCAATTGGAATCCAACTGCCCAATCCTTACTGCTCCGACATCTGCTGTCGGAAGGTCTCCACATGCTAGAGATGGTTGGCCAAACCTATCAAAATCAGCAGATTCAGTCAATACACATCTATTGTTGAAGGGGTTAATTTCAGATAAATATTGAGACAAATGATATTGTTTGTATAATGAAAAGTTATAAAGCTTTCCAATATACTATACTCTCTGTATCAATTCATCACAGTTTTCTAGATCTCTGCTTGCTGTTATTCATTCTGCTTACAACCAATAGATAAATATCAGTCCATGGTCATGTGATATACGGTCCATGGTCATGTGATTATATACGGTCCATGGTCATGTGATTATATATGGTCCATGGTCATGTGATTATATACGGTCCATGGTCATGTGATTATATACGGTCCATGGTCATGTGATATACGGTCCATGGTCATGTCCTGTTCACACAGGTACACAGCTCAGTATAGTCACAGCACAGTAATTCCCAAAACAATCCAACAGGATTCCTAGAAGGACTTCATACTATGCATGTATTGGTAAAGGAATTGTGTAAAATAGAAATCTGTGGCATATTTACCCCATATGTCTTGCACATGTTGCAGAATCAACCCCATTTTGATGTATTGTATGGAGCACATTTTCAGTAACAAAAAATCTGCAACATGCCCTTATTGGCCACAGTGATTTTTTTTTTTCCTGTGCAGATGGTAATATCATGTACATTGCTTGCAGTTATAAAACCAGTGTCTGGCATTCATTTCCTATGGGGCAATGCAGTTAGGAAATTGGTTTACATGGTAAGTATAAGCAAACAGAATGTTCTTTTCTCCTGGACTGCACTGTATCACTGGTTCATGTTGTTTTTTTTATTTCAGTAACAGTATACAAGACAAAGCACTTCAACCCTTGGACAAGACTGTTTCTTTAAGTATACGTTCACATTTGAGTCTCCATTGGAGAATCCGTCTCAAAGTCTGCCTGAAATCGGCGGATGAAAGATTCCTGCATGCAAGGCTTTTTCAGCCACCAATTTCAGTTTTAAAATGACAGGCACCCTACGGACCCCATTATAGTCAATGGGGTTCATCGGACTCCATGTGTAATAGTTATTTTAGCGGTGCACCTATCCATTGTTCTGGTCCTACAACGGACCAGAACAATGGATAGCCAACACTAATGTGAAGTTAGTGAAAGAGACTGTATCGCCAGGAAATGACCTACTGTTTAACTCACATTTTTATGTTAAACATATTTTTTAAGATTTTTTTGGTGACGTTGTTTTTAATTTTCCAACTAATATCTATATTAAAAAAAAAAAAAATCCTCAAAATCTTACAATTCCAATTTTGCCATTAAGTCTAAGGCTAGGTTCACACCTGCGCCCTGTCGCCACTAAGGATTTCCATCCCCAAATCCGCTTAAAAATGCGAGCAGGACTTTTCTCTCCGCATTTTTATGCCTTTTTGCAGGCGGAAACCCGGTGGACCCATCATAGTCTATGGGGTCCGTGGGTTTCCACAGGTAACCTCTTTTTTAAGCGGTTTAGGTGTCCGTTCTTGGGGTACCCAAGTGGATCAAACAAACGGAATCCCGAACACAGGTGTGAACCTAGTGTAAATCCTAGGCCATAGACACAATGGTCTGGAGCAGACCCTATTCACTAGTTTGGGAGAGTTTTCTAGGCATGCTTTGTGACCTGGGCAGAGATCATTGTGTAGAGAGGGGAGTAGATAAGCTATAAAATCCTGTATTGTGACTGATTGGATAGATAGGTAACTAGGAGCCCTCAGAGTGTTGTACACTATGTTTTAAGCCAATTTAAGGCGTGGATCGTACCAAACTTGTTCAATCTGAAATGAATCAAGGACCCGAACCTGCAAAACCTAAAATGATATCAATCCTGAAAGGTTTGCTGAGATATATATAATTCAACATGGGAAATTTGCCTCTAGTTGTCTAGTGTCTATAAAGTGAATGTTAAAGGAAAGATTGGCCTGTCTATATTGTAAGGACCCCTGTGGTGGCTTTTCCTTAGACTTGTTATCCCTTTTATTATCATGCACAGGGAATACTTTTCTTTAGAGACAGTCATTATTTAGAATGTATGTAGCATCTCGTATCTACTTTGAACTATATGGGGTGAAATTTGCTTTCAGGCAGTTATTAAGATATCAGCGTCGGAGTCTATGTACTCCTGTCCCTTTGTTGATCTTATGTATTTGTCAGTTGTGTCTGATGTATAATCCCTTTGCTACAGGAAAAACACGTGATTCACTGGATCGCTTAGAGACAACAAATAATATATGCATGAAGTTTGCTTAATTCTGTCCATAGTTTTTGTGTGTATACAAATAGACAAAATGCAGTTTGCTAAGGTACTATGGACGCTACCACTACCACAATGGTTTCTATTCTTATGCTCCTGTAAGGTTTTTTTTTTTGCATGTTTTTTATGTGTTCATTTATAATGGAAACATTTGGTAAGAAATCTGCTGTTTAGCTATAAGTTCAAATTCTGTATCTTTAGAAATCTGCCATCCGAATGTTGGATGAAAGTACAACTCAGTTGATTATCCCTTTTCTTCAGGATCTCGTAGCTGGGATGTTTGTCAGCTTTAGGCTGGGTACACACAGGGAGTAATTGCGGTAGTTTAGCTGCTGAAAACTATCCAGGAGCTAACCTGCTGGGATCTACAGTAACAGCATTTTTGCTGCAGTGTGCTGTAAAACAAAAGACTATTCTGGACAGTCTGAGAGTAAGCTGAGAAAACTGACTACCTATGGCCTACACAAAGTGACAAATGATCTCGGCTGACTTTGATCATTCAATACACATGAGGTTCAGACTGACCAGGGACAAAATTGTATCTCGCATGCTTTTCCTGCTACCTAAAGTCTACTGCTATGTTAGAAGGTATCCTTGGCTCACAATGCTAACAAAACACTTTTATGGCCTTTCCTTAGGATAGGCCTTAAATACCTAATCAATAGGGGGGCCAACACCTGGCCCCTGGACGGGTCAGGTTTCAGATCCTCTTCTGGTGCCCATCCTGCAAACAATACTGGGTCGGAAGTAGAAAGATCCATCCGCTGTATAGCGTCCGAGCACCTTCACAGCAGCTCACCTCCCACCTACTTAAATGGGAGCTAAGCCGGAAGTGGCTCCATACAGATGATCAAATCATGATTCGGGTGTCGGCCCCCTGCCGATCAGGTATTTATGGCTCATCCTGAGAATAGGCCATAAAAAAATTAAGCCTAGACAACACCTTTAAGACAAGAGCTAGTAAACAGACTTCTGACAGTGCCCCGCAGGACACTACAAGTCAAAACCAAGGACTGGGCAGCAAGTTACAACTGACAAAAAATTTGCATGTAGTTGCACAGTGGGTCCCCAGAATGAATTTACTGATGGGCTGTATTTACCCCTGCTCGACAATGGCTGTCAGCATGGAAATAAAGCAATGTGTTTTAAGAGGACTGGAAATGTGTAGAGCTCGTTCAATTCTGTAACAGCAATTCTGATTTTGGTAACATTCAAGAGAATCACAATATACTGTAGAATTGCAAAATATGTTTGACATAGTATTCTAATATGAGCCAATATGGATCAAAAAACTAAATTTTAAAGATAGAATCTATATAAATTGATAATGATCATTGAAAACTAAATAATTTGCATACATTTATTTGAATGAAATGGTAGAAATAAAGTAAAGAAGTAATAAATTATATTTTTCAAATATCATTCTGAAAACTCACACAGGACAGATTCAGACAATATCCATCCAATTTATCACATACAAGCAAAACACGGCTATAGTGTATAGTTTCGGGGAAAATGACTCTCAATATCCATTAGTCATCTATACAGGACATGTGCATGCCCACTTTTAGTTGAATTAAAACTCAGTCTACATACAGGAGAACTCACCAGTAAGGCCAAACAAGCTATCTGTGAATCAGGTTATAAAAATAGACCCTAGCAGGAAGTGAATGGCCCCAAAGTCAGCTTCAAGTAGGGTTCTTGAACCTTTGGACCTCATCATTATTGGGTCCTTATGCACAACATAAGCTACCCTGGTCTCATATTAATACTATGAAAAGAGAAGCTATTTTCCAAACATGAAAGAGGGACATGATGCTATACTTTTAATGGAGAAAATAAAACTAGGTAATGGATAAGTTCTGATAGTATAAGGTCACAGCTGACATATATATTATATTTTTTATTTACATTATCTAATGTATATAAAATGTATATTTATTTAGAAAGCATCATAATCAATTGGATGTGCTCTTCCTACAGGAAGTAAAGAGATCAATGAAACAAGCCTATCCTATATACCACTGCATAAACAGTCACACTTGTTTATTGAGAAGTTGACCTGACTTTTGTCTCGGAGGAACAAAAGAAGAACTGTCTGGTAAAACCAACTGATTGTCATTAACTTAATTTCTATCTATGTGATGATAATGAAAATGTCTTTAAAGCCACTGCAGAATAAAGGGATCTGGCTTAGGGGGTCAGTAACCTTTACACATCATCCTTACCCCTTTCCCGGCTACACTGTAGTTTTTCATAAAAACAAACAGACCCAACAAGCCCTCGGGGGATAGTTTCATAAGAAGCCTATTATCGTGCAGCTCACCGCTGATTGAACATTTCTGAAGTGCTACAGTCATGGTATTTTTGTCTCATAAGAAATATTTTTGTTTGTTCAGCTTCAGGGATGTTCCCTGGGATCAAGCCTTTATTGTACTTGACAAGGCCACATAATGGATGAGTTATATCCCAGCAGTAGCTGAGCTTGTTTGTTCCTCTCATTACCTGTCCATCTCTTTCTTAACAGCCTCTTAATTACCTTCTCCTAGAAGACAGTTTGATCTCTATGAAGAAACAAGTTCTTTAAAGTTCTATCATCAAAACAAACTTATATTCACTTACAGTCTCTTATTGCGCAAGCAAAATCATAAACGCTTTCCAAATATCATAGAATAGACCAGCATTCCAAAACTGGAAATGTACTGTATATAATTGACTTTTATATCTACACAATAAATCCAGACCTAGGTTATTCAATTGTGAAAGCAGATGTGAATATTATTTTCTAAATAATTCAACTGACAGCTTTATAGATTAAAAAGACATCTAAATTTCCTTACACATTACAAGCTGAGTAATAACAATAAACTACAGTGAAATGCTATAAATGCAGAGCAGTGACTAAGGTTGAAATTACTCTTAGCAAATATCACTCTGTGTAAATGTTGGAATTATACAGATATGTCAAATTTCAATTCAATCCTAGTTGTATAATTTGTTTTCCTACCTACCGTATTTACCATTATCACAATTATTTCATTGTGGATTAATATAAAAATGGAATAGCAGTATTTTTTATTTATTTATATTTTTTCTTTTTTTTTTTTCTATTTTTTATGATGCTGGTTTAATTCAGATCTAAATCACTAGATGTAAATTTGATGTCGTTTAAGAACTCTATGATGATTTTATATGCAGAATTATGGTTGTTTAGAGGGCAAACTGCAAAACTTAAATGTAAATTTGCTACAATTGCCACAATCAAAATACCACCATCAATGACGAGGGATTTTGGCCCCTTTTATTTTTCATTTTGCATATTTCACAAACATGTTCCCAATATTCCTTGGGCCTGTATTATTACAACAAATTTATATGTTTTACACTATAAAAACAGCAGCAAAAATCATTTGTTTTTGTGTCACCAATTTAGAAGTGCCATAACTTTTTTTTTTCCAACAGGTTTGTGTGAAGCCTTTAACTGTGAGTTAAGCCATTCAGGCTGAGATGCCACCTGTAAGATGTAAGCTAGAGTTGTATGTCCTCTGCATGCTCTAGAAAGTAGACAGAGTTAAAATTATAACTAGGCCTGATTCGTCTTTAGGAGAGCGGTAGAGTGAGTATGGAAGCAACAGATTGCCCCACACCACCGGGCTCAAAAACCTACAGAGAAACTTGATTGTATCCCAATTTTGAGAAGAAGGTTGCCACTGGTTGTCAGTGAGGAACCTTGCCCATGGTGAAGTGCACTGACTACCTTGAGAAGGCTGGGCCAGAGAGGGAAATGTAACATAGCCAGATGTCCACAGACAGAATTAATTCGGGATTTTGCTGGGGTCACCTCAGATGACTTACTGTAGTGTCAGAGGAGAGTGAAGAGATATTACCACTCCAGTGCACAGAGCCACAAGAGTGGACTTGGACTTTATCACTAAGAAACTATGCTTTCATTTTGTACAGATGTGTAACCACCCACGTCTAAATTAAAGGTGTTGTGTAGGATTAGAAAACATGGCTGACTTCTTCTTCTCAGGAAGTAACACCATACCCATTCTTTACATGGTAGTGCTACAGCTCAGTCTCATTAAAATGAACAAGACAACTGCAGCATGATCATGTGACCAACAGACATGTTACTTCCTGAGAAGAAGAAATCGGCTATGTTTTCTAATCCTGCCCAACCAGTTTAAAGTTCTATAAATTCACCTGTTAACTGCCATCTCAAACATCTTTAGGCTTCTTTATTTGTGTACCACCAAGGGTGGTGCATCCTCAGGCAGAGCAGGGATTATCAAGGCCGGAGTACTAAACGCTGGTCTTGATAAATTTCCCCCTTGATAAATCTCCACAGTGACTGAAAAATACTCATAATGCATATCCAGCAAAATGACAAGAATGATGTACCATATAGATAGAAAATACACACAAAAATTCTGTACCATAGGAACCTATGACAGAATCAACAACACCACCAAAATAATACATGTGAGTCAAAAAATAAGAAAACTGCTCAAAGGGTCATCACTAAATGGCAATAGCAGAAAACATAATAATTGATAATTCTGTAGTGACTGAATAACCAGATAAACTGCTCAAAACATAGCAAACTACTTGGAATGTGAATGCTGAATGGCAATGATAAGAAAAAAATGTGAAAAGGTAGATGCTAAACGACAAAAATGCAACCAAACTTATCATACTGTAGCCACAATAACTTTCATGTATCACTGGCTTTGCCAACAGACAAATTTGGCTTACAGTGTATGTCCAAAAGTCACAAAATGCAAGGCACAGTGCCAGCGTTACAACGTTACCATTGGAATCCATGATATGGATGATGCAGAATCCAAGGACAGGAATTAATGAAACTCACAAAACAGTGTGTGTATATATATATATATATATATATATATATATATATATATATAAGTCATGGCTGTAAGTGTTGGCACCCCTGATTTTTTATTTTTTTTTACAGAAAATGAAGTATTTTTCCCAGGAAGTTATTGCAATTACACACATTTTGTTATAGACATATTTGTTTCATTTATGTGTATTGGAACAACACAAAAGCTGAGAAAAAAAAGGCAAATTGGACATAATTACACTCAAACCTTCAAAAAAGGGCTGGATAAAATTGTTGGCACCTTTGGCATGCTCATTCAAACTCACCTGTGGCAAGTAACAGGTGTGGGCAATATAAAAATCACACCTGAAACCAGATAAAAAGGAGAGAAGTTGACTGAATCTTTGCATTGTGTCTCTATGTGTGCCATGCTAAGCATGGAGAACAGAAAGAGAAGAAGAAAACTTGAGAATCAAAATTGTGGAAAAATATCAACAATCTCAAGGTTACAAGTCCATCTCCAGAGATCTTGATGTAGCTTTGTCCATGGTGCGCAACATAATCAAGAAATTTACAACCCATGGCACTGTAGCTAATCTCCCTGGGCATGGACAGAAGAGAAAAATTGATGAAAAGTTGCATCGCAGGATAGTCTGGATGGTGGATAAGCATCCCCAATCAAGTTCCAAAGAGATTCAAGCTGTCTTGCAGGCTCAGGGTGCATCAGTTTCAGCGAGAACTATCTAACAACATTTGAATGAAATAAAACGCTATGACAGGAGACCCAGGAGGACCCCACTACTGACACAGAGACATAAAAGAGCTAGACTGCAGTTTGCCAAAATGTACATGAGTAAGCCGAAATCCTTTTGGGGAAAACGTCTTGTGAACAGATGAGACCAAGAAAGAGCTTTTTGGTAAAGCACATCATTCTACTGTCTACTGAAAATGGAATGTGGCCTAGAAAGAAAAGAACACAGTACCAACAGTCAAATATGGTGGAGGTTCAAAGATGTTTTGGGGTTGTTTTTCTGCCTCTGGCACTGAGTGCCTTGACTGTGTGAAAGGCATCATGAAATCTGAAGGTTAACAAAGGATTTTGGGTCACAATGTAGGGTCCAGTGTTAGGAAGCTGGGTTTGCGTCTTAGGTCATGGGTCTTCCAGCAGGATAATGACTCCAAACATACATCAAAAAACACCCACAAATGGATGGAAACAAAGTGCTGTAGAGTTCTGAAGTGACCAGCAATGAGTCCAGATCTAAATCCCATTGAACACCTGTGAAAAGATCCTAAAATTGCTATTGGGTGAAGGCACCCTTCAAATATAAGAGACCTGGAGCAGTTTGCAAAAGAAGAGAAGTCCAAAATCCAAAAAGTTGAGAGGTGTAAGAAGCTTGTTGATGGTTATAGGAAGCGATTGGTTTCAGTTATTTTTTCCAAAGGGTGTGCAACCTAATATTAAGAGGGTGCCAGTAATTTTGTCCATTTTTGGAGTTTTGTGTGAAATTATATCATTTTTTATTTTTTTTCTCTGCTTTTTGTGTTGTTCCAATACACACAAAGGAAATATACATGAGTACAACAAAACATGTGTAATTGTAATAATTTTCTGACAGAAATACTTCTTTTTCTGGAATCCCATCCACTTTGCAGGAACTGTAAAACACTGTTGTTTTTCTGCGGCTTTTCCGCCACGTGGACCCTATCCTAATGCTCTCTTTTCCTCTTGTCTTGCAATATTCCTCTATTTGGTTTTGTAAAATACATATGTATTAGCTGCTGAGCTATTTAACACCACCAATAACACAGTAATAACAGATGATGTATTATATGTTACCTGCGGTTCTATGTAGCCCTTCAGAAAACACTGTAATAATGCTCTCTGAGTACAGTTAATGTAGTAGGTGTTACCTCATACTTGCCAATATTGTTGGTTGAGAATAGAGAATCATGTTGCACAGAATGAACCACAAAAAAAATTGTTGGTCATGCCCAGTTTAGTAAATCCCCGCCCGTTTTGGGGTGTGCCATTGTACCACAACCCTTTTTGTGATGCAATCGGCACAAAGTGTCCATGGCACGTGTAATATATGCCAGAGCATTCTGCAAGGCCTGGGTGAGTCACCCAGGAATGGCTGGGCCCCAAGGCGAACATTTGACATGGGACCTCGCCCCAAACCGTCAGTAGCTACCGCTGCTATGCCCCTGACCACAGGTAACACACAGATAACTCCATAGGTACAGATAATGCAGTAAATGTCAGCAGTAGTGCTATGTAACACCACAGTTAACATAGTGATAGCTGTCTCAGTACAGATAATTTAATAGATGTCACCTGCAAACAGTCCTATGTAACACCACAGATAACAAAGAGATAACTCTTTTTGACTCAAAGAGTTATTACAGCATTATTTGAATTGTTACATATGACTGTCTACATATGACATCTATTACATTATCTATGTAACACTAATAACTCACTGAGTACAGGTAATGTAGAAGATTTTTTTTCTTGCAGTCCTATGTAACACTACAAACAACACCATAATAACTATCTAAATAAAGATAATATAGTAGATGTTACCTGCAGTCAACTACTTTATCTGTATTCAAGAAGTTATTATACTGTTATCTGCAGTTAAACATGGTACAGGTAATGTGGTAGATGTTACCTACAGTCCTATGTAATCCCTCAGATAACACAGTCAAAACTCTCTGACTCAAACAGCTATTAGTGCATTACGTGAGGTGTTACATAGGACTGCAGATAGCATCTACTACAGGGGTCCCCAAACTTTTTACACAGGGGGCCAGTTCACTGTCCCTCAGACCGTTGGAGGGCCGGACTATAAGAAAAACTATGAAAATCCCTATGCACACTACACATATCTCATTTTAAAGTAAAACAAAAAGGGAACAAACACAACATTCAAAATAAAGAAATAGTAAATTTAAGTCAACAAACTCACCATTATTTCAATGTGAAGTATGGGCCTGCTTTTGGCTAATGAGATATACATACAAATACAAATACAGCACAGTGCACCTCTGAAATGTGCTTCTCTCTTCCCGCAAATAGGTCCAGCACTCTGCCCCCATATAAGTCCAGCTCTTTCCCTCATATAGGTCCCATGCTCTCTCCCCCATATAGGTCCCATGCAGTCTCCCCCATATAGGTCCCATGCAGTCTCCCCCATATAGGTCCCATGCCCCCCTCATATAGGTCCCATGCAGTCTCCCTCATATAGGTCCCATGCAGTCTCCCCCATATAGGTCCCATGCAGTCTCCCCCATATAGGTCCCATGCAGTCTCCCCCATATAGGTCCCATGCCCCCCTCATATAGGTCCCATGCAGTCTCCCCCATATAGGTCCCATGCTCTCTCCCCCATATAGGTCCCATGCCCCCCCATATAGGTCCCATGCCCCCCCATAGAGGTCCCATACCCCCCATATAGGTCCCATGCTCTTCCCCCATATAGGTCCCATGCAGTCTCCCTCATATAGGTCCCATGCAGTCTCCCCCATATAGGTCCCATGCAGTCTCCCCCATATAGGTCCCATGCCCCCCTCATATAGGTCCCATGCAGTCTCCCTCATATAGGTCCCATGCAGTCTCCCCCATATAGGTCCCATGCAGTCTCCCCCATATAGGTCCCATGCAGTCTCCCCCATATAGGTCCCATGCCCCCCTCATATAGGTCCCATGCAGTCTCCCCCATATAGGTCCCATGCTCTCTCCCCCATATAGGTCCCATGCCCCCCCATATAGGTCCCATGCCCCCCCATATAGGTCCCATACCCCCCCATATAGGTCCCATGCTCTTCCCCCATAAAGGTCCCATGCAGTCTCCCTCATATAGGTCCCATGCAGTCTCCCCCATATAGGTCCCATGCAGTCTCCCCCATATAGGTCCCATGCCCCCCTCATATAGGTCCCATGCAGTCTCCCCCATATAGGTCCCATGCTCTTCCCCCATATAGGTCCCATGCAGTCTCCCTCATATAGGTCCCATGCAGTCTCCCCCATATAGGTCCCATGCCTCCCCCATATAGGTCCCATGCAGTCTCCCCCATATAGGTCCCATGCCCCCCCATATAGGTCCCATGCAGTCTCCCCCATATAGGTCCCATGCCCCCCCCCCCATATAGGTCCCATGCAGTCTCCCCCATATAGGTCCCATGCAGTCTCCCCCATATAGGGCCAGGTCTCTCCCCCATATAGGTCCAGGTCTCTCCCCCATATATTTCCAGCTCTCCCCCATATAGGTCCCATCAATCCTCCATATAGATCCAGCTCTCTGATCCCCCCTCCATGCCCAGTAAAAAAAAAAAAAAGTGAAAATATACTTTACCTAGCACTGCAGCCGCTCCCGCGCTGTGGTCCCGGCTCCTCTGTCTTCGGCTGTAAGGCCTAGATGAGCACGTCGTGCGTCATGACGTGATCATTCTAGGTCCGGACGCCGAGCGCCGAGCGTCTACACAGGAACGAGACTTCCCGTGTAGCGCTCGGCGGGTTATTTCAATTGAAAGCGCCTGTGCGCTCACAATTGAAATAACACAAGGAAATTGCGACGCGGGCCGGGTAAATGGCCTCCGGCGGCTGGATGCGGCCCGCGGGCCGTAGTTTGGTGACCCCTGATCTACTACATTACTTGTATCATGTAACACCACAGATAACACTATAATAATTCCCTGAATGCAGATAATGTAGTTGATGTTACCCTCAGTCCTATGTAGCACAGCAGATAACACAGTGTTAATTCTCTGAGTACAGATAAAGTAGTTGATGATACTTGTACAGATAATACAGTGATAACTCTGACTCAAAGAGCTATTACAGCACTAGCTGAGGTCTTACATAGGACCGCAGGTAACAACAACTTATTCTGCATTTAGGCACTATGTAGAATATGGACACAAGGCTACCCTTTAAATCCACATGCTGTCCTGTGGGCTGTGCGGTGAGGGTGAAGAGGAATCAGGGCAGGGATAATGCCATGACCACAGCTTTAGCCCAGGAAAATAACTTACCATGGGTGCTCCCTACATGTATGCCATGTTCATGCTACTAGTCCTGCATTGTATTATGCTGTATCAGCAGTAACACAGCATGGGATTGGTGTGGCATATATGGACCATTGCCTTCATATAATAAATCATAACATTGTGCCTGTGGGTGTACATGTGAGACCGCAAACTGAGCGGAGGAGGTCTTGTGGAAGGGAAAATTGTTCTCACATGTCCGGTCCTCTCTTATACCATCTTCCAGCCTCTTCCAACCTCCTGGGTGTGTCACAGGTGCCAGATCCATGCTGAGGTCCAATCACACCATGGGGTGTGTCAACCTCATGACGCTTTTTCATTTTTTTTTATGTAGCATAATATTAGTATGGTAATTTAATTTACCTGCAATAGATTTTCTTGAATATATAAAAAAATACCTTATATACAATACATGTTACATTTGCACATGCTCATTAGGTAATTACTAATTATAGAATATAGAAGAAAAATGATTGACTACTTCTGTTATTTATGTACAGTTATCCCAAAATACTAACAAATGACCTATGTACTATGCTTGAGCTACATCACTAACCCTATTATCACTAACAAGCAACCACTACGACTGCACAGAGATCAGTACATTATATGACAGACTGGTTATTGATGCCAATATACTGGAAGAATCTGCAAAAATGGACTTACCACATTCCATACGCAGACACATTCTTTTTTTTTCGTTCCTTCTCTTGCAGACATGCAGCAGAATAAAGTGCAAAAGTTCTCTTAATGACGTTTTATAGACCCACTCTAAAATTTCTTGATAACAATGGGTTAAGAAGAAACCAAATAAGATATATTGGCCTTGGAATGGTGGTTTCTTGGCCCTGGGCTACATAATGCCACATAAAGTCTCGGTTCCCATTGTTTTATTATGGAGCCTCCATACCAAGCTGAGAAAGACCTCGAGACACACAGCAGGAATATCAATACTTTATGGAGAATGAGCTTCAGAAAAGGAACAGGTGGGATTAGAGTCAAACAGTCTCCACCAAGAAGAAGATAATGAAAAGCTTTTATAACCTTATTTTCTCTATTGACCATTGAGTATGCCTTATAGCCAAACCCAACACATGACATAAGTTTTATGACTATGTACTCCACAAATGGCAACTGATCTATACTACAGTATATAGTAATCCATTTATCATTCAACATTTATTGTGTTTTTTCTTTTGTATACAAGGCTATACAGGACATTATATATTATCAATGGAGATCAGGAATTCAGTAATCTACTGTTGGAAATCTCCAGAGAACAGTAACAGCAAGATCTATTACAATAGAAAGGAAGTACTTGTAGGATTTCCCCTTGAGAACATTTTTTCAGGTGATTCCACATAGGTGGAAACTGTAAAGGTATGGAAATACTGCTGTACGCAAAAAATGATGGGGTTCCGATTCTTCCAGTAGAAAACAACTTGTCTTAAGACTATTGCTAAGTTGCTAACTTCTAGGTAGGCAGAAAATACATGGTATGCGTCTGATGGGATGTAGACTTTCTGTAATGTGGAGTACACTTCCCTCAGATAGTAATTCCTGTGTGAACAAAATCATCAGGTTAACCCAGTGTAAAAAAAAGCTGTGAATGAAGAAATAAAGGTGACTACTTTAGCCAAAAGTAGCTTCATTCTTAGAAGTAAATCAGCTTGGACAGTATGGAGAATAGGTCCTGAAGATTTAAGTCCTGTTAAAGGGGTTTACCAGCCCCAAATCAATTTTTCATACCAACGACCTATCCAGAGGTCATCATTATGAAAAATCAATTTGGGGCTGAAAATACCCTTTAACAGTTAAAAATATTTCTTGACCATACTGGGGGCTACATTTTAACTTTAATATTATTGTTACAATTCATGACCCCTACTGTCCTACTGAACTAAAATTAGATCACCATAGGATCTTAATTTATTTAAAGGGATTCTATCATTAAAAAAATCGATTTTTAACTAAAAGCATGTCAAAATAGCCTTTAGAAAGGCTATTCTTCTCCTACCTTTATTTTTCAGGTCTGCGCTGCCGTTTTTGAGTTTTGTCTTCTTTATTCGTTATGCAAATTGGTCTTCAGAAAGCACAGGGGGCGTTCCCCCTGTGCTCAAAGCACAGGCTCGTCATAGGTTTCCAGCGCCGCCTCTCTCTTCTGCTCCTGATGCATCTCCTCCTCTTCACTCCTCTTCTTACACGAGACCACCACAAAATGGCAACGGAACATGCGCAGTCGGCTGTTCTGTCGGCCATTTTGCATAACGAAGAAAGAAGAAAAAAACTCAAAAAACGGTGCGGACCTGAAAAATAAAGGTAGGAGAAGAATAGCCTTTCTAAAGGCTATTCCGACGTGCTTTTAGTTAAAAATCGATTTTTTTTTATGATAGAATCCCTTTAACCATTTCCATACCGGCCATAGACTATATACATCCAATGGATGGTTGTCTAGTTCTGCAAGGATGTACCGGTACGTCCAAGCAGAACTCAGTAGCTGCACGAAATCGTGCAGCTACTGAAACTGGGAGCTTGCTGTAAATTCAGCCGGAGCTCCCAGATCACTGTGTATACAGTGCTGAATGAGCGCTGTATACAGCGCTATGGGCGCCACCATTTTGCAGCCGCCCTCTGACCCGGCGGTCATGTGGTCCGTCGTGTGCAGCAACTGCAAGAGCTGCTGGGTCTTACAGGACCCAGATCAGCTCTATAGTATTGCGGAAGTAACGTGCAGGAAGCTGTATTCCTCCTGCAATTGGGGCTAAACGTACCAGCTCCAGTTACATGGGAAATCAGCCCCCCTCACAAAAAAAAGTAATCAGTTGTCCCCAAAGGTCTATTATGACCTTATGGGGACACAATGTAAAAAAAAAAAATAAAAAAAAATTAATAGAAAAGTAAAAAAAAAAAAAGTAAATAAAATAATGAAAAAAAAATAAAATAATACGCCAATAAAATGCCATTATTACAGGTTATAGCCCCACCCCCGACGACACCATAAAAAATAAAAATTATCGTAACGGAGAGGAAAAACTATTATATAAAGTTTTGTAGTAGCACTTTGTGTTATTCAATAAAAAAAAAAAAATGAAAAGTGAAAAACAGACATGTTTTCCCTCCTCTTTTGTTTATATTTTCCCGGATATAAAAAAAAATTAAAACACATGCAAAAATAAAAACAACATAAAAATAAATAAATAATGCATATGATAAAAATGTTACAGCCCTCAAAACCGCACATACAAAAAAAAGAAAATGTGTCTGGTCCTGGACCAGAAATTGGCCTGGTACTGAAGTGGTTAAGTTCTGTTTGTTTTTTTTTTAAGCATAAGAAGATCAGGTGTTTTGACCATGAGGGTAAGTACACATAAACTGGAAGTTGTATGGATCAGGAACAATGCACATATATGGTGAGTGAAGAATTATTTGGTGTGTGATTTTATACTATTGTAAGAGTGTTAAAGGGTTAACCTCCTTAAAGCCCTATTAGACAGGGTGATTTAGCAGTCTATTGTGCAAGTATTTCCTGACAATTGACCAATCTTATAGTGCCAACAATTACCGTTTGCTTCTTCAGTGGGTGATCTGCTGATTCCAGCAGGACAAAAAAATCATGTCCTTCGGCAGTACATCGCCCTGTCTAATTGTAAAAGTTGGTGCATGTACCTTCTATATTATGGAACTAATTACATGTCAAACTAGTTTTGTGGTATATGTGGTCTTCTGTAGTTGTAGCTTTTTTTATTTAGGAAAAACAAATCGTCCAATGTATGTGCGATTTGGAGAGCACATTAAGTCTATACATATGGGCATTGGCTCTGCTAAATTAATAGAGCACATAAGAATAAGCAACAATTCAGATAAATCTGTTCTGAAGTTCTCAGGGTTGCAGATACAGTAATTCCTCCACCCCCTGCTGGAGGTGATCGGCATAAACAATTGCTTCAAAGAGAAGCAGCGATCATAGAGGAAACACAGGTACTAGGTCCTTTAGGTTTAAATGATCGCAATGATTTGAGCTCTTTTCTATACTGAAAATCAATATCCCATAAGCATTAGAATATTGCAACAAGAGAAGGGATTGTTACTTTGAAGAGCCACCTCGATAATGTTTTTAACTTTTGTTACAATTTGTTGAATTGTTCATATGAATAAAGATGTTATGTATAAATAGCGGGGTGTGTCTTGGAGACAAGAGGCCTTGAGGAAGTGTGACAACATGCGAAACGGCCATTGCCTATTTGTTCTCCCCACATCTCATGGTGTTACCATGGTGGAAGTTATTGCCTGAATAAAGTAACCTTATTCAGGAATGGTGAGTGCCGCCTTTTGTTGCTTCTTTTTCTTGTGACTCAAAATAAAACATAACCTTTATAGGGTTCCATATAAAATAGAAAGTGTGCCCAGTGATTAAAATCCGTTTTATAAATGCAACAATATAGGGTATATAGTCAACAATTAATGATCAGGTGAGCTATAGTACTCCCTCACTACTGTTGCATCCACTGATATCTTACTGTCAACAAACGGTATATAGCACCATTCTGTTTAGGTAATAGAAGGTGTGCTAAATAAACCATGTATAAAGATGCCGGTAGATTACATTAATAGACGTGACCACAACCGCAAGTGATAAATGTATTTATCTATAATAGGCCAGCTATTAAAGTACTGGCGCTCACCATCAGAGCAATAGAAACTGCAGTTTTGACTTTGATCACTTAAACTTCGGCTCTTTGACCAGTAGCACTGCTGTCTTATGTTTTTGACAGCAGGAATTGCAGCTTTGTTTACATCTTGAGCAGCTCTGTGTTTGTACATATAAACCTACTGTA
Organism: Leptodactylus fallax; assembly: GCA_947044405.1. Taxonomy (NCBI): domain Eukaryota; kingdom Metazoa; phylum Chordata; class Amphibia; order Anura; family Leptodactylidae; genus Leptodactylus; species Leptodactylus fallax. The sequence continues at coordinate 5,538,917 of CAMRHE010000108.1, read as the reverse complement.
TATGTCTCCTGATGAACCCTAATAATATGGGGGAAACGCACTGAGATGATGATGTGTGTTGACGTCAGACTCATTAGAGATCATTATGTGTCTTGATGTCCATATTCAATTTTTGATCAAAATAATTGATTTTCCATGATGCGATCACTTTGATTAATTTTATCAAATAGAGATCTACAGGTATCTTTATATATTTTTATTTAGCACATCTTCTATTACCTAGGTTATGTGTGAAGGTGTACAATACACTATGTACCATATATCACTGGGCACGCTTTCTATTTTATATGGAATCCAATAAAGGTTATGTTTTATTTTGAGTACCACTGACCATCACCTCTGTGATACTGTTTTAGAATATGAGAGGTAGATCAGCATCAGTGAATTATTTATTTAGGGGGTTCTAGACAGTAGAGCATAAGGATGCTTAGGAAAACATTTGCTAAAATTTACATCATTTGCCATGGACAACTTTAACTGGATTTATATCTATGAACATTACATATACAAGTACAATTTTATCCAGAAGTTTGTGCACCCCTTATTAAATGGCATGCTCAGTTCAGGGTTGGAGAAGGGTTCTGGTGCTGGTGGCATCAGCTGTGTGCATGCGCAGTGCGGTCAATAATCTTCTATGCAGGACTTATAAGGAGTAGGTGAATTTCGTGACATTCACAGAAGCCCAAACATGCCTTGTGTGTAGTGTTGAGTGAACCCGTTGTGCACAGTTCGGGTCCGTGCCGAACTTTGGCTCATCCCTAAAGCTGGTTGATTGACTGCTGAGCAGCCAATCAACCAGCTTTAAGCCCAAAGACATCACAGACATGCCCCCTTATACATCTGACCCCTCTGTATAAGAGGCAGGGTCACATTTCCGTCACCATTCCAGCTAGTTAGGCTGGGAAGGGAGAGGCTGCAGCTGGAGATAGGGACAGTCAGGGTCTTAGCTAAATTTAATAATTGTCCTTTTCAGGGCAGTGCAGTGAGGTAGGGAGAGGAGCCTGATACTGTGAGGGACAGTTAGCCTAGAAATAAGAATTGCCCTTTTCAGGGCAGTGACAGTAAACTGTGTGTGTGTACCCATACTGTCTCCTAGCACAGTAACAATAACCGTGTGTACCCATACTGTCTCCTAGCGCAGTAACAATAACTGCGTGTGTACCCATACTGTCTCCTAGCGCAGTAACAATAACTGCGTGTGTACCCGTACCGTCTCCTAGAGCAGTAATAATAACTGCATGTGTACCCATACTGTTTCCTAGCACAATAACAATAACTGCGTGTGTACCCATACTGTCTCCTAGCGCAGTAACAATAACTGCGTGTGTACCCATACTGTCTCCTAGCGCAGTAACAATAACTGCGTGTGTACCCATACCGTCTCCTAGAGCAGTAATAATAACTGCATGTGTACCCATACTGTTTCCTAGCACAATAACAATAACTGCGTGTGTACCCATACTGTCTCCTAGCGCAGTAACAATAACTGCGTGTGTACCCATACTGTCTCCTAGCGCAGTAACAATAACTGCGTGTGTGCCCATACCGTCTCCTAGCGCAGTAGCAATAACTGTGTGTACCCATACCGTCTCCTAGCGCAGTAACAATAAATGTGTGTACCCATACCGTCTCCTAGTGCAGTAACAATAACTGCGTGTGTACCCATACCGTCTCCTAGCGCAGTAACAATAACTGCGTGTGTACCCATACCATCTCCTAGCGCAGTAACAATAAATGTGTGTACCCATGCCGTCTCCTAGTGCAGTAACAATAACTGTGTGTGTACCCATACCGTCTCCTAGCGCAGTAACAATAACTGCGTGTGTACCCATACTGTCTCCTAGTGCAGTAACAATAACTGCGTGTGTACCCATACCGTCTCCTAGCGCAGTAACAATAACTGCGTGTGTACCCATACCGTCTCCTAGCGCAGTAACAATAACTGCGTGTGTGCCCATACCGTCTCCTAGCGCAGTAGCAATAACTGTGTGTACCCATACCGTCTCCTAGCGCAGTAACAATAAATGTGTGTACCCATACCATCTCCTAGTGCAGTAACAATAACTGCGTGTGTACCCATACCGTCTCCTAGCGCAGTAACAATAACTGCGTGTGTATCCATACCGTCTCCTAGCGCAGTAACAATAGCTGTGTGTGTACCCATACTGTCTCCTAGTGCAGTAACAATAACTGCGTGTGTACCAAATACCGTCTCCTAGCGCAGTAACTGTGTGTGTACCCATACCGTCTCCTAGCACAGTAACAATAACTGCGTGTGTACCCATACTGTCTCCTAGCGCAGACTTTGACTCACATGGTGGATGAGGTCTGTGGACACGTCTCCTGGTACTGAGAGATGGGTCCTCCCCGTTCAATTTCTGGGTTGGTAAATTGGACACGTGGCCAGAGCTTGCCCTCTATGCTTTGGAGGTGCTGGGCTGCCCTGCGGCAAGTGTCCTTTCAGAGCGTGTGTTCAACATCACAGAACATACTTACATTCATTAAGATAAACCAGGCAGGGATCCCACAGGACTTGGCTGTGCCAGCGCCAGAGTGAGTGGTTAAAATGCTGGTTACCTCCTCCTCCGCCTCTTCCACTTACACCGCCATATCCACCTCCGCCTTCTCCCCCTGTACCTCTACCACCTGTTTCAAAATTATTTTATTTTATTTGCTTTTAAATTTTTTTTTAAATTTATTTATTTCTTTATTTTATTTTTTTATTTTATATTATTATTTTAAGTACTTTCCCTACCCCATTTTTTACAGGGCACTTGCCCCGTTATTACCTCCATTTTCTGGCCCTCTACCCCTTACTATCCTCATTTTACAGCCATTTTTGGGTCACCAAGTTTGGGTCCCCATTGATTTCAATGGGGTTCGGGTTCGGGTCAAGTCCGGGTACCTGAACCGAACTTTTGCGCAAAGTTCAGCGGAAAGTGTCAAACCCAAACTTCGACGGGTTTGCTCAACACTACTTGTGTGTCTTATCGTTGTGAGTAGACACGGAGTATGGCACAGAACATAAAAATTTACACTTTTTTTTTTGCTGCTGAGAGTGGAACAATAGTGCTGAAGATCTATAACAGGACGCTTACATTGCCATCACTGAATCTGGCAATAATTTTTTATTCCTTACCTTAAAGACTATGTTCACATCACATTTTTGTCATCTACTAAATGGATCTATTTAATGGATGTGGTAGTGTTTTTGAGAACACAGCTTTTTCTGCAGCACTTTTTTTCTGCAGCACTTTTTTTCTGCAATGTGTAGATGAGATTAAATGAGATCTCATTCACTTTGCTGGAACTGTAAAAAGATGTGTGGTTTTTTTTACTGCTGTGTTTCCTCAGCCTTAAAGGGGTGTTGCCATTACAGACACTTATGTCTTATCTTGCATAGCATGCTACAAAACAAAACGAGATTTGTTGTATGTCACTGTCGTAAGCAATATGTCATTAATGGGGCAAAGCAGGAAGCTTATAGCTTCCAGCATAGTCTTTTCATCTTAGGTCACCTGCAAATGTAAGCCCCAGGACAATTCCCATGGTTTCTATAGCTTCTCATCTGTTCCTTGCAGATGCAGGAAACGGATTGCTCCTAGATTCAGTTTTTGCATCAACAAGGAAAAGGTTGAAATCATGTATTACATGTATTGTATTACCTTGTAGGTAGTGTTAGGGTATGACCCACATTTTGGAAATGCGGCATTTTCTGTTGCAGATTTTGCTGTGATTTTTTGAGCCAAAGTCAGAAGTGGATTAAACAGAAAGGAAATGTCTAAATCCTTCCTTTATATTCTCCATTTCTTTTCAAGCCACTCTTGACTCTGGTTCAAAAAACCACACAAAATCTGCAATAAAAAACGCTGCATTTCTGCAGTGTGGGGCCTTAGCTATATAAAATTTTACTTGCAATTTTTTCCTTTACAGGCGTGTACAACAAAAATCACACATCTGTACCAGCACCTCTTTCTAAAGTAAATAAAATTGTCTTTATTTGAAGGGATTTTACCATCAATATAACTACATTTAAATTTGTACTCATTAAAAGTTACACATTTTGCAGTTTTAGATTTTCTCTAACCATCTTAGCGGTGACAGTCTGATAGACTGCTAATGGATACGACCATGAATGCAGGAAGTTTCTATGGTCTGGCACTTATCAGAAAGTAGTCATAATGTTCTTACTGTGGACAAGGCAGGGACCCTACATAAATGAAAAGGTAATCTGGTCTGGCTGGTTTTCTGACAAGTGCGAAACCATAGAAAGTTCCTACATTCATGGTCATATCCATTACCAACCTATCAAGAAAAGAGACTGTCACCACTTTAAAACTCTACAAAATTTTTAATTACTTATAGTTTCAAAAATGTTTAACTTTTAATTATTTGCAAATTTAAATATGTTCAAAGGAAAACCCATTTAACTTGTCAAAAAAATACATTCTTTGTTGCTCATAGCAACCAATCACAGCAGGGTAGTTTGTGTGCTCCAGCAACTTTTTTCATATTTTCCTTCCCAACCTTCCAAAAGAAATAATTTTTTAATTTTTCTGTCGAAATAGCTACAGTGGGGAAAAAAGTATTTAGTCAGCCACCAATTGTGCAAGTTTTCCCACTTAAAAAGATGAGAGGCCTGTAATTGACATCATAGGTAGACCTCAACTATGAGAGACAAAATGAGAAAACATATCTAGAAAATCACATTGTCTGATTTTTCAAGAATTTATTTGCAAATTATGGTGGAAAATAAGTATTTGGTCAATAATAAAAGTTCATCTCAATACTTTTTTATATATTTTTTATTGGCAATGACAGAGGTCAAACGTTTTCTGTAAGTCTTCTTCATGCAGATCTCCTCTAGAGCAGTGATGTTTTGTGGCTGTCGCTGGGCAACACGGACTTTCTACTCCCTCCAAAGGTTTTCTATGGGGTTGAGATCTGGAGACTGGCTAGGCCACTCCAGGACTTTGAAATGCTTCTTATGAAGCCACTCCTTCGTTGCCCTGGTGGTGTGCTTGGGATCATTGTTATGCTGAAAGACCCAGTCACATTTCATCTTCAATGCCCTTGCTGATGGAAGGAGGTTTGCACTCAAAATCTTACGATACATGGCCCCATTCATTCTTTTATGTACATGGATCAGTCGTCCTGGTCCCTTTGCAGAGAAACAGACCCAAAGCATGATGTTGCCACCCCCCATGCTTCACAGTAGGTATGGTGTTCTTTGGATGCAACTCAGCATTCACTCTCCTCCAAACACGACGGGTTGTGTTTCTACCAAACAGTTCTACTTTGGTTTCATCTGACCATATGACATTCTCCCAATACTCTTCTGGAACATCCAAATGCTCTCTAGCAAACTTCAGACGGGCCCAGATAGGACAGAGGAGCCTCTTAAAGAAGAAGTTACAGGTCTGTGAGAGCTCGAAATCTTGCTTGTTTGTAGGTGACCAAATACTTATTTTCCACCATAATTTGCAAATAAATTCTTGAAAAATCAGACAATGTGATTTTCTAGATATGTTTTCTCATTTTGTCTCTCATAGTTGGGGTCTACCTATGATCAATTACAGGCCTCTCTCACCTTTTTAAGTGGGAAAACTTGCACAGTTGGTGGCTGACTAAATACTTATTGACTGACCTAATCCTTGTCTACACAGTAAAGCTGACAAGTAATCTATACACTTGAATATGGAGTCTGTCCTCCAGTGACTGGTGTGGAAGTTGAAACCAGAGATTTATAACTTTATTACCCCACAAAAGTGGTGTAGGACAGTGTTTTTCAACAAAGTACTACCTAGGACAAAAAGTACCTCCAAAGTAGTGATCAGTTACAAATGTTAACGAAATAAGGCACCTTTGGAGCATCCATCAGAAGTTAAGTTTTAACCCCTTAAAAAGGATCCAAAATGTTTGCAGAAAAACTATTTTCTTGCAATCACCATATTCTAACACTCGTAACTTTATATATATTTCTGTGTATGGGGATTAATGAGGCGTCTTTTTTTGTGGGGCCATATGTAATTTTTAGTAATTCCATTTTGGCGAATTTATGATGTTTTGATCACTTTTAATTATAATTTTTATGGGAAGCAAAATGGCAATTTGGCGCTTTTGATTTATTTCCCGTTATAGGAAAATTATTTTATATCTTTGTAGATCGGGCATCTTCGGACACGGGGAAGTATAATTTGTTTGTTTTGTTTTTGTTTTTTTTATTTGTCTTTATTTAAAATTTAAGGTAGGAGGGGTGATTTGAATTTTTTATTTTTTAAAACTATTTTATTAGCCCCCCTAGCGGGATTGATCTTGCAATCCTTTGATTGCAGTTACCATAGACTGCAATACAACTGTATTGCAGTCTATGGAAAATTTGCTACATAGTCATTGACCGGCCTCAAAAGCTATAATTCAATGACAAGCCTGGGAGCCTTCAGGAGGCTGCTGATTCTGAAAACCGATTCTCTACTGGTATAATACAGGCCATGGTTGTGGCAATATTATGGCTGAAAAAATATGGCCCATGGTGTAATGACCTGAAGTAACTCTATCTATCTATCTATCTATCTATCTATCTATCTATCTATCTATCTGCTCTAGATACAATCCTTTGATAATGACTGATAATAGAGAACAATGGGTGAGCGTACTATATATGGATGAGTGTTGTCCTGTGATAATGGCTGATAACAGAAAACAATAGTGAGTGAGTGCTGCAATCCTCTGGTCGTCCAGAAATTAGACAAATCACAGAGGAGGCAGGGGAAGGTGTAGCATAAAAAAATCATACTTATCTGTCCCTGATGCTCCAATTTCCACTGCACCGCACTTGACAGCTGAGGCCAACCAATGACCTAAGTGGTGGCTGGAAAGGACCTGTCCCATCACTCACATACGTTACCTGGTTCCTTCCTAAAGCCACACTGCTAAACATTTAGTTTTATTTTATATTGTTTTGCTATAATGTGCCACTGTATTATATATAGCTTTGCTTATTTCTAGTATTATTTCCATTATTTTAGAATTTGGTCCAGAGCTTGGTCCAGCCCAACACACGATTGGCATGGGTAAGGGGAGGAAAATGGCATGGCAGTCTATTACAGCTACAAGAGAGTGAGGACAAAACCCTGGTAGTGAGAACTACTGACCATTTTTATTGCAGCAGCCCTCAGAAAGGGAACATAACCCGCTGTCAGACCTACCGTTGACAATACTAACTATTGCTTCCATCCTCTGGTTCCCTCCATTTGGTTGCAGTATATGTCAAACTGGTTTGGTAGCATAGTATATCCACATACATAGCTCCATACAATGACATTAGTGCAGGTGATAAACAGTGCTGTTACTAACAGTTTGACATGGTACCAGTTTCAGCACACTTTTTTAAAAAGTCAGACAGAGGGAGGGCAGGATTATGTGCCGACACCTGCTGTTCCCTAGCACCCAGCAAGGTTAGACTGGTGTTGTTTTCAAAGAGCTGCCAGCATTTTTTCCCAAGAAGGTGTGTCATGTACCCCTTGTGGCACCTTGAGATCCACTAGTATAGGAGATTAATAAATTATTAATTATGATTATATTTTCAAATCTCTTATTAAAGCGTTATCATTTAAAGCTTGCCTGTTGTTTCATTTGACTTTTTTAGGCTGTACACAAACAATATCACTATTTTTGGCCATTATATGAATTAGATTTAGCATTGTTTAGCACTTTTCCCCTCTGAAGGTTTTATCTGTAGTTTGCAGTTCTCTCTGAGCTGATGAGTGGATTCTACCTGCCATATACTGTACACAGTAAATAGAGGACAATTTCCTCTATATCTTTCTTCCTATCTCACGAAGAAACAGCCCCAGGACAATTTAGGTCAAATAAAGAAAAGTACTGACCTTTACTGATATAAGTAAAATACTTTGGTTGCGATAGAAAGCTCCTATTTAGCTTCAACATCACACTAAACCAGTGTTTTTCAGCTATAGCGCTCCCTCTTTCACCTCCCCCCCTATATGTACTTCTATAGACATGTAATCTTTGTTATGTGACCTGCAATACTTCCTGAGGCAGATATAGAAGAATTTTCAGCGTAAAAGTTATGGAGGGGAAGCAGGAAAACAGCCTAGTGAGTGGAAAAAGAAGCATTTTTCTCTAAGATATATTACAATGTTTCTTACAATCAACTTTACTGCTGCTTTGTTCAAAATTTGGTGGAACATCAGTGCCTATTTAAAGGGAATATACCAATTTATGAACATATTCCCTATTGATAATGTAAGGGGTAACTTCATGATTGGAGAGTGTCTGACCACTGGGACCCCCATGATTCCAAGAATGGGACTCTGTTACTCCTGCCCTGATGCAGCAGCAGGCTGATAATGTGCACTGCTGCTCCATTCATTCTCTTTAGGGCAACATTGGAAATAGCCAACTTCACTACTTCACATCTCATGCGCTTCCATAGAGAATGAATAGAGCTGCAATGCACTTCAGCAGTGTGTCCAGGGGAGGTGAATACAAATAACTTTCAGGGACCCATATACTAGATACCTTTTAAGGATGCAGTATAGTTTGCACGTTAATGCTCGGTGACCTTTTTTCATATTTTCCTTCCCCACCTTCCAAAATTCATAACTTTTTTATTTTTCTGTTGACATAGCTAAGTGATGACTTATTCGATGGCGATAAGCAAGGGTCTTTAATTGTGGGGCAAGTTGTACTTTTTATTGGCACCAATGTTTGATATCTATGACTTTCTGATCACTTTTTATTGATTTTTTTTTGGGAAAAGCGAAGTGACCAAAATATGATATTTTGCGCAATATATATTTTTTTTTTAAGGAGTTCATTGTACAGGATAAATAATGCTATTTTTTGATAGTGTGGGCTTATATGCACATGGGGATACCTAACATGTTTTTTTTTTTTTGTTCTTTTTGTTTACTTTATGTGTTTTTTAAATCGAAAGGTGTTTTTTTTTTACTTTTTACTGTTTATTTTTTTATTGCTAACTTTTTAAACTTTTTTTTAAACTTTTCCCTTTCCCGCAAGAAGACTTGAACTGGGATCTCAGATCCCCAGTGTAATGTACTGCAATACATAGTATTGCAATACATCGCACATAGCTTCCCTATCTGTGGCAGGGAACGGCAGTCAGAAGTTCGTTGCTCAGCCTCCTGGCTGCCATGCCAACCCCTTGGAGGGGTAGCAGGGGGGCAATCTTGCCCCCAGACTCAATGGATGCCCTGATCGCTATTGAACATATTACAGAGCTGTAATCCATAGACCCTTCCCCCAATTAGGATATGAATACCCTCAAATTAAAGCTGACAGTCCACACTGTAGGTCCATATTGATTATATAACTGTATATTGAATATGTTTTGGTAAACAGCTAAAATGCCAGAACTTGTGTCACTGTCCAAATAATTCAGCCATTAAAAAGTATCAACTGCTTGGTACATGGACATATTCTGCAGAAGTGGTTTCATCGATAAGACTTTTTAGCAAACCTACAGCAATTCAGTTATTCAGCCATTAAAAGGTATCAACATTGAAGACTCTTAATTTTTATCTTTTATATCAGAGATATATAGTTTCCTTGTACCAAATGATCAGAAAATCTATATCCTCTCTAGTGTTGATGGGATGTGGATGCACGGACCAAAATTATTGCTTCATAAGGTATCTATAAAAGAAAAATTGTCTTTATTAGCCACAGCAACCAATCACAACACAGATTGTATTTATTTTAGTGATCAGGAATTCATAGCAATTGGCTACTAAAGGGAAGAAAGATCACATTCTCTTTAAATCATAAATCTGCCCCATTGAGTCTTCTCCAGTAAAAGAGTAAAGAGTTTCCGTGGGGTATTAATTTCAATAGTATTCAGTCACAAAATCCTCATATTGTGCAACACATTTCCACAACATGAAAGGCAGAACTTTATTCACAGTAGTTAAAGCTTTAATAGTTACAAGTATTAACTTTAACAACAAAAGGTATAAAAATGGCAGCATTATTAGGGAAAATATTCAATCTTAAAACCTTTGTAGTGGAGCTAATCTTGTTTAAATCACAAAAATGTGGACAATTAATGTGTGACTACAATAAAAGTGACATTCATGTTAATACTATTACCATGATCATATAACTTCTAATTAGCCCAAATGAATGGTGCTAACACTGACAAGTACTCTTAGCATGACTATGTACACAAAGGAGGGGCCAGAACATCACTTTGTGATTAACTTCAAAGGAAAATTATTCCTCCGACCAATTTAACCTTGAAATAGGAACATTGCGTTTCACGGCGTTTGGGATTTTCGCATTATATAATTATTTCATTTTCAAGGATCAAACTACTGCAAAGCCAAAGACAAAATGTCCAAGAAATAATAAAAGTAAATGGAATGGCTAAGATAATATTAATTAACCTTGAACATACGTGTAAAGGGCCTAAAAAGTGTTGGTACTAAACTTATAGCGAGCAAAACATCAAGTTGATTTCCACTGGACTTCCACTATGTAGTTTTATGTGAAAGGATTTAGTATAACCTATCATCTGTTCATTTATATGTTTACTCTTTCTATGCTTATAGACACAGAGTAATGGGCGCAGAGGTGTAGCTAAGGGTTCAGCACGGGGAGGGGGGGGGGGCAAACACTTCCAAGTGTGCCCCCAGCTCAGTTATACCAATATTATCACTACACGGTGATCATATAGTGGTAGATCCCAGCGCTACAGGATTCTACAGACCATCTAGGTGAATACAGTGCAGTTACATTTAGTGACTTACAGGTGACATCTCTGACTATAATCATTCACATTTCTTGTATCTTCCATTTGGATCACCATGACCACTTCTTCCAGCTGTAACTTGTCTCTGTAAAGTTTGCAGCACAGACATCTCTCTCGCTCATGTCATCTCCACCTCAAAAACATCTCCACAATCCGCTCTTTCCTTACCACAAATACACTAAAGACACTTATTGTTGCCCTGATTCACTCTCGCCTTGACTACTGTAACTCCTTACTGATCGGTCTTCCCCTTACTAAACTCTCCCCTCTACAATCTATTCTGAATGCGGAGGCCAGGCTCATCTATCAGTCTAGACGCTACAGCGATGCCTCTGGTCTGTGCCGGTCACTACATTGGCTCTCCATAATGCTGCACCTATGCACCTACATTTCCTCCCTCATCTCTGTCTATCACCCAACTCATGCTCTCCGTTCACTCAATGACCTAAGACTAACATCCTCTTTTATCAGAACCTCCCATGCTCGTATAAAAGATTTCTCCCGAGTTGCACCACTTCTCTGGAATGCCCTATCCCGGAATATTAGATTAACCCCCAATTTCCACAGCTTCAAGCGTAAACTAAAGACATATCTTTTCAGACAGGTGTAGAGTCCCTCTGCTAGTGACATTCTTCAGCAAATAAACAGTTAATGTTGTTTTAGTTCAGACTGTGCTTTGGGAACAGATTACACTCAGAGCTATTCAGTGGAGAGACAGTGTAAAAACTACAGGACCCACGATCCAACGGGAGTGAGTTGGGGGAGGAGAGAAGAGAGGAAGTGAAGAGGCTCGGTTGTTGTTCTTCTTGATCTAGAGGACATTTTGTTGATCACCTCAGAAAGGACCTGTAAAGAACCTGCCTGTTAGCAGACACGTGCCCGGGCCGTGAGTACAAGTTACAGTTTGTGGACATTACTAGATAGCTGGATGAGAGACAGCACGGTGTGAGGCTGCCACCATTTCACTAAAGACACATGTTGGAATTGTAATGCAGTCAGCCATTTCAATTAAAGGAAAAAAAAAGCAGTGGCACATGCATGCAGGAGCCCCACCAGATGCAGCCCCAGTTTTCAATTATAATTCTGCAGATTGGAGTGAAATACAGAGATAAATGCCAGTGATGTGAAGTGTATCTGTAATAGCAAGGGGAACAAGTGAGAGCCAGCAGCCTGAGGTTTCCCCCACCTGTCTGTAAGGAGAGAGACTACACCTAAAGCTCATCCGCACCTCTGCATGGTTATTTGTGATTCATTTGGGAGCTGCACAGTTGTGGATATATTGGACTCTTTTTGTTTTGGTACTAGAGAACTATGGACACATTTTGTTCTCCTTAAACCTGTTTTTCCCTCACCTCAGACACAAGCTTCTGAGGGTATTTTGAACCAGTTGGACCATAGAAGTGGAGTTATTGTGTGATTAGATGCATGCATGTGAACTAATAACATTACCTTAATGTCATTACTGGTGGTTAATTAGCCAATCATTTGATATTCTGTCATTTTATATTGCTACTTATATACTTTATAACTTGTTTTGAGGAAATTTTACTAACCTGTTCCAATAAATTTTTTTCTGCTGACAAAGGAAAATCGTGTCAGAAAGTTGGGGAATATTTGGAGTGTCACCAAGGCTCTAGGCAGGGGTTACATCCCATAATCAAATCAAGGCCCACCCACGGGTGTGCTACATTTTTGGGGGCTCGTCCGGGATAATTTGTGGCCCGCCTACTGGTGAGTGACTCCGCCCCTTCCCCCCCAAAGTGTCTCAAACAAGCCAGAGACAGCAAAGATGGCAGAAACAACTCTAGACTCACTGGCTGTTTCAGAGTGGTGCAGAACCCTTCAACTAGACCAGAGTCACTGTTTAGGCCTGTTCGTCTCCACTGCTATCCTTACCCAGCGACAGATTTACCAGATAATGGACGAGACTTTACCCGGCAGTCGTTGTTTCATTAGAGGCCTGAATCAAGACCAGAGCAATAACAGCATGAGAGTCCTATTGGAATTAGACTGCCCTGTCGCTAATTTAGTGGTGCCTAACAGTTTTGAAGTAGGAGCTGAAAAATACAAAGTGCAAATAGTCGTACCAGCCGAAGACCAGCAGATACCGCTTCCAAGTCATCCTTCGGCTCAAACAACTACTACCGCCTTAATCGGCCCAGAGTTTCTGAATGCTCTTGGTGATTTAGTGGAAAAGTGTGCTAAATCGGGACATTCAACGGCTAGATACAAACGTCTGCCAATGTTCTCAGGGACTCAGCCTCTCCCAACTGAAGAAGAAAGCTTTGAGGCCTGGATGGAACAGGCTCTGCAAGGTCTGGATAAATGGGAAGTTTCAGAACCTTTAAAAAGGCAAAGGATAACGGAAAGTTTGAAAGGGGTAGTGGCTGATACTATTAGGAATCTTAAGCTGAGTAAGAAAGAGTGCACTGCACGTGACTACCTGGAGGCCCTACAGGATGTGTTCGGCAGGACAGAGGGGGTTTCTGAACTTCTGTACCAGTTTGAGCACACTTACCAAGAAAAGGGAGAGAAGCTGTCTCTTTATATACAGCGGCTGGATAAAATATTGCATCAAATAATGCTAAAGGAAGGTATGGATGTCAATTCGGTGGATAGTGTCAGAGTGAGACAGCTACTTCGAGGAGCTCTACCCTTGGACCCTGTTATGCTCAAGTTGAGGTCCCAAGGGGGCTGTGGCGCACTTAGATATAACCAGTTGGTCAAGTTGGTTCGAGAAGAGGAGGCCATGTTGGAGGAAAAGGGGGTCAGTGTAAGGGTCCCAGGAACATTCAGTGCTAAAGTGCAGACAGCACAAGCTTGTTGTGCAGGGGAGGAGTTAGCTCAGCTGAGGGAACAAGTGTCAAAGCTAACTGAGCTGGTGACCCTAGTAGCTGGTACTCAGTTACAACCGGATAAAAAGACTGAGACTGTCCTTCCGGGTACTGCCCACCAGAAGGAAAAGCAGGGAAAGGATGCCATAATCTGTTACAAGTGCGGAGGAAGAGGGCATGTTAGGAGACAATGCCCAAGCTCTGAAACCTCAAAGAAACTGTCGACAAGAAAGCAGCTGGGAAACTTCAGGGGGGCCCCAGTGAAGGAGTCAGCTGGGCGTTCCAAAGGAAGGAACTCCAATCAAGCCAAACGTATGGTCGACCATCCCACCTTCAACTCTCGAGCTAAAATCAAAATGGAGACCCAACCTCTACCACTAAAGTGCATGAGAGACAAAACTAAAGCCATAACACGGGAGATAAGTGCAGGAGAGTCCGCCATGCATGACCCTTCTCAAAGTACCACGAGTCAGCCCAAAACCAGACCCCAGAAGGTTGTGTCAGGCACTACAACAGACACAAGATCAAGAATACCTCCTAAGTTAACAGGGCCTTCCCCAGTAGTCTCAGTCCAGATTGAAGGAGTGTACAGCAAAGTCCTGTTGGATACTGGCGCTCACATAACAGTACTTTTTAGGGACTTCTACGAAAAGCATTTAAAGCATCTCCCTCTTCACAAGTTGGAGAATTTGGAGATCTGGGGCCTCAGCGACACAAAGTTCCCTTATGATGGTTATGTATCTCTCAAGTTGGAGTTTCCTTCCTTTGTGGTGGGGTCAACTGAAGTCTTCGAAACTTTGGCTGTTGTTTGCCCCAGGCCAAGAGAAGGTGGGGAAGCAGCCATGCTGATAGGCACAAACACCGACTTTGTGCGAAGAATGCTGACACCAAAATTGGTGAAAGAGCCAGAGGCAGTGCACCCAGTGTTGAGGCCAATGTTTTCCCTGCTAAAGTCTCAAGAAAGATACCAGAAGGAAGATATCGGTCATGTGTGGACTCAAGCCAGTAAAGAATATATTGTTTTGCCCGGTAAAGTTACCTGCTTGAGGGCCAAGATTAAAATGTACCGTGACAATACCAGTTCTCACCTTATGATGGAGATGGATCCTGAAGCAGATTTACCTCCTGGAGTAGAGTTAGTGCCAGAAGTCTGCCATCGAACAAATTAAAGCATCCACAGGACTCTCTTCTAGTGGGGTTGAAGAATACTGGGAGTGCTCCAATAGTGTTGCGGCCCTCTGTACGCCTCGGAAAGGTTTACAATGCTACCCCTTTACCCACCACAGCCCTCCTTGAAGCAAGGCCAGAAGCTGTTGAGGCCCTGATTGATAAGGTGGATATAGGAGGAGGTCGGATGTCACCAGAGTGGATAGACAAAGTTCGAGAGTTGTTGAAAGCACGAAAAAACTGTTTCTCCGCACACGAGCTGGATATGGGATGTGCAAAGAGTGTGCAGCACCAGATACGATTGAAAGATGATAGACCTTTCAGAGAACGCCCTCGAAGAGTAGCCCTCGGTTATTTGGAGGATCTACAAAAGCATCTGGAAGAACTTAAAGCAGCCGGGATAATCAGAGAGTCCCGAAGTCCCTATGCTTCGCCTATAGTTGTGGTGCGCAAGAAGAATGCCACCATCCGGATGTGTGTTGATTACCAGACTTTAAATCAGCGGACCATTCCTGATCAGTACGCCACCCCTCAAATTGAAGATGCTTTAAATTGTTTGGTGGGGAGTAGGTGGTTTAGTGTATTGGATCTGAGGAGTGGATACTATCAGATTCTAATGAGCCCTGAAGACAAGGAGTTGACGGCTTTCATCTACTCAGGTGAATTTTTCGAATTTGACAAGATGCCGCAAGGGCTCATGGGGGCTCCAGCTACATTCCAGAGACTCATGGAGAAGACGGTCGGCGACATGCATCTGCTGGAAGTGATTGTATATCTGGAAGATATAATAGTGTTTGGTAAAACACTGGAAGAACACACCGACCGGCTGATGAGAGTCTTGGACCGGCTTAGGCAAGAAGGATTGAAGCTGTCTCTGGAGAAGTGTACGTTTTTCCAGCCTTCTGTTATGTATGTAGGGCATGTAGTTTCAGCTGAGGGGATAGCCACTGACCCAGCAAAACTGGAAGCTGTGGCATCATGGCCCAGGCCTCGAACTATCACTGAAGTACGCTCTTTCCTGGGTTTCTGCAGCTACTACAGGAGATTTGTCAAGGGGTTCTCCAAAATAGCAAGACCGCTCAATCAGCTGCTGCAGAATGAGGTGGAACCTGGCGACGCTGATGAAGAGGCGGCTCTTCGGAAACCAAAGGAGCCCAGAAATTCAAAGGAGTATATTGAAGACCATTGGAGTCCTGAATGTGAGCAGGCTTTCGAACAGTTGAAGTATTGCCTTACCCATGCTCCAGTGCTAGTCTACGCTGACCCTGCCAAGCCATATGTACTGCATGTGGATGCAAGTCGAGAAAGTCTTGGAAGAGTGTTATATCAAGAACATGATAAGAAACTAAGACCAGTGGCTTTTGTGAGCAGAAGTTTGTCTCCCACGGAGAAGAATTATCCAGCTCATAAATTGGAATTCTTGGCTCTAAAATGGGCTGTGGTTGACAAATTGCATGACTACTTGTATGGGGCTGAATTCGAAGTTCAAACTGACAATAACCCCTTGACTTACATCCTTACCACTGCCAAACTGGATGCTACAGGACATTGGTGGATGGCTGCCCTGTCAAATTACAACTTTAGCCTCAAGTTCCGCCCAGAAAAGGAAAATGGGGATGCCGATGGACTGTCCCGAAGACCTCATGGCCATCTGCACCCTGATGACGAGTGGGTGGAAATTCCTGCACCTGGGGTGAGAACCATGTGTCAATATGTCAGCTGTTCTCAAGATGGGTGCTGGGCACGAAACCTGGGGCTTCATGAGGAGAGTGTGCCGGAAGTCTACTGTAATCTGGTTACTTTGCAAGCTTCACCTCTTCCTGCTATTACGCGGAGTGATTTGAAGAGAGATCAAGGAGAAGATTCACTATGTCGGCTTTCTGTAGAGGCCTTACAAAAACGGCAAGCTGATATACTGCACACAGATGATCATCCTTTGGCTAGACTCCTTGTCAACGAATGGGATCGGTTGAAAATCCGCCATGGGCTGGTTTACCGAAGAGCCCCAAGTCATTTAGACAGTGAGAAATGGCAGCTACTACTCCCTCAAAAGTACAAGGAAGTAATACTCCAATCACTGCATGATGATCATGGTCATCTGGGTTATGACCGAACTTTAAGCCTAGTCAGGGACAGATTCTACTGGCCATGTATGAAGCAAGATGTAGAGGATTACTGCCGGTCTTGCCTTCGCTACATTCAGAGGAAAACCCTGCCTGCTAGAGCCGCTCCCCCTAGGGAAAATGGAAAGTCAAGGGCCGCTGGACCTTGTTTGTATAGACTTCTTATGCATTGAACCAGATGAAGGCGGAGTCAGCAATGTCTTAGTGGTGACTGACCACTATACAAGATACGCTCAGGCTTTCCCTACACGTGACCAAAAAGCCATCACAGTGGCGAAGATACTTGTTGAAAAGTTCTTTGTGCACTATGGCCTTCCGAGGAGGATACATTCGGATCAAGGGCGTGATTTTGAAAGCAATTTGATTCATGAGCTACTCACATTGCTGGGGGTACAAAAGAGTCGTACAACCCCATATCACCCACAAGGGGATCCTCAGCCAGAGCACTTTAACAGAACCCTGTTGGACATGTTAGGCACACTGTCGGCTGAGAAGAAAGTCCATTGGAGACGGCATGTAGCTACTGTCGTCCATGCATACAACAGTACCAGAAGTGATGCTACAGGATTCTCTCCATACTTCCTCATGTTTGGAAGAGAGGCTCGACTTCCAGTTGATTTGGTGTTCGGTGTTACTGCCGATGACACATCAGTACAGTCACATGCGAGCTATGTAAAAAGATTAAAGGAAAACTTGAAACAGGCCTATGAACAGGCTGAAGCTGCTGCTGGGCGACGTCACCATCAAAATAAAGCTCGGTATGACAAAAAGGTGAAGGTCCAAGACTTACAACCAGGAGACAGAGTTCTTCTAAGAAATCTGGGCCTTCATGGAAAGAACAAACTGGCAGATCGTTGGGGTTCACAAATCTACATCATCTGCTCGCAGTTGCCCAACATCCCAGTGTATCAAATTCGACCAGAAGGGAAGGATGGACCCATAAAGTCATGGCATCGAAATAATCTTATGCCTTTGACACAATCTGCGAGGATCATAACTCCAGAACCTAGAATGGCTCAGCGTAAACCCAACTCTAGGCGGTCTAGGAGACTCAGGCGCAGGGAACCTTTACTTCTAACTCAGGAAGATATTGCCCCAATAAAAGACACAGATACAAGTGAGGATGAGTGGGAGCTGGATGAGTTTTTCTATGACTGGAATGTGGATCCTCCACTAGACATTAATTTGAATATCAATGCTCCAGAATTCATTCCCCAACAAATTCAAAAGGAGCTGGATGATCAGTCTGCCCCAGATGCAGATGATTCCTTGCCAAGTGACAGTGGAGATGGCACCGGTTCTCCTGATGAAGACCCTCAAAATTCTGCTGAAGCAACTCTTCCTAGTCATGAGGATAAGGAAAATGAAGTTGTGCAAGACACATGTCAAGAAAAGGAACAAGATGTGTCTGGGCCAGGTCATGAGTCAAGCTCCTCTGTTACAAGTGCTGAAACAAGACCTTCAAGAACCATTAGACCTCCACAGAGACTTACCTATGATTCCCTGGGTCATAGTACTGAAGAGCCTATTAGGACTGCTCATCGACTGACCTTCGCCCATTCTCCCTTAATCATTAGTTCACTTGGTGACACCCCGCCCCAGGAAAAGTGTGGTAATGTACCTTGGTGGGATGTTCCTCTTGCATATAATGCTAATGCTCATTTGATGGTATATTAATAGTTTTACATTGGATGTTCACCCATGTTTTTTTTTTTTTTCTCATCTTGAGAGGACTCAAGACTTTAAGTGGGGGGAGAATGTAGAGTCCCTCTGCTAGTGACATTCTTCAGCAAATAAACAGTTAATGTTGTTTTAGTTCAGACTGTGCTTTGGGAACAGATTACACTCAGAGCTATTCAGTGGAGAGACAGTGTAAAAACTACAGGACCCACGATCCAACGGGAGTGAGTTGGGGGAGGAGAGAAGAGAGGAAGTGAAGAGGCTCGGTTGTTGTTCTTCTTGATCTAGAGGACATTTTGTTGATCACCTCAGAAAGGACCTGTAAAGAACCTGCCTGTTAGCAGACACGTGCCCGGGCCGTGAGTACAAGTTACAGTTTGTGGACATTACTAGATAGCTGGATGAGAGACAGCACGGTGTGAGGCTGCCACCATTTCACTAAAGACACATGTTGGAATTGTAATGCAGTCAGCCATTTCAACTAAAGGAAAAAAAAAGCAGTGGCACATGCATGCAGGAGCCCCACCAGATGCAGCCCCAGTTTTCAATTATAATTCTGCAGATTGGAATGAAATACAGAGATAAATGCCAGTGATGTGAAGTGTATCTGTAACAGTAAGGGGAACAAGTGTTCCCCCACCTGTCTGTAAGGAGAGAGACTACACCTAAAGCTCATCCGCACCTCTGCATGGTTATTTGTGATTCATTTGGGAGCTGCACAGTTGTGGATATATTGGACTCTTTTTGTTTTGGTACTAGAGGACTATGGACACATTTTGTTCTCCTTAAATCTGTTTTTCCCTCACCTCAGACACAAGCTTCTGAGGGTATTTTGAACCAGTTGGACCATAGAAGTGGAGTTATTGTGTGATTAGATGCATGCATGTGAACTAATAACATTACCTTAATGTCATTACTGGTGGTTAATTAGCAATCATTTGATATTCTGTCATTTTATATTGCTACTTATATACTTTATAACTTGTTTTGAGGAAATTTTACTAACCTGTTCCAATAAATGTTTTCTGCTGACAAAGGAAAATTGTGTCAGAAAGTTGGGGAATATTTGGGGTGTCACCAAGGCTCTAGGCAGGGGTTACATCCCATAATCAAATCAAGGCCCACCCACGGGTGTGCTACACAGGCCTATCACAACTCCTAATGTAAACCCTTCCGTAGTTAGAATCCCTAAAACGTACCCTCCTCTGTTAATGCTCCAACATTACCTCACAGGATATGATGCCGTATCAGACTAACTTTATATGTCCAGGCACCATTTGCACGTTAAAAGACACGACTGGTGACGGCTCATACAGCTTATATATATGTAATGACAGTAACCTCTATTACAAAATTGTCTGACCATTGTACAAGCTATGCTACGCCTGTTGCCGATCCTGCTACCTCTTGTGTCACCCCCTCTACCTCATAGATTGTAAGCTCTTGCGAGCAGGACCCTCAGTCCCTTTGTGTGAATTGACTATTTCTTTGTAATGTATCTTTTTTTTGTCAGTACTTGAACCCTACAAATTGTACAGTGCTGTGGAATATGTTGGCGCTATATAAATAAAAATTATTATTATTATTATCATCTTTGGTTCCTCACTTTTCTAGACATCTGACCCACATTATCCTCACATACATAAAGTCTCCAACCTGCTGCTACCCCCAAATATATGATATAACCCCCCCCAGAATGAATAATACTCCCAAGTGCATCTTTAACTGTTTCCTGACATCCTCTGTAATATTACAGAGGATGTCAGGTATTAAAATATGGCAGCCGCTCAGCTCCTGATTACAGTAATACCTCGTACACTCGCGTTTCCGAATTTGCGAATTCACAGATTCGCGATATTTTTGTGGCAACTAACATATATAGATTTTGCTCTTTTTTTTTCAGATCTGTGAAATTTAATAAAAAAAAACACCTTCGCTATTGGGTAGTAGCGTCCTGTTCGTTACGTACCCGGTAATTAGTTTCATTTTACTGTGAGTGTATAAGAAAAATGAATGAATGTATTAATATACAGTACTGTACAGTATACTTTAGTATACTGTACAGTACTGTAGGGTAAAGTTTATTGGTATTTAGGGGTTAAACATTAGAAACCGGCATTGTAAGCGCTTCTAAGCGCTTGTACCAAACATTCGCGATTCCTCGCGATCCGCGACCTGCTCTGGACCCTAACATCGCGAATGTACGAGGTATTACTGTATACAGCAGAGACCCGGCACAAATATCCGCAATCAGTGCCCACACTGATAGCAGGCATTAAGTTCCCCGGAACATGGACATGCAGTACTTTGCATTAGTGATCAGACCCCCTGGGGTTCAAGACCCCTGGGGGTCTAATAATTACAGTATGAAAAAATAAATTAATTAAAAATTCAAATCACCCCCCTTTCCCTAGAATACATATGAAAGTAAAAAATTACTGTGAAACACATACACATTAAATATCCTTGTGTCCAAAAACGCCGGTCTACAAACTTATAAAGTAATTTTCCCTGTATGGTGAACGCCATAGCAGGAAAAAAAAATCAAAAGTGCTAAACCACAGTTTTTTTCGCTGTTTCGCTTCTGATAAATATTTGAATAAAAAGTGATCAAAGCAATTGACATTCTCTAAAATGGTATGACTAAAAAGAACACCTAGCTCCGCAAAAAAAGGTGCCCTATGCATCCCAGTATGTGGATTATGAAAAGGTTATGGGTGTCAGCATATGGCGACTTTAAGAAAAAAAAATTTTTTTGCAAAGTTTTGGATTTTTGTTAAGGGGTTAAAAATGTAAATAAAACTATAGTCAGGTTAGACTATAATGGGGTCCGTCAGGTTTCCACCCGGAGGTATAGTAGTGAAGTCTAGAGTGTATGGCGACAATAAGGGTCTTTAATGGTAAGAAAAGGGAGGATTCTGGAGATGTTTTTGAGGTGTAGATGACATGAGCATGCGAGTGATTGGATATGGGGGGGTAAAGGAAAGGTCTGTGTCAATGAGACTAAAATGGAAATATCAGGGTTATGTCTGAGACAACAGAGAGTCACTAGTGTTCTGTAGTAGTGCTGAGGTGATGTTATGAGAAGAGGTATATAGTTGGGTGTCATCAACATAAAGATGGTGCTGGAAGCCAAATCTGCTGATGGTTTGTCCAATAGGGGTTCTGTAGAGGAAGAAAAGGAGGGGACCTAGTACTGAGCCCTGAGGAACCTCAACGGCAAGGGGAAGAGACAAAGCCCGCACTGAACCCTTATATAAATGTTCCTCCCCTGTATAGTCATAATGCTTCATAATAACCTTTTATGTAAATAATCCACCCCTTTCATAGTCATAATGCCTCATAATTACCCTTTGTATAAATTATCCCTCTTTATAGACATAATGCCCCATTATTACCCTTTATATAAGTGATACCCCCCTTATAGTCATAATCTTCCCTAATGAACCCTTACATAAATGATCCCCCCTTATAGCCATAATACCCCACAATTACCCATTATATACTGTAAATGATCCCCCTCCTTATATTATTAAAAGGCCCAAAAGTGCACTAAAAAAAAAAAAAAAAAAAAAAGATATACTCTGCGATCCCTTGATGGACAGAGACAGAGCTGCCGCCACCTTCTCTTCTTCTCTCTATGCACCATGACCAAGCATAGAACATCTGTGTCTCAGTGGAGGTGCAATGCTGTAACGCCATCATGCCCATCTGCGACGAGAAGTAGCCGACATCTTGTCTGAGGTCTCAGCGTCACAGGCCTGAAGTGACTTGCGGTTTACAAAATAAGAGAGCAGCAGGATGCATTTTAACTAGTTTGGTGTCCTGGAGATGTGGATCTAGTTAAGAGTACAGCATGTACTAATGGTGGCCTTGGGGTCAGCTCCACAGACTCAGTGCCCCCCCCCCCCCCGCTATCTACGCCTGCTACACTACGCAAGGGGGTGGTCCTATCAGTGACTATTTCTGTATGCACAGTCATGTATGGAAAGCTGTCATTTACTGATTGGACCAACCCTATGTCTCCATGTCTGTTTCCATGGATATAAAAAGCAAAGCCACACACCAATCTGCTGAGCCCCTCCTGCTCTACAACCTGCTCCCTGAAGATTAGACTGATTTTCATAGTGAGGTTCCCTTTAATTATATTCTGCAGTGCTTTAAAGACATTGTCAGTCATTGTCCCATACAGGGCTCACAATCTAAGGCTAAGGTTTCTGGAGACTCTGCCGCAGAAACCGACAAAAATCGGCAAAAAGAAAGTCCTGCACAGAGGACTTTTCTCTCCACCAGTTTCAGTATAAAAACCTATAAGAATAGTCTATGGAGTCTGCCTGTATCCGTGGGTAACCGCTGTAGGAATAAACTATGTAATACTCCATTATTTGGTGGTTTTACCTATGATGTAGACTAAACAAAGCACAGAACATAAATCTAATCTCCTAATGCTATTGTTCTTTCTTGTCAGGTATTTATATCATGAATTGGGTTTGACTAAGCAGTTTATTGCTGTCAGTCTGGTACTGTGGTATCAGTGGTCCTTAAATTCTGTAAGACATATAATAAGTTATTACCTTCTATAGCAGTGATCCTGTCCTTTATTATTTAATGCCACTATAGTCTTTCAGTCCCCATACATATTGAATGAAAGTTGGCTGACCCCCTTGCTTTTGGAAGAATCAGATAACTTTTAATGACAAATGTGAAGAGAAAGGAGGATCAGGCATGTTTCCAACATGCTCCATCCCTTGCTCCAGCAGGAGATAAATCACTGCCAGAGGGTTTTACAGAGGTTTATTTCACTCTCCTCATTGAAAAGACATGCACACTCAGGTGTGTGTGTGTAAGGGCATCAGGGAGAATACAGTGGGGAAAAAAAGTATTTAGTCAGCCACCAATTGTGCAAGTTCTCCCACTTAAAAAGATGAGGCCGGCCTGTAATTGTCATCATAGGTAGACCTCAACTATGAGAGACAAAATGAGAAAACAAATCCAGAAAATCACATTGTCTGATTTTTAAAGAATTTATTTGCAAATTATGGTGGAAAATAAGTATTTGGTCAATAACAAAAGTTCGTCTCAATACTTTGTTATATATCCTTTGTTGGCAATGACAGAGGTCAAACGTTTTCTGTAAGTCTTCACAAGGTTGGCACACACTGTTGCTGGTATGTTGGCCAATTCCTCCATGCAGATCTCCTCTAGAGCAGTGATGTTTTGGGGCTGTCGCTGGGCAACACGGACTTTCAACTCCCTCCAAAGGTTTTCTATGGGGTTGAGATCTGGAGACTTGCTAGGCCACTCCAGGACCTTGAAATGTTTCTTACGAAGTCACTCCTTCGTTGCCCTGTTGGTGTGCTTGGAATCATTGTCATGCTGAAAGACCCAGCCACATTTCATCTTCAATGCCCTTGCTGATGGAAGGAGGTTTGCACTCAAAATCTCACGATACATGGCCCCATTCATTCATTCATTTCTTTCGGATCAGTCGTCCTGGTCCCTTTGCAGAGAAACAGCCCCAAAGCATGATGTTGCCACCCCCATGCTTCACAGTAGGTATGGTGTTCTTTGGATGCAACTCAGCATTCACTCTCCTCCAAACACGATGAGTTGTGTTTCTACTAAACAGTTCTACTTTGGTTTCATCTGACCATATGACATTCTCCCAATACTCTTCTGGAACATCCAAATGCTCTCTAGCAAACTTCAGACGGGTCCGGATATGTACTGCCTTAAACAAGGGGACACATCTGGCACTGCAGGATGTGAGTCCCTGGCGGTGTAGTGTGCTACTGACGGTAGCCTTTGTTATATTACTCCCAGCTTTCTGCAGGTCATTCAGTAGGTCCCCCCGTGTCGTTCTGAGATTTTTGCTCACTGTTCTTGTGATCATTTTGACCCCACGGGGTGAGATCTTGCGTGAGCCCCTGATCGAGGGAGATTATTAGTGGTCTTGTATGTCTTCCATTTTCTAATTATTGCTCCCACAGTTGATTTCTTCACACCAAGCTGCTTGCCTATTGCAGATTCAGTCTTCCCAGCCTGGTGCAGGTCTACAATTTTGTTTCTGGTGTTCTTTCACAGCTCTTTGGTCTTCACCATAGTGGAGTTTGGAGTGTGACTGTTTGAGGTTGTGGACAGGTGTCTTTTATACTGATAACAATGTCAAACAGGTGCCATTACTACAGGTAAAGAGTGGAGGACAGAGGAGCCTCTTAAAGAAGAAGTTACAGGTCTGTGAGAGCCAGAAATGTTGCTTGTTTGTAGGTGACCAAATACTTATTTTCCACCATAATTTGCAAATAAATTCTTAAAAAATCAGACAATGTGATTTTCTAGATATGTTTTCTCATTTTGTCTCTCATAGTTGAGGTCTACCTATGATGACAATTACAGGCCTCTCTCATCTTTTTAAATGGGAGAACTTGCACAATTGGTGGCTGACTAAATACTTTTTTCCCCACTGTACCTGTTGGTCTAACTAGTGTTTAGCTGATATATATAATTTTTTTCAAATGATAACTTATGTATTGGAGCCTCAATTACAGGCCAAAACAGACTCTATTGGCAGAGCTGATCTGGTATACCACTGATCTACTACACCTGGAGGCACCAAGTGACCAGGTGGAGGGTGTGATGGCTGTATGCAATGGACGCAGGGACTCTGCCACTTTCTCTATTCACAGGATAGTGCTCTTTCACCGCTATGTAGTATTGCAAAAGAGAAGACATAAGTGGTAATAAACCACTTCTATTGTCTCTACAGGGTTAAAGACAGCAGGAGACTCAACCTGTTCCTGGAGGAGAAAAATCTGTGCAGTGATGCCAAAAATGTTGCTACAGATGTTGTCCAGTTTCAACAAATTTCAGATGTTTGTATAATGAAAAGTTCTACAATTTTCCAATATACTTTCTGTATCAATTCCTCTTGGTTTTCTAGATCTTTGCTTTCTGTCATTCATTCTGCTTACTTGCAGTGGATAAAAAGCAGTCCACGGTCATGTGATGGTCTGTACATGGTCATGTGATGGATACACAGATGCACAGCTCCTTACATTAATCAGTCTTCTCTCTTCCAATTAGCTTTGTACCTGCATGTCCATCACATTACCTTGCCTTCTACATCACATGACCATGGGCTCAGTGGCGTAACTAGGAATGGCTGGGCCTCAAGGCGAACATGAAGCGCAGGCGGCCGTTAGCAGGAGCGGGGATCGTTAAGTAAATAGGGCCTGTTACCTGCTGGGGTTACTCTAGCAGGTAACAGCCTATTAAGAAAAAAGCATTGTGGGCCCCCGAATGTCCCAGGTCCTGTGGCAGCCGCTGCCCCGACATTTACACCATTGCATGGACTAATTTTTATCCACTGGAAGCCTACAAAGAATGACAGCAAGCAGAGATCTAGAAAACCAAGATGAATTGATACAGAAAGTATATTAGAAAACTGTAGAACTTTTTGTTATGCAAACAATAACATTACTTTATTGAAAGTCTCATGGGAAGTGAAGGATAGGAAGTGTGGAGCAGTACGCTTGTCAGGAACTGAGCTCGCTGGGTCTTGAACCCATGACTGCCCGGCCATGTTCTGCCACCTTGACCATTATGCCATTGTAGAAAACTGTTTGTTCTTTACTTTGCTGAGCCTGGTCCTTTCTATTGAAGTGATTAGCTTATGGATCTCACCTGGTCTGTGGCCAATCACAGGGTAGCTATCCCTATATAAACCCACAGCTTACTCCATCCTGTGCCTGATTATTCTGGCTTTCTGCTTCCTGTTTGCCCTGATGCTCACCATTACTCTACTGCTCCTGTGCACCGAACTCTGCATACGTCTGACTACGGTTGATCTACTGCTTCTGTGTACCGAACTCTGCAAACATCTGACCACGGTTACTTCTACTCCTGAGGTACTATTTCTGCATCTCCTACTATTTAAGTACTGTACTATTAACCTCACCAATTGGACTCCAGATCTGATAACTAGCATTGTTACAACGCTACTGGCAGATACATGCCCCCTTAGAAAAATGTAAAATGTGTTGTAACCATAATGAAGCTACAGAAAAAAAAATCAACACCACTTATAAAAGCTTAGACAAAAATAGAACAGTTTGCAGATCTTTCCACATATCATGAAAACTCTGTTTAAAGATTTACATAGATGATTGATAACTCAATGCACAAACCAATACCTTACTTGTTATCACTTCTGAGAGAGACACATTTGCCAGTTACTGTATTTTATGCTAGCCACTGTACAAACAAGACTAGCCACGGTTGTCAAGGAGACCCCTGGGAGATTGCGTGTGGGAAGAGAGATGGGAGAGCCACGTAGTGCAAGTTACTTCCTGTTTGTGCTAATTGCAAGGTTTACCTTCCATTATGTTTACATTTCCTATATGTTACTGAAGACTTTCAATTAAAAAGTTACAAAAAGTCTTCCCGATTGTTTGCTTCAGTTGTGTGTTTCCCTGGTCTGTTTTGTCCGTCCTTTCGGTTCTATGCAGATGTTGTTCGTATAATCTCATATACCTGGGCCTTCGCCCCATTGTTAGTATATTGTATTTCAAAACAGCGGACGGGGTTCCCCCCTAGCCTTTTGTATTAGGGTGAGGCCTCAGCGCCTTTGTTGGTTTATATTGCCTTTTGGTTTCTTTTTTTCTTCCCCTACCTCTTATTTTGTATTGCATTGAAAATTCCCTAATAAATATTGATTAAACCTAAAAAGTTACAAAAAGCAGCTGGTTTTATAATCAGTCTGTCGCCATTCTTATCCACCCTTACATAGGGGCCACTTACAAATTTTGCATTGGGGCAGACATCCTTATAGCAATCCCATCCAAGGAAACAAAATTCTCTATAGCCCAAATGGCTTCTGACAGGGAACAATTGACTGCATAACAAATACCAATAAGATAGACTTAAAGGGGATGTGCCATTACTGACATATATTCCTTTTCACAAAATAGTGTTAAGTATCAAATTGCTGGTGGTCTGACTCTCAGCATGAAGAGTATGGGGTCAAGAAAGTCTCCCTGAAGCCTCCTTGTAAATGATGTGCCAGTTGCACTTGAGTTGGCAGAGCTCCATTCACTTATATGGGCTGCCGGGATAGAAGATAAATGTCTCTAATAGTACAAGCCCTTTAAAGTTCCTTTGGTCCAGTTTCCTGAAGAATTTGCTTTGATACAACAGCCATCATTTGGTGGAATCACTTTTTGATGGGTTATAAGTTAGTCTTTTCCTCTGGTTTCCTAACTTGTTACAATCACTGATTGCTCAGCGAACGATAAAACAAACACTCTGAATGAAGCACTTAAACTATCATTTGTCTGTAAGATAAATGTGTCATTTCTACTTCCCATAAGTAGCATTAGGCAAAAGACTGTATTTTTACTAATCGTGTTGAACCAACAGTTTTACTAAGTAATTTGCACTATTTATGTTTCCATCTCTATGATGAAATCACTCAGTGATCCATATTCAGGTCACAGCTTACAGCTGTATGATACATTAGTTTCTTTACTACAATCTTTGTAACAAATTCTCATCATGGATTTCTAAGAATGGTCGCAGCATATGCAGCTTCAAATAAGGAACTTTCCTATGGTGCCCCTCACTAAGCTTTCTGTTGCTGAAAATTCAAGTTATCAGTTCTGAAAACTTTAGGTTGGCATATACAAAATTTATCATAGCTAATAACAGGGTGTGGGAAGCAGATTCATCTAGATTCTAAGCCCATTTTATAACAGCTTCTAATGAGCAATAGGACACTTTCTTATAATGGAGCGATCTATTTTATGGTATACCTTTTTCATAAATTTATGGTTACCCCAAGCTGAATAGATACTGGAGAGAATTCATATAGAAATTATGATGATGATGATGATGATGATAATAATAATTAAACAAAAGTATTTTACAAAAATCATTAACTGCAGTAACTGGTCAGAAATTAGCTTTGGCAAAAGCTAGGATTTTTTTTGGCTGGAAAAAAACTTGTGAATAACTGGTTTATGAATAAATAACTTGACTGAACTCTTAGAGAGTTAAAAAAAAAAAGAGAAATTTAAAGGGGTTGTCTCAAAGGGAGGCCTTCAACTGATCTCTGCAAATCTATCTCCTCGAAAATTTCAATAATCTGATGATATTGTCGATGGAAGTTTTATTGAGCTACATAATCTAAAGAACATACACATAAGACAAGCTTCAAGAAGACCCTGAAGACTCGCCTATTCAGGAAAGTCTACAACCTCCAATAACGCTACTGTCACCACACCATCATCTGTTCAGCCTCTCCCCTCACCTTCTGTCTCTATCCCTCTTCCCTCATAGATTGTAAGCCCTTGCGGGCAGGGCCCTCTATCCCGCTGTGCCAGTTGGTCACTGTTAGTATTATACTTGTCTTGTATATTTTGTGTACCGTATGTAAACCCTCAAATGTACAGCACCATGGAATTAATGGTGCTCTATAAATAAATAATAATAATTATAATAACATGCAAAACTCTCAAATAAATAGCTGACCACATCATATATAGAAGGAACTAGGTCCACCAGAGTGGGCGCAGCTCTCTATTTAAAGTCATAAGGGGGTTTTCATATGGGTCATCAAATGGGGACCTTTCTTTAGGAATTCCATAAGCCCTCTTAATGAAACAACCCATTTAAATTTCTTTCAAGGTTATTTAATGTGAAACAATGTTTGCCCATACCCCCTTTTTTCCTGACTCACGTTGCTAATATGACATTTGAGTATGCTGCCTATGCGGCTGAAATAAGTAAAACATTATAAAACTTTAAAAAGAAAATGGTTCTGGTAAACCAACAGGAGATTTATCCTAAGTATGAGAAGCAAACCATGCAGAAACCAGGAATATAACTTTGTTATATGTTATAAATAGCATTATTATGTGATTAATGTTCCCAGATTCACATGTAAGTGTGCCAAGGAGAAATTTGTTTGGTCTCAGATCAGATGTTGTTAAAGACTTAGCTATCCTTGGAGACAACAAAATAGTAGTAAAGATATAAGACATCAAAGTGTGTCATTTTTATTCCACCATAAAAAATATATTCCCAAACTTTAGTAAGAAAAAAATATATAAAAATACAACTAAAGGCTGATCACAACCAAATGTGTGAGAATAACTCAACACAGTACAATCATAGCCACAACTTGTACTGGTTGTTCCACAAGATTACTGAATATTTTATAAGGAAAATTACTGTATGTTATTTCAATTGTGTATAAATGTCTTCTCTTAGAGCATTTCATGCTTTACTGATGAATACATGCTGATTCAGTTCTCATTTAATTCCCATTAACTCAACTACCCTCCAAGACTTCCAGATTGCTGGATTTGTCGCTACATGGAATTTATTAATATAGGAACACATTTTAGGGTCTATATTGCTATGAATGCTATGATGTTACCATATCAATATCATAGCATCATAATCCTAATGACCTACCAGACAAATTTGCCATGTTATTTCTAATGCAGAGTGAACGCCATAAAAACAAGTTGCAAAAAATGATGATAGAATTGTGAGATTTTTCACACGGACCCTCAAAAAACATTAATGGAAGTTAATCAAAACATTATGTATACCCCAATATAGTGCCAAATGAAAGTACAACTTGAATTGCAAAGAATAAAAAAATTAGGAATTTTGAAAGGTGGAAAAGGAGAATCTGAAAAAAGTTGCCAAGCATTACTGTGAAAACTACCCTGCTACACTAGACAACGGTCACATACAGGTGCAGCTCAATAAATTGGAATATCTTTAAAACATTTTTCTTTCAGTAATTAAATTTAAAAAGTGACCTCCTATATTTTCTAGATTCTTTACACACAGAGTGTTCTATTTCAAGTGTTTTATTTCTGTAAATGTTGATTATGGATTACAAGTAATGAAAACCCAAATCTAAGAAAATTAGAATATTGTAAAAAAGTTCAGTATTGTAAATTCAGTGTCCCCTGCCAAGGTTTCCTAAGCCTTTAAATGGTTCCTCAGTCTGGTTCAGTAGGACACACAATCATGGAAGACGCTGATTATGAATTGTATTACTGAATTACTGAAATGAATGAACGTTTCAAAGATATTCTAATTTATTGGGATGCACCTGTATGTGTCACTCTGGTATGCTGGACCCATGCTCATACTCACTGCTCATCATACTAATGGCTCAAGGTTTGTGCTTCCCTTTGCTAACCCTGGTAGAATTCATGATGGCAGATGAGAGACATCTTGCTGAGTGGAAGCTACCCCTATACCATAAAATATGCTCTGATACTGATAGGCCACATCACTACTGTTACTATTACTGTGGCAGAGAAGGCAAAGGTTGGACAAGTGATATGTCTACCCCTGGATGATGCAATTTTGGTCCAGAAAAACAGCATATGAGTAATAGAAACACCCTAAGGCTGAGGCCCCACATAGCAGAAACACAGCTTTTTTTTGTTGCAGATTTTTCCTCGTTTTTTTGAGCCATAGCCAAAAAAATCCTCACTGAATCACAATTTTTTTGTGTCTATGTTTGCCTTGGGGCCCAGCTAATTCCTAGTTATACCACTGATTTCATGTATAACACATGAAGCAATGCAATCAATAGCTGCCAGTGATGGAGGTACAATTCTTGCAAAACATTAGCACCATGAGCTTGTAGTGAGCCACAGATAGTACTCCCAAAGCAGTCTACAATTGTCTCTCTCCCATTAAACAGGTGCCAGTTTCCTTCTCTCTCTGTCTCTCTCTCTTATGCCCTGTCTGTCCTGTGACTAAGGCAGGGTCATTGCTCTGAGGCCCTTGTGTAGATTATCCTCAGAATACAGGAATGGAACTTTCTCAAAGGGATTGTCCAGTTTTAGACAAATATTGAGAGACAAATTATATTGTTTTATTATAAAAAATTCAGCAATTTTCTGTATCAATTCCTTATATTTTTCCAGATCTCTGCTTGCTGTCATTCATTCTGCTTACTTGCATTGAATGAAAATCTGTGCATGGTCATGTGATTGGCACAGAGGTGCACAGCTCATTATAGTCCCTACTCAGGGATCAGACATAGCCTGCCTGGTAGCTAGCCGTGCATCAGTGTCCATCATATGACCATGAACTGATTTTAGCACAAGAAGTAACCATAATGAATGACAGCAAGCAAAGATCTATAAAAGCATTAGGAAATGAGACAGAAATTATATTAGAGAATTGTAGAACTATTCATTAAAAAAACAATAACATTTGTCTCTTAATATTTGTCTGAAACTGGACAACCCCTTTAATTTTAAGGTATCTGGAGCACAGCCTCCTTCATCC
The DNA here is from genome assembly GCA_947044405.1 of Leptodactylus fallax. Classification (NCBI taxonomy): domain Eukaryota; kingdom Metazoa; phylum Chordata; class Amphibia; order Anura; family Leptodactylidae; genus Leptodactylus; species Leptodactylus fallax. The sequence continues at coordinate 5,506,992 of CAMRHE010000108.1, read as the reverse complement.
TGACTTCAGCTTGTAGAGCAATATTAGCCTGACTCAAGATCACTTTAACCTCTCTTTACAACCTCACTAGGTGAAGACTCCCGATGTCCTTCCACACTCCAGATCCATCTGCTTGGGATGTTTCAAAATTCTATTCCCCTGCCCATGGTGTTCCAGCCTATTTAAGGGAGAAAACATGTTACATACAAACTAAGTACAAAATAATATAAAAATATCATATATACATTACAAATAATAAAACATTTTGCAGCATCCAGTGGGAGATGCTGCACTTGTTAAGTAATGAAAAGACACTCTAATAGACACTGATGGACAATCGCCAGCACTGGATCAATGGCAATATGGCTGCTCCCTCAGGACTCTGCTGAATCCGGCATTACACTCCTCAGTGGACAGTGAGCTGCCTGCCCTTTCAGAACCCAGACACTGACCCCATACATCACCTGTTATGATGGAAGACACACAGAGACTCATCTTCATTGAAGGTCTCTTTCCGGGAATAGATGTTGCAAACACAGTGAATGGAGTTCTTTAGTGAAATGCAGTTGAAAATTTGACAGATGATTATAATAGCTGAACATAAGGCCTAGTCTGCAAAATATCAGGCTGCAGTTGTGAACAGCACACTTCCTCTGCCACTAAAGAATCCATCCTCTTAATCTCAAGCGTCCTAAGTGCGCTTTTGGTTCATAGAATCAAATGGCATCTCTTTGGCTATCTGGTTTTTATGTTTGCTCACTTCCCCTGGGCTTCTGATCGTTATACTCAGGGGTCTGAAGATACGGCAGAGTATAATAGCAGTATTTGTTGGAGTTCACCCAACAAACACTCTTGCCGCGGGCCTGCGGCCTTACTTACCTATCCCTGCTCCTGCTCACGGCCGCCTTTGCTTCCCCTTTTTTCCTGCCAGGAGCCCCGAAGATGTGATATGGGATGCACAGGGCCCCCTGAAGGGCAAAAGGGAAAGCAATGGTGGCTGTGAGCAGGAACAGGGATCTCTAAGTAAATAGGGCCCGTTATCTGGAGGGGTTACTCCAGCAGGTAACGACCTATTAAAATAAAAAGAAAAAAAAAAACAGCAGATTCCTAAGGGACTCTAAGGTCGCGGATCCCGTAGCAGCCGCCAAGGCTGCTACGGTGGTATGTACACCACTGAATCAATGCATGATACCGCTGCCTGTAAACACTAAAACACTGACTATGTGATGAACTGACACAATACAGAGAACAATACAAATAATTTACCATGCATGATACAACAATCTAAAAATAAGCCTTCTTATGCTGCCCCACTGCTATCACTAAGAGCACAGTCTAAACAGGGCCTTAACCCTTATCTCAAGGGAAACAGCTACCTGTTCACAATGTGCATCTGCACCACTTTACAACAGCAGCACTTGCCTGCACAATACAGTCTCTTTTAACAGAATACGTCATTGATATTTTAGTTCTGGAAAACCCCTAAAACCAGGGGCGTAACTAGCGGGGTAGCAGTGGTAGCGACTGCCACAGGGCCCGGAACATTACGGGGCCCGGAGCCCTGTGGCAGTCGCTACCGCGAACCCCACAATCACTGCTATCGTTATACTCCGGGGTCTTTTGAGACCCCGGAGTATAACGATCGGGGGCCCAGGGGAGGTGAGCGAACATAAAAAAACACTAACTCACCTATCCGCCGTTCCGCAGGCTTCGGGCCTGTTTGGTGACGTCCCAGACGTCAGCCGACGTCATTATGCGTCGCGACGCCGGCCTGGATCGCGCGAGATCCGAAGTAGCGCACGGGAGTGCACCGGAGCGAGGAAGAGGTAAGTTGCAGTGTTTTCTATGTTTCTATCCTCCCCTGGGTCTCCGATCATTATACTCTGGGGTCTGAAAAGACCCCAGAGTATAATAATCGTTCATGGGTGGTCCACTATGGGGCATAATACTGTGTGCAGGTGCCACTATGGGGCATAATACTGTGTGCAGGTGCCACTATGGGGCAAACTACTGTGTGCAGGGGCTACTATGGGGCAAACTACTGTGTGCAGGGGCTACTATGGGGCAAACTACTGTGTGCAGGGGCTACTATGGGGCAAACTACTGTGTGCAGGGGCTACTATGGGGCAAATTACTGTGTGCAGAGGCCACTATGGGGCAAACTACTGTGTGCAGGGGCTACTATGGGGCAAACTACTGTGTGCAGGCGCCACTATGGGGCAAACTACTGTGTGCAGGCGCCACTATGGGGCAAACTACTGTGTGCAGGGGCCACTATGGGGCAAACTACTGTGTGCAGGGGCCACTATGGGGCAAACTACTGTGTGTCGGGGGCCACTATGGGGCAAACTACTGTGTGCTGGGGCCACTATGGGGCAAACTACTGTGTGCAGGGGCCACTATGGGGCATAATATTGTGTGCAGGGGCCACTATGCTGCATAATACCGTGTCCAGGGGCCACTATGGGGCATAATACCGTGTGCAGGGGCCACTATGGGGCATAATACCGTGTGCAGGGGCCACTATGGGACATAATACCGTGTGCAGGGGCCACTATGGGGCATAATAGTGTGCGCAGGAATGCGGTTTGTGTGTGTGGGGGGGTTGGGGGCGGCGGTTTGGGGGGGGTTGGGGGCGGTGGCTTAGGGGGGTTGGGGGCGACGGCTTTGGGGGGTTTGGGGGCGGCAGCTTGGGGGGGGCCCCATGTCAAATGTTCACCTTGGGGCCCAGCCATTCCTAGTTACGCCACTGCCTAAAACTTTTCACCTGCAGTGGAAACTACTAAATGTAAACACACAAGGTAATATACGCACCTCTCCACTCAACACTTATACATATGCCGCGTTCAAAATTATTATGCAGATCAGATTTAAGTGTCATAGAGATTTAACTTTTTTGTTTTTCAATTAAACCCATGGATGGTATTGTGTCTCAGGGCTCTTTGGATGACTGAAATCAATCTCAAACACCTGTGCTAATTAGTTTGCCAGGTGAGCCCAATTAATGGAAACTTATTTAAGAAGGATGTTCCACATTATTAAGCAGGCCACAGGCTTCAGGCAATATGGGAAAGAAAAATTATCTATCTGCTGCCGAAAAGCGTCAAATAGTGCAATGCCTTGGACAAGGTATGAAAAATTAGATATTTAATGAAAACTTAAGCATGATCATCATACTGTGAAGAGAGTTGTGGCTGATTCAGAGCACAGATGGGTTCCTGCAGATAAAGGCATAATGAGGAAGGTTTCTGCCAGGCAATATCATTGGATTAAGATACTAAAATAGCATTACAAAGCAGCAAACAGGTATTTGAAGTTGCTGGTGCCTCTGGATTCCCACAAACCTCAAGGTGTAGGATCCTTTAGAGCAGTGATGGCTAACCTTTTGAGCTCAGTGTGTCAAAATTCATAAAAAAGCTTAGCTTAACTCAGATGCCGTGTCACATCTAGAAATATCCATAATTTTGTGATAGTATAAAAAGAGTTAAATTTTTTATGTATTTATTAACTCCTTCCCGACATCCACCATAATAGTACGGCGAATGTCGGGTGTTTAGTACAGCAGAGACCCGGCGCTAATGCCCACAATTAGTGCCCGCACTGATCGCAGGCATTAACCCCTCTGACGCGTTAGTCAACCCTGACCGAGGCGCCATTTTACCGGCAGTGCAAGGGTGCCGCCATTATGCCAGGGATCGCTGGCACCCAGAGCAATCTGGGACACTGGCGTCCCATTACTATGACAGCTGGGAGCCTTGTGAAGGCTCCCAGGCCTGTCTCTCATTAGTTTCTATTGCAGGCTGCTCTATGCGGCCTGCAATAGAAGCATCGTTTTTTTTGCAATGCATTGCATTAGCATTGTAATGCATTGCATTAGTGATCAGACCCCCTGGGGTTCAAGACCCCTAGGGGGTCTAATAAATTAAAAAAAAAAAAAAAAAAAAAAAAAATTAAATTTCAAATCACCCCCTTTCCCTAGAACACATATAAAAGTACTTAAATACTGTGAAACACATACACATCATCATATCCCTATGTCCAAAAACACCCGGTCTACAAATCTATAAAAATATTTTTCCCGTACTGTAAACGCTGTAGTGGGGGAAAAAAATCGAAACTGCCAAACCACTGTTTTTTCACAGTTTTACCTCTGATAAAAATTTGAATAAAAAATGATCAAAGCAATAGCAATTCCCCAAAATGGTATTACCAAAAAGTACACCTGATCCTTCATCCCCATACACGGAAGTATAAAAAAGTTCCGTGTGTCATAATATGGTGACTTTTAGAAAAAAAAATTTTTTTGTAGTTTTGGATTTTTGTTAAGGGATTAAAATGTAAATAAATATAAATCTGGTATCCCCAGAATCGTACCGAAACATTAGAATACAGGTGACATGTCATTTTGGCTGCAGGAGTGAACGCCATAAAAACGAAGCTCGTAAGATAGTCACATAAATGCACTATTTCTTCAAATCCACCCCATTCTGAATTTTTTTGCAGATTCCCAGTACATTGTACAGAATAATAAATGGTGGCATCATGAAGAAAAATTTGTCCCGCAAACATTAAGACTTCATATGGCTCTGAAAACAGAAAAATAAAAAGGTTATGGGGTTTGGAAGGGAAGGAGTCAAAAATGAAAATCTAAAAATTCCTCCGGCGGGAAGGGATTAAAAAAAAACAAAAACAAATAATTCTTTACATTAGTGACTTTTTTTAAAATAATTCTGAGTTTATTAAAAAAAATACCAGAGAATAAAGGTACAAACAGTCAATACTGTTGAAAGGGTCGGCTACTGCTACTACTTCCTTTATTTAATATTGCTTTTTTATTTTTTGGGTTCTCCATCACAGGGCTGTGACAATAAATAAATATAACCATTAGTATGAGGATCTGAAAAAGTCAAGCTGCTGTGTGAAAGAGGTGAAAGTATAGCAGGCATAACCACAGTGTATAAATGTAGCAGCATGTTACAGGTTATATAGGCGCATTTGATGATGTCATCATCCTGTGCAGTAGGTTATATGGGCACATATGATGATGTCATCATCCTGTGCAGTGTCTTGTTGCTAAGGACTCTGCTCCTAGTATTCACATGATGAGATATGTAAGTGGTTGCTAAGGATGCTGTCAGTTGGCACGTGGTTTGGAGATGGCACAATGTGTGTCACCCAAAATGTATTGGCATGTCACCTTTGACACGTGTGTCATAGATTCGCCATCACTGCTCTAGAGGCTTGCAGTTGTGCATAAACCAACTATTAGGTTTAAACAGTGCTCACAGGCAGAAATGGTTGCAGTGGGCCCAGACATACATGAACACTAATTTTGAAACAGTCTAGTTTACTGATGAGCTCTGTGCAACCCTGGATGGTCCAGATGGATGAAATAGCGGATGGTTGGTGGATGGCCACCATGTCCCAAGCAGACTGCGACGTCAGCAAGGAGATGATGGAGTAAGTATATAGAGTTTCTAAAAGTTCCATGGTACAAAAACAAAAACCGTGCCTTCCGTAGCAAAATCATCTTCATGCGTGACAATGCACCATCTCATGCAGTCATTGGCTGCTATGGGCATAAAAGGAGAGAAATTGATGGTGTGGCCACCATCTTCCCCTGACCTCAATCCTATTGAGAACCTTTGGAAAATCCTTAAGCAAAACATCTATGAGGGTGGGAGACAGCTCCCATAAAACAGTATCTCTGGGAGGCTATTCTGACATCCTACAAAGAAATCCAAGCATAAAATATTTTTAAAAAATCACAAGTTCAATGGATGCAAGAATTTTGAAGATTATATCAAAGAAGTGGTCCTATGGTAACATGTAACTTGGCCTGTTAAAATGTTTTTGATTGAAATATCTTTTGATTTCAGCAATTGTGACCTTTTAATGCTGCAAATTCAACAAATGAACATTGTCAGCCCTCTACAACCTATAAAATGAGAAAAAAATTACAAACTCTGTTGTGCATAAAAATTTGGAACAGTGGATTTAGATTTTTTTTAATTTGTGAAAAAATTTTATTATTGGGAGGTTTGTCAAATAAAATTTGATTTATACGCTAATGGTTGGAGATTTGAACACTATACTCACTGTCATTTGCTTCTACCATTTAGAAAACTCTGCCCTCAGTGAGCGCTCACATTTGTATTATGAAGACAATCAACCTAACTTGGTTGAACTACATATACAGTACTTGCTACATTGACATTTTTTCCTTGTATGTAAAATTTCCACAAATGTTTCTGAGAATGCAAATGATCCACCATCTGTCTCTATAGTAAACAATGCTCAATCCTACTAAATTACCCTATATTCACATGACAGTGAAAATCGCCATGACGGACATTTTTTTTAAAGGCCATCATATGACCACATTACTTTCAAGGTCTATATAGGGCTATTCACATGACTGTAATGTATGAGGGATCTATGAAAACAGCCGTCCCCTTGGGTACAAAAAGGCAGTGAAAAATGGGCATTTTTCACGTCTATTTTGCACCAGGGTCATGTGAATGTAGACAAAGTGTGCTAAGATAGAGGAACACTGCTGTAATGTAAGCCCTTGCAGGCTGAGCCCTCTATCCCACTGTTCTAGTTGGTCACTATTAGTATTGTACTTGTTTTGTGTATTGTATATACAGTAAACCCTCAAATGTACAGCACCATGGAATTACTATTATAATGTACAGCACAATGGAATTAATATAATAATGTACAGCACCATGGAATTACTATTATAATGTACAGCACCATGGAATTAATATAATATACAGCACCATGGAATTAATATAATAATGTTCAGCACCATGGAATTACTATTATAATGTAAACCACAATGGAATTAATATAATAATGTACAGCACCATGGAATTACTATTATAATGTACAGCACCATGGAATTACTATTATAATGTACAGCACCATGGAATTAATATAATAATGTTCAGCACCATGGAATTACTATAATAATGTACAGCACCATGGAATTAATATAATAATGTTCAGCACCATGGAATTACTATAATAATGTACAGCACCATGGAATTACTATTATAATGTACAGCACCATGGAATTAATATAATAATGTACAGCACCATGGAATTAATATAATAATGTTCAGCACCATGGAATTACTATAATAATGTACAGCACCATGGAATTAATATAATAATGTACAGCACCATGGAATTAATATAATAATGTTCAGCACCATGGAATTACTATAATAATGTACAGCACCATGGAATTAATATAATAATGTTCAGCACCATGGAATTACTATTATAATGTATAGCACCATGGAATTAATATAATAATGTACAGCGCCTTGGAATTACTATTATAATGTATAGCACCATGGAATTAATATAATAATGTACAGCACCATGGAATTACTATTATAATGTATAGCACCATGGAATTAATATAATAATGTACAGCACCATGGAATTACTATTATGTACAGCACCATGGAATTAATATAATAATGTACAGTGCCATGGAATTACTATTATAATGTACAGCACCATGGATTTAATATAATAATGTGCAGCACCATGGAATTAATATAATAATGTACAGCACCATGGAATTAATATAATAATATACAGCACCATGGAATAAATATAATAATGTACAGGACCATGGAATTAATATAATAATGTACAGCACCATGGAATTAATATAATAATATACAGCACCATGGAATTAATATAATAATGTACAGGACCATGGAATTAATATAATAATGTACAGGACCATGGAATTACTATAATAATGTACAGCACCATGGAATTACTATTATAATGTACAGCACCATGGAATTAATATAATAATATACAGCACCATGGAATAAATATAATAATGTACAGCACCATGGAATTAATATAATAATGTACAGCACCATGGAATAAATATAATAATGTACAGGACCATGGAATTAATGGGACTCTAAAAATAAATAATTGGTCCCTCACCATTGATGAATGAGATGGAGGGTTGCAGATGTCTCATACACTTTTACACCAGGGCTCCTTACATTCTGCTCCTATGTGCCTCTGTATTTTTCAGGTGATATTGAGTATGTATATAAGACTACTGTACTGCATGAACTGTAGTTTAACCCTGCCATGGATGATCAGTCACCTTTTTTCATGGACCATTTACTTACCTTGTCCTGATTTTAAGTTACATCATGTTGACAATGTCTGTAAAGCGCTGCGGAATATGATGGCACTATGTAAGTAAGCAAAATAAATAAATACATAAAATAAATTTTACTGCATTTTGAAGTTTCCATTCAAAATTCTATAGTTTGCTTTGTGAAAGACAACTTGGCTCTGACAGACAGATTGTATGCCCTATGGTCTGTTATATGGTTTTATAGGACAGATGATTTTCTCAGACAGCTAATGTATAGTGAATGCTAGAAACACGGCAACTGCTGCAATGTCATGGTGTCATGCTTGTCCTCTCTAAAAAGACATACTCCCTCTACTGGATAATGGAAGAATATGATACAACATAACAATAATGTGAAGTAACAATATGACAGCCACCGATCACCAGATGAAACTCTAAGTAATAGCTTAGTGGATAGTGAGTGTTTGGCCTATGTTTGGACAGATCTAGCTTGGTCATGTACTGCTGTGACCAATGTGCTGTACAATATATTGCTTCAGTGCAAGTTAAGGTGATAATTCATCAATCATATTTAATACTTGTAAACTAAAATAATTGATTAAAATTGTGTTATGAATTTCAAGTTTTCAGTATGTGTGACTCAAAAAGTAAAAATGATGACATCATAATAATAATATAATTTTTTTGTTTTACATTGTGCATAGGATCACATTATGCGAAAGGGATGTAACTGGTATTTTAAATGTATTTTGAATTTACTATTATGAATGCTATCTAAAATCTTAACATGTACTCTGACTATTTCATATATATTATGATTTGTTTATCTAGCTAGCAATTTGACGTCTCATATGTATCTCTTTCATTCCCATGCTCTATATATATTCCTCCCTGACCTATTTATTTTTATTAGTAGTATTAGTAATTGTATTGTAACAAATTATAAGTGAAGCTATTATATAAACTACATTTATAGATTTATTTTTTAATGCTAACTATGAATATGCATTCATATACATGTCTTTGATTTCTTCATGTAGACTTCTTTTCAAGTCACACAATTTTTTTTCCTTCTAAGTGTGGTATCAATTATTAAAATGTAACATCTTTCTAGCAGTGGTAACCTTCTAAATAATGTACATTTCTTTGGTTCCTATAAGAAACATATGATAATATATATTTTTACTGCCATGTAGTCAATGTAATGTAGTAAAATCTGGTACGTATTACAAAAGCGCATTCAACCAACCCTGCTGCTGTTAACCCCGTCCCTGCCAGACGCACAATACAATACTGCCCAATAAAACAACAGGGAGGCATTTTTGTTCCCCATAAATGTATTTAATCAGGTCCTTTACAAAAGAACTGATAGTGTGCAGAGCATGCTCCCTAATGCTGTGTCATGGTGTTTGGTCTTCTGAGGTGCTACAATAAGACGTGCAGAGGAATAAGAGGTGTGTGAGGGGGATATTTATGTGCTCCCTGGTCCTCTGATTGATCAGAACAGCAGGAATCAAATGGTAGAAAGTTAAACAACATCAGCATGAGCTGAACTTCTAAAAAGCCTTTCACCTTTCAAGCCTCCATACTTAAAGCGACAGCCCTAGAAGTTGGAGACACTATATTAATTAGTGCAACAAGCCATGAAAATGGGGCAGAACCAGCATTCTTTCCTTCAGCAAAACACCCAGGACTAATAAAGCATTGTTAACTTGGCCTGCTGCCTTTGCTAAATTACACAGCATTAAAAAATAATGCTTTTCATATTAGGTCCTAATTAAAGGTTGGGACAGCTTTAAAACAAGAGGAAATCAAAGAAAATATATGTATAAAAAAAACTCTGTCAAGAGTTATGGGAAGCTAATAAAGCAGGCCTGTTATGGTGCAGCACTTTGCCCCCAGCTACAGCCAAACTGGAGCCACCACAATTGGCTTTCAATGAGATAATGATATTCCTTCTTTGCCATTAAAAGGCTCCTAGTGTAAAGTTAAAATGATTTATTTAATTTAGGAAATTATGAGGTGTAACTTCAAAGATGAAGCCCTTAGTAATGGAAAACATCAGCTTGTTTGAAATTATAATAATAATTGTTAGTAATACAGTGATATCAAGGTTCTTTCATCAAGCACATGAAATCTAACCCAGACAAAAGGTCTATCCAGGTTTATTAGGTATGTTCTTGTTTTTTTATGGTTTCCGTATAGGGGCAATAGTTTAGTGCAACCTTTCCATGCTTTGATGTTCTGACATTATTAAATTTGATTTTAACACAATCCCCTAAGGGATGCGCAGTCATTGCTTAACAGACAGAGACAGATAGATAGATGTGCATGAGAATTTGCATGTACCTACAAATATATGTGTGTACCTACAAATATATATATATATATATACTGTACATGTACTGCGCATATATACATACTGTATATAGAAATGTTTATGTACATGCATAAATATGTATAATATTATTACTATGTATTACTATATTATATTATAATACAATATATTATAATATTTATATACTAGTCACATGGAATATCTTTTCCTCTGCCATCTGCAAAGCTGCTATTTTTAATATAGCATTGATATTGCACAAAAGCATTTAGGCACCTTTTATTCATCACAGTTTGTGATGTCATAGTTTGCAGTTTTATGTCATAGAATGGATAATACATTATTAGTTATATATGAAACTCCTCTTTTATTGGACATATAGATATACATGTAGATAGATATATTGGATGGATAGATAGATAGATAGATAGATAGATAGATAGATAGATAGATAGATAGATAGATGTGAGAAGGATATATAATAGATTGATTGATAGACAAATAGAGATATGAAGTAGATAATAGATAGACAGATAGGTGATCTATCTATTTATCTATTTTTCTATATGTTATAACTATGTATGCATCTATCTTTCTACCATGACCACACGGCACTGGACAGAAAGTTGCTGTCCCTAGTGACAGGATAGGTTACTGACTGCTCCTCTAGAGACTGAATTATCCATCACTATAGAGATGAGTTCTTAGATAAATAGATTGATTTAGGAATATTAATTAACGCAAGATGCGACGTTTCAGTCCAGACAGAGCCTTTTCTGTCCTATCTGGACTGAAATGTCGCATCTTGGACTAATAATAAGTCCAGTTTTTCAACTTTGAAGTGCCGACCTATATTTTGTGGTGGAAGGGCACTCACTTCATATTTCTGGAGCTGCCATTTTCTAGATAGATAATGCTTGCCAACACATTTTGTAGGTATATATATATATATATACATATACATATATAGATATGTGTGTGTGTGTGTGTGTGTGTGTGTGTGTGTGTGTGTATATATATATATATATATATATATATATATATATGTATACACTCACACATTTCCATCATGTATGCTTGATATGCTCCAGAATTGGAGTGCATGCCATTATTATATTGTTATTTCAATGGGACCATTAAACTCTGTTTAACTTCATAGTAAATGAATAGGTGCAGCATATTTTATGAATTATGTTCCTTTGTATGCTGTTAAGGTCTTAGAGAATAGTTTTAAGGTGGAAGTCTTCTTGCCAACTTGCTGAACTTTAGCTGTAAGGGCCATGACTGTATTTTCATTTCCTTTAAGTGCGTTGTTAAATATTATTTGTATTCTGGAAATATTTCAGAACTTGTGTTTCCCAGGCAAACTTACAGTCACCCCCTTTAAAAGTGCACATGAGCTGATGAAGAATGCCCGAGCTGGAGCTTTATGAAGCGTTATTTCCCTGTAAACTACAAAAGGGGATTTTGTTCATTTGAGAAAAAAAGGTTAAAACAAGGAGAAGTTTCTTATTCATATGGTTGGATTTAATATAATTTGTACTGCATGTGCTTTGGAAATACTGTTTGAGCTAAATAAAGGTTGAGCAATAATGTAGAATTAAAGACGATAGATAGATAGATAGATAGATAGATAGATAGATAGATAGATAGATACGACATATATGAACTAGTTACAATAGTAATCTGATAATATATATTTAATAATATGTTACCAATTAAATCTCTTTAACATAATATATAGACAAGTAGGTCGATAAATAGATAAATAAAAAAGACAAGACTCGTAAGAAATAGAAGATAGGTAGATAGATCCGTCTGCATGCAGTCTATCTATCTATCTATCTATCTATCTGTAAAGGGTAAATGTAAGGATATATACACTAGTAAGAGTATAATTAGTGACAGAGAGAGATTAATATAGACAAGTATATAGATATATTCATAGATAGAAATTAGATTAGATTAGAATAGATAGATAGACTCCAAGCAGACCGGAAAAAAATATCTATCTGTAATGGGTAGATGTAAGGATATATACAGTAGTAAGAGTATAATTGGTGATAGAGATCGATTGATATAGCTAGACAAATAGATACATTCATAGGTAGAAATTAGATAGATAGATAGATAGATAGATAGATAGATAGATAGATAGATAGAATAGATTTCGCTTGTACAGTGTTCAGCTTTAAGGCTGCAGAAATATCTGATGATGTCATAACACAGAATATAATTCTAATAACCATGATTGTAGGGTTAGGGGTTACAGACCTCTATGTGTATGAAGCTACTATATGATGTACAGTCAGGCTCTACACGTGTAATGCCCGGAGATGACAGACACTGTACACTGTATAGCACAGCAGTGTGGCTCGGTGATGTAGCAGAGCCAGCTCCCCACCCCGCACTGGTAGAGAGCTCTGCTGCACACGGTATAAGGAATCGGCCAGCAGTCTGTCGGTGTCCCGCTGGAGGAAGGACTGAATCCTGAGGACAGACTGGCACCAGCAGTATATGCTACAGATGGGTAACAGCTTGTGGAGTATGAGAGGACTGCAGCGGGCACAGGTCTACAGGCGGGGATCACTGCACACAGTCCGGCCACAGCAGTCACTGACCCGACCTATTCCTGTGCCTGCTCTCCCCTGCATGGTGGCTCCTGTCTGCTTCATGCAGGCATCTGTCACTCTTATCTGTTAATAGATGTTAGATACAGTCTTTTCTACTATCTATATCATATTTCTCTGCTACACATTTCTCTTCATATCTATGGATCTAGTTTTCTATCATATCGATCGTGTATCATGTTATCGTCCATTTATTCACTATCTATCTATCTATCTATCTATCTATCTATCTATCTATCTTTCTCCTTCCATTCTCTCCAGTCTCTCCAGTTTACTCTTCTCCACTCCTTCCCTCTCTCACTCCTCCCGTCACATTCTTATTCTTGTGCCTGCTCTTTCCTGGATGGCGATTCTGCCTTTCCTTCATACTGTACATAGGTCTGTCTCTCTTCTCTGTCTATTATTATTATTATTATTATTATTATTATTAATAGATGATAGATAGATAGATAGATAGATAGATGTCATCAGTCTTTGTATATTCAGTATGTATATATCACAACAGACTATCTACAATATCTGTCTACAATATTTATTTTTCTATGCTACAATTCCAATGTATCTATATTACATCTATGCATCTAGCTTTATCTAATCTATATTGTATGTACTTTATATTATTTTTATATATATTATATTTTCTATCATATATCTATTTATAAATGCATGTATCTTTCTGTCTGTGCTTTATCTATCTTTCTATTAATATGTCATTATATATAACATATATAATCTCTCGTTCCTCTCCAGTGTCTACAGTTTTACTTTTCTCTCCTCCTTCCCTCTCTCACTTCTTTACTTTATTGCTGTTCTCTCTTTTCCTACTTCCACTGTCAAACCTTTCTCCATATCCCTAATATGTATTGTTTCATTTCTATTCCCCCTCAGTTATTCCCATATGTAACAGGTGCCCACAGAATACTCTGCCCAGCATCCTGATCCTACAGGATGGATAGATGTGGATTACCTGCCCGATGTCTGCCCTCTGTCCATGTGCAGCAGCAGAGGTTCTCCCACCCACACCCGCTCCTGCACCCTCAGAGATGGACCTCCTCACTGCTTCCAGGCCAGCGCTGAAGCTTTTCTTGGGCTAGTTCTGTTTGTTGTTTTTTGTGGTAAAACTTGGAAGAAAACTTCTCATGTAATGAGGGAAATATTTGACTGGAAGCCAAGTGATGCATGGGACACACACTAGTTATACAGGGAAGTACTGTAGAAGAGAGAATGTTAGAGATATCCCAGGACCAGCTCTGTAATAGACATAGCACATATAGTATCACAGGTCATGTGTTATTTCATATCAGATAAAAAGCCAATAAAAAAGTAGTTACAGTGATAGGAAAAATGACAATGGCACAGACAGATAACTAGATAAAAAAGAAAAAGAAAGAAAGAAAGAAAGAAAGAAAGAAAGAAAGAAAGAAAGAAAGAAAGAAAAAGCAGTATTTGGCTAAAATATGGGTGCCAGCACACTTGATATATAGATGTAGGAGAAGAATAAATAACTGCACTCTAAGGTAATTTAGTAAAGCTAAGACTTATAAGGCCCTGAGTCCAGGGCAAAACTCAGGACAGGTCCTATACCTGTCAATTTTGCAACTCAGGCTTATTGAAGAAAGTGAATGGGTCTGTGAAGACATGGGCGGCACATGACATCATCCATGTGCCATCTGTGCTTTTCAACTATGGAACCAGCACATGCACATGGTTGTATGCATGTAGCTTAAAGAGGTTGTCTGGGAAAAAAATATATTTTTAAAATAGGCCTGGGAGGTGAAAAAAAAAAAAATTACACTCACCTGTCCTCAGTGCTCCGGTGTCCTACCAGTACATTCTGATCCTGCTGCTCTGGCGTGTTCTCAAAGTGAAACTGCTCACCGACTGAGACTCTCAGGAAGAGACCCCTGGAATCACAGGGCCCCTCAACGGTCACGTACGGCAGGGAGTTCTGCCAAAAGACAATAACAGCCCAGGAGGACCAGACCACGCTGGGAGGCACCGCAGCCCCGGGGAAAGGAGAGTATGATTTTTTTTTTTTTTTTTTTTTTTTTATTATTGTATTGTCCATTTTTGCTTGGACAACCCCTTTAAGTTCACATCCACACTGGAGTCCCCATACAGACCTTCTGTTGCAGAATCTGTTAAAGACTGTAAACAAAAAAGTCCTGCATGCAGCACTTTTTCATCTGGCAAATTGACAGTTAGTGGAACGGATTCCCAGTGGACCCCATTATAGTCAATGGGATCTTTCGGGCTCTGTTGATATCCATCACTTTAAAAATCTGAGGCTTCCATTATTTCCATTGTTCTGCTATTATTACAGATCAGGACAATAGAATCTGGAGCACTGATGTTAACATACCTTACATAAAGTGTTTATACACCCATGTATATTGCACTGACAGGAGTGAATAAACATTACTCCCTAAATTACCCTATAGTGCTGTGATTTATCTTCTTTTGGATAGATAGATAGATAGATAGATAGATAGATAGATAGATAGATAGAGGGTCATATCCTAATTGGTAGTGTATGGTACTCTAAAGGCACAGTATTAGAAGATAATTTTCTAGAGAAGAATGCCTCTATAATACATGATCCAAAGGTTCTACAGAACTGACTGAGCTGTCTGCATATTATATAATATGGAAAGTTTAAGATTATAGGTATATTATGCATCTGGAGACTAGCAACAATAATGATATCCATTAGGAAGCTTTATTAAGCCAAAAGCAAAGCTAGATAAAGGCAAGTGTGGCAGATGCCCAAGGAGGAGATCAAATAACCAGCGTATTAAAAACTTTAAAGTAGTAGTAACACATTTCTTTAATGCTTATTACCTTGTAAATAATTAATGTTCAATATTTCATAATGATTACATATTGCAGAGATTCTCTTAAAAACAAGTAAAAAATAAAAAATATGTTTTCAGAGTAGTAATTTCTTTCCTTTAGCATGAAAGGCTGACACATATCCTCCTGGTACGACAAACTAAGGGTTTAGACAATTGCTAAATATGGCCAAAACACAATACAGTTCCTTTATGAAGATTAAAAATGAAGGTTTGACTTAAAGGGTTTTTCCAGGATACCTAGAAAATGTAGAGGGGATAGGGGTGGTGTAAAATAAAAGTCATACTCTCCTACCCCTGGTACGCCATTTAGGCTCTTTGTCCTCCACTGCCAAGGTCAGAATTTCAGAGGCTCAGTTGACCACTGCAGCCAACCACTGGGACTATGCATGGGTGTAGCCATAATGTGTACAGAGGTAGTAGTGGCTATCGGGTCCTGGAGGCTGAGGAGCCCCAAAATTCACATTACAGCTCAATAAGACACTGGTATTATACATATCATACAGTAAGTGGGTTCTCCATTACAGATTTTTCATGGGGCCCAGAAGCTTTGAATTACATCTCTGGAACCAGGGGTAGATAATTATCCTGTTTTGTTTTTTTTTTCTTTTACTCCACCCATGGCCTGCTCCAGGTATCCTGAAATACTCCTTTGACCCCTCCAACCCTGTGATGGAATAAAACGTGAACAAAAAGTTTCATGTACCTCAAAATGATACCAATAAAATTTGGGATTACCGTAATCATACTGACTCACAGAATAATTCTAACATGTTACTTATGCCACACAGTGTACAGCACACATTAAAAATTAAAAATATTAAAAAAAGAATGGTGGAATTGCTCTCCCCCATGAAGAATTAATAAAAGACAATCAATTATTTATATGCACTTAAAATGGTGGCATTGGAAATGACAACTCATCCCACAAGAAAACAAGCCTTCAAATGGACACTTCAATGAAAAAATAAAAAAGTTATGGCTGTTAGACTATGACATTGAAAAAAACATAAAAAATTGCTGTGTCCTTAAGGCCCAGTGAAGTCCTGAAACCTACACCAGTCCCCAAAGTTTCAATTTTAGCACATGGGACCTCCTGCGATGCGCCTGAATTATTAGGAGGCCAGAGCCCTCTTATAATTCTGGTGCATCTCATGTCAACACACAGGGATTACCACCAGTGCACAAAGCGTCCGTTTTAAAGGGATTATTCCATGAAAAATATTTTTCCTCTATCCATAGATGAGACCCACACTGATCCCAAGAATTGTGGGGCCTTTACTCCCCACTGCGCATTCAGCCTGACTGCAGACAGGCTGAATGTGGGCATGACTGGTGGTATCTCAGGCGCTCTCATTGAAGTGAATGGGAGCATTGCCCGCCCACCAGTCACAGCCACATTCAGCATGGCTGAGGTCAGCCTGAATGTGCAGTAGGGGAAAGGACCTCCCGTTCTTGCCTTATGGCATAACCCCTTTAAAAAATTGTCCCCAATTTCCTTTGCCATTCTCAAATCAAACCCAAAGTTATCTATTAAGCTCAGCTCTATGGTGCAGTTGAGTTGGCTTTTGCCCTACAGAGCTGAGGTGCAATAGTCATCAAACCTGAAAGTCTTTTAATGGGTTTCAAATAATCGCTCCTCAGGCAAGTGAAGAAAACTTTAGCTAGACTAAACTGATGACATTTATGTGCACTTTGTTCACTGGTCCAGCATCTATAACTGGACATTGCTGGACAGAAAAAATTGCATGCAATGTGGGAGTCCAGCATCAAAACTAATGCAAGTGGTGCCAAAAATAATCCCATAGAAAAGCATCTGGCTGCTATTGAAATTAATGGGAGGGAAATTTTTGAGGAAAAATTTTGCTGTGTGAATTTACCCTAAGAAAACCACTGTACACACCCTGTCAAACAGAACCATAGCTCTCAGTTATCGATATACACCTCTGAGTATAAAATTGCAAAAACTAGGTAGACTGAAAGAAATTTTACCCCAAACTAAAACTAAATTATGCTTAAGTAATTCAATATGCTGTTGTCTTGGTGTCAAACTTCAGACTCTCATTTATTCATGTTCATTTTTGACAGTCTGGATATACAGTGAATATCTTTTGCAGGAGGGTGGAGAATTTAGAAGACATACCTGGACTCTCCTTGCTCTTTGTTGATAATGTTTAGGCTGGGAGATGAGCAATATCAACAAGCAAAATAATACAATAAAATGATAAGAAATGTATAGCAACTGCTAGACTTCTTGTTATAATGACCTGAGCCAAGAAGGTGAGTATGGAAGATAGACATCATGTATTAAGTGTATGGGACAAACAAATGGCACAGTAACTTCAAAAAATAGACAAGATTACTCATACATATAGCTTTATGTACAAATAAAAAAAATAATGACCCATCTACACAGAAACTGAATATTCTATGGAATGTAAGTGGAGCACCAATGTTTTCATTCCTGAATAATTCTTGTGCGTGACAAAGTAGAAGCCCAAAAGCTACTTTGAAAGTGTTCTTGACCTTGACCATGACCATGAAAAATAGGCAGTTATCTATTTAATACCTAAGTGTGGTAGATTATTAAAAAATGCAATGGTTCCTGCCCTCACTACATCAGTTCATCACTTGATATTGTGAATAATACATTATCATATACTGTATTAAATAAAAAATAAGCTATGCAGCTTTGCCCTACACTTTTATTAGCCCTGAGTGTCATTTGCCTGCACATCTGATTCATGTAGCTATTATATTCTCTATACTGTATAGCTCTAGTCTGTCAGTCTATCTTTTGTCTCAGGTCTTTCTATATAATATATACTGAGACATTTTATATCTTCTCATATATATAGATATATATCTATATATATAGATATATATCTGTCTACCTTTATAATGTGAACAAATAATGTAAAAACAGTATAGAAGTCTTAAAAATGGTTTGCCTCAGCACTTGAAGTTATGTACTGATGGATATAATAGGGATATATTAGGGCAAACCACACTCTCTGCGATGTGGTTTAGAACATGAACTATACAATAGATTGGTGTTTACAAAGGCACCACGATTCTCCTGCACATAACCTGTCATAAATGCCCCCATTGTATCTAGTGTTTTCTTTCTGATTGATACCTGTCACCTTCTGCCTACATTACCCACACAATTACCTTGTCTTCTCTGACAACTGCATCTAAGTTATTTTAATGAAATCACTACATAAAGGTTGCAGTGTAAACACTGGGTTCCTCCCAAAGATTTATTGAGGTATTGGGCTGGTGAGAATACTTCATACAGTTTGTGTACTCAGCGCCATGTCAGTACAATAAGTCCTGCTCATCTCTGCCCAGTTGTGGGACTTTGCTGTTAATGGTCCATTTGCTTAGGGCTGTATTTTCCTTCACAGTTCAATGCATAAATCTTTGTGCAGGGCTTGCCTGGGGAATTGGTGTTACTGCAGGTTAAATGGTCCTCTTTCATATCATTTCCAACAGGGGGTGGAGGGAGAGGCTGACAATGTTTCTCATTGGAGCATTGGCTTGATAGCCCCCTACAGAATCATAAAAGCCTGGTGTTGACTCTTTTTTGCCAATAAATGTTAATTTGTTAGGTCTGCTTTTGAGATTTACTCCCTGATGGGTTGACACTTTGCAGGACGCTATTTCAGGTCATATTAGGATATAATCTCATTAAAAAAATTACTGCTGTAACATACATATATATATATATATATATATATATATATTACAGCTATAGATTAGAAATGTATTTATGTTTTGTAATATACATACAGAGACACAAACATATATATAGATATAGATAGATATATCTATATATGTTCTTTATGTATATTGTAGACATAAATAAAGAAAAAAAAATATGGATATCTATCTACCTACAGTATCTACACATAGATAGATATGATGTGGCTAACTAAAAATTCTAAAGTAAAATATATGAGTATGTATTTACCTATATTATCTATATTTATCATCTCTCTTTCTCTCTCTGAATATATATATATATATATATATATATATATATATAAGTATAATAGCTAACGCATAGATGTATGATACCTAAAGTTAATGTAGGTAGATTTTTTTTTCTATTTTCCTTTAGAATTTTTAGTTACTATCTATCTATCTATCTATCTATCTATCTATCTATCTATCTATCTATCTATCTATCCATGTATTATTTACCCTATAGCTATCTATAGTATGATGTTACTCTTGTCAGTATTGAACAGCAGCACAGGACAGAAAATTGCTGTCACGTAGTGACAAGATATATTACTGACTGTTCCTCCAGGCAGTGGATTATCCATCACTGTGGAGATGAGCTCTTCTTCTCATTCAGTTGTCATCCTGACCCATAAAACGATTTAGTTCAATTAATGTAAGTGCATCATTAGAAAATCTAATAATCATAATAAGTAATAGCACGTCGTCGGTGAGGTCATGGTGCTGTAGATGGAGCTTATTACTGTGACATGCTGCTGGGAGAATGGAGGGGGAATGCCTGGCTACATGAAAAGCTTTTAATCATGGCCATTTCTAATCATGTCAGAAAATGTTGCTGATTGGGAGAAGAAATAGAAGGATAATTGACGTGATGAGAAGCATTGCAGGAGGGGCTCACTTTACAAAACCGCAAAATACAAACAGTATGTGCACAGTGCAATATGAATTATATAGAGGAGGGACCCAGAACAGACTGTAATGTCAGCTCCTTCAATCATGAACAATGAAAACCACAAGCAAAAGCAGGCGGCAAATGCAAAACACACCACATCGTCCGATATGCTCGAGATACATCGATATATATATATATATATATATATATATATATATATATATATATATTTTTTTTAAACACACACACACACACACAGTATATACATATTTATATATATATATATATATATATATATAGAATGTACACACACATTATGTATCCATGTCATGAAGGGTTAATTTGTCTCGACTGAGCGTTATATCATTTAATCTCAGTATCTATATCTATGCCATATTCATCTATTTAATATCTATCTAACAATCCAGTGCTTTATCTATCTATCTATCTATCTATCTATCTATCTATCTATCTATCTACATCTAGACTCGTTTTCTGTTTAATTATAAAACAATACTACTTATATAGTAAAATACATTAACTTTATAATTATCGTTATTTTTATAATTATTAATTGTAAGAACTGCCTTTATATAAAGCTTAGTTTTACAATATTTTTAATCCTTCCAGTTCCCACGTATTAGAAATTTTAATATAGGCCTATAATAACCGTGTGGAAAAACATCAATGAGATATATTACTCTTATCTGTAAGTTTTTTCATAAAACTAACAAACTCCATCTCAAACTTTCTATATCATTTCGAAATGTATTACAAAAATTAGATGAGTTATTATGGGTTAATCAGCTCTCTAGTACATATAATAGGTTTTATCATCTTAGAAAAAGGAATGAAAAATGTAGATATATGCTTATATGCAGTCAGTTGTGTGGTCAAGTCTACGGTGTATTAAAACATGCATAATAGAGGGAAAAGAAAATGAGAGAGAGGAATATATATATATATATATATATATATATATATATATATATATATATAAAACCATTATTATTTCTACTACTATTATTGCTACTACTAATAATAATAATAATATGATTATGATTATTATTATTATTATATTCTTCGGCACTGTGTATGTAAGCAATAAGTTGCCTTCATTTAATTTATTTAGACTAGGGCTGGACGCTACTGTGCTACACAACACAAGACAACACTGGGATTCATTGTAACAAGATTTTAATTTAATTACAAATAAGAGATATATGAAATTATAACTCTTTAATAAAATATATAACATTTTACAGGATGTCCCTTTCAAAGGGATGAGAATGAGAAAAGGGTCAGTGGTTCGTGAGTTTCAGCAGTAAAACAAAAAAAATGCACAAACTAGTCAACATTATTTGATTCTGTTAATGTACAAATTGTTTCTTACAAATATGCGTTGAAGATGCCTTAGCAATAGGCATAATGAGTGACTGAAATCAATAAAACGGTGATAGTAACCCTCCAGTAAATACAGCTGTGATACAATATATTGGTCCTTTAAACCATAGATAATCTGTGTGAGGCAGGCACCAGGAATCGCTAAGGCACATGATTTAACCCTTGCCCAAGAATAAAAGACAAGGCCTTAAGAATCAAGCCCACTCCCTTAATTCGGGAGACATGATACGGGGTTTTGTATCATGCTTGGTGATTCTACACTGATAATAAGCTTTAAGTACAGTCTTTGGTTCCTTCTTGACTTGTCCTTACTATGTACATTTTTACACCAAAGGCTCCCTTAATGTGAAGGCACGGAGTTATAGGGGCATTTATAGGACCCTATCATAAATAACTGATTTGTAAAATAATACTACTACTTCACTTCTCCTTTGCTACATAGTGTCTTTCAGTATCCCATTGTTTGACTGATCTATGTGCAACACAGGCTATAAGGCACTTGTGAGAGCAGGTCTACATCACAAGGGTGAGAGAACATCCAGAGAGTCTTTGGCGCAGGTAGGGGCCAGAGGCAGGCAGGCCCAACAAGTCCTTAGACTAGTCCATTCCCATCTTCTGTTTAGAGTCGTCTCAAGATAAATGATACATGCTGTATCCAACAGGAGTAGCATAGAGTCCTACAGGTGGGATAGGGAGAACCGGTCTGCTGTGTAGCTGGTAAGATGACCCATACAGTGATGCAGCTGGTATAGGGGAGTTAATAGGAAAGGGCAAGCTAAAACCAGGGGGTAGCATGGGCTTTGCTGCCATCTTCAGTTTTTCTAACTCAGCCTCTTGCAGTCTTTTGGCTTTGGCTCTCCGGTTCTGGAACCAGATTTTGACCTGGGTCTCTGTTAGATTCAATGAACTTGAGAATTCAGCTCTTTCTGCTATTGAGAGATATTGCTTCTGGCGGAATTTACGTTCCAGGGCCAATAACTGGGAAGTGGTGAATGGAGTTCGGGGCTTTCTGTTGGTCTTGTGCTTCCTCAGGGTGCAGGTGGATGGGCTGAGGTGTCCTGTAAAATACATAGTCAGGTCATATGTATGCCATACAGACACCATAAAGTCATTTTATTATTCAGGTAGATGGAGATTTTTGCATAGACTTTCACATATAGGTTCACATGAAGCTGAGTTTTCCGAGTCACTCACTAGTTTTTAATCCTAATTGCTAGAACACTTAATACAGGCCTAAAATTACCATAAATCAGATATATTACTATTATCAGTAAGTTTTTAATAAAACTAATATACTCCATCTCAAAATTGCTAGATAAATTTAAATTAGAATTTTTTTGCATTGTAAAATCAGGATGTGATTATATATCTATATATATATATATATATATATATATATATATATATATATATATATATAAACATATATATATATATGTCTATCTTCATATGTGTGTATATATATATGTATAAAGTACCCACTGTCTTTCACCTATTTATCTGGGGAGCAGTTTATTTTTTTGGAATTTATCTATGCATGCACACACGAACATACACAAAAATTATCTATCTATCTATCTATCTATCTGTCATCTGCTTCTATCTATCTATCTATCTATCTATCTATCTATCTATCTATCTATCTATCTATCTAATCTGTCTTCTATCTATCTATCTATCTATCTATCTATCTGATCTATCTGATCTATTTATTCTACAGTTAGATTAATAGATATAATAGATGAGTGGATAAGTGGGTAGATACATTGATAAACGAGTAGATAGATTAGATAAGAAGAAAGAATTGACCTTTTATTTTCCTTTCCACCATAGGAATCTTATATCTTATGTGGGATGACAGCTAGAGCCGTGTAAACTTGCATTGCTAATTACTGGGGCCACACACATTTCATGGGCACTCTTCCAGCTTTTCTAACTCTATCCTGAAGAAAAGATCGTCCTGTCGTCTACAATCTGACACAATTTAATAGGGATTGACAATGTAACTCATCAATGGCTTTTTTTTCCTCCGCTAATAAAACTTCAAAGAAGAAACTTCCCAAGCTCTCTATAGAGAGTTTATAGGAATGATACGTCTAATATTTTATCTGTAGCCCAATGCACCAGATTCATTACGAAGTTCGCAAAATATTCAAATATATTTGTACATGTAATAACTTATCTATTATATATTATTTATCTATTATATATAGATAACTTACACCTAAGTCTCACTTTACAGGTTATATAGATTTAAGGAGAGATTTTTGCCCTTTATTTCCTTTATCACTTTCTTTACATTTTGGGAACATTCCATTTTCTTATCGTGTTTAGTCCAGAAATAGGAACAAAAAACCTATAGAAAAACTAATTCATTCTGATACAATTCTATATATAAGATTCCAAGAGTTTGGATCAGTTAAAAAGTATAAATAAAAAGCACGAATCTAAATAAGGTTGGAAAACAAATAAGCGAATATATCATTACGTCTTCTGGGCAACGAGCACAAAATTCAGTATCTGGTTTTGTCCTCTGTTGTTTTTTACTTTTGGTAAAAATTTTCCTGCAATTCAGCTAAACTAACTGAACATCTAGATGTATAAAATGATATAATCAGTTTTTATCAGATTTTCAATTATTATTATTGAAATGAAATTTAAATGAAAACAGTTTGTATCCTTTTAGAAATCAAGTATTCCAAATAAATTAAAATCCAGAGCTGTAGATATTATTATTATAACAAAAGTAGTAAATCTTGACATCTTTATTTCTGATTAAAATTTGCCCTGTTTTTTCTTTTTTTTTTCTCATATTATATTAATTAATCATGCTTTATTGTTAGTGTTAATAGATCTGTTTTTATTTCTTTCTTTATAAGTTTAAAAAAAAAACCCTCCAGCCTCCAGCACTATGATCATATTTTAAAATTCTCAAATATTTAACCAATATGTTGTGCACTTTTGCCCATATAAATTGATGATGAATATCAATAATCCGTAATGAAATGATAATTCTACTATTTATTTTTTGTATGTCATCTAACCCCACAAGAATGCAAGAATATTAACCATTTTTGTAGTTCTTTCTATGTGACAGCTTTTCATTTTAAGAACATTCCAGGGTGACTTAGAGACTAAGCTCTTAAAGCTTTATTAGTAACCTGCTTGTATTTAATCGCATTTAATTCTTTTCTTTAGATTATTCCGTCAAGTCAATCTCAATTAAACAATGTCCTCAGTGATTTACAGTCATAGCTGTGGATTTATTTAACAAGATTTGCTTTTCAGTTTGTGGAAAGCAGACTTTTTTTCACTTATGTAGAGATATTTCTAAATAGTTAATAAATGGACCCTGCACTTATAATAGTCAATAATTATTCAATAATTATATAAAATCATATATACTCAGATCTAAGTATATAAGCACCTTAGTGCGCCATAGGGCTATAATGTATCATAATTATACAAGTGTCAGTGTTTTCCTCTGTCTGACTCCATGATGAAGAATGGGGAGGGGGTATTGACTGAGCATCAGGTATCAATGATGTCAGGGAGCAGGAAGTTGTTACAGGCCTCATTGCAGGTGTACAATACTCCCATCAGGACCCACTTCTTCACCTAGCATATTCATAGACATTCAGTTACCTACGTGTCTTTTCTATTACAGATGTAAAACAAAGCTCCAGATAAAGAATTCACAGGGCCATACTATAACACAGTACTCTCCAAATGCTATCAAACTAGGACTCCCAGCATACCCTAACAACTGGGATTTGTAGTGTTACAACAGCAGGACTATATACTCAAAAGTGCATGGACAATTTTATTGCCCTAATAATAAGGCATAGAAAACCACAAAATTCCCTTTGCCATATATACAAGTCATAGTGCCAAACTATAGGTTGTACTTGCTCTACCTATCCAATTCTTAAGATTATAATATGCCTATGCTTTCTGCTATAGCTGACATGTTTTCATATTTTAGTGTTCAGAGAATTGTACTATGCCCTATGCAAGTGATAGGTTATGGGTTAAATACTGACTGTTTTGACATCATTTCACTTTAGGGTGAATATGACAGCTTAGTAAATCAGATTTCTGAAATCTGTCTAGAAGGAAATGACTAATATAATGGCATTTAGGCTTGTACGTGATGATTGGATTGGGGGTGGCAATAAAGTGTGATGAAATGTGGTAGCAGATGTTATTAGGTGTATTCTTGCTGCCATATTAAATGCAATCTACAGTTTTTAACTAGTATTGAGAGTAAATCTACTGTAGTATCTTTTGCATGTCAGAAAATGTAGTCCCATAGAGGTACAAGACAAATCCAGCTGTGACCTCAGTATGAGTCGTTTTTATAGGACAGATAGATAGATAGATAGATAGATAGATAGATAGATAGATAGATAGATATTTGCATCAAACCATCGTTTACAATTGGTGTCAATCTCATTTGTGGCATTTGCTGTAATTACATTTATTGTGGATAATGATGCTGTAAAGTGAATGGGAGTAGTGTTCTACACGAGAGGCATAGCAAGCCGCATGTCTCCTCTTCTCAGTGGCTTATTAACTCTACACCACAAACCATCTCAACAATCCCTTTATTGTTTCAATCCTCAACAAATACATGTATTGAAGTGCTCATCTGAAGATACCATGAAGATCTTAAATAAACATCCGGATCCCATGATCCTCATCTGCCACACACCAGCCAAATCATTGCTGTGTAGCAGAGCTGCAATAGAGATAAGGGGTTCAGAGCTACTTCTGCTGACCATTGCTGGCAGATGACTGTCACACACTGAGCCATCAGTATACACATAGCTCTGCTGCTTGTATTGTAGACATGCTGGAACTGATACAGTGAAGCATAAGTGAAGGTTCTCATGAAGTGTATGTGCCCTGTATGCTATGGATCAGGCAAAACACAGTACTTGTCCTACTGAAATCAAACAGAGCTCATCTATCATGTAAAATAAACCTATCGCAGAAGTGACCTGTATGAGCTGTGAATGAGTAAGGAGCACATTAATAACAAGCACGTAGAGCGCGACTTGGATCAGGCTTAACTCACTCACTGCCAGACCCTAGCACAGACTGACAAAGCACACAGTCTACATAGGGGTGTACTCCTATTATAAAGCGGTGCTGATGGAATATAGTTATTGAGGTATTGATATCAGGGCATGCAGAGCAGCCAGCTTCAATTAGGAAGATGAAAGCGTCTGAGTGGACTGCAGAGACTCGTACATGAAACCAGAGACTTGTGCTGGAGATATACATCTCTATGGCACCAGGAACATGAATGTGGCATGAACTTACTTGGTGGAGGAGAGTAGCTGCCTCCTTCCTTCACCCATGCAGTCCCATCTTCTGAGTTTTCTGATTTCACAGATGAAGTATCAAAGTTTTTTGTAACCCCTGGGGGGCTGGGACTTTCTCTGCTCCCGACCCCTAAGTGCAGGTGTCTTGGGTTGCTACTTGCTCCTGGAGTCTCCAAGCCACGTAGATGGGACACTTCCTTAGGAATCCTCTTATCAGCCATGAGGGCTTCCACGCTAAAGGGCAGGCTGGAGACCTTGATCTTGTGATCCTCCGTTGGGGAATGGAGAGGATGAACAGAGCCCTCTTCATCGGAGCTTAAATCCTCCTTAATTTTCCTAGGCGAAGACATGTTGGTCTTTAAAGGGAACTCCACAAGTTCCCTTCCTGGACAAGATCCCTGTGATGAAGGTAGCCCAGCAGTGTAGTGTCTCTTAGCTCTGAGATCGAGATCCTGCAGGCTGCACAGACTTCAAGGAAACTCAATAAACTTTTTCTTTCCTCTTTTGAAAGCAGCTTCTCTGACAACCAACAGGAAACGCCCGGGTCGCGTGACGTCACTGCTCCTCCGCTGCTGATTGGCTGAGGCGCTGCGCTTTACAGCACTGATTCTGGGACTGTTTTTGTTAGGGAGTTAATTACACAGGCTGCAAACTGTGCTGTGTTATTAGTGATACCTGTAGGGCTGTAATCACAAGAAACTGAAAAGTCACTTGGGTAATTAAGTTTGATTATATGAAGAGGAAGCTCATATAACCAATTTTCTCTTTCTAGTCTCCGCTTTAAAGACTCCTTTCTTTGTAATGTTTTCATGTGTCTACATGTAAACATTTTAAGTATCATCTTGGCATTTAACTGATAGACATACATTTGATATGTCACTGACTATAAGGACAGGGGGGCCTTTGATGTCTGGGGCCTGTTAGGATACCAGGATAGCCAACTAAAGTCTCCAGGATCCCTCTACAAAATGATATTATACATGTCAATATAGAAAGAAGGGGGGAAAAGAAGAAAAATAGCACATTACTACTGTCACCCAATGTCACAGCATAGAATAATAACACTGTCTTAAACCTGTCCCCTGGCAGTGCCCAGCCCCAGCGAGGCCTGGTAAATGAGTCCACCTATCTCTATTATCAGAAAACAGTCTGAAAAATAATTGCTCTTTTTACATGATTAATGAATTCCATAATTATCCCACAATTATAATATCCCATAATTGTTGCATAATCATCCTGTGCGACAATTATACTAATGTGTTACTCTAGCCTAACATTCTGTCTTACAATTAATTACACTATAATAGCCCACTTTAGGAAGTCTCCTGGCAGTTCAAGTACCTGGCACTTGTAGGGGTAGCTACGTACGTTATATACTTGGAATGATAACCACTAGTTTATGTGTTGTTACAGGAATACAGGGGAATACAAGTTAGATTATAACCAGAGATTAGTGGAGAGTACAATAAAGCAGAAACCAGAGAGAAATCCCACCAAAAACCCATAATGATGTGTATATATATATATATATATATATATATATATATATAGTTCTGTAATATAATTTGTAGCATACAGCGTTATGCACTGCTTTAGATGATGTAGGTTCTCATGTAAATATACAAATATAAATTTATATATATATATATATATATATATATATATATATACACACACACACACACACACACACACACATATATATATATATATATATATATATATATATATATATATATAGGAATCTGACCATAGAATGGTGGGATAATACATTATTATAATTAATAGGATTATTAGATACTGCATATGTATTCGACATCGAAAATACCAGGCTCGATTCTGCAGATTGCCACTACAGGCTATATATTAGATCTACTCACTATATTTATGGTAACTGCTATGATTGAAAATATGTTCTTCACTCAGTTCTATTTTTTAGTACAATGTATTATTATTTTATGTATTGTATATATCAGTGCTACACTTGCTAGGCCGTCAAAAACTTGGGTATAACATATAAGTACTGTATAAAGTTAATGCAGAAGACAACTATACTATTGCGATTATGAGGAACTACACGGATACTGCATATAGTGTTTCAGTGGCATTCCCAGTGCCAGCTGTACCAGACTAATTCCTCGTCTTTTGATGTCTATATTACATATAAAACTAGGCCCCGCAAATACTAATGTACTAAATGTATGTATATGTAGTAGACAGGATAGTTTAAACATTAGATACATTATATATATTTGCTATACTTGCTATATCGATAGATAGATAGATAGATAGATAGACAGACCGCAGTTGTAATGGTTACAGTACCGGTAATATTGTAAATTCACATCTAATATTATATATCTGTCTGTGGTCTTTCATTCTATCGATCTAATCTATTTTTATATACACCCTTTTACATAATATAAATTTGGATTTATATAGATATATCATGTAGGCGTATAGTAATACAGGACATAGTAATCAAATGACTGCACATTATAGTAGGTAGATAGATAGATAGATAGATTACAATATTATTTTTATTCTTGCTCGGCACTCGAAAGATTTTACTCCATTATATAGCATACCATACGATGCATTGTTATATCATTATATATATATATATATATATATATATATATATATATATATATATATAAGTATTTATAAGGTATGATGAATGCACAATCCTAAAAATATTCCGTCTATTTCCTGCTAATGATGACATTTTATGATATGTCACTGGCATATCCCTCAGGACTACAAGGAGATACAGTGACTATTCTGCAATGTTCCCATAGAGTTTCTACGTGATGATGGTATATCATGTGCCGATCATATATAGTGTGGTGTAGAGATACACGTATAGACAGACACTCAGTCTATATAACAGGCCACATTCTCCGCCAGAAGCGGTTCCAGGAGGCGTTAACCCTTTATTATCAGTGTCTCTGCAGCCCATCAGCCGGGTGGCACCAGTGCCATCAGCCACACGGCCGTGTGTTGGCAGCAGTAGGCACGGTCACACAGCTGTCAGTACACTCTTTCCAGGAGCCCGCAGATAGCCGCCCTCACACTGGGTTACTGCCGGCAGGGTGAAGTGTCGCGATTAGCCCTCGGCCCCAGCGCCAATTATACACTTCTATGTCTCTTCCTCCGCAGGGTAATGAGCGTCGCCCGGCTCTCAGCCGGCCACTGGGGATGCAGGGATCCAGGCTGAGTCCGTGGGAGTCAGGCGCTGGGAGGGGGAGGGGGCCGGGGATGAGGGGGAGGCAGCAGACGGAATGAGGCTATTTGCAGGCGCCAGGAGCGGCGAGATGAAAGGCAGACTCCTGGGGGAAGCGGCTGCTGAGTACAAGCGGCTCCAGCAGCCTGTGCAGCGGCGTCCCTGCCAGTCCCGCCCCGGTCCCCAGGGCTTGTGCTGCGGCCTGCTCCTGGCCCCGCCCCCGGCCCTGCCTCCTCCTCACCCCACAGGGGCAGGAAGCGCCCTCAATGAGGATGTAATAATGGCATTAGCGCTCATTAATCACGATATTAGAGCGAGCCGGCCGGAGGATTAACCCTCGCGTCACACGGCCGCCCTCACAGCTTCCTCCGCTCTGCCTGTGTGTATACCCCTAGTCGTACGTCATCGGGAGTGCAGGGGCTGCGCTCGTAGACACTGCTGTAATCTGTGTATAGTAATCCGTGTGAGCGCCCCGAGAGCTGATACTGTACGGGACTCGCACTGTGACGTCATAACAGCGTCTGCTGTCCTTCCGCATAGCGTGTTCAGACACTATATATAGTGCAAGCAATGGAGATTCATACCCGAGCCTCAGGGAGAAGCCAGTACTGAGTTATGTAGTCGCCATTCACTGCTGCTGTCACACAGGAATGGGAAATATAAAGGGATTTACTTCTGGCCTGGGGGCAAAAATTACAGCAAAATGACTTGTGTGACACCAGCCTTAGACTATATGCACACATCAGCATCTCACGTACGTCCGCAGTCTGCATCCCTTCATTTCAATGTGTACATTTTATGTTTTTTTCTACAGACCATCGGTACACACACACGCAAAAAAAATATTAAAAATAAATAAATAAATATATACTGTATATATATATATATATATATATATATATAAAAAAAACTGAGGCAAGCCTGTTTTGTTTCGCTGATGCAGATGCATTATGTCAATGCAAGTCTATGGGTCCAAGAAAAAAATGGATGGCATCTGTGTGTCATCACGGACCCAGAGACATAGCAAGTATATGAAATGAATAAACAATTGCTGTGTTTTTACAGATATACAATACATCATCCATGTATATGGACAGTACATCATCCATGTATATGGACAGTACATCATCCACAAATAAGCAGGGTGGGCTCTGGGGCTGCTTTCCATGAATGACACAGACTTTACACGTCCGCAAAATGGGGACATCAGGGATTATTTACACAAAGACCATCATTGCGTTTTTCATGGCTGCAGTTGTGTTTTACTGTGCACTTTTTTGTGCTTTTTAGAGTTCTGGTTTCATCTTATACTTACAGTAATTGAATAATATTAACAAATGAGTTGCACAAAACTAAAGCCCCTTCTGCTTTACCACAACATTTGTATTTGTCAGAAGCGATGACATCAGGATCATATTTTTCAATGTTTTTATTACATAAAACCAAGGCAGACATATTCTGCCACAATACAAGTCTTGATTTTTTATGTGCATTGTTTTGTAGTTTTTGTGGCTTTGACTTAGTTGTCAATATAATATAGGGATAGATAGATAGATAGATAGACAGAGGTAAGATATAATATAGGGATAGATAGATAGATATATAGATAGATAGATAGATAGATAGAGGTAAGATATAATATAGGGTTATATAGATAGATGAAAGATGTGCCAGCAGTGTGACCAGGAGTATGATGAGGTCCACTTCCTGCTGTGATGCTGCGAGGTACATTCACTTCAAGAGACTTTTAGATTTCTTCCCAGGCTTCAGCTCCGTGGAAGAAGAAGAGAATCTATCCACCCTACTGGGGCAGATGGAAACACAGTGGCCAACACAATATGTCAGTACATGCCATAGACTGAAAGGAATGTGATATGCTGTGGACTTTTGTAGTCCCTACCCTTTTTCCCTATCCCTCAGTCCTTGTCCCACAATCCCTTATTTTCTTCCTGCAATGGTAATGCTAATTTGTATTTGGACCTGTCAGTAAGGCTCCCACATGGTGTTCCCAGCCTCAGCATAACCACATTCTAGGTTAGAGCTATGGGTCCTTTCACTTAAGTAAGTGAAACACTGATCTATAGGCTACCTTTGTTACTAGCTGCATGGTTTTGCTGTTACCACATGGCCAGTAATGAGGAATAAACCCCTTAATGGCAAATGACCTACTATTATGTCATGTTGTTGCTAAGGTTGTATGGAAAAGGCTCAGGAGTTGGGCCCTCTCCATACTTGGCGGGTGCCAACAATTATCCACCTGGCACCCACTACTAACAATAGTGATTGATGCCTATAATGCTTTACGATTGTTGCCATGACAGACTATTGAAGGTATCACTGGCCTGTCATTACTGTGGTTCTACTACACACTGCCATAGTCATACATTCCCCAAAGTGGTATTACTAAAAACTACAACTTGCCCCACTAAAAAGAGCCTTTACACAGCACTGTACATGGAAATGTAAAAAAGTTACAGAAGGTACAATATGGCGACAGAAAGAAATGTTTACATTTTTGTTAGACGTTTTCAATTGTTGTAATATACATAAAACTTAGCAATGACAGATTTGAGATTTTTTTTTCCAATTCCATCCTATTCTGATTTTTTTTCCAGTTTGGTGAAATGATGCCATTACGAAGTACAATTTATCCTGGAAAAAGTAAGCCCTCATATGACTCTGTGAGAAGACAAACTAAATAGTTATGGCTTTTGGTAGGTGGGTAGATAAAAAAAAAAATGACATCCCAAAATGAAAAATTGTTGTGTCCTTGAAGAGGAGCGTTCACCAGGTCTGAAAAGCCCAATGACATAGATTATCTGATAGGCGCTGTCACCCATTGCATTTTGTTGTTGTGTTTATCCAGTGGTTCTAAAGATATAGGTCCTTTTATTGTTGATGCAAATTAGTCTATATTAGCCAAGTGGGCGGTAACACTGCATGATATACAGCACACAGACACACCATCCCCAGAGAAACCACAGTGGAGTATGGCCATGCTTCAGCCTAAACCTTCTTTCAACTGAATATAGATAGATAGATATAGATAGACAAGTTAAAGAGGACCTTTCATGTCCTCAGGCACATGCGGTTTTATATACCGCTAGAAAGCCGACAGTGCGCTGAATTCAGCGTACTGTCGGCTTTCCCATTATATGCTCCAGGGCTGGATATATCAGGGCCGATACTGATCTCAGCCCACTGTAAGAAGGGCGTTCCTGACAGTCTAGCTGGGCTGTGAGGAACGCCCTCCCTAACAGTACTCGTCCATAGCCCTGTACTGGGGGCGCATTCCTCACAGCTCAGCGTCATGACTGGACGATAAGGAACGCCCTCCCTGACTGTACTCGTCCATAGCCCTGTACTGTCAGGGAGGGCGTTCCTTATCGCCCAGTGATGACACTGAGCTGTGAGGAACGCCCCCTCAGTACAGGGCTATGGATGAGTACAGTCAGGGGGGAGTTCCTCACAGCCCAGCTAGACTGTCAGGAACGCCCTTCTGACAGTGGACGGTGAAACTAAGACCGTCGATATCTCCAGCCCCGAGGCACATACTGGGAAAGCCGACAGTGCGCTGAATTCAGCGCACTGTCGGCTTTCTAGCGGTATGTAAAACCGCATATACATGAGGACGTGAAAGGTCCTCTATAAAAGACACATGTAGAAAGGTGGATAGATAAAATATATGTAGATAGATGAGATACATATAACATATATAGATAGACAATAAATAAAGCAACACATACATGATAGCAAACTAGTAACTTTATACAATTTTAGGTCTAAAGATTCTAAAATAAAATGCTAATATATTATATTTTCCTATCACTTTTAATTAAAACAGTATCCTTGTTGGTTCCCTGGTAAGAATCATCTACAATTATTGAATATTTCAGCACTGTAGTCTCTGGATTATCATATATATATATATATATATATATATATATATAATTTTTTACTGCCTATTAAACCCCAGAACTGTAAATGTACATCAACAGTGTTAGGCTTTTATTAGCGCTCGCCAGCACTTGGCAGCATGTCAGTGTAATAAGCAGTACTAACTAACTTCAGCACATGTAATATTCCAGTATGTGAGCGATATGCTGCCATCTGTGAAACATTTTATTAGCTATCTGCCTACAATCAATCTGCTCTTGGGATTTCCCATAATGAAATTCATGCACTCTGCAATGGTTCAGCCCATTTTCCCAAAATTACAACCTCTTTATGTCTTGTGTCTCCCTTTGTATGGCTGGATCTCCGGGGTGGTGTTGTCAAATGTAATCAAGGGGAACAGATGTTGAAATGCTGCCAAAATATTTGAACACGTAGCAATAAGCACCTTTGTCATTGAAATCACTGACAACAAACACAGGTCCGTATGAATAAGGACACATGAAGATAGAAAAATTACTGAGGACAGTGGTAAGTATGTATTAGACTGTGAAGAAAAAATTATGCATTATTATCATGTCATAGCAGCTACAGTATGCCCATTTCTGTTCATTCTATGAAAAACAATGAGGCTTGGATCATAACATTATGTCTATAATGCATAATATCTCTCCATTATCCTAATTATGTCCAACAGGAAACCTCTTAATAAATTGAATGCATCCTTGGCTGACTGTACACCAGAAAGGCAAATATAACACCTACTATGAGAAGGCCTAGATTTGTTTTATATCATAAAATACGCTAATTTCTGATGTAAGTTACAGTCTATGGAAAATCCTGTTAAACTTACTGCCCTGTCCTAGAGAATTTTTGCAAATTTTAGCACAATTACGTGTGAGCCCAAATTTGTGAGTTAAAGATGCCAGGAAACAGGCATTTAATAGTCATCAAGGTAAATCTGTATAGGTCAAATATATACCAAAAGGATACATTGTTGGCATATGGTAGGCTAATTTTATTCTATAGACACATTAGACACATATGTCAGGAGAATGTGTCAGTGTATATATGTCGAACATTGCCCCAGACATGGTGAACCTCCCATATGTTACATTGTGCAAAATTCTATTTTACATATTGGATTGAATACTTACCATTAGACTTTTCCATTTTTGATTAGTTATGAGCTTTTGCCATGATATTAGGTAGATCCACTGGATACACTAAAATGACCTTTGTGGCCAGAAATTGATAAGCAATGCAGAGATAATTTTTTATGGATATGCAAATCAGCCTGTAAGTTCCTTGGGGGTGGGGCCAGATTTGCCTACAGAAAGCAGCAGGTGCTCTGACTCTCTTCTGCACCTAATACTGCGGCATACAGTGCCTTGCGAAAGTATTCGTCCCCCTTGAACTTTTCAACCTTTTGCCACATTTCAGGATTCAAACATAAGGATATAAAATTTTAATTTTTTGGTGAAGAATCAACAACAAGTGGGACACAATCGTGAAGTGGAACGAAATTTATTGGATATTTTAAACTTTTGTAAAAAATAAAAAACTTAAAAGTCGGGCGTGCCAAATTATTCGGCCCCCTTAAGTTAATACTTTGTAGCGCCACCTTTTGCTGCGATTACAGCTGCAAGTCGCTTGGGGTATGTCTCTATCAGTTTTGCACATCGAGAGATTGAAATTCTTGCCCATTCTTCCTTGGAAAACAGCTCGAGCTCAGTGAGGTTGGATGGAGAGCGTTTGTGAACAGCAGTTTTCAGCTCTTTTCACAGATTCTCGATTGGATTCAGGTCTGGACTTTGACTTGGCCATTCTAACACCTGGATACGTTTATTTGTGAACCATTCCATTGTAGATTTTGCTTTATGTTTGGGATCATTGTCTTGTTGGAAGATAAATTTCTGTCCCAGTCTCAGGTCTTTTGCAGACTCCAACAGGTTTTCTTCCAGAATGGTCCTGTATTTGGCTCCATCCATCTTCCCATCAATTTTAACCATCTTCCCTGTCCCTGCTGAAGAAAAGCAGGCCCAAACCATGATGCTGCCACCACCATGTTTGACAGTGGGGATGGTGTGTTCAGGGTGATGAGTTGTGTTGCTTTTACGCCAAACATATCATTTTGAATTGTGGCCAAAATGTTTGATTTTGGTTTCATCTGACCAGAGCACCTTCTTCCACATGTTTGGTGTGTCTCCCAGGTGGCTTGTGGCAAACTTTAAACAAGACTTTTTATGGATATCTTTGAGAAATGGCTTTCTTCTTGCCACTCTTCCATAAAGGCCAGATTTGTGCAGTGTTGTCCTATGGACAGACTCTCCCACCTCAGCTGTAGATCTCTGCAGTTCATCCAGAGTGATCATGGGCCTCTTGGCTGTATCTCTGATCAGTCTTCTCCTTGTTTGAGATGAAAGTTTAGAGGGACGGCCGGGTCTTGGTAGATTTGCAGTGGTCTGATACTCCTTCCATTTCAATATGATCGCTTGCACAGTGCTCCTTGGGATGTTTAAAGTTTGGGAAATCTTTTTGTATCCAAATCCGGCTTTAAAATTCTCCACAACAGTATCACGGACCTGCCTGGTGTGTTCCTTGGTCTTCATGATGCTCTCTGCGCTTTAAACAGAACCCTGAGACTATCACAGAGCAGTTGCATTTATATGGAGACTTGATTACACACAGGTGGATTATATTTATCATCAGCAGTCATTTAGGACAACATTGGATCATTCAGAGATCCTCACTGAACTTCTGGAGTGAGTTTGCTGCACTGAAAGTAAAGGGGCCGAATAATATTGCACGCCCCACTTTTCAGTTTTTTATTTTTTACAAAAGTTTAAAATAACCAATAAATTTCGTTCCACTTCACAATTGTGTCCCACTTGTTGTTGATTCTTCACCAAAAAATTAAAATTTTATATCTTTATGTTTGAAGCCTGAAATGTGGCAAAAGGTTGAAAAGTTCAAGGGGGCCGAATACTTTCGCAAGGCACTGTATATCCAACCCTGTGAACTGCATTCACTATCATTAGTTGTGATTGCCAGTGTGACATTTGCAAACCTTATGTTCCATGGCCATAATTTGTTATTTAGCCCTATCTGTAGGCTGGGGCTATATATCGAGCATTGCCAGTTTTAACTCTTGATCTGCAGCTGTTGTATAGAGGAATACTTTTAGCTGCATGGAGCTCAGTGCAGTTCTGTAAGCTTCAGCAATCACTCAATAGTTAAAAGTGAAAAAACGTCACAAAAATATCTCTATTTAGCCCCAGATTTTTGGCTGAATAGTTAAAAAAAGGCTGTCAACTCTGTCTAACTTGGGATGGCTCCATCTTTTTTGTCATGTTTCTTCACAGATACAGAACACATGACTCCTTTAGGTGTTAGCAGCAATAAATGACTTCAGCTCCCATAAAGGAGTACTAACACTAAGGTGTAAAGCTTTTAAAGTGAAGTTTATAAAAAAGAGCTGCTGATATCATTCCCACTATGTATGTAAATGTTTCTGGAGTTCCTAAGAAGTGGAGATATTTGCACTAAACTGAAGAAGAAGTCAATAGTCTATTTCTCTCTAGCCTGGAATGATTGCTATCTGCAGAGCAGATAGAGACAGATAAAAAAACATTAGATTGTAAGTCCCTTTAAGGCAATAGAGGAAAATGCAAAATAGCAAAGTATAATCACCAGTGATATTTAATGAGCTAATCTTCATGTACGGAGATGCCACACTGGCTGCTAATCAATGCAAAAAGTCTCAACTATATGCCAATAAAGATCGCATTTCCCAAAACACAGGGCGCGTTCATGTCCAATGTCATCAGTTCTAATGAATGCCGACGTGTGGGGCTGAGTGCACTGATTTCAGCAACAGGATCACAAACCACAAGCCAGTAATACACAGACATGAATGTTTGAAGTTCGAGATCCGTCATGCTCATCAGTTTACTCTTTTCGAGCCTGTACCTGAATGGCAGCTTATCATTGTCCAGGCTGTCTGAAGGGATTCTGTGTCCTGAAGATTAAGGGCGGCACAGAATGGCATTGCACCCCTGTATTATAGGGAGCCCTAATGTAGTTTATGGGAAATCATAACTTTCAAAGCACTTACTTAACCATGCAATTTGGTGTTGAAATAACGCAGAGGTGGGCAGAAATTTTTTGGGGGTATGGAATTTACCACTTGTGGGGTCTGCCTTATGTAATATAACTACTGAGACTAATCAAATCAGTAAATTCAGGAAAATCAGGTTGTTTCAAAAATGTCATCTTGATGTATTTAAAAGAGGACATGGATATTTGGAAACAAACTCCTGAGAAATTCAGCAAAATAGAAAAGAAATCGAATTGTTAATTGAGTTGGGCTTGGTACTTTACAATAAGATATGATATTCAGAGCAATGTTTTGTCGATGAGAGAGAAATACTGGCACATGCAGGGCGCACCATTGCAAGATTTCACATGCCCATATTTGAGATTCCAAAAAAATACTCCAATAACAGAGATAGCAGTCACTACAATCTCACAACAATCATGGCAGTCACAGTGCCCCCCTAAGAGTCACAGCAACTCCGTGACAGTCATAGTAGTAACAGTCAAATCAGCCACAGTATAACTGTAAGATCCTGGGCGCCAATGTAAAATATGTAACAGAGACCCCTATCCAGCTTGGACCATTTATATTACTGGTATCTTAGTTGTGCCTCATAACTGTGATCGAAGCCTCAGCATCCCTAGGACAATCTAGCAGCTTCACTCATAGTGATTGAAGTCATAGTTAGTTAGTGCACTTGATCCACTTTTTTGTCTATGACAACTTCAGGTACATCCATGTAGCTCGTCTCTTCCTCCTCTTTGTCTCATTTGATCTGCTCTGTGCTAGGATAGAACATCAATTACAGCAAAGGGGCCAGGTTGGGGCATGGAGAATTTTACTTCTTCCATTGGCTCTACACTCTCTTGACTTGAAGGACTTTTGCATACAGAATAATCTTTATTTTTCTGCAGATGGTGGCAGTGGATTGATATTCTAAAGACTCTGGAGGACAACACATGAGAGGCACTATGCAGTACTGATGGTGGGGGTGAAAATAATAATAATAAAAATTTATATAGTGCCAACATATTCCACATATTGTAGGGTTCAAGTACAGATAAATAGATACATTACAGAGAAATAGTCAATTCACACACTGGGACTGAGGGCCCTTCTCGCAAGAGCTTACAATCTATGAGGTAGAGGGGGTGACACAAGAGGTAGCACTAACAAAAGGTTCCTTTTACTGTAGACTATAATCTACTTTTTGTCCTCTATTGGACTCCAAATCAAAGATGTCTTTCCTATCTATAATACACATGTATAGAATGGTCCCCTTATATGGGCTAAACAGACCTTAGGGCCTGTGATGATTCCACTTAAATATGGCTATAACTCAAAGCTGTATTTTGATCTCTGGGTATCATATCTCCCTGTTAGTTCCATGTACTCATAATGTGCACAGCCCTAATCCTAGTTGTATGTTATCAATAGTGGCAACACTGTAACAGTAGGGCTTTGTATCCATCCCAGAATAGCTCCATTGAATTCATACACAGCCCTGAGTGATCAAATAAACATGCATTGTTCAGCCTGGGCTGTTAGATCAGACATGGTTGATAACATTGTATCATTCCACTTAATCCTATCTCCGTACAAAGAATCTGGACTTGAGTGCATTAATCAATCAGACTTGCCGTCGCCGGTGACCTCATTCTGGGTGGTGTACTCAAGGGTATAAAAGATGAGGTAAGAGGTCAGTGGGAGGAGATTGGGCTGAGACTACAAGGAGAATACTATGATGAGAATACTGGGCAGAGACTACTGGAATATACTGTGAAGAGCATGCAGGCTGTGATGCTGCTGCTAGGAGCCTCCACTGGTTATTCACACATACCAGAGCATGTGTGAGTGTTGGACTACAGAACCACATCAAGGAGATGTGTGGTAAAGTAATCATTTCACCTTTATTCCCTTTTATTTTATTGTACTGTATATTGTAACTAGTAACTGTTAATGCTTGCATATATCTGCATATCTGTTCTGAACTGCATGTGTTAGATGTTAATACCGACCCATTTAGGGGTTAATAAATATATAAAATTTAGAAAGTTTGTCTTGTATTTATCTTGTGAACCCAGCACTCACTGGCGGTGAGTGTGGTTTTTTTATGAAAGAAGTCTCAGGTGTGGCCAAAGAGGTGTTGGCGCACTGAGGATCTTTCACAGCGCCCATTTGTTATCCTAGATTTTTTTTACTTTTCTAACGTGTTTTCAGTGGAGCAAATACCCTGAAACATATTTTTGAGTCCTGTGGGGGCTGATGTCTTTGTGTCAATAAAGTATATAATTTATTATCTTTGTCTAATATCTGGGTTGAGCGTCTTGTTAATATGTATATAACTTTTTTCTTTGTTTGGTGTCCATAGGACCCATTTAGGCTCCAGGGCCTGAGTATGCTTATGCATTTCCTATATACAGTGGAGGAAAAAGTATTTAGTCAGCCATCAATTGTACAAGTTCTCCCACTTAAAAAGATGAGAGAGGCCTGTAATTGACATCATAGGTCAATCCAAATGCTCTCTAGCAAACTTCAGATAGACCCGGATATGTACTGGCTTAAGCAGGGGGACACGTCTGGCACTGCAGGATCTGAGTCCCTGGCGGTGTAGTGTGTTACTGACGGTAGCCTTTGTTACGTTAGTCCAAGCTTTCTGCAGGTCATTCACTAGGTCCCCCCGTATGGTTGTGGGATTTTTGCTCACTGTTCTTGTGATCATTTTGACCCTATGGGGTGAGATCTTGCGTGGAGCCCCTGATCGAGGGAGATTATTAGTGGTCTTGTATGTCTTCCATTTTCTAATTATTGCTCCCACAGTTGATTTCTTCACACCAAGCTGCTTGCCTATTGCAGATTCAGTCTTCCCAGACTGGTGCAGGTCTACAATTTTGTTTCTGGTGTCCTTCCCCAGCTCTTTAGTCTTCACCATAGTGGATTTTGGAGTGTGACTGTTTGAGGTTGTGGACAGGTATCTTTTATACTGATAACAATTTCAAACAGGAGCCATTACTACGGGTAATGAGTGGATAGAGGAGCCTCTTAAAGAAGAAGTTACAGGTCTGTGAGAGCCAGAAATCTTGCTTCTTTGTAGGTGACCAAATACTTATTTTCCACCATAATTTGCAAATAAATTCTTAAAAAATCAGACAATGTGATTTTCTAGGTTTGTTTTCTCATTTTGTCTCTCATAGTTGATCTACCTATGATGACAATTACAGGCCGGCCTCATCTTTTTAAGTGGGAGAACTTGTACAATTGGTGGCTGACTAAATCCTTTTTTTTCCCCACTGTACAATGCACACTGACTGTCTTTTGGCAGTCAGTTTGAATCTTATGGTGCTGGGAGAAGGCAGCAGTCTGTGTTCTCTGGGGTCCTGTTATAGAGTCCAGTGCAGCTGTTTTTCCTTGTCTGTTACAATATAAATAGTTTTTAGGAGACGTGGAAGGAATAATTTCACAAAATTCCAGAGACAATAGAGATTTACTTTAAAATAAGTCCTCAGCTTGTCAACATTAATGGAGTATTCTCTCCAATCTTCTTTGTCGGAAAGGCTAACTTTAAAAATAAGGTGATCTCAAGGTGTCCTCCAGTTGTAACCTGCAGACTCTTTCCTCCCTTAAACCCATTACAGATCCCAACTTCCAAAAATGCAAAATCCTGTCATATCATCATTATCATATCATTGCCGCACTTTTTCGACTATTTATTTAAAAACATGTCTATTTAGCTAATGGTCTTTGGAAAGACATACACCAAGTCTGTTTTCACTCTGAGTGATTTGTTTTGTGGTGAACGTTTTGGCAGACAACATCATAGTGTAACTGTACAAGTCAGCTGGGCCGCTAAAATCCTGATGATTCCCATTTTAACGTGCCTCATTTTCATGTCTGTTAATAATTCAGTATGGAGCCTTGGCTCACAGCAATAGAAGCATCATTATACAATGACATGAAACAATAGTGAAATGAGCTAAGTGGCAAATTGCTGGGAACTGCACATCATGTAGTTTGGAAAGGTTCATGTACAAAGTTCTTACACTGATGCATGATCTGCTCATGTCTGCTGAATAAAAGAGTAGACCATATGGGTTGTCACCAATATGGACACAGGCATACTTACAGTAGGAATGCCTTAAAGACGATTATTAAAGGTGATTCCTGATGCAATAAACTTGCCACAATGTTCGCCAGTGGATCTTTTCTAATGAAGAAAACTTCAAACAGAATAGTTGCTGAACCAGATTTTGTTTATTTTAGTTCTGAAATATTTTGTAGTACCCACAATTTATCATCTTTTAGAATATAAGAATGATAACATTGATATACATGTTGAAGTAAATGTCATGGAAGTCTACTTGTTTCCTTAATTTAAGGTCACTGGTAACTTGCTTGGTAACATTTTTTATGTTTTTTTTTAAACTGTCACAACTAAATATATTTCCTTATGTCTATTTCATAGATAAGGTCACTAAGACTATTCCTGAAATAGTATATAGTGTATATAAATTATAGAATTATATACTTATCACAAGGCAGCCTCATTCAGATGAGACCCTACACTAAACAGACATATATATCTTAGGCCCAGCATAGGCCTACAGTGTGAATACAGGGCAAGTAGACCATGCTCTAATCTAATAGCCTTGGGCAGGCAGGAGAATGAAATGAAATATAAGAACATACTCTACTCTGTGCAAAAAGAAGGAGTGCAGGTCCACTATGGAGGGAACCACAACCCTTCATGCACTATCTATCTATCTATCTATCTATCTATCTATCTATCTATCTATCTATCTATCTATCTATCTAAACAGCAAAAACAAATAACAACAGCACTCCACAGGTTCCAATAACTAGTGTCTTTATTTCAAAGCAATGTTTCTGTCCCAACTGGAAGCTTTCCCGAGCCTTGAGAAAGGTTCTAGTTGGCATCCAAATGTTGCTTTGGAATAAAGACACTAGTTATTGGAACC
Organism: Leptodactylus fallax; assembly: GCA_947044405.1. Classification (NCBI taxonomy): domain Eukaryota; kingdom Metazoa; phylum Chordata; class Amphibia; order Anura; family Leptodactylidae; genus Leptodactylus; species Leptodactylus fallax. The sequence goes on along the minus strand of CAMRHE010000108.1, from coordinate 5,463,473 downwards.
TGTGGAGGGCTGTTGTTTTTGCTGTTTTTATAAGTATTGGAAGTGGCCATCTTGCACCCAGACTTTAATATTTTTGCTGTGCCGCTTTGGACTTTCTTCTATCTATCTATCTATCTATCTATCTATCTATCTATCTATCTATCTATCTATCTATCTATCTATCTATCTATCTATCTACTACATAACATATACTTTACCTTTCACATTTCTCCTATATCAGACTGCCAGGTAAATGCTCACAATACATAAAATGGGTCTGAAAAGTTCTTTATTTCTGCTTGGAATGCTACCATGATTTCAGACTACAATTCCATCCATATCACACTGAGCGCAGTAGTATTCTGAATCCTTTTTCTTAGACCCACAATTCCATATCAGGCTTTCTTACATCTCAGAGTTTCCTTGTAACTTGGCCAGGGATTAAACAGAAAAGAGAAGCAGCACAAACTGACAGTTTTTACAGCAGGGATGGCAAACACAATGCACATAGACACTTGGCACAAGTATGCGTAAAGCTGTGAGCAAATCTTGGTCAATAAAAAAAAGAATGCTTTACTTTCATCTTTACCAAGCTTCTTTGAAGTAGAAATGTGAGTATGTGAAATGGTTGGAAATCACTGCCACTTCCTCATGGCATATTTTTCATTGGTATTTACAAACAAAAATCAGGAGTGGATACAAATCAAAGAAGAGGTATACATTGCTGTGAAAAGGTATTTGGCCCCTGACAGGTTTCTTTTGTTTTTGCTTTTTTGTCATACTTAATTTTTTCAGATTAATAAACAAATTTCAATATTGGACAACGATAACTTGAGTAAATAAAAAATGCAGTTTTTCAAAGATGATTTCATTTCTTAAGAGAAAAAAGCTATCCAAACCAACCTGGCTTTATGTGAAAAAGTAATTGCCCCCTAAACCTAATAACTGCTTGTGCCACCCTTGGCGGCAACAACTGCAATCAAGTGTTTGCTATAACTGGCAATGAATCTTTCACAACTCTGTGGAAGAATTTTGGCCTACTCTTCTTTACAGAATTGTTTTCATTGGAGGGTTTTCGAGCATGAAGGCCTGTTTAAGGTCCTGCCACAGTATCTCAATTGGATTTAAAGTCAAACTTTGACTAAGCTACTCCAAAACTTTAATTTTGTCTTTTTCAGCCATTCAGTGGTGAACTTACTGGTCTGCTTTTGATCATTGTCGTGCCGCAGAACCCAAGAACGCTTGAACTTAAGGTCATGAATTGATGGCCGGACATTCTCCTTCAGGATTTTCTGGTAGAGAGCAGAGTTCATGGTTCCATCAATTACAGCAAGTCACCTAGGTCCTGAAGCAGCAAAGCATCCCCAGACCATTACCCTACAACCACCATGTTTGACTGTCACTATGATGTTCTTTTTCTGAAATGCTTTGTTAGTTTTATGCTAGATGTAACAGGACGCACACCTTCCAAAAAATGATTTGTCTTGTCAGTCCACATAATATTTTCCCAAAAGTCTTGGAGATTATCAAGATGTTTTTGGCAAATGTGAGGTGGGACTTTGTGTTCTTTCTGGTGGTTTTTGCATTGGAACTCTCCCATGGATATCATTTTTGCCCGGTCTCTTTCTTATTGTTGAATCATGAACACTGAACTTAAAGAGGGCCTTTCATGTCCTCATGTATATGCTGTTTTACATACCGCTAGAAAGCCGACAGCGCGCTGAATTCAGCGCACTGCCAGCTCCGGTATGTGCCCCGGGGCTGGCAATATCGGGGATTGTAGTTTCACGGTTCACCGTCAGAAGGGAGTTCCTGACAGTCTATCTGGGCTGACAGTATTTCTGACAGTATTCCTCCATAGCACTGTACTGGGGGGGCGTTCCTCACAGCTCAGCGTCATCGTCCATAGCGCTGTACTGTCAGAAGGGGCGTTCCTTACAGCCCAGCGATGACACTGAGCTGTGAGGAACGCCCCCCCAGTACAAGTCTATGAACGAGTACTGTCATGGAGGGCGTTCCTTACAGTCCAGCTAGACTGTCAGGAACGCCCTTCTGACGGTAAACCGTGAAACTAAGACCAACGATATCTCCAGCCCCGGGGTACATACCGGGAAAGCTGGCAGTGCACTGAATTCAGTACGCTGTCGGCTTTCTAGCGGTATGTAAAACAGCATATACATGAGGACGTGAAAGGTCCTCTTTAACTGAGGCAAGTGAGGCCTGCAGTGCTTTAGATGTTGTTCTGGGTTCTTTGGTGACCTCTTGGATAAGTCGTCAATGCGCTCTTGAAGTAATTTTGGTAGGCCAGCCAGTCCTGGGAAGGTTCACAACTGTTCCATGTTTTCTAGATTTGTGGGTAATAGCTCTCACTGTGGTTCACTGGAGTCCTAAAGCTTTAGAAATGGCTTTGTAACATTTTCCAGACTTGATAGATGTCAATGACTGTGTTTCTCATCTGTTGTTGAATTCCTTCAGATTGGGGCATAATGTGTTGCTTTTTGAGATCTTTTAGTTTACTTCGTGTTGTTAGACAGGTTGTATTTAAGTGATTTCTTGATTCTACAGGTCTGGCAGTATTCAGGCCTGGGTGTGGCTAGTGAAATTGAACTCAGCTTTCCAAATAATGTGGTTAATCACAGTAAGTTCATGGGGGGGGGGGGATTATTTTACCACATAGGGCCAGGTTGTTTGGGTTCCCTTAATAAATCAAATCATCATTTTAAACAGCTTTTTGTATTTACTCAGGTTTTCTGATATTAAAATTTGTTTGATAATCTCAAACATTCAAGTGTAATAAATGTACAAAAACAAGAGAAATCTGCTTAGATCCCCCTCCTGAATTTGGCTCAAATGTCTGATGAAAAATACTGACCAAAGCATGCAAGTGTGAAAAGTTCCCTTATACTCTACTGATGGCTAATGCTCAGTATAGCAGATGGGCAGACACAGATAAAGTCATTGACATAAGTCTTCCCATTAGCTACATATCACATATGGCAATATGACAAAATGCATGGGGCCCATGAAAATTCATATGTAACTTTTTTTTTTTTTTTTTTGACCATGAAAGTGTGTACTCTTTTCAAGGGCATTTTAGCTAAACCCACAATAAAAGAGATTGACATTACATTTTGATTAAATAGAGAAAAGTCAGAGATGTTCACATTACTATATCATTCAGTTTGTTCTTAAAGGTGTCTCTTCACCAAATGCCAAGTACAGAGCTGTACATATCATAGAGCTGTGCTTGGTATTGCAGCTCAGCCCCTTTCACTTAAACAGGACTGAGCTGCTGTTGTACCATGTGACCAATGAATGTGAAATCTTCAGCACAAGAAAGAGGCCGCAGCACTCAAACAGCTGATTGGGGGATTCTGACACAGACATATTGATGACTTATCCTAAGGAATACGCAAGTCCAGGAAAACCCCTTTAAATCTGTGAGTTAACTTGAAATTTACTTATTTCAGAATGTTCTGCACTACAAATAAGGTGCCTCTTAGACTGTAAGGAGAAAATATAATACCACAAACACAATTTAGGCCACACAGCTTCAAATACTGATCCTTTTTCCTGTGCCTATTATTGTAATCCTTCATTGACAGCAGTGGCAACATGATATGACAGCTTATAAAGCATGTGCTGACCTAATTATTATAACATACTGCTAAATTCATATGTCATATAATAAAACATAATATCCATTAAAGCAGCAATAACCTAATGATTTGCAGTTGTTTTTCCCAAATGTGCTGATTTAGAAGTTTATAAATATATATAGGACTAGGTAAACACCTAAAACCAGGGGATAAAGAGAACTGGGATTACAGGCGTACAAAGTGATGCATTCCTAGGGTGCCTAGGTTTACTGGTACAGCAAAAGTCAGTTGGTATACTGCACTCCTTAAAGGGGTTGGCCACTTTCAGACCAATATTAAGAGACAAATGTTATTGTTTGTATTATAAAAAGATATACAATGTTTCAATATACTGTAAATCACATGACCATGGTCAGAATTTTATCCATTAGAAGTAAGCAGAATGAATGACAGCAAGCAGAGATCTAGAAAACTGTGAGGAATTGATACAGAAAGTAAATTGGAAAATTGTATAACTTTTTATTATACAAATAATATTTGTCTCTCAATATTGGTCTGAAAGTGTCCAACCCCTTTAAGGAATGGGAGGTGTGTATGATGAGCTCGTGTGGGTTATTAGAATATATATAATAAAGTGCAATGTGCTCTCCTTATTTGTCAGTATTCCATTTATTGATATATCAGCAATAGAAGCCAGAAATTAAGAGTTCAGACATATTGACATAAAGAGGCTGGGCTCGGCGCTGGAAGCTACATCTAATCTGAGCAGAGATATGGCCCAACTGAGCCGAAACGTCCATTTTATTGCAAGCAATTATTCTCTTTATGCAAATTTGCCTGAACTCTTAATGTCTGGCATCTATTGCTAATATATCAATAAATGGAATACTAACTTCACATATAAGGAGAGTGCATTGATCTTTACTATATAGGTTTTCTGGTAGACTTTCAGGACTGGACCATTTTCCCTGCTTTAGGACCGGACACTTTTTTTTTTTGTGCATGCAGTTTTGAGGGCTATGACTGGGTTCACATCTGTGGCAGAGTCTTCACTGGAGACATTTTCCTATTTTGGTTATTCAAATAACTATTGTGTCTTTTTTCGTAATGTATAGTTCTTTACTTTTTATGTTTTTTTTTTTTATCCAAAATATAGAAAGGTGTCTGTTTTTCACGTTTTTTATGTTTTTCACATTTTACATATTTTTTTAAAAATAGATTTCCCTTTCCATTACAGTAATTTATTTTGTAGGTGATAGTGCTCATTGAGCACTGGGTATACAGTAGTCAGGAAGGCAAGGACGATAATAAACTCTCTTCTCTTTGGGCTGTCCGGCTGTTGTAACTCCACGCTCCTGCAGCTGCATGATGATCTATAGAGCTGCTTATCTCTTCAAGGATCTACAGGTATGTCCTTGCAGAGTTAGACTACATTCACTTGACAGTGTCACGTCTGTTTTTTTTAACGGACGCCAAACGGCAGCATTAAATTCACTTTCAGTCAATGGGGGCAATTCACATGAACGTTATTTTGACGGTCCATTGTCATGGATTGTCAAAATGTCGGTCATGTCCTGTTTTTGGCCATTTTCACAGATCCCTCCATACACAGAAATATTTATGGGGGATCTGTGAAAACTGGTGCCCCTTGGCTGCAAGACGGCCGCGAAAAATGGATGTTTTTCACGGCCGTTTTGTACCTAGTTCATGTGCATCTAGCCTTAGACGCTGTCCGCCTGGACATATATTGTCAATAAGTGGTCGGCATCTGGTTAACAAAGGGTCTTCAGTTTGTTTCTACAAACAGCCCCTCTCTTTATGGATTGGGGCTGAATACTTGCAATACCAACAAAAGTACATGGACAAGAGGGGTGCTGTTTGTGGAAAACTAATCCCAATCCTTTTTTCTAATCTTATACTATCCCTTCAAAAAATGAAATCAATGTAAACAAACAACTTCTCTGTGTTCCTAAATTCTTCTATACAGAGCAATCTTTATATATGAGCTATATGTCCTCCATACTTCATGGCTAGCATAGGAAACTGACATGCTTTTCAAACAGCCACCGACTAACATTTTTACTCATTGACATTTTTGCCATTTTCTCCCTTTTTGTTCTTGCTGAACCCCTGACGATTCCAAGAATGAAACATGTAGGAAATCAAACACAGCTGGAGGAGAGGGTTAGGACTGCAGTGTTAGGTTTCCCTTTTCAGGGCAGCAGTGTAAACAGCAGTGAGACGGATGTTGCAGTAGTCTAGGCAGGAGATGATGAAGGCATTCACTAACATTTTTGTTGACTGAGGGTTGAGGAAAGGGTACATACAAGAAATGTGCCTAGGGTCATTGTGATTGGGCCTCAGCGTTGGCATGGGCATATTGAGTGTCATGATGTCATGACACTCGAGAGCCCGGAGTATAATAATTTCCCTTTCGGTTCTATCCAAACAAGTTCGGACCAAACCGAACCAAGGGATCACTTTGTCCGAACACAGGACAAAACAAATCTGAGGTTCATCCATCTTTAGTTTTGGACTAAAGTAGCTATATCCAACCTGCCTTGCGGTGGGCTCTGGTGAAAACCTTAGGGATGCCTTAGACTCTGCTAATCACATCATGTTAGATTATTAGTAGCTTGTTTTGCTTGCTGTTTTTGATTTGCTATTTTCCTTCTGCATATTTGGAAAGTGCTTAAACAGCAATTCTATCACTGGGGAATTGTTTAAGCAGCAATTCCATAACAGATCTATTGCTATAGAGCAGGGGTCCCCAACCACCGGTCTGTGGACCAGGACTGGGCCATTGGGGGTTCTTTGCCACTCCGGGAGCTGGCCTTAGTCTTAGTTGGATACTTTGCGCTAGGCCACGTTGCTATGGTAACGTGTAAACTATCAGGTAGCGCAGCGTCCTGTCCCTGTCCCACCCCCACCCCATCCGGCCGGGCCATCCTCTACGGCAGCCGGTCCAAGGTGAAAAAAAGGTTGGGGACCACTGCTATAGAGTGTTCAACATGATTTGTATCTACTATCAAATGCTCACATAGGAATGTGTTAGACTGACTGGAGCCTTCAACCTGTATAACTTATGAGGTTACATCTTTCTTGAGAAGTTAAAATCAAGGAATACAGGAAGTGTAGTATGACTGTGACATTGGCGAAGGGGAAGTAGCTAGCTTCTCCTACATGGTTTCAATAGAAACCAACACAGCTTATAACTTGGGATATGACTCAGTGTTCAAAATACTGCTAAAATGATCCATGAAAACAGGATTTTGGGAGCAGAATCATTTTAGTACTCAAAATCAGTTAGTTAGTTTTGTTTTATTGTGAAGGTAGTGGTCATCCTTGCCTGAATTCAGTGGCAGGCTTGTCTGTCTAGACTAAGAATGATCACTGAAAATAAAAAGACCACAGTATGGTTAATATATATCAGTCTTATGTGGTCTAGAATAACTTCTTTTGTCATCTCCACAAATAAAAATATCAGCAGTGTATTTCATTGGTGAAACATTCAGAAACAAATGAGAACATATGGTTGTACTTCTCTTTTGCTACCAAAAGAATGCCAATAACATACTACAGTTTTGGACAAACACAGACTGAGTTTCATAACCAAACTAGAAACACAGGGGTCTGGATGTTGCAGCCACAATGTGGATCCTAAAATGCATCTGTATTAGGGCTGAATGAAATGGTCAACTCATCAGAATGCACTAAAAGCTGTTAAGAATTGTCAAAATGTTCTGCAATATAGTATATAATTCCCTTCAAATAAAGAATGTTCAAATAGAGTTTCTAAAATGTATAATGTAGTATATACAGGATGCATGTGGACATTTACAGTTGGACAGCTATGCATCTATTTAATATTAATTTTATGTAATTGTCAATATTATGATTATAATAATATGATCATTTATTACCTTTTATTTGTAAAAAAAATATATTAACATTGTTATCATTAACAGAATCATTATCTAAAGTTCTAGAATAATAGTAATGTTGACAATAAAATAGAAAATCTGAACTCATGCTGATAGGTCAAGCAGTCAAGACTACAGACAGTAATCTTAAGAAAGTACAATAATGGCATTCCCTAGACATGTCAATTGAATGTTTCAGACATAAATGCAATACTTTAATTAAATATTGTGTAACTTTGATATTCAGTGACATACCCAGCATGAATTCAGAACATGATGAAAGGGCAAAAAATGTAAAAAAATTCCATGACAATATATTGGCATGAGACTTTCAGTAACAATATGCTGATGTAAAAGTATGTCTGTCATTCATAAAGTCAGGGCATTTAGATCACACTTCCATGACCACCCCTAAACCAAGATGAACACCCAGCATTTGGACTCTTTAAAAATTAAACTCCCCTAAAACAAAGGTAGAATAGTGTTTATGGCCCTATATGAAACATTATATGGTGCCTTTAATACAGATGTTATACACCAGTGTTTTTAGTGGTCCACAAGAAGGGCCACATCTGCCAGGTGGCAGATCACAGAGTCCCTGAGGGGGGAGCCCTGGCCAGCAGTTTGGGTGCAGACAGTGAGTGTAAAGCTGCTCTACTGTCTGTCCCCAAGCCATAGTCTGTAAATCTCCTCCAGCGCCCCCACAATGTTAGGGGTGCCTTTGGGAGCCTCTCTCCCAATGCTCTGAACTGTACAATTATTGTACTTACAGAGCAGTGATGTGGAGGGCAGGACATCCTCTTACACACAGCTTGTGTGCATCTTCTATTTTACTCCCAGCTGTACCATAGACCAGGTGCTGGGAAGAAAATAGAAGATGCACACAGGCTGTGTGCCAGAAGAGGCTCTGCTTCATCATTGCACTGTAAATATAATATAATTATACAGTGCATTGAATGGTATGTGGGGGAGGGGGACTGTTACCTAGGGGGAACTATTAGGCCACTATTACAGTAATAGTGCCCCCCCACAGGTAATAGCATTACTTATGTGAGGGGGTTATTACCTGTGGAGGGGGCCCTGTAAGGGTAATATTACTGTAATAGTGCCCACCCACAGTTGATAGCATTACCTATATGGGAAGGAACTATTACCTGTGGTTGGACACTATTAGGGCACCATTACAGTAATAGTGCCCACCACAGGTAATAGCATTACTTATGAGGGCACTATTAGGGTTACTTTCAACAGGCTATAAATGTAACTACACCTAAATGGCATAGATACATTTTGTACAGTTGCAGAAGGGCCCTTTGAACCGTAAGGCCGATGTGGCCCTCAATGAAAATAGTTTGATACTTCTACTTTAGAAAATACTACTCATCTTGCAAAAACAAGCCCTTATACAGCTATGTCAACAATAAAAGGTACGGTAAGAAGGTTGCAATGAAAAAGCAAAAGAGAAAAAAATTAAAATGGGCTTGATCCTTAAACAGTTAAGGGCTTGTTACAGACAGACCTTTTAATATGAGAAACTTTGTGGTAAGTTCAACATCAAAATATAACAGAACTTTATCATTTTAAACAATAATATTAATCTAATTAAAAATAATATTTAAAAAGGACCTTTCACCATCTCCACCAACTCCAACTATTCACATGTTTCAATAGTTCTGCACCACTGGTTCCGTCACAGTTGGAATTTTTTATCTATTTCTCACTTTTCCCAAGAAATTATTTCTGTTAGTTTTAGCACAGTTATACCCTCTACTGTCAAGTGGGTGGTCCCAGGTTGTTTGCTCCAGTAAAGGCCTGCCCATATGACAATATAGAGCCTAATTAGCATACTGAGTGCTGAAATTAACAGCACTGATTGCTGAGGAACGATGGTGGCTAGAAAAAAAAATTCCAGTTGTGCCAGAATCAGTGGAGTGGAGCCTACTGAAGTGATATCTTAGAATAGAAGACAACAAAATAAAAACCAATTAAAAGCTATTGGAAAGCCATTTTTCGATGACTTTTCAAATTATCCTTCTAGTCCCCCCTTCCAATCAGAATCCATAGAGGGGTTTGGCAGGGCTGTCCACCATATGTCCTTTTTGCATTAGCCAAGGACCCTCTGGCAGCCCTGATTAAAATATCACAATGTCACAATATCAATATCACAATATCAATATCACAATATCTTGGGAATAAGGCTGGTACAGTATTGTATGAATATAAGGCAAGCCTAAGGCAAACCGTTGATCTCCCCACATAATGTTCAACTCTTTAGATGACTTTTCTAGGGTAGATATATGATGCCAGCTTTTCTAGAAACTGTGGCATAATTGCTGTTTGCTCCTAGGCAATGGCAGCTGTCCAGTTACTTCTCTATAAGTCCTGCAATGGACATACTTAGTGCTGCAAGGATTACATACCATCTGCCGATTGGTACCAAACGGCCGATCTCTCCATGCGATAAGTCAAATGTAGGGTAGATAAAATAGCAATTTTTGAAAAATCAAAGCCATATGTACAGACATTGTGAAAACTTACAACAAAATATGATGACTCTGACTGCCCTGCTCTCAATCCTCCAATTTGTCATAGTATCTTACTGTTTAGTATGCTTTTGGACTCATTTCTCTTCTCCTTCCAGAGTCCTTTAATGGGTTTTGTCACCATATCCTTAACCATGGTTATTTCTCTGTTGAATTCTGTTATGATGCATTTTTCTTTTTCATATCTCTCCAACCATTACCCTCCCCTGCATGGGAAAACTTTAAAACTTACAATGTCTTATGTTTGCTTATATACCAGTAAAACCCTTTTGAAACTAAAGTGGTTAACAACTGTTTACTTAATGCGTTAAATGCCATTGCCATGTTAAACTTGGCTATATCTGTATGTTTAAAGACAGAATGCAGCAGGATGCCTATACTATTGCTATTGACTTATTTTTGTGAAAATAGTAACAGGATCTGTCTAATTTTTTTGACTGGACAGTCTACATTGTTTTTCCTGTCTAAAAACACGATATAGTACTGTACAAAATGACTCTTTACAGAGGATCACATTCATATAAATGAGTCAAATATATTATTAATCTGTGACTTGCTAATTAGTTAGAATTAAAGTGTAAATTTATGATTTGTTGGTGTTTTAGGTTGAAGCCCCACATTGCAAAAATGCTGTGTTTTTTCCGCTGCAGCAAAAAACGCTCAGTTTTATAGTACCTGTAAAGTGAATGAGATTCTGGCTAATCCCATCCACACATTGCAGAAAAATATCCACAGCGGACATGCTGCGATTTAAAAAACCACTGCGTTTTTGTAAATTGCAGCATGTCAATTATACCTACGGAAATGCTGGCATTTTCCGTATAGGTATAATTGAAGCAGAAAGTCCGCAGAGGAAAACTATGCAACTATGCAGAGGAATAACCGCACTGTGTTTCTGCCTCGGTTTTTCCCACAGTGCTTTATGGCTGAGGCTCACTACATGAGGCCTTAGCCTAAAGTAGGAAATTCCACTTACCATCTGGGAGAATAGGAGAAAACCAGTTACTCCAGAAAAAAAATCTGCATCGGAAAAGCTGTGTTTGCAAAAACGTCCAGGTTTTTGAAAATCGCAGCATGTCAATTATACCTGCGGAAACGTTGGTGTTTTCCCTATAGGTATAATAAGGGCAGAAAGGGCTGAGAAAGGGCAGAAAGGACTGAGAAAAACTCAGCGAAAATGCAATGAAAAACGCTGCGGAAAAAAACGCGATGTGTTTCTGCTCTGTTTTTGTCCACAGTGTTTTTTTTTGCTGTGTTTCTCAATGTGGAGCCTTAGCCCGGAATAGTAATTGCCTGAAGAATTTGTTAATCTTCAGCTAAATATCTTCATTCTTGCTTACGGTTCTTTTACATGGGCAGGTATATTGATCATAGTGACTGTCAACTGAGGATACAGCACATTAGTTGCCACTGTTTTATATATTGACATGACCATAAGAATTTTCATACAATTGTTTGTACAATTAATTCGTTCTTTTCTCATACAGTTTTCATTGACACGCAATGTTTTTCATGTCACAAAAGATGCAATCAATGAATTATTATATGATATTGTAGATATTGTTGATATGGTTACACAGGAAAATCATTAAGAATCTGCATTTGCACAAGCGATCATTTAGGCAACCCTGAAGAAGACTAATATTTCTACCAAGTGAAACAGTACATGTATGAAGACTAGTAAAAGGCAGAAGCCATAAATCTTCTAACCATAATCTTAAAAATATACACACGTGGATAAAATTGTTGGTACCCCTCGTTTAATGAAAGAAAAACCCACAATGGTCACAGAAATAACTTGAATCTGACAAAAGTAATAATATATAAAAGTTCTATGAAACTGAACAAATGAAAGTCAGACATTGCTTTTCAACCATGCTTCAACAGAATTTTTTTTTAAAAAAAAGAAAGCTCATGAAACAGGCCTGGACAGAAATGATGGTTCCCTTAACTTAATATTTTGTTGCACAACCTTTTGAGGCAATCACTGCAATCAAACGATTCCTGTAACTGTCAATGAGCCTTCTGCACCTCTCAACAGGTGTTTTGGCCCACTCTTCATGAGCAAACTGCTCCAGTTGTCTCGGGTTTGAAGGGTGCCTTTTCCAGACGGCATGTTTCAGCTCCTTCCAAAGATGCTCAATAGGATTTAGGTCAGGGCTCATAGAAGGCCACTTCAGAATAGTCCAATGTTTTCCTCTTAGCCAATCTTGGGTGGTTTTAGCTGTGTATTTTGGGTCATTATCCTGTTGCAAGACCCATGACCTGCGACTGAGACCAAGCTTTCTGACACTGGGCAGCACATTTCTCTCTAGAATCCCTTGATAGTCTTGAGATTTCATTGTACCCTGCACAGATTCAAGACACCCTGTGCCAGATGCCGCAAAGCAGCCCCAGAAAATAACAGAGCCTCCTCCATGTTTCACAGTAGGGACAGTGTTCTTTTCAAGATATGCTTCATGTTTCCATCTGTGAACATAGAGCTGATGTGCCATGCCAAAAATTTAGATTTTTGTCTTATCTGTCCATAGGACATTCTCCCAGAACCTTTGTGGCTTGTCAACATGTAGTTTGGCAAATTACTTTTGTCAGATTCAAGTTATTTCTGTGACCATTGCGGGTTTTTCTTTCATTAAACGAGGGGTACCAACAATTTTGTCCACGTGTGTATAATATATTGTAAAGCATATATAGGAAATTGTGAATGTTATATGGTTCTGGTGCTACAATGTTATAAATCTGTGAAACAGGTTTCACCAGACAAATGGCAGATTTCACAGCATTTAGATCAATACTGTACGGGCTTCAAAAAACAACACAGATGGAGTTACTCAGCCAGAAGAAAACATCTACATGTCAGTCTTTTGGATCACACAACCAGAGAATTCCATACACAACAGGCTACACACCCATCTGGCAAATAAAGGTGATTGCACACAATATTAGGATGGATGCCTGGTTGAGTGCCAGTTGGAAGATCCAGTTTTGGGAATGCCCTTGGATTATATATGAATAATACATCAAAGGCATTATTTTATAGTTTTGGCTTTTGGTTCACATTACTCAGTTGCATGCAACATAATTTGTTTAACCTCTTAAAGGGTATACTACCCTCTGAATACCATTTTAGAGTTTAAGTATAGAATTCAGCTACACAATAAGTTCAGTAACTATTAGCATGCATTACTTTGCAACTTGTATCATATTTTAATTCAAAATTGTCTTCAAATATGCACATTAAAGAGTTTCCTTATGGGACAGTCATTCTTCCCCTTTCATTCCCCCTTCATAACATCCCCCCTTTCTAGATAAAAAATTCAGCTTCATGAATTTGAAGGTGAATTCTTCTGCTCGGCTAAATTCCGCACAGGTCAGGAAATATTTTTTCCGCCTCCCATTTACTTCAATGGGAGTTATCAGGTGGAATCCGCCAAAAAGATCAAGCATGATGCCTAATTCCATTAGCTGAAAAAATCAGCTAGAGGAAAAAAAAATCCACCTAAAATTCAGCTCCAAATTTAGCCGTGTGAACATACCCTTATAGTATTAACCTACTCTCAGTTTCCCTTTGGCCTGCCACTTCTGTGACAGCCTAGGGGAGGCGCTGGTAGAAGGACTGTATAATTGCATTTATGTTCTACTGCCACCGAGACATAGTATAACCGTCAACCTGTAACATGCAAGTTAAGAGAATAAAGAGTCTTCCTTTCTGACTTAGGAAAAGGGTGTATGTTAGTTCTCACTTTCCAGTTACGAAGATAATGTGAATCCTTGAGTCTAAGACTAAGTCTAAGACTTGAGTCTAAGTCTAAGACCCTGTCAGTTACAAGTCAGCCCCAGTGTTGTTCTGCAGTCAGGAGATGGGCAATAGCCCTGTTCAATTTGTGGACTTGTGGGAAAGGAGATGACTGTGAGGGGAATTGTTGGAAGACCTCATAGATAAGATCCATTCTGAGCCTCAGGGCAGACTGGAGAACCTTTGATAACCTGGACCCCTCAACCTGGGCATTGAAGACATTGTAGACTAATGAGACCTAAGCACACTGTTAACAGGAAGACTGTCTTTGCAAGGGAGACATAGACTGACCCCAAGGAGTACCATCATACAGCCTTAGCTCCAGCCAAGTGGAAGTTTCTAAGTACTATACCTCCATCATATGGAGAAAGCTTGTGTCGCCTGTTTTCTACAAGTAAAACTGTAAGTTATTGTTACCTTTAACGCTATCTCTGGAGTTTTCATCTTGCACTCACTATCAATGGCACTCCAACTACTATCAGGCTCAGGGAGGCTTACTACAGGCACACAAAGTTTTTATATAATCGGCTGTTACCTACTGGATTGCTCCAGTCGGTAATGGCCAATATTCACGTCATCCCCCTCTTGCTCACTGCCTCCTATGCTTTGCCTTCAGCTTCCACAGGGTGCAGTACATTATGTCCTAACGCTGAACGTAGAGGCCTGATGCTATTCAGCATTGGGACATAATATACAGCTGGGGCCATAGTGGTGAAGTTCCTGGGAGGAGCTAGGATGGGTAGGTGAATACTAGCCTTTACCTGGTGGAGTAATTCAGTAGGTAGCATCCTAAAGTTTCTCTGTTTGGGCCAGTATGGGGAGAAGTATATTGTGTGAGAATAAGTAAAGAGGGCACCTATTGTATAGGGACCTGTAAAGGGGGAACTAACTGTGTGCGGCCAATAAAGAGGGAACTAACTATATGGGGACTAATAAAGGGGGTACTTACTGTATGTGCCAATAAAGGGACAGTATACTGTATGGGGTTCAATAAAGGGGGCAACATACCATGTGGGGATCAGTAAGAGGGATGTTATACAGTGTGGGGGCCAAAAAAAAGGGTTCTGATACCGTGCGAATACCAACAAAGGGGTAATATACCGTATGGGGATGTGGAAGTTAAAAGGTTAAATATTTCTCATTGTTGATTGTAGTTAATTCTTGCCCACTTAAGTTGCCCACTTAAGCTGTCAAAGTCACACGTTTGAACTGGAATTTACTGAACTTTGCTGAAATGTCAAAATATTACCATGTAGGCATTTTATTGGCTTGTTTTGTCTCTTGTTTCCTTGTTTGGTATCAATTATTATATGGATTCACTATGTATTTAGAAATCAAATGGAGTCTATGATGTGCTGATATTTTGGCTAATAGTCTTATCATTATATGTATACATTGGTATTAATTATTTATTATAGGGTGCATGGGTGGTTCAAACTATGACACTCCATCCTGCATATGAATTTTATTTGTTTTTAATTGGATCAGTTTGGGTCCTATTATGTAATAATAAATGATTATATATTTTATCTATATTTTGTGTGGTTGTTGTTTTGGGGTAATATTGTTTCAGTGGATACATATAGGTTACTGGTATATTTTGAATTACATTGGAATTTTGTAGGATTATTGCGCAGAATAGAATATTTACTTCTTTTTTCAGTGTTTGTAAAATGCCTGGCATTTGAAGCATTTAAAAAAAAAAATTTGTGACATTGTGTATATGTGTTTTGTCTTGTGTCATTTTTGAAGTTCTATGGAGAAGCCTATTGAGAAAAAAATGCTACTACCCAATGATTGAATTAAGATACACCTGTGCATGTGATGTGACTAATGGTTAGGTATGCCCAAGCATAAATAGGAATCTCATTTCTATTATTTCCATAAAACCTTAGAAATAATCCATAATTTATTGTTAAACAAATTTAATAACAAAATAAAACATTTTAAAACGCATTAAGAAATGTCAGCCTATACAAAGCATACATGATTGTACACTGCATTAAAAGAAAGGTAACAGTAAAATAAACTATTGTTCATAAGTACAATAAAACATAGTTTACAACATCATAAACTATAAAGCGGGAGGATAATTGCTTTTGTAATGTAACTTCAACAATGAACAATAAAAAGAAGAAATTATGGGGAGAATCATTGCTTTTGGGACTTCTTATCCAGCTTACTCACTGGTTACACAAGCTATGTTGTGCCATTAAAATTAAATTAGATGGTATTAAATAAAAAATACATATTTCACAAGGCTGGGATGATGCAGTTATTTAACATGTTGTAACATGACTTAAGTGGAAGAGCGTGTAAAGTGAAATCACTGCACGCTTACAAGTATGTTAACTTCCTTTTATCTGTTCCAGGCCAATCAATAATAAGAGCTGGCTGCAATGAATCTCTTATGCTATAATTAAAAAGATATGGAGGAGGAAAGGCCATGTTATGCAGACATTTGAGTCCAGTACAAACTTTATAGGCCACTTTGAACACTACTGTAAAGCTATTTTAGAGCCTCAAATGCACAGCTCAACCATATGAACTGTAGGGGGCTAAGGTCTGTACTACAGAGGTATATACACTCCTGTCAGGTAAATTTTGCTGCCCTGTCTGAAAGCAGAGTAGTGTAAAGGGGTAGATGCTGAGCTCTATGATATATAGGTTTATATAATTTGGAGCAGAATTTCTGCGTAAAAATCATAGTAAATCCAAAACTTCTAAGAGATTGTAAGCCCTTGTGGGCAGGCCCTCTATCCCACTGTGCCAGTTGGTCACTGTTAGTATTGTATTTGTTTTGTATATTTTGTGTACTGAATGTAAGCCCACAAATGTAAAGCACCATGGAATTAATGGTATTATATAAATAAATAATGATAATAATAATAATAGAGATAGTGAAAGCCTTGCACATCCTGGTTTTGTCATCCTTCTGTGTACACACACTGATACAGGGAAAGCTGTCAATCACGATGTGTGGGAGGAGTAATCAGGACTCTCACTGTCTCTCCTAGGAGTCCTGTAAGGATTTAGTCGGTTTTTTTCTTATGTATTCTGCTTCAAATAACCTGTATAGCACAGAGCTCAAGTTCTCTCTCTGTCAGAGAATTTCTCGTCTCCGATAGGGCAGCAATAGTCACATGACAATTTACGGGGATTGTGCCAATATGGACACTTATCCCCTATCCACAAGGCAGGGGATAAGTGTCTGATCTCTGGGGGCCCAAACACCAGGTGCCCCATTGAATGGGAGGATGGGGGACTAAAATTCCCCCCTAAAGCCCTTACATGACTGATGCTCCATTCACTTGTGTGGGACTGCGGCCCATGCCAGAGATTATAGTCTTGGCAGCCCCATAAAAGTGAATGGGGACTGGTTACACATGTGCACTGTGCTCCATTCACAAGGAAGTTTCAGGAGGACTTTCAAGTCTCCTATCCTCCTGATAACTAGGGGGACCCAGCGTTCTGGCCCCCAGCAGTCTAACACTTATCTTCTTTCCTGTGGATAGGGGATAAATGTCCATAACGGCACAACCCTTTTAAGCATGATGTTTTAAGCTGGAGTTACAAAGTGATTTTGGTTTTGAGTCCTGTCATGCAAATAATGTCACAGTGTTCCCCTGCGACATCTTCATTAATGTAAGTGAATGGAGTTGCATTGCAACCTTGAGGATACTGAGGACACAACTTCTAGTTGATAAAAATCCTAATAGTTGCATCCTTGGGGTTGCAATGTAACTCAATTCACTAACATTAGTGAAAGAGTTGCAGGGAGACATGGTGATCTTTGATCATGCAATAGCAGCTGTTGCCAAAATCACCTTGTAGCCCCAGCTTAAACATCTTTGTGACTGATCTATAAGCTTTATTTGGCATTATAAAGTTTTATTCAGTGCATGAATATAAGTAGCTCTGTTAACACAGATTTTTTTTTTTTACCATTTATTGGTGCATTTTATTTTTTTAAACTGTTTCTTAGTTCCCTAGTTCCATTTTCTCCTTATGTACTCTCTGTAACTTAGCAAAAATAAAGAGAAGACTAACTAGAGTAATATAGGATGGCAGTAACAGACTACATAGTTTGTTTGTAGTCTGTAACCATGAGGATGAATAGGTCTGCATAGGTCCCATGTACAAAAAAATAAGATCGTTTTAATCAAGACTATTTGCAAAGTTGCATGTATTGTTTTTATATGCATGAAAAAGGCCACTGAAAATTGTTTAAAAATGCATTTAAAATTGATGCTTTAAATATATAAAAATACTGTCAATAATACAAGCTAATTTTGGGAGTGAATGATTCTGGATGATTATAACTCTTTATATCTGAAATACACAGAAATGCAAACAAATTTTCTAAAGGAAGCTGTGCAAGTCAGTAGGTCAGAGGATGGCATAGGAGGTGCAGCTATAGGCTTCAGCAACATATTTCCTTTCTGGTATAAGCTACATTGATCATCAAGGTTAGAAAACATTCTCAAAAGAGTTGCGTGAAAATGTTTTTATACTTTTAAGGAAATCTTGAACTATATCAATGTTGCTACTCCCTTGGGGCTATCAGATATATTAAATGTTAGTATACATTTGCATCTCAGATAATAAATTAACTATGCTACATAAAGAAAGACTTTCAACCTTATCTCATCGCTTTCCAAAAGTTAGTAATAAATTGTATAAGAAGCTATTTCTAATGCCATAATTGGTTTCATCTGGGGTAGCGACCTATCATCATTGAGATCTTCCAAGTCTTATAGAATAATTAAAGTCCACAAGATCTTTGACTTTCTTTGTTGTTTTCTAATGGACTAACCTCATGTTTCCATTTTTAAGTCACACGGTTTTATGTTAACATATTGCTAGAGACTGATGTGATACAAAGAATTTTCCATGGTAACGCTGATGTTTCCCAATACTTGCAAGGTCTGCTTTAATAACAACCCTGATGCTACTTTGGTGTACCTGACTAGTCCACAATGTTGATAAGATATTGATTTTAATATATGCTCTCTGTATTGCAAAATATCCAGTGGAAAATGAACCACATAAGCCAATGAAGCCAATTAATACCATAATAATGTTAAATTATCACTTTTATAAATAAAAGCTATAGACCTATGCATGAAGTAGAGGCTGAAAAACAGATGTTGAGTGACATATGGTAGTGAAAGTAAACAGTACTTCAAAACAATCCTATATATACACATGTGGACAAAATTATTGGTACCCCTCGTTTAATGAATGAAAAACCCACAATGGTCACATAAATAACTTGAATCTGACAAAAGTAATAATATATAAACAATTCTATGAAAATGAACAAATGAAAGTCAGACATTGCTTTTCAACCATGCTTCAACAGAATTTTTTAAAAAAGAAGACTCATGAAACAGGCCTGGACAGAAATGATAGTACCCCTGAAAATAATGTGACCAAAGGGACATATTAAATCAAGGTGTGTCCAGTAATTAGCATCACAGGTGTCTACAATCTTGTAATCAGTCAGTGGGCCTGTATATAGGGCTACAGATACTCACTGTGCTGTTTGGTGACATGGTGAGTACCACACTAAACATGGACCAGAGGAAGCGAAGGAAAGAGTTGTCTCAGGAGCTTATAAAGAAAATTATAGACAAGCATGTTAAAGGTAAAGGTTATAAGACCATCTCCAGGCAGCTTGATGTTCCTGTGACTACAGTTGCACATATTATTCAGAAATTTAAGATCCATGGGACTGCAGCCAACCTCCCTGGACATGGCCGCAAAAGGAAAATTGATGACAAATCAAAGAGGATAATACGAATGGTAACAAAAGAGCCCAGAAAAACTTCTAAAGAGATTAAAGGTGAACTTCAAGCTCAAGGAACATCAGTGTCAGATTGCACCATCCATCATTGTTTGAGCCAAAGTGGACTTCATGGGAGATGACCAAGGAGGACACCATTGTTGAAAACAAATCATAAAAAAGCCAGACTGGAATTTGCCAAACTACATGTTGACAAGCCACAAAGCTTATGAGAGAATGTCCTATTGACAGATGAGACAAAAATCGAAATTTTTGGCAAGGCACATCAGCTCTATGTTCACAGACGGAAAAATGAAGCATATCTTGAAAAGAACTCTGTCCCTACTGTGAAACATGGAGGAGACTCTGTTATGTTCTGGGGCTGCTTTGATGCATCTGGCACAGGGTGTCTTGAATCTGTGCAGGGTACAATGAAATCTCAAGACTATCAAGGGATTCTAGAGAGAAATGTGCTGCCCAGTGTCAGAAAGCTTGGTCTCAGTCGCAGGTCATGGGTCTTGCAACAGGATAATGACCCAAAACACACACAGCTAAAAACACCCAAGAATGGCTAAGAGGAAAACATTGGACTATTCTGAAGTGGTCTTCTATGAGCCCTGACCTAAATCCTATTGAGCATCTTTGGAAGGAGCTGAAACATGCCGTCTGGAAAAGGCACCCTTCAAACCTGAGACAACTGGAGCAGTTTGCTCATGAGGAGTGGGCCAAAATACCTGTTGAGAGGTGCAAAAGTCTCATTGACAGTTACAGGAATCGTTTGATTGCAGTGATTGCCTCAAAAGGTTGTGCAACAAAATATTAAGTTAAGGGAACCATCATTTCTGTCCAGGCCTGTTTCATGAGTTTTCTTTTTTTAAAAATTCTGTTGAAGCATGGTTGAAAAGCAATGTCTGACTTTCATTTGTTCATTTTCATAGAATTTTTATATATTATTACTTTTGTCAGATTCAAGTTATTTCTATGACCATTGTGGGTTTTTCTTTCATTAAACAAGGGGTACCAACAATTTTGTCCACATGTGTATATGGACTTGGCTGAGTTGCATATTATATTATTATACTATTATGTTGGGTTGTCCCATCAGAACTGACAACATCAGGCCCACTTCTAACACTCTCTGGCAAACAGCTGACTTTGCTGAGTATGCTATGGCCTGCCAGCCATTTTGCCTTCAGTGGCCACTACAGGGGATATGTAGTGTTATATGGTGACTATTCAAATGAGAGGTGTTTCTACAGAATGCTTTTCTATTTTGAATCTTAGAGTAGATTTAGTGTAAGGGACCTAATAGGTTGCCATGTCACACTAATAAAAAATATATCCCACTTGCTGCCAACTTATTCTGTATTTGTATGTAGGTATGTAGTTATGTAGGTATTTGTATCCCTAGTCATCACACAAGCACATGTGACCCTGGATGTGACCATAAAGTGGGACTCGGATTCCGCACTCACTTCTACAGTCACCTACTACACTAGGCCACAAAAGAGTGAAGCAACCCCACAATCACATATTCCCACAAATAATAACAAGCCTAAGTGATATTTGCTCTCTTCGGAATTGTGGGGATGTTTAGAGCTAAGAATAACTATTTTAAATTTTGTATTTAATATACACAAATAAGGTACAGTGCTTAACAAAACAAGATGTAATAAAAAGACATATACTGTACATGCAAGCAATATAACATAAAATAGGAAGAAAATAAAATAATTTTCTAGCCTGGCTGGGAACTCAGTAGGAAGTAGTTGGACAGATCTACAGGCAGGGTTGTATCTCCAGTATCAGATACCTGGGCATCCTGACATCAGCACTTTTGGAGGACTCTCATCCAGCTCCCTTCCCAGAACATCCCACCTGTGACTGGGGCATGATAATGACATGTGTTAAATCCAATGAGAATATGCCATAACATGAATACTACATATAGGTATGATATGCCTGGCAAGTGATGCCAAATGCTTTCAATACAGGCATATCAAACATGAAGATTAAATTGTACTCTGTTTATCAGATACATAACTTGGAGTGCTTATTGATGCTCAATGTCCAGATTTTGTAAGTTGCTGACTTTTTTAGGGTTCCCCGTCCATCTTTTGGTGCATTGTTGGTCATAAAACATGAATTCTGGCATACATGTTTTTGAAATGATACTCCTACCTTTGTTCAATATAGATTTCCCTGGTACTTTGCAAAGAGACGCAGACCTGCTGGTTTATGCAAAGACATATTAGTTAGTGGTTTTCTGCCCTGAATTCACATCCTGTTTAACTGATCACTTGCCTCTTGTGGAAGGGATTTGAAATTCCCATACAAATATGACCCACACCAAGACATACCCAGCACAGGGAAAAAATCCCATGGCCAGAAGAAAATTCATAACTAGACACATAGCTCACTCAGAATGATATAGCCATAGTTCATCACATAGGGAATATCAACAGGGGTTGTCTTTAGATGACAGACCTTTAATCTAATTAATTGTTATAGAATGCAAAACAATGGCTCTGTTTTCTCCCAAATCAGTACCACTCTTGTCCTTAGGATATTACTTTTATTGCAGATCATCGTGACTTCTTCGCGTGACTTCATTGTTACATAGTAGATTATTATTATTTATTATTATTATTGTTTATTTACATAGCACCATTAATTCCATGGTGCTTTACATTTGAGGGTTAACATACGGTACACAAGATATACAAAACAGATAATACTAACAGTGACCAACTGGCACAGTGGGATAGAGGGCCCTGCCCGCAAGGGCTTACAATCTATGAGGGAAGAGGGTTAGAGATAAAAGGTGAGGGGAGAGGCTGTTCAGGTGGTGGTATGGAGACAGTAGTGTTATTGGAGGTTGAAGGCCTAACTGAATAGGTGAGTCTTCAGGTCCTTCTTGAAGCTTGTGACTGTGGGGGTCAGTCTTATGTGTCTTGGTAATGAGTTCCAGAGTATGGGGGATGCCCGGGAGAAGTCTTGGAGACGGTTGTGTGAAGAGCGGATAAGAGCAGAGCGGAGTAGGAAGTCTTTGGAGGATCGCAGGTTACGTGTGGGCAGGTAGCGGGAGATTAGGTCGGAGATATATGGAGGGGACAGGTTGTGGATGGCTTTGTATGTCAGCATTATTAATTTGAACTCTATTCGCTGGGCAACGGGTAGCCAGTGAAGGGATTGGCAGAGGGCAGTGGCCGATAAAGAACGGGGGGAGAGGTGTATTAAGCGAGCAGCACAGTTTAAGGTGGACTGGAGGGGGACAAGAGTGTTAGCTGGGAGGCCATGGAGAAGGGTGTTACAGTAGTCAAAGCGGGATATAATGAGGGCATGGACTAGAATCTTTGTAGTTTCAGGGGTGAGGAGGGAGTGGATTCGATGGATGTTCTTGAGTTGGAGGCGGCAGGAGGTGTTGAGGGTTTGGATGTGCGGCTTGAAGGATAGGTCGGAGTCTAAGGTTATCCCAAGGCAGCGGGCTCGTGGGACTAGGGTGAGTGTGGTTCCATTAATTTTGATAGATGGGTCAGGTTTGGGGGTCGTGCGAGGAGGGGTGAAGATTATGAACTCCGTTTTCTCCATGTTGAGTTTGAGAAAGCTGGAGGAGAGAAAGGAGGCTACGGCTGCTAGACACTCTGGAACTCTGGACAACAGGGAGGTAATGTCTGGTCCAGAGAGATATATTTGGGTGTCGTCAGCATAAAAATGGTAATGGAAACCATGGGATTCTATGAGTTGGCCAAGGCCGAGGGTGTAGATGGAGAACAGGAGGGGTCCTAGAATGGAGCCTTGGGGGACACTTACAGAAAGAGGGCGTGGCAGGGAGGTGGTGTGTGAGTGGGAAGGTGGGATGAGGTTGGATAAAGACATTGATCCATCAAGTCCAACCTATAACCCTACAGTGTTGATCCTGAGGAAGGCAATCTGTTTTATTCAGTTTCTGTACATAGTCACTGAGATTTATGGTCTTATCACACTGACCAATCCAGAGGAGTGGCAGCTGATGACAAACACATCAATTGGTGCTATTTTTCATGAGCCTAATTATCCAGGCCGATGCAAGATGAACGGGGGAGGAACGATCACCACTGCAATTGCTCCTCCTTCATTCAGCTACAATGATTATTTCAAGCACATCTATGTTTACACAGGAGGAAGTACTGCCGATAATCTACATCTTTGAGTGTGCTGCCACATGGTGTTCTGAATGCTGTCATACCTACAATCAACGCTGGAGCTCCGAAGTTTTCACTTACACATTTAGTAATTACAGGATATTTGCCATTGCTGGCAGTATGGTTTTGCTGTAGTGGGAAATAGTCTGTACCTGGTTGGTGATTCACTTATTTATAGGGAAAAGCACTGGCAGCCACAGCAACGAATGCCGCTATGCTGCTACCTACAGAAGTATTCTGACGACTCTGCAATAGTAGGCCTCATCACAGATGATGATGACAGGGAGTACAGAGAACTGAACCGGGATTTTGTGGACTGGTGCCAGCGGAACCACCTGAAGATTAACGCGGGAAAGACCAAGGAGATGGTAGTGGACTTCCGTAAATGCAGATGCCCTCCTAAACCAGTAGACATCCTGGGGACGGGCATCAAGATTGTGAACACCTATAAGTACCTGGGTTTGCTCCTTAATAATAAGCTGGACTGGGCAGATCACATGGAGGTCCTGTACAGGAAGGTCCACAGCAGGCTCTACCTGCTTAGGAAGCTGAGAGCCTTTGGAATCCGGGGGGCACTTCTTAGGACTTTCTTCAACTCGGTAGTGGCATCAGCCATCTTCTTTGGAGTGGCCTGCTGGGGGAGCAGTATATCAACTAGGGACAGAAATAAACTTGACAAGCTGATTAGAAGGGCCAGCTCTGTCTTGGGGAGCCCACTGGACCCAGTGCAGGTGGTGGGTGACAGAAGGATACTGTCCGTGGTGAGCTCCATGCGGAAGAAGAAGTCCCATCCCATGCATGAGACCGTGATTGCGCTGGGCAGTACTGTCAGTGACCGACTGCTCCACCCTAAGTGTGAGAAGGAGCGCTATCGGAAGTCTTTCCTCCCCACCGTGGTTAGGCTGTACAACCAACACCGACCTAAGCAGAGATTAGGCCATACAGAGAACTGAAATATCTTTCTGCCTGTTAAATCCGCCCCCCCCCCCGCTACTTCCTATCTGTCTGTCTACTATCAATGTAATGCCTCTTACCTTGGAACATTCCTGTACATGTTGTATTTGTATTTGTATCTGCTTATCTTTGCTGCTGTAACACACTGAATTTCCCCATTGTGGGACTATTAAAGGACTATTATTATTATTATTATTATGACCACGTTTGTAAAAAAAAAAACGTGTATCAGTAACCTTATTCTGCATAAAATATGCAGCCAGCTGGACGATCAGTGTTTGCTGTTTGTTGACTGTCTGGCAGCACATTTAGACAGGACATTTATTGGAAATGGGCATTCCTAGGAATGTTTGTTCCTATTTACTGCTTTGGTCATTGTGCCATTTGATAGATCCTTAGGTAACTGTAGATATGAAGTATTTGAGAGCTGTTGCAGAACAGTCTAGAGTTAAATGAGAGTCATATGTTATATGTATCAGAACTCAGTAATGCATTCACATTTTGGTTGCTGTTAAAATGAGTTAAGTAAGTTGTCTGTACTCCCTTAGAAAATTCTGAACAATTAGAGGGAAATTCTCCATTTGTGGAGATTGGCCACAAAGACAATCTCTAAGGCTATGATCACACCTGCGCCTGGTCTCCGTTTGGGGATTCTGTCCCTGAATCCACTTGAACGGACTTTTCTCTCCACATTTTTTAGGCGGAAACTGGGCGGAAACCCAGAGGACCCCATTATAGTCTATGGGGTCCACGGGTTTCAGTGAGTAAACGCTTTTTAAGCGGATTGGGTTTTTGTTTTTTGGGTCCCCAAGCAGACCTGAAGAACGCAGGTGTGAACCTAGCGTTAAGGTTACACGCATTCATGTTTCATTTCACCTGTAACACTGTAGGGAAATTAAAGAGCTTCTGAAGGGCTAGATAAAATGATCTACTTGCTTTTCAGAAGCAACACTACTCTTCTCCATGGACTATATGTAGGATTGCAGCTCAGCTTTGTTGAATGAAAATGAAGTGCAATACAAGATATAGCCAGGACAAGAGAGACAGTGTTTCTGGAAAAAAACTGATCTTGTATAATTCCTTTAATCACTTCATGTTGAAGTCCCCCACAGATTTCAGCACTAGAATACTCCATTATCAACTTATTTTAGTGGATTAAAACATCTTTAAGGCTGAGGCCCCACATTGCGGAAACGCAGTGTTTTTTGTTGCAGATTTTGCTACGTTTATTTTATGCAAAATCAGGAGTGGATTGAGCAGAATGTAGAAATATAAGTATTTCCTATATATTTCCCATTCATTTTGTAGCCATTCTTGGCTTTGGCTAAAAAAAACGCAAAAAAATCCAAAACAAAAAAAAAAAAAGCTGCTTTTCCATAATGTGGGGCCCCAGCCTAAGAATACAATATTGCCTTAGCTGTACTGATATAATGTACTACTATGATTTCTGTTGTCTACATGTTCCACAACTTTGCTTGTATACAATGAACAAGAAGAGCTTGGTGAGAGATTCAAACTCATTACCCTGCAGAACTGTCAATGTATTTCTGGATGAGAATACATTATATGACAAGATAAATGTGCATGAGCGAATTTCCTCACGTCTGTATGTAGATTGTGTTTTATGTTGGTATAAACCATAAATTTGTGTTTAATGTTGGATGTACATTTTTAAACTTGTGCAAACCTTTACATTCCCAGTATCATATTTTTATGCATTTTTAGATATTTTTCTCAAAAAAAAGGATCCATTTGATAAATCGCCCATAATAATGCTTATGAAATTATTCAAGTTAAATAAAAACATTATGAAAGGGGTAGACTCAACCTATCTGTGAACTTTTACAGTATTTGTGAAACGACTTAGAAATCATAGAGTCCAAGGCTCAGTATGTTTAAAATGGCTTACAGTTCTATCTAAATTGTTTATTTAGCCGTGCTGCACACACTCAGGCTGAACTACTGGCCCCGCAATTATGAATATCTTCTGCTTTGGTTACATAGTGATGGCATCCTCTCTTTGAATTCTGCGTGCAGATAAAAAATATCTAAAGGTCAAGAGGGTGGGAGGCTATAAATGAAGGAAAAGAAGCGTTATCTATAATGCCGTGTTAAAAGCTAAAGCCTGCAAAAATCAACATGATATGCACACAACTGAACAGTATGAATAACTAAAGCCAGATTTTTTCAGGATGGAATTTTAATTGCCACCGCTAGTTACCATGCAAGTTTCAGTATAATTTATCTACAACCAGCCATTGGAAGCTGAATATTTTACACGTACTATAACATTAACTATACGTTACATAATAATACATATAAACTTTAAGAAGAGAACTATTAGGTTGGGATGGAAACAAACAGATTAGTAACAAAATAATTATAACTAGAGATGGGCGAACTTCTCAGGATTCTTTCGGGTATAGGTGGCTTGGGTTCTAGATTTGTTTCAGGTTGAATAAGTTCAGTACGAACATCACATCTTAAATTGGCTTAAAACATAGTGTAGGGCTGGGGCCCCATGTGGTGTAAACGCTGCGGTTTGGCCACTGCGGAAATGCCGCGGAAATAAACACGGTGTTTTACAGTCACTGCAAGGTGGATGGGATTCTAGCAAATCCCATTCACAACTTGCGGAAAAATACACGCAGCACACATGCTGCGATTTCCAAAAACGTCACGGTATTCTGTGAAAAGCACTGTGGGAAAAACCGCAATGTGTTGCCCCACGTTTTTTCCCACAGTGCTTTTTTGCTGCGGGCCAGTACGTGGGGCCTTAGCCTAGAACACTCTTAGGGCTCCTAGGAACCTATCTATCTATTTTCTAGCATACTAAGGCAAACACAGCAGAAGTTATGTCAAAGTGAAAGTGACATTATTATACTCTGGGGTCTCTTCAGAAGCCAGATTATAATAGGTGAACGTCTAGGTGAGGTGCCCAAATAAAAAAATATTTATACTCACCTTCCCTTACCTCTTTTGGGCCTCCTTGCAGCATCCGGCACTCTCTCTTATCCTCCTTGGTGATGTCATGTCCCCAGAGTCAGGCTTGAACGGTGCCCATGGAAGCATGATGTCACCAGGAGAGCACCAGATGCCAGAATTGAGTATGAATTTTTTTTTTTTTTTACCTCTCCTGGGTCTCCTCCTATTATACTCTGGGGTCTGTATAATTTACCTATCAGTATATTTTCTGGCATATGGGCGGAAACCAGAGAACCAGAGGAATCCCAATAAACACAAGGAGAACATAGAAACTCCATGCAGATGTTATCCCTTATTGATGGCTCAGATGGGGCTAGAAGAATGGAGCTGGTCTTTCTCTGATCAATATTCTGCCACTTCCTGTTAGCCCATCACACTTTTAGGTCAATTGAGCATCTTACCAGACATGATGACCCCAAGACATAATCATAACATAAATCTGTCCTGTCTGTGTGTTTAAGAAATAAGACACTGTACACATTGGATACTACATTTAGGACTGTCAGGCATCTCTGTTTGCATGCTCCTACAGAAAAGGATGTCAGTCATTAAATAGAACCACCCAATAGACTCCTCAACCTATAATAAAAATTTTCCCATAAAACTATATCAATCTGATCAGATATTCTATCTGTATAACATCATGTTGGTAGATTAAACAGCAAGTTTATGGTGACAGGTTTCCTTTAAGTAAATTCTATCAATGTTTATAAAAAATATTCCATATTTTTTAATTTCCATATTTTTTCAATACAGTCTTATATTCATAAAATATACAGTGACATATACAGTACAATCACTATAAAATATAAGAACAGTGTTCCCCAACTAGTGGACAGTATGATATCTACCACAACATAATCTGTCATTCTTACTGCTCATCCATATACCTACTCAAATTATAGTTAAACATTTTTACTAGCATCTTTGTTTTTAGTTAATGCCTATGAATTTGATAAAGTCTTGGTGATTTGAAGGGGTATTTGCACTACTGTAATGCTGATGGACTATTCTTAGGACAGGCCATCAATATCTGATTGTTGGATGTCTGACTCTAGTTCTGAGCTATAGAACCAGGAACAGTCTCAGTCAAATTTATGGTGCTGTGCCAGGTAAACAATGATAAGGGAAGCATCACAGTCCTTACATTTAGGACTCCTTCCCCACCAATCAAATACTGATGGCCAATCCTAAGGACAGGCCCCAGAAAAACTATTTCCCTGTTGTGTGCATGAGGCCTAAGTCTTCTTCATTCCTCTGTAACACCTTCATGGGACCGAGGTCCATCTTTCTTGACAAACGTTTGACAGTGCTTGTCATATTTATCCATTATCTGCATCCATACATTTTCATTTTTCTGAGGACCCAGCTGGTTCTTTGCAGATTTATTGTAATATAAAGGTTACCTCTCTAATTTCCTCTACAGTTCAGCTCTCACCTTTTCCATAAAGTTTGATTTTACCAGATGAGTAGCAGTTGGTAAAAGTCAGAGGCTGCTGGGCCCCAGTGCAGAATCTGTAATTGGGCCCCTACTTATCTTGTGCCATTTTGAATGGTGGTATATTTTACGTGGTGGAGGAACCTTTGGTGCCTTATCAGGGTCCAGGTCCCGGCAATAACTGCTACTACTACATCTCCTGCGCCCATGGTAAGAGTGTCCTTGTACACCTATTCATGAGCCTATGTGCTGCTACACAATGCTCCCTGTGCTTTGAGTCTGTGTGGGGAATGACAATGTCATTGTCATTGTCATTGCTGTCATGGCCTTGTGTGATTCTGTGATCCAGCAGATACAGTGGGTACGGAAAGTATTCAGACCCCTTTAAATGTTTCACTCTTTGTTTCATTGCAGCCATTTGCTAAAAGCAAAAAAGTTCATTTTATTTCTCATTAATGTACACTCAGCACCCCATCTTGACAGAAAAAAAAACAGAAATGCAGATATTTTTGCAAATGTATTAAAAAAGAAAAACTGAAATATCACATGGTCAGCTTTGCCGTTACTTGGAGAATATCCTGGAGACAACATATGTCTCTCTTGCTAACTTTGCTTACCAATTTCTTGCCTTCATTTTGTTTGTATTACACCAGAAACATCTCTCACTAAACAGTAGTCTCTTGGAAAAAAGCAGCTTTAGCAACTTCCACTTAAAATTCCTCAGAGCAGGAAGATTAGGGAATTTAGAATTAAATTATATTGAGATTGCTCATTGGATCGCTTCATTCTTTTTCAATGTGTACAGACTACAGCAGAAGAAAATTTGTTGTCTCCTTTGACATAAAGGGCCTTTAGATAACAAGGCTCATCAAGTCACAGCATGGCACTCGAAGACATCTGGAACCAGTAAGCAGGTTAAAAGCATTCATTTCAGTGAGCAGACTACAACATTCTTTACTCACTTATTGGTCTCCACAGTGGCACATGAAGGCTTAGATGTGAACAGAAGTCAACTACACAAAAGAGACATAGTGGGATGAGTTTCTTCTTTTCAGTTATTTCTAATTTTCTTCACTTTTTTGAGGATATTAGTAATGAAATTCTATGACTATTATAACTTCCTCCCTTATTTATTTATGTAATGTTTCCTATATAGCACCAGTAAATTCTCCACCAGTATATACTGGTCATGTACGCTAGTCTCTGTCCCCAGTGGGCCTCAGAATTCCCTATCTCATATATGCAAGATGGATGATCTCATAGTAAAACAACTAACCTTTAGTATGCTTTTGCAGTGTAGAAGGAAAACCAATAACCTGGAAAAAACCCACACAAACACAGGGAGGACATACAAATGTCATGCAAATGTCCCTTTGGCTGCATTTGAATCTAGAACCCCAGTACTGAAAGGCAACAGTAATAATCACTGTTTCCTTTCCATGAGCCACGGTCATGATTCACGGCCATGGCAACCAGTGAACAGATTACATAGACTTCCATGGACTATTTAAAATAGAGTCTAATCTAAGGCACTACCTGTGGCTTGTGAATAGTGACTTTGTTCCTTACTCTGACCCAGACCTTAGCCTTGATATAGATGCAATATAGATTCTATATGAACCATAATTGTGAAGTGTAGCATATCTGTATTCTGCATGTGAAGCCATACAACAAATACTCGTCTGGATGTTTATAATTGTTGTCCTGGAATACAACAGAGGCTTCCTGTGTTCTCTGTTTTGGATAAAATTGGATCTGGTTAGCATTACAGTATACAGTCATATGAAAAAGTTTGGGCACCCTATTAATCTTAATCATTTTTAGTTCTAAATATTTGGGTGTTTGCAACAGCCATTTCAATTTGATATATCTAATAACTGATGGACACAGTAATATTTCAGGTTGAATGAGGTTTATTGTACTAACAGAAAATGTGCAATATGCATTAAAGCAAAATTTGACCGGTGCAAAATTTGGGTACCCTTATCATTTTATTGATTTGAATACTCCTAACTACTTTTTACTGACTTACTGAAGCACAAAATTGGTTTTGTAACCTCACTGAGCTTTGAACTTCTAGCCAGGTGTATCCAATCATGAGAAAAGGTATTTAAGGTGGCCAATTGCAGTTGTTCTCCTATTTGAATCTCCTCTGAAGAGTGGCATCATGGGCTCCTCAACAACTCTCATGATCTGAAAACAAAGATTGTTCAACATAGTTGTTCAGGGGAAGGATACAAAAGTTGTCTCAGAGTTTAACCTGTCAGTTTCCACTGTGAGGAACATAGTAGGAATGGAAGACCACAGGGACAGTTCTTGTTAAGCCCAGAAGTGGCAGGCCAAGAAAAATATCAGAAAAGCAGAGAGAGAATGGTGAGAACAGTCAAGGACAATCCACGACCACCTCAAGAGCTGCAGCATCATCTTGCTGCAGATGGTGTCACTGTGCATCAGTCAACAATACCCCCCCCTCTGCACACAGCTGTGTGGTTTTGTGGGGGGGGTGGTTTTCGTTTTTTTCGGCGCCCCCCCCCCACCCGCCCCCCGGGGGGTGTGCAAACCCCTTTTTGGCCAGCCCCTTTTTTTTTTGGGGGGGGTTCTTTTGGGTTGTTGAACAAAGTTTGGTTTTTTTGTTCTTACAA
This sequence comes from Leptodactylus fallax, assembly GCA_947044405.1. Classification (NCBI taxonomy): domain Eukaryota; kingdom Metazoa; phylum Chordata; class Amphibia; order Anura; family Leptodactylidae; genus Leptodactylus; species Leptodactylus fallax. The sequence goes on along the minus strand of CAMRHE010000108.1, from coordinate 5,431,642 downwards.
AAGGCGTTATGCATGGCGCAAAACACAGCATTCCAAGAAAAACACTTGCTACCCACTGTATTTGGTGGAGGTTCCATCATGCTTTGGGGCTGTGTGGCCAATGCCGGCAGCGGGAATCTTGTTAAGTTGAGGGTCGCATGGATTCAACTCGTATCAGCAGATTCTTGAGAATATGTACAAGAATCAGTGACAATTTGGTTACGCCGGGAATGATATTTCAGCAGACAATGATCCTAAACACAGCTCCAAATCTCCTCAGGCTTTCTTGCAGGGGAACAATTACATTGTTTTGGATTGGCCATCCCGTCCGCAGACCTGAATTCATTGAACATCTGTGGGATAATTTGAGCGGGCTGTCCATGCTCGGCGACCATCAACTTAACTGACTGGAATTGTTTTGTAAGAGGATGGTCAAATACCTTCATCCAGGATCCAGGACTGATTAAGCTACAGGAAGCACTAGAGGCTGTTATTTTTGCAAGGAGGATCTACTAAATATTATGTCACTTTTCTGTTGAGGTGCCCAAACTTTTGCACCGGTCAAATTTTGGTTTAATGCATATTGCACATTTTCTGTTAGTACAATAAACCTCATTTCAATCCTGAAATATTACTGTGTCCATCAGTTATTAGATATATCAATTGAAATGGCTGTTGCAAACACCCAAATTTTGAACTAATGTTGAGATTAATGGGGGTGCCCAAACTTTTTCATATGACTGTAAATATTTTGAATACATCAAACATGAACATAACCCCTATCTATCTTTCTGCAAGACTGGGTTCTGGTGACAGACTCCCTTTATATAGAACCTTTCACCACCTCCACCAACTCCAGTTCTTTGCATCCTTTACTATGTGCCTATCAACTGATTCCAGCACAGTCAGAATTTTTTCTATAACCCCCAACATTTCTGAGCAGTCAGTGGAGTTAGTTTTAGTGTTTGATATGCTAATTAGGTTGTCTACTGTCAAGTGGGTGGTCTTGGGTCAGAGCAGACAAGGGGATGTGACTCTGATCTCTGACACTGTCTACCTTTGGTTGCATCCCTGAATCATGCCAATTTTCCCAAACCATCAAAAAATAGGATATGTCCTACTTTGTCCGTTATAATCAGATCCGTCAATAGATTCAAGTCTATAAGTCTATAAGGGATCAGTGAAAATAGATGCCCCACTGACGCAAAAGAGTTGTGAAAAAATAGACCGTTTTTCCGTTTTTTGCTGCCATCTTTTTCAGCGTTTGTATGAATGTAGCGTAAGGGATGCAAATCACTGAAACTCATGGAAGTAGTGAAAAGTCCTCTTTAAGAAATGTGCTCATTTCATTTTATTTCAGTCATTCTGTATTAACTGAACATGTTATAATAAAAATTAACTACATTTATTGGTCTGGTCAAGAGCCACTGTTACCTTATATAACTGTAGGTGGAAAGAAAGTAAAATATTTCATTTTTTCAATGGGTTTACTAAGATATTGCTTGCTGTTAAATGAAAAGGGTTATACTATTGCCTGCAGTGACCTACATTAAAATGTAATTTGGAAGTGATGTTACAGAGAAGATTGTTCTCACTTTTGACTTGTCAAGGTAGTTCCTTGTACACTTGGATTCAAGTTCAATCAAATAATCAAATCCCCCTTTCAACCTGGAGAGCAAACACGTCCTTATGGTATTCCCTGAAACAATCTAACAAATTTGTTTATTCTACTTGGCAAGGCTTATAACACGTATAGCCCAATTATCATAAATAATTTGCTTCCCGTAGAAGAGCTTTGATGTTCTCCACACACATCAGCCCCAGTATTGAGGGGAAAACTGCCATCAGTTGCTGCTAAATACATCTCTATGAGACAGAGGGAAAGGTAAATTGACTGGAAGGTTTCATGAATACAGTTGTAAATATTTGAAATGTTGGCTTATATTTGCCATGTCTTCATTTGTCAGTATTTTGTAATTAAAAAGTCCCTTACTTGGAAGCAATACAGTCTACACTTGTTACTCTTTCCCTGAAATGTCATGATGTCATATGCAGGATCTAATAAACTCCTGTTCATTGTCCTGCTAGTACCTGGGCTGAATCCCATGTTCATATACAAACATATTCTTCTCAAATGAACTATGAAGCAATAGGATATACGTTAAAGAAGTAAAAATGGAGATGTTTTTAAGGGTACTAGCAAACATGTATGTCGCTAAGAACGCCATAAGGCTGGGACAATTTACAGTACCTGCAAAATGGTTGGGATTCTAGATAATCCCATCCACACATTGCAGAAAAATATTCACAGTGGACATGCTCCGATTTCAAAAACCGTAGCATTTTTGTAAATCGCAGCATGTCAATTCTACTTACGGAAATGCTGACATTTTCTGTATAGGTATAATTGAAGCAGAAAGTCAGCAGAGGAAAAACGCTGCTGGAAAAACCGAGGTGGAAACTCTTTTTGGCTGCAAGTCACTACGTGTGGCCTCAGCCTGAGGTCGGAAATTCCACTTACCAGATGGAGGAGTAGGAGAAAACCAGGTACCCCTGTAGCCCCCTAGGTCCAGAACAGCAGTATATAATCATTTGCCCATTAACTATCTTGCCTGTAAGCAGGAAATAGTTTTATTTTACTCAAACAATACTAAACTCATTTTGGGGCTACAGTGGGTCTACCTCTCCTTTAGGAATATATAAAGACATCATACATTACTCTCCTCCTTCTTTTATTACTTATAGGAGTTCCCCAAATATTTTTGGAGATTTTACAGAGCTAGGATAATTCTAGTTGAAAAGCTACTTGTACTTCTGTCCAGCTTTCATTTTTTTGCCTATATAACCATAGATCACAGAAATAGGTATAAGCATTGGGTGCATTGGATGCAGTAGCATAAAAATAACTGTAGATGAGTTCTCTGTGACAGATAATGCATTTGGGCCCAGCTACACTACTGGGTACATGAAAACATATCTGAGCAGGAAGGCCATTTACAGAGTCTTCATGTTCAGTATAACAAGAAATTGCCTTACAATATCTCAATTAGTCCCAGTCTTTATTTTACGATGAATGTTCATATATAACGTGCTTTAAAGGGAGTCACTAGTACCCAGCATATCAACCCAGCCCCACAGATAGATAGGTCAGGATCACCTGAATCAAACAGTGTTTTACCCTTGTGAATCGGCATATACAAATGATCTCTATGGAGCAATGAGAGTTTTGCTGCTTAAGTTTTTGGAGCAATGGCAACACGCTTATTTGCATCTTGACAAAAATGACAATATCTCAGCAACAGAGGCTCCTATTCCCAAGGCGAAAATACTGTTAGGTTAGGGTTACCTGAATCAATCTATTTGCGGGGTTCTGGTGACAGACTCCCTTTAAATGTGTTTAAATGTAATTTATTTGTATTTAGAGCAATAGCCACCAAGCTGCTAAAGACATCACAGGGATCATGACAGTGGTATGGCATACATTTTACACCAACTGTACATTGATATCATAGGCATGACCTATTTTTTACATCCATTTAAAAACTGGACTGTCTAGTAATATATTACTCACATGGCATTTATTCATTTGTTCTCTACCCTACCCTAACCTAGCTTAATTCACAATTTATTATACAGCATATATTTATATTTAGATATATATATCTGGTGCATATGCCATACTCCACATTTGTTAAGTGTTTAAGGCTGAGGCCCCACGTTGCGGAAACACAGATTTTTTTGTTGCAGATTTTGCTGCAGTTTTTTGAGCCAAAGCCAAGAATGGCTACAAAAGGAATGGTAAATATATAGGAAGTTCTTATACTTCTACCCTCTGCTCAATCTCCACTCCTCCATGACCAGCTGTCTGTTGGATTATTCCCAGATTTCCCTTACTTTTCTTTCAAAATCATCCATTAATTTATATGGAGTTACTTTCCAGAATGTGGTTCCTATTTTTCTCCAGCGAGGTATAATTGTTGGTAATGTTGAATTTTTCAATGTATGATATTTTTTGTTCTCCCTAGAGGTGTCTGGAAGTGTCTTAGGCTAGTTGCAGACGACCGTGTGTATTTTGAGGTCAGCAAACTACTATTTAGTCTTCAGTTTTTGTGTACAGAGTGTCTTCAGTGTGTCTTCAGGGTTTCTTCAGCATCAGTGAAGTATGTCCGCAAAAACGGACAGTGTGTCTTCAGTGTACCATCAGTGTGTGATCCTAGTTTGCGGATCCACCATAAAAAAACACAGGAGACATCTAATGATATCCCTAGCTTGTCCGCGAAAACTGACAGCACACTGATGACACACAGAGTACATCCGTGTGCCGTCCTTGGTTTTTAGTCTCCCATAGGCTTCTATGAGCGAGTCCGTTCCGCAAAAACTGAACAGAATAGGACATGTTCTATCTGATGCGGCGCGGAATCACGGCTCGCACACTAATCAGTGAAAAACATGGTCGTGTGCATGTGCCCATAGAAATGAATGGGTCAGTGTGCAATACGCAAAAAACATGGATAGCTCACGGATCTCGCCCACGGTCATCTGCAAGAGGCCTTACTCCGATTTTCTCACTAAAAACAAAGAGTGCACGTGTAGGGGGGAGTTGGAAAGATCATTCATTAAGGCTGAGGCCCTACATTGCAGAAACACAGCATTTTTTTGTTGCAGATTTTGCTGTCGTTTTTTGAGCCAAAGTCAGGAGTGGATTTAACAGAAGGGAAACATCTAGGTGCTTCCTTTATTGTCCATTCTTTTTCAAGCCACTCTTGACTTGGTTCAAAAAAATGCAGCAAAATCTGCAACAAAAAGTGCTGCATTTCCACAGCATGGGGCCTTAGCCCTAGGCTGCAGCAAAAGCAATGCAGGAAAAACCGTGTTGGCAATGCATCGTGTTTTTTCCCCGCATCGCTTTTCACAGAAAGTCCGCAGAGGCTTCCTCTGCAGACTTTCTACTTACGTTATACCTATAGGGAAACCACTGGCGTTTCTGTAGGTATAATTGACCTGCTGCAATTTCCAAAACTGCGATGGCTTTGGAAATTGCAGCGTGTTTCTTTGCAGGAACTGAAAAATTATGCAGCTTTTGCTGCGGCGTTTTCGTCGCAAATCAAACCACGGCATTTGTGCCACGTGTGGCCCCGGCCTAAAACTGTAATGGCATCTTAAACCTTAATTAGTTGTAGATTAAAAGTAGAACATGCTAATAAAAGGAATAAGAAGCTGGGATTACCCACTAGTGCACCAACAGTATTGTGAGGCATTCTGTATTTCTCAGTAAAGCTCTTTAACATGTTCTTCTCCTGTGCTGTACATATATGTTTCAGTAGAGAGGTCATTCCCTTAAACTGCCATACATGTACCGTGCAGGTATAATGAAGGCTCAGGCGGTGACCCTGCAACATCTGCAACAGTGGTCAGCTTGTCCTGCAAAGAAGAAGCTCTAACACAGTTTAGCTGAAAAATAATAATGTTATGGCTCTTGGAAACTGAAAAAAAAAACTTTTTTTTTTTTTAAAAAGGGTTTTTAAAGTGGCAAAACATAAAAAAAATTGAAAACTTGGTATTGTTGTTGTCATACTGACTCACAGAAAAAAGATAATATTTTATTTCTACAGTGAACAGTACAACATTTAGAATGAGGAAAAACAATGGTGGAATTGCTACTTTTTTGTATGTACATCAAAAGGGTAGAATTGCAAATAATGGCTCATTCCATGAACTCATATGACTATTTTAACGAAACAAGAACGTTATGGCTTTCAGAATGGGAAGATGAAATAAGGGGAAAAAAAATCACAGCATTCTTGAAGGTCCAAGAGCACTGTCCCTAAATGGAATGTGTCATGATTAAATTACCTAAAAAAAAAATATGCTGATACTTCCTGTTTTCTGAAGGTCTCTTTTCAGAAACCATATTATTATCATCACAGGCAGAACTACAATGACAGATAATACCTATAAATAGATAACATAGGATCCTCCATTGACAATAAGTGATGGTCACAGCTCATCTACTTGCCTTCTCTGCACAAGGAACTCTGCACAGAATATGTCTAGAACTCTTCCATAGACCTCAATCACCACTGTGACTGTGATCCATGTGGCTGCTGTAAAGCATATCTTTATGTTAATAGCAGTACAGACAAAATGTTTTCCCCACTAGTCATGTCCAGAAAATATAACAAGATATATGAAAAATTAGAATATTTTGACTTTTAATTTACTAGTGTGCAAAAAAAGCATTCTGAACATGAACTGAATCACTTGCAGGTCTTTATCAGTCAGAATTGATGATGCTGGTCCAATAATTATAACCATAGTACTAGAACTCTCACAGGAGTCCTAAGGCTCAGGAGTGCTAAGACTACATGGAGATATTTTACAACAAAACTTTTAGAAGGGTCACCAGAAATTATAAATGATCCTGGTATTCACACTAAACAGATGTAATCTACAGCACCAACACAGGGAAAATAAAATATTACATGGTGCCTAGCTAACTGATGAATGTCCTGAACTTCTTTAATAATTTAGAAGGCCAAAGGCCAGGGCCCTACGTTGCGAAAACATTATCTGCAAAGTGGATGGGATTCTGGCTAAACCCATCCACACATTGCAGAATAAAAAAATCTGCAGAGGAAATGCTGCGGTTTCAAAAATCATGTGTTTTTCTAAATCACAGCATGTTATTTATACCTGTGGAAAAGCTGGTATTTTCCCTACAGGTATAATAGAAGCAGAAAGTCCACTTTCTAAGTGAAAAATCCTGATGAAAAAAAAACGTGATGCGTTTCCACTGCGTTTTTTCCGCAGTGTTTTTTTCGCTGTAGCTCGCTACGTGTGGCCTTAGCCTAAAAGGGTAGTTTTATTAAGTTTTCTAAATTTGATGTCCACAAGAAGAAATGAAGGTAGAGCTCTGGTTGCGTTGGGTTACAAATCTAGTGATTTTGTTAAAGTTTTGATAAATGAGTCATATAGATTTTCAAAACGAATAAAACTACCCTGTTTCGCATAACCCACAAATATTGTGCAAATTGAATAGCCTCAATAGTTCATTGATTTGCAGTAGTATTTACATCTCTGCATACAGTAAGCATATTAAAGTACTTATTTGTAATATTTATCTGACAGGGAAGTTGTTATTAAAGTCAGAGGGTGCTCCCTTATTTACGTGACCCCTATGCAACTGCACAGGTTGCATGTATGTTATGCCTCCCCTCACCCAGGAAATATAATTTCATTCTATAATAATTCATTTATTTGCAGTAGCATTGCATACAGTAAGCATGTTAATGTACTTATTTGTAATATTCATCTGACAGCGAATACGTCATAGGAAGTTGTTATTAAAGTGAGAGGGTGCTCCCTCATCCACTTGACCCCTACACAGCTGCACAGGTTGCATGTGTGTTATGCCTCCCCTCACCCAGGAAATATAATTTTTTTCTATAATAATTCATTGATTTGCAGTAGTATTTACTTCTGTGCATACATCAAACACGTTAAACTACTTACTTGTAATATTTATCAAACAGAGAACATTTCAATAAAAAATGCAAGTCTAATGACACACCTCTTATGCTTATTGTAGACAAGAAGGTGGCTGTTTACCAATGGCTGGAGTCCAATTAGAACTGTTTTTATTCTTTCCTGAGTTAAAACCACAGAACCTAAATATTCAAAATCAACATAAACAAAGCCATTCAATGAAGTCATTATTGTAATTACATTTCAGCTCATATCATGGAGTCGTTCTGTCTAGATGTAGCGACTTGTTCATCACACAACTGAAGAAAGAGACGTTTTGTCAATAACTATGTTGCAAAATGACACAAGAGAAAAAAAAATTAAAACCAGAGTGCCAAGTAAATGTAGAAATGCCCAGAGCATTCTTGGTTTGAGTTGATTTTTTCAATTAACTCGTATTGTTAATGTGCCCCATATGATTTTCTTTAGAGATTATGAACTTCCTTTCTTTTACAAATTAAATGAGCAAAATTGACTGATTTCCTGTTATCACACAAATTAAATAAGGAAAACTACCATCACATATTCTATTCCTTTGCCTCTTTGTAGTACTAATACATTTTTTATTTTATTCAAACTTTAATACTATATATACTGATTTATATACTTTTGCTTTACATCATCTTTTTCTAATGGGTTTTGCATTTTTTTTCAACTCCCAATGTTACACAGTTCTCAATAGTAGCAGAAAATAGAACATCTTCCTCCCATTGGAATGAATGGGAGGAAGAATTTTTGTAGTGGATTCTGTTACAAAAATTTCACCGTGTAAACCTCTCCATACATTATATGCCATAGAACTTCTTTTTCAAATCAGAGAAAGTATTTTAACTTGACCTATGTCTGTAGCAGGACAGCAATGGCATCCCTCTTTGCATCTATTCAATAGTGCTAGAATTCAAGTAATCATAGACAAAACCACATTTCACCACAATCAGTACATGAAAAATATATGATTTTTTTTTTTTTATACTTTATAATCTGTATCTTTTCTTAAAAGGAGCCTACCACCACCACGAGCATATTGAAATGCCTCCACTGATTTACAGAGCACATTACAATGATAAACAACTAACCTTTACATACATTTGTTATGTATGTCACTATTGTAGATTTGGAGAAACCGACTTTCATGTCTTATACAAATGAGGCAGTTGGTGCACCAGGGGCAGGGCTTCAGCAATCTGGAGCAATGCTTTTGCTCCTCAGACCCCTACCATCTCCTGCCTCCACCACCCCATACAGTATGAATTCATTCTTCCACTGCTATGACATCACCTATCCTACTTGAACAGCAATAGCTGTGCGCCCAGGGCTGAAGACTTCAAAGTTGGTTTTCTCCAAATCTACAAAAGTGACATACATAAAAAAGGTATGTTGTTTATCACTTTAATGTGCTCAGTAACACAGTGGTGACGGTTGAATATTCTTGGGGGAGATGGTAGATTTATATGTATCAATGTCCTTTGCGGGACAGCTTCTTCAATGCACAGACATAATGCACAAAGATGTGTTGCAGTATAACGATAATACACACAGTGAAGTCACAACATGGTAATAATGTACTTAATGCTCATAATGTACATAATGAAATCACAATACAGGGATTATGTACATAGTGACAGCGCTGCACAGAAATAATGAAAACAGTGAAGCAACTGCACATGGATAATGCACACGATGATATCACAGTACACAAATAATGTTTTTCATTGGTCCTTTAGTGATCCACATTAGATTTTCTATTGTCCCTTCCATCAGCCATAGTTATCAGTAACTGTTCTTTAACTTTCAGAGGTGGGCCCTTTTACATGCCATGAATCAAGGAAGATATGGCACTCCCATAGAATAGTAGGGTTCAAAAATGAAGAAATAGGTGAACACCCGCCCCACTCCCTTATAGGTAGGTACTCACCTTTGCCTGCTGTTAAACCAACTAGGTATAACACTACAAAGCACTTGTAAACATGATGGAAGACTCTGGCCACTTGTTTGCCCCTTGTCTGGGATAGTCTTGTCAGCCAGTGGAAATGCTATTTACTTCTGGTCTAAGCAACAAAAGTGGAATGGTGCCTTGAAAATATTTTAAATAAAATGACATACCTAATTTTGTAAATATTTTTGGAAGGGGTATGGGTAAGCAAAAAGTGTAACCCTCATAAAAATCTTGAGTATTCAGGTGAGTCTTTGACTTATACAGTACAGACCAAAAGTTTGGACACACCTTCTCATTCCAAGAGTTTTCTGTATTTTCATGACTATAAAAATTGTAGATTCACACTGAAGGCATCAAAACTATGAATTATCACACGTGGAATTATATACTTAACAAAAAAGTGTGAAACAACTGAAAATATGTCTTATATTCTAGGTTCTTCAAAGTAGCCACCTTTTGCTTTGATTACTGCTTTGCACACTCTTGGCATTCTCTTGATGAGCTTCAAGAGGTAGTCACCTGAAATGGTCTTCCAACAGTCTTGAAGGAGTTCCCAGAGATGCTTAGCACTTGTTGGCCCTTTTGCCTTCACTCTGCGGTCCAGCTCAGTATTCCTTCAATTTTGAATAAATCCCCAACAGTGTCACCAGCAAAGCACCCCCACACCATCACACCTCCTCCTCCATGCTTCACGGTGGGAACCAGACATGTAGAGACCATTCGTTCACCTTTTCTGCGTCGCACAAAGACACGGTGGTTGGAACCAAAGATCTCAAAATGGACTCATCAGACCAAAGCACAGATTTCCACAGGTCTAATGTCCATTCCTTGTGTTCTTTAGCCCAAACAAGTCTCTACTGCTTGTTGCCTGTCCTTAGCAGTGGTTTCCTAGCAGCTATTTTACCATGAATGCCTGCTGCACACAGTCTCCTCTTGACAGTTGTTGTAGAGATGTGTCTGCTGCTAGAACTCTGTGTGGCATTGACCTGGTCTCTAATCTGAGCTGCTGTTAACCTGTGATTTCTGAGGCTGGTGACTCGGATGAACTTATCCTCCGCAGCAGAGGTGACTCTTGGTCTTCCTTTCCTGGGGCGGTCCTCATGTGAGCCAGTTTCTTTGTAGCGCTTGATGGTTTTGGCCACTGCACTTGGGGACACTTTCAAAGTTTTCCCAATTTTTCGGACTGACTGACCTTCATTTCTTAAAGTAATGATGGCCACTCGTTTTTCTTTACTTAGCTGCTTTTTTCTTGCCATAATACAAATTCTAACACTCCATTCAGTAGGACTATCAGCTGTGTATCCACCTGACTTCTGAACAACACAACTGATGGTCCCAACCCCATTTTATAAGGCAAGAAATCCCACTTATTAAACCTGACAGGGCACACCTGTGAAGTGAAAACCATTTCAGGTGACTACCTCTTGAAGCTCATCAAGAGAATGCCAAGAGTGTGCAAAGCAGTAATCAAAGCAAAAGGTGGCTACTTTGAAGAACCTAGAATATAAGACATATTTTCAGTTGTTTCACACTTTTTTGTTAAGTATATAATTCCACATGTGTTAATTCATAGTTTTGATGCCTTCACTGTGAATCTACAATTTTTATAGTCATGAAAATACAGAAAACTCTTGGAATGAGAAGGTGTGTCCAAACTTTTGGTCTGTACTGTAAATAAAATTAATTGGTAGTATTTATTTTTGCACACAAACCACAAGTACATAGATGCATATATTATATAATATTATAACATTCAACAACAAATGTTTCACGAATGTGCAATTGGATTTATGAAATGTTTACGACTTTGTTCTCCACTGGGAAAGCTTTTGGGTATTAAGGAACTGAAAATTTCATACAATGATGTACACTAATGTCTTGTTAGAACAGAACAGACCAGATCTAAATAGCATAGAAGAATAAGTGGAAGGTCAAGGTGCACAACTGTACAAGAGAATACATTGTGAGAAACAGATGTCTTACTGTACTTAATTACGTTAATGCTATGCTGACAGTGAATCAGATTAAAGTACTCTTTTATATTCTCTTGTTGTAACCCTTTTTGACTGAGGGGCAATAACTAGAGGGGCCCAAAAAAGCTATTGTATGCCCAGTAGAACAGTAGGGATGTCCAATGCAGTCACAGTTATCCTTCCTCTATGATACAGTGTCTCTGATATCATGAAGCAAGTCTATAGTATTTGAACATGTTGCAAGCAAATTAGCATTGGGGGTCCATGCTGTCATCCATATCTATCCTCTAGATCAGCGGTCCCCAACCTTTTTTGTACTAAGGACTACTTACATGCAGGCTAATTTTCCTGTGGCCCAGGTAATATTACCTGTGGGGGGGTGCTATTACCTGTGGTGGACACTATTACAGTAATAGTGCCCCCCAATTAATAACATTACCTGTGTGGGGACTGTTATTAGCTGTAGGGAAGGGGGACTATAACTGTGATAATGCCCCCACTCATAGGTAACAGTCTACCCCCCAAACGGTAATGTTATTAACTGGGGGGAGCTATTACTGTAATAGTGCCATAGTAGTGCCCACAGGTAATATTACCTGTGTTTGAGGGGGGGGCTATTACCTGTGTGCATCTTCTATTCTGTTCCCCAGCCCCAATGGCACCATAGTGAAGGTTCTGGGAGCAGCATAGAATATGCTCACATCTTGTGTGCAAGAACAGATCCCGGCAGCTACACCAGCAGATCACTTTCAAAAACAAGTCTTGTACCAGGTTTCTGCTATGTATTACACAGAGTATAGGAGCTTCAGCCGACACCTAGTAGCCTACAGATGTCCCCTGGTACCAAGTGATCCATGGCGCAGTACTGGTCCGTGGCCCAGTCTTTGGGGACCTCTTCTCTATGTCAATGGTTCTTAAAGTGCGCAGAGTATAATTAGCGGAGGACCCGAGGAGGTATTCAAACATACATACAACAAAAAGTCCTGCACAGAGGAATTTTTCCTCCTAGCATTAATCCTGTTCTCATTTAAATAAATATATGACTATATATTAACTTGGCTGCTATTTCACAATTCTTGTTGTTTTTTTTTTTTACTATACTTATCATATTGATAGGTATTGTAGAAACTCTACCTCTCTTTCCTACTCTATGAAAAACAAAGTCCAAAAATCTGCAGCACTACAAGCAGATAAAACTTTATTCACCCATGTGTGCGCCATTTCAGTCCTATTCATGGGGCCTGCTTTTTTTTAATCTATCTATCTATCTATCTACAATCCTCCATGTTTAATGCATAATAAATTATTCAGGTGTCTCATTCTGTTCTCTGAATGTTTAGTCATAGCATCTAATAAAGTTCTAAAGGAAACAAATAGGTATCTATATCACTATGGCAGACAGGTCAAGCACAGGTCAAGCTCTTTGGTCAATGCACTAGGCTCTTAGGTCACCTGGTGCAACAACAGGAACACATACTCAGACTTAGTAGCTACTGCTTCAAGCAGAGCTTTGTTATCTTTAGTCCAGATGCCCAGTCTGAACTGTGTGAGGTTTTCTCTAATTGTGGAGCCATAGAATTAGGAACACTTTAGTCTCTGCAGCTTATCATTACTACAGGTTTAACAGAAGTCTAAACACTTAAAAGAGTCTTAGCAGAATTCTGCATATTTTAAGTGTTTTCATTGAGTCTGTAGGTAACATGAACTATACACAACTACTTTGACTCGAATCAGACTGTTCCTTACTCTACAAACTTGAATTATCTAAACTAATGGCCTTCTTTTAACGTTTTTTTTTTTTTTTAGGATTCAAGTAGCAAGTAGTATTTTTAAAGCAAACCCTATATGGTACTTTTTACTATGCGTTGATGATATTTTGTTAGAAATTACAATGCTAGTATAAATCTGCATTTTTGTTTTACAGCTATTGGAAGTGCTCCTTCTATAAATGTGAGCTACAGAGCTACAAATTGGCAGAGCTTTGTAAATTAACATTGTAATGAAAAGTTAAAGGGGTTCTGGGCTTTATTAATTGATGAACTATCCTTGGGATAGGTAATCAATTAAAGATCAGCGGGGTCCAACACCCCGGATTATGGATCAGCTGTTTGAGGTTGTAGCGGTGCTTCCTGAGCGCTGCTTCCACTTCACAGACTATATTAAGTCACATTTATGGCCTGTTAGCAGCTCAGTACCATTCAAGTGAATGGGGCTGAGCTTTTATACCAAGCATAGTCACTATACAATGTACAGCTCTGTGCTTGGTTTGTTTGAAGAGGCTGCAGCACTCACCTAATGCTGTGGTCTCTTCAAAAAGTTGATCTACGGGGTTTCATTTGTCAGATCCTTGCTGATCTTCAATTGTTTACCTATTCTAAGGAAATGTAATCAATTGATAAGCCTGGAAAACCCCTTTAAACGAATCCGAAATACCCACAGCTCCTATGGTGTATAATGAAAACATTCCTAATAACTTGTACAAGGCTCTCCATAATGCTGCACCTCCCTACATTTCCTCCCTCATCTCTGTCTATCGCCCAACCTGTACTCTCCGTTCACTCAATGACCTAAGAATAACATCCTCTATTATCAGAACCTCCCACGCTCGTATACAAGACTTCTCCCGAGTTGCACCACTTCTCTGGAATAATCTATCCCAGATTATCAGATTAACCCCCAATTTCCACAGCTTCAAACGTAAACTAAAGACACATCTTTTCAGACAGGCCTATCACAACTACTAATGTAAACCCTTCCGTAGTTAGATTCCCTAAACCCTCCTCTGTTTATGCTCCAACATTACCTCACAGGATATGATGCCATATCAGACTAACTTTATATGTCCAGGCACCATCTGCATGTTAAAGGACACGACTGGTGACGGCACATACAGCTTTATATATGTGTAATGACAGTAACCTCTATTACAAAATTGTCTGACCATTGTATAAGCAATGGTACGTCTGTTGCTGCCCCTCCTACCTCTTGTGTCACCCCCTCTACCTCTCAGGGCCCTCAGTCCCAGTGTATGAATTGACTGTTTCTTTGTAATGTATCTTTTTTGTCAGTACTTGAACCCTACAAGTTGTACAGTGCTGCGGAATATGTTGGCGCTATATAAATAAAATGTATTATTATTATTATTAATATTAAAGGATGAATCCCGATGCAGAGCCATTGTTAGACTTTTGTTCACAGTCATCAGCCCCTCCTTATTACATCCCTGTCTAAGACCTTATTCACACATCCACATATCTTGTATATGTGGCGTCTGCATTTTTTACGGATACTAAAAGTATGACATCCGTGTGTTATCCATTTTTCACTGACCCAGAGCCATACAAATTATAGAAAATAAAACAAAAAAAAAGTTGATTTGCTTTTCACAGGCAGAAAAAACGGTCAACCATGGACAACACATCATCCGCAAAAGAGCACTGACCTAATATGTCGGCTGATTGTGGACATGTGAATGAGAACTTATAATAGGTAAATGTTAGGGTACGTCGGTAAATATTGCTTCTTGTATGCATGACATGTAACTTCTGAGACTAGTAGTCATGTAAACAAAGTATGTGACGTCCTTCAGAGCATTAGAGATACAGGGAGAGTACAGTCACTTTTTTATTTTATTTTAGGCCATTCTCTACTCATATGCACATTTGCTAAAAACTTTGAAAGCCCCTTTAAACTTAGGATCAACTAAGCAAAAAGCATGATGTCAGTTATAGGCGAGAAAATAACGTTACTCAATAACCAGGCTTTTAGTCTACTTTGTGAAAAGAACACTAAACATATATTAATATGTAAAGAACTGACCGGCAAAATCTAAAACGATAGATACATGGGTATTGTATCAATGAACAAATTTTCTTCCTCTAGTCTTGACCAGAGTCATTTGTAGTTAGACATTTTTGGAATGCAAGTTACCAGGGAAAAAAAAGACACATGAGGCTTGACATGTCTTGTCATGACTTGCCTTTGGCCATTACTTTTTAGTTAACAATCACATATCACAGAAAACAGACACTAAATGGAGACGTGATGTAAAATTAAAATTGCTGAATATATCTTGGCTTTATATAAACTGAGAGGCAATCCTACAAGGCACTCAAACAGATTATATGTGTGGGCAAAGTACGAAAATTGCTGCCATTATATTGCTATTATTAACACCTTGTAATTAGCCCAAAGGAATCCTGAGGTTCTCTATCATGATTCGCATTTAATGAAAGTAAATTGCTACCTTTGTATGTGCATGGCGCCTGCACTGCTTAATGTTAAATACGAGACCAATTATTTTAAAAACAGTTGCAAATACTTTCAATTTATGGGGCGACTTGTCTCCTTACATAGGAGGCATCCTTCAGTCAGTTCAGAATCAGGGTCATCCCAGAAAGGATCAAAAAGATTGTAATAACTTGTAACTACACAAGAAAGGTTAATGGATTCATAAATATCATCATCCATAATTACTATCATTTCAGCTAGTCTCGGAGATTACTTCCAATGATAATTCTTTGATGAGGATTTAAGTGCTGCTTTGAAATTGAAATGATGCTGATGTAACAAAATTATCCAAAGAACAATATATTAATACAGCCAACATATTAGATTATTCATACTCTGAGTCAGGGACTACCACAGGGATTTAAAATGAAATAGTTTTCAACATTATGAAATCATAATTTAGCAATAATTTGCTGAATGTGTTCATTAGGAATACTGGAGAGTAGAGATATTGTAAAATTAATTTTCTGAATTTTTTTTTTTTTAACAAGGCCTGGTTTACCATAATAATTGTACAGGAAGGTCTCATTGCAGAATAAACTTAATATACTCTTGAATTGGTGACTGGAGTAATCCAGTATACTGGATTCCAGCGCTACAAGGTAACAGTGCTAACCACTGAGCTACCCTAATCAGAGCTCTTTATTAAGACCCTTTATTAGCCACAGTTTTTTTTTTTTTTTTTTTTTTTTAAAAGGAATTCCTAGGTTAGTTTGATTCAATGAAGCATTTCACAAAGTGAGACAATCCTCCAAATCCCTTAATAAAACTGCAAATGCTCAAATTTTTGTCTCATTGAATTTTGACAAATACATTTTTTTATTTTTTACCTGGCATTTAATGTTACCATTTTAATGGAATTTTTGTATGTGATGAAAGAATGTATTATATTGTTTATTTTATTATTTTTTATTTTATATATATATATAAATATATATATATATATATATATATAGTATCTATTTATTAAGTTAAGGTTTTTTTTACATATACATTTCTTTTTATGGAAGTTCATTGGAATACTTATGTGTTCTAATGCATTATTGTTTTGCATGTAAAAGGCCTTGACAAATGTAAGAGCATAATTTATGCCCTGACAGCAGATAGCTAGCTCAAGGCAGCCCTGAAGGAACTTTGTTAGGCTTGAAATTGCCCCTTAAAATGTAAGACTACTTCTTTAATCCATGGCTAGTTGAGACAACAATTTTAATTTTTGGAGGATGTTAGTCATCTTGGTTTTCAGGATGCATGGATTTTTCTGCTTTTGGCTTACTCAAATCACTCAATAATAATATAGCAGTTTCTCAATAGACTACAATTTATGTTATATACAGTCTTATGACTGCAGGTTCAAGTCCTTATAGGAGCTAAAGAAAAGTAAATTTTTTTCTAAAAAGTGTAAAAAAAAATAGCTAAAAGAATATAAAAATTCAAATTACCCTCTTTCCCTAGATCACATATAAAGCTGTCTGGAATAAAAATGGCCAAATAGTTATTTATTTTGCTGCCTCACTCCCCCCCCCCCAATAATTAAACAAAAAGTGAACAAAATGTTAAACATTCCACAAAATGGAATCAATAAAAACTACAACTTGTTGTGCAAAGACCCCTGTTTGCTCCACAAACAGAAGGTACGGGTGTCAGAGTTTGGAGATGTGAAAAAAGTTATTTTTTTTAAATGTATTAAACCATTACAAAAACTATACTTTGGTAGCAGTGTGATCATACTGACCCTCAAAATATATGTAATGAGTCATTTTTACACCATGGTAATTGACGTCAAAATGAAACCCATAACATAATGGCACAATTGTTTTTTTTCCCATTTCATCCCTGTCTGATTTTTTTTTCAGCTTCCCAGTACATCATTTAGAGTATTAAATGATAATGTTATAAAGTACAATTTTCTCCACTAAAATCAGCCCTCATACAGTTCTAGGATGTAAAAAATAAAAATTTTGGAAGACTAGGATTAAAAAAATTAAAAATGGCAAAATCACTGTGTCTAGTGTAACTTAGTATAAAGGGTGCTGTGAATCCTTAATTCTGCTTATAAGTGTGGCTACCAGGGTTCAAAGGATGCAAAGGATCCATCAGTATTTTGGTCCTAAAATACCTCTTTTATTTGCATTCACAGTCAGCAATTTTTCCTTACCACACTCACCACTACATACACTGTTTTGGTCCCAGATAACTTAAGGGATAAGGGTTTGTTCAAGATTTGGAGCTATCCATGGGGGGAAAAATGCAAAAGAAGAAAAAAACATCCTTGTCCCTGGAGCTCCATTGTCCACTTCTGAACACCTGATCTGGTCTTAGTGGTCACAAGAGGCTCAGGATTTCTGGTGATAGCATGTGACAGGATGGGGACTAATGACAGATAATGAAGCGCCGCGGATAGGTTAGTATGCTTTTTTTTTTCTTTTACAAACCCCAGACAACCCCCAAATCATGGACAACCCCTTTAAGACAAGTCAATTTGGATATAATATAACTCTAGCTATCAAACAGATTTAATAATTTTTATAAATACAATCCTTGTGGTAAGATAATGTCATCCAGTAATAACATATAGATAAAAGTACAATTGATAAATCTGGACTACAATCAGAATAATAATATTGTTTTTATTCAATTAGATTTTTCCATTGGTTTAATATCTTTTGACCATTTATTTTAAATGAATGCTTCTGCTCTCTTCTTTCTTCCATGGATTTATATATATAACAACTCTGCCAGGCATATGGATTGATGCAGTACACATACTGTTCTGCTTAGAAACAAAAGAAAAGTGTATGAGATCCTGATGTTAGCCTTCCGACTGGCAGAAACGGAATAGTATTCATAAATGGGTCTTCGTAATCCCACCTGATCCAGAGTGCATTATGAAATTGGCTCTTTTTATATTCACACCTAATATTTGTACTTTTATATAAGTCTTTTTAAAGTTGTCTGCATTTCATGTTTTACTACTAAAAGAATCATTTTAATATTGCCTCTGAAAAGATCCATGTTACAGATGGGTTACACAGGTAAGTGGATTAAAGCAGTACTTTCATCTTGTTACTAAACACCTTTACCTGGAGCAAACTATAATGATGCCATGACTTTTGATAAATCCACGTATTTGCATTGTCACATTGTCATAAATATGATGGAGCTCTATAGTTATCTTGCATGTGGCCTTGTCTTCAAAAGCTCTAAAAACTGAGGCACATTTGAACTTTTTTTCTACATAATATGCCTATTGTAGTGCACATTCTTCAGTTTTATTAGGACATGCGCTACACTGCAGATGCCAGGAGTGGGTGTGGAGGGATATTTTCCTTCAAAATCTTATTCTTCTAAAGGAAAAGCTCATGAAGAAAAATGTATCATTACAATAAATAATGTTATGCTCCAGTATACAGAGTTTCAGGAATAACTCAAGAATACTTATTGTTTATTCTTAGTCCCTCCGCCCTCATATGTGTGCAATTTTCAGTGCAAGGTTGGCTGTTCATTTTGCCACATTGGTGTAGTAGGGTCCTTCACCTCCTGCAGCTCTTCTACGGTCTTCATTCCTCATCTCCTTTATATATTATATTTCTTTCAGGCCAATGTTCTCTTTAATTTTGTTTTACAGGAGAGTGCAGATTAGTTACAGTGGGTTCATGTAAACCAATTAAAGTCTATTACTTCATAAAGTCATATATGATACAGAGTTTACAGACCAAACGAGAATTAATTATCCTTAAATGTTTGATACATGCCATATATGAGCTCTATAGAATTAAAAATATTGAATAACCCCATGAATGCTGTTACTTCAATTAACTATTATATATTTTCCAGTCTCCAGGATTGACTAGCCCATCAGTGTCAAATGATCTTCCAGTAGGCCTAAGTTCTGACACCATTTTGAGCCTCAATGGACTAGCAAAATACAACTCAGTTCTAAACTGATTTGGAGTCATTCACTTGCTGCTAGAAGCAATTCTTGTGAGTTACATGTTTACTAACTTTTCAACAAATTTTGCAAGCAAAAATAAGAAACTTACATTATATCTTAGTAGAGAAAAATGCTTCTTTATCCACTTATCAGTTTTTTTTCCTCCTCTCTCTCTCTTTGTTAAACTGACATTAACTTTGAAATCTCTTTTGAACCTGTCTTGGTCCCCCAAGACATACTTCATGCTCACAGATGTATCAGCTACAAGAAGAAGTGTGTGGAGAGGGGAGGAGAAGAAGCAGCCAAATGAGCAATAATAGGCAAATAAATAATGAGACATGCTGCTGAAGCTGAACAGTCAATTTTCCATATCACCTCAAGTGCACTGCTTACATAAGTCATGATCAATACTCTGTAATGGAGCACAATCTCCCATTTTCTCCATATGCTATCTGTTGGAGATGTCATACCAACTAGTCTCCACCTACTAGCTCAAAAAACTGAGAGTTATAGATGGAGTCTGCAAAGTCGTATACTGGCTAGAAATATGGTTATTTATCATGTACACATACATGGCAGTTTACCCTGAAAAGTTATCACAAAGGAATATATATATATATATATATATATATATATATATATTATAGATATGCTTTATTTAACAAATAACATTTTAGAATATGTTAATGATATGACCTGTGAGCACAACGATAATTTATCATACAGTTACAAGTAGACATGTTGTAAAGCTGGCCATGTCAAATCCTGCTGCTATTAGTGTTTCCTAGACATGTGCACATCATGTCCTTCCTTCTTTTAAAGGGCTAACATGCATGTCCTGACATGGTGTGCACCAAGCATTACACATCCTTTGATGTATGGGTCACCTTCCTACATGGAAGGGTGGCTGAGCAATATGGTACCTTATCCGTGTTTTACCTCTTCTTGTATTCCTCACTCGGAACCTGTTCTGCTTGTACTGACCTATGTCTGATTACTATATTGACACTGTTCCACGTGTCCTGACCTCTGTCTGGATTACCGTTAGGCATGAACTGTTGTCTTTCTTAACATCGGCCTAACGCCTGACCACGTCTTACTGTACCTTTGATGACACATGCCAACATCTTTTGAGCTGCCTGTGTCACTGAATGAAGATTGCTCCAATATGTAGTGACCTGGTAGTTTTCCTGCAGCAAAATGCAGATCTCTATATGGACGCTATACAGCGAATACCAGGGAACCATTTTGACAATGCCCTTAGGAGTTGCCCCAAGGGAAATCCATTGAAAGACAGAGTGGGTCCACAACCACTGCAGTACAGGTGGTATAGATGTAGGGTTGGTCATCAGAATTGTTTCTTCTCATAGGGCCAAGGCACGTCAGTCTGATACTGCTAGATTTTGAAAGCTAGTCCAGGAAATTGCTTTAGACCTAACTAAATGGTACATAAATGATACCTGTAACTTTTTTTTTCAGTGACAAAGTGTATAACCAAGTAAATAGTAGATGGCCTTGATCATAGAAAGTACCTACCAAGGTAAAAATTTGAAGTCTGGCCTTCATCCTGTATGGTGGATGAAAATCCAGAATAAAAGGTGCTTATTAGAACATTTACAGTAATGTGCAAAAGTTTTAGGCGGGTCTGTAAAAATTACTACAGAGTAAAAATGCTTTAAAAAATGGAAGTGTTAATAGTTAATTTTTGTTAATGAACAAAAAAGAAATCAAATCAGTGTTTGACATCAAAACAACATCAATTATTCTAGGTTCACATGCATGAAGGTTTTGAAGGGATGTTGTTCCAAACATCTTGGAGAACTAACCACATATGTTCTGTGTATGTAAACTTGCTCAAATCCTTCATGTAATCCCTGACAGACAATGATGCTGAGATCAGGGATCTATGGGTCCTTATCATCACTTTCAGGACTCCTCATTGAAAGGGTGGTCACAGTCAATTTTAATTGACAAAATAAACTATTAAGACTTTTATTTTTGAAGAGTGAAGAAATCAGGTGATACCTTTTATAGGCTGAGTTACTCAGTTAGTCTCTAAAAGGTATCACCTGATTTCTTCACTCTTCCACTACTTTCAATGGCTAACACGGTACAACATTATACTTTTATTTTTGAAAGCATTCTTACTTTGCAGCATTTCTTCTGTATCTGCCTAAAACATTTGCACAGTACTGTATTTACCATTTACTTTACAAATATGTTATTTAGCATAGTTGTTGCTATAGATCTGAGTAGTATTACTCTTTTAGGCTGAGGCTCCACGTTGCGGAAACACAGCTTTTTTTGTTGCAGATTTTGCTGCGTTTTTTTGAGCCAAAGCCAAGAATGACTACAAAAGGAATGGGAAATACATAGGAAGCTCTTATACGTCTACCTTCTACTCAATCCATTCCTGGCTTTGGCTCAAACAACCGCAACAAAATCTGCAACAAAAAAATCTGCGTTTTCGCAAAGTGGGGCCTTAGCCTAATAGAGCTTTTTGTTGTTTTTCCTCCTCTGTAAGGTCTTCATACGTGAATGCTTAAAAGGTATTAATACTTACATGTCTTTAGATTTTGTCCAGTTTGCATTGCTATATACAGTATTCTGTCATTTACACCTTTAATGTAATAATATGTGCCAAGTTCAAGTTTACATTAAAACTTTAATATATTTTCACACAGTTATAGTCAGTACATAAATGACACCTGCAAATAGTCAACACATATCTAAGACTTCAATCCCTTTGTGGAATTCTGCAACATTTGAAAAAAAAAAGTCTGCGGAAGTAGTTATATTGAAGAGAGACAGGGCAGATAAGGAACAGAAGTGCAAGGAAATGGATGTAAAAGTGCAAGATGACAAAGAGGGAATGATTGCATTGTGAAATAATTAAAGAAGTCAGGAAGTGGTAAGACTAAATGTTTAACTATTGATGATAGAAGCAGAGACCATATTATGTAAAATTATATTCAGTTGTGTTATTATGCACCAAGTAGGTGTTTAGTGCATTATATAGACTTGACAGTATAAAGGATGCAACCAAAAGAAAAAAAAGTAGCAACTTAAAAGGGAAAACATGGATCTTGGGTGTGATTTAATTTAAAGAGAGTCTACAACTCCCCCAAGCATATTCAACTGTCACCAACACAATACAGAGCACCATTTGGTGCACTGGAGGCATTCTTTCACCTACCTGGAGCACTGCTCTCTCCACTTAGACCCCTAACATCTCCTGCCTGTGCCACCCTGTGCAGTGAGTGTTGATCCTCCCACCAGTGGTGAACCTAGCCTCTTTGCTGCCTGAGGCGGACTATCGAAAGACACCCCCCCCCCCCAAAAAATATATAAAATTGCGTTTACACGCTGTTAGCGTCACACGCTGTTATTGTCGTACAATAAACATACACAAACTTATGAAACAGTTTTTAAGAATTCTTCTTCCTGTATTACTTCAGTATCAGAAATCAACAACACGGCATTAACAATGAAAGTAACTTCACACATCTTCTGCTTGGTGGATGGACGAGCCCGCATGGCCACCATTCTCTATAATAGGAGCGCCGCAGATAGCTGAGTACTGGACTTCAGGTATCTTCGGCACTCCCATCGAAGTGAATGAGAGCCACGCGGGTTCGTCCATCCACCAAGTGACACGTCTATATATGGCTGCGGTCAGGTTGAATTCCCACCCAGTGGGGGGGAAAAATCCAATTCTCAGGCTCAGTGGGGGGTCTCAGCTGACAGACCCCATCAATCAGGTATTTATCCTCTATCTTTTAGGTGAATACAGGGCAGTAACATTCTGTGACTTACAGGTGATGTCTCTGACTAATCCTTCACATTTCCCTTCTCTTCCCTTTGGACCGCCATGGCCACTTCTTCCAGCTGTGACTTGTCTCTGTAAAGTTTACAACACAGACATCTTTGGCTCCTCACTTTTCCAGGCACCCGACCCACATTGTCCTCACCTGCACACCCATCCTGCTGCTACCCCCAGTTATAAAATATATAATATAACCCCCCATAATGAATAACTCCCAAGTGCATCTTTATATTAATAATGTCCGTGTGTACCCTGTATAAATAGTGCCCCTTATTAATAATGCCCCAGGTGTTAACTAATTAAAAAGTTTTCCAGGCCATTAATAAACTAATCAGTGGGGCTCAAAAACCCAGGACCCCCACTGATCAGCTGTTTGAATGGTATCTGTGTAAGCGCCGTGACCACTTCTCTGTTTACATAGTGTCATTCATCTCATAGTGGTCATGTAATGTAACTACAGCCTCGTCCTATACACGTCTATGTGACAAGACTATATTTACATCACACGGTCACTATAAACAGACAGCGTGTGATATAAACAGGCGCCATGGCCCCTTCATACAGCTGATCAGAGGAGGGGTCCACTGATCTCTTATTGATAATCTGTCCTAAGGATAGAACATCAATAAAAATGAGCTGGAAAGACACTTTAATAAAGCCCAAGTGCCACCTTAAAAGGGTTGTCCAGGATAACCACTTTTTTGATATGAGGCTGGGGAAGGTGCTCCGGTGTCTCCCAGCGTGTTCCAGTCCTGCTGCTCCGGTGTTTTCTTCCCCTCAGCGGTCACGTGTGGTGGGGACTTCTGCCCGAAGAGAACACCAGAGCAGCAGAACCAGACTGCGGTGGGAGACATCGGAGCACAAGGGACAGGTGAGTAGGTGTTTTTTTTTAAATACAGTATTACACGGTATTATGGCCTACAGCGGCCCCTGCACACAGTATTACATGGTATTATGCCCCGCAGCGGCCCCTGCACACGGTATTATGCCCCGCAGCAGCCCCTGCACACGGTATTATTCCCCGCAGTGGCCCCTGCACACGGTATTATGCCCTTCTGCGGCCCCTGCACACGGTATTATGCCCTGCAGCAGCCCCTACACACGGTATTGTGCCCTGCAGCGGCCCCTGCACACGGTATTATGCCCCGCAGCAGCCCCTGCACACGGTATTATTCCCCGCAGTGGCCCCTGCACACGGTATTATGCCCTTCTGCGGCCCCTGCACATGGTATTATGTCCTGCAGCAGCCCCTACACACGGTATTGTGCCCTGCAGCGGCCCCTGCACACGGTATTATGCTCCATAGTGGCCCCTGCACACGGTATTATGCTTCATAGTGGCCCCTGCACATGGTATTATGCCTCATAGTGGCCCCTGCACACGGTATTATGCCCTGCAGCGGCCCCTACACGAGGTATTATGCTCCATAGTGGCCCCTGCACTCGGTATTATGCTCCATAGTGGCCCTTGCACACAATATTATGCCCCGCAGTGGATCCTGCACACAGTATTATGCTCCATAGTGGCTCCTGCACACAGTATTATGCCTCATAGTGGTCCCTGCACTCAGTATTATGCTCCATAGTGGCCCCTGCACTTGGAATTATGCTCTATAGTGGCCCCTGCACACGGTATTATGTCCAGAGTATAATGATCGGAGACCCAGGTGGTGACAAACATAAAAACCAGTGTTACTTACCTGGGCTCTGGTGCGCTCCCCTGCTTTCGGCCCTCTTCAATGTCGCACAGACCGGCTTCGCCACATAATGATGTCGGGCTGGCTCACGTGACGCCTGGGACGTCACCAAAAAAGGCTGAAGCCTGCTGGGAGCAACATCGGATCGCTGGAGAGGTGAGTAACAATGGTTTTTATGTTTATCACCTCCCCTGGGTCTCCGATTATTATAGACCCCGGAGTATAATAATAGTAGTATTTGGCCTCACTTATCGATCCCCGCTGCCGCTCGCAGCAGCTTCTGATTCCCCCTTCTGCATCTGATAGCAGAAGGGGAAGCAGAGGCGGCCAGAGCAGGTGCAGGGATTGATAAGTAAATAGGCCGTTACCTGCTGGAGTTACTCCAGCAGGTTACGGCCTATTTATATATATAAAAAAAAGTTATTGTCACCTACCTGCAATCCCATGATGGAGCCGCCTCCGCCTCCTCTTCTTGTCAGCGTAAGAGGCGCAATGACGTCATTGTATCGCCGCCTTCGCTGACATGCAGACGTCTTGTAAACCAGCCCAGGACAGGCCCCGCTCAGCTTTGTTTTTTTTAAAGTGGCCTATCCTGGGCTGGTTTACATTAAATAAATGGTAAAAATGCCGCCCCCCTGACAGTGACGGACAGTGCCACCTGAGGTGGCCGCCTCACTTCGCCTCATTAGCGGTGCGCCCCTGCCTCCCACTGCTATGACATCACCCATCCTACTTGAGCAGCAACAGCAGTGCTCCCAGGGCTGAAGACCTGCTCCCAGTGCACCAACTACATCATTTTCATAAGACTTCAACGTTGTTCTTTTCCAAATTCACAAAAGTGACATACATAACAGAGGTGTGATGTTTGTCACTGTACTGTGCTCTGGAACATGGTGGTAACAGTTGAATATGCTTTGAGTTGGTGGTAAACTGCCTTTAAGGGTTTTTCCAAAATAAACACTTATTACCTATCCACATAGGTGTCTGATCAATGGGGAACCCACCTAGTGATTAAAGTTGGTAGTATAGTGATAGATGTGTCGCTAACACTTAAATATTGTCTTTTTGAATGAAAGTCCATATACTACATTGGAAAATCATTTCAGATCGTGAATACTTATGAGGGGGCATTAAGGGACATGACCACTGCAGCTAGTCTATTACTTGTCATGAATGACTTTACAATTGTGACAATAATTGTATTGGACAACAACTGAAAAAAATTCAATATGCTGATCGGCTTATCAACAGAACCATGCCTTTGGTCGGTGCCTGCCATACCATGTCATGAAAAGGGGCCAGTACTATGCAGCTTTTCTCTTTAGGGTGTAGTTAGATCCTCTCTCTATTTCACTTTTTTTGGCCTTTACAATTATACACTGAAAGCTTGCACAGATTTGTGCAGCTACTCCTTGCAATGTCTTGCAATGTCAGCCCTTCCCTTATTCCCTCCCTGCTATGATTGACATGCACACCACCTGGCAGTGTCAGTCATAGCAGGCCATCATTGCGCCAAACAGCTCATTAGCATCTCATGAAGAAAGCTAATATCTCAGCTATGCAGAAAAAATGCATTTTATTTACATGAGCCCCAGCTATTTAACTGTGCTCCCTTTAATATATTGGGCTACTAGCTTCATACTTGTGACACAGACACAGCATCTCTTGCATCACGATGTGACTCCCTATGCTAGGAACCACATTAAATAGCTTCTAGCACCTTGGTGCCCAGGGCTACCTCTCCCTTCCATCTTATTGCAAACATCATGGGAGCTTACCACATGCTATCTCACACAACAAGTGTCATCAACCAACATGAATAACAGTGAAACATATTTAAGGTACTGTACATATAGCTAGCTATAGAGGTACAGTATATACAGTCATATGAAAAAGTTTGGGCACCCCTATTAATCTTAATCATTTTTAGTTCTAAATATTTGGGTGTTTGCAACAGCCATTTCAATTTGATATATCTAATAACTGATGGACACAGTAATATTTCAGGATTGAAATGAGGTTTATTGTACTAACAGAAAATGTGCAATATGCATTAAACCAAAATTTGACCGATGCAAAAATTTGGGTACCCTTATCATTTTATTGATTTGAATACTCCTAACTACTTTTTACTGACTTACTGAAGCACAAAATTGGTTTTGTAACCTCACTGAGCTTTGAACTTCATAGCCAGGTGTATCCAATCATGAGAAAAGGTATTTAAGGTGGCCAATTGCAAGTTGTTCTCCTATTTGAATCTCCTCTGAAGAGTGGCATCATGGGCTCCTCAAAACAACTCTCAAATGATCTGAAAACAAAGACTGTTCAACATAGTTGTTCAGGGGAAGGATACAAAAAGTTGTCTCAGAGATTTAAACTGTCAGTTTCCACTGTGAGGAACATAGTAAGGAAATGGAAGACCACAGGGACAGTTCTTGTTAAGCCCAGAAGTGGCAGGCCAAGAAAAATATCAGAAAGGCAGAGAAGAAGAATGGTGAGAACAGTCAAGGACAATCCACAGACCACCTCCAAAGAGCTGCAGCATCATCTTGCTGCAGATGGTGTCACTGTGCATCGGTCAACAATACAGCACACTTTGCACAAGGAGAAGCTGTATGGGAGAGTGATGCGAAAGAAGCCGTTTCTGAAAGCACGCCACAAACAGAGTCGCCTGAGGTATGCAAAAGCACATTTGGACAAGCCAGCTTCATTTTGGAAGAAGGTCCTGTGGACTGATGAAACAAAGATTGAGTTGTTTGGTCATACAAAAAGGCGTTATGCATGGCGTCAAAAAAACACAGCATTCCAAGAAAAACACTTGCTACCCACTGTAAAATTTGGTGGAGGTTCCATCATGCTTTGGGGCTGTGTGGCCAATGCCAGCACCGGGAATCTTGTTAAAGTTGAGGGTCGCATGGATTCAACTCAGTATCAGCAGATTCTTGAGAATAATGTACAAGAATCAGTGACGAATTTGAAGTTACGCTGGGGATGGATATTTCAGCAAGACAATGATCCAAAACACAGCTCCAAATCTACTCAGGCATTCATGCAGAGGAACAATTACAATGTTCTGGAATGGCCATCCCAGTCCCCAGACCTGAATATCATTGAACATCTGTGGGATAATTTGAAGCGGGCTGTCCATGCTCGGCGACCATCAAACTTAACTGAACTGGAATTGTTTTGTAAAGAGGAATGGTCAAAAATACCTTCATCCAGGATCCAGGAACTGATTAAAAGCTACAGGAATCGACTAGAGGCTGTTATTTTTGCAAAAGGAGGATCTACTAAATATTAATGTCACTTTTCTGTTGAGGTGCCCATACTTTTACACCGGTCAAATTTTGGTTTAATGCATATTGCACATTTTCTGTTAGTACAATAAACCTCATTTCAATCCTGAAATATTACTGTGTCCATCAGTTATTAGATATATCAAATTGAAATGGCTGTTGCAAACACCCAAATATTTAGAACTAAAAATGATTAAGATTAATAGGGGTGCCCAAACTTTTTCATATGACTGTATGTAGGTATATATCTGCAGATTTATATAACATAAATAGTACAGGTACAAGTAGTAAAAAAAAATGCAGAAACATCCATAGTTCAACTTTCACATTATAATTCAGGTTGTGGTCTTGTTTCTAACTATAACAGCAATTAAATAATTCTACTCCTAGCAATGATATACAATATTTACTCGATCATGGGATTTGTAGTGCTCTATATCGCATCAGGAAAGTGTCCCCAGACATGATTTAAAATAGGATCTGTTAGATGAGCTGCACATAGATAAAAAAAATTGAAGTTCCTTATATTGGCTGCATACAGTAAAATGGCCTCCACCAGTGACCCAATATAGTAAATTGGTCCCCACCAGTCATACTCCATATAGTGGCTGGGCCCCCATCACATACAAAGGTGATTAGTAATAAAGTTCTTACCTCACTATTCCACGGCCATGCTCTTCCCCTGCTCTGGGCGCACTGCTGTGATGTCATATGTGCCCAGAGCAGGAAGTAGCAGCAGGGGCAAGGGAGTGGAGAAGTAAGCATTCAGGTTGCCCACAGCTTACAGGATGCAGTCTACAAGTTGAAAAGTGGTATGGTATGAAGCCTATGGCTTTCTGCTCTGCCAGTTTTAGAACTGGGTTGGGGCTCCTCTTCTCCCCTGTTCTGTGATCCGACTGTACTTTTAACAAGTCGGTCTGCAGCATTAGGTAGACACTAAGATATGTTTGTCAACCATGTATTAATAAGCCTGGTAAGAGTTAATCTTTTTTCTTGGTTATATGAGCAGTTTGATGAGAAACATTTATAACTGAGTTGAATTGTGTGATATGTAGATGTGGAATTACCCTATCTGTTTCTCAGTCATTCCTGGTTATGGCAGTACAGTGAGTCACACTTAATAAAGAAGGTTTCTATATCTGGCTTCCAAAAAGACACAAGGTGTTGTCACCAGACAAATTGCTTAGAATAATGAGTTTGTGGAAAATTAGTCACACATAATTAATTTTTGGGTGTGTGCAATATTAATCTTCAAACGATATTAGCATGTATGCGGATTAAGGATTTAGATGCCAAGGTATGTATATTTCGACTTATCTGTTTAACAGGAGATGCCAAGCAGTCGAGTGTTCCTCTACTTTTCATTCATTTGCAAAAAAATAAAATAAAATAAAAAATACAGTATTTACGATGTTTATGAATAATTTTCTCCTATTTTTTCTCTTTAGGTAATCAGTGGATGAATAAGAGTTGCTAATGTAGAATTATGTATATCGACACATCTGCATAATAAGGTTATTTGACTGTAAGTAGGTTAGTTCATAAAATAATCATACATAAATGCATCATACTATGGGTGTGGGCATTTGTGCAAACTTCCAAGAAATATATCTTAGTGTTTTTTCTTAATCAAAGATAATATTTCATTAAAGGGGTCTCAGGGTAAGTACAGACAATGCAGAAATTCTATAACACATCTGCAATGTCTAAACGTGGACTCTTTTAACATTGTCTTGTTTTTTCTCAGACAGCAAGGGTATGACACTGTGGCACTAGTCTTCTCCCACATATCAGAATTTATCAGGAAATTCAGTGAAAACATAACCGTATGATAGATCATCCTTATATACCCAGAATTATAAAATGTAAATCTCTTACATTTTCTCTTACAGTATTGAAATAATACGCACAAAAACACGTTTTTTTCTCTGCAGCGATTTTCATTGAGCTTTTGCAGCATTTTTCTATACGATTTTTTATTCATTATTAAATACATAGGGACACCACTTGAAATTTCATGCCGTGCTTTTCAAAAACACCGGCTCTCCGCAGCTTTTTTCCTGCAATGTCTGGATGAGATTAAATGAAATCTCATTTACTTTGCTGGTACTCCGAAATGCTGTTTTTTTCCACTGTGTTTCTACAGCAGTCAAAAACACTGCATTTCCACAATGTGGGGGCTTAGCTGCTTTTTTGTTGTAGAGTTTGATGTGTTTTTTTGAGCCAAAGTCAGGAGTGGATTTAACAGAAGGGAAACTTCTTTACATTTCCTTTCCTTTTCAAGCTACTTTTGACTTTGGCTCCAAAATACACAGCAAAATCTGCAACAAAAAAGCAAATTCTCCACCATGTGGGGTCTTAGCCTTAAATAGGTCTCCTAGACTTTAATATTGTAAACAAGAAATAGCAGCACTACAGAAGGGATACCAATAGAACGTTTCTCTAGAATTGCTAGGGCACAATCAAACTTAGAGTGCAATAACATTTATAAAATTTTTAACATAACATTTAATAAATCTATTAAAATAGTCGGAGTCAACAGTGTGTGCAAATATATAAAAATTAGAACTGTCTTACCACTTGACGTATCAAATGGAGAGCAAGAGAGACAGAGGGGACCAGACAATCCAGTGGGAGTCAAAACGTGGGCCTAGAGAGGGATATTACCCTATTAACACCCTGGCACCCTAAAATATGACTCCCACCCTTACAAGAGTGGTCACACTACTGTCCCTATTTTTGCCCTAAAATATCTCCTCTTGACGCGTTTCGTACCACAGTTTTGGGTGCTCCTCAGGGGATAAATAAAGAGATATATACGGTCAAACTTTGCTCAAACCCTCTTCATAGGGAAGCTCTGGTAGTCTCATTGTGGTTTGTTTAGTTAGTTTGGACTTTAATATTGGTAACCTATTCTTAGGATAGGTCATCAAGATGAGATCAGTCGAGGTCCAATTCCAGCAGCTCACTGATCAGCTGATTTTATTCTAGCTGTGCCTGGTTAATGCAGTTCAGCTCCATTCAAGTAAAGGTCTGAGCTGCAGTACAAGTCATGGCCATTATACAATGTATGGAGCTGTGCCTGGTATCCTTGTGCTGAGACCCCTTCATTTATCTGATCAGTAGGGGTATCAATATCAAAGTCCTGGAAAACCTCTCTAATATTTTATAGGTTCACGATTTCTGTGGTTTAGCTGTGAGTAGGTCTCTAGAGGAAGAGTTATGGCACCTCTCCATCCACATCACTTCTCAAGTCTCCACTGATCATTTGCAAATAAGGAACAATAGAAGGGGAGGATCTCCTTATAATTTTGCCACGGAGTCTCCTTGCTCCCCTTCACCTTTTTTTTTTTTTTTTATCACAGAACGATCGGTCTGATGTTTCAAACACTGTACATGAATATGGTTATATTCCAAATGTAAAATATAATCTTTACATTAGAATTTTTTTTTTTTGTGTGTGTTATCAATGAATATATTCTGGTTTACTCCCAGAACATTTGCTAGGTCTCACCCTGAGCACATTATTGAGGAATAATATCTCACTAGCAGCTACTATAAATGATGATTTATAGGGAACAGGTCAATCTTCTTTTGCAGTACATTTTAATTATACTGAGATTTTGGATAAGATCAGAAAATCCTTAATTAATTGTGCACATAACTACTGGGATTCACTTCATGCTTAACACACAGACACACAGTCATGTAAAAACAAGTAGCAAACCAGGATGAAGTGACAACAAAACAAGAATGAGCAGAAGGTTGTGTTTTATTATATGAAGTGATAACAATGATATGTGTCAGTGCTTTATAAACATCTGGTTTGTTGTATCTGTATTAGAGATGAGCAAACCTCCCAAGACTCCATTTGTTTTGGGTTCGGGTGTATAGGGTGGCTTGGATCCCTGATATGTTTCGGGTCAAACAAGTTTGGTACGAATCAAAAATTTCATTATACACTGGGATCTCTTCAGACCCGAAAATATAATAGGTGGAGACCCAAAGGTGCAGGACAATAATAAACATTTATACTCACCTTACCTCACCTTTTTTGGGCCTGTTTGTAGCTTTCGGTGCTCTCTCTCAGTCTCCTCAGTGATATCATGCTCATAGGGTCACCACTGCGGCCTCCACCTATTATACTCTGGGGTCCAAAGAGTTTTTTTTACTAAAAGGAATAGAGTATGTTGTAATATTATATGCTTTGTAATATACATTATATAATAAAATATGTACATTTGGTACAGTTTTATTCATTTAGGATCGATTCATCACTGCATAAGACTATCATGTATTGTTCTGGTCTAAGGATATTGCACTCCTGGAATAAGAAGTCCTCTATATATTGATCCATGACCCTTTGATTATTTTTTGGGAAAATACTTTAATGAGCTGCCTGGTCTGGACAATCACTGTTTATCTTATTGGTCCCCAATAATGTAGTGGTTATAGGACTTGGGATCCCAAGTAATTAGTTTGTATTGCCATAGCATGCAGCCAGCTAGCATCCAGTGCTGCAAGGATTATTTTTTACTAGCCCAAAGGCTGGTGCACCTAATGCATTGGTGTACTGTGTATTTTACCAGCACTCTGGTACTTTTTTTTAATCTATGACTCTGTCTGTAATTCACATTGTGTAAATAGTGTTGTTATTAATTTTCTGACCAAGTAGCACAGTTTCCGCATTCTCAGTCCCAATTTGATCCTTCATAAAACCACGCAACTGACACTGGTTCACTATATTATACAACATCTGCTATGTGAAAATCAATCTCTATATACAAACCTATGAGATCCTCAATGTGAGTCTCACACGGAAGCAGACAGAGACTGGCCCAGATTTACTATTATTGTTACAACTAGACACTGGTGTAAATTTGGTGCATCTTTGGAACATCTCAGCAGAATCTGGTGCATCTAGTTTGAGCAAATTTTTTTTAGACTTGTTAGACATGTGGGTGTGGCTTCTCAGGAAAAGGGGGTATGACTTAAATGTGCCAATAGTTGAAAATACAGTCGAGATTGGCATATTTATATGTAGCTGCTCCCAATCCCGACTCTGAAGCTCCTGGACCCTACTGAATCTGTACCAGGCCCCCCAACTATGATGTATCAATTACAGTACTGGTGTCCTCGTATTAGGAAGAAACACCTTATGGCCCCCCTAACTCTACTGCACATTCTGCACCCCTTCAAGTTATGCCCCCGCACTCTGGAAATCATACAGGTAGAACTGTGAATCTCATATTTAATAAGATCTAGCACTAGCAGAAAATGTCTTGCAAAAACTTCAAACTGAGATGGATTGTACTCTCCTCCCTGAGTCACTTTACACTCGAGTATTATCTGTTTATATTTACTTGACATTTCTTTCCCCTCTCTTTATGACTGTTCAAGAGCAGATAATTATTTCAGTAACAGCTCATAAAGTTTTTATTCATTCACCTTCAATATGTCTTACAATAACACATCTGAATGGGTATAGTAAATTGAAGCCAGTGCATTAAATGGTTAATTTCTTGGCATGGATATCAATTTGGCCGACAGAGAGACAGCCTCAATAAAGAAACAGTAGCTGCCATGTCATAGATTAAGTAAAACCAAATGAGCTTTGATTGCCGCAACTTTCTAACAGCTTAGTGATTTAAGACCAGCCTTTAATGCATCTCAGCCTCCCCTTCCAGCCATGTGAGTCAACTCTGCAGATCAAGTAAAAAACAACTCGTAAAAAACAAACGCTGTAAAACTTTAAAGCAATTATCTTGTAGTGAGATTGTAAAGCGTAAAGGCTTCTTCGAGCGTAAATGTTGTAATTCGCTCATATATTTTGCGGAACGTTTCAGTATTATGTGACCTTTAAGAGCATTTCTTTCATTTTTTGGGACTTTATTGGAAATATACATTTAAGTTGGTGCTTAGACTCTTGACCACGGCAGCAATAAATTTTATAGACATTTGTAGGATGTTACAAAGATTCGGGGTCTGTTAGTATAACTAAATGTTTAACTTAGTATTTTTACCTATACAGTTAAAGCCATTGATCTTCATAATCTTTATTTTCTGCCTTATATAAGCAGACTAGTAGGTTACTCTGGAGAATATAGTGTTCTAATGCTTATTTAAGGGGTTATCAGGAGGATAGCCCTTTCATATCTGATTTATGGGGGGGCTGACAGCAAATCCCCACATGGATCATCTGTTTGGAGATGCTCCTGATACTATTCCTATATAGTGCTCATGACTGGAAACCGATAGTATTGACATCCATGGTCGTAGAGCTGCAATAACAGTGCCCAGCCACTATACAGAGCACTCAGCTATCTTCTCTGTGCACCATATAGTACGGGCTTCGGCAACCCCAAACATCTAATCAATCTGGGAAT
Organism: Leptodactylus fallax; assembly: GCA_947044405.1. Lineage (NCBI taxonomy): Eukaryota > Metazoa > Chordata > Amphibia > Anura > Leptodactylidae > Leptodactylus > Leptodactylus fallax. Next base: position 5,396,805 of record CAMRHE010000108.1, on the reverse strand, counting down.
TGGATGTTGGTCCCCCACCGATCAAATGTTTATGGTCAATCCTAGGGATAGGCCATGAAAAATTTTGTTGAACCCCTGTACGTTGGGCGGTACAATTTCCAGAAGTACAAGTACAAGCTTATACCATCTATTAGCTGCTCAATTTTATGGCAGTATTTTACTCCATAATTTTGGCAAAATATGGCATATCTTAAGCCACTCGCCCTTTTCCTGGTAAGCCATGTCTGCTTGTCTAGCATGTTGAAGAAAAATTATCTCAAACTAGATGCAAAAAATTGCACCAAGATGCGCCAAGAAATGTCAAAATATACAACAGAAGTCTGAATTATAATAGTAAATGTGGACTACTTTGTGGCATATATTTGGCAGCACTCTTTTTAGTAATGACCTAACATCAAGTGAATTTAACCTTTGTAATGTATACTTTATGCTGCTATGATTGTCAAACCAATATCTTGGGGGGCACAGCTGTATGGAAGAATTGTATGTGTTTACAGTTCATAGGTCAGCTGCATTTATAGACAATACGTGTTCAATGGACTGTCTCCACAGACTCGCAATAGTTTCTTAATATATTTCTGCAGAAATAGTTTCTGACATTAAAAGTGGACATACACATTAGCTAAAAATAGGTTGATGGTTAGACAACTGTTGAATGAACCATCATCTGGTGAGCAATTGTTTTGCAGATGCAACCATATACATTTTATTCCATTACAATTGTTCTAACTCAGAATACATGTTCAGTTACACCGTGTGAGAAACAAAAGATCTTCCTGAGAATGTATTTTCAAAGGTATATTGTTCGCCAATGAAAAAATATCCCTTTTTCATTGAAAGTCAAAAAAAATTGACATATGGCTGACTTGTTTTCAGACGATGATAATTTGTCATCTGTCGGCTAAGATGATCGGTCATTGCTAAATTCAATCAGATAAATAATAATAAATTTTATTTGTATAGAGCCAACATATTCCGCAGTACTTTACAAATCATAGGGTTCATGTACAGACATTACAGTGTAACAAATAAATTCATACAATAGGACTGAGGGCCCTGCTCACAAGAGCTTACAATCTGTGAGGTAGATGGGGTGACTCAAGAGGTAGAAGTGCTTATACAGTGGACCAGTAGGCCTGTCTGAAGAGATGTGTTTTTAGAATGCACTTGAAGCTGTAGAAGTTGGGAGTTAATCTGATTGTCTGGGGCAGTGTATTCCAGAGAAGTGACGCAACTTGGGAGAAATCTTGGACACGGGAGTGAGAGGTTTTGATTATAGAGGATGTTAGTCTTAGGAATGGAGATATCAGGTTTGGTGGTAGACACAGATGAGGAAATGTAGGGAGGTGTAGCGACATGGAGAGCTTTGTGGATCAGGATGATAAGTTTATATTGGATTCTATAGTGCAGTGACTGGCACAGACCAGAAGAATCGGTGTAGCATTTAGACTGATAGAGGAGTCTAGCTGCCGTATGTAGAATAGATTGTAAAGGGGAGAGTTTAGTGAGGGGAAGACCGATTAGTAGAGTGAATCAGGGCGACAATAAGGGTTCTTGAAGTTTCCATGGTCAGGAAAGAGCGGATTCTGGAGATGTTTTTGAGGTGCAGGTGACAAGAGCATTTGAATGATTGGATATAGGGGGTAAAGGAAATGTCTGAGTCAAACATAACCCCAAGACTAGGGGCGTGCTGCCTTGATGGTATGGTAAGACCGCAGACTGGATTTTGCCTCATGGATTTTTTTTGCCCTCCACTGGGTCAACATTGCAGAGTAACATGCAGAATCAGATGCAGGTATGTTTTTTTTTTTTTAGGCCTTACAAATTATGTTACTATGTTTTATGTAGGCTAGTGTTTGAAAAAAACAAAGTTGTAAGTCATGAGCCTGGTAAAAGCATGGAAAAATCCTTCATGGTTCCATCATAGACAGGTATATGGAGCAATTTATTAACATGCTTGATAGAAGTTATTTTATTGGCCATAAGATGTCTTAGACTCATGGGTAATAGCACATTGCTCCATGTTACTTAACCATGTTGAAGAATCATTTAGCTCCAAATAATGACCCTTTGAACATGAGAAGATTCGTGAAAACAAGATGAAAGGAAAAGTTGAGGGAACACAGAAGTAAACATTGCGTACTTTACTGTCTTGCACAATATTTAGAATGACGAGGAACTGGTAACTTGTAACATGGCAATTAAACCAACTAACCGGGTCAAAATAAGGCCTATGGAGGCCCTAGGCAAAACATTTGTAGCACAGGGAGAGACAATGAAAATAGTTAGGAAAATGGCTTCACACTGCTTCTTTTGTCAAGCTTTAAAAAACAGCCTCAAAATCCGTTCAGGTATTTGGAGAGTTTTTTAGCTCATATTTTTCAGTGACCTATAGAATTCAATTGAGTTTCTGCGTCAAGAAATGGTAGGATGCTTTGCTGAAAAAAACGCTGAAAAAAAGAAGGCTTACTCCTGCTCAATGGAGCTGTCTTAGAGGTAGAAAAGCACCAAAAAAGCATTGTGAACATTCTCTGAATCAGCTGATCCTGCTGCCAGAACCTGTAATCAGGGTAGATGGCCAAAAGCATCTTTGATCCTAGTCAAGAGTTGTACACTGTAGCGGTGATGCCGGGGAACTGCACAGGATAGGTTATCAGTAGAGATGGGCGAATTGGATCATACTAAGCCAAGTTCAACCCAAATATTCTAAATTGTTAGTTTTTTTACAAAACCGAACAAATGTAGATTTGCCTCATATGAACTAAAATGGCCGCCGCATTATACTCTGGCGTCCAGGTGAGGTGAAAAAAAATAAAAAACATTCATACTCACCTTTCTATTACCTTTTTTGGGCCTCCTCTCAGCGTCCGATGCTCTCCTGGTGATGTACGTCACTCTTTTGTGATGTCATCGGCCCAAGTTCAGAGCTGAGGTCTGTGGTTGGGCCTCAGCATTGACCTGGACATGCCAAGCACCATGATGTCATGATGCTCGGAGTGCCCATGTGACTGCTGGTGGCCCAATCACAGGTCTCAGCCATGACCCCCGGGCCGATTACATCACAGAAGAGCACCGGACTTCACGTTTTTTTTTAACACCTTTCCTGGGTCTCAACCTATTATACTCTGGGGTCTTTGAACTCTCTAAGGCTGTGTTTGCCTTAGAGATATAGAAATTGGATTGGTTCATAGGAGCTCTAAGAGTATTGTTTTAAGCTAATTAATTGTGTGGTTCGTACCAAACTTGTTCGACCCAAAACTAATCAGGGACCCGTTGCCACAGAACCTGCACATGAAATTATTCTTGAGAGATTAGCCCATCTCTAGTCATCAGTATCCAAAACACAACATATATATAAAGGATTAAATTATCAAAAACCTTTGAACATTGCACAGTTTATATATAAGATTATTGTATATTACAGTTGAGTAACTTTCTAAATAAATAGTTTTACTTATAAATATACTGAGCTTCATACTGTATTACAGCTTAGAGCTGCAGACAGAAATATGGAGGATTCAGAGTTGAGGTCTTCATGCGTTTCTTGCTAGTGCAATGTCTGCACACAATTTGCTCCTCATCAAATTGGTATAACTTCTTGAAGCAAGTATACAGTCATGACCTCTAAAACTGTACGTAAGTGTCTATAAATGATGATTTTCTTTACTGCTTTATTCTTGGCTGCTCTTTAGCTCAGCTCCATTAGGCAGAGCTGTGATCTGTGGCACATAATTGGTATTGTTGCATCTGTCAAAGTTGCTTTTTTTATTTATTCCATCTTCCACAACTCAATAAAAATCTATTAAAAGTTATACCACATGTACCACAAAATGTAACTATACTACTGTATATAGGGCACTCAAACTAAAACCCTCACACATCTCTGTGAATAGAAAAGTAAAAATGTTATGGGTCTTGTACCTCCTTTTGACATAATTTTTTTTATCTTGTTACCGATGTAAAGCTTTCATCTGCCATAACCCCCCCAAGATATGGAAATCCCCAGGTTCTGACACAATAACCAACAGCAATTATGTTTTTAAAAAAACATAAACAGTTTTAATCAAATCGCTAAGAGAGGAAAAATTTCTTCTGAAATGCTAACTTCTACTATTGTCACTCTTCCAAAGCGTAACAAATCTCCTACCTCTCCTGCTAAATTCCATACTATTTTCATCCTTAACACTGAACTTAAAATCTAACCAAAAATACTTACCAGTCGCTTAATGGACTTATATAGCTATAATCACCTCTAATTTTGTCAGTTGGAGTTTTGGAGTTGAGCTGTAGTAATAGCGTCCCTACGTCTATAAGTGCATGGAGCTATCTGCTTTTGGCTCTGTGCACAGTATAGAATGAGACTGGATGCAGTCCCAAACAGCTGAGCTCAGCAGATATTTATGGCCTATCCTAAGAATAGGCTAAATAATTATTCCTGGACAACCCCTTAATCTGTCCATCTAACTGCATATCGTCTACTTAGTAGCAGCAATTTAGAATATTCCAGCTTCATCCCATTTACTCGAATGAGAGAAAGCTACAATACCCTCCCTGCACAAGAGTTAATATATGTATGGCATGAAGGTAGACAGACCAAGGTAAACAATAGAGGCCACATCGATCAATATGCTTATATTAGACAACCACCATTTTGAATAGTGATTTTTTTTTTTTTACTTGATTTATTGACCTAAAGGAGCTGCTAACATGCCACTTTCCTTTGGCTAGGCTATTTAGATACAGGGCTAGAAAATAAAACCTAACATTTGCTCTTACTAAAGGTTAGCCTAGCTACAGCTCTGAACTAGGTTATCCCAGTCTGTTTTCCTGTCTTTATGCAGCTACTTTATCAAAAATCCAATTCTAGACTACATTAATTCAACCTTGCCAAATCAAGATTGTTGGCCGATTGAACTATAGGTATTTGTCTGTTGTTGTCCTTTTGTGAGAGACAACCATCTTTTTGGTATAAGAAATTTGTTGCAATTGAGTCAATTAAGCCTACACTATATAGAGTAAGAGTGTTTTACAGAGATTCTCTGTGTGTCTTCTGCTTTAACTTGTATTGTGTCAGTTTCTTGAATAAACTAGTCTGACAGACTAGTTGTAAGCATATTACCATATGTCATTTCTTCTACAATAGTAAATTAATCAATGTTTGAAAAGGGAAATCCAGTCAAGAAGATTCTGTGATATGACATAGATGGGTGAACCAATTTGTCATGAGCCAGGTTCAACCAAAATATTCCAGATTGTTTGGTTTTTAATTAAATCAAACAAATGCCTATTTGTCTCGAACTAACTAAAATGGCCACCATCATGTGTATTGCGCAGGGAAAATACAGAAGAGACACATGTCTTGTAATTTACTGTGATGTTCTGATGCCTCCTGATAGCCTCTCAGCCAATACTCAATGGTAGGTTGACATCTTACAGTGCTGATGTCATATACACTATATAAGATGCTGAAAGCATGAACACGAGGCATGGCAGTGATGGTGGATGTAGGGATGGATAAGTGATTCATCTCACTCCATGATACAGAGAGCATTGAGCTTACAAACTGCAGTAGAGCTGCAGAATCTTAAGAATTGGAGAGGTTAGTCAGATTTAATCAATTATAGGAAGATTAGTGATAGAAATCATAGATAGGATGGAGTGAGGGAGAATAAAATGTCCTGCGGCCTGGTCCATCATATCATTCCATGCTTCACTGTCACTCATGTTGCCACAGCTACCACCACTCAGCCAGACATGACCTGTGGCTTGGTCCATCATATCATTCCATGCTTCACTGTCACTCATGTTGTCACAGCTATCACCATTCAGTCAGACATGTCTTGTGGCCTGGTCCATCACATTCCACTATACCACACTGTTGGTGCCACAGGGTTGGCATCCAAAGAACCAAATCCATTTTGATTTCACATTTACTCACATAAAAGGATATTTTTTGTGTCTTTTTTTTGGCACACAGCCAAAAAATTTGTCTCCCAAATAACAAGCCTGTAGCACTTACAAGTGATCAAAATGGGCTAATTTTTCTACAACACCATTGCCTTTTGCAATGTAACTGCCATGTGTGTCTAAAGAAATCCACGGACTCCTCCTGATGGCTGCCACTCCTGGCCTCCCCCCTACACCAGACCTCGACTTACGTCTCTCTCCTGCTCACTGGGCTCATTCCTTCCTGTTTGCTCACAAATTGCCGCTGCCCTGTAGCGCCCAGGAAAAAAATTTTTAAAATCCTTACCCGCTGGTACCGGTGCCCAGACCTCCTTCACAAGTTTTATCCTACTGTCTCTGACAAATGCTGGCGCTGTGGTTCCGCTGTGGGTTCTCTCTTCCAAATTTGGTGGGAGTGTAGCGAAATTCAGTCCTTTTGGTCCTCCGTGTTCTCTCTTTATACTAAAGTTAGCGGTCGCCCCGTGGCTCCCTCTCCCCAACTGGTTCTCCTCTCCCTTATTCCGAGTAAGATATCCAAGGTTAAGAGAGATCTCCTGTGTCATTTTCTCATGGCCGCCAGGATGGTTATTCCTCGGCAGTGGCGAAGCACTACAACCCCCTCATTGATGGAGTGGCTACAGGAGTTCCTTCTGATCAGGAGGATGGAGGTTTTGGTTGCAGAGAATTTCACAGACTCCTCTAAGTTTGATGCCCTCTGGCAGCCGTGGGTTGCGTTTCAGGAATCTTCAGAGTTTACCACTCTCTTCTCATAAGCCATCCTGGTCCTGAGAGACTCTCCTCATTGCCCTGGTGGTTTCTGCCCCTCTCCCTCCTCTTGTCTCCTCCTTTGATGCCTGTCCCCCCTTGTGTCTTTGTTTACTTGTTGCTTTCCGCCCTGTTTCCTACTGATTCTAATTCCTTGCTCTTCTCCAAGGTTTTTGTGGTCCTTGTAAGACTCTTTGTTTCTTGTTGACCTGGACACCATGTGCAGGGTTTTGTATTGATGCCTCTCACAGTTCACTTTTTCTTTCTCTCAGTCCTTGATTGTTTTCATATTTGTTTTTACTTTGACATGCCTGTTTTGGACTTGATAGTTTTCCTATGCACTGGCTTATGGCATTATTTATGCACCTTCTGGTATGCTATGCTATGTCTTGTTATTGTTTTGTTACATATAAAACTTCAATAAAACTTGATTACAGTTAAAAAAAACCACAAACACCTTTCCCCCCAAAAAGAGTAAATTTTTGGAGTGTTTTAAATGTTAAAATAAATGTTAAAAGCGAGTGTCAATGCAGGGTATGAGTAAACTTGGAGTTGTATTCCCTTCTTACCATCCGTTTTCCCATAAACATACATGTGACTTTCACTTTGACATAACTTAAGTGTGTTTGCCCTAGGGAGCTAGAAATTGGATAGATAGAGTCCTAGGAGCCCTGACAATGTTATACACTATGTTTTCAGCCAATTTAATTTGTGGCTTGAACCGAACTTGGTCGATCCAAAGAAAATCTGGGACCCAAAACAAAACAAATTTTGAGAGGTTTGCCCATCTCTACCTATGAGAATACCACATATCACATGCTTCACCAGAGTAATCTTCTCAAATGTATCTATGAAATATCAGAAGATTATTAGGACTGGATTTCTGCTTTATTTATTTTTTCTTATTAACAGAATAGATCTTCTTAAAGCTCAAATTTGTATGACCTTTGTTGTTCTCACTAACAAATCAAGTTCTTCTAACCCTGCCCTGATTTACTATGTGGTAATTTCATATGCGACAAACACTAAAAGGCACGTCTGAAAATTATATGAAGCATTCACCCTGCTAAGCTCATATAAATGCTAATTGCTTATTAATTTGGATTCTCTCCCTGAGATATCACTTTACGTTATTTTAATTAACCATCCAGTATTATGTAAACATGGAATTGACATGGCCCGGTTTTAGTCTGTTCCCTACTCTGACATTTTCCTTTGAAGTTTAATTCCACCTTTCAGATACATGGAAAAAAATAGTAATAGCAATACTAAGACATTTCTTAAGTTGTATTCACACTGTGTTTGTAGTGTACAGTGGGGAGAAAAAGTATTTAGTCAGCCACTAATTGTGCAAGTTCTCCCACTTAAAAAGATGAGAGGCCTGTAATTAACATCAGAGGTAGACCTCAACTATGAGAGACAAAATAAGAAAACATATCTAGAAAATCACATTGTCTGATTTTTTTAAGAATTTATTTGTAAATTATGGTGCAAAATAAGTATTTGGTCACCTACAAACAAGCAAGATTTCTGGCTCTCACAGACCTGTAACTTCTTCTTTAAGAGACTCCTCTGTCCTCCACTCATTACCTGTAGTAATGGCACCTGTTTGACATTGTTATCAGTATAAAAGACACCTGTCCACAACCTCAAACAGTCACACTCCAAACTCCACTATGGTGAAGACCAAAGTGCTGTGGAAGGACACCAGAAACAAAATTGTAGACCTGCACCAGGCTGGGAAGACTGAATCTGCAATAGGCAAGCAGCTTGGTGTGAAGAAATCAACTGTGGGAGCAATAATTAGAAAATGGAAGACATACAAGACCACTGATAATCTCCCTCGATCAGAGGCTCCACGCAAGATCTCACCCTGTGGAGTCAAAATGATCACAAGAACAGTGAGCAAAAATCCCAGAACCACACGGGGGGACCTAGTGAATGACCTGCACAAAACTGGGACTAACGTAACAAAGGCTACCGTCAGTAACACACTACGCCACCAGGGACTCAGATCCTGCAGTGCCAGACGTGTCCTCCTGCTTAAGCCAGTACATATCTGGGCCCGTCTGAAGTTTGCTAGAGAGCATTTGGATGTTCCAGAAGAGTATTGGGAGAATGTCATATGGTCAGATGAAACCAAAGTAGAACTGTTTGGTAGAAACACAACTCGTCGTGTTTGGAGGAGAGTGAATACTGATTTGCATCCAAAGAACACCATACCTACTGTGAAGCATGGGGGTAGCAACATCATGCTTTGGGGCTGTTTCTCTGCAAAGGGACCAGGACGACTGATCCGTGTACATCAAAGAATGAATGGAGCCATGTATCGTGAGATTTTGAGTGCAAACCTCCTTCCATCAGCAAGGGCATTGATGATGAAACATGGCTGGGTCTTTCAGCATGACAATGATCCCAAGCACACCACCAGGGCAATGAAGGAGTGGCTTCATAAGAAGCATTTCAAGGTCCTGGAGTGGCCTAGCCAGTCTCCAGATCTCAACCCCATAGAAAAATTTTGGAGGGAGTTGAAAGTCCGTGTTGCCCAGCGACAGCCCCAAAACATCACTTCTGTAGAGGAGATCTGCATAGAGGAATGGGCCAACATACCAGCAACAGTGTGTGCCAACCTTGTGAAGACTTACAGAAAACGTTTGATCTCTGTCATTGCCAACAAAGGATATATAACAAAGTATTGAGATGAACTTTTGTTATTGACCAAATACTTATTTTCCACCATAATTTGCAAATAAATTCTTTAATAATCATACAGTGTGATTTTCTGGATTTGTTTTCTCATTTTGTCTCTCATAGTTGAGGTCTACCTATGATGACAATTACAGGCCGGCCTCATCTTTTTAAGTGGGAGAACTTGCACAATTGGTGGCTGACTAAATACTTTTTTCCCCCACTGTATGTTTGGTGTATAAGCCAGGAAATCTCTTGGCATATATGTCAAACATATAGAATCCATAAGAAGAGTGTCATTTTGGCCTCCATCAGGTTAAATGCTATTCTAACAGCTACTGTCTGCATACTTTTTTTTTTTTTTTTTTTTTACATGAGGGACCTCATGTGAATGTATACCTGTAACTTGGAAACCGGATGGAGAACAAAAGGGGTTGGTAGAAAAGAGGATGTCATATGCAGAGACAATGGTAGCAGGAGCAAATTATTTTATAGAATAAGGCAATGCGTTTCAATGTCTCAAACAGCACCTTCTTCAGGACATTAGAAACTGGTGGAGAAATGGTCCCGTAGAGGAATAGAGGGCTGAGACATCAGAGGCATCTGTCCGTGGTATGTATTGGGGAATTCTCCTGACATACTTTATACCATTTCTTTTATATTTTTGAATCACATTCTTAAAGCAAATCTCTACCTTCTATCATTAGGTATTTTTCGAACCAAAATTCTGTGTTGCTTAATCTTTTAATATATATTTTTATAGCAATGAAAGTGCATTTTTTTCTGACGCAGAACTCTACTCTGCTGCACAGACATATGTATAAAAGATAACATGCTGACTCTACCTCAACAGTAGCGGAAGCCTAGGAGCTAGAAGCATACTGTTATTTTTAACTTTGTCAAAAATTCTAAATTAATGTAAATAAAATTACATTTTTAATTATCATGTTCTAATAATTCCAATGATTTTATTGTATACGTCTTACAAACTATCACTTTATATTTTACTTTAGCATAATATTTTAACCAATGGCCCAAGTATCATGGTCTGTCCGTAGAGATTATCCCGTTTTGACAGGCGGTTATTGCAATGCAGCTACATGAAGTCGCAAGAATAAAAATTTGCAACTGTGTCTGGCAGTATCATGGAGTTGCTCTGACTTGCTCTATTATAGGGGAAAGTGTGTGGCTCTGCTCATGTTCATTGAAGGGCAGGACAAGGGGTGCCCAAAACACACAAAAAATTACACAAATTTAATGCAGTTCTTTCTCCATCTGCATACATTTTGTCAAAAATAAGGCAGACCTTCCATATAACTGACCCTCTGAGTCAGAGACCATAATTAAGGCTATAACTGGTCTGAACCCTAAATTTGAGTTGATATTTTGTTGCTTTTGCAAGATAATTGTAGAAGTTGATGCTTATAAGTTTGAATTTTTCTTTGTTCTTGTTAAACAATGTCCTAGGCTGTCATCAGAAGAAACTTTGAAGTACCCATCCAAAGCTCCTCAATATGTGAGTACATGAGTCAAATCTACGTACCAGGAGTCAGTGCAGTTGCATTTATGCAATTGGGGCGATCATGTCATAGCTTTATCATTTTCCTCCATCTCCATTCCTTTATATTGCAAATACTTTTCATGTTCAGTCAGGTTAATGAGTGGTTAAAAGATCATGAACATGTCTGTCTATTGCAGAACTCTGAACTCCACATGGGTAGTGTACAATATATAATGTACTATATGTAGAAGTATGATATTACACTGATCATAAAGAATAGAAGTGATATCATTTTACAATACCTCAAATACATTCTGTTCACAATGTCTGGCAACAGAGATCAGTGCAGGCACAGGAAGCCCAAATATGTTCTCCTCTGTAACATGAATCAAACGTAACTTCCTGTCAATGTAAGAGAGGATAGAAGTGCCAGAAGCCATCTTACTGTTAGGTCACCAGCACTAAACTAAACACTGTTCCAAGGGGTTATTTAGAGCTTTGGACTGAGGTTCCTTTGATCCACCTGAATAAATGAACATAAGTGTCCACGATATCATCAATAAAGGTATATATGTTATTTGTCAACCCATAAAAAATAAACCTAAGTGACATATGATGGGTTGAAAAGTCAACCCATTATTGTGTCAGAGCCTGAGGACACCAGAGGATCATCTGGTAATCTTAGAATCCTGCTTGACACTGGTTATCCAGATCCTAAGGGTAATATTTTGTGTCATCCAACCTTGGGAAACTAACATTGTGTATTCAAGAATACCGTATGTTCTAGATGCTAGACTCCAGGGTGCACTTGCATCGGGCCCTATGGTACTGGGGGCGCCATTGAGCATACCTCCCAACCGTTCAGGATTCTGGGTCCTGTCCCGGTCAGAGGAGGTATGTCCCGGTATCAACTCATCTGCGTCCTCTCTGGACGCAGATGAGTTAAATACAATGATGAAGCAGGAGTCATCCGCGGACAGCCCCTGCTTCACCATTGTGCGTGAAGCACATCCTTGTGTGGTCCGGTCCCTGGAGCTGCAGGCACGATGTGATGACCTCACTCACATCGCGCTTGCAGCTCCCTGAACAGTCCCGGAGAAGAGACCTCACAGAGTGGTAGCGAAGCGAGGAGAGGTTATTAGTGTTTTATTATGTTAAACTGGTGGCAGATGAAGAGAGCATATTAAACTGGTGGCAGATTAAGGGGGAACAGTAAACTGAGGGCAGATGAAGGGAGACATTAAACTAGGGGGGCAGATGGAGGGTTACATTAAATTAGGGGGACAGATGGATGATGACATTAAACTGGGGCAGATGAAGGGGGACATTAAACTGGGAGCAGATGGAGAGGGACATCAAACTAGGTGCAGATGAAGGGGGGACATTAAACTGGGGGAGATGAAGAGGAATATTAAACTGGGGGGTGGATGAAGGGTGGCATTAAACAGGGGGAAGCTGGAGGAGGACATTAAACTGGGGGCAGCTGGAGGGGGACATTAAAGTGGGGGCAAGTTGGAAGGGGGCATTAAACGGGGGGGCAACTGAAGGAGGACATTAAACCATGGAGTAGCTGGAGGGGGACATGTCTGCCTCTACTTGGTCCAATTTAATGTCCCCCTCCAGCTACCCCAGTTTAATGTCCCCCTCTAGTTGCCCCAGGTTAATGTCCCCCTCCAACTACCCCAGTTTAATGTCCCCCTTTAGTTTCCCCCAGATTAAACTGGGGCACCAGGAGAGGATACTTCATAGTGTGGGGCAATTGGAGGGGAACATTATAATGTAGGGGCATATAATGTTAGGGTGACTGTAGGAGGATTATACTTTGTGGGGGCAAATAGAAAAATGGATGAGAATGGACAGAGTCAATGTAGAAGTGGGTGGAGCTAAATTTGCTGTGGCTCACATATCCTAATCACAGGGGTATTTTATGTAATAACATAACATAACCAGGAAGTTATTGGCGCTGTTACCCAGACATTTACCATCGTCTAGGTTGCAGCGCCAAAAGAGTTTCACCAAACACTTACACAACACATACACAAAGTAATCAATAAAGTTTACATTTGACCCTGTCCCTGTCCTGTCCATACCTGATCTTTATAGAGTAAAATACGCCGCCCACCTCTCTAGCAATATCCATTACATGGTAAAAAAAATAGCAATAATGATTACTAGAGATGAATGTATAAAACTTTTCCCTGACAGGCGGAAAAGTTCCACCAATCAGATAACACATTGTCACCCATTGAATGTCACCATATAAAATCCCAGTTTTTGGCAGCTTTCAGATGGGTATAATAGCAGGTGGTGATGGGGGGGCGGGCAGTTATGAAACGTTTGTACCTGGCCTACCAATGTGTTAAAACGGCCCTGCTAGACTCTATTCCATATGAGCCCAAAATGCTGCTACAAGTTGACAAATGCTTCCAAGACTATACTTTTGCTTTCCAAAAATCGATTATATAATTCACAGAGTTACCAGTAACTGGGCAGTCATGGATCATTCACAATTATCTGAAATTTTTTAAATCTTATTTCTGTAAATGTAGTTGAATATACAGACCGTGTCACTGAACTGACTGGACATTTCACTGGATTTTTGTTACCTTAGCATCTCATTATCCTTTCAATTGCTCTAGAGAGCAATTTCCACAAATTAGAAAGTTCAGGACTGCCAGTTGCACACATTTACTCCCGTGAGGGCATTTAGTAACATGTTGCAAAAGGTCAATTGTGCAGTCACATAGAGCCACTGACTACTTTTTTTAAAAATTAGGTTAGTTGTTGATAAACTGATAAAATGTAATATCCGCTTGGTTTGTGTAGATGAATACATACGTAATGTAAAGGTTATATAGATGTAGGATAATGTAAGAAACTTGCACATTTAAATGGATTTGTTTGCAGATGGTATGTATTTTCTGTAATGTCTGATTTTCTTCATACATTGTTATTTTGTGAACTCTGCTAGCACTTTATACACAATGATGATAATAATAGTAAAGGAAAAGAGATCTGAGAGACAGAAGGAGAAGGAGCATTTCCAGCACCTCTAAGCATCATAGGTGGAAGAGGGAGGCTGTCAAAGAAGGGAAAAGTGCTGTCCATGTCGTTCTGCACCGAACATCTGCCTGTTAGGGTCTTGCCAGATGTAGCAATACCCTACACTACTGCAGCGGTCTGGGAGGAAGGACAGAGACAAGTGAGCCCTAATCTCACCCCAGCCACTGTCCCTTCCTATTGCCTCAGTTACCCTAAATGGTAAAAGGACAACCTGAAGACGAGCCCTATACTGGGTAAGTGACACACAGAACAGGACAAGACAAAACAACACAGAAGCAGAGTGAGAAGCCAAGGGGTCGGTAACAAACGAACAATGCAGTACAAAGTCACAATCCAAGAGAATAGTCACAAGGCAAGCCAAAGATCAGAGAAATGGAACAGCAAATAACAAGGGCACAAAGAGAGCAGGCAAAGTCAGAGCAATAACCGGCGCCTTGCTGAGAAAGTGACATCCCGTATATAGAAAGTCTGGGCCCAGCTCCAGACCTGATAGGTACGCAGGCTGTCAATCACACAGGCCAGGAAGAGATTAACTCTATGCAGTCCAGAGAGAAATGCTCAGAACACGGGTGTGGCCGGAAATCCATTACATTGTCTAGGACCATGTTCAGACTGAGCAACAAGAAACCTACACAAGGAACCAAACTGAACACGCCTCCTTTGCCGCAGCATGCGAGCGGAGGGTGACGCAGAGACCCGAACAGGCAGAGACGTTACACTGCCATGATGCAGAGCCTACTACTCCCAAACCTCAGGCTCTCCTCTCAATGGGTTTCTGCAGAGTGTCATACTGGGGTACAGTAGATAATAGAAGAAGCAATCTTAGTGGCCAGGGATTCAAGGGGCGCCATGCCTAGGACCAAGAATGAGAAGAACGGCCATGCTGAGGACTTTGAATGAGAAGGGAGCCATAGAAGCCAAGAATGATAAACCCATCTTAAACTGGGAAAGCAGTAGTAACTATGAAGACTATGCCACCTATTGCTACGTGTTTGGGTGACCTGTGTATAGTACCATGGTTGTTTTTAGTCCTAGACTAGATACAGTTTTGTGAGATATGCTCATGTGATGCCAAACATAAAATACATGATTTTGGGGTTTATCATCATTATTTGGATTTTATCTGGCTGTACGTATTTGCTGTATCCTATAGACATTTTAACATTAATTTTGTGCACTTATTTGTTTGACGGGACCACACCATAAAAGACAATTTTTCTGTGCAAATTGGGGTGGTCAGCTTAGAGGTTTTACATTATGATGAACGATGATGATGATATCCACAAATCTGAAAGGTACATTAAGGTGTGTATGCACCTGGGTGTGGGCAAGAAATATGAGATTAAATATAGTTAATACATATTCAAATATCCACATGGTCTCCATTCTGATCACGTTGATGTACAGTGTATAGTATATAGTTACCAGAGTCTCTCCATGCTTACTTAGAAAGCTTGTCATAAATGAACAGACATTGATTTACTCCTGGGACTAATGCTTTGGCCCTGGCACCAGCGGTGCAATAGTATGTTGCCTCCTCTTGCCTTCTCTATGAGAAAAGTAAGGGATCAGTGACATTCCTTCAGATTTACATATTATTGTTTTTTGTGGACATATAAGGAAATACTCTATTTCCTTACTATGTAATCCTTGACTAGCTCTTATTTGATTGTATATAAGAAATTCAAAGGTCTAGGTAGCCTTTTACTAGCTCATGTAGGAAAAGTCAACCATGATTTTGAGTCACATCTTTATGATCAAATATTTTTATGTTACTTGCCAAAGTGATCTTGCTCCTTAAATTTGGATTTCTGATGGAGAAATTATTTAATAATTATATTACATATAGATAATTCTCTATTTTATGTTAGGGGCTTATATCTTCTTTCCAAATGGAATTCTCTGAACAAGGTTAATAATATAAATGTAAAGAGAAGATGCCATGAAGGCTTCCCGATTATGTTCTTAAAGGGTACCTGTGTTTTCATTAAAAGTTGAAATATGTACAGTTTCTTGCTTTGTAGTCTATTCTACGACTGTACAAACCTTCATACATGGTGTCATATCTGTTTTTTCTGCTGCTAATAATCACATTATGGCTGCAGTACATTTTGAATTAGTCTCTCAGGCTGTGGGCATGTACAATAAGGCGCAGTCTGCTCCCTCCCCTATCCATTACTAATAATGTTCTGCCATTCTGCCAGGAGTAACTATACAATAGCAAATAAATAGCTGAGAAAAGCCCAAGTGACCATAATATAGGAAATACAGGAACACTGATCAGTAAATATATCCAGCCAAGCAGATAAAACACAAGAAAAGATACAATAACAATCTATGAGCACAGTCAGCAAAGCTGCTTGCTGCCTGTGAATAATATCCCAACTTTAACCACACAAGCAGCCAGAAGTAGATATAAGTACATAGAAGACTCTTCTTACATTGTAAGCTGTGAGATTTGCAGAATCATCAGTCTTCTTCCAACAGCAACAGTTTGCAGACATGTCTGTGAGGTGAATCAACCCCTCCCCTCTCCATTCACTGTGTGAAGAGAAAAAAGGACCACCCCTACACTCTTTCACTACACTCTTACACTACTGTCTTTCTGTCTTGCCTTTAGACACCTAGTGGCAGTAAATTTAGTGAGATTGTTAGGCAAAAAGTAACCAATTTTTTTTTAAGTACATTAGATTTTGATTCAGAATCATTTCCTTTATGGAATTTAGACTAATTTGTCTGAGAAGTTAGTGACATTTTAAAGGAATACTCAAGAATGAAATATCAGCCATGAAATTGTGATCATGTATGCTCAGTGGACAGGTACACACAGGTCCCTCCCCAGCACTGCTCTCTCCATTTATTTCTATGGGTGTACTGGAAATAGCTATGTAAGTGTGCTTAGTCAACTCTTTCTTCACAGCAGCTGTATGACAGGGAGCACCAACACCCTTTCTTGAACTAGGTGTTGGTCCTAGCGATGGTGATACCTTCCATTATTTGTCTGCAGCTGGGGTCAGTTATATAGAGCAGAGAGTGAAGCAGGCGAAGAAATGCCTCTAAAGTCGTGGCAGAAGAAGAAATGCCCCTAAAGTCGTGGCAGAAGAAGAAATGCCCCTAAATAAAGCTAATTTGCATACAAATAAAACACAGATTTTCATGAAAATGGATCTGCAATACAGAGTAAGAATAGCCTCTTAGGCAAGTATACAAGCACCCCTACAAGGTAATGTCATTAGTTTCATATCAATTTTTCTGCTTAAAGACTCCCTTTAATTTTAATTAAATTACCAATTTTTTTTTTATCGATAATAAGGTTAACCTAGTTTCTTATATAAATTATGAAAACAAAATGGTTTAATGGCTTATCCTTATTTTTGTTTCTTATTAGGAACAAAGCCAATTATAGATATAATATAAGAAACTCCACAGGAAAAAGGAATACATTGTAATACACCTAGTGCAGGACCTGAAGAGTTGGTGCATGACATCTGTTTTTTGTTCTCTGAATCCCTGACCTATAAGCCTATGACACAATGGGGGGAATTGTCTTGGAGTATTTTTAAGGATTGGGTAAGGTCAGGCAATCAGTGAAATGTTTGCATATATTTCAATATATACACACATATATAGAAGGATTATATATTTCAGTAGTAGTGTATTCCAAACATTAATAATGGCTGGTAACTGTGAATTTCAAAGTATATTTAAACATAACTGAATATCTGCATGAATCAGAGACGTAGCTAGGGGTTCAGCACAGGGTGTGTAAATACATCCGAGTGAGCCCCCAAGCCTGGTATTCCAATGTTACTACCATACAGTGACCATTGAGTGGTAAATACCACCTTTAAACAGGTGAATACAGTACAGGAAAAATTTAGAGACTTACAGGTGATGTCTCTGACTATAAGGGGACGTTCATAATACCAAAAATGAGTAGGGATTTGAGACAGCTGTCCAGTTCACATTCTTCTTCATTTCCCCTTGCTTCCAGCTCGTGAAATACCAAAGTAGAGCATTGGCATTCCACTGTATCTTTCCGACGCTGATTAGGCCCAGATGCATGGTTCTAATAGGTGGGATACCTGCTGCAAGCTCTGCCTCTCATTCAATACAATAGGAGACAGAATCAGGGTGGAATCTCCCACTGACAGAATCCACCTCAAAATCAGTGGTAGATTCTGCCATGTGAACAGGCACTTACTGTTCAAATTTTCTTCATACTGCCATGACCACTTTTTCCAGCAAAACTTGTCTCTATAACACTAGTTTCACATTATCATTGTACTCTCTGTCGTTTGGGTCTGCCAGGGGAAGAGCTGGACCACTAAAACATTGGTTACACACAATTGATTTTAATGGGGTCCGCTGGGTGTCCGTCGGGTGCCCTCCAGATGTGAACCCACTCTAAAGTTTGCAAGATATATTTGGTTTCTAACTTTTCCAGACACCCCACCCACATTTTTCTCACCGGTCACCAACACAAAGGGGAAGATTTATAAAGCTTGTAGCTGGTGTAGATTTCAGGGTTAATTTACACCAGTAAACTGGTGGAAATGATCATAGATCTAGAGTAACTGTCATACCATGTCTTCTTTTCATTAAAGTGGTGCAGGTGGCGCAAGTGAAAAAGTCGCAAATTTTTGTGCAAAAACACAATTTATTCCAAAATTTGCTATTTTAGTCATGCTGTAATGTCTCTGCCGTTTCGGGTCTCGGCGCCGCCCTCCTCTCGCACGCTGTGGCGAAGGAGGTGTCTTCAATTTGGTTCTTTGTGTAAGCTTCTTGATGCTCAGTCTGAACATGGTCCTAGTTCTCTTGCTGTGTAAAGCCACACCCGTGTAATTAGGAACATTTTTCTCTGGACTGCATAGAGTTAATCTCTTCCTGGCCTGTGTGATTGACAGCCTGTGTACCTATCAGCTCTGGGGCTGGTCCCAGACTTTCTATAAACAGGTTGTCAGCCCTCACTTGGTCGCCGGTTATTGCTCTGTCTTTGCCTGCTCTCCTTGTGATATACCTTACTACTTTGTTACCTGATTTTCTGACCATTGGCTTTGATTTTGACTATTCTCTTGGATTTTGACTTTGTACTGCTTTGCTCGTTTGTTACTGACCCCTTGGCTTGCTCACTCTGCTTCTGTGTTGTTTTTGTCTTGTCCTGTTCTCTGTGTCACTTACCCAGTATAGGGCTTGTCTTCAGGTTGTCCTTTTACCATTTAGGGTAACTGTGGCAATAGGAAGGGACAGTGGCTGGGGTGAGATTAGGGCTCACTTGTCTCTGTCCTTCCTCCCAGACCCCTGCAGTAGTGTCAGGGTATTGCTTCATTTGGCAAGACCCTTACACATGCCTTGTTCACCAGAAAACTGGCACACAAAGCATAATAAGTCTCCCCTAAAGTCTCCATCCTACTGTTACCCCAATTATAAAAATAACATAAAAATCCCTTGGAAATGAACAATACTCCCGTGTGCCTCTTTAATTTAATAAAGTTCCTGTGTAACTCCTAAATTAATAATGCATTCTATGTGCCCCCTTGAATTAATAAAGTCCCTATAGACCCCTTTAATTAATAGTACCCCTCATTTAATAATGCTGTTTGTGTGCCCCTAATTAATAATACCCTCTGTGTATCCCCTTAAATCAATAATGCCCCTGAATCCCACCATAAATTAATACTGCCCAATTCCCCAGAGAATAATGCCCTCTTATTGCCACTTGTATTAATTAAGCCTCTGATGCATGCTCCTTTATATAAATATTGCTCCCTAATGCCCACTTGCATTAACATTATCTCTTAATATCCCCATTGTATTAATACTGCCCTAATGCCCCCTTATATTATTACGGCCGTTATATTCATATTGCCCCATTTATCCTTTCATATAAATACTGCCCCCTTGTATTAATACCCCCTAATGCCCTATTGTATTACTTATGCCTCCTTATATCTCTTTATATTCATACTGCCCCAATGCCCTATATACTGTAGATATTGCCCCTAATATTCATACAGCCTCCAAATGCCCTCCCACATAAATACTGCCGCCTGGTATTAAATTACCCCATAAAGTGTATAAAAAAATAATAAAAATTTAAATGCACCTAGCTCTGATCAGCCTAATGTACAGAATCGCTGCCACTTCTTGCTTTCTTGTAGGCTACAAGCCACTTCAGGCCTGCAGCTTACAAAGTATCCTGACCACAGACAAAGGTCTCTGTGTTCTGGCACTGAATGTGCAACGCAGTGACGTCATTGTACCTGTCTGCGCCGGGATGCAGATGCCTTAGCTGTGCTCAGGGCACCTTGTAGGCCGCAGTCTTGAAGTGGTTTACAAGTTATGGAATAGTGGAGCAGGAAAGCCAAAGGTTTCCTTCTCTACCGTATATTTCAACTGTATCGGTGTCCTGCAGACACCTCTGGCATGAATACTTTTACATAATATTAATTAATTTGTTAATATTGAGGATATATTTATACAGTTTTTCTGCCAAACCAAGTAGTGAAAGAAAAACAGAAAAAAAAGTGTGATCAGTTACAGTGTACATTAAGTTTAAGTTGCAGTTAATGTGTGAAGCTTTTTTCCATGGAATAACAAATGATCACTGCCAGGGACTAAATTGTAGCATATCACCTTCCGAATGAAATCTCCAATTATTTACTTTCCGGACCGTACAGATGTCCTGAGTTTACCTAACACTGAATACGTATCACAGTTTAGACTATGTTTCTAGTGCCTCATTTATACTGTATTTATACTTTATTGCTATTTGTGGTGTGTGTGATTAGTTTGTTTTTTCTTTTTTTTTTATTTCTTGACATTCTAGTCAAGCTCTGATCTTAATAGGACCCAATTAGTATCCATTTCCAGTCAAGTATGCCTATTAAATACAGTAAAACTCATTTAAGAAGCAACCACAATGTGTGTTTTGGGAGTAGAAGCAATTTTAGTAGAATCAAAGACTCAGCTTGAAATCACCCCAATTCTTGTTTGTGTATTTTATAATGAACAAATAATCTAGCTGTGTATAAAAGAAGAACTAAAGTCTAGGCAAGTCCTCCTAAAACCATACCTAAGAAGGAAAAGTAGTAAATTGTACTAGGAAATTGTCAGACTATAGGAGTTTTAAGAAAGTTTTGGTACAGTGACCAATACACATATATACATACATATATGGAAACAAAAGTCAGGCAGCACTCCTATGAAAAAAAAAGTGAGGGTATTGTTATTGACCCATATGCAACATTTCAGCTCAAACACATGAGCCAATGAGCCAAGCAATACAAATAGTGTTAAGACAGGATATATATAATCAACCAGCATAATGGAGTAGTAAATGTATACACATGTGTGTATATAGATGGATATATCTATGCACCTAATATATATATATATATATATATATATATAACAGTACAGACCAAAAGTTTGGACACACCTTCTCATTCCAAGAGTTTTCTGTATTTTCATGACTATAAAAATTGTAGATTCACACTGAAGGCATCAAAACTATGAATTAACACATGTGGAATTATATACTTAACAAAAAAGTGTGAAACAACTGAAAATATGTCTTATATTCTAGGTTCTTCAAAGTAGCCACCTTTTGCTTTGATTACTGCTTTGCACACTCTTGGCATTCTCTTGATGAGCTTCAAGAGGTAGTCACCTGAAATGGTATTCCAACAGTCTTGAAGGAGTTCCCAGAGATGCTTAGCACTTGTTGGCCCTTTTGCCTTCACTCTGCGGTCCAGCTCACCCCAAACCATCTCGATTGGGTTCAGATCTGGTGACTGTGGAGGCCAGGTCATCTGGCGTAGCACCCCATCACTCTCCTTCTTGGTCAAATAGCCCTTACACAGTCTGGAGGTGTGTTTGGGGTCATTGTCCTGTTGAAAAATAAATGATGGTCCAACTAAACGCAAACCGGATGGAATAGCATGCCGCTGCAAGATGCTGTGGTAACCATGTTGGTTCAGTATTCCTTCAATTTTGAATAAATCCCCAACAGTGTCACCAGCAAAGCACCCGCACACCATCACACCTCCTCCTCCATGCTTCACGGTGGGAACCAGGCATGTAGAGTCCATTCGTTCACCTTTTCTGCGCCGCACAAAGACACAGTGGTTGGAACCAAAGATCTCAAATTTGGACTCATCAGACCAAAGCACAGATTTCCACAGGTCTAATGTCCATTCCTTGTGTTCTTTAGCCAAAACAAGTCTCTTTTGCTTTTTGCCTGTCCTTAGCAGTGGTTTCCTAGCAGCTATTTTACCATGAAGGCCTGCTGCACACAGTCTCCTCTTAACAGTTGTTGTAGAGATGTGTCTGCTGCTAGAACTCTGAGTGGTATTGACCTGGTGTAACGTCTCTGCCTGTTCGGGTCTCGGCGCCACCCTCCGCTCGCACGCTGTGGCGAAGGAGGCGTGTTCGGTTTGATTCTTTGTGTAAGTTTCTTGTTGCTCAGTCTGAACATGGTCCTAGATAATTTAATGGATTTACGGCCACACCTGTGTTCTGAGCATTTCTCTCTGGACTGCATGGAGTTAATCTCTTCCTGGCCTGAGTGATTGACAGCCTGTGTACCTATCAGATCTGGGGCTGGTCCCAGACTTTCTATAAACAGGTTGTCAGCCCTCAAATGGTGGCCGGTTATTGCACTGTCTTTGCCTGCTCTCCTTGTCATATCCTTTGCTACCTTGTTACCTTATTATCTGACCCTTTGGCTTGAATTTTGACTATTCTCTTGAATTTTGATTTTGTACTGCATTGCTCGTGTGTTACTGACCCCTTGGCTTGCTCACTCTGCTTCTGTGTTGTTTTTGTCTTGTCCTGTTCTGTGTGTCACTTACTCAGTATAGGGCTTGTCTTCTGGTCTTTTACCGTTTGGGGTAACTGAGGCAATAGGAAGGGACAGTGGCTGGGGTGAGATTAGGGCTCACTTGTCTCTGTCCTTCCTCCCAGACCGCTGTAGTAGTGTCAGGGTATTGCTACGGTTGGCAAGACCCTTACACCTGGTCTCTAATCTGAGCTGCTGTTAACCTGCGATTTCTGAGGCTGGTGACTCGGATGAACTTATCCTCTGCAGCAGAGGTGACTCTTGGTCTTCCTTTCCTGGGGCGGTCCTCATGTGAGCCAGTTTCTTTGTAGCGCTTGATGGTTTTGGCCACTGCACTTGGGGACACTTTCAAAGTTTTCCCAATTTTTCGGACTGACTGACCTTCATTTCTTAAAGTAATGATGGCCACTCGTTTTTCTTTACTTAGCTGCTTTTTTTCTTGCCATAATACAAATTCTAACACTCCATTCAGTAGGACTATCAGCTGTGTATCCACCTGACTTCTGAACAACACAACTGATGGTCCCAACCCCATTTATAAGGCAAGAAATCCCACTTATTAAACCTGACAGGGCACACCTGTGAAGTGAAAACCATTTCAGGTGACTACCTCTTGAAACTCATCAAGAAAATGCCAAGAGTGTGCAAAGCAGTAATCAAAGCAAAAGGTGGCTACTTTAAAGAACCTAGAATATAAGACATATTTTCAGTTGTTTCACACTTTTTTGTTAAGTATATAATTCCACATGTATTAATTCATAGTTTTGATGCCTTCAGTGTGAATCTACAATTTTTATAGTCATGCCATTTTATTATCTAACTTTCCATTTGTTTTATATCAGTGATGAATGTTCACTCTTACTGTATGTGTTTTAGTAAATTCAGTGTTTGACACTCATTCAGTACTTCTTCTGACATCAATAGTTAGTATTCTAATATGCTTTGTATATCAGTTACTCATGGTTTTCTAGATCTGTGCTTGCAGTCTTTTATCTCATTATATACATCTAGGTGATGCTACTAGTATTGCAGCTCTGACTAAAACACATTTATGTTTACAGCAGCTTGTATTCTGTTAATGGATTGCTTATAAAGGCTTGATATAAAGGTGTGATGGTGAATATTGTCATTGCCTGCTTTCCATTCAGCATCAAAGTAGATGTCTCCTCAGCACTACAAGGTTATTGCTGGAATTGCTTCAGTTATAATAATATATGCAGTGGTTGTAAACCAGAACTTTAATTTAGATAACATTGTTTGGCTTTGTTCACACTAAGGTAATTCCTTCTGGTCATAATGGAGCAATGACAACTATGTCTAGTCAACTTTCACAAGATCACAAGTCAGAAGTGGTGCTATGTCTCCTCAGGAAGATTGCCTTTGCTGGCCACTTTGTTGAGTCTAACACACCATGCATGCTCTACTACTGTAAGGTGGTCTGCAAAGACATTCTCCCTAAGAAGACATAAAAACCCCTCTGATCCATGTCAATGACCTCTCTGCCAGCAAAACCATTACCCTTTTAGATTTTAGAAAAGATATTCTGGTTTGGCTTTAATCCCAAATTATAATAAGCAAAATGTGCCAAAATTCTTGTGTAATTTGCACCAAAAAACTAACATACTGTGGGCCACATTTATCAAGTATTTTAGACACTTTTTAGACACTTTTCCAAATTGTATAAATCCAAATGATAATCAGTAAAACTTAACATTTAATAAATATATTAAAATACAACCAAAAATTAGGAGAATGTCCTGGAAATCCCGAAGGGTCCACCGTATATCACTCCAAGACACAAGGTAATATAGGGGCACAGTGGCCCACCACATAAAAAGTAATAGAACCAAGGTCTTACCATGTAATCCACCACAGTGAGCACAGGTGAGTATAAAGATAGTTCTGTAAAAGAAAGGGAGTATGTGAATAGGCCAGGGATGATTGTATATGGGAGTCGACACTGTCCCTAAATGACCCTAATAGGACTGGACGCTAACCCTAAAACCTGACTCGGGGTCAGTGCCCTAACCAGCATATGACCCCGACTGGAACCTGACCCTACAATAATAAACCCTAGAAAGCCCCTACCTAAGCATACAAGCTAGTGCCAAGGTGTAAACAATCTATCCCATCATGCTTGTTTAGTCCAAATACACATTTAGACTCATCAGGGGATATAACAAAATATACCACAGGTCTGTCAGGCAAAGAATGGTGTTCACTAAGAAATGTGCATAAAAGATAGCCTAAAAGCTATATGCTACACAGGGACATATAAACTCCATTCACAACACAGCATCCACATCGCTACAGCATTAGGCGTGAGGAAAGAGTTACAAATACACACTACCAACTAGGGCTACAGTTCACGTAACAAGATCCCCAAAATGCATCCTGGAGTGCCAGACAGTACATATGAAGTGTGGGATTTCCAGGACATTCTCCTATTTTTTGGTTGTATTTTAAAATATTTATTAAATGTTAAGTTTTACTGATTATCATTTGGATTTATATCATTAGGAGATAGTCTATATATCATTTATTCTTTGTCATGACCTTTCCAAATTATGCAAAAAGGGATGTGGCTATCTGGAAAGGGGCATGGCCTAAGTTGCGACTTTGTGCGGCAAGAACTTTTAAGTCAACTAATAGGAGGTGTAAAGCTACTATACAACAGAGTTATCAAACAGCATCAGACACATTGATAAATCTAAGGCTAAGGCCCACATTGCGGAACACAGCGAAAAAACGCAGCGGAAAGGCATCATGTTTTTTTTCACAGCGTTTTTCATTGCGTTTTTTGCTGCTTTTTTCTCTGCAGTTTTCTTCCCTTATTAAAACTATAGAAAAAAATGTGTTTCTTCAGGTAAAATTGACACATACGTTTTTTAAAACGCAGCTTTTCTACAGCGTTTTTTTTTCCGCAATGTATGGATGGGAATCTCATTAACTTTGCGGGTACTATAAAACTCAGCAATTTTCACCTCGGCGTTTCTGCAAAATGGAGCTTTAGCTTTAGATAGAATTAGTAAATATGTCCCAATGTCTTTAGGTTTCATAGAAGGGAGCTACCTTCCAAAAGGTGGTGCTACTGTGAGATTTCCTTTTTCTGTCAAGGACAACTTATTTAAATATTCCTTAAACAGATCCCAATGAATCCTGGCAGACCCCTGCTAGAAACTTAAAGGGTTTTTCCCATGAACATAACCATATTCAAATTAGCGAACAATAAGAAAATCAGGGAGATGTTTCTAAGACTGTAGAAAGTATTTGCATTCATGGTCGTATGCATTGGAAACCAATCCAGACAAAAGACTGTCACCGCTAACGGCGCGTTCACACTTGCTCTTCGCATGTAATCAGTTTTTGTAATCGATCTTAAGATCACAAAAACTGATTGGAAACGGTTTGTTAAAAAACCCATTGATTTAATTTGTAACTGGTTAGAGTGAATGTGGCTGTTCTAAAAACCAAAATGTGTGTATTACTACTGTTGTGTTGTGACTAGTAATAGCTACGATGTAGCAGTGTGACATTGCGATCTAATATTTCATGGTCACAAGTTGCCCTTGACTAATACAGAGGATTTTTTTTGCTCAGATACCGTATGTACTCTGTCATGAACGTGAAGTCTAATGATGAGGCATCCAGTCCCAAAACTGCTACAATTTTGAAGTAGCCTGTCATAGGGGTGCACCTAAACACATCAGAAAGAATGATGGAAGGATATACCATGCACATTGTAAAGGTAATTAAACCCAACTCATTTTCATGGGCGTTGTCCCATTTTAAACATTTGCGCTAAGCTGATCTTGTTTTCAATAATTCTATTTGACTCAACAGTTTTTTTCTGCAGATTATTTCCACCATGCTCACAGATGCAATGGCTGGTAATGTACTGAGAAGATGTTTTTCAAGCAAGTTATCTATACAATGCTCCTCGATGAATTCTCTTGGCCCGTTCCAATATGTTATGATGGTTTGGTTTGTCACTTTCCCTTTTCTTAAGCACATGAAACAGGTAACTAGAAGGCAGCCGTCTGTGTTTTCTTTGAATCTGTTGGAAAACATTCGGCGTGTTAGCCTTATAACATGCCAAGTGTGTACTTAACAATTATGGGATTACTGTCTTCATTACTCAGCAAAATTGGTGCATCTTTAAAAAGAAAATTATTCACACATTTTAATGGGATCAAAACCATTGTTGAACTCCAGCTATCAGATTATTTGGTCTCATAGATTAGTATATGAAGCCAGGATACATGTTTTCAATTTTTTTTTTTAAGATTAAACATAGAATTCAGCTCCTGTGACCAATAGTGGTATATTTTAAAGGGAGTCTGTCTATCACAGAACCTTCTAGAGATTTTTCTACAGTTTCCTAATATGCCTCCATGATTCAGCTTTGTTATTCAGCTTGTTTTATTTATATGCAAATGAAGTGACAACTGCTTCCCCCAGGAATCTTGAGCTGAGACCGAAGCCTGGGCAAGCTAAGTCAAGCATGAGTGAGGTTAAGACCCCACATAGTGAAACGCAGCAAAACAAAAACAAAAACAAAACAAAAAAAAAAACCACAGCAGAAGCACAACGCTCTTTCTTCCACAGCATTTTACATTGCATTTTCGCAGAGTTTTACTATGTGTACTTTCTGCCCCTATTATACCTATATGGAAAATGCCAGTCTTTCGCAGGTATAATTGACATGCTGCGATTTTAAAAAAGGCAGCTTTTCCGCAGGTACTGTAAAATGCTGCGTTTTCGCAACATGGGGCCTTAATGTCATGCTAGCTTACCTAACTGAAACACGCTTGTCAGATTACCTGACTAAAACAGCAAAGAGATATCTCAGCAGTTAACCTGAATGAAACCCATGTGTAATGTCGCTGCCACTTACAGTATAGAGTTGTGATGTCACAGCTGCTTGGACAACTAAAACACTCTAATGATCTCACGTAGTTTACTAGGTGAAAACTAGTTATGATGTCACAGAAGCTGAGAACAGTTTTAATGAAACCCATTTGTGTCACAGCAATTACCAAAGAGAAGCTCATTTGTAATTTCAGAATAGGTTACGTAAGAAAACACATATTTATGATGTCATAGCAGCTTACCTGTTGAATATACATTTGGATGTCACAATCCAACACAATGATCCTTTTGCTTGTATTGTGACTTGGGAGTGGATAGACTTCCTTTAAGGTAACAGTGGGCCATGTTACATAAAGTATGTACACCCCTCATGTGCAACCCTTATTGTAACCCAAAGGGGATTTGCAGGAGAGGATTCGTATATATTATTTCGTTTTGATATTTTATTGATTTACTATGCTTTAAAACAAATATAAACGTTAAACTATAAAATATAAATATATTAATCTTTGACTGTGTAAACCAATAATAAGCCTAACTATCCTAAAAAACATGCTGGAACTTCAGTCTTTTAGTCACGTGTGTTTCATCGTGTTGCACTGTATTGTTTTATCGGGTGGCCTTGTATAGCTGTGTTTTACAGCGTATTTGTGGATATAAGTAAAGTGTAAGGCCCGGTTCACATCTGCGTTCAGGTTTCCGTTCGGGGGGGGGGGGTCCCCAAGTAGAAACCTATACGCATAAAAAAGCGTTTTTTACCTGGGAAACCCGTGGACCCCATAGAATATAAATGTATACTATAATTGGGCTCTTGTGTACTGCGGGGAAGTTGAGGCTGTGGGGGGGGGGGTGTCACTTGTTACTTCAACAGAGATTCTCATTTCCATATAGCAGTTTTATGCATATTGGTTCCAGAGATACCA
Source organism: Leptodactylus fallax (assembly GCA_947044405.1). Lineage (NCBI taxonomy): Eukaryota > Metazoa > Chordata > Amphibia > Anura > Leptodactylidae > Leptodactylus > Leptodactylus fallax. The sequence goes on along the minus strand of CAMRHE010000108.1, from coordinate 5,368,205 downwards.
CCACTTCAAACACAATGAGGATTGGGGGCATAATACAGGTAAAAGTGTGTCAACTTTCATATGACACCAGAAGTTCTATGTTTTAGAATATTCGAGATATAACTGTTTGAAGTGAATCCACCAACCTCAGCTTCCCTGCTTTATACAGGAACCTGTCCACCTGTATTCCTAGTGAAAGCAGTATGCAAATTCAGATAAACAGGGAAAAGAATAAAGGAGCACAGGATTTTACAGAAAGGAGACAAAATTACTTAATGAAGAATAGTATATATTTACTAATGTCACACATGCAGCCAGAAAATCAATAGTTTTTTCAAAATTTAGGTATGCTTTAAAGGGGTTTTCTTTTTCACTGCTTACCAAGCACAATGTTGTACATTGTATAGAGGCTGTGTTTGGTAATGCAACTCAACCCTATTCATTTCAATGGGATTGAGTTGCAGCATAGCCATGTGACGAACAGAGTATAATGATCGGAGGCCCAGGGGAGATGAGGGAACATAAAAAACACTGTTACTTACCTCTCCTGGCAGGCTTCGGGCCTCCTTGATGACATCCTGGCCAACAACATTATGCGTTGCGACAACAGCCGTGACGTCTGGTCCAACATTGAAGAAGCGGGGAGGGCACCGGAGCCAGGGACAGGTACGTAACACAGTTTTTTATGTTTGTATCCTCCCCTGGGTCTCCGATCATTATACTCTAGGGACTGAAAAGACCCCAGAGTATAATAATTGTTCATGGGTGGTCCACAATGGGGCATAACACTGTGTGCAGGGGCCACTACGGGGCATAATACTGTGTGCAGGGGCCACTATGGTGCATAATAGTGCGTGCAGGAATGAGGGGAGTGCAGTCTGTGTGGGGGGGAGAAGTTGCCGGACGGGCCCCATGTCAAATGTTCACCTTGGGGCCCAGCCATTCCTAGTTACGCCACTGCACCCAAGAGATGTAAACAACAGGGGTGTGAAAGATCCTCAGTGCGCCAACACCGTTTTGGCCACCCCTGAGTCTTCTTTCATATAAAAACCACACTCACCGCCAGTGAATGTTGGGTTCACCAGATAAATACAAGACAAGCTTTCTAAATTTTATATATTTATTAACTCCTAAATGGGTCAGTATTAACATCTAACACATGCAGTTCAGAACAGATATGCAGATATATGCAAGCATTAACAGTTACTAGTTACAAGATACAGTACAAATAAAATAAAAGGGATAAAGGTGAAATGATTACTTTACCACACATGTCCTTGATGTTGTTCTGTAGTCCAACACTCACACATGCTCTGTCATGTGTGAATAACCAGTGGAGGCTGTTTAGCATGTGGCATTAATACAATAATCCAGCCTGCATGCTCTCATCACAGTCTCTCAGCATTAGTCTGTAAGAGACAGCCAATGTTGTCTTAAGCTTCATTTGTCTGTATAAACTGTTAATGTTGAATGTATTTCTGTGATTCTGTTCCTTTAAGACAGCAGCCATTGTAATTGTGACATGATGCTGGAGTGAGACCCCCCCCCCCTTTTATGTCAGCTTGCCTGTTCTGCAGACAGAGTGTGAGCAGAGGAGCAGGAAGTGACGAGACAGAGAGCAGCAGCCATCTTGGCAAGTGTTGTATTGAACTGGTGTGGAGATTTTTCTGTACAGCTAAGCTGTATCTTGGTCCAGAGACAAACAGAGTGTAAAGAGACAACAGGACTAGTGAGTCCACGTGAAAGGAACTGTGCTCAGTGGCTGATCAGTGAGACTGACATTGTGACTGTGTATATGGATACCACAGATAGAGACTCGCAGTGCTGTTGATGTACTGGACGGCACCTGCTAAATCCCGGCTTACATCCCAGCTCAGTGTATGGATTCGGCAGGACTGTCAGTGTGCTGAGTGGAATCTGCTGTTGGATTACATTGCATTCAGTTGGTTTCCCTGTCTGTTAAAGAGGACTTCATTTCTCCCAAGATCCTGATAACCGTGAGGAGAGGACGCTTCACTATAAAAGAAAGGACCGACTTTGGGCCCCACCGCGCGCTTCTACGGACTGTAAGCGGTCCACCTGGACCACTGGGGAAAAGGGGGTGCACCCAAATGTGAAGTCAGGGTCAGTTAGGGATAGTTTTGAGTATATTGTTCATTCAGTGTCCATACTGCAGAAGTGGACAGAGTAAAAGTAGAAACCATTGCAGAATTTGCCTTGAAATTGTTCATGCTATATTGTATATTTTGCTTGTCTTTAGCCCTGTCATTTTACCTTTAACTAGCCTTTATTAACTTATAGTAAATATATATTTTTTTCTTGAACTACCGCGTGTGCGTTCATTTCTGGTTGCGGAGTCCAAACCACCTGCCTTGCTCTCGGTTCACAAATTGGCGTAGTCGGCAGGATCCGCTTACCAGAATGGACGGTGACGCACCCGTTCGGGAGAATGGTGCTGGAGGAAGAATGCCAGCAGGGGCTATAATGAGTCAGTTAGCTAAATTTGATGGCAATAATATGTCAGTGAGTATGTGGGTGGAACAGATACGAATGATACAGCGAATGTACCAGACCGCACCAGAAGTACTAGTAGAGCTAGCAATATTGACATTACAAGGGGATGCTAAGACCACGGTGATACTGAGGCCATTTGAACAAAGGCAGACATTTGAGCAAGTAGTCCAGATTCTAGAAACCATCTATGGAGAAACTGCATTGCTGGGGTCTCTGCAGGCTCGGTTCTTCCAGAGGGTACAACAGGAGAATGAAAGCCTTCCCCAATATGCAAATGCCCTACAAGAACTGCTCCGAGATATTCAAAGGAAGGAAAGAGGGGGCTCGCCAGCCTTCTGTAACCCTGATCGGACTCTCCGTGACCAGTTTGTCCTGGGGATACGTGACGGCAGTTTAACTGTGACTATGCAGGATTTTATACGACGAGAGACTGATGCTAAATTCCATGATGTACAGGTAGAGGCCATCTCCCGTGCCAATAGTATGGTCCCGAGGCCGCAGACCGCAGTTGGAGTTACTTTGTCACAGGGGGCTAGTTCTGGCTCAGAGACAGTAGAAAAAGGGACGGTTAAAGAAATTCTCACAGTAATGCAGAAACTGCAAGAACAAATGGAACACTTGCACACTCGTTGTGATGAGCAGTCTATGAAAATTGCAGACTTCCAGAAGACTGGAGATGAAAGGGTGAGCCATCCACACCCAGCAAGTCAGAATCACCCACCACCCCGCTGGAGGGGTGAGGATAGGACCTACCGAAGGGGTCCAAATCATTTAGTGCAGTGCTCAGGAGAAATCGAAGGGGCTTACCGAAGGGGCCCAAACAGATGGCCAGAACGACGGGGGGATACGCTGCTGGGAGTGTGGACGGATGGGCCACGTTGCTGCTAGATGTCCAGAGCAGCGACAAACTTATGAGAGACCGCCGTTAAACTGAAGTCCCCTGCTGCTGAAGGGCGTGTAGTAGGGGAGACTGACAAGGAGACTATGTGGGGAGAATGCCCTGATGATGACCTGATCGCTGCAAGTCCTGTCATACAGGTGGAAATGGAGGGTATTCCGGTTACTGGGATGATTGACACGGGTTCCCAAGTAACGACCTTGAGTAGAGACTGTTATGAACGGTACTTCCGGCAACATGTGAAATATGATCCCCATACATTCGTACGAGTGGTCGCAGCTAACCAGTTACCAGTTCCGGTCGTGGGAGTGGCCTGGATGAATGTCCGGGTATGTGGCCAAGATCTGGGTAGGAAAGGCATTGTGGTGGTACAGGAGTCACATGAAGTAAAGGTCCCTGTCATTTTGGGGATGAATGTGTTAAAAGAATTAGATCAGATCCTCTTTGAAAAGAAAGGTCATGGTTATTGGAAAGAAACCACCACCCATCGGCCTACTCAAACAGCTTTCCAGCGGCTGATCCGGACATGTGGCTTACAGAAAAGTTCAGATGCACAGCGTCCTCTGGCTCGAATTTCAGTTCCTTTGCATACAAAAGTTACACTGCCACCCAGTCGGGAGACAATAGTGTCCATGCCCGTAGGCACCTGTCGGAAACTAGAGGGCATAGCTGTGTTGGTAGAACCACTGCAGGCAGCCGAAGGAGGTGTTGATCCGCTAGTGGCCCGTTCCTTGGCAATAGTTCGCAATGGAAGAGTACCACTTCGATGTGTAAACACTCAGGACCAGAGTGTGGACCTGACCCCAGGGAGGCTGCTGGCTAACATCTATGTGACTCCGGAGGAAGTAAGGAAAGTAACTCCAATGCAGCTGAAGCCGACTGAAAGTGATGAGTGGACCGTAACTGTGTCCATGGGAGAAGATGAGGAACCCACCTCTGAATGGAATGGCTGTGCAATTCGAGAACAGATGAAGATGGATGTAAGTTCATGTTCTCTGGAATGGGTGCAGAAGGTAGATGAGCTGTTGTGGGAGAACCAAGCCACCTTTGCACGGTATGCTGAAGATTTTGGATGTACCACAGGGATCTACCATGAGATTCCCACAGGAGACACCCCTCCAATTAGAGAGCGCTACCGACAAATTCCTCCACAGTTGTATCAGGAAGTGAAAGAACTGTTAGCTAAGATGCTACAGGGTGGGATCATCCAAGAAAGCCAGAGTCCCTGGGCGGCTCCTGTGGTGTTAGTAAGAAAAAAAGATGGGTCCATCCGATTTTGCGTAGACTATCGGAAGTTAAACGCTTGCAAAGTCCAGTAGTCTCATCACAAAAAATCTCCTCATGGTGTTCTCTTGTAGTCTGTGATGGTCTGTCTCAACTCCATAGCATAATCTCCATAGCATCATCTCCATAGCATCATCTCATAGTAGCATCTCAATGATAGTCTCTGCACTGTATTCTCAGTGGTAGGTTCATCATAGTATCCTCTCAGGGGTAATCTGTCTGTAAAAACTCTCCCACTGGCCTCTCACCTCATCTTTTATACCCTTTATGCCACCCCCCAGAATGAGGTCACCAGCAACAGCAAGTCTGATGAGTTAATGCAATCAAGTCCAGATCTTTTGTATAGAACTGAGACCAAGTGAATTGATACAATGTTATCAGCCAGGTCTGATCAACAGCCCAGGCTTGAACAATGCACTATTGTTTCTTTGATCACTCAAGGCTGCATAGGAATACAATAGCTATTCTGGGATGGATACAAAGCCCTATTGTGCCAGCCTGGCCACTATTGCCAATATACACCTGGGATTATAGTTGCGCACCTTTTGAGTAAATGGAACTAGAGAGAAATACGCTACCCAGAGACCAAAATACAGCTGAGTTATAGCCACACTTAAGCAGAATCATCACAAGGGGTCCTAGTTTTTGGACTTTACCTATCTAATACTGATAGTATATCCTAAAGATAAGTCACCAATATCAAAGTCCCAGAAAACCCCTTCAATAGATACAGTTAGGTCACTGATATTATTATAAAGCCCCTTCTACATGATTGCAATATTCTATTATATCTATCCATTTATAATACTGCTTCACTGTTATGTGACAGAGGAACCCTTGGGAACTCAAGGCAACAGGGCCAGGGTGTGACTTCAACCTCAGTATTGTTTATAATTGCCAGCACCCATGATCTCACAAATCTTTTTATGTATTTCTCAAGTGGAAAAATGTAAATATGTGCATGATATATTGTAAGACCTTTCATGGGGTTGGAGCTGCCATGAATGAAATGTAGATACAATGGGGCAGATGGTCCAATAATCAAAACTGTATTAGCTGCCCCTAGCAACCAATCACAATGCAGCTTTAATTTTTCAGGAGCAGAATGCAAAATAAAATAAATAACAAAAGTTTTTTTCAGTTTAACACAGGCTGTTATTTATTGTGCGAACAACTAAAAAAACATTACAGAGATTTTTTTTAGATTAGTGCAAGCTGCAATAGTATAGTAGTCTACTGTATATGAGCAGCATCATAAAAAAATTTTAAGAAGAGAATATTTTTTCAGATTAACACTCCGTTATACTATGCATTGGGTGAGCAGAGCAGAAAAAAAAAATGAAATAAGAATTTTTTTTTGATTAGTGCAGGCAGTGTTAGACTGTATATTGGGTGCACAAAAAAAAAAAAAACTTAAATAACAGATTTTTTTCAGATCAGTGCAGGCAGAATCAGAGCTTTGCTGTTAGAACAGCAGTTTCTATGTATTTAATGAAAAATTTAACTATTGCCCAAAAAACTCTTCACAAAATATTTTTCACTAGCAGGACTACCTGTAAGTAAAACCTATGTTTAAACACTCAGTATTCAGTAGCACAGATATGCTCCCTCATTCCTATCTATGATTTCTATCACTAATCTGACTAAATTCTCGTATTTTTCAGTATTGCTTGCAAATTTGTAAGCTTTTCAGAACTGTGCTCTGTATGATGCAGTAAGATGAATCACAGAACCTTCCCTATGTCTGCCATTACTTAAATGCCTTGTGTTCAAGCTTACAGCACCTTATATACAGGGCCACTTTAACCTTAGGTGCAATGGTGCAGCTGCAACGGGCCCTATGGTTGTGGGGGCCCCCTTAGCCACCCCAGATTGAGCAGGACAGTCCTGCTGTTTCGGGTGGCAGGCAGTGATTTCACCTCTATCTGTGTCCTTAGAACACAGATAGAGGTTGAATACTATAGTGGAAGATGGAGCTGATAGCTCCGTGCCCCAATTATTCAGCCTTCAGCTGATAATGTCTGCGGCAGGGAAACGCAATGAGTATTCATTTTTTTTTTCTTATTTAATGTAACATTGGAGGGGGGTCAGGGAAAATTAAATTATGGGGGGTGCATTGGGGGACCCACTTTCAAAAAGTTTGCACAGGGCCCCCAAATGCATTAAAACAGCCTGCTTATATAGGGTATATGACATCAACACTGGGGTGTGTCCTTTTTTCTCCCCTCTCCTGTATTGCTGCTATTGTTCCTGTTCACGTGTAATTCATTTTTGGTACATCTCCTATGTTTGTATATGCACTATACAAATTACATTGACTTATATAGGAGTGTGCACTTGTTATTGAATTATATATATGTGTTACTTGTGCATTTCTGAGAGAGGGGATTGTTTGATATTTTATGTGGTCCTGCTATGTATATTTTGTTGATATTCTATGTATTTTTAGTTATGTACTAATAAACTATATAAATATATTTTTTTATACTTATTCATTTGGTGCTTGGTTTTTGTTGTATTACTGTGATGCAGTAAGATGAATCACAGAACTTTCCCTATCTCCGCCATTACTGAAATGCCTTGTGTTCAAGCTTACAGCACCTTATATAGGGTATATGATATCAACACTCTAAGGTGTCCACCTACCACTGACTATTGGCTAAGAGGCTGTCAGCTGTAACCTGGCCCTTTCTTGGGTGGTTTTTAATATTTTCTCCATAAAGGTTAGGTATTGACTGCTTCCAGAGCCAATGTACAAATTGCCTTAAATATAATAATAATTTTTTTTTCCTCAGACAGGTCACAGAAGTATACTGTAGACCAAGGGGCATGCTCACTGTGGATATTAGACATGACTGCACATGAAAAGGTCTGCTCCTCCACATTTTTTACTCTGCAAAATACCCCCTTTACAAGTCTAAGTGCTTGCATTATTTGTATTTCTGCAGAGAAAAAAAGAAGCCAATAACAGATTTCAGTCATCTAACTAAGAAACTATATTGAGCAGACACGGCTTTTGTTAAGGTTAAACAATGCAGCTCTGGCTTATGTGTTATCTTGACTACTTGGCAAGAAAAGTACTACAGGATGAAAAACTAAGAAAGAGCAGTTGTCTGAGATATAAATAAGGTTGACTTTTGTCTTGTTAATTGTATGTTAGAGAACACTTGGGGTGCTCCGTGTGTGCACATCTAAGGGCATTCTGGAAATCATGACACGCCGATCAAAACACTTCAACATGTCATTATCCTGAAAGCCTAAGAGATTCTTGTTAACAGTGACCAGCAGCCTTCACGTCTATAAATCACCATTGAGGAGACCTCTTGCAGTTTTCATATCTGCGTGCCTATTGACTATTTGACTTGGGAGCCTTTGTTGTGAGTGCTCTTTCCTCACTAGATGCTGCAAAACCCCAGCAGCTTGGCAGGGTTGTCAGGTTGATTTCATTAGCACGATAAGACTCACAGCCTTCCTTTTCATCTTCTGTATTCTCTTCTTTTTTCTCCTCTCCCTCGTTCAGTAATTTGGGCTTTAAAGTCTCTGCTGTCTGCTGATCTACAGATAATTGGTTACTGTAATACTAGCCAGGAGAAGAGCTGATATATTCCAGATGTGATTAGGTCTTCAGATTTACTTTCTCTGCTCACAGCCCAAGGCTAAGGAGCTTAGCAAACATTTAGCCACTGTCTGACAGGCCGAGGCAGTAATGAAAAAGCAGAGACCCCTCCTATGGTGTTACTCTGTTATGGAATCTGCTTTAATATCAGCCTTGGAAGGCATAATTTTAGTGGTTACATTTCAGCCCCTTCTAAAATGATATATCATAGGAACAAATTTCTGTTACTCAAAGAAAGTAGAAACTCGGTACTTGGATGGTTTTAATATTGCTGTGATGTATAACAATAAAATATAGCTTTCGTAAGTTACATAGTAAACAAGTAATAAAAGAGAAAAAAATTATCCAAAGTCAAGATCTGTAATACTCTAGGTACGGTAACACTCTCAACAGTAGGGGTAAAGTAGTAGTCATTGGCTGTGAAACAATTTCTCTAGTCCTTACCCAGACTGTTCTAGTGCCCTAGATTTATTTCAGAGATTCAAGATGCAAACACATCACAGCATCATGTCAATTAATAATTAATTAAGATTTTTGCATTAGGACATTGGTATCGATATTTTAACAGAATATTGTAAATATCACCATGTTAGTACTAAATGAAGCAATTACTGATGAAAATATAAGTTTTTTGGTGTAATTGTGTTAAAGGGAATCTGCTAGGTCATTTTGTCTTACCAAACTACCTACGTATTTTTTTTTAACCAATATGAATATTAACTGGAAAGTGCAATAAGGGTGTTCTCATTCCTGATAAGTGCAAGTCCTAGACCGCCTACTAAGCCTACCCAACTACTCCCACCAAGTCTGGAGCGGCAGCACTTCCTAATTCAGACAGCTAGCACAGCTCCCATAAGGATGGGAGTAAAAATTTCAGTCGTATCCAGACCTTGGTGCACCAGTATCATGAATGGCATATTGTAGGTGGGGCCTGCTATAGTTTGTGTATTGCAGCCCAGGAGCTTCAAGTTACAACATGGTATTTTCAAAAACTTTCCTGGTATATAAATTCTGAAGTAAATTTTCCATAATTAAATATATTTTTAAACTCTTATTTATTATTTAAATGTGGAGATTATACTGTTAGACTGCGTAAAACATAAAGGAGGACATTTATCAATCCTTCTATGTAAGTTTTTTGGCGTAGAGGAGTGATACTGTGGCAACTGTGCTGCTGTTCCATTTATCTCTACGGGATTGCCAAAAGATAACCAAGCTCCGTGCTTGACTTCTCTGCAGCAGTCCCATTGGGATAAAAAGACAGCATGAATGCTCTACTACGATTCCCTTCATACAGGCAGGCCTATGCCCCACGTTTTTGTGACTAGTGAGACTCCCAGTGTTTAAGGGTGGAAAAGGCATGAAAACTGCACTCTTCACAGCCGTTAGACATCTTAAGAATTATATGTGTATTGAATTTTCATTTTAGGTAAGTGTAGGCGAAAATCTGCCTATAGACCTCATATTTTTGTAGGTGAAACAACAGAATTTCAAACTAATATCAATAGGGCTTTATGTACGGCTACCTTAAAGGGGTTTTCAGGACTAAAAAAATGTGACTAAAGGCAGGAAATGTTTGTCATATGAATGAATAAACATAACTGAGGACCTTTATGTGTGTTTAGACCATTTTTACCATTCCTCATATTCCAAGGCTTTTGCAATACTTCCTGGTTTCTAGTTCCTGGTTGTGGGAGTGTCAGAGCTTTTTCAGACAGCGCCTCCCAGCATCTGCCCACTGCATCTCCTAGCAGTGTTTCATTCACACCCAGTATACTTAATAATGTATGTCTATATATTTACATACATAATATATATATATATATATATATATATATATATATAAAATATACAGTATATATATATAAAGCATTTACATATTTTGCACATGCTGCTCGTCTCCTTCACTCTCCCTATCCATGCTGCCAGTTTGTCAGTGTCCATAAAACCCTCAGACCACTCACGGAAGAAGAACTGTCCAATGGAGACAGGGGAAAGGCTAGATTTGTTAAAAATAAATAAAAATAAAAAAGTGCTTGTCTACCTTGCTGCTTCTGCTGCCTCTAATCACTGATGTGAACCAGGTGATGGCTTTTCTGGTGATCAGGTCCAGGCCCAACCACATCCTGGCTAAAGTCATGTGCACAATGAACGGCACATGATCAGGACCAAAGAATGTTAGTTACAAAGAATGCATTGATATTTCAGGTCCTCCCAAACCAATAATAGTGCCATGTAAGGGCCTTTAATAGAAGCAGAAAAATACCTTTGTAGCCACAAAATGATGAAGCAGTGATCAAAGATGATTATCTTTTTATGGTTATGCACATCGGTTTGCAAGTGCGCTGGGGGTGGGGCCTGATTTGGGAGTTTCGTTTAGATAGCTGTGACGCAGTCAGAGGCTAAACATGTCACTCGTAGCTACTAAGGAATTGTTGGGCTATGACTCCAGAGGAGGGCCGGAGCACTTGCAGCTGTCTATAGGTAAATCTGGCAAGTCAGGTCCGCCCCCAGTGCAATTATAGGTTGATTTGCATATCCATAAAAAGATAATTTTCTCTGCATTGTTACGTTGGTTTGTGGTCACAAATTTGTGCTTCTGTTTCTTTTAAAGGCCTCAACTATTATTGTTTTGGTTTGGTATTTGCATTTTTGTTTTTGCCAGATTCACATATTGAAAATGACCATTTTTGTTTGAAGTCTGCCTATTCTACAACTTCATAACTGGAGTCAGTTATATGAAAGTTCCTACCACAACACCCACTATCCGTTCAGAAAAGACACATATATATAAACAGCTAGTGTTATTTTTTCAAATATTGTTGTAATCCTAGTAGTAGCTGAATACATATGAGAGGGCGTGCTATGATGAAAGAGAAGCTGTCATAGCTTTTCCCATAATAACAAGTGGTTACACTTAGTACAAGAAATTAAATGTTCTAAAACAGAAAAATGTCAAATGTACTATGTCAGTTTTTCATCTTCCGGAACTAATAGCCTTAAAGTATCTCTTCAGTAATAACAGACAGCTTTCATTTATCTCGAAAATAGAAGAGATGACGCTTTGTAGGGTGCAGTCTACTGATAACCAACCACTGAGCCAAAATCTGTATGCCACATTTTCTATGTCTTATAGAAAATGTATATGTATACAGTATATACTGTACTTAAAGTGGTTGTCCAAGTGCAGTCAAATGTTACTGTTTGGATAATGAAAAGTTATACAATTTTCCAATATACTTTCTGTATCAATTCTTCATGGTTTTCTAGATCTCTGCTTGCTGTCATTCTTTGTTTAATTCAAGTAGATAAAAATCAGTCCATGGTCATGTGATATACAGTCCATGATCATGTGATATACAGTCCAAGGTCATGTGATGGACACACAGGTACACAGCTCGTTACGAGGGAGATGTCTGATTACTGGGCTGTGACTGTAATGAGCTGTGTACCTGTGTGTCCATCACATGACCATGGACTGTATATCACATGACCATGGACTGTTCATCACATCAAATAAACGATAAATGACAGCAAGCAACCATGAAGATTTAATGCAGAAATATACAGAAAGTATATAGAAAAATTGTATAACTTTTGATTATACAAACAATAACATTTGTCTCTCAATATTTGTCTGAAACTGGTCTATGTGTATAGGCATATTTACTACTGATTGAGGTAAAGGTACCATAGGACATTTACATGTCACCTTTGGTGGCATTTTTAAAATGACAGAATTTTGTAATAGATTCATATTAAAAATCAAGTATTATTACATATACTACATAGCAAGCTGCAGAATACTGTTATGTTGTGAATGTGTCAGCTGTGAATATCTGATGGGTCATTCTCTAGCCCCTTTTTCTCCTCGCCTGTATGATCTTCAAAGCTAATTGATAGCCTAGAATTAATTCACTTTCTAGAATTACTAAGAAGTTCCAGCCTCTTCATAATTCTAGTACCTGGTTACAAATCTATGCCAGTCAGGGACTGGCAACAGATTTGTGGTATAACTCATGCCAGTTTTCTGGCGTGAGTTATAGAAAACTCTTGTGGACAAGGGCATCCCCATCCTGGCCCACCTAGATTCCCACCCATTCCGCCACTTTCCAGGCACATCCACCTTAGTAAATGAATGTGGGCCATACATTCTATATACACTATGAAACTCAGTCATTTCTATGCTGGGAAGAAGCCACTTTATGCTATATAGAGGAATGTAGCTTTTTCATGCTGATAATATAAATCATATTCATGCACTCATTTTATAGAAAATCACTATGGTTTAAACATAATAAACACAAAAGTTATAAAAGTCTTTTGTGTGGAGTATCTCAGAAACAGGCAAGCTATATACTATAAGCTGAATAACTTTATTGTACATCATGTCCCGCAAAGTAAAAAAGACATCCGTGTGAACCAGGCCTCGGGGAACCTTTTCTTTTTCAAAAGAATACACTTGACAGTTTCGTACATGCCTCAACATAGTTCTCATTACATTCTATAAGAAACCAGCAATATAACAATAATATTTTTCTGTAATAATTAGCTGTGATGCAAATTTACAAGAGGTCATTCCACACTACAAGTAATGTCAGCCTTACATATTCTGTAGGGTCATAGGGTACATGAGCTATTTACACTGCTTGTTCTTTTATTGTCTACCCGTAACTAAGAAAAAATGGCTGATTCCTTCTGCTGACTTTCTAAAGTCTACAACACAGAGTAGACAGAGGTTGTGGGAATCACTACAAAGACGTGTCTGAAATATTGAATTTTGGGGCAGAGATTGGGGCCTGAGGCAGGAATTTAACATTATGCCTTACACTGTCGACTCACATTTCCAGATATTCATTATAATAGCTGCCACAGTGGTAGATATACCACAGATATTTTGGTCCACTCCTCATGAGCAAACTGCTCCAGTTGTCTCGGGTTTGAAGGGTGCCTTTTCCAGACGACATGTTTCAGCTCCTTCCAAAGATGCTCAATAGGATTTAGGTCAGGGCTAATAGAAGACCACTTCAGAATAGTCCAATGTTGTCCTCTTAGCCATTCTTGGGTGTTTTTAGCTGTGTGTTTTAAGTCATTATCCTGTTGCAAGACCCATGACCTGCGACTGAGACCAAGCTTTCTGACACTGAGCAGCACATTTCTCTCTAGAATCCCTGGATAATCTTGAGATTTCATTGTACCCTGCACAGATTCAAGACACCCTGTGCCAGATGCAGCAAAGCAGCCCCAGAACATAACAGAGCCTCCTCCATGTTTCACAGTAGGGACAGTGTTTTTTTTCAAGATATGCTTCATTTTTCCATCTGTGAACATAGAGCTGATGTGCCACGCCAAAAATTTTGATTTTTGTCTCTGTCCATAGGACATTGTCCCAGAAGCTTTGTGGCTTGTCAACATGTAGTTTGGCAAATTACTTTTGTTAGATTCAAGTTATTTCTGTGAACATTGTGGGATTTTCTTTCATTAAACGAGGGGCACCAACAATTTTGTCTACGTGTGTATGTCTGTCTGAAGACTACAATCCATGGTTTATGACAGCCTGGATCTGGATTGTGCTTATTAGTATATTTCTACTGAAATGATAAAACACACTAGTAAATCAGAATTTATCCGCATTGTGGCTGCTATATATGTGGGATCATCCATATAATATATGCAGAATATTTATGTACAGTATAAATGTATTAAAACAGATATAAAAAGAACAACCATGCTGGTTACAGACATTACAATATGGCTGCTTATATTGCTGTATCAATTCAAAGTGACTTCATACAGAAAAAGTACATAAGCCAATGACTGAACAACGTTGTTTTGTAGACTTTTTTTTAAAAAGGACCTTTCATGTCTTCTAAGACTGGGCATGCCCCCTGGACATGTTACGCTAGATTCACACCTGCGTTTGGGTTTCTGTTCTTCAGATCCACTTGGGGAACCGAAAAACGGAAAACCGATACACTTAAAAAGCAGTTACCCGCAGAAACTCTTAGACCCCATAGACTATACTAGGGTCCACCAGTTTCTGCCCAGTTTCCGCCCGAAAAATGCGAAGAGAAAAGCGCTGCTTGCTGGACTTTTCTCTCCGCACTTTTCAAACGGATTCAGGGACGGAATCCCCGAACGGAGAGCGGGCACAGGTGTGAAGTTAGCCTTATTTACCATTACAAAGCTGTCAGGGCACTGCAGTCAGTGCACTTTTAGTTTTGGTGGTATCTTTGCCTGTTCTAGAGACATTGATGCCATCATTTTCGACTACACTGCACTGTCAGGGGCCTGGCCTTACGGCTCAGCATCATCACTGGGCAATATGGAACACCCCTCTGATGGTATACTTCTATAGTCTTGTACTGTAAAGGGGATGTGTTCCACCGTCCAGCGATGATGCTGAGCAGTAAGGCCCCCCCCTCGGCAGTACAATATTCCCTGGTACTGGTAGCAAAATCCAATATGACACCGGTGATGGTATGGTATGGTATGATAGTATGACACCGATATCTCTAAAATGGGGAAGATGCCAGCAAAATTGAAAGTGAGCTAAATTTGGCACACCATCAGCTTTTTAGTGATATATAACATACCCTTTGTTAGAGGAAATGACAAGTCCTCTTTAAGGTGTATAACTGCATGGCATTTAAATTTATAGTCAATCCAGTAGTTTTCCGCTGTGCACTAGGGGTATTTCTATATTATATCTACTTCTAGACAAGTTGAACACCAGCATTTGCACCACCGATTCCTGTAATCCTCTTTTAATGGGATTTGTCTCTTAGTTACTGTGTGTAAAACATGATTTACCCTGCCTTCTAGCCAGCACAGCTAGTGAGAGCAAAGTGTAAATTAGTCAGTGACAATAAATAGTCAAATTGCCTGTAAGGCAGAAACAAATGAATGCTTCAATTTATTAATTACATGTCACCGCTGTCTTTGATGTCTTGATGTTCCAGTTCTGAGACTCCATTAAAGTGTAACAGAATGACTGGTCCAATGGCCCTAATTTAGAAGGAAGGATATTGGCAGAACATTCAGCATGAAAAAAAGTATCCACCCATTTTTTAGCACATTGAAAGAGCTACACCCAGCATAAGAAAGGACTGTGTTACTAGAATGAATGGCGCCAGACACGGTCATCAATACCAACAACTAAACGAAGAGCATTTCACAGTAAGGTTGTCATTTGCTGGACTTTTGGGCAACTCCCTGCTCCAAGAAAATGTTTTCAATTAAACTCGTAAACTCCTGTAATATCAGTAGGAATTCTAAAAGTTATTAAGCTTAATAACTTATGCCCTTACCTGCATGAAAAACTGCACGCAGAGGCAATTATCACCAATTAAAATAATTTAAGGTTATTTATCAATGTTCATAAAAAGAAATATAACCTCCTACATACCTGGGCCAATGACCAATGTTATATCACATCCTCCCAATGGTATCTACAGTCATGGCCAAAAGTTTTGAGAATGACACAAATATTATATTTTCACATGATCTGCTGCCCTCTGGTTTTTATGTGTGTTTGTCAGATGTTTTTATCACATACAGAAATATAATTGCATTCATATTATGAGTAACAGAAGCTTATATTGACAGTTAGAATGCGTTAATGCAGCAAGTCAATATTTGCAGTGTTGACCCTTCTTCTTCAGGACCTCTGCAATTCTCCCTGGCATGCTCTCAATCAACTTCTGGACCAAATCCTGACTGATAGCAGTCCATTCTTGCAGAATCAATGCTTTAATTTTGTCTGGATTTGTTGGTTTTTGTTTGTCCACCCGTCTCTTGATGATTGACCACAAGTTCTCAATGGGATTAAGATCTGGGGAGTTTCCAGGCCATGGACCCCAAATCTCTATGTTTTGTTCCCTGAGCCATTTAGTTATCACCTTTGCTTTATGGCAAGGTGCTCCATCATGCTGGAAAAGGCATTGTTGAGCGCCAAACTGCTCTTGGACGGTTGGGAAAAGTTGCTCTTGGAGGACATTCTGGTACCATTCTTTATTCATGGCTGTGTTTTTAGGCAAGACTGTGAGAGAGCCGATTCCCTTGGCTGAGAAGCAACCCCACACATGAATGGTTTCAGGATGCTTTACAGTTGACATGAGACAAGACTGGTGGTAGCGCTCACCTCTTCTTCTCCGAATAAGCTGTTTTCCAGATGTTCCAAACAATCGAAAAGGGGATTCATCAGAGAAAATGACTTTACCTCAGTCCTCAGCAGTCCACTCCCTGTACCTTTTGCAGAATATCAGTCTGTCCCTGATGTTTTTTCTGGAGAGAAGTGGCTTCTTTGCTGCCCTCCTTGAGACCAGGCCTTGCTCCAAGAGTCTCCGCCTCACAGTGCGTGCAGATGCACTCACACCTGCCTGCTGCCATTCCTCAGCAAGCTCTGCACTGCTGGTAGCCCGATCCCGCAGCTGAAACACTTTTAAGAGACGGTCCTGCCACTTGCTGGTCTTTCTTGGGCGCCCTGGAGCCTTTTTGGCACCAATGGAACCTCTCTCCTTAAAGTTCTTGATGATGCGATAGATTGTTGACTGAGGTGCAATCTTTCTAGCTGCAATACTCTTCCCAGTTAGGCCATTTTTGTGCAGGGCAATGATGACTGCACGTGTTTCTTTAGAGATAACCATGGTTAACAGAAGAGAAACAATGATGGCAAGCACCAGCCTCCTTTTAAAGTGTCCAGTGTTGTCATTCTTACTTAATCATGACAGATTGATCTCCAGCCCTGTCCTCATCAACACCCACACCTGTGTTAATGGAGCAATCACTGAAACGATGTTAGGTGGTCCTTTTAAGGCAGGGCTGCAATGATGTTGAAAAGTGTTTTGGGGGATAAAGTTCATTTTCTAGGCAAATATTGACTTTGCAAGTAATTGCTGTTAAGCTGATCACTCTTTATAACATTCTGGAGTATATGCAAATTGCCATTAGAAAAACTGAAGCAGTAGACTTTGTAAAAATTAATATTTGTATCATTCTCAAAACTTTTGGCCATGACTGTATACTTCTATTACTTGTCCGTTTGGCAATTTGCTACTGTAAATGTTACATTTAGGAGTATTTGTATCTAAATTCCAAATATCAAATATATGTATAAGCCTATAAACTATATTCCATAGTGACATGAGGAAATGGCTAGGATTGCCATTGGTTTGTTGCCTAAATAGGGCCATATACAGTGAAACCTCTCCAAAAGACCACCTCATTGAGAACACCGACTCCTTACCCAGACTACATTTCTGTGACTGATTTTAAGTTTTCCATATTAGCCAGCTTCTTTGAGTAGACCATGTCTCTAAAAAACCACTTTTTCATGCAGTTTTGGGTGGTTCTCTAAAAGAGGTTTCATTGTATACCCTATGGGAATAAAAATGTTAGAAACTATAGAAAAACAGTAAAATGAATGATAAAAAGAGTGTTTACTAATACTAAAACAAGAAGGCAGTGAAATGGCATTAAAAACTCTAAGAGAAAAAATAATTTGTGTAAAAGACAAATGCAGTAAAGATTGAGGCAGAGAGAATAATTGCCAAGGAAATAAAAATAATCCAAAATTATTATTCGATAACATAAATAATAAGAAACTAAAAACTAAAAATATGGGTCCTCTCAAAAATAATCTGCGTGTTACTACTGTGGATGAGGAAATGGCAGATCAACTAAATTTCTTCTTTACACTATTTACAAGGAAAATTCAATGGCCAAAGACATGGTTACTGGTGATGTAAATTATCCATTAAATGTCACCCGTTTAGCTCTGCCATCCAAATACTAAAATGGAAAAATCGCCAGGTACAAATGGCATACAGCCCTGAGGGAATTGGGTACAATAGTTTGGCCTGTTGGTCTGTTTAATAAGATTGGTGCATTGCAAATGTGGTGCCTATATTCAAAAAAGGATCACAAAGTGAACCTGGAAATTATGGACTTTTAAGTTTAACCTCTGTTGTGGGAAAATTATTTGAAAGATTTCTTAGAGATGCTATTGTAAGAGACAGCCAATGTTGTCCTAAGCTTCATTTGTCTGTATAAACTGTTAATGTTGAATGTATTTCTGTGATTCTGTTCCTTTAAGACAGCAGCCATTGTAATTGTGACATGATGCTGGAGTGAGACCCCCCCCCCTTTTATGTCAGCTTGCCTGTTCTGCAGACAGAGTGTGAGCAGAGAGGCAGGAAGTGACGAGACAGAGAGCAGCAGCCATCTTCGCAAGTGTTGTATTGAACTGGTGTGGAGATTTTTCTGTACAGCTAAGCTGTATCTTGGTCCAGAGACAAACAGAGTGTAAAGAGACAACAGGACTAGTGAGTCCACGTGAAAGGAACTGTGCTCAGTGGCTGATCAGTGAGACTGACATTGTGACTGTGTATATGGATACCACAGATAGAGACTCGCAGTGCTGTTGATGTACTGGACGGCACCTGCTAAATCCCGCTTTACATCCCAGCTCAGTGTATGGATTCGGCAGGACTGTCAGTGTGCTGAGTGGAATCTGCTGTTGGATTACATTGCATTCATTGGGTTTCCCTGTTAAAGAGGACTTCATTTCTCCCAAGATCCTGATAACCGTGAGGAGAGGATGTTTCGCTATAAAAGAAAGGAACGACTTTGGGCCCCACCGCGCGCTTCTACAGACTGTAAGCGGTCCACCTGGACCACTGGGGAAAAGGGTGTGCACCCAAATGTGAAGTCAGGGTCAGTTAGGGATAGTTTTGAGTATATTGTTCATTCAGTGTCCATACTGCAGAAGTGGACAGAGTAAAAGTAGAAACCATTGCAGAATTTGCCTTGAAATTGTTCATGCTATATTGTATATTTTGCTTGTCTTTAGCCCTGTCATTTTACCTTTAACTAGCCTTTATTAACTTATAGTAAATATATTTTTTTTTTCTTGAACTACCGCGTGTGCGTTCATTTCTGGTTGCGGAGTCCAAACCACCTGCCTTGCTCTCGGTTCACAAATTGGCGTAGTCGGCAGGATCCGCTTACCAGAATGGACGGTGACGCACCCGTTCGGGAGAATGGTGCTGGAGGAAGAATGCCAGCAGGGGCTATAATGAGTCAGTTAGCTAAATTTGATGGCAATAATATGTCAGTGAGTATGTGGGTGGAACAGATACGAATGATACAGCGAATGTACCAGACCGCACCAGAAGTACTAGTAGAGCTAGCAATATTGACATTACAAGGGGATGCTAAGACCACGGTGATACTGAGGCCATTTGAACAAAGGCAGACATTTGAGCAAGTAGTCCAGATTCTAGAAACCATTTATGGAGAAACTGCATTGCTGGGGTCTCTGCAGGCTCGGTTCTTCCAGAGGGTACAACAGGAGAATGAAAGCCTTCCCCAATATGCAAATGCCCTACAAGAACTGCTCCGAGATATTCAAAGGAAGGAAAGAGGGGGCTCGCCAGCCTTCTGTAACCCTGATCGGACTCTCCGTGACCAGTTTGTCCTGGGGATACGTGACGGCAGTTTAACTGTGACTATGCAGGATTTTATACGACGAGAGACTGATGCTAAATTCCATGATGTACAGGTAGAGGCCATCTCCCGTGCCAATAGTATGGTCCCGAGGCCGCAGACCGCAGTTGGAGTTACTTTGTCACAGGGGGCTAGTTCTGGCTCAGAGACAGTAGAAAAAGGGACGGTTAAAGAAATTCTCACAGTAATGCAGAAACTGCAAGAACAAATGGAACACTTGCACACTCGTTGTGATGAGCAGTCTATTAAAATTGCAGACTTCCAGAAGACTGGAGATGAAAGGGTGAGCCGTCCATACCCAGAAAATCAGAATCACCCACCACCCCGCTGGAGGGGTGAGGATAGGACCTACCGAAGGGGTCCAAATCATTTAGTGCAGTGCTCAGGAGAAATCGAAGGGGCTTACCGAAGGGGCCCAAACAGATGGCCAGAACGACGGGAGATACGCTGCTGGGAGTGTGGACGGATGGGCCACGTTGCTGCTAGATGTCCAGAGCAGCGACAAACTTATGAGAGACCGCCGTTAAACTGAAGTCCCCTGCTGCTGAAGGGCGTGTAGTAGGGGAGACTGACAAGGAGACTATGTGGGGAGAATGCCCTGATGATGACCTGATCGCTGCAAGTCCTGTCATACAGGTGGAAATGGAGGGTATTCCGGTTACCGGGATGATTGACACGGGTTCCCAAGTAACGACCTTGAGTAGAGACTGTTATGAACGGTACTTCCGGCAACATGTGAAATATGATCCCCATACATTCGTACGAGTGGTCGCAGCTAACCAGTTACCAGTTCCGGTCGTGGGAGTGGCCTGGATGAATGTCCGGGTATGTGGCCAAGATCTAGGTAGGAAAGGCATTGTGGTGGTACAGGAGTCACATGAAGTAAAGGTCCCTGTCATTTTGGGGATGAATGTGTTAAAAGAATTAGATCAGATCCTCTTTGAAAAGAAAGGTCACGGTTATTGGAAAGAAACCACCACGCATAGCTGTGTTGGTAGAACCACTGCAGGCAGCCGAAGGAGGTGTTGATCCGCTAGTGGCCCGTTCCTTGGCAATAGTTCGCAATGGAAGAGTACCACTTCGATGTGTAAACACTCAGGACCAGAGTGTGGACCTGACCCCAGGGAGGCTGCTGGCTAACATCTATGTGACTCCGGAGGAAGTAAGGAAAGTAACTCCAATGCAGCTGAAGCCGACTGAAAGGGATGAGTGGACCGTAACTGTGTCCATGGGAGAAGATGAGGAACCCACCTCTGAATGGAATGGCCGTGCAATTCGAGAACAGATGAAGATGGATGCAAGTTCATGTTCTCTGGAATGTGTGCAGAAGGTAGATGAGCTGTTGTGGGAGAACCAAGCCACCTTTGCACGGTATGCTGAAGATTTTGGATGTACCACAGGGATCTACCATGAGATTCCCACAGGAGACACCCCTCCAATTAAAGAGCGCTACCGACAAATTCCTCCACAGTTGTATCAGGAAGTGAAAGAACTGTTAGCTAAGATGCTACAGGGTGGGATCATCCAAGAAAGCCAGAGTCCCTGGGCGGCTCCTGTGGTGTTAGTAAGAAAAAAAGATGGGTCCATCCGATTTTGCGTAGACTATCGGAAGTTAAACGCTTGCACCGTACGAGATTCCTACCCCTTGCCACGGATTGAGGAGTCCCTCTCAGCGCTAGGGAGAGCCCGGTACTTCTCCTCACTAGATCTGGCTAGTGGGTATTGGCAGGTGCCGATGGCCACAAAAGACAAGGAGAAGACGGCATTCATCTTGCCCATGGGACTATACGAATTTAACCGGATGCCCTTCGGGTTGACAAATGCACCCGGAACGTTTCAGCGGTTGATGGAGAAATGTCTCGGTGACTTCAACTTTGAGTTCACTCTCATCTACTTGGATGACATTATAGTGTATTCTGCGACCTTTGAAGACCATCTCCACCAGTTGGGGCAAGTATTTCGAAGATTGCGGGAACATGGGCTCAAATTGAAACCCAGTAAATGTCGGTTGTTCCAATCTGAAATTGATTACTTGGGTCACCGCGTATCAGGAGAAGGGGTGAGACCATCAAGAGACAAGATAGCGGCTGTTCAAGATTGGCCAATACCGACTACCCTGCGAGAAGTGAGGGCGTTCCTTGGAGTAGCCGGTTACTATCGACGGTTTATTAAGGATTTCGCCAAGGTAGCAGCACCACTTAATGCTCTCCTACGAGGCACATCCGGTGGTCCAAAGAACCGGTCCGTGAAGTGGGGACCTGAACAGGAACAAGCCTTCCAGGCATTAAAGGATGCACTGACAACAGCCCCAATCTTGGCATATGCTGATTACCACTTGCCGTTCCAGCTGTATACGGATGCAAGCCTGTATGGTCTTGGAGCAGTGCTTTCCCAGCTTCAGGATGGCCAGGAGAGGGTCATAGCGTACGGCAGCCGGTCTTTGAGAGATTCTGAAAGAAACCCCGAGAATTATAGTTCATTTAAGTTGGAGCTGTTGGCACTGGTATGGGCCATGACCGAGAAATTCTCTGAATATTTGACCGGTGCTGAAGTTTTAGTACTGACTGACAACAACCCACTAGCTCACCTGGAAAATGCCAAGCTCGGGGCGTTAGAGCAGAGGTGGATAGCCCGAATGACTAAGTTCAATTACCGCATTAAGTATCGGTCCAAGACAGAGAACCAGAATGCTGACGGGCTTTCTAGGGTAACCGCCCAGACCCCCACAGAAGACGTGGATCATGAGTTGGAGCATGTGGAGGTGCCCGATTTCAGCAGATTTTCACAGGCCTTGACCGCCACTAATCAGTTTGAGATGGAGGGGACTGAAATGGCTCCTTTCTTTGGTCCCTCACGACAGGAATGGGCACAGATACAACAGACCCATGAGGGGCTGGCACAGATGATCAAGTGTGTTGAGAAAGGCCAGAAGCCCTGTAGAGAGGAAAGAGAACGACTGACACGTGAGATATTATCTGTTCTGAGTCAGTGGGAAAAGTTGGAGATGAAAAATGGAGTGCTATGCCGAAAGGTCTATTTACCTTCTGAGATCGACATTCGATACCAAATTGTGGTGCCTAGTGAACTGGCTCGCTCCTTGGCAGTTGAGGCTCATAATAAGAATGGACATTTTGGTCATGAGAAGACCTTTCGTTGGTTACAGCGACTGATTTACTGCCCTGGTCTTCGTCAAATGGTCGAAGAAGTATGCCGCAGCTGTCGAACTTGTGAGATCCATAAGGCAATAGAACAGAGAGCTCCCCTGCAAACCATCGTGACCCAGGAACCTTTAGAAATCGTCATGATAGACTATCTAATGGTGGGCCCATCCAATAGCGGACACCAGTATTGCCTCGTAATGGTGGATCACTTCACCAAATTTGCGGTGGTAACCGCCACCAAGGACCAGACAGCTGAGTCAGCAGCTCGTGCTCTGTGCCAAGATTTCATTCGAGTATATGGGTGCCCTAAACGCATCCACTCCGACCAGGGTGCCTGCTTTGAGGGACACGTAATGAAAGAAGTTCAACGTATCTACGGGATAAAGAAGTCGCACACGACTCCATACCACCCTCAGGGAAATGGGGCCTGTGAAAGATTCAACAGAACTCTGCTACAGATGCTGCGGACTCTGGAGGAAGACAAGAAGTTACAGTGGCCTCAGTTCTTGTCTGAAATGGTGTGGGCCTATAACAATCAGGTCCATTCTACAACGGGGTACTCTCCTTATACACTTCTCTTTGGGCGGTCTGGGCGAAGTATAGGAGAATTACAGTTGAATGAGGTGGATGGGTTCCCTCCGAGGGATCCAACCTCTTGGGTGCGGGGCGCACCGGCAGAGACTTGAGACGATCCATCGATTGGTGCGGCAGCGCCTGCAAGAACATCCCCATCCTGATAAGACCCCAGTGCAAGAAGCACCATTGCAACCAGGCGACCTGGTGCTAGTTCGTGTCAAGAAACCCCAAGGGAAATTGGAAAGCCGATGGGAGGCTTTGCCATATCGTGTTGTTGGCCGCAAGTATGCGAATGGGCCAGTGTACCAGGTCCAGAAAGAAGGAACTGATTGTGTTCGAGTACTTCACCGAAATATGTTGCGCCTGTGTCATTCTGAAGGGACAAATCATGATGGGCTTGCCAATGTGAATGAGCTCCCACAGTCAGAGAATGGAGGTGCGGAATGGGCCTCCGACGAGGAGGATGATTGTTGGCCGATCCCTGCTCCTGGGGATGTTCCACCTGTGACTACTGTATCTCCGGCCTGTGCCCCCTCTGGTGCGGAATCCGCTGGTCCTTCTCAGCCCATAGCTGCAGCACCCCATAATATACCACCGGTCCTCAGACGGACCACTAGGCCAAATGCTGGTATTCCCCCTGTTCGGTATGCGCAGGATGAGTTTGTTTGGCCTGCCATACATCGGTATACTACCACCCTGTGCATAAAAGTACAACCCTCTGGATATACAGTCATAGGCAGGGACTGCCAATCTTAAAGTGGGGGGGGAATATGTAAGAGACAGCCAATGTTGTCCTAAGCTTCATTTGTCTGTATAAACTGTTAATGTTGAATGTATTTCTGTGATTCTGTTCCTTTAAGACAGCAGCCATTGTAATTGTGACATGATGCTGGAGTGAGACCCCCCCCCCTTTTATGTCAGCTTGCCTGTTCTGCAGACAGAGTGTGAGCAGAGAGGCAGGAAGTGACGAGACAGAGAGCAGCAGCCATCTTCGCAAGTGTTGTATTGAACTGGTGTGGAGATTTTTCTGTACAGCTAAGCTGTATCTTGGTCCAGAGACAAACAGAGTGTAAAGAGACAACAGGACTAGTGAGTCCACGTGAAAGGAACTGTGCTCAGTGGCTGATCAGTGAGACTGACATTGTGACTGTGTATATGGATACCACAGATAGAGACTCGCAGTGCTGTTGATGTACTGGACGGCACCTGCTAAATCCCGCTTTACATCCCAGCTCAGTGTATGGATTCGGCAGGACTGTCAGTGTGCTGAGTGGAATCTGCTGTTGGATTACATTGCATTCATTGGGTTTCCCTGTTAAAGAGGACTTCATTTCTCCCAAGATCCTGATAACCGTGAGGAGAGGACGTTTCGCTATAAAAGAAAGGAACGACTTTGGGCCCCACCGCGCGCTTCTACAGACTGTAAGCGGTCCACCTGGACCACTGGGGAAAAGGGGGTGCACCCAAATGTGAAGTCAGGGTCAGTTAGGGATAGTTTTGAGTATATTGTTCATTCAGTGTCCATACTGCAGAAGTGGACAGAGTAAAAGTAGAAACCATTGCAGAATTTGCCTTGAAATTGTTCATGCTATATTGTATATTTTGCTTGTCTTTAGCCCTGTCATTTTACCTTTAACTAGCCTTTATTAACTTATAGTAAATATATATTTTTTTTTCTTGAACTACCGCGTGTGCGTTCATTTCTGGTTGCGGAGTCCAAACCACCTGCCTTGCTCTCGGTTCACACTATCCTGGACTATCCTAAAGATATTAACCTTATAACACAGCATCAGCATGGGTTTATGAGGGATAGGTCCTGCCAGACTAATCTGATTAGCTTTTATGAGGAGGCTGTAGTTGTAATATATCTGAACTTTTCATAGACATGTGATACTGTACCAAATAAAAGCATTGTACATGAAGTGAGAATACTGGGAATACTGGGTAAAATATGTGTAACTGAGTTATCAACTGGCTCACGGATAGGAAACCGAGAGGGAACAGTGGGTGGTTACTAATGGTACATACTTGGATTGGGTCACAGTCACCAGTAGGATGCCACAGGGGTTAGTACTGGGTCCTTTTTTTATATTTTTTATTAACAACCTGGTAAAGGGTTTATAGAGTAGAATCTCAATATTTGCAGATGATACTAAGCTCGGTAAAGTAGTCTCCACAGAGAATGATAATGTAATATTACAGAGGGGTTTGGGAAAGCTGGATATGGCAAATTAATTCTAATGCAGATAAA
Source organism: Leptodactylus fallax (assembly GCA_947044405.1). Taxonomy (NCBI): domain Eukaryota; kingdom Metazoa; phylum Chordata; class Amphibia; order Anura; family Leptodactylidae; genus Leptodactylus; species Leptodactylus fallax. The sequence goes on along the minus strand of CAMRHE010000108.1, from coordinate 5,342,418 downwards.
TGTAAAGTTATGCACCTGGGCAGTGAAAACAAGTTTTGCAATTATGTATTCATGAATAAAACACTGGGTAAGACTACTGAAAAGACTTAGGGAAATTGGTGGACAGTAAACTTAATTTTAGCAACCAGAGCCAGGCAGCTGCTGCCAAAGCAAATAAAACCATGGAATGCATCAAGAAAGGAATGGATAATTGTGCCTCAAATCACTGGTCAGACTACTTATAGTATACTTTGCACAATTTTATGAACCTGTATGTAAGGAAGACATAGCTGAACTAGAATGGGTGCAGAGGTGTGCAACAAAGATTATTTAGGGGATGAGTAGATTAAAGTAGAAAGACAGGTTATCAAGCTTGGATTATTGTCCAATTTGGAAAAAAGACGGCTAAGGGGTAACCTGCTTACAACGTACAAATATATGAATGGACAGTACAAAGATCTTTCCAATTATCTCTTTACACCTAGGCCTGTACCCATGACACGCTCAAGTCTAGTAATGAGACTATGGAACTCACTGCCACAGAATATGGTGATGGGTGATAACTTGGTGCACAGGGCTGAAATAATTTTCTTGAAAATAAAAATATCACAGGTTATGGGGACTAGACTTATTGGGATATGATGTTGATCCTGGGAAATTGGGAAGGAATATTTATCTCTGACTTTTATCTGATGGTTTAATTGGCATCCTCCTCATGGTGTTTTTGCCCTTTCCCTGCCATCAACTTTTAAAAGGCGGATAACCCCTTCAATCTCCTGCTGATTTGTTCCAATTTTGGCTAGTGAGTTTCTGAGGATGGGGGGAGTGGATAGAAAGATTAAAAAAAGGGAAAACTCAACCATATATTTGTTCTCCTTCAGACAGACTAGAGGGGGAGGAACCTGCTGCAGCAAGTTGTCTCACAGAAAGACTGATTAGTTAGATGTCAGGTCAGTGAACATTTGGGTTACTAGACAAGATATCTGTGGCCTATGTCCCAGATTGTTTGTGCAAGTGGCACCCCTAGCAGAATGTATTAACTCAGATAGGTATGCCTGCATAAACCCCATGTGACATGGCATATACCTTGGATTGCTTGGTGCTGACTCTAGGTCTCAGTTATAAAGAGACCAAAGAGGCTAAAGAGTTTACTGGCTTCCATCCAATAAGAGGAACATTTTGCCTTTAGAAAAATTTATATGACAGTTTTATTAATAAAGTTATTTATATTTGACATGATTGGTTATGTTTATCTTGTTTTATGTATGTGTTATATAACAAAAGGATTGTTGTGGTCTTTCTAGCAATGTCTTAAGAAGAATCTACCACCACTAAAGTGGCTTCTAAACCACTTGTGGTTTTGCAGGGGCTGTTAGTGGCATAGTGGACATTCTCTTATTGTGTCAATATGCAGTCTTGCCAAGGACCCTTTTTGTCTGTGGTCACCAACTGGCTCTACCCCTTAACATAAAGGTACAAATCTGTAGCGACCACAGGCAAAGAACGAGTGCTCTGTCAGGAGCGGTCATGCCATTGGTGCGCCAAACAGCTTATTTGCACATGGATTTAAGTTGATTTTCTCAGCAGACATGACATGGGAAAGATATGTTCACTATTCCACTATTGGCACCTAAAACCCATTTTGGTGGTCGTAGACTCCTTTAATCTCTGGATTTTTTTAGTGGTTGATGTATATTGACTACCCTTAGTAATGCAGGATATGTTTGGAAATATTTTGCTATAGAGAACTATTTGATATGAAATATACTAATGGTGAGGTCTAGATAAGAACAAATTTTCACTTGCAATCCTAAAGTATCTGCAACTGCATTTTTCACAATGCATTTTCAATACTATACTTTAATATATAATACTATACATTACTACATGATACTATACTATACTATACCAAGTGGCCTCCACTATTTTAATATAACATAAGCTTTCTGAGAAAATTAATGGTTTTATATCTTTTATTCATAAACTATACTAAAACTATACTATAGTAAACACGAGCTAAATGGCTTCCAGACTTTAAAATACATGTTATTATATTTAAGGGATCACTGGAAACAGCTGTACTGTGGGCTGGAAAGAATTTCATAGGAATGAAGACAATAAATTCATTGTTAGATGTAAAGGGGGATTTATTAGTACTAGAACAAATGAAAAAAGATGAATTGTCAGCAGCAACCAATCACAATCAAGCTTTCATTAGTCAAAAGGCCTTCAGAAAATTAAAGCAGAACCTCATTGGTTGTTATGGACAACTCTTCTGCATTGTTATTTGAACAGATGAAGGTGACAGCTTATATTCTGTGAAGAACATTCTTATGCTGGGTTGCGTTTTTTAGTCCTTTCTTCTACTTCATCATAGGAACAGAAGAATGGACTAAAAGTAAAAAAAGAATGGATTCTGAGGGATCACATTGACTATAGTGGGGTCCGTCAGGTATCTGTTATTTATTTGCCAGACAAAAAAATCCTGCATACAACTTTTTGTCTACATTGTTAGACGGATCAAATTTAGGATTTTTGTATGCATTGCTTTACACAGCAATATATTTTTAATGGCTTTCCATATCCCAACTATTTTACCTTTTTTTTTTCAGGACACATAAGGCTTGAAATGAATAGCCTTATTTGTTAAATAAGTTGAATATTTTTTTTGCTAGAATTAGAAAAATATTATAAAATGTGAAAAAAAGTAAATTTTGCTTCTTTTACCTAAAACAAAACAGTTTTTTATATATGCTATTTCACATAAACATATTAAAATTAGATTTTCTATTTCTTCTTATTATATGGGCATTTATATAGTTTTTCAACTAAAAATAAGGTTTTGTATGGTTTTATATTCAGCATGGCTTATTTTCTGGACCCCTGGTCCATGTGTAAATTAACCAGTAGTTTAGTATAGTAGAGGGCTGTAAACTGCTTGTGTTATCTCTAGCTAAGCTCCCTGCTGAGACAGAGTAAACATCCAGGAAGAAGGTGAAGGAGGGGCTGGCAGGGGAGCAAGTTCTGCTATCAGAATGTGAATGGGAAGGCTGTTTCACTTTACTATGATCACTCTAAAGAGTTACATTTTGTTGATAAAATTGATTATAAAAGTCCTAAAAGCTTCCTTTATCATAGTGTAACTCCTGGACAATATACCCAGCATGGAGATGCCGGCACTTATCACTCCTACCGGAGCAGTTGTAAGTCACAGGTGTTGTGACTTTAATTAACATGACTGCAACATTGGGCATCAGATAAATCGATGGTAATAGCCATATTAGCGACGTCTGGGGGTTAACGCCGGGGCCCAATGTTGCGAAAATGCAGCTGTAAAAAATGCTTTATTTTACATTACCTGCAAAGTGGAAGGGATTCTGGCTAATCCCATCCACACATTGCAGAAGAAATCTGCACTGGAAATCGCTACGTGGGGCCTTAGCCTTTTGGCACACATTTGCCCATTAAATACTATGAACATGTTAAGAGATTTTCCTGGTCATACACCAAGTTAACATTTAACTTAATGGGAAATCATATGTCTTGTAGCAATTCTAATTGTTATGCTCTGTTAGGGAATTTCTCAATATTATCTCTTTTCATTATACAGAGTTTCCAATTTGGAACTGACCCACATCCAAATTCGAAAATAAAGTTTATATAATCTGGTATATTTGGGATTGGAACAGCTTTTCTTTATGAATTATTGGGAATTGTATACTGGCATGATGTCTATTTTTGCTTTGGACTCTACATAAGCAGGATTCAGGGCCATTGTAATCTAACTAATTAGGTTTTACATAAGAGCTCAGTAGCAAGCACAGGCAAGCAAGGTTTCAGTCTTTCCAGCGATACATCTGCTTGGCATTTAGATGCTTCCCTATCTTTCTTCTTACTTCCTATTGCACTCAAAAGATATGCTTAGGTTAATTGGTAAGGTAAGGACATTAGATTGTAAGCCACAGTGAGAACAATGTGGGCCCATGAACTTGCATTATATAAGTGATGCAAAATATCTTGGCATTATAAAAAAATTCTTTTTAAATTATCAGTATGACCTTTTTATAATATGAAACATTTATGTACTATGGAAATGACACAGAGATTTGCATACAATATGCGATTTCCAAGTAATATTTCCTTTTAAATGCAGAATGCTGTATTATATTCCAGCATATGTATACAACAGATGAGTGAAATGATTTGCCTCATTTCGTTTCACACATGACCCATACAAAAGTATGCAGTTTTTCATAACATATCGAATAGAAAATACCAAATCTGCTCAGCATTGCCATTTCTTCATGCATTAAAAAATGAATTTATTATTGTAGAGTTCAGTAAGGGAAACATAACAACTTCTGCTCTGGCAATTCCTTATATAAGTACTATATATAAAATCCATCTAGCATTGGTTCCTTAGATTCTCCCCACCACCTTCATGAATTTGGCTGCTGGAAGTATAATTTTGTTATATATCAATATACAGTACAGACCAAAAGTTTGGACACACCTTCTCATTCCAAGAGTTTTCACACTGAAGGCATCAAAACTATGAATTAACACATGTGGAATTATATACTTAACAAAAAAGTATGAAATAACTGAAAATATGTCTTATATTCTAGGTTCTTCAAAGTAGCCACCTTTTGCTTTGATTACTGCTTTGCACTCTTGGCATTCTCTTGATGAGCTTCAAGAGGTAGTCACCTGAAATGGTTTTCACTTCACAGGTGTGCCCTGTCAGGTTTAATAAGTGGGATTTCTTGCCTTATAAATGGGGTTGGGACCATCAGTTGTGTTGTTCAGAAGTCAGGTAGATACACAGCTGATAGTCCTACTGAATGGAGTGTTAGAATTTGTATTATGGCAAGAAAAAAGCAGCTAAGTAAAGAAAAACGAGTGGCCATCATTACTTTAAGAAATGAAGGTCAGTCAGTCCGAAAAATTGGGAAAACTTTGAAAGTGTCCCCAAGTGCAGTGGCCAAAACCATCAAGCGCTACAAAGAAACTGGCTCACATGAGGACCGCCCCAGGAAAGGAAGACCAAGAGTCACCTTTGCTGCGGAGGATAAGTTCATCCGAGTCACCAGCCTCAGAAATCGCAGGTTAACAGCAGCTCAGATTAGAGACCAGGTCAATGCCACACAGAGTTCTAGCAGCAGACACATGTTTACAACAACTGTTAAGAGGAGACTGTGTGCAGCAGGCCTTCATGGTAAAATAGCTGCTAGGAAACCACTGCTAAGGACAGGCAACAAGCAGAAGAGACTTGTTTGGGCTAAAGAACACAAGGAATGGACATTAGACCTGTGGAAATCTGTGCTTTGGTCTGATGAGTCCAAATTTGAGATCTTTGGTTCAAACCACCGTGTCTTTGTGCGACGCAGAAAAGGTGAACGAATGGACTCTATATGCCTGGTTCCCACCGTGAAGCATGAAGGAGGAGGTGTGATGGTGTGGGGGTGCTTTGCTGGTGACACTGTTGGGGATTTATTCAAAATTGAAGGAATACTGAACCAGCATGGTTACCACAGCATCTTGCAGCGGCATGCTATTCCATCCGGTTTGCGTTTACCTGGACCATCATTTATTTTTCAACAGGACAATGACCCCAAACACACCTCCAGACCGTGTAAGGGCTATTTGACCAAGAAGGAGAGTGATGGGGTGCTACGCCAGATGACCTGGCCTCCACAGTCACCAGACCTGAACCCAATCGAGATGGTTTGGGGTGAGCTGCAGAGTGAAGGCAAAAGGGCCAACAAGTGCTAAGCATCTCTGGGAACTCCTTCAAGACTGTTGGAAGACCATTTCAGGTGACTACCTCTTGAAGCTCATCAAGAGAATGCCAAGAGTATGCAAAGCAGTAATCAAAGCAAAAGGTGGCTACTTTGAAGAACTTAGAATATAAGACATATTTTCAGTTGTTTCACACTTTTTTGTTAAGCATATAATTCCACATGTGTTAATTCATAGTTATGATGCCTTCAGTGTGAATCTACAATTTTTATAGTCATGAAAATACAGAAAACTCTTGGAATGAGAAGGTGTGTCCCAACTTTTGGTCTGTACTGTATAATGCTAGTCCTACTACTCAGGGGTGGACATACCATTGGTGCAACCTTTACAGCGGCACAGAGACCAAGTAGGTTATGGCATCTGTAAGCCGATGGCTGGTAAAATACTGGAGGGGATGTACATCTCACTCAGGTTGCTCAGATGGGTGAGATGAGAGAAATCCAGAGAGTTTATTTCTCAGCAGACAACTATGTTTGCTGAGCATTGTTTAAGTGCTGTGCACTGGGCTGGATTTTTAGGGAATGACAGGTAGGCTGGTAGTGGGACCTGCCATTCCCATCCCCTCCAGTTCACACCTTGTGGACACTCCTGGAGAAACCCAGCTGACTGGGATTGTCCTCATTAGGGGGGAATAAGAAGTCTGCTAGGAGAGCAGACTGTGGCAGAGCTTGGCTGGGAAGCCACAAAGAGGGTTGCTACTGCTGGAGACAATCCTGACTATCCGAACATGTTTCTACTCTAGGAGAGGTAACCCACTTCTGTTTAGTTAGAGCCCAGAGGGGCAGGTGTTTATTTTATGTTTTTCTGTTATGCTGCATGTATCAATGAGTGTTTGAGTGAATAAAACTCAATACTTGGACTATTACCTTGGAGTCTGTGTCCATGCCAACCCCCCAGCACCCCCAGATCCTGACACATCCTATAATCTTAATGGCAGTTTTCAAATGTCATTTATATTGTGTGTAAATGGCTAAGCTAATGAACCTCATGGACCTCAATGTATACTGGTGGATTGCTAGACATAAAGAATTGTTCTATGCTGAGATATTGGAAGACAAGTCTTTGCTCAGCTGTCTGGGTCCACCCTTGGTACTACTGAATGAAAGTGACCTCCACAAAAGTGTGAAAATTCATTGTTGTCACTCACTAACTAAAGTCTCTGCTTCTAAGCTGTGGTCTGAATACAGCGGAACAGTTCTAGGGAGTGCAGAGGCAGTTGAGTCCACAGATATACCGCCTAACCATCTTGAATATGGCTGGACAGTTCTGTATTTCGGGTGCTGTTCTGCTGTCCTGCGCAACAGGAGGTCTGCCATGGTTTCAACTCCATCTGTACCTGGAGTTTGCCGTGGGTGTCACAGAAGAGTACAATATAGTGTAAGGGCTGCACGGGGACATAATACTGTATGGGGGCTATAAAGGGGGCATTATAGAATTTCAGACTCACTAAAGGGGCATTTTATTTTGTGGGGGAATAAAGGGACTGGGTCGGAATGGACAGGGCCAAAGGGAGCATGGATCAGGTTAGAGGCATGGCTTATTTATGTAAATTTGCTCTGGCACACAGATCTGTTTCAGCCCTCTGAAAGTTGGGGGTATGTCCAAAATACTCTCTGTTACATAACAATATTATAAAAGGCACATAGTGGGTAGAGGGGGTAGATTTTTCATTTCAGCTCAAGAATATTAAAGGGGTTTTCTGGGCAAAAAATATTTTTGTTAGTGCTGTTAATGGGTTATTAAGTACACCTATCTACCTTTAGCAGTGTTTTGAGTGATTTCTGGGTTTCTCTGGGAGCTCCAAGCATCGTCTGCATTTGTTTACATGGTGCAGCTTCCTGCTGTGTAGCTTCCTGTGTACCTTTCACACTACCTCCCTGTCACTGCCCCTTCTCTTATCTCACTCTGTTACACCCCCTCCCTGTCTCCCTAGCTATCCCACCCACTACTAGTCCTTCCCAACTAACTAACTCAGCCCACCCCACCCCCCCAGCACATTATACTTAACTGTCTTCCTCTCTGGGAGACGGCTCCTCCTTCTCTTTCTCTGTGCGCAGGCTGGAGACGCCTCTCTTCCTCTCTGCAAGAGCATATACAGACTGGAAGTACATCTGACGCCTGCGTAGTAGAGATGGAGCAACATCTCTACTGCGCATGTGTCACAGGCACCTCCAGACTGTGCAAGCGCTGGCAGAGAGGAGGGGGGGGAACTGTTCCCGGAGAGGAAGATACGTAAGTATGATGGGGTTGGGGGGGAGAGTAATGGTGATGTTCCATTTTGGAAACGGCGAAACGGAGCGTCACCAGATTATCAGAAAGTGTGCCTCGGTAATTACAGATTTTTTTTTTTAATACAAGAAAATTAGAAGTTAGGTGGGGGGAGGGGGTTTAGTTTAGGGGTTAATTTTTATTTGATCCCGGACAACCCCTTTAAGTTACATTTTTGCCTATCTTGAATAGAACCCTCGTTAGCAAATATAATTCATTGGAAACTTATTTCTAGAGTTCCTCTTTACTTTTCTCATTGTTTTAAATGTGCAGTATGTGATGCATTAAAGGTGATGAATGTGCCACAGAATGACAAGTTAGAATGTGACATATGTCTCAGATGTGGGCTCATCTGCTGAATTATAAGGGTTTTCAGTTGTAAACTATGCTATAAACAACAGCAGTCTTTCCACAGATGTGGATACCAGTTCTACCTGACCGAAATATAGAAACTGTGTAAAATACCTTGCATGCTTATTTATTTCAGAGAGAAGGTAAAATAAGGGCCATGTATCAATAATGTTGTATGCACAAAATTTTAGTCTTGCTGAAAATACGTATTTCCCATATCTTAGTTGAACTTCATCTGTACCATCTTGTTAAGCATGAACCTGACACTAGAAATCTATTGTACAATGTAAAGCTCCAGGCACTTGAACGTGTGCTTTGTCAGTATGCTAGCCGTGTTTTCCTATGGCCCATTACACATACCCATGTATTATTAAATGTCCATGTAGGATACTGGTTTTATTTCTGTCGTTGCTCACTTCATGAAGTGAATCGGTCAGTCGAGGGCACAGATGGTAGATGGTTACCCTCCATATGCCCTTCATGCTGTTTTCTCACTGACCTGTAGTTGCACATGCTCATGTGCATGTACCCTTAGAGGCATTTATTAGAAAAAAAAAGATCGCTTTTTGAAGAAACAGTGCCACTGTGTGAAAAGGGCTATGCCTGATATGTGTCTGATATTATTGAACGAAAATTAGGGTTTACCTTCTAAACCAGACACAGACCATGGGGATAAGTGTGGAGCTTTCTTCAGTGTCACGCTGGACACCTAAGATTGCAGTTTGGGGATTTTACAGTGCAAGATTCAGGTTGCCTGTTCTCAAACTAAGTCCTACTTCTAATTATTCTATAACATTTTACCAGGTAGTAAATCCTTTCAGTAGATTGCCACCAAGTGATGGTCAGGCTGTGCACTTGATGATATCTATTTTTCATCTACCCACATGTACAGGCCACCTTGACACTTGCATTGTGCACATAGTTGTGTGCCTTCCTCAGTTTTGGACTTATTGTACCCCCATCTGTACATGGTTGATTTTAATTAAAACAGAGTGTGGGTGGATCCTACCTACCCTGAGTTAAATTAATTGTCCAAGTCCCAAAAGTGGTATATCTGTTGATGTGTAGGGTCTCATCCCATCTATATGAGGTCATCTTGTTCTTTTAGATGGGATTTTACAATTTGATCAAATAGTGTGCTTAGCACCTCACATTTATTTATACACAAATCTATTACTGGCTATAGCAGTAATGCAATTCAGAGTTACAGAATTATTAAAGGGGTTGTCCAGGCAAAAATGGACAACCCCTTTAACTTTTAAATCAGCCGGGGGCATTGAAAAAAATAAAAAAAAATTCATTCTCACCTGTCCCCAATGTCTGGTGTGCTCCCGATGCGTTCCTGGCCTTCTGCTGAATGGGTCTCTTCTGGAGTTCTGCTGAAGCCGCTGATTGGCTTCAGCGGGTCTCTTCTGGAGTTCTGCTGAAGCCGCTGATTGGCTTCAGCGGTCACGTGACTGCTGAAGCCAATCAGCGAATGGCATGCAATGTCACTACCTGTGACATCACAGGTCTCTTCCTGAGGCCTGCTGAGGCCACTGATTGGCCTCAACAGTCACGTTACCACTGAGGCCAATCAGCGGCTTCAGCGGAAATCCGGAAGAGACCCATTCAGCAGAAGGACTGGACTGCACCGAGAGGACACAGAGCATCGGGGACATGTGAGTAAAAATTTTATTTCACTGCCCTCGGCTGATTTAAAAGTTAAAGGGGTTGTCCAATTTTGCCTGGACAAACCCTTTAAATATATATTTAATATGTGTGTATTCCGTAGTGCAGGCATGTCAAACTCAGGGTACCCCGAGGGCCACATGAGTAACAAGAGGTTGTTGCGAGGGCCGCACACAGCAGCTAATGTCACACATGTATTTTGATAATATAATATAATTATATTATTATATTATTATTTATATTATTATTTATATTATTATTATGAATTTTCAATATGTATTTATTTACTTTATATTTATTTAATGGGCGTCTGTAGGATTTGTTCTTTTTGGTGTTCACCCCTGGTATTTGCCTCCAAGGGTGCACATGTATTTTAATTGCTTTTAATTTTTCCTTGTTTGCTGTGCTATTTAATAAAGAAATTTTGTGTGTGCTTTATATTGGATGCTGTTTCTCCTTTGTGTTCGATTGCATTTTTCATCCAATCAGCACCACTGTTTTTTGCATCACAATTATTTATAATCTGAGTGCTCACCCCTCTCTTTAGTTTTTAATGGTTACATACAGGAGGGCCACTCACTTGCTTGGACTTTGCCTGTGCGGCAGTGGGTCCCTTCTTCCTCAGCACGGTCACAGTATCCCAAAGTCACTCTCAGCCACGACTCTTCCTCCGCTCACAACAAAACTGACTTAGGTGATCAGCAGCCGCGCGAGCCGCAGATGTACAAAACTCACGATCAGCACTTCCGGGTCGTCATTCATTGGCCCATATCCCTGCATATGACCTGCTTACGTGATCAGCAGCCGACCAAAGTACACACATCATGGATTGACACGGAGCTAGTTGGTCGGCTGCTGATCACGTAAGCAGGTCATATGCAGGGATATGGGCCAATGAATGAAGAGCCGGAAGTGCTGATCGTGAGTTTTGTACATCTGCAGCCCGCACAAAAGTCTCAAACTTTGTCTCTAAACTTTAGAGACAAAGTTTGAGACTTTTGTGCAGGCCGCAGATATGCCTGTAAAGGGCCGCATGCGGCCCGCGGGACGCATGTTTGACATGCCTGCCGTAGTGCACTTTATTAAGTGCTTTTGTATTCTTCCTGTTTGTATTGCAGTGTGCCATTGAATAGATTTATTTTACTTGGATATGCTGTCTAACCTTTGTCTTTTGCATTGACATAAAGGAACGCTCCTAACTAAAGTGGGTGGCGCAAGAGATGGTTGTCAATAAGTAATAAGACCTCCCACTGGACTTATAAGGTCAAAATGAGCAGGAATTTAAGTCAATGGGTTACAAGTTATACTGAATCCTTTCCCATAAAATTGTACATTCACCTGCTCTATAAGTTGCTGCTGGTAAATTGCACAGCATTTTCATGGTGACAAGTTCCCTTTAAATTCCTACCGTATGTCGTGCACCACCCCCCTCAGACCCTGCACTGGTCATAACAGTGTACAGTATATGATTTCCTGTGAGAAGTCTATCAACATGTTCCTCTTCCTGCCTTCTTGAAAAAGAAGCCTTCAATGGGTTAATGTCCATTGAGTTATGTTTTATACTATTTCCTAGCAAAATGCGTTAATTACACATTTTAATATAGAGTCTTCTGAGAGTTTAGAACTGCAAAACAAGGATTAAACGTTCTCTAAACTGATCAAACCTGTTCTACATGACTATTGCAATCCATTGGCACTGACTGTTCTCACCATGTGACACACTTCTTTCAAGGTTTTCTTGTGAAGTTCTTGTAAAATAAAACTGTTAACATTAGTTCTGCTGATATTTGGAAAGTAGACTTGATTTTAACACTGACATTTGTTCACGGAAGAAAAATCTTATCCTAAAAGTATGCAAATAATACAAGTTCAAACAAGTGCAAAAATAGAGTACTATAGCAGCCATTAGCTTACTGTTAGCAGTGATATGCATGCAGATGAACGTCGACACAAACCCTATATGGGCACCTGCAAAGTTATGGTAATATGATGGGTTTTCATAATAATGGTCAAAATGGGTTGGTTTCCTTCCTGCATGTGAGCTGTAAAGCTAAATGTGTCAATACCATTAGTGTCAGCCTGACACAGTATCATCCTGAACTGTAAGGGTTGTCTGAAATTCTATTTTGTTAAAAGGATCTTCTCCTTAAACAGACTGATTTCAGCGTATTCCACTGCTAAGAGCCACAGCAATCAGCTGAAATATTAAGGGGAACACCACAGCAACTGTATAATGTCCCTGCAATCCTACCTCATGAGTAAAGCAACATCACGTGTAATCCATTGAAATGTCTGCCCTGTTTGTGAAATCAATGGACTTTTTGTAATTGTTTTTGACTCCACCTAATTGTCAAAATATAAGTCATATCCTATTTTTGTCTTTTTTCATGGATCATAAAAATGAAAATATCTACAACAAAAAATTGCTTGTTGTCCCTTTTCTCACTTCCTGTATTCTTCAGCAAGCTGGTGGACGGGTTTTGACTGATGAACAGGACACTATGAAGTATCTCAGTAGATATACACTACATTCCAAATTATTATGGAAATAGGATTTAAGTGTCATAAAGATTTCATTGTTTGTTTTTCAATTTATCTCATGCATAGTATTGTGCCTCAGGGCTCTTTGGATCACTGTAATCAATCTGAAACACCTGTGATAATTAGTTTGGAAGTATATTCCACATTATTAAGCAGGCCACAGGTTTCAAGCAATATGGGAAAGAAAAAGGATCTCTCAGCTGTTGAAAAGGAAGCAGCAGCTGGATTTGCATGTGCTGTAGTGAGAAATGCTGCTGCTGACGCGGCAAAGAATAATAAGAGGAGGATATCTTCACATGAAGGGGCGTGCAGCAGCAAGAGGAGGCGGAATACTGGATATGACGGTGCTGTGCTCTGTGTACAGAATTAGCATATAATAATAAAGTATTTCAAAAACGGCGTTGGATAAAAGCTAAAGCAAGGTAGGGATAGAATAGCCTTTCTAAAGGCTATTCCAACATGTCGTTAGGCAAATGTGTCTAAATCTAATGATAGAATTCCTTTAAGTATGATCATCGTACTGTGAAGAGATTTGTGGCTGATTCAAATCACAGAGGGTTCATGCAGATAAAGGCATAATGAGGAAGGTTTCTGCCAGACAAATTCATCAGATTAAGAGAGCAGCTTCTAAAATACCATTACAAAGCAGCAAACAGGTATTTGAAGCTGCTGGTGCCTCTGGAGAACCTCAAGGTGTAGGATCCTCTAGAGGCCTACAGTTGTGCATAAACCTACTATTCAGTCACCCCTAAACAGTGTTCACAAGCAGAAACGGATGCAGTGGGCCCAGACATACATGAAGACTAATTTTGTTTACTGATGAGTGCCATGCAACCATGGATGGTCTAGATGGATGGTTGGTGGATGGCCATGTCCCAACAATGCTATGATGTCAGGAAGGAGGTGGCAGACATTTTTGGGCCAGAATCATGGAGAGAGAGAGAGCTGGTAGGCCCCTTTAGGCTCCCTGAAGGTGTAAAAATGACCTCTGCAAAGTATGTAGAGTTTCTGACTGACCAATTTCTTACATGGTACAAAAACAAGAACTGTGCCTTCCATAGGAAAATCATCTTCACGCATGGCAATGCACCATGTCATGCAACAAAGAATACCTCTGAGTCATTGACTACTATGGGCATAAAAGGAGAGAAACTCATAGTGTAGCCACCATCCTTCTCTGACCTCAACCCTATTGACAACCTTTGGAGTAAAAGATCTATGAGGGTGGGAGGCAATTCCCATTATAACAGCAGCTCTGGGATGCTATTCTGACATCCTGCAAAGAAATTCAAGGAGAAACTATCCAAAAACTCACAAGTTCAATGGATGCAAGAATTGTGAAGGTGATATCAAAGAAGTGGTCCTATGTTAACATGTAACTGTTGGTATATACTATATACATATATATGCAACAGATAGACTTATTTGTTTGCAGGAGAAGTTTATATCTATCTGACAGTAGATGGCGATGTTATTAGTGTTATATGCTGAATAGAGTGTAATGGTATGCTATGTGAGACTTGCTGTACCTTGCTTTTTATCTCTCTATTGTAAAAGGTCCTTTTTACTTTCAAGTTTTGCTGTGTTAACATTTTGATGCTGTTTACCTCATGTTCTAAGAAGTAAATGCTGATTATCCCATATAATCTACTCTCAAGCTTCTTCTGTGACACAACTATGCAACAGTAACCTGGTCTGTTAATTGATGTTATTGATTGAAATAGCTTTTAGATTTTAGTAATTGTGACCCCTTAATGCTGCAAATTCAACATTCAGTTCTTTACAACTTATAAAATGTTTAGAAACTCTGTTGTGAATAATAATTTGGAAGAGTGGATTTTGATTTTTTAATTTGTGAAAAAAGGTTATCATTGGGAGGTTTGTCCAATAAAATTCCATTTATACTGTAATGGTTGAATATTTGAACATTATACTGACTGTCATTTGAATCAACCATTTAGGAAAATCAGATAAAATATTTGCATAATAATTGGAATGTGGTGTAGACATTGCCTTCAACATGAGAGGTTATTTACTAAGATTACTAGAAATCTAGTATAAATGCAGATCAAATATGCACAGTAAATGTATATTAAATTACACACAGTTGGAGAACACTTACATGCTTTATGCTGATAACATACTTGCAGTTATCTCTGTGTTTTTACATAGAGAGATAACACACAGTGTCTGAGCATTTATCAGCAAACCTCAATTAGCTGACCTGACCACAGAGCTGTGAGCAATGAATCACGTCATCCCACCTGTATAAGATAACAGGCTGGGTCCCTTGACGACAATGTGTAAACAATGGGAGGAATAACTTCATATAGCAGGCAAACGAAGCAGCATTGCTAAAGCAATGTATTTTGGAAAACTCTTGAATTTGCATAAGCTAGCAGTATAGATAAGGTCATGGACATGGAAATACCCCTTTACGGGAATATATTGTTAGTTTAGATTTTTTGTTTAAAGTTTTTTTTTAGATTTATTGGTCATGGCTAAGAAAAAGATATTTGCTGCACACACGGATGAGTTGGTGCTCAAAGAAACAAACATTTATTCATGCAAAATTTCATGACAGAAAAAATTCATGACAGAAATTGATGCTGCACATGCAGTGGTTCATAGCAGGAATAGATACTTCATAGCAATTGTAACGCCAAAGGTAGAGCAAGTAAATGGCAAAGTGGAGAGACAGATCAAAAATTGCAACATTTCGGTCACATGACCTTCATCCGGCTAGATCTTGTCACTTAATGCATAAATGAGGAATGGCGTTGGCCCTTTTTGCTAGCATCACAACCTTTTTTGAGTGTGCGGTACCAGTGCCTTTATCTTTATTGGTCATGGCTGTCCAGGGAGAAAATACAATACCCTTAAATGAATGTTTGGCAAGTAAAGCTGCATTTAGTTTTTTATTTACATTTTTTTGAAGAAGATATGAATTCCCTTAAAGGCTTTCATGACCAAAGATGAAATATTATCTTTGGTGACAGATGGCACAAAACCTAGCAATTTTTGTATTGGAATCATTTTAAAAAATGGTCCTTTGTCTAGATATTGATGTAACATACTTCTTATGTACCCCCTGATGTTCTTTTGATTCCCTCTTAGATTGACCAGCCGGTATGTCCAGTGTTGACAATCATTCATGCTTGGTAGTTGAGTGCTACCACCTGGATCTCAGGCAGCAGAATAATTCCTGTATATTGTGCATGCCATCAGATAAGAATCAGTGTACTAAAACCAGTTTCTTCTTATCAGCATGGGACACATTAGAGGAAAGTTCTGGAATGGAATAAAAGGGACATTAGGGGCACCTTAACAAATATGTAACAGCATATTTTCTGCCTGATGTGATAGAGACATTTAGAATAGTAACATAATAGATGAGGTATCGAAAGACACATGTTCATCAACACATAACCCTAAAGTGTTGCTCCTGAGGAAGGCAAAAAAAACAAAACATGAGACTGATGCCGATTGCATCATGTCAGGGGAAAAAATTCCTTCTTGACTCCAAATCTAGCAATCAGCATAAAAACCTGGATCAATTTACTAAAAATTTAAAATTTGTAACCTGTAATATTTTTCAATTTATGAAAGGCATCCAGGCCCTTTATGAATGTACACAATGAATCCACCATCACAACATTCTGTGGCAGTGAGTTTCATAGCCTCAGTGCTCTTACAGTAAAGTATCCCTGTGTTACATCTCTGCCTGTTTGGGTCTCTGCGCCACCCTCCGCTTGCACACTGCGGCACAGGAGGCGTGCTTAAGGTTCTTGTTGCTCAGTCTGAACACTGTCCTAGTACTACTACTATGTAATTGAATTTCAGCCACACCTGTCTCCTGCACCTTGTTTCTTTCTGCTCCTCAGATAGTTAATCTTAGCCTTACTTGTGTGATTGACAGTCTGTCTACCAATCAAGTCTATGGCAGATCATCAGTTCACTCATGGTCGCTGGCTATTGTAACTCTGTCCTGTGACCTTGTCCTTGCTAAGCTGTTCCTTGCTATTGTATTGTATTACTTGCCTCTGACCTTTGGCTTCCCTTGACTACTCTTTTGGATTTCGATTTTGTACTGCTTTGTCTCTCTGGCTTTTGACCCTTGGTTTGCTGACTCCTCTTCTGGGTTGTTTGTCTTGTCTTGTTCTGTGTGTCACTTATTTAGAGAAGGCATCGGCTCCAAGTTGTCAGGACAGTCAGGCAAGTAGGCAGGGACAGGGGCTGGGTCTAGTCTAGGGCTCAGTGTCTCTGTTATTCCCTTCTTTCTTTGTTTCTGCAGCAGCACTGGGGAATTGCTCAACTGGCAATTCCCTTACACCCTGTCTGTGATGCTGGTGAAATGCTTTTTCCTCTATAGGCATAGAGGATGTCCCCTTGTCACTGTCACAGACCTAGGTATGAAAAGATAATTAGAAAGGTCTTTGCATTGTCCCTTCTAAAGACTGTCAAACCTCTGAAGATTAGTTTCGTCTCGTACTCGGATGAAGTGATCCTCTGGCTCGTTTCGGTCTGAACTTGTTTGGATAGAACCGGACTTAAAATTATTATACTCTGGGGTCTTTTCAGACCCCAGAATATAATAGATGGAGGCCGAGGGGAGGTGACAAAAATATAAAACATTTATACTTGCCTTCCGTTACCTCTTTTGGGCCTGCTCGCGGCATCCAGAGCTCTCTCTGCCTCCTTGTGGTGCCTGATAGTCTCCTTTGACATCATGCACCCAGGGTCACCGCTGAGGCCAAATTTCAAATTGTTTGGTTTTGTTAAAAAAATTAACAATTCAGAATATTTGGGTCGAATTCGGTTTATGAACTGATTTGCCCATGTCTAGTCCCCAAATGTATTAATATGTCTCTGTACTCTAATCCACCCATTCCTCTAATTGTTCCTCTATTATTTATCCATTTAAAATATAGTATAATAATATATATTCTTTTTATCTACGTATTAAAAATGCTACTAAAAATAATGGAAGAAATTCCTGTAACATCACAGTCTGGCAAATGACAGAACCCTCATGAGCAGTAATTTTTTTTTGTTGTAGGTAATGTTTTTGGAAACACAGCATATCCCTGACTACACTACATTGTGGCTGCCTGACAAGCTGACATTTATTTAGCATTACAGAACATGGAATATTTTACTAGTCACTGAAGCCAGCTTCTTATTGCTGTGCTTAAAAAGATATGCACATTGCAGTTCAGCCAGGGAGTGTGGATGGTCTTCATTTTTCTTCCCTTTTTTCTTTAAACAAAGATGAGATTTCAGCAAGCAGCAATTACAAGAAAAGGAGGCATGAATTACTAGTGTTAATGGTCTATGCAGATGACTTGGTTTTACCTAAACACCACTGCATCATAGGCAGAATGAAAAGAAGGGTACGATAATTGGTTCTGATAGCATGAAATTAACAAGCAAATTTATAGGCTGTAAATTTTCTTTGTGGTGACTTTTTCACATCCTTTCTTAAATCCTCTCTTCCTGTTCAGCCCTTGTTTATAGAACCCTTAACAGTCTCATATTCTCAGGGAAATAAAGCCAACTTTTAGTATGAGTTCACTGGACAAGGCTTAGGCAATATGTAGCTCTTTAGTTGTTGAGCAGCTGAGCTACATATTCCATCATGGTCTTACAGGAAGACCAAGGCCCAGATTTACTAATATTTAGTGCAAACTTAAATCTGGAGTATTTTCAAACAGACTGTCTATCATAGAGGCTGATGCTGGATCATAAATATGGTGTATCTTTACACTGTCTAATCTACATTAATACCACCTTTTAGTTGGCTTATTTTGAGCCAAAATTTTACAACACAATTTTGGTGAATCCTTGGCACATCTTGGAGCATTTAAAGGGGTTGTCCAGGCAAAATGGACATTAAATTTATTATTTAAATAGGACGGGGGCAGTGAAAAAAAAAAATGTAAAAAAATCATACTCACCTTTTCCTGATGCTCCGGTGCCTCCCAGCGTGGTCCAGTCTGCTCGGTCCTCTGTTGACGTGTGGTGGAAGTCCCAGCCACACGTGACCACTGAGGCCAATCAGCAGCCTCAGCAAAGGAGGTCACTGATTGGTCACTACCTGTGACATCATGGGTCTCTTCCTGAGGCCTGCTGAGGCCGCTGATTGGCCTTCTTTGATAGATATATTGAAGCATGTATGTTTGGCCCCCACAGCTGGCATGAACATATACTACATAGCAGGCTGCAGAATGTTGTTCACTAGCACATTTGTTCTCCAGCTCCTCTCTTTTCTCTCATGAATGACCTTCAAGTCGATTATATTCAAACCAAAGTTCTGCTTTCTTTGAAAATAAATCAGCTTTGAAGATTGTTCAGGAGGGGAGAGAAAGGGGCAGGAGAATTAACCCTCATATCTAGTCCAATGGACATACTCATGTACAGCATTGTACAACTTGCTATGGATTGTGATGTGCCAAAGCTACAGATCCCAAACCGTTTAAAAATGTTAACATATTCCAGTAAAAAAATAGTCAAGTTTAGTCAAAGTACAAACATTTTAATACAAGAAGAATACTCCCAAAGGTAGTATATTATTTAAGATGTTACCCTGAGGATCACTGCCCCAATTTTCAGCCAAGTCCAGGCATTTACCCAATATTAGTTACTGCTTTGTAAACAGATCCACTAAAGATTTTCTAAGCTTAAATGATCAGCTACAGGTCGGGTTCTGCTTCAGTAAGCGTTCATCTTTTAATCCATTTCCATTATGAGTTAGGGGTTAGTCATTGCTTTGTGAAAATCCAATCCTTTTGCTCCAAATATAATTGTTCTAAGAGGAAAACATGAACAAGGTCAAAGGATTGCAAAAGAAATAGGAGATTTGTTACAACATACATGTTTGCTCTGCAAATAATTATAACTCTGACTTTCTCTTATTTAACGAGGATCTGTAGTCAATGTGCTTCGCTTTCATAAGTATCCTAAAGCAGCAGACTTCCTTTTCTCATATATTAATCATACAATATAATGGAAACATTCCATTAATTAACATACTGGCCCATTATATTAAAATCCCTTTGAGTAAATGAAAGAGGAAATTACTTCAAAAACCTCCATCTAGCATTATAAATCAGCAGGAGAAAATCCATAGCAGATTAATCTGAGATGATATATAATATTATCAATTAATATAATCCGTACAATAACTCAGGGTTTCTCAAGTTAAGTACTCTCTAATCAAAAATGTTTCAAGCATGTACCTCCAAATTTATGGTTAATAATCACAGGCATAACCAAAAGCTTCTGGGCCCCGATGCAAAATCTGCAACAGGGCCCTTGCGCTATTTCTGTTACTGGCTAATTCAGATGTCCATTTAATTTTAAGATCTATGTAACTACGTTTCTATTCACATGTCCATTTTTTTCACAGACCAAAAAAATAACGGAGAAATGGTCTATTTAGGCTCATTTTGTAGACCATTCATCTCCATTGTACTATATGGATCTATGAAAATCACAGACAGCGCACAGATTTTCATGAACCCAAAGCGTTGAAAAAGATATAAATTTTGTTGAAAAGGTTGATCTATTTTGAATGGAGCGCTAACTCACATGCTTGGCCACCAACTATTCTAATGGGGTAGGGACACTGTTCTTGTGATTAGTAGGGTTGCAGGAGTCAGGACAAGCTAAACCCCAGTGGAGAGGGGTTCACTTGTTATTACTAGGATAGACTTCAATAATAGCTCAAATGAAGGCCAAAGCATGACATTTAAGTCAACAGTGCCCAGCCCATTAAAGTACCCACCACTCTACCCTCATAATCTACACACTAATATACATTAACAACTACATTCTGCTTTGCTTTCCTGATCCTAGAGGAACATTACAGTATGTGTGAGTTGTCAAGAATGACAGGAGCACGCCTTGCACATAACCCTTAGAGGTATGATGCATACTTTGAGGTACACGTAATAAAACACTGAGAACATTTATAATAATTCTCTAAGATATCCCAATATATACATAACAAATTGTTGCTATAATAATAAAAAAGATATGAAGGATGTTTTAAGGGGTTAAATAATCTCATTGTTGGACAGTATTAGTCAACTGACAACTTACCTGAATCAACATTTAAAGGAACAATCCACAAATCCAATTTGACAGCCATGTTTACATTATAAATCCTCTTGCAAAAAGCTAAAGGAAACCCTATAGATAACTGGTTCTGAAAGGGGAACTACATTTAAAGGCTAAGGCCCCACATAGAAGGCCGCAGCAAAAAAGCACTGCGGGAAAAACCACGGAGGCAATGCATTGCGGTTTTTCCCACAGCGCTTTTCACAGAAAGTCTGCAGAGATTTCCTCTGTGGACTTTGTGCCTCAATTATACCTGTAGGGAAACTGCCGGTGTTTCTGTAAGTGTAACTGACATGCTGCGATTTCCAAAACTGCAATGGTTTTGGAAATGGCAGCACGTCCGCTGTGCATATTTTTCCACACTGTGTGGATGGGATTCGCTAGATTCCACTATGCAGGGACTGTAAAATGCCACTTTTTTCCACGGAATTTCCGCTGAGGCCAAACTGCAGCATTTACGCCACGTGGGGCCCCGGCCTCAGGGTATTACCAAAGACAGCTATCCTCTAAAGTAGCCAACATTTTTTACCACATGCAAGAATTGCACGTCAAGTCAAGTAATTAAAATAGAAAAGTCATCCAATAAAATGTATAGTAGTATAATGTTGTACCTTGTTAGCCATAGAAAGTAGAGGAAGAGTGAAGGAATTAGGCGATACCTTTTAGAGGCTGAGTTTATTTGATGGTAAGTTTTCGAGTACTACTCTCGAAAGCTTACCATCAAATATACTTAGTTAGCCTCTAAAAGGTATCGCCTGATTTCTTCACTCTTCCAATAAAATGTATAGAAATGAATACAGCAGGGCATGTTGAGATAACATTTGGGTTCAGTAGTTGTCTATTTCCAAGTATTCATCTTTATTCAAGCCTTTATAGCGTGTCTCTGGCTAACATATTTAATAGATGGCAGACTTCAAAATAGACAGGGTAGCTATGAAAATTATCATTCATAACACTTGGCATAAGAAGAAGCTAAAAGTGATCATCCCATGCAGTCCAGATATAACATTATACAAACAGTATACTTTGTATTCTATAGATTTTATTTCACAAGAAGATACCACTTGTGGTGGACTGTCTTTGGCGCCAAGAAAAAGTCTGCCAGAGCTAATCATATGCTTTAGAATTTGCATATTACGAATTTATCACACAATGCGGACCCTTTCCAGACCAATTCCAGACAAGATAAATAGAGACAGAAACTCAATATGTAATATGAATAATGAAACTACTGTGAAATACCAGGGCTAAAAATGTGTAAGATTACTCATGGCATACCAAGATCCTGGATTTTACAGCCTTGTTTCTTGTCAGATCTAATATTTGGAAAAATAGCCTAATTTGCTTTGGCATTGGATTATTTAATATGGACTAGACAAGTATCAAAGCACTTGACACTTTAGAAAGCATACAGTACCTACATTAATTTGGAAAAAGCAATAAAGTATGAAAAAACCCTCACCGTTCTTAGGGCCATGCCATGAAATTAGAAAATAAGAATATACTGCATAAACAAGACCTATGGAAAAGATAAAAAAAAATTATTAAAAATAAAGTGCAAGATATACTGTACAACTCCAAGAAGTCCATAGTTGGGACACCATTTTGGAACGGCTCCATACGGTACAACTTTTACTATATAAATCCATAATATAGCTATGTGTATCATGCATTATATACTTTACACCTTATTTGCTGTCCATTTCAGGATGGAAAGCAGCAATGAATGTATTCTGAGCTATGGCACAAATAGTGCATATATCATCAAAAGGTTGCTACTGTACATAAAAAACGATTCAGGAAAAATGAGGTTTTATACTAGTATTCCTGAGTGATGTAATTTGTTTGTAATGGCTATGTATGCGTGATAAAGAACAGTTATAAAGTCTCTTTTACTTGCCAATTTTTGGAAAGGGTCTAATTTACTACTTTACATTTTCACATATTTTTATTGATTTCTCATTACTTTGCTGGAGTGGAGACAGCTGCAATAACTTGCCACTCCACAATGTATGCCTCTTCAATCAGGTAAACGATGGGGGGCCTGGAGTCTGACTCTCACAGACCCAGTGAATGGCACGCTGGAACGCAAGTGATTTTTGGTCCCCAGAACTCCTGATCACTGGGGGACCTGGCGATCAGTCCCTCCAGCAATTGGATACTTATACCCTGTCCTTTGGATAAGGTATAAGGGTCCACAATGGCACATGCCCTTTAAAGAGAGTCTACCACCATCAAAATCAGTTCTGACCCAATTATATGCTGTTGTAACGTTGATTTCCTTTCTTGTGTCAAAGTGCAATATTGGTATGAAAAATTCATTTATTCCCTATGCAAATGAACTGTTAAATGTACTCAAGGCGGGAACGCACCTGATGGAGCACATTTTTCTTTTGTGATTGCTGCAAATCACTGTTCATTGGATAAGTCAGTGTTTGTTTTGAATGCAGAACTGGGTGGCAGCCACAAAAGCAAATGGTTGCTCCAGAAGAAAATTAGTAGCAAGACTGCACTTTGCCAGAAGAAAGGTATGGTAACTATGCCACTAACCAGCCCTAAAACAGTATAGAAATGGTTTAGATTTTGATGGTGATACATCCTTTAAGGGTCCAGTAGAAGACAACCATATTTCGGGCTCATATTGGAGCTAATCACTTGCCATTACCTCATGCACATTATTTGGGAGCGTACCAGGATAGGACAACCATTCTGGGGGTCATAGAGAAGACTTGAAAGGTGTATCTAAAGAAAATGTAAAGTCAGGCAAAATTTTAAACAATTTGGGGCCTATGTCTCCACTTGCCGGGATTCCCATCTCCTTATATATAAAGAACCCCCTTTGATATTTTTCCCTTCTTAAGGTTAAGGCCCCACGTTGCGAAAATGCAGCTTTTTTTGTTGCAGATTTTGTTGTGGTTTTTTTGAGCCAAAGCCAAGAATGGATACAAGAGGAATGGGAGATATATATAAAATACTTATACTTCTACCTTTTGCTCAATCCACTCCTGGATTTGGCTCAAAAAAACGTAACAAAATATGCAATAAAAAAAGCTGCGTTTCCGCAATGTGGGGCCTTAGCCTTAGAGGTCTGGTTGGTACATTGTAGTTCTGCTCTCCCAAATGAGGCTTCCTGGTTTCATTGCGCATCAACACCAGGGTCCCTATTTTTGTGCCCCCTTTGAGGGCTGAAAGTAAAGGGAAATCTGCAGTTGGACATTATTATAATAGGAGTTGT
Source organism: Leptodactylus fallax (assembly GCA_947044405.1). Taxonomy (NCBI): domain Eukaryota; kingdom Metazoa; phylum Chordata; class Amphibia; order Anura; family Leptodactylidae; genus Leptodactylus; species Leptodactylus fallax. The sequence continues at coordinate 5,318,450 of CAMRHE010000108.1, read as the reverse complement.
GTGTGCTATGTTATGCTGACTCTTACTGTTCTTGATAAAACCTTGCCCAAACTACAGACAGCTATATATTCTTTCTGCCCACAGGATGGACTTGTTTGGACTTTGGAACTCAGCCTATAACCCAGCTGGGTTTATATATCTCTGATCTTCAGTACAAGGCAGAATTGTTACTGAACTGAGGGTAGAGATGGGGCAAAGAGGTCTGGCAGAACCTAAACCATGCTGTCTCTATTTTATATTACCATATTATGCAAACTATATAAAAATACATTCAGGAGTAGAGAATAGAAAGAAAAAGCTGTCATTAAAAATGATCACAGTAAGGCGATAGCATTCTATTCTTTTGAGATAAAAAGATAATGGCCGACATTTGCCTACAGGGTAAAAGTCTAAAATAATAGTTTAGCCTTTGTGTTTCCTTTCATAGAAAGAGTCCTAAACCACTTTAAAGATATCATTTCATACAAGAATATAGGTATTATTACCCAATTAAGGATTTAAAGGCAGAGATGACCTCGCAGGGCATTACACTGGTAATATAAGGATATATTACACAGAGAGACCTCAAGGGTGAGCCCACTGGTTACGACGCTAGCTAAAACATCATAACATATTAAATTAGAGACAGACAGACCCTAGGGTTCATTTAGCCTTTTCTTCCAACTGCTATGCCAATTATTAGTCCACTTGAAGGAAATGTATTGCACTGTCGCGCATGGTTAGTAAATGAAACATATGTTTCCACTGTCTGCACTAAGATTACAAACAGGGACAATTCCTGCTATTGTGGTAACATTCGAAGCCTATGTTATGCTATTCAGTGTAATCGAGCAAGTTGCATGCCTGGGGCTAAATAATCTTTTCTGTCCTTTGATTTACAAGATGTTCCAAATATCAAATGAGAATATGTGAATCACGCTTGCAACAATCAGGAATTCCACTGACATGACATCAAAAGCTTTCCTAAGACAGCCAGTTCAGCATTGGTGGGACATACTGTCACCAAAGGTAACACAGCTATACAGAGACTATATACTGTGTGTGCTTACAAATGTACTAGGCAACTCAGAGCAAACATGAAATACATTGTAACAACATCAGATTCTTAAAGAGCTTGCTCACTTTGTTTTTATATGGAGAATCCACTTTCCACAGCTCTTCTTTCTGTTGGCTTACATTCATTTTTATTCTTATGTATCTACCTATTTTATTTGCAGTGCAAAAATTAAAAAAAATGAAGAAGTGCACTTAAAGAGAGTCTATTGGGCCTTCCATAACATAAATGGAGCCTCCAATTATAGAGGACCTTTCACATCCTATGGAACTGGCAGTTTTATATACCGCTGGAAAGTTGTCACTTTTGACGGTATACGCCTGGTTGCCAGAGATATCAGTGCCTTCACCGGCCTTAATGCTCAGCTTCATTGCTGTGTGGTAAGGAATGCCCCCTCTCAGTGGTGTTAACTAGGAATGGCTGGCCCCCAAGCAAACATTTGACATGGACCTTCCTGGCAACCGCTCCCCCCCGGCAACCGCCCCCCTCCGCACAAACCGCATTCCCTGCATAACTGCACACACTATTATGCCTCATAGTGGCCCCTACACGCACTATTATGCACCATAGTGGCCCTTGCACATACTATTATGCCCCATAGTGGCCCCTGCACACACTATTATGCCCCATAGCGGCCCCTGCACACAGTGTTATGTCCCATAGTGGTCCCTGTACACAGTATTATGCCCCATAGTGGCCCCTTCACATATTATTATGCCCCATAGTCTCCCCTTCACATAGTATTATGCCCCATTGTGGACCACCCATGAACAATTATTATACTCTGGGGTCTGTTCAGACATCTGGGACGTCACCAAGGAGGCGAAGACTGCTGAAGCGCAGGAGAGGTAAGTAACATTGTTTTTTATGTTCTCTCCCCTCCCCTGGGTCTCCGATCATTATTCTCTGGGGTCTGAAAAGACCCCAGAGTATAATGATAGCAGTGTTTGTGGAGTGTGTGGGCCCACGGCCTCACTTATTGATCCCCACTCCTGCTCACAGCCACCTCTGCTTCCACAGAATGGGAAGCGCAGGTGGCCATGAGAAGGAGCGGGGATCGATAAGTAAATAGGGACCATTATCTGCTGGTGTTACTCCAGCAGGTAACGGCCTATTAAAAAAAAAAAAACATCAGGAGCCCTCCTGGCCCCCTAATCTCCCGGGCCCTGTGTCAGCCTCTACCGCTGCTACCCTGGTATTTACGCCACTGCCCCCTCTGACAGTACAATACTATGGAAGAGTACTGTCGGAGGGGTGCACTTTGCCGCCTAGTGATAATGCTAGGCAGTAAGGCCCACCCTTACGAGATATCCAGAATCAAATTGAATTTGCTATTAACCATTGAGATTTTGTGCATCAAATTGTAAAGGTTAACTTACATCTAGTCAAACGTCTGATATGTCAGAAATTTATACTGGCGTTTGCCTAGATCCTGAGACTACCTTTTGCTAGAACAAAAGGGCAAAACTGGTCAGATGAGTGCTATTCTTCTTTGACTCCTTTTGACATTTTCAGTTTCTCTTCCAAAAAGTGTTCTTAGTTGAAGATGGTTGATAAACAGTCTATTAGGAAATCTTCAGTGAGCTGTGTCTTTCCAATGAAAACTATAAATTGCCAAGTGGTGACAAATGACAACAATGATCAGTCACGGTATGAGCCCCTGGACCACAACCAATAAAAATGTAAACATTCAGAACACCAATACACGTGTTACTTACACAGGTATATGAACCAAACAAATAATATACTTGTTCAGATTACATCAGTAAGAAAAAACCTTATATCAGGAACACCATAGGGTGTTTCTTACTGGCAAAGTCTGAATGAGTATGGTATCTAGCCTTTTCTTTTTATCCACACACCTAATAAGGTGGTAGCATGTGAGCATTGGTGTTTGTTCTCAGATCCTTGGCTTTAGTACCGTAATACAGGTGTTCTACGTTGTTACGGCATACACTTAAATAGTTTTTTGTTGAATGTGGCACTGGTGTGCTTTATTTATTTATTGTACTAATTTATAATATGACTCTAGAATTTATCAAAAGTTTAATAAAATTACAGTGACTATTTAAAGGGAGTCTACCACTTCCCCTAGCATATTCAATTGTCACCACCATTATACAGAGTACATTACAGTGATAAACAACATATCTTTGTTATTTACGTCACTTTTGGACACAATTTGAAGTGTTGTGTAAATGAGTGCAGTGCACTGGGGGCGGTCCTTCATCTCCCAGAACTCTGCTCTTGCCACTTAGACCCCTACCATCTCCTGCCTATGCTACCTTGTGAAGTGGAAGTTGATCCTCCCACTGCTATGACATCACCCATCCTAGTTGTGCAGCAAGAGCAGTGCTCCAGGGAGCTGAAGACCCACCCCCAGTGCACCAATTGCCTGATTTGTATATCTCTTCAAAGTTGTTTTTCTCCAAATCTACAAAATAAACAACATACATTTGTTAAATATGTCAATCACTGTAATGAGCTATGTAATGTAGTGGTAACAGTTGAATATGTTGGGGAGACATGGTACACTTCCTTAAATGACACTTAGCAAATTATTTTGGACACAAACAGATACTATAAGCCACATCTACTGCACTTTTAATTACTAATTACTTAACTTAACTTACTAATTACTTTTCTAAATTTTTGTGATATACTGTTTGTGGAGCAATGCGAGGGGCAAGTTTATTTTTGCAACTAAGGCCAGGGCCTGACGATAAGAAAATGCTGCATTTTGCATTAACTAAAAAGTGGAAGGGTTTCTGGCTAATGCCATCCACGTATTGTAGAAAAAAAATCAGTAGCGGAAATGCTGCGGTTTCAGAAACTCTTGCATTTTTGAGAATCGCAGCATATCAATTGTACCAATGGAAATTCTGGTGTTTGCCATATAGGTATAATAGGGGTAAACGCTGTGTGAAAAAACGCTGTGGGAAAAAAAAAAAAACACAATGTGTTTTCGTTGCAGCATTTTTTTTTGGCTATGACTTGCTATGTGTGGCATTAACTTAAAGATGCTTTTCCTTTTCACTGCTCCACATTCTTGATCATGGACAAGTTTGTAGTATGTGTGGTGCCATATTTGAATTCATTATTTTTTTCATAGTTTTTGTGGTTTCACTGCTTAAAAGTAGTTTAACATTATATACAGTAATTTATATCATACTATAATATGGTTCTCTCAGTACACTCTGTTATCTTGGACTACACTTCCCTGTGTTAGTTTTTCTCTTCTTGTACATTTCTAGCCAACTTTCTATCATCAGCAAATTTAAGCAATTTGCTAGTTATTCATGCTTTGAGATTATTTATGTAGGAGAATTTTAGCTATGGTTCTAAAGCAGAATGCAACTAAATACTTTTTTTTTGGTTAAAAACAGAAAGACTGTCAGTTTATATAATATGACAGTTCGCTAAGATCAAAAGTTTGGCTCCTGAACAAACATATTCTTAAAATCTTAGCACAGTGTACAGTGTCAAAGTATGAGACATTTTTTACATTTAGCACATTATACAGAAAATACTGTGATATTATGAATAGCTTTTTGTACCATCTATTACGTAATAAAAAATGAGTAAATTAGGAACAGTTATAACAGGATATGTCAAAGTGTGAAATCACCCATGTAGAGTGTGGAATAGCTAAATGTTGGATAGAAACCAATTAAAATCAGTTTAGATTTATTAAAAAATAAAAATCAAATTACTCCAATATGGTTTTTTTTTCAAAGTTAGTTGAAACCATAAGTTTAAATGGATGTTTCATGGTGTTTAAAGGTGTTTTCCCATTTTATGACGGTATATTGCTAAGATATAGAATCACATTTTGCTTGTAAGGTATCTGACTTCTACAAGTCTAGAAGGGTTGTTTCAGCAAAGACCTGGATGGTTTATTGTTAAGGCATGGCATTAAAGGCCTTTTCCAACTGTTTAGATTTATCCCCTTTCCACCATGAGGAGGGGTCTACTTATTGGTGCTCTGAAATTTGGGACCTCAGTGATCAGGAGAACATAGTCTGCAACTTGTCCTAATAGCCCCATGTGAATAGTATAGTGGAACTCATGTTTGGCCATCACTCCATTCACTTCTGTGGGCTGCTGGAGATTGACATCCCAGCAGTCCCATAGAAGTGAATGAAGAGATAGCAATGAAGATATACCACCACTCCATTTCACAAGGAGTACTCAAGAAAATGTCAGTTCTCCATTATCATCATCCCTGGGGGTACCAGTTGCTGAATCCTCAACAATCAGACACTCATCGCCTATCTCATCGATAGGAGATAAATGTCTATAATGGAACAACCCCTTTAATGCAACAATGAAGGTTTGACTGATGTGACTCCCTCCACAGGATGTGGTGGCATTGGTGCTAGGAAAGTGATCTGCCACTTTTTCTCCCATCTACCTAATTTTGCTTTTTGCAAAAGGATGGATGGCCCATTATACACAAAATATTATACTGTATGATCACATTGTATATATAAGATTCTAATATCGTTCTGCATCTGGACAGCATACTATCATGACAGGTCTAACTAGCTGTTACAGTAAAGCACACACACAAAAAGATATTTGGCCATATGGATGATTTTATCAATTATCATTATTTTTAATCAATGAGAAATAAAGGTTGGATGATTTTATTCCTGGAGCGCTGGTTTATTTCACTATCACCTAAATGGCACAAGATTTGTTTGCTGGACCTATGATGAAGATATGTTGTTCTTAAATAGGCCAGTAGATTTCCACCATAGAGTGGCATTAAAGCCATCCTTTTGATCCATAAATTAATGGGTCAATGACTTTGTTTGACCCCTCAGCCAAGAAGATGCATGCATTAAATTACACACAGATTTAATATACACACAGGAAACCAATTTATGTTTCTTCAGTCCCCAATAAACCCATCTCCGCAGTTGACTTCTAGACTGCTGACTTTGTAGTTGACTTGTCTGCCCTTCTGAGGAGTCCGAGGTCTCCCTCTGTTTGAGGTGACTCACAGTCAATCCAGAAGAGTTGGTAAAATTAGAATAGTTCAGACGTCTCCTTCTTAGAAAAGTTATTATTCAGTAATTATATATAATAAAGCAGATCATAGAACGATTACAATTTAACAATGTATAATTACAAATAATCCTCTGTAAAATTCCATTGTTCTGTGCTGTACACTACAAGAAATCTAGTAAGAGCTGACAAACACCTTCAAGATGAGGGGACATGAATGCAATTGCCTGCTTGACATTTGTGCAGTAGCTGCTTACTTGTCGAGTGACTGAACAGTGATGGATCTTAGAAGTAGGTGTAAAACTCAAAAAGGGAAATGAAGACAAACTAATTTTAATAGATGGCAGAGCAATTCTAGGCTATTGCAAGAGGTCTATTGGGTCATATTATAGAACGTGACCACTCGGCCTTCTTTACTTCAATGCAATGGTGTAACAAATGATCATACAGCCCCATAGCTAAACATAAAATAGGGCCTGCTCCAGCAGATTAATTTGGTCTTCACTGTGACCCTTGTGTCTTTTATTCTTTGGCTTAGTCTCTCAGTAGAAATCGGCTTTCCTACTCTCATTTGCCATTGATAGTTATTACTATTGGTGGCAGGAAATGAAAGAAAATCACTTTGTAAAATTATTCCTACTCCAAAGCTTTGATGCACATTGTGGTTTTATTGTAATTTTGTTGTGAATAGTGACAAAATGCTGTGACAAAAATGCTTTGTGAAATTATCTCTGAAACAAATGTGTGTTGAACCTGCAGCTCACATGACCATATCTGTGCAGGTCCTGAAGCCAGAGGGGTATCTAAATAAAAAGTTCTGGTTTGGGGTCTGCAATTATTTAGGGAGTCTGTTCTGGACCTGCATTTAGAGGCCTTAGTCTATCTGTCCATATTCTCAGGCCAGAGGGAGAGCAGCAAAGCATCTGATTTTATTTAGTTGGTTAGTCCTGGCTATCTAAAAAGGTCTGGTTTGGGTTCTGTGTTTATTTAGGGGGTCTGTTCTGGTGTTTGTTTTTTTTCATAGTGGGGTTTAGTATCTGCAGTCTCTGTTTATTCCTGGTTTGTGCTTATTCTGGGGTTTGATCTGGACTCTGAATGCTTTTGTGTTGCTATAGAAGCTGGGGAAGAACTTAAAGTCTACATTTGTTAGGAGAAGTTATCATTGCTATCTGGGCTAGATGGAAAACAAAAGGAAATGAAATGTTTACAATCAGAGAACAAATTGTCTGTAAGTCACTAGATATGAAATAGGATTGTCAAGTCTCCTGACATGTCTGTTTTAGCAAATACATTCCATGTAAAGTCTCTGTGTAACCCAAGTCATTGAAAGTTACTACCCCCTGTCAAGAGGATGAGTTTCCATACAGTCTGATTCTGTGGTTTATTTAATACAGCCCTAGTTATAGGGGTTGTGTCATTTATTTGACAATTTAAATACAATGGGTCATTTATTTGTCAGATGTTACCATGTGTACAGAAGGTCATGTCCTTCATTTTTCATGTATTTATTAATGGTTATAATGGAGAAAATGGACCATGTCATTTATATATCAGTGAATACAAATGACCATGCCATTCATATCCCAACAGATAGAGGCAGTGTCTGGCAGGGGTGCCTAGGGTCCACCAGTAAAATTAATTCTGGGGCCGAAAAGACAATTACATGCAAATATTACCTGAAAAATTCCTAAAGTGTCAACAACAAACATTTTTTTTCAGTAATAGCTTACTGCCTGGCCCTTGTGTCTTATTGATCCTGTCCTGGGGTCCTGTCAGTAGTTTGTTGCCTAACTCTTGCCTTTAACTAGGGCTCTCTTAGCACTGTGAGCCGTGCATAGGTGTCCACACAGTATTAGGCCTCAGATAGCAGCAAGACAATACAAGATTGGTGATTGGGACACCTACATTGTGATTGAGAAGATGGGGCCCAAGGATAATGGTTAGTCTGACACTGCATCTAGATGCTATTTTAGCTGCCCTATGTGTCCATAGTATATAAAGTGGGTAATTCATTAACTAATCTACCCAGTATACTATACTGACACATATTGAGATGCTGTATGATGAGCATCTGTACAAAGTACAATGAATGTACTATGCAATTCCAGGGTGAGCTGAGGGCCCACCTGGCTCAAGGGCCCGTGGGTTATTCACCTATTCACATGTGGGCGAGTGTGAGCTTGGATAGAATAGATATAGTGAACTATAGCATTTATTATCAGTTACATAAAATTCAGCGGCCTACTATATTTGTATTATATATATTATATATTTGAATAGTAAAAAAATTATAGTTTCAATGTATAGAACACATGCATTCTACATGATATTACAGTATATGATGATAAGTAGCAGTTGTTAAATGAGTGCCATGCAATGCAGGTATGTGTGGCCTAAATTTGTGTTGTGAAATGGTTGGATATATCCCTGGCATATCTGCCAGATTTGCCATTTAAGACTCTAGAATAGTTTAATTACAATTCCTAAGGGAGTTTCTACTGGGGCTATTACTGTAATTGTAATTAAAGGGATGTCCAGGTTTAAAAAATATTTTTAAATATATAAAATTTTTTTTCTTTTTAAACCTGTGTAAAATGCTGTACAAAAATAAAAAGCCATACTAACTTCACTAATCCACTGCCATTCCCGTTCTGACATTGCCTGAAGTCCCACTGGCCTCTACTTCAATGTCCAGCAGTGATGTGTGATTGATCGCTGCAGCCTATAAATGGCTATAGCAGGTCATCATTATTTTAAGTCTGTAATATTGATGATGAGATCAGACTGCAGTGCAAATGGAAATTCAATCGATCATCTATCTGCCAATATTTATTTAATGTCTATGGCCAGCTATGGCAAAAATACAAGCTCCTGAGGTATGGAGGGGCATCTGTCATTTAAAGGGATGGTTAGTTTAACTTAACTTATGGTGGAGGGGGCGATAAAACGTCACATATTCATTTCTATGATGCCCTTTACATTTATGATGATGCACTTTGCTGCTAGTAGATGGATCAGTAGTCTGAGGTGAGGTAATCCTTGTAAGCAGTGGGGCACATTTATCAATAGTGTTGAACTTTGCACTACTGTCTTAAACTACCAATTCTGTTCATAGTTTTAGACATATTTATGAATCTGTTGTACTGACCTTCATAAATATGGATTGTTGAAATTGTGTATGAATGTATAAATCTTGGCCTAAATGTAGACAAGTGTCAGACTTCTATTTAAACATGCCCCAGTGTATCCAGTTATAACAGATTCTCATTAGGATTTATATTAGCTGATATTATATAATAATAATGGAAATGATTCTAATTCTACAATACTTATTGTAGTGTGACCTGCGTTCATGTGGGAACACAATGCTGCTACTCTGTCAATTACCATCTTGATTGGTTAGTTTTTGCTTAAAAGCTTATGACAGTTCTCCCATCTCATAGTTGTTTTTGTTATTCAACACTTTGCCAACAACATAATGGTGTGCTGTCAGCAGTAACTACAGCAGGAGCGCACGGCCTTATTGAAATCTTCAAGCAGTGGAAAACTGAGCTCTGATTATGGCTACATGTCATCGCCCCAGGCCGAAAACCTCAGTGAAAGACGGCAGCAAATAATCTGTCTCTTCCTCTGTGGCAGATCCTCCTGTGCAAGCTCCAACCACGCTAATTGAAAAAGGCTTGGCTGTGGCGCATGCGGATTTACTCATTTTTCTAATTTTCCTGTCTGTGTGGCTGAGGTATGAAACTGTGTGGACAAATATCCAGAGGCAGGTTCAGAGACACAGAGTCTAGACCTTTAATTAACATTTGGGACTCGGAGGTACCTGCATGTAACTCAGCTACGCAATCATTGCAAAATGAGTTTAAGCAACAAGGTAAGGCAAGATGTTCATATGCAGTGTATGTTGTAGCATATGTAATAAAGAAAAGTGGATAGGATTATATTTCATCTAAGTAGCTAATACAATTCATTTAAGACTCCCCATTACTCCTTATTACTAGAACTTCTACAAAATAGAACGTGTTCAGTGGAATTTTATATTTCAATAAACATTTACTGAGGATGAGTATGATCTGTCTGTAGTGTTCTTAAGAAAATCTGAGCTCGTTGGACTTCATGTATGAAAACTAGTGCAGACAACAACTGACAGCAGCTGTTATTTTCTTCAGGTCCATAAAGGAAACAATGATCAGATTTGTAGCTAATGCCTTCAGTTCTGATCTCCACTAGTTTTCATCTTTCTTCACAGCTTGTTATTTTTATGTTTGCATACGTCTAGGTTTTGATCCTAATAAATCTTCAACCTGTGACTCAAGCGTATGCACTGATGACCTATGCCTTCTAGGACATGAAGGGAGTTGCAGGTTTGCAACAGCAAAATGATCATAGCTTAAAATTGTTTCTTTTATGCAGTTGTAGAGCCCATTAGTGACATAGTAAACAGACCTTTCTTGCATCAAAATACAATCTTGCTGCTGGCAAATGTAACTTTTATTCATTATGCAAATTAGCTGTTTGGTGCATTAGGGGTGGAGTCACACCTACTGGAGCACTCATTTTCTTTTGTGGTCGCTCCAAACCCTTGTACATATGAAATGTCTCTTTCTGTTTTGGGGGTGGCATTGGGTGGTAACCACAAAATGGATGCTCTAGCAGGTGTGACCCCCCCCCCCCCGAGGGCATTGGATTGTTCATTTGCAAAATAATAAAAGTTTAATTTCCCAGTAGCAACATTGCACTCAAAAGGTATGTTCACTTTGCCTTTAACCAGCCCTACAACAGCATATAAGTGGTTCAGAAGCGACATTGATGTTGGCAGACTCCCTTTAAAGACCTCTGCAGAACAACTATTTCCTGGCATATGCCACGTCAACCTGAATATATAATTTTGTGTTAGAGCTATGGTACGTGAGCGGTGCAGGGATCAAGTGCTGCTTGCTTTTCTGGATACTGCAGGGTTTTTTGGATGTTACTGTAGCCAATGGGGTATCTACCATACTATGTGTCAGTATAATATATTTGGCAAATTATTCAGGAAACAATCTATACATGTACCTATATATATAGTTTATACACACTAGTCGACAAGGACTAGGTAGCAAGTAAAGATTTGCAAACCTGAGAAGATTTGTTTTGTCCTGTGTTTGGACCAAGCGAAACCCAGGTTTGGTCCAAACTTGTCATGATGTCATGATGCTTGGAGTACCCATGTCACTGCTAAGGCCCAATCATAGTCTTCAGCAGTGACTCCAAGCACCTGATGTCACAGAAGCGCGCCAGACTCAGCAAGGAGGAACACACAGAGCGCCAAACGCCGCGAGGAGGCCCAAAAGAGGTAATGGAAGGTGAGTATAAATGTTTTATTTTATTTTTGTCACCTCCCCTAGGCCTCCAGCTATTATACTCTGTGCTCTGGTTCATTGCAAATCGACTCACCCATCTCTAGTGGCACGCTACTACTGGAAAATACATTTATATTGGCAACATTTTATGAATTAGCGAAGCAGTGTTAGATAATATTTGCATATAGCTGTATAGTGGGCCCCCAAAGTGTTTACTTATGGGCCTTAGGTACCCCAACCTGACACTGCATAGTTAGTATGGCTGAAAAAAGACATACTGTATGCTGAAGAAAGGCATACTATATGTATCAAGTTCAACCAAGGGATGGGAAATTAATATAGGAGACTGACTGTGAAGTCTCCTGAGGTGTCTGCATTCAACGTTCCCCAACACTTCCCTTTAGAACACTAGATCTGTAACTTAATAGCAGAGGAAGAGGTTGGGGAGCATTCTGTGCAGAGAGGCCATAAAACTTCACAGTAAAGGAATACACAGAGGAACTTGCAATCTAGGCACTAAACATATTAAAAACCCTATTTCTTGGTCATACAACTAGTATGACCATTTCCATAGGTATATTGCAACTACTTTACACCACACACCTACATACCTCCCAACTTTCAAAGGATAGAAAGAGGGATAAAATATGCGGCGCGCTATGTGCGCTGCCGCAAATTTTGCTCCACCCACTTCCATGTTGACTCTGCCCATTCTCATCTATTTTTCCATGTGCCCCCACACAGTATAATGCTTCTACAGTCACCCTAACATTATATGCCCCCACATTATAATGTTCCCCTCCAATTGCCCCACAATATTAAGTCCCTCTACTCGTGCCCCAATTTAAACTGGCGGAAACTAGAGGGGGACATTAAACTGGGGCAGCTCGAGGGTGACATTAAACAGTAGGCGTAGTTGGGGGGGGACATTAAACTATGGGGCAGCTGGAGGGTGACATTAAAGAGTGGTGGTAGTTGGAAGGGGACATTAAACTGGGGGCAACTAGAGGCAGACTTGTCCCCCTCCAGCTACCCCCCACGGTTTAATGTCCTCCTCCAGTTTCCCCCAGTTTAATGTCACCCTCCATCTGCCCCCACTTTAATGTCCCCCTTTATCTGCCACCATCTTAAAGTCCCCCTTCATCTGTCACCAGCTTAATGCCCCCTTCATCTGCCCCCAGTTTAACGTCCCCCTTTATCTGCCACTAATTTAATGTCCTCCTTTATCTGCCACCAGTTTAATTTCCCCCTTAATCTGCCTTCAGTTTAATTGCCGCCTTCAGTTTAACTGCCCCTACATCTGCCCCAGTTCCCCCTTCTTGCTCACACATGCTGTCTATTCCCTCCTCCTTATCTTCGATCACTCTCGTTTCCAGCTTTCTGTGTAACATCACACTGTCCCACAGTATCCAGTATAGCTCCACCCACACAAGAGTCTGATCACATGGTCATCAAAGTCATCAAAAGCAAGAAATTATTCCCAACCCATAAAATGATGGTATGTAGGTAGGATATGCCATCACTTTGCGACTGTGGGAGTCTGACTGCAGATAGTCCCCTTTAAACCTAGAATGAAGGAGCTTCTAGTTGGGTTAACAGGGTTGTGCCATTAATAACACTTATCCCCTATCCAGATGATAAGAGATAACTGTCAGACTCCAGAGGTTGGACCTCCAGAGATTAGGAGAACTGGTGACCGAAAGTCCCTCTGAAGTTTTCCAGTGAATGAAGCTCCAGTGCATTTGCGGAAATGCGGCACTTTATTCACTTGTATGGGACCATCAATCTTTAGGAAAACAATAGATGTCAATAGTGATAATACTGATTATGCAAGTGCCCTGGCGCTTCATTTACAGGGATATTTCAGGGGAACCTTCACTCAGTTATTCCCTGGAGAGCAGGGCTGCACAAGTTGTAATGTAGTTCCCTGCACAACAGGTGCCTGGAGGTGCAGGGATAAACTGTGAAGGGAATGCAGAGTGCAGATATGCCATCACTTTGTATGATGATAACTTCACAATGAAAATACACAATCCAACAGTTGTACATTCTGTAGATGGGTCTGCAAAAAAAATGCATGAAATTTAGATTTCTCACTTTTGTTTTTGTATACAGTATGGTAAGAATGGCATTGTTTGTGAACCGAATAGTTCTAACAATGATAATCCTAATAATAATAAAAACAATATGAGGATATTGTTATTTATTCAAATCCCTTAGTCTATGTTGACTATGTTGAGTTACTGGAAGTGCAGAATCTGTCTAAAATCACAGTTATAAAAGTCCCTGCAAGCATGGCTTTTTCATCCACTGATGTGATGGCAAAAAAAATGGAATCAGTCAGGATCCATTGTTATCAATCATTAGATGGATCCATTTTCATGTTTAGTCTGTTCTTCCGTTCCTACGTTGGTGCACAATAACAGATTAATGATCAATGATAAACTAAACATGTAGTACAGTAGGGAAGTTCAGACAGATTCTAATGGTACCTTTTTCACTTTGATCTGAGGGGATCTCAAAGTAGCCCTTTGGGACACATTTACATATCTAAAAAAATAAGAATTTCTCATCATTGAATCACAAGAAAAACATACCATTGGAATCAGTGTGAATTGCTCCATAATTTGATGTGTTTAGTTTGTGCTGATAGACTCCCTTTAAAGCAGGTCTGCAATCATAGACACTCATGTACACCTGCTCCTTGGGGTATATCAGCGTATCAGTCATTGTTCTATTTTTACTTCAATATTGTTAAAACAGTAGAGTTAATGTGTTACACAAAGGGGCAACTAACAGTGCTAAGTCAGAAATGTTTGCAGAACATTTGTTACTTCCTCTGTCACATACCATTAAAGGGGAATATATTATCCCTTACTCTAAATTCACACCTGCGCCCGGTTTCCATTCTTCGGGTCTGCTTGGGGACTGGAAAAATGGAAACCCAATCCTCTTAAAAAGCGGTTACCCGTGGAAACCCGTGGACCCCATAAAGTATAATGGGGTCTGCCGGGTTTCCACCCAAAAAATGCAGAGAGAAAAGTCCTGCTCTCTGCATTTTCAAGCAGATTCAGGAAGGGAATCCCAAACATAGAGCGCGCGCTGGTGTGAATCCAGCCTCACTTGGACCTTATATCTGGACACAACAAGTATGATGTACGTTTCAGCTAACACAAGGTTCATCTCTAACTAAAAAACACTGAATACAAATAAACCCTATCCAAAAGACCTTAGAGCACCTTCTCCTTATCACTACCCATTTTTCTGTGATAGATTTTCAGGTCATCCTATCATCTAATATCATATATTATGCTTACTGGCTATCCTCTTTGAGAAGACACTCCCTATAAAACCACACTTTCAATGCAATTTTGGGTGGTTGTCTCCTAGTGGTTTAACTGTAACTTATACCTACATCCCTAGATGCTACATTACAGAACAACAATTGGTAAACTAAGACTAGAAGAGATAATTGTACAGCAACACAACTGGAAGCTACCCAAGAAGCAGGCTTGAGATTTGTGCTATAATCTCATAGTCCTCCTGAACTATCATATTGGATTAGATTGTACTAATTAGCATGTAATAAATTCTCTCAGTTATCATATAATGGAGATATTATTTAGATTTGTTAGCATGATGGTTGTATTATGTAATTACTTACCCTCCCTGTTACTTACATTTTATATAACAAGGATGCTGTAGCACTGGAAGTTACAAATACTATAACATATGTCAAGAACTGTGCTATATAGGTAGATTAAGTATTGTCCTCTACTTAGACATATATCTACAAACTATGTCAAGATGTCCAGTAGTTCTGCTTATAGATTGAGTACAAAACATGCAGCAGAGTACAAAATGATCACACAGCTAAATAAAATAAAACTTTAAATAAATCAATGCAGATATGGCCACATTTACACTTGCATATTCTGAAACACAAAAAAGCAAGCAAATAAATGCATGTCAAACAGAGATGTGTTGGTGAGTACATACACAAGTCATATTCAAACAAGGCTCACACAACATAAATATATGTAAAATTTCAGTTTATTAGAATAAATAAAATCACAAAAAAATGAAATAAATAAAGTGGAGAATTGCCTAAGCCTGAATCACTAGAAGCATCATCACAAAATGGAAGACATGTGTGACATAAATAACATCCATAAAGCTGAGATTAGTATATGCCTCAGAACTATGAGGTTAAGGGTAGAGAGGATACAGTATACAAGGAAGTAAGTAGAGGCCCCAATGCATCAATATAGATATGTAAAGAAATGGAGATTTATTAAGTAATGTGGGCTCTGTTTCTTCCCCTCTTCCCCTTGCCATTGGGGTTCTTCAGGGCTTGGTCCTAGGTCCCCTGCTCTTCTCCCTCTACACAGCCCCCATTGGACAAACCATCACCAGATTTGGCTTCCGGTACCATCTTTATGCTGATGACACCCAAGTATATACGTCATCCCATGACATCACCCCTGCTCTAATACAGAACATCAGTGACTGTCTCTCTGCTGTCTCAAATATCATGTCTTCGCTCTATCTGAAACTGAATCTCTCAAAGACTGAATTACTTCTGTTTCCACCATGTAATAGATTTGTCCCTGATATCTCCATGGCAGTCTCTGGCCTTACCATAACTCCTAGGCAGTATGCTCGCTGCCTCGGGGTTTTGTTTGACTCAGACCTTTCCTTCACCCCCCATATCTAATCACTCGCACGCTCATGTCATCTCCACCTCAAAAACATCTCCAGAATCCGCCCTTTCCTTACCACAAATACACTAAAGACACTTATTGTTGCCCTGATTCACTCTCGCCTTGACTACTGTAACTCCTTACTAATCGGTCTTCCTCTTACTAAACTCTCCCCTCTACAATCTATTCTGAATGCGGCCGTGAGGCTCATTTATCAGTCTAGATGCTACAGCGATGCCGGTCACTACATTGGCTGCCTATTCAATACAGAGTACAATATAAACTTCTCACCCTCATCCACAAGGCTCTCCATAATGCTGCACATCCCTACATTTCCTCCCTCATCTCTGTCTATTGCCCAACCCGTACTCTCCATTCACTCAATGACCTAAGACTAACATCCTCTATTATCAGAACCTCCCATGCTCGTATACAAGACTTGTCCCGAGTTGCACCACTTCTCTGGAATGCTCTATCCTGGACTATTAGATTAACCCCCAATTTCCACAGCTTCAAGCGTAACCTAAAGAAATATCTTTTCAGACAGGCCTATCACAACTCCTAATGTAAACTCTTCCGTAGTTAGAATCCCTAAAACGTACCCTCCTCTGTTAATGCTCCAACATTACCTCACAGGACATGATGCCGTATCAGACTAACTTTATATGTCCAGGCACCATCTGCACGTTAAAGGACACGACTGGTGATGGCTCATACAGCTTTATATATGTGTAATGACAGTAACCTCTATTACAAAATTGTCTGACCATTGTACAAACAATGCTACGTCTGTTGCCGCCCCTGCTACCTCTTGTGTCACCCCCTCTACCTCATAGATGTAGAGCAGGGCCCTCAGTCCCAGTGTGTGAATTGACTATTTCTTTGTAATGTATCTTTTTTGTCAGTACTTGAACCCTACAAATTGTACAGTGCAGCGGAATATGTTGGCGCTATATAAATAACACAATCGTCTCCAAGACTTCTCCCGTGCATCCCCCATACTCTGGAACTCATTACCAAGACACATCAGACTGACCCCCACAATCACAAGCTTCAAGAAGGCCCTGAAGACTCAGCTATTCAGGAAGGCCTACAACCTCCAATAACGCTACTGTCTCCACACCACTACCTGAACAGCCTCTACCCCCACCTTCTGTCCCTATCCCTCTTTCCTCATAGATAGTAAGCCCTTGCGGGCAGGGCCCTCTATTCCACTGTGCCAGTGATCACTGTTAGTATTATCTGTTTTGTATATCTGGTGTACCGTATGTAAATCTTCAAATGTAAAGCACCATGGAATTAATGGTGCTATATAAATAAACAATAATAATAATAAAATGTATTATTATTAATTTATTAATATCAATATGTAAATAATATAGTACCACAATAGAAAGGGTCCTAATACATGTGACCTCTGTAAATTACATAATGTTACAAAAATGTACCCACACAGTCATAGTCACATTCAATAAACACCAGGGGTGGCAGATACTTCATATGCAATAAACAATGTTATATGGTAAAATGAACACAATACAGACCAAATGGAGATGACTCGTCCTAATAAATCTGGACTCTAGGTAAGAAACAAAAAAAAAAAAAAAAAGAAGCAATGTTATTATCCCACTACAAAGTCTAATCATACATATAGGTACAGGGGATTACGGCGCAAGCTAGGGTTACAACATAGCCCTAGAGGAAGAAGAAAAGTGGTGGTGCATACATGGGGTTTTCTGGGATTGTAATATTGATGACCTATCACCAATATCAGATTGGTGAGTGTCCGACACCCAGGACTCTCACTTATAAACTGTTTGACCACAGCATTCAGGTGTGTTCTCCAGCCTCATTAATGAATAAGAAGTGCAGCGCCATACATTGTGTAGGGGCTGTGCTTGCTATAGCAGCTTAGCACATTCACTTGAATAGGACTGAGCTCTAAACAGCCCCTGTGATGAATGAACATGACATCACTGGCCTGTTAAGAGGAATAAAAATTAAAAAAAAAAAAGTAACCATAGGCCCTGTAGCAAATCTCAAATTGGGCCCCAAATGACCATGACCAAGGAGGATGTGTACCTTTATCTGCTTTCCTTGTTTCCTCATCTATCTATCTATCTATCTATCTCTATCTATCTATCTATCTATCTATCTAATCTATCTATGCTAGCCTGCTACAGTTTACTCAACAGCTGACAGTCTGCTTCAATTTGTTTCTAAAGGAGAAAATATTTCCTAAAAATATGAACTACTTTATATGTGCAATAAAAAATGACAGACCAATGTTAGATTGACATATTGGAATGGGTGCAAGAAAAAGTAAAGAGTCTCTGCCATATCCAAACAGAGGTTCCACTTGAGTAGATACTAAATAAGCAAACATTCTTTTAAATAAACATAAATTCAGTAATTATGTATAACATCCCTGGAGGTCACAGTAGAGGTCACAAATGTGTTGCTGCTATTTAGAGGAGAGTAGGAGAGTTTAAGGCATGCCATTCAGGTGCTCAAAGATGGATAAATCCATGTCTTACAAGACAGAAAACTCCAAAACCTCTTTTCAATGTTTTTTTTTTCTGATTTGTAGCAAATAGACATGTTGCATTCTGTTAGTTACAGTGCTATGTAATCTTTAAGATGGTAATCACATTGTTGGAGCCAAAAAGTCTAACAAGTAACAGTTCTAAAGTTGGACGAGGTGACAGGTCATGTTTAAGAAATATTACAATTGCATACAATTATAGTACTGTGCTTATTCATTTCTAGTCATTGATTAATAGATACAGATTATCAATATCAGCTGCATGATCGGCAATGGAAATAATGTTCATAACCATGTTTCTATTTACAATAGGTATGTCGCCTAGTGCATAATGCTACTATGAGCTGCTGCTGGGAAATAATAATGCTTCTCCTCTAGTGGGGGACGTTTCTACCTCATTGCCAGGGAGGATTACACAAATGGAAATGTCCATCCACTCCTGGGCAACAACTTTTAAACCACCGTAATGGGAATGCCTACTGCTTTTTTCTTTTAGGCCAGGGCCCCACATGGCATAAACCGTTTTGGAAATCACAGCATGGCAGTTATGCCTATGGAAAAACTAGTGGTTTGTGTATAGGTATAACTGAAACAGAAAGCGCAGTGGGAAAAAATGTGATGCGTTTTTGTTGCAGTCCGTTACATGGGGCCTGAGCCTTAAACAGTTTTTAATAATAGGTTTTAATAATAAAGACTGACAAATTGTGAATATGTATTTTACAAAAGCAGGATTAGGAAAGGGAAAACCAAACAATAGAAAAGCAAACAACAAGAAATAAAACGGGTCAGAGTTAAAGCTAAAAGCAAAAAAGTTCATTTTATTTCTCACTAATGTACACTCAGCACCCCATCTTGACAGAAAAAAAACAGAAATGTAGATATTTTTGCAAATTTATTAAAAAAGAAAAACTGAAATATCACATGGTCATAAGTATTCAGACCCTTTGCTCAGTATTGAGTAGAAGCCCCCTTTTGAGATAGTACAGCCATGAGTCTTCTTGGGAATGATGCAACAAGTTTTGCACATCTGGATTTGGGGATCCTCTGCCATTCTTCCTTGCAGATCCTCTCCAGTTCCGTCAGGTTGGATGGTCAACATCGGTGGACAGCCATTTTCAGGTCTTTCCAGAGATGCTCAATTGGGTTGAGGTCAGGGCTCTGCCTGGGCCAATCAAGAATGATCACAGAGTTGTTCCGAAGCCGCTCCTTTGTTATTTTAGCTGTGTGCTTAGGGTGATTGTCTTGTTAGAAGGTTAACCTTCGGCCCAGTCTGAGATCCAGAGCACTCTGGAAAAGGTTTTCTTCCAGGATATCTCTGTACTTGGCCACATTCATCTTTCCTTCAATTGCAACCAGTTGTCCTGTCCCTGCAGCTGAAAAACACCCCCATAGCATGATGCTGCCACCACCATGTTTCACTGTTGGGATTGTATTGGGCAGGTGATGAGCAGTGCCTGGTTTTCTCCACACATACCGCTTAGAATTAACGCCAAAAAGTTCAATCTTCATCTCATCAGACCTGAGAATCTTATTTCTCATAGTCTGGGAGTCCTTCATGTGTTTTTTGGCAAACTGTATGCGGGCTTTCATATGTCTTGCACTGAGGAGAGGCTTCCTTCGGGCCACTCTGCCATAAAGCCCCGACTGGTGGAGGGCTGCAGTGATAGTTGACTTTGTGGAACTTTCTCCCATCTCCCTACTGCATCTCTGGAGCTCAGCCACAGTGATCTTTACCTCTCTCACCAAGGCTCCTCTCCCACGATTGCTCAGTTTGGCTGGACGGCCAGGTCTAGGAAGAGTTCTGGTCACCCCAAACTTCTTACATTTAAGGATTATGAGTGCTGCAGAAATTCTTTTGTAACCTTGGCCAGATCTGTGCCTTGCCACAATTCTGTCTCTGAGCTCAGCTCTTTGGCAGTTCCTTTGACCTCATGATTCTCATTTGCTCTGACATGCACTGTGAGCTGTGAGGTTTTATACAGTATAGACAGGTGTGTAACTTTTTTGCTTTTAGCAAATGGCTGCAATGAAACAAAGAGTGAAAAATTTAAAGAGGTCTGAATACTTTCCGTACCCACTGTATATAGTGAGTAATATGAGATGAGACGAGTATGACCTAAAAAGGGATAAGGAGAAGGGAAGTGGCTGCACAGTAAAACAGTAGGAGAAGGGATATGGGTAGTAGGACTATCTCATAATGCTAGGTGAGAAGATATAACAAGAGAAGGTTTAACAAGATTCCCATAACTCCCAACTGGAGTCAAATTGATCTAGGGAATTGCGAATTGAGGCAACAAGAATCTCCATGGAATGATCGTCTTTAATGTAAGTGCATAGATCTAAAGGAGAGGGTGGGGCAATGTGCAATGACATCCCTATCTGCATTTTCATGAGTGTAACTATGTAAGGTGCAGGGCTTTCAGTTTGGCCTGGAGTAGGTTTCTGATTTGTTCCTGCAGTATTTCCCCCCCCCCCCCCCAAAAAAGGATACTAGCATTACAAACTGGGCATAAGTTTGAAAATTTTTGTTACAGATTTTTCTTCTAGGTATAGTCACATATATATGTAATGATGTTGATGTAAGATGTTGGCCTCATACACTTGACTGCCAACTTTTGGTAAGGACAGTGAAGATTAATCACTAGTGCATATTAGGGTCAAAATGATGTATTAGATTAATAAATGAGACTACTATGTGATCCTGGAAATGAAGGGGCAGGAGAAAACAGAGAGAAAACAGACAGCAGGCCCTTCTGTCTTTGGTGGCAAAACTATACACTACTGTATAATGATTTGGCCTTTGCTATGGCATGCCCTGTATCTTTTGCATGTCATTGATTGGAAGTCTCATTCTGAGCTCTGTACACCATAGTGGTGGTGCTTGGAACTGCAGCCTCGCTCCCATTCACTTGAATAGGAACAGGACTGCTCCTGGCAGGGTGAGGCCTGGGTGTCAGACCCCGACCGATCTGATACTGATGAACTATCCTGTGTATAGGTCATCAGCATCAATTACCTTCAGATCCTGGAAACTATTGTTGGTTCCGAAAATTACCTATTTTTTTTGATGACCGGTAAAACTGACCGTTGAAAATCCCGTCATGTGAATATCCCCATTCACATGTATAATGCAGTAGTTTGATGGGTGTCAAAAAAATGCCTGTCGAACAGTCATTAACATCAGTCGTGTGAAAAGGGCTTTACACTTGCTGTATAACTAGATATAAAGTCTATAATATGCACCATAAAATAACTTAACTGTTTCTGAGAACATGTATGGATATGCAATGGCTCATAGACTAAACAGAATAAGTAGTATAATGAATATATAATATCACATGAAATAAATGGTGGTGAAAAGTTAATTTCAAACCAAAGAATGGAGACAGTAAACCAATCTAACTTGTTTGAGAACTTTCTTACCACCTTGCAAGTCTTTGTCAGATCTTCAGAATGAAGTGTAGGCTCTATAACAGAGACTTTTCTATTTTCTCTTTTCTCCTCTATGTCACCAGTGAAACGCTCTAAGACCAGCAGGTATGTGGATAGAGTGTGTAAAGTCCCCGGCAATTATTCTAACCGTCCTTCATGGAAGTGTAATTAGCCGCTTCGTCTTTGACAGTTATGACTTGATCAGCTTAATAGCGTCTCCAAAACAGAATGAAAAGAACAACCTACAGAATGAAAAGAACAACCTGATCTGCTGGGTACAAATTGATTAAAGATCAGCCGGAATTTTCCTTTTAATTAGACCTTTAGTCACTGATGCAAGGCACATTAACACCAGCAGAGGTGTGGCGAGAAGCTAAATTAAGCGTTAAAGAGGTGAAATGGTTGTAGAAGACACCTGCAGTGACTAAACATAGCCAGCTAAGCATGCAATGGGGCAGTATGGACAAGTATTGAGAAAGCATTGCTTCACTTCAGACCTAAAAGACCTCCCATGACTGGGCACATTATAAATTATACTGATCTGGATATTCAACTTAAACACCGGAACTTTAAAGGGAACCTATCACATGGGAATCACTGTTCAATCTGCAGTCTGCATGTTATAGAGCAGGAGACGCTGATGAGATTGATATATATTCAGTATAACCTGACATTTGTTCATGTATACCTTGCTATACCTTTCTCTTTCTATGTTGAAGTCAAGGAGGCGGACTATGACTGTACATACAGAGATAGCTGTCAATCACTTACAGGGCCACCTCCTTGACTTCTCAACATAGAAAGAGCAGAGACGTTAATGGTAAAATTGCAAATTATACAGAAGATTTTCCCACAAAGCTGTATATGAATCTATTCAGCTACTCCTGCTCTATAACATGCTGCCTGTAGATTGGACTGCATTTTTTTATAGTTCCCTTTAACAAGTTTCATGTGGTCAGGGTTTGGGACTTTGTATCAGTATTTGTAAGCCAAAACAAGAAGCGGGTCCAAAATACTGAAGAGGTACAAATCTTACTGTTATATGTTTTTTTGCCGTGTGAGTTACACTTTTAGTTTTGGCTTACAAATATTGATGCAAGTTGCTAACCAAATACTGACTCTGTAAGGACATTAAGAATATATCATTAGCAAATATCTGCCATATGTATGTAAGGCTAGGTTTACACCTGCGCCTGCTCTCCGCCTGGGGATTCCATTCCCCATTCCGCTTCAAATATGTGAAGAGAAAAGTTCTGCAAGCAGTGCTTTTTGGGCGGAAACCAGGCGGGAGCGGTAAAAATTCATAAAATAGTTTATTTGCATGTTGCATAATGTTAAAGAGGACCTTTCATGTCCTCATAGATGTGCGGTATTATATATTGTGCTGAATTCAGCACACTATCGGCTTTCTAGCGGTATATAATACCACACATCTATGAGAATGTGAAAGGTTCTTTTTAATGGTTAAGGCTAAGGCCCCACGTAGAAAGCCGCAACCAAAAACTGCAATGCGTTTCCGCCGCAGTTGTACCTGCAGGACTTTTCACAGAAAGTCCGCAGAGTTTTCCTCTGTGGACTTTCTGCTTCAATTATACTTGTATGGAAAACGCCAGCAATTCCGTAGGTATAATTGACATGCAGCGATTTACAGAGACGCAACTGATTTTGAAATGGCAGCATGTCTGCTGCAGATATTTTTCTGCAATGTGTGGATGGGATTAGCCATCCCATCTACTTCACAGGTGCTGTAAAATGCTGCAGTTTTTGCCACGGCATTTACTTTACGTGGGGCCCCCCGGCCTAAAAGAATGTCAGGCTCAATGGTTGGCCCCCATACACTTTCACCTCACCAAATCTAGCCCTCCTTGGAAAAAGTTTGGACACTCCTGCCATATACTCTTCTTACATAGGACCCCCTGTAGTGATTCCCTGCTATAAGTAAAATCCTCACTCATTAACTCTTTTACTTCACACATTTCACCCTCACCAGTCCATATTTAGGCAACAGTTAGAGGATGGAGGAGAAGACAGCGTTATTAGTTTTATACTGGAGCTAAATATGAACTTTCTATCACAACTAAAACACTTTCTAACATTGATATAGTTAGTATCTACAAATGCCCTGCATGGTCCTGGGGCTATTTTTGAGTGAAAGAGAAAGACAGTTATAAAGCAGATTCTCCTCTGCTTACTGTGCAGTGTCTGGTAATTTGCTGCCTCTCTCTAGCATAGACAGAATCAGAAACTTCAGATATGGCATGCACAGAAGGAAACTGCTAAAAACTGCTTATAATGATGAGTCAAAGGAAATGACAGGCAAGCTTTAAATTATCTAATGTATAATATATGAGTATTCAGGCAGGAAAGTATAAAATTATGGCAAGATTGGAGAAGATCTGCGAATCTACATTTAATGTGGCTGTATAAAATAAGAAATGTCTAGTTTGGTTTTGTGCTTCAGAAACCATCAGTGCAATCATTATTCATGGGTTGTGCCTGGAATTACACGTGCATTCATTTAAATAGGGTTGACATGCTATACCAGTCACAACCCATAGACATGAATGGTGGCGTTTTTGAGTAAACAAGGCAGTTCTTTTCTTTTTGCATATAACCCCTTTAAAGTAAAAAAAAAAAAAATGAAAATGTGTTAAGTCAACAATTCTAGTGCCAACTGAAATAAAAAAAGGTTAGGCACCAGTTTTTCTATGCCCAGACTTATATAATAAAGTTTTTTTTCCATCTTTTCTTTATTTTCCTTCTTTATACACAGGTCTCAATTTCAACTTGGTCCACTGTGTTGATAAAAGGGTTAAACCTTTTCCTATATTAAGAGATACGGTCTCACAACAGTCTTCCTGTTTTATACAGTCTTAAATATCCAATTTCAATTGCTTTGCAAACGTAGCGTGACAAAGACAAAGGGCTGACAAATGACTGGTATAAACTCATGGCTAAATTGAAATGGCATATCTCATAACACTCTTTTAATGGCATGAGCAATCTGAAATATAAATAAATGTCCTGTTTGAAGAAATTCAATATCCGACTCTTTCTGTGTACATACAAGGCAATTAAACATGCCTAATTTAATCTTTGCTTTTTCCAGTCTGTGCTTAAAGCAAATACCAACATTGTAGCTAAAAAGCATTTTTTGTTTTCCTTTTGCTCTGTTAGTAAGTCGTCCCTGAGTACAGGGCAACTAGAAGACGACTGGTCACAGAGTCTGTAGACTAAGATGGAAAACAATTTGCCTTATGTAGCATGTAGTAGCTGTCATTAACTCATTATACGGAGGCGACTCTCATCAGCCCTCATCACAGAGAAGCTTGATGTAAACTGTCTACAATGAGCAGCGCAAGTCTAAATCATTCTACTTTTACTTGTATATGTGCTTTGGCTAACATTGAAATAAGATATCACAAAACGAAGAAGGCCGTCACGACCGATGGTTTTACATTTTGGTTCTAATTTTTATTTTATTGATTTTATTTTATTTTTCTTCCTTTTTTGGAAAAATAGACCACATTATCAGTAATGATGACACAAGCAAAAGCATGTGAATATGCATGTGTTCTCAAGATTGGTAGGGTAGTGGAGATTAGGACCTATCCCATTCACTTCTATGGGAACAACAGAAACAGAGTTGTACAGTGAGTGCAACTGTTTCCATAACCCCAGTCACCTCTGCATTCAGTTGCAGCCTGGGTGTAGTGATCTGGATCTATTTGACATTTAAGACTATGCCATAAATGTGCAAAATAGGAATATCCCTTTAAGACTAAGGCACCGTGTAGAAAAACGCATATGAAAAATACTGTGAAATCATGTCACTTTTTTCTGCAGTGTTTTTCATTGAATTGAACTGTTAAATATATAGGGAGAAAGCATCTTTTCTGCACCTCTTTTCCCCGCAATGTACGAATGAGATTTATGAAATCTCCGCTGCAGGCAAAAAAACAGTGTTTCTGTAATGGGGGCCTTAGCCACTTTGTGATACAGTTTTCTTGCTAAAACCAGAAATAGATCAGTAGGAAGGATTCCTTCTTTTATTGTCCCAGGTTTGTAATCTATTACTAGCACTGGCTAGTAAAACCTGCACATAAACCTGTGTTTGTGCCATCAGCCCTCTGCATCCTATCTGGTACCTCATGCCACCTTATATCTTGACCTCAGGGATTTGATAACTTGACCTCATCAAGGTCCTCTAATTCTGCATCTCGTATTGTCTGGCCATTGGTAACCTACTCTGTTTTATGTTTTCCCCTGACAAACATAGTGTTGAAATGCTAATAGTCTCTATAAACGTACAAAAATATATTTCTTGGGCCCAACTTGGGGGAGTACTTGTTGAAGCAAATAAAGTCTTAATGGGAGGTAAGGTGCTAATCAGTGGCGTAACTAAGGTCTTGTGTGAAAACTTTTGTCCGGGGCCCCCTACCCCCTCCCTAGAGCGCATTCTTCATAGTGATGGTTACAGGTGCTGCAGCGATATCTCAGATACTTGAAAGAGATACAGCTTTAGTACCCACAACTGCAGTTATCAAGAATATGGTGAGTGAGCAGCGCAGCGCCCGGCATGTAAACAATACTGGGACAGTATAATATGCTCCACAGTGGCCCCCACACAGTATAATATGCTCCACACTGGCCCCCACACAGCATTATATGCTCTGCAGTGGCCCCCACGCTGCATTATATGCTCCGCAGTGGCCTCCACACAGTATTATATGCCCACAGTGGCCCCTCACAGTATTATATGCCCACAGTGGCCCCTCACAGTATTATATGCTCACAGTAGCCCACACACAGTATTATATGCTCACAGTGGCCCCCACACAGTATATATGCCCACAGTGGCCCCCACACAGTATTATATGCCCACAGTGGCCCCCACACAGTATTATATGCCCACAGTGGCCCCCACACAGTATTATATGCTTCACAGTGGCCCCCCCACAGTATTATATGCCCACTGTGGCCCCCACACACTATTAGGTTCTCCACAGTGCCCCCCCCCAGAGCCGGTGCTATTATTATACTCTGGGGTCTCCTCAGTATAAGGCCGGTTGCAGACAACCGTGTTGTAACCGGCCTGCCGTGAATTAAAAGCACAGGCTGCACACGGGGAACACGGGGATATCCCCATGTGCTGCCCATGCACAGGCCATGCTTCCACGGCTCCTTTCATTAAATGAATAGGACCTGTCCTATCTGATGCGGCCCGGACTGTCAGCCCACACACAGGACCTTGTAAAATCACAGTTGTGTGGACGAGCCCATAGAAAAGAATGAGTCAGTGTGCTATCCATGAAATACACGAATAGCACATTGACCCACACTATGGTCGTCTGCAAGGGGCCTTAGAGTTTCCTTTACATTTCCGATTTCTTTTCAAGACCCTCTTGACTTTAACTCTAAAAACCACAGCAAAAATCTGAGACAAAACAGATTTTCCACAACATGCAGACTCAATTTTAAAGAGACCCTGTCACCAGCACCTTATATATGTCCTTTTGGGTTTGGAGCCCCAAACCTGGTAATCTCGGTCTCATATATAGCTCTGCTTATGGGTTTGGTAATTTTCAGTATGCCAAACGTGAGTCCCACTGCCAAGACAGCAAGTAATGTCCTCGGTTTCAACAGTGCGATGCACATGTGGTGAGAACCCTCTTAGCTGAGCCAAGCATCCGACACTGAAGAAAATACTGTAAATTGCAGGCAAGCTTTACTGAATGGTAGCGACTTATATAATTCTCAATATGGCAGATGTAAACCTGCTCTAATAGGGAATCAGAAAGTCGCTAATCTAACACATAATAAATGACTGCAGCCCAATGGAAAATTAATACAGAATAATTACATAGTAATCAGACATAATCACATACAATCAGTCTTAATACTCCAACACTATTTCTGAGGTTCGTAGGCCTTGATACATAGCATGGAAATGATTATAAATGCAAACATATAATTGAATATTACACACTCGCTCATTTCCACATAATAACCTTCTCCTACAAATATTTTTTGTTATCTAATGTCATATTACAAGGTCTTATAAAAATTCATGTAAAAACAGCAAGGATGCACCGGCAAGTGAGATTGTGGAATGGCCATTACCTGGGTGCACCAAAATGGCAGACAGAGAAATTGAGCTTGTGAACTTCTGAGCAGACAGAAGAAGTTTACAAGGGCAAGTTTACAAGTTTCATACAGGCTAATGAAAGGAATTTCTACTGATATATTCCAAATTATTTTAGTCACATGACTTTGAGGTCACAAAATGACTTTCAATGCCAATAGGTGATCAGAGATAATAGAGCCCTATGGGCAAAACCGTGGTACATATAAACTAGATAGCCTGGAAAGATAACATACAGTATGACAAAGGGATTTCAGATGCAAAAAAGGGAATCCTTGCTTCTTTGTTTGGCCCCCTCAGGTCGTAAGTGTTCCTTTAAGAACTTCTATGACATGGTTTAATTTCACTATGTTTACCTTGGCCAAATAACACCTAATAATTCACTCCTTCAATATTGTTCATCCATCTACATTTCCATTCTTATACTGTAATAGGCCAACTGCTTTAACTACCAGTCTGCAGACTCTATTGAATCTTTGCTCAAATCTACCTAGATCATAAGATCTTTTGGGCAGGGTCCTCTTCTTTGTATCTTTCTTTGGTACATTTCTAGTTTTTGTCAGTTTCTATCCCCTTTATTATATCACTGAAAGTATAAACTATATTTTCAAGTTTAAACTGTCATAAAGTAGAGAATTTTATCGAACCAAAAGGAACATTTCCTTGTATATTTGGCCGACAGCCATGACTAGAAGCTACTTTGAGTGATGCAGTCACGCCTTCTAGTTAATTCAGTTGATCTAATTATTCCTGGCTAAATGTTCAGATTTGTCAAGATAGAAATGGATGAGAAATGTGAAAATCTTCTTAGTGCAAGTACTGATATGCAATGGGATAAGATGCTAGAAATTTCAAAGGTGCTAACACATTGAAGGGGAAGAAAAAAACAGGACTTCAAGTAGGGAAATTTCACATTAAGGTACAGTGTAAAAAATGAAACTTTTTAGCTATATAGGGAATTTTTCAGCCCATTGCTAGGTCTGAAAAGGATTATAAAATGCAGTCTGTGACTTTTGTTTCATGTAGTCAAGTAGTGTAATTCAGGGCTACTTACTGGTTACTTTCTTTTCAGCCCTCCTGAAATAGACTATAAGGACAAAAGTATTGGGACACCTAGACATTTACCCATCTACAGGTGCTTTAATATGGAATTAGTCCTCTTTTGGAGCTAAAACTTCTTCCACTCTTCTGGGAGGGTTTTCTAAAAGACTAAGGATCGTGTCTGTGGGAATTTTTGCTAATTCTTTAAAAAGTTGAGAATAGTTGTGAGGTCAGACACTGATATATAAGGGTGCCTAGCTCACAATCTCTATACTAGTATACTAGTTCACCCAGAAATGTTCAATAGGGTTTACCTCAGGACTGTGTTTGGGCCAGTGAAGTTCTTGTACACGAAACCCAATGATCCATGCCTTTATGGACCCCTCCTCCACTGAACTGTACAGTTGTCACAATGCAGTTAGGCAAGTAATGCTTTCATGACATTCACCAAACCTAGACTCATCCATCAGGCTGCCATATGGAGAAGAGCAATTCATCACTCAACAAGACACGTTTTCACTGCTCCAAAGTCCAATGGTGGCATGCTTTACACCACTCCATCTGGTACTTGGCATTGTACTTGGTGATGTAAAGCTAGTATGCAGCTGGTTTGCCATTGAAACCCATGCCATGCCATGCCATGCAGCTCCTGGTATACAGTTGTTGTGATGCTATTGATGCCAGAAGTCAGGAAGGTATTGGTAACTTTTAAGCACTATGCTCCTCAGCACTCAGTGACTTTACTCTATAACTTTACATGGTCTCCCACTTTGTAGCTGAGTTTCTGCAGTTCCCAAATGCTTCAACTTTCAATAATACTGCACACAAGTTGATGGCGGAAATCTAGGAGGAAAAAAATTTCATGAACCAACCTGTTACAATGGTGGAACGTATTACAGTACCACAGTGGAATTCATTGAGCTTTTTAGAACAATCTATTGTTCACAAATGTTTGTAAAGGCAACTACATGGCTAGATTTTATACACTTATGACAATGGGGCTAATTGAAA
Source organism: Leptodactylus fallax (assembly GCA_947044405.1). NCBI lineage: Eukaryota > Metazoa > Chordata > Amphibia > Anura > Leptodactylidae > Leptodactylus > Leptodactylus fallax. The sequence goes on along the minus strand of CAMRHE010000108.1, from coordinate 5,288,161 downwards.
AACCTAAATTTAATGACTAAGAGGTGTGTATTACCAAACAAAAAAACTTCAAATAAAGCAGTTATTTATTCTGTTCCTCAAGTACAAACTGATTTCTTGCAGGGAGTCTGTCAGTAGGAAAATTGTAATCAAAGTAATCCTAGTAGCTTTTACCAAATAGGCCTTTGTTATTCAGCATTGCAGCTCCATTATGAACAAAAAAAAAAATCGTTTTATTTATATGCAAATTAGGAAAAAGGGATTTTGAGGTGTTTCCCATCTTCCCTGGTCTTTACTCTACACTATAGATTTGCTCCCCTAACTACTGCCCAGTTCGACCCACCATCCTCTGATTGACAGCTCTTCCATGGGTAGGAGTTAGGGAAGGTAATCTAAAGCACATATTGAAGCCTGGGGAAGATAAGAAATGCCCCAAAAGCCCTTTTCATCTAATTTGCATATGAATAAAACAGCATTTTTTGCAATAATGGAACTGCAATGCTGAATAACAAAAGCATATTTGGAAAGTGTGTAAACAGCACTCCAAGGTCCTGGGATTACTTTGTTTACAATTTTCCTGCTGACAGACTCCATTTAAACCTTAATTTTTATATTCCAATCCAGACTGTCACTTTGATTACTTTACTGTGAATCTTATGTACTCTTTCAAAAATCACTAAGGCCGGGGGCCCCACGTGGTGTAAAGACCGTGCAAAAAAACACAGCGTTTTACAGTCACAGCAAAGTGGATGGGATTCTAGTGAATCCCACCCCCACTTTTTGGTAAAAAAAAACATTATGTTTTTGGAAATCGCAGCATGTCAATTATACCTATAGAAACACCGCGGTTTCTCTATAAGTATAATTGAAGCAGAAAGTCCGCAGAGAAAACCTCTGCGAACTTTCTGTGCAAAGCACTGTGGGAAGAACCACGATGCTTTGCCGCAGATAACATATATATATATATATATATATATATATATATATATATATATATATAGTAATAACCGCAACATAATGTGGAAGATTTAAAGGGGTTCTCCAGGCAAGCGATATTGATGATCTATATCATATTGGAAGTGGTCTAACACCTGGAAACCCCACTGCTCAGCTGTTCTCAGCAGCAACTATATGGACAATAGAACCAGAAGTAGATAGCTCTGTTCTACATGTATCAGCTGTACCAATTTACTGCAGCTCAGTAACTAAAAACAGCCACTACCTGGCAAACTGAGTTATCATCTTCCAGCTCTATTCTCTATATAGTGGCTGCTGAGAACAGCTGATTGGCAGGAACCTAAGTGTCAGACTCTTACGATCTGATATTGTCTACCTAGTATAAGAATAGATTTTGTGCATTTTGTTAGATGTATTCTATTGTTTATGTACTGAAGTCAATAATAAATCAATATCTAATAAACCCATAAATTCCCCATAGTGGTGTCTGAATTTTTTTTATTCAATACGGTTGTCCAACTGATTACATTTAAGAGACTCAGAATGACATAAAATGAGTTGTTTCCTTTGCTGCCCCTATTCTGTTAATCCCTGAACCCTTACCAGTATCTACTTTCTGGTCCCTATCAACACACATCCCAAGGGAACAGGCAACTTGTCCCAATAAATATACAATGAAAACAGGCAGCACTCCTTTGAATCAAGAGAAAAAAAAGTGAGGGTACACTTTTGCCCTATAGCGACATTTGAAAAAGGCTGAAGTGTATTACCTGAAACATCTCTATGGGGCAATAAAATGCCCTCATTTTTAAAACACTTGGATTGAAGGAGTGCGGTGTGTGTATATATATATATATATATATATATATATATATACAGCAAGAAAAGTTTGGGCACCCCTATTAATCTTAATCATTTTTAGTTCTAAATATTTGGGGTTTGCAACAGCCATTTCAATTTGATATATCTAATACTGATGGACACAGTAATATTTCGGTTGATGAGGTTTATTGTACTAACAGAAAATGTGCAATATCCATTAAACCAAAATTTGACCAGTGCAAAAGTATGGGCACCTCAACAGAAAAGTGACATTAATATTTAGTAGATCCCCCTTTTGCAAAATAACAGCCTCTAGTCGTTCCTGTAGCTTTTAATCAGTTCCTGGATCCTGGATGGGTATTTTTGACCATTCCTCTTTACAAAACAATTCCAGTTCAGTTAAGTTTGATGGTCGCCGGCATGGACGCCGCTTCAAATTATCCCACAGATGTTCAATGATATTCAGGTCTGGGGACTGGGATGGCCATTTCAGAACATTGTAATTGTTCCTCTGCATGAATGCCTGAGTAGTTTGGAGCTGTGTTTTGGATCATTGTCTTGCTGAAATATCCATCCCCGGCGTAACTTCATTCGTCACTGATTCTTGTACATTATTCTCAAGAATCTGCTGATACTGAGTTGAATCCATGCGACCCTCAACTTTAACAAGATTCCCGGTGCCGGCATTGGCCACACAGCCCCAAAGCATGATGGAACCTCCACCAAATTTTACAGTGGGTAGCAAGTGTTTTTCTTGGAATGCTGTGTTTTTTGATGCCATGCATAACGCCTTTTTGTATGACCAAACAACTCAATCTTTGTTTCATCAGTCCACAGGACCTTCTTCCAAATGAAGCTGGCTTGTCCAAATGTGCTTTTGCATACCTCAGGCGACTCTGTTTGTGGCGTGCTTTCAGAAACGGCTTCTTTCGCATCACTCTCCCATCAGCTTCTCCTTGTGCAAAGTGTGCTGTATTGTTGACCGTGCACAGTGACACCATCTGCAGCAAGATGATGCTGCAGCTCTTTGGAGGTGGTCTGTGGATTGTCCTTGACTGTTCTCACCATTCTTCTTCTCTGCCTTTCTGATATTTTTCTTGGCCTGCCACTTCTGGGCTTAACAAGAACTGTCCCTGTGGTCTTCCATTTCCTTACTATGTTCCTCACAGTGGAAACTGACAGGTTAATCTCTGAGACAACTTTTTGTATCCTTCCCCTGACAACTATGTTGAACAATCTTTGTTTTCAGATCATTTGAGAGTTGTTTTGAGGAGCCCATGATGCCACTCTTCAGAAGAGATTCAAGTAGGAGAACAACTTGCAATTGGCCACCTTAATACCTTTTCTCATGATTGGATACACCTTGCTATGAAGTTCAAAGCTCAGTGAGGTTACAAAACCAATTTTGTGCTTCAGTAAGTCAGTAAAAGTAGTTAGGAGTATTCAAATCAATAAAATGATAAGGGTACCCAAATTTTTGCACCGGTCAAATTTTGGTTTAATGCATATTGCACATTTTCTGTTAGTACAATAAACCTCATTTCAATCCTGAAATATTACTGTGTCCATCAGTTATTAGATATATCAAATTGAAATGGCTGTTGCCACACAAATATTTAGAACTAGAAAATGATTAAGATTAATAGGGGTGCCCAAACTTTTTCATATGACTGTATATATATATATATATATATATTGAGCATTAAAAAAAATAAAATAAAAAATAATCCAACAGCAGAATTCTCAAATTACGTGGCAGACTTTCTTGCTGACATGGACACAGGATACATTTCCTTTAAAGTATTTCCTTTTCTAGTTTTGCAGTTAATTAGACATTTATTATCCACTTGAGTGTACGGAAATTGTTTTTTTTTTTCCTGTTTGTAGTATTCATGACTTTTAAAGGCAGAAATATGTCATATATTTTTCTCACTGTCCAACGCTTTTATAAATGTATATGGAAGACCTCTTATTTTATGCTGCTCAGGAAGAATACAGTCAGAACCAGAACTGGATTAGTTCTCAATGTAGTAGAACTGGTTTTCGTTAAATTAGATGAGATTACAGTAAACTAAACATCACATTAAAATGTCATAGTAAAAGGTTAAAGCATCTCTTAGGAAACAATAGTTGTGTAAACGAGACAAAAATATTTAAGAGTATTTATATTTAGACCTCTTGAGCCATGAATCGCCTAAGGAAAATTGAAAGAGGCATCATTGTATGACAGGTGAGAAAATATATACAACTGTGATAGCTCAGCAGAGTCAGAAAGTCTGCAAATATATTTCAATTATAAACAGTGACTGTTTTGTAGGAGCCATGAGAAAGTTTACAAACTTTTGTGCCATAATGATGTATTGTTCCATAGTGCGTTTAGAAGGTTAAAGTGAACATGGTTTATGACCCATTTGGAGCATTGTTCTCTATCTTCTCATTGAGTGCCTCAAGTTTCAGTCATGCAAAAGTGTAATTATGGCTCTGTTACTGGAGCATATAATTCTCATATATTTCATCAGCCACTATCTTTACATCCTGTCCAATAGCTATTCATGTACTTTATTACTAGGTATTGCATCTTATGAATATTTAGCCTTTGCAAGTAGTAGTAACCAAAAAAAAAAATTAGCACTGTGCTCTTATTATTAATTATTTATATTATGGCATATTTATGCCTTCTACTTTATAGGTTTTCTTCAAAGACTAAATTTCTATCCGCCATTGTTCTAAACTTGTAAATCTAAGCTAATTTGTATTATATTTGCATTATGAGAACTCTCTCCAGTCCCAGTTATAATTGCAAGTCACATGACGCCACCTTCAGAGATTTGGCTTTCTTGTTGATGTCCCATAGATGACTCCGTGATCTTCCTTTTCACTCTCCAAATATATGGGATGCCATGAGTGGTATCCTATATAGGGGTCTAAGTCCGCTAGTGCATGGACAGTGCAAAGAGCAAGCAAGAAGCAAGTTTTCTTTCTTTTTTTTTAGTTTGTTAGTACGTCTCAGAAAACCCCTATATTGCAACTGCATGTCAAACATACAGTTTCTTAATCATGTTATTGCCAAATCCAACATTATGTGTTCAGGAATTTTATAGTATATCTTTATAGTGGTTGAAGTGCTGTTTTTAGATGAACAGCTTGAATCTGCATCATACAGTGGGGAAAAAAAGTATTTAGTCAGCCACCAATTGTGCAAGTTCTCCCACTTAAAAAGATGAGAGGCCTGTAATTGTCATCATAGGTAGACCTCAACTATGAGAGACAAAATGAGAAAACATTGTCTGATTTTTTAAGAATTTATTTGCAAATTATGGTGGAAAATAAGTATTTGGTCACCTACAAACAAGCAAGATTTCTGTCTCTCACAGACCTGTAACTTCTTCTTTAAGAGGCTCCTCTGTCCTCCACTCATTACCTGTAGTAATGGCACCTGTTTGAAATTGTTATCACTATAAAGGACACCTGTCCACAACCTCAAACAGTCACACTCCAAACTCCACTATGTTGAAGACCAAAGAGCTGTGGAAGGACACCAGAAAGGGACCAGTACGACTGATCCATGTAGATGAAAGAATGAATGGGGCCATGTACCGTGAGATTTCGAGTGCAAACCTCCTTCCATCAACAAGGGCATTGAAGATGAAACGTGGCTGGGTCTTTCAGCATGACAATGATCCCAAGCACACCGCCAGGGCAATGAAGGAGTGGATTCGTAAGAAGCATTTCAAGGTCCTGAAGTGGCCTAGCCAGTCTCCAGATCTGAACGCCATAGAAAACCTTTGGAGGGAGTTGAAAGTCCGTATTCCCCAGCGACAGCCCCAAAACATCACTGCTCTAGAGGAGATATGCATGGAGGAATGGGCCAACATACCAGCAACAGTGTGTGCCAACCTTGTGAGGACTTACAGAAAACATTTGACCTCTGTCATTGCCAACAAAGGATATATAACAAAGTATTGAGATGAACTTTTGTTATTGACCAAATACTTATTTTCCACCATAATTTGCAAATAAATTCTTTAAAAATCAGACAATGTGATTTTCTGGATTTGTTTTCTTATTTTGTCTCTCATAATTGAGGTCTACCTATGATGTCAATTACAGGCCGGCCTCATCTTTTTAAGTGGGAGAACTTGCACAATTGGTGGCTGACTAAATACTTTTTTCACCACTGTACACATAGATTGGGGGATTTTTAGTTCACTTTTCAGGATATAGTGCCATATGTGTATACATGAAGAATAACACTATTTCTGGCCATTATTAGGAACTTTTCGTTCTGCAGGCTTTATCCATAGTTTAGTGGGTGTTGGCTATTTATCATACATTGCACATGCTAAGTAAGACTAAGGCCCCATGTAGAGGGCAGCAGCAAAAAAGAGTTGCAGGAAAAACTGGGGCGGCAACGCATTGTGTTTTTTCCCGCAGCGCTGTCCACAGAGGTCCGACAGTATTTCTGTAGGTATAATTGACATGCTGCGATTTCTAAAACTGCAATGGTTTTGGAAATAGCAGCATGTCCACTTTGCTTATTTTTCCGCAATTTGCTAGAATCCCATCCACTTTGTAGGGACTGTAAAATGCCACATTTTTTTTCTGCAGTGTTTACGCCAAGTGGGGCCCCGGCCTACTGTTTCTATCTTACTCAGAAACAGCCCTATCCTCATTCAGAACAAATACAGAGAAGTACTGACATGTACTGATGTGAAAAAAATGCTTTGGTTGTGATATAAAGCTCCTATTTAACTACAGACAGCCTTGGTATAAGCAGAGGCTGAGAAGTTAAAGGGTCTGTATTCGTCAGTGATTTCACAGGATTGAACAACAATGGCATCTGTCTGTAGGCAAGTCTGGCAAATCAGTCCTGTGCCTGGTGCACTTGCAGGCTGACTTGCATAAAAAGATTATTATCTCTGCATTACTTCTTTGGTTTGTGGTGCTTATTTCTCTTCCTATTAAAGGCTCTATTATTGGTTTTAGAAGCATTTTGCACTTGCCAGATGGGGAAATATTTGACTATGAATATTTTATATAGGCTTTCTTAATAGACCAAATCACAATAAGTACATAAGCTTCGAAAAGAATGTACAACAGATACACCGTGACTAAAACGAAAACAAGCACACATACTGTACTTGACAGAATCGCCTCTGGTTTTCTGCAAATTTGCTTTTCCACTAATTTATTAACATCCCTATAATTTTAATTAAAGGAAACATTTAATATATTCAACATAATTGCTTAAACCCTAAGTGCAGAAATACAACATTCAAGAGATATTGAATCATCACTTAGACATGTCAAGCTGTCATTAACGTATTACTTGTGCACTCTTTGATGTGAATAGAACAAGGCAGTGATAGAAAATAATGAAATCAAAGCTACAGCGTGAAATTGAGAGTATTACACATTCCAATAAGAAACAGCAGCTATAGGGGAACGTGGACAGCAGCTGATATACTGATCCCAGAACTAAGCCTAGCATGTTGTGAATTGCTTTATATACTGAGGAGATTTTATTAAATTCATAGTTTTATTGTTATCTAATTGGCAATGACATTTATATGATATTCCATTCTCCAGCTACGAATAGTTATTTACATACATACAACATCTAAAAAGCTTACAAGTAAGGTAAAGCATGACTTTCAAGATAGTTCATCTTCTCTTCTTTACTGTACATTGCAATGCCTGCAGAGCAGATCCTTGTCACTGTTCACACCCTTCAATAGGAAACCTGAGTTGTCCACAGTCCTATAACATAATACAGATATATGCACCATATAATGGACAAATACATGCCCCAAATAAATGAACAAAGCATATTATATACATAATGGGTCTTCCAGCAGGACAATGACCCAAAACACACTTCAAAAAGTACTAGAAAATGGTTTGAGAGAAGGCACTGGAGACTTCTAAAGTGGCCAGCAATGAGTCCAGACCTGAATCCCATAGAACACCTGTGGAGAGATCTCAAAATGGCAGTTTGGAGAAGGCACCCTTCAAAACTCAGGGACCTGGAGAAATTGGCCAAAGAAGAATGGTCTAAAATTCCAGCAGAGCATTGTAAGAAACTCATTGATGGTTACCGGAAGCGGTTGTTCGCAGTTATTTTGTCTAAATGTTGTGCTACCAAGTATTAGGCTGAGGGTGCCAATACTTTTGTCCGGCCCATTTTTGGAGTTTTGTGTAAAATGATCAATGATTTGACTTTTTTTTCATTCTCTTTTGTGTTTTTCCATTGACGACAAATTAAATGAAGATATTATTACCAAGCATTTGTGATTGCAATCATTTTCTGGAAGAAATTGAGTATTATCTGACAGAATTGCAGGGGTGCCAATACTTTTAGCCAGCACTGTATATCCTCCTCCAAAGTTGTGCTCTGATATATTTTTTATTTACCCCTTCCCTACACTTCCCATGCCTTTCCATCACCTTGCCCCCTTCTTGTGGTCTACAATCAAAAAAAAAAAAAAAATTGGCACTAGTGTCAGAATTATAAAATCATAGTGGCTACCGACGCTTCTATTAGCTGCTGTAGCCCCACCATTATCTATCCCTGTGCTGTGACACTATGATGTCACAGTACAGTGATAATAATAACATTGGTTGAAATCAATAGCGGCCCCGGCTCCTCTGTGATGGCCTTTTGAATATAGCGCCAGAGCACCTGCTTTGTCGCTAAATTAAAATGGCCAAAGGGTTGATTCATAGCAGAACCACCCACCCCATGACTTTCAATAGCAGCAGTGGCTCTCTTGTGATTGGTCAGAGCAGCTGCTTTCAATTGAAATGACCAATGCATCTATTCATAGCTGAGTTCATAGCTCCGCTATGATTTTTTAAAACTTTTTTTAAAAACTGCCGCTAAAGTTAGTATCCCTATACTGTGACATCAAAGTGTCAAAGCATAGAGATAAATCATAGAAAACAAATCCAGAAAATCACATTGTCTGGTTTTTAAAGAATTTATTTGCAAATTATGGTGGAAAATAAGTATTTGGTCAATAACAAAAGTTCATCTCAATACTTGTTACAATAATGTTATATATCCTTTGTTGGCAATGACAGAGGTCAAACGTTTTCTGTAAGTCTTCACAAGGTTGGCACACACTGTTGCTGGTATGTTGGCCCATTCCTCCATGCAGATCTCCTCTAGAGCAGTGATGTTTTGGGGCTGTCGCTGGGCAACACGGGCTTTCAACTCCTTCCAAAGGTTTTCTCTGGGGTTGAGATCTGGAGACTGGCTAGGCCACTTCAGGACCTTGAAATGCTTCTTACGAATCCACTCCTTCATTGCCCTGGTGGTGTGCTTGGGATCATTGTCATGCTGAAAGACCCAGCCACATTTCATCTTCAATGCCCTTGCTGATGGAAGGAGGTTTGCACTCAAAATCTCACGATACATGGCCCCATTCATTCTTTCATGTACATAGATCAGTCGTACTGGTCCCTTTGCAGAGAAACAGCCCCAAAGCATGATGTTGCCACCCCATGCTTCACAGTAGGTATGGTGTTCTTTGGATGCAACTCAGCATTCACTCTCCTCCAAACATGACGAGTTGTGTTTCTACCAAACAGTTCTACTTTGGTTTCATCTGACCATATGTCATTCTCCCAATACTCTTCTGGAACATCCAAATGCTCTCTAGCAAACTTGAGACGGGCCCAGATATGTACTGGCTTAAGCAGGGGGACACGTCTGGCACTGCAGGATCTGAGTCCCTGGTGGCGTAGTGTGTTTCTGACGGTAGCCTTTGTTAGGTTAGTCCCAGCTCTCTGCAGGTCATTCACTAGGTCCCCCTGTGTGGTTCTAGGATTTTTGCTCACGGTTCTTGTGATCATTTTGACCCCATGGGGTGAGATCTTGTGTGGAGCCCCTGATCGAGGGAGATTATCAGTGGTCTTGTATGTCTTCCATTTTCTAATTATTGCTCCCACAGTTGATTTCTTCACACCAAGCTGCTTGCCTATTGCAGATTCAGTCTTCCCAGCCTTATGCAGGTCTACAATTTTGTTTCTGGTGTCCTTCCACAGCTCTTTGATCTTCACCATAGTGGAGTTTGGAGTGTGACTGTTTGAGGCTGTGGACAGGTGTCTTTTATACTAATAACAATGTCAAACAGGAGCCATTACTACAGGTAATGAGTGGAGGACAGAGGAGCCTCCTAAAGAAGAAGTTACAGGTCTGTGAGAGCCAGAAATCTTGCTTGTTTGTAGGTGAACAAATACTTATTTTCCACCATAATTTGCAAATAAATTCTTAAAAAATCAGACATTGTGATTTTCTAGATATGTTTTCTCATTTTGTCTCTCATAGGTGAGCTCTACCTATGATGTCAATTACAGGCCTCTCTCATCTTTTTAAGTGGGAGAACTTGCACAATTGGTGGCTGACTAAATACTTTTTTCCCCCACTATATATATATATATATATATATATATATATATATATATATATATATATATATACAGTGTGTATATATATATATATATATATATATATATATATATATATATATATATATATATATATATATATATATATATATATATATATATATATATAGTAATATAATCAGTCTAAGCTAATAATTTAGTAATAATTTGTATTACAAGACTTAATGCATATTCTTAAAATTACCTCTGAGATTTATTGTTGAATAAAACTCTAGACGCCTTACTGCTGTTTGTCTTTCTAGGATGCAGCTAGGGTTAATTTCCATTTAGTGCTACAGGGCAGATCATCAGCGTATACATTGCTACAGCTAGCAAGAGCAGTTAGTTATAGGTTGCACACATATAAATCATGCAGAATTGTATTTATCCCAGGCTGTGACAGAAACGTCACATGGTCTGCTGCTACTGTGCCCTTTTCTTTTCACAGTCCTTTACGGCTGCCTTTTAAGTTTTAGTAATTGGTGAAGGGCGTGCCTGAAGATCACTGAGAGTGAAGCACAAGATAAAAGGCAGGTAATGAGAGGTTCTCTTTGATGGGTTGGCTGACCTGCTTTTATAATTTCTAATTTTTACGAAACTCCTGCAACATTTAACAAGTGAAACAAATTTGCTGAACCTCACCCAAATTCCTTCAAATGAATTGTGAATTTTATATGGTCTCCAAGGTGAAGGAACATTTTTTAATTAATCATACTGTATATTTACATATATTTCTAAAATTGTTATAAAATGTGTTTGTGCCACTACTTCAGTTTCATTATTTAAAAAAAAAAAAACATAAGTAACCTTAATGCAGGGGCCCCACGTAGCGTAAACACCGCTAAAAAAACACTATGAAACAAACCACAGCGGAAACGCATTTATTTCCGCAGCATTTTTCATTGTGTTTTTGCTGAGTTTTTCTCAGTGCATTGTCTTCCCTAAGTAAACCTATAGGGAAATCGCATTTGCGCTGGTATGCAATGATGCAATTTTCAAAAACTGTGGCATTTTTGAAAACACAGCTTTTCCACTCCAGATTTTTTTCTGTGTGGATGGAATTTGCCAGAATCTCATTCACTTTGCAGGTACTGTAAATTGCAGCGTTTTTTGACACAGCTTTTTCCGCAGCACTGCATTTTTGCAGCGTGGGGCTTCAGCTTAAAGTAAAAAAAAAAAAAAAAAGTTCTGAGGTTGTTGCATGGCCAACTAGAATTTTTTTTCTCCTAGGGAAATAAGGCTCTATTTAGACAACTGGGGTACAAGAAGAGATATTTTTCATGGCTGTTTTGCATCCGTGGGGCAGTTATTTTCATGGATCTTCATAGATTTGAGGTATCCGTGAAAACAGACAAATATAGGGCATTCTTTATTTTTTGACGGTTCGTGACTTTACTACAGCTTGTGACCTTTCATTGCTGTTTAGCCCTAGTCTAACGCTACATTCACACGACAGTGATTACATTCGATGGCAGTGAATGGGGGCTATTGTTATTTTGATGATCCGCTGTCATGGACCATCAAAATGTGGGTCATGTCCTATTTTTGTCCATTTTCCCAGATCCCTCCATACACTGTAATGTATGAGGGATCTGTGAAAACAAGTGCCCCTGGGGTGCAAGAGAACGATGTACGTTTTTCATGTCTGTTTTGCACCTTGGTAATTTGAATGTAGCCTTAGGATTTATGCACACGGCCATGCCGTTTTTTCAAAGACCTAATGTCCATGGAAGACAGCTGTGTGTGTCTGTGGAAGTGCGCAGATAGCCCTTAATCACATCGACGGATTTTTTTGAAAAGGCTGTCATATGGCCATTATAGGACTCATGATTTTCAATGGGTCTATTCACATGGCACTATGTTAATTTTCACGGACAAAGATAGTGCATGTCAGCTTTTTTGATTGTCATGAAAAATGGACTGTCAAACAAATGGACATGTGAATAGACACATTGAATTAAATGCCACCCATAAATTTTTTCATATTTATATGTACGGAGCTGTGTAAGGGCTCTTTTTAAGTTAGGCTATGTACAGTCAGGTGGGTAGTCTTAGGCAGGAGCAGATAAGGGTCGATGAACATGAGCTCTCTGTCACTGTCTGCCTCTTATTGGGCAGTACCAAATCACTCCTGTACTTGCTTCTCCATGAGACCACCCACCTGACAGTAGAAGCCTAATTAGTAAATTGAGCATTGAAAATAACTGCACTGATTGCTCAGGAATGCTGAGGGCTAGAGAAACAATCCAGCTATGGCATGGTGCCTAAGAAAGGAAGCAAACACTGGAGTTGGTAGAAGTGATGAAAAGTCCTATTGAAAGGGATTGTCCAGTTTAGAAAAAATGTTTTTATTTACTCCATTGGTGAATTCTGAGTAATTTTGAGTTAATATGAGTAATTCTGAGTATGGTCCACTGTTCAGGATTCTCATATCCTAGCCAGAGAAGAGAGCAGCCACAAAGAATGCCTCTCTCTCCCTCTTTCTCCCTTTCTCTCTTTCTCTCTTAGACCTGGCTCTTCCTATAGTCAATATTCATTTCAGTGAAAACTGTGTAATGCCTAATTTCTTCTGTGGTGGCGCTACAGGGAAACTGAGCACTCACTGCCATTTTTCCCACAGATTACAGGTGATTTCTGGAGCTTCCATCAGAAGAACAATTGCTGTCAAGCTGTAAGGCAGTGGAAGCCTTCCCCTTCCAAAAAATGGCCCTTGGTGGTAACTTTGATAGGTCCTTACCCAAGATTAACCTGTATATTTATATACAGACTGTGCTTTGTGCATCTCACTGCCCACTGATGTCTGATGTGTAACATGCTGTATTTAACAGCATGTATACCGATATATACTTATTGCACTGTTTGATATTACACTGTCACTTTAATTTTCACTTTCTGTAGTCTGATTCTTTCTGGAAAGAGTGCAGCACAATGACTCTTACCAAATGGGCAGAATCCATTTGTGCCCATTGGTTGTACCATAAAGTTCCCATGTAAAAGGGAGGCTTCCATCCAGAGCTGTGTTGTGAATGTTGCAGCCACCTGTCTGCAGTACGAATCCCACAAAAGAGCCTGACTGTATTAGAAGGCAAGCACAGCAAACCTAGTGTGTGAGACAAGCGGGATCAGTAGAAGCTGAGCACAAACCCCTGTTAGAGATGAACAATTGCTGTGTGTTCCCTCGGGACCACAGCTGTCATGCTAAGAAAAGTTGCTGAACTTTTAGGCTCAAAAAACACAGCAAAATCTGCAAAAAAAAATAAATTTGCATTTCTGCAACGCGGGGCCTCAGCTTAAAGCCTTATTCACACATCACTGTTTTGGTCAGTGAGTTGCATCAGTGATTGTATGCCAAAACCAGTAGCAGGTCAAAAACACAAAACAGCTACAAATCTTTCAATTATACCCTACCGCTTTGTAATCTTCACTCTTGGCCAACAAACGATGATGCACATCACTGACCATACACTGACCATGTGAATAAAGCCCCTTGCAGACGACCACGTGAAAGGTCAGTGTGCTATTCGGGTTTTTCCCAGATAGCACACTGACTCATTAATTTCTATGGGCCCTTACACATGACCATGAATTACAAGGTCCCGTGTGCGTGCAAACAGTCTGTGCCTCAAAATATGGAACAGGTCCTATTCCTGTCCAATTTTGCGACCATGCTTCTGCGGTTCCTATTCATTGAATGAAAGGGGCTGCAGAAGCACGGCTGGGGAACGGGCGGCACACGGATGACATCCGTGTGCCACCCGTGTGCTGGCCGTGCCGTTCATTCACAGCCAGCAGTAAGCACACAGTCCTGTGCAACCGGGCTTATCATTCCACCCAACTATAGTTACACACTCCTAGCTGGGCCTTATCAGCCATTGAGGGATTCTGAGGCTGCACCATAGATATTAGACTGTCAATTCATTTTACAGCTAACTAATATGTATGTCCTTCAGTGTAAAGGAGATTGTATACAGTATGTGATCCTGTAGATGTGCATCAGGCATTGAAATAGCTAACAGTGAAAAGTTTTCTTCTGGAATAAAAAGAATAGCTTCAGCTTTAAAGAATCTCACAACATCTTTCACAAGATTAAGGATTCCCCACTAATATATGCATACACACGAGAACAATAAAAAGAAGAGCAAAGGTAATTATATACAAATAAGTGATAAGAAACAAAAGTGTCAGTCTGTGTTTTTTTCACTCCTATATATCTCATTGCAGGCACCCATCCACCTCACCTTGCCAAACCACCAGATATCTTTGTCATGTGAACTAGGCAGAGAGCCAGCAGGTCAGAAACTTACACAATTTGTGGCGCCTGCTTAAAGTGTCTGGGAGTCTCACCAATCAGTCAAAGCCTCCGGGCAAAATGTAATTATCTTTTTCTCTTTTTTTTCATAAGGGTACTGTAAAAAAAAGTATTTACTCAAGGCTTTCTTTAAAGCAACAGAAGAAAAGGTGAGGTATCACTGAGAGTACAATGTAATCCTCGCCATACAAGAGTAGCATTAACTTCTCAGTGTTCTTTAATCTATAAAGACAAATGAAAATACAGGGCCGAGCAGCCTGTGGGAGAGATGTGGAAAGTACTATTTACACAGGGGGATCATGAAGCGTGAAGAGGTTTTTACGTCTTGTTTTGAAAATCATATTTTTGTCAAAGGGGAACAATCTTTCTGAATGTCTTCAGCGCTGAAGCCACCCAACCATCCATGTAATTTGTAACATCAAGTGAACCTAATGTTTCCTTTTATAACTTTGAAGACTTGTTTATGTAGCGCTGAATGGCGGTATGTCTACATTATTTTTAAGGCTGAAGTATGCTGCTGAATGTCTTTTCATCTATTTCTTTCTGAGTAAAATTGTTAGCCAGTGTTGTATGTCACTGACGTAATAGAACTGTATCCATCTGTAGTGAAGATCAGCGTCCAGTTTGGTCACACATACACACATACTGACATACACTCCCAGCTGGTCATAAAAGGTTTTAGGGACCCTTAAAATTGAGATTTATACTAATATCTTGAATTATAGTGCATACTGAGCCAATATCTATCACAGGGGTAGGCAACCCTTTTTGTACAGCGTGCCGATTTACGGTAAATTAAAAAAATCCAAGATGAGGTACTTGGAGTGCCGCGCAATAACTGTATGACTGATGACCGCTATACTAAAGTCATATAGCACACGCCATAACACAGACGTGCTGCCCCGACATGCTTCTTGACATGTGCGTCTACTGCTACTTCCCGAGAAGCACCTGTACATTTCTATTAGGAACAATGAAAGTCCATGTGCAGCCCTCAATTAGTGGTAAATGTATATGTCCAGGAGCACCGTATGGCAGCACCCTTAGGGTGGTGACACACTATGTATTTGGATGCAGCTATAGCTGCATCCAGTCCTAGGCTACTGGTACTTTCACTTTTATGTAAAGCTGATTTCACATGGTGCATTTTTGCACAAAAATGCATGCATTTTTATTGTAAAACTGCCTGTGTTTTTTGTGCTAAACATACAGAATAATGTCCCATGGCACCTCCACACAGTATAATGATCCACAGTGGCCCCTCCACATGGTATAATGTACCATAGTAGCCCCTTGATCCAGTATAGTACCCCATCGTGGCCCCAACTAATTTTCCCAAAATTTCAGGTTCGCAACTTACAAGCTATTATTATACTCTGGGGTGTGGGGTCTCTTCAGGAGGCCTCAGGAGGTGATCAAACATAAAAAATAATGTTCCTCACTTCTGTTTTCCCTGTTCTCTTCTGACGTCAGCGACCACTGATTGGGTCTCAGGGGTCACGTTGGCATTATAATTTGTCATGACGCCGACGTAACCCCTGAGGCCCTATCAGCGGTCTCTGACATCAGGCAGAAGCGCAGAAGAGTACAGGGAGCCGCGACCATGGAAGGTGATTAACACTGTTTTTTGTTTGATCTGAAGAGACCCCAGAGTATGATAATAGCAATTTTGTTTCAGACATGTTTGGTCCAAACGAAACCACTGGGCTTCCGTGCCAGGGAAATATGTTGTGTCAAGGGTTTCCGACCCCTAAATTATCGGAACCAGAAGAAGGTATGTCTCCGGTGATTCCTTCCTCTATGGGCTACAGAAAAATGCTTCCTAAAATTCTTCTGTGCTAAATGGTGTAAATGATTTGGGAGGGTACATTTTAGGGTGGGTTCACACTACTGTTATTTCATCAAAAGATGAGAGCAACAGACATTAAATGACAGATGCAGACAAAGCCCCCCTCTGTCTCGTGTCTGCATGCATCTACCTCCATGTAAAAAACATAATGTAAACTTTCTTCCATTATTATGTAGTACATTTCTGACAGAAGACTTTTTCTTCTGTTACAGAGTAAGCAAACATGATGGAAGAAATCATCCATCAGGTTTTTTACATTATAGAAAATGGGAACAGAAGCCAAAGGAGAGAACTCTTTCTGCATCTGTCCCTCTACTACCATCCATCAAATGAGAGAAACAGACTGAAACAATGATAGTGTGAACATGCCCTAACAAATTAGTATGCAGAATTAGTTATACACACATCTGATCTGGGCCTATAGGTGGGACGAGTTGGAAGGTGTTTGAAATGAACACATAAACATTGTGAATTTACTGTATAGCCATGGAGCTTTGTTTGCCCCCAAAACTTTCACTTATGTGAAAAGTTCAGATCCAGAGATTCCTCCACTATCCTCTTCTAGGCTGGAGCTCAATCCTGTCATTGCCATTATAACATTGACAACTAAAGTGTCCTATTCTAAGCAATTTAGGAGTAAGCGCAAGATATTCTTCAGTATTCATCTACCATATAATTGGTAATAGTTGGAGCATTTCATATAAGCACTTCTAGTTTCTTTATTACAGCTTTGGTTTTTATGTTGTATTGTTGTCCAAACGTTGAAGTCTAAGTAAACCTATACAGTGTTAGCTACTTTTAGCAACCAACTACCTAACATATTGTGTTGAATTCTTTTTTTCAAGACTACTACTTTAGTCTGTCCTCCCAAGTCCTGCATACAGTCAGGAGTTTTATTACAATGTATTATTAGTCTAGGCAGTATGCTTATCACACCAGCAGCACAAATAGAGCAGATCTGTAGGGAACAAGTCAGCAGATGTTGAGGGGATAATGATTGGGCACTGCCCAATCTATTTGTTCTCTAGGAGATAAGTCACTTCCACCCAAATCTGGCAATGTGGACTGAGTTAGGTGACATGCTCCAAAGCACAACATGCATTGGCTATGGTCTTGCGCTGGGTCTATTTAGTGGTATGGCCACCCTGTAGTGTCTGCGTTCCACTTCCTCAGTTAGGGTTCAGTGGTGTTTATCTACAGTGTCTTGCGAAAGTATTCGGCCCCCCTTGAACTTTTCAACCTTTTGCCACATTTCAGTCTTCAAACATAAGGATATAAAATTTTAATTTTTTGGTGAAGAATCAACAACAAGTGGGACACAATTGTGAAGTGGAATGAAATTTATTGGTTATTTTAAACTTTTGTAAAAAATAAAAAACTGAAAAGTGGGGTGTGCAATATTATTCGGCCCCTTTACTTTCAGTGCAGTAAACTCACTCCAGAAGTTCAGTGAGGATCTCTGAATGATCCAATGTTGTCCTAAGTGACTGATGATGATAAATATAGCCCAGTGGTTCAGTGGTTAGCACTACAGCCTTGCAGCGCTGGAGTCCTGGGTTCGAATCCTGCCAAGGACAACATCTGCAAGAGTTTGTATGTTCTCCCCGTGTTTGCGTGGGTTTCCTCTGGGTACTCTGGTTTCCTCCCACACTCCAAAGACATACTGATAGGGAATGTAGATTGTGAGCCCTATATGGGACAGTGACTGTCAATGTCTGTAAAGCACTGTGGAATATGATGGCACTATATAAGTAAGCATAATAAATAAATAATCCACCTGTGTGTAATCAAGTCTCCGTATAAATGCACCTGCTCTGTGATAGTCTCAGGGTTCTGTTTAAAGCACAGATAGCATCATGAAGACCAAGGAACACACCAGGCAGGTCCGTGATACTGTTGTGGAGAAGTTTAAAGCCGGATTTGGATATAAAAAGATTTCCCAAACTTTAAACATCCCAGGGAGCACTGTGCAGGCGATCATATTGAAATGGAAGAAGTATCAGACCACTGTAAATCTACCAAGACCTGGCCGTCCCTCTAAACTTTCATCTCAAACAAGGAGAAGACTGATCAGAGATGTAGCCAAGAGGCCCATGATCACTCTGGATGAACTGCAGAGATCTACAGCTGACGTGGGAGAGTCTGTCCATAGGACAACAATCAGTCGTACACTGCACAAATCTGGCCTTTATGGAAGAGTGGCGAAGAGTGGCAAGAAGAAAGCCATTTCTCAAAGATATCCATAAAAAGTCTCGTTTAAAGTTTGCCACAAGCCACCTGGGAGACACACCAAACATATGGAAGAAGGTGCTCTGGTCAGATGAAACCAAAATCGAACTTTTTGGACACAATGCAAAATGATATGTTTGGCGTAAAAGCAACACAGCTCATCACCCTGAACACACCATCCCCACTGTCAAACATGGTGGTAGCAGCATCATGGTTTGGGCCTGCTTTTCTTCAGCAGGGACAGGGAAGATGGTTAAAATTGATGGGAAGATGGATGGAGCCAAATACAGGACCATTCTGGAAGAAAACCTGTTGGAGTCTGCAAAAGACCTGAGACTGGGACGGAGATTTATCTTACAACAAGACAATGATCCCAAACATAAAGCAAAATCTACAATGGAATAGTTCACAAATAAACGTATCCAGGTGTTAGAATGGCCAAGTCAAAGTCCAGACCTGAATCCAATTGAGAATCTGTGGAAAGAGCTGAAAACTGCTGTTCACAAACGCTCTCCATCCAACCTCACTGAGCTTGAGCTGTTTTCCAAGGAAGAATCGGCAAGAATTTCAGTCTCTCGATGTGCAAAACTGATAGAGACATACCCCAAGTGACTTGCAGCTGTAATCGCAGCAAAAGGTGGCGCTACAAAGTATTAACTTAAGGGGGCCGAATAATTTGGCACACCCCACTTTTCAGTTTTTTATTTTTTACAAAAGTTTAAAATATCCAATAAATTTCGTTCCACTTCACGATTGTGTCCCACTTGTTGATTCTTCACCAAAAAATTAAAATTTTATATCCTTATGTTTGAAGCCTGAAATGTGGCAAAAGGTTGAAAAGTTCAAGGGAGTTGAATACTTTCGCAAGGCACTGTAACATGTTTGTACTATCCTCTTAAATGTCATTATGTCATCCGTGAACTGTCTAGCTCTAGAGAAACCTCTACTGCCGTGAATCACTGCTGAACTACCTCATTGAGTCTGCTGCCATTTCCTCTCTTTATGCCTATTGAACCTTTTTGCCCCGTTAAGAACATTGGTGGAAGTCTGAGCCACACATTTCAAGTAATGACACAATGTCTCCAAGTTTTAACTTTGCTTGTTCCAGGAGGTATGGATAATGGTATTCGTACTGTTTGTGTGCAACAGTGAGTGACAACGCGTCGTTCATCTTAAATGGACTCTGGTAGACTTTTGTATGCTGTTGTATCTGAACTTACACCAGTAAACAACCTGTTCCTTTGCGACAAGTGAGTCAAAGTTTGTTTTCTGGCTGACAAATTGCCCGACCACAATGTTCACTTCACAAGCCACAACTACATTGCAGGAAGTGGGTATAAACCAAGGGGCCCTCACACCTCTGATGTACAGTAGATGTGAGCATGGTCTAAATGGTAGTTTCAGTTGTGTTAGTAGCACTACATTAGAAACAGTTCATGATGAATGATTTCATTAACTGACACCAAGCAGAGATCTTGTAATACAAAGTTAGTCAACAAGTAGTAGCTCTTCTCATTATACAATGGTTAAGCATGATTTACCGTACATACTACTTGGAAATCACTATCAAGTACAGTAAACTAAATCAATCCATAGCACTTACGTGTATGTACACAGGTGTTGTAGTGATTTGTAGTGCCCTCCAGCAGTACAACTGAAATGGACAGTATAACTGCATGAAAATTACAAAAATGTAGAAAATGTACATATTATGGTAATAAAAGAGAAAAAGGTAAAACATTTGTACATATGTAACATATTCATTATAAATACAAGTCTTCCGCTAACTTTACAAATACTAGAGATGG
Source organism: Leptodactylus fallax (assembly GCA_947044405.1). Taxonomy (NCBI): domain Eukaryota; kingdom Metazoa; phylum Chordata; class Amphibia; order Anura; family Leptodactylidae; genus Leptodactylus; species Leptodactylus fallax. Next base: position 5,267,757 of record CAMRHE010000108.1, on the reverse strand, counting down.
GCAGACTGATTCCTTGTGAATCGGGTTCAACACGAATATTCTACTGTGACATGCATTTTGCAGTGAAAACACAGAAGAGATTCATACGTTTGTGACGGCCTGGCATCATGTGACATCATCTGACAGCCTCTCAGCCAACAGTCAGTGGTAGGTGGACACCTAACATTTCACATACATATGTGTCACATACCGTATATAAAATGCTGAGGGCAGGAACACAAGGCATTTCAGTGATAGTCAAGCTATTGAACAGCAAGTGTTTTTTGGATGTAAAGGAGGTAGAGGTAGAAGACTACTATGACTGGTAGTCGTGTTGGTAGGGGAACTAGGGGAAAATCTGTTAGAAGAATCACAAAAAAGTGGGGAAGATAATGAAATTACTGAATCTGATTATAATTCTATTGCAGAAAAGACCTGGAAACCAGGTCAGGGTGATCAGAGGAATGACATCAGAGGAAGAGGGTGGTGGCAGCTGCAATAGTAAAACTTCCATTTATTGTGCAACCCCAACATCCCAAACACCTGCCTGGGGTAGGTCTAAGGCAAGCTCAGGTGGTGGTGGAATTGGCAGAAAAATTGGCAGACACGTTTTCACTGCTGCTGATTTTGGCGGCAACAGATATGTGTAGTCATCTCACGGGGAATTGGTTTGTACATTACCAAATCCATGGCAATGTGCAAGATCTGCAAGCAGAAAATTAGCCATGGGTGTGCAGACACACGTGTAGGAACTAGGTCTCTCCATACTCATATGAAATGGCGTCACCAGCTGATTTGAAAAAATAGGATTGGCAAGTGAGTGAGACTGTTCTATTTCTTCTCCCCATAATCATCTTTGTAGGTAGACCAAATCCACAACTAGCACATGGTCATCAACGTTATCACTATCATCTCTGTCCGCTCTTCCTCCTCCACCTCAATGTCAGTCATCATCCATAAAGAAATGTGTGTCCAGTAAATAGCAATCTGTGCCCAGTCATCTGGCTGGTCTTCAATTTTAACCTGCACCCAGCCAAGTTCCTGGTGGGGCAGTCACTGCCGTGCCAGATAGTGGAATCCACTACATTCCACCAACTGATGGCATGCGCACAGTCTTGATGGAGATTACCTAGATGCCATTATTTCTCTAGGAAAGCTATACCTGATTGATAACGCCATGTGTGCCTCTCCTTGTAAAGGTCCATATGGGGAAAGGTGCATGCAACCATCAACATGTGGAGCAATACATATACTTCATTGCTCACTGGGTCACTGTTTTAAGAGTCAGTGGCCACAGCCTACAAACACAGCAAGGCCAGGTGTTTTCTAGTACGGACATTACCTAATGGGTGCACGCCCAGTTTCAACACCAGGGATGACCCATCCACCTCCTTCAGCTTCTTCACCCTGGACCATGTCCCTCCCTCAGCCTCAAGCCATTGCCTATACTCCCCCTTCCTCATTTCATGGCTGTCAGGTGAAGCACACATCTAGTGGTATTGTGACACATGCTGGAGCAACAGTTTGAGCAGCAGTATACAATGAACGATTACTGCAAACCACAGAAACAATTGAGTAGATAACTGTGAGAGGAAGAAGAACAACTTCTACCTCATGATCACTTTTGGAAAATAGTCCACCTTTTTAAGCTGGCAGGCTATGCCACAATTTTTTCTTGAAATTCTGTAAATTGTCAATACTTGGTATCATGTGTGAACCCATAAAAGAGTAACTTTTGGTGCCATTTTTTTTACATTCAATTCTTTATTACTTATCAACTGCCAGGCACACTGATGGTGCACCACAAATATTTCTTGAAATTCTGTAAGTTGTAAAGGTACAATTTGTCCCACAAATACTAAGCCCTTATATTACTCTGTGAAAGGAAAAATAAGGTTATGGGGTTTGGAAACGAAAATCAAAAATCGAAAAATGCCTCCGGCGGGAAGGGGTTGAAGAATAGCATAGTTAAAATAGTGAAAATATAATCAGAGAATAATCTGCATTAACAATCTACAAATTATTTTTTTATGATGATATTTACTTACCACAAAGCAACTTAAGGCCGGGGGGTCTAAGCAGCATAAATGCAGCGATTTTGCTGCGGAGGAAATGCTGTAGAAAAAAAAAGCGGTGTTTTACAGTACCTACAAAGTGGATGGGATTCTGACTAATCCCATCCACACACTGTGGAAGAATATTCAAAGGGGACATGCTGTGATTTCAAAAACCATTGCGTTTTTGTAAATCACAGCATATCAATTATACTTACGAAAACGCTGGTATTTTCCATATAGGTATAATTGAAGCAGAAAGTCTGCAAAGGAAAACTCCGTGAAAAGTACTGCGGGAAAAACCACAATGCATTTCCGTGATTTTTCCCGCAACGCTTTTTAGCTGCGGCTTGCTACTTGGGGTCTTAGCCTAAGGTTAAAGGGGTATTCCCATGAACATAACCATATCTATATTTGTAGATAATTAAAAGTTAAACATTTTTGCAAATATAAGTAGTTAAAAATTCTGCAGAGTTTTAAAGATTTTATCTAACTATCTTAGTGTTGATATCTGTTGTCTTGATTGGTTGCCAATGGATACGACCACAAATGCAGAAACTTTCTATGGTCTGGGACTTGTCAAAAACCCAGCCATGATTTTCTTATTGTGGACAGGTTATCAGGTAGGAACACTACATGTATGAGGAGATAACCCAGTCACAGGAAGGACATCATTGCTGATTTTCTGACCTTAGAAAGGTCCTGCATTCATGGTCGTAGACATTGGCAACCGAACATGACAACAAGACTGTGATCACAAGATATTAGAGAAAATCTTTAAAACTCTGCAAAATATTTAATTATTTATATTTGCAAAAATGTTAAACTTTTTATTATCTACAAATTTTAAAAAGGTTATGTTCATGGGAATACCCCTTTAAGGCTCAGCGGGTAAAAAAACGCTACATTCTACTGTACTAGCAAAGTGAATCAGATTTTGGTTAATCTCATCCACACATTGCAGAATAAAAGAGTTGCATGCTAATTTTAGCTGCGGAATCACAAATAAATAGATTTAATAGGAGAAGAAAGAAGCAGAGAAAAACACAGTAAAAACTCAATGAAAACTACTGTCGGCACAAAAAATACAATTAGTTTTTGCTTTTTTTCTCCCTGCAGTATTTTTTAGCTGCATTTTGCTACGATGGGGCCTAAGTATTTTTGTGACAACAATTCAGCTTTTGGGTAGTCTGTTTTTTGTTCAACCTCTAACTGCTTATGCAGTTGGCTTTAGCAATGAGACAGTAAAGGGGTGCAAACACTGATTTTCTTTAGATTGTACCTTATACAATGAATGTTAAGTTTCAATTACTACCCCTTCATTTGTAAATGAAACAGTATCAAGAAAAAAGCTTTTCTGTAAGCCCACATCTCCTGTTATATGAAATTATGACTAAAAGCCTATCGTCCAATTCATTCCTGTTCATTCATTTTAAGAAATTTATGTTTTATTTGTGATTGAGTTTGTTGCACCCCGGGTTATTCCAAGGTGACAGGACACATTTGTTGATTCCTACTTGAAATCTTAAGTAGTCCTAATCAGTAATTGGCATGATTTGTTGTCAATGAACATAAAGCCCCATTATGTTTAATACTTCTTGTTTGTCTTTCATAGACTCCTCGACGTTAATGATGGAATCTCATTAAATATAATCCTTCTTATTTGACTTTATTAAACCTCTTAATTTGAAGCTATTGTGTAAAGTTGGTAAATGTTGGCATCGGAAAGACTTGGTTATTAAATTATTTTTCCAAGAATACACAGCAAGAGCTACACTAAAATGAGTTGTCTACTTTTTTTAATCATTATAAATACCAGCATATTCTAGGAAGTAGCCATACACTCATGCTGATTCCATGCAAATGAATGTCAAAATGAGTAACACTTATTAAAAAATTTAATTCAGTAATTGAGTTTTATAATTTATTATGGAGAGAAAACTAAATATTGCGTTATTTAACATTGTCACATGGCTACATACTTGGGTTACAACTAGAGGACATTGGGTAAAGGAGGTCAAATTCCTCCAATTACACATGAATACATAAAAACTTGCGCTACTGCTTATACTATAAAATCCAGTGAAAAAAAAAAAAAAAAAAAACAAACAATTTCCTAGTTAAACACAGTACTTTTAGATTTCTGACCCATGGTGGTTTGCAATTCTAAAATTCTAATTTTGGTCTGACATTTTTAGACTTTTTGACCATAGTCAATGAATACCCATTTTAGTGTTTGTTTTTCATGTTCTGTTTTGAAATTTTTCATATCCCACATGTTTGTCCATTTGTGATACATATGTTTTTCTCTTGGATGTTTGTGAGTAGAAAAAACTGTTCTGATGAAAAAGTTCTATCATGTTTATGCATCTTTGGAAGCTACTGTTTCTTTTTCAGGGTTCAACCTGTACAGGTATAATGCAACCTATATGTAACAGACAAAACAATTGCTTAAAGGGTTGGTCATTAAGTTTATTTGTATGTAGATGTGAAGGAAACAGGACTATCCGCAAGTTACTAGTATATTCTTACTTAAAGAGTATTCTCCATGAACCTCATGGCACTCTCATCTTGTAATGGCCACCGACTGATATTTTGTTCCACTTTAGTAGATTAGTCTATGTATATTTTGAGACAAATAGTAAATTTTGAACAAATCACAGTTTAGATTTAAAGAAAAAGTTGTAAATAATAATATACCGTACCTCACAGAATGTTAACCAGTGTGACGAGTGTCAAAACACCAGGATGATAGCTTTAAAAAGTATAATAGTAGGATCTTTTACTTGTCTTGACAGATTAGTCTTTATTCAATACAGGTTGAATATTATGAAGCAAAGAGAGATCCAGCAGACCAGCATTATGTTGACTATTCATATAATTCCAATGGACTTTGTTGCATACCAATTACCGTCTCTTGGTACCTACACCTTTCCCACCTTTCTTTAAGACCACGGTGGAAATGCATCACAGTTTTTTTTTCTGCAGTGTTTTTCACAGAAAGACTTTCTGCTTCTATTACACTGATATGGAAAACGCCAGTGTTTCCTTAGGAATAATTGATGTGCTTTGATTTGCAAAAATGCTCACATTTTTGAACTCGCAGCATTTCTGCAGTGGATTTGTTTCTGCAATGTGTGGATGGGATTAGCCAGAATCCTATCCACTTTGCAGTTAATGTCAAATGCAGCTTTTTTTTTGCAATGTGGGGCCCCAGCCTCAAGTACATATCCTTTTTTCATATAATATAATTTACATATTCGGAGATAAGTATGAATACAGCTGTATAAGACTTTGTTGACATCACATTAAGAGCTTGCAGTCTGAAGAATATATCAGGAATTAGGGGTTTCTCCATTTCAGCAGCTCATTTCATATGCTCCAGAAAATTTCCAAATAAAAGAAATCATGAAAAATAAGTACTATGCTACTTGTTCCTAGGGATTCTAGAAATGCCATCCAATAATTACAATGTGGATTAGTCCCATTCAATACAGATAAGCCTTATCGTATTTGTGACATTTTACACTACACACGCGTGGCTGAAAATCTCAATTTGATTGGACAAACTGAATACAGTATTGTTCAGACATTGTGGTGATTCCAGGAAAAGCAGTGTTAGTATGAAAATATTCTAAGTGCTATGTCTGCTTTGGAAACCAATATAGAAACAGATTTATTTAATGGGCTTGACAGTTTTATAAGACATAAGATGCAAGAATTGAGTGGTTGAGGCCATTTAAAAAATATTTTCATTTGGCTTGTCACGTAGATCATTGATTTAATATGTTTATTTATGGGATAGTGATTGTGAGTGGAATGTGTCATTATACTAGCACATCAAATGATCAATGCTTCATTGTCCTGGTGTCCTAAATGTAGTATATGATAAAGAGCACTACCTAACAAAAATCTTGTGGACACGTGGGTATGACATCTGTATGGACATTGCTTGTGGTTGGATTTAATTGTTCTATTAATTTTTAACATGTTTTATGCTGTTTTGCAGTGATTAATAAGTCATTCCCTTGCTGCTGTGTACAGTAAAAGGGAGTGGCTCTTGCTCTGGGTTTCTAGAAGGTGGGAAGAGTTAGCCATTACTTGGTGGTAACTAGGCTGAGATACAGTATGACTTGATAGCTGTCAGAAAAAAACTGCTTTTTTAACTGATCATCTCCAATAATGTATCAGTGGGGAAACCCTGGCATCCATGGCTAAATGTGTCCTGCATTTCCCCAGTAGTGGCCGAATATAGAGGACTGAGGAGTCCAAGGGGTTGCCCCATAGGGTGGAAAGGGACAGAGGACTAGAGAAGATGCTGTAAATGAACTGTGGCTCCATGTTACTTGTTACTGGAAAAACTTGCAAAATTGCAATAATCACCTGTTCAACTGCCACTGTGTCTCCTGTGTCTTATCCACACCCACCATCAAGCCCCCCCCCCAAAACACAAACATGCAGGAAACCCACAGCACCCAAGTGCAACTCCCTCAACACTGTGCTGATCCCAGGGCCTGTAATATGATTTGTAACACAAAATGGATTGAGCAGCTGCCATCTATTAAAGGCATATATGTGCCTTATAATGAAACATTGTGACTCCAAAAAGCCAATTTCTAATGGTCCAGAGTCAAATGATGGTACTTGTATAAATTCTAATGATTCTCACTATTGTGCATGCAGGTCTCAGTTTTGTGTACAGCTGCTTGACTGTGCAAATTCAATCCATAAAGCTCCAGAAAAATACTTCATACGCCAACATTGTTTCCAATGGCTGCAGCACATTTGTCTTTGAGGCTGTGGGCATGTACAATAAGAAGCAGTCTACCCCCTCTACTATCCATTATGACTACTACTGGTTTATTTACATGTAATTATGCCAAGAGTTACTGTACAATAGCAAACAAATATCAGCAAGTGAGCATAATATATGAGATCCAGGAACACTGAACTGCAAATACATGCAGGCTGTGTGTCAGGAATTGAGCTCACTGGGTCTTGAACCTTTGACTTCCCAGCCATGTTCTGAAGCCTTGACCACTATGCCATTGTAGAAACCTGTTTGTTCTTTGCTTTGCTGAGCCTGGTCCTTTCTATTGAAGTGATTAGCTTATGGATCTTACCTGCTCTATAGCCAATCACAGTATAGCTATTGCTATATAAACCCACAGCTTACTCCATCCTGTGCCTGATTATTCTGGCTGTTTGCTTCCTGTTTGCCCTGATCCTCACCATTACTCTTCTGCTCCTGTTTACCGACTCCTGCATATGTGTGACTACGATTGATCCACTGCTCCTGTGTACCGACTCTTGCATACGTCTGACTACAATTGATCCACTGCTCCTGTGTACTGACCCTCCATATGTCTGACTACAATTGATCCACTGCTCCTGTGTACCGACTCCTGCATACATCTGACCATGGTTGCTTCTTACTACTGAGGTACTATTCCTGCTATTTAACTCCTCATCTACTACTGTTTAAGTACTGTGCCATTGCCTCACCAATTGGACTCCAGATCAGATAACTAGCATCGTTACACTGTGAATAATATCTCATCTGTAATCACACAAGCAGCCAGAAGTAAATATAAACACATAGTAGACTTTTCTTACAATATAAGTTGTAAGATGTGCAGAATGTTCAGTCCAGTGCACAGAGAAAGCAATTTACAGACATGCTCTGAGGAAAACCAGCCCCTCCCCTCTGCATTCACTGTGAAGAGACCAGTCCCACCTCCTTCCACTCACCAAGCCGTCTTGCTTTTTAAAGTGGTTTTCCCATCCCCCTCTCTCAGCAATTTGCCTGCTATCTCTTCTTCTCACTTCCTGCATTCTTCAACAAACTGGTGGGCGGGCTCTGACTGTTTGATGAACAGGACACTATGAAGTACCTCAATAGATATAGACATTGCCTTTACCATGAGAGAATATTTAGATTACTAGGAATCTAATATAAATACAGATCAAATATGCACAGTAATTGCATATTACATTACACATGGTTGGAGAGAAAAAAACTCACATGCTGCAGAGGAGAGAACGGACTTGCAGTAAATTTAATGTGATCATTGTATTTACATAGATAGATAACCTATACTGTCCGAGCCTTTATCAGCACACTACAATTAGCCAAACTGATTGCCTGCACAGAAGAGCAGTAAATAACAGCTCCAGGGAGTCATGTCATCTGACCTTTTTTTATCAGATACAGGCTGGGAGCCTTGACAATGATGTGTAAACAATGGGAGGAATAATTTTGCATGACAACCAAACAAAGTAGTATTGCTAAAGCACTATATTTCACAAAACTCTTGAATTTATATAAACTAGCATTTTAGCTAGGATTCTTGAGATAGGATTTCCTCTTTAATGACATCTATGGGCGGGATTTCTCAAATAACAGAGAGTGAACTACAAATTAGCTTGAAGGGAAACACCTAGTGACAGGAACCTTGTACAGGTTTTTCAGGCAGAAAGCAGCCACATTTTTAATTAAAGTTGGTTCAGAATCACATGCTCTATTAGATGAGATTACGTTGTCTGAAAAGTTAGTGACAAGTTAAGGTTACAGGTGAAACTGTGAGTGGCTCAGTTGCTATGTCCAAGTATAGCTTTTGCAATATCAAGTACCAGGAATTAACTATAACTGGAACCTTTCTAAATATTTTTTTAAGCATTTAAGGCATACACAGTGGTATGGATCCCTGCTTTCCTAATAACTGCTTGCTCGGCTCATATAGTAATACTAAAACTGAGATGGCATGAGTGCATTGAATTCTACAGAGAGAACAGGAACCCTGTTTTCTTGACAGGTGTGAGACTATCAAACCTATACTCTATGGAATATCCTATGGATAAGATGTAATGCTCCCTCACTACTTTTCAACTGTGTTCTAGGGACATGTCACACAATTAAAATATCTAAAAATATGTTATCATATGAGCTCTGCAAATAGCAACTACTGTTATATCAATTGCTACTGCCAGCCTTATTATCATCTGTGCTGTGGATTCAGATTTTTTATTTGGCAGGTTGGGAAATCCTCTTATGCTCAACCCTACAATAGTGGTATTCAATAAAATATATTGTTAGAAAAAAATCAGACCAGATTACACAGGATTAAACTTTTATGATCCAAACAGAGTTCTCTGAAAGCATAAATTAACTCCAATGTTCTAATTATAAGCCACATATGGCAGAAAACAACAAGCACTGCAAACCACATACCGAGTAGCAATACCACCCATGCAAACCACATATTGCAGAGAAACACTGTACCACCCATTGCAAGCCACATTACAATTAAATAACTGCCATGACAATTAAATAACTACTTATTGAAAGCATAGAGAACTATGTCCCACACATACTTCAAACCACATATTACAGAAAAATAGATTTAATTGCCAACCGCATATATCAGAGACATACAGTATCAATGTTGCAAGCAGCAAATTGCAGAAATATCCCTATTGTAAGCTGTAAGCTAAATGTTATATAACATAATAATAGCCTCATTTCAAAGGGACAGCCAACAACTGGTCAAAATACCAGATGACCAACCACCTGTTATCAGCCACCTATTACATAAACATTCTTTATTTGTTAGTGTAATGTCGAGCATATGGGTACTAGTTAACTTTTCTTAACTGACATCTACCAGTAGCACACCTAGATATACAAAATTAGACCTCTTGCACACAGCACATTAAGTATCTATGATTTGGTATAACAGAGCAATAGGCATTCCCTGTGCTGCCATACAGGGCAGCACTTTATTTCTAAGGCATTTATCCTATGGTGCATGAAAAGTAATATGGCGCAAATATAGCATACTGACATACAGTACTGACCCATAGACTTGTATGAGAGTCAATATTTGGCTCCAAGTGAGTTGTACTTGTATAGAACTATAACATGGTCATGTGTATAAGTCCTTTAACCCCTAGGCGACGAGCACCATACTATTACTGCGCAGCCAGCTGGGTCTTAAGGCAAACTTCTGTACTATTACGTTATAAACCTCCAGCCTACTCAGGATCTGATAAGGCAGCTGCTGCAGTGGGTGTTAGCTGTTAGTCACTGCTAACACCCTGCTCCAGAACCCCTGATCAGAGCTCAGCTGCAATTGGAAGTATTAACCCCTTAGATGTCGCGGTCAAACATGACTGGAGAATTTAAGGGGTTCCGCTAATAAATGACCCCTTTTGCCCCCCTTCCTCCAAGCAGCAAGATCGGGGAATGCCAATATGTATTTTCTACAGCCGGGGTCTGGCCAGTGACCCTGAGCTGCTAGGAGACCCCATACCTGGTTGATCCTGCCGCCAAATGGAAGAAGTCATGTATATGCGTGTATTGTAGTGTATAGTACTGAACCAGCGATCAGGCCATTACTGGTTCAGGTCCCCTAGTGGGACATCATGAATATGTAAAAAAAAAAAAAAAAAAAATAATTTATTTTTTTTAAAAAAAACAATAAAGCCCCAATATGCCCTTCCCTCTATAAAATTAATGATATATTAAAAAAAAACCATAAAATTAATTTTAAAAAATACATGTTTGGTATCGCTGCTTCCGTAACAATCCGTACAATAAAACTAAAACATTATTCAACCTGCAGGGTCGGGGAAAAAAAAAACGCCAGAAATAATGATTTTTCGTCATGTCGCCTATAAAAATTGATCAAAAATTCATATCTATCTCAAAACAGTACCCATAAAAAGCACAGAGCATCCTGCAAAAAAATAAGCCCTCAACCAACTTTGTCAACCGAAAAATAAAAATATTACACATCTCAGAAGATGGCAATGCAAAAATAATTGATTTATGTCCCCAAATAGTTTAAAATTCTGCAAAACTAGTAACGCATAAAAAAAAAAAAAAAATTAAATTAGGTATCTCCGTAATCGTAGCGACATACAGAATAAAGGTAACATGTTACTTATGCTGTACGCTGCATGGTAAAAAATTTAAAAGGTGTCATTACAAAATGCATCTCATACTGCAAAAAACAGCCCTAATATGGCTACATCACCAGAAAAATAAAAAAATATATAGCTTGCACAATGTGAAGACATAAACCCAAAAACGCCAAATCAGTAGGACATAACTGGCTGCGGCAGGAAGGGAATGTGTAAGCTTTGCGAGCGTATACCCCACATTTAGAGCTTATGAGAGAAAAGGAACCAGAAATGACCTCAGAGTGACCCTCCAATCATAGGAGCTACTGGGGAAATAGTAGGGAATTTGGTGTTTCCAATTTACTCTGCACAGCTTACCTATTCACTTTTCCCCATCCACTGTGCATTCATGTCTGGGATACTAATGCTCACTACAACCCTTGATAAATTCTTTGAGAGGCGCAGTTTTCAAAATGATTTACTCCCTAGGGGATTCCACTTTATTGGAAACCCAGGGGCTCTGCAAACATGACATGGCGTCCAGATACCAAACATTTAAATTTGCGCTACAAACGCCAAATAGCACTCCTTCCCTTTTGTGCCCTGATGTGTGCCCATACTGAAGTTTACGTCCAGATGCATGACACTGTTGTACCCAGGATTATGTACCTAATGTCATATGTGAGTATAAACTGCTATTTGGGCACAGCCAGGCACAGAAGGGAATGAGCGCCATGTGTTTTTTGGAGCATAGATTTAGACTGTTTGGTTTTTGGACATCATGCCACTTTTACAGAGCCCAGAAATGCCAGATAAGTGGAATCCCCTGACATGTGACCCCATTTTGGACACTACACCCCTGAAGGAATTTATCCAGGGGTACAGTGAGTATTTTTAACCCCAAGTGATTCTATAATTTATTTTCCAGAAATGAATACGCAACTGATGGTGAAAGGTGAAAATGGCAATTTTTTTCCAGGAATACATCATTACGGTGCATAATATGTTTTGCCCAGCTTGTGTCAGAGATGAATGTTCCAAAAGCTGTTTTGCCCGGGATACCTGCTTAACAGTTTTTTGTGTGTGAGTCTATGCTTACACAAACTGGTCACAACATATCGGGCACTGAAATAATGTATCTCTGGAAAAATTGCAATTTTCACTTCTCATTATCAGCTGCACATTCATTTTTGGAAATTAAATTAATGCAACGCTCAAGGGTTAAAAATGGTCACTATGCCACTTAATAAATCCCTTCAGTGGTGTAGCTTACAAAATGAGGTCACATGTCTGGATTCCACTTTACTGGCAATTCAGGGGCTTTGCAAAAGTGGCATGAAGTCTAAAAACTAAACTGTGCTCGAAAAGCCAAAATGCGCTCCATCACTTCTGTGCCCAGCTGTGCCCAAACAGCAGTTAATACCCACATATGGCATTGAGTATGCTATCCTGAGTACAATATGTGGGCATAAACTGGCAGGCGCAGATGTGAAGGAGTGATATGTGCTTTTACAGCACAGATTTAGATTTGTGATTGTTGGTTTTTGGAAGCCATATCACATTTGCTGAGACCCTAAAATTTCCCCTACAAAATGGGATCACTTCTTGGGGAACTTCAATTTAGTGGCACTTCCAGGGCTCTGCAAAAACAACATGATGTCCAGAAAGTCTTTCTAAATCTATAATCCAAAAGCTAAAAAGTGCAGTACTCCTTCCCTTCTGAGCCCTGCTGTGTGCCCAAAAAGCAGTTTATGCCCAGATATAGAATTTTTTTGTACCCAGGATAGCCCACTTAATAGTTTTAGAAGTGCATGTCTCTGATGACACAAAGTGAGTTCAACGTATTGGGCACTGAAATTGCATATTTCTTTAAAAATTTCAATTTTCACTTTATACATTCATTTTTGGGAAGAAATCTTGGGTTCAAAATGAAAGCACCCCTTTAGAAATTCTTTGATTGGTGTAGATTCCAAAATGGGGTCACTTTTTGGTGGTTTTCGGAATTTAGGGGCTCTGCAAATGTGACATGGCACCTGAAAACTATTCCTCCAAAAGCCAAATAGCGCTTTTTCCATTCTGAGCCCTGCCATGTACCCATACAGCAGTTTATAGCCATATATGATATATCCCCATGTTCAGGAGAAATTGTGTAACAAACTTTGGGGAGCTTTTTCTCCTTTATCCTCTTGTGAAAATTAAAACTTTGGGGATAAAGTGACATTTTAGTAATTTTTCATTTACACATCCCAATGTTAATAAAATCTTGAAATGGATGTGGGGTCAAAATCCTCAATATACCCCTTGATGCATTCTGTCAGGGGTGTAGTTTCCAAAGTAGAGTCACTTTTGGGGGGTTTCCATTGTATTGCTAACAAAATGTGAGCTGCCTTTTCTCCTTTAACCCCTTGTGAATGTGTTAATTTTAGGGTTAAATGAATGTATTATTGAAAGAATGAAATGTCTAAATTTCACCTTCATATTATTTTAATTCCCATGAACTTCTCAAATGCTGTTCTGAATTATTTGTGGGGTGCAGTTTTGAAAATGGGGTAATTTATGGGGGTTTATAATATATAGGCCTTTATAATCCCCTTCAGAACTGAAGTGGTCCCTAAAAAATTAGTTTGGGAAATTTTCTTGTAAATCTGGAAAATCGCTGTTACAGTTGTAACCTTTCTAATGTCCAAAATAAAAGGACGATTAAAAGATGACGCCAATATAAAGTTGAGATATGGTAGATAATAAGTATTTGGGTGGTATGACTATATGTCTGAAAAGCAGAGCATCTCACATTTTGAAAATTTCCAATAAATTTCTTATTTTTTTTAAATTAATTAAAAAATATTGATCAATGTTCACCACTATCATGAAGTATAATGTGTCATGAAAAATCAATCTCAAAATCACTTGTGTAAGTTAAAGTGTCTCAAAGTTATTGCCATATAAAGAGACACATGTCAAGTTTGAAAAATGAGGCCTGGTCCTTAAGGTACTTTTAGACTGTCTCCCCAAGGGGTTAAACAAATGGTCATAGTTGAAATCTAAAAACATCTAATAATTTTACCCTGCAGTTCTCTGGTAACAGGATTCTGAATGTAACTTTGGCAATGAAGAAATAAAGATTACGTTACTTAAAGCCCACCTAAACTTTTGAACAACTTTTGATTTTCTGCCAGCATTTGTGTCATTAAGGCTAAGGCCCCACCTTGCAGAAATGCAGCATTTTTTTGTCGCAGATTTTGCTGCGGATTTTTGAGCCAAAGTCAGAAGGAGATTGAAAAGGAATGGAAAATGTAAAGAAAGCTCTTAGACGTTTTCCTTCTGTTAAATCCACTCCTGAAAAAACACAGCAAAATCTGCAACAAAAAACGCTGCATTTCCACAATATGGGCCTTAGCCTAAAAGTGTTTACCAGGTTAAATAATTGAGGACCTATCCTTGTGTAACACTGCCTGCATGCCGTAAAAGGCATAGAAACAGTCAGAAAGTGCCTAAAACACTGAACACATGTTGTATAAAGCACGTACGACAAAATTATAGGACATTTTCAAAAGTACAGTTGGTGCGGAAAGTATTCAGACCCCTTTAAATTTTTCACTCTTTGTTTCATTGCAGCCATTTGCTAAAAGCAAAAAAGTTCATTTTAGTTCTCATTAATGTACACTCAGCACCCCATCTTGACAGAAAAAAAACAGAAATGTAGATATTTTTGCAAATTTATTAAAAAAGAAAAACTGAAATATCACATGGTCATAAGTATTCAGACCCTTTCCTGTGACACTCATATTTAACTCACATGCTGTCCATTTCCTTCTGATCCTCCTTGAGAATGGTTCTACTCCTTCATTGGAGTCCAGCTGTGTTTAAATAAACTGATTGGACTTGATTAGGAAAGGCACACACCTGTCTATATAAGTCCTCACAGCTGACAGTGCATGTCAGAGCAAATGAGAATCATGAGGTCAAAGGAACTGCCCAAGGAGCTCAGAGACAAAATTGTGGCAAGGCACAGATCTAGCCAAGGTTACAAAAGAATTTCTGCAGCACTCTGTTGCAATTGAAGAAAAGATGAATATGGCCAAGTACAGAGATATCCTGGAAGAAAACCTCTTCCAGAGTGCTCTGGACCTCAGACTGGGCCGAAGGTTAGCCTTCTAGCAAGACAATGACCCTAAGCAAACAGATATAAAAAAAACAAAGGAGTGACTTCGGAACAACTCTGTGACCATTCTTGACTGGCCCAGCCAGAGCCCTGATCTCAACCCAATTGAGCATCTCTGGAGAAACCTGAAAATAGCTGTCCACCAATGGTCACCATCCAACCTGACGGAACTGGAGAGGATCTGCAAGGAAGAATGGCAGAGGATCCCCAAATCCAGATGTGAAAAACTTGTTGCATCATTCCCAAGAAGACTCATGGCTGTACTAGCTCAAAAGGGTGCATTTACTCAATACTAAGCAAAGGGTCTGAATACTTATGACCATGTGATATTTTAGTTTTTCTTTTTTAAAAAATTTACAGAAATATCTACATTTCTGTTTTTTTTTTCTGTCAAGATGGGGTGCTGAGTGTACATTAATAAGAAATAAAATGAACTTTTTTGCTTTTAGCAAATGGCTGCAATGAAACAAAGAGTGAAACATTTTAAAAGGTCTGAATACTTTCCGTACCCACTGAAAATCCGCCCCAGAGTGTTTCTTCACAATTTTCTTCCAGACCTCTTACACAACAAAGGCAGACCTTAGCCAATCATTGATGACTTTGGTCCCACAACTTCACGCAAAACCAAGCTTCTTTCAAGAAGCCCCACTTACTTTTTGCGCATGAATTGTAGGAAGGTCTCCTGCATATGGCCATAATGCATCTAGATTGTCTTCCCAATCATGTTCCAGATGATCCAGACTTACAACATTGTAGGGATCTTCAGTATGATGCTGTAAGAATCATAGTAGTATAATGTTGTACCGTGTTAGCCATTGAAAGTAGTGGAAGAGTGAAGAAATCAGGCGATACCTTTTAGAGGCTAACTGAGTATATTTATAAGTAAGCTTTCAGGAGTACTAGCTAGCTCCCTTCATCAGACATGGTGTGAGAAGGGAGCTAGCTAGTACTCCTGAAAGCTTACTTATAAATATACTCAGTTAGCCTCTAAAAGGTATCGCCTGATTTCTTCACTCTTCCGCTGTAAGAATCATACTACTTTGCAGTCTGTAATCTGTCCTGCTATCTTTAGACCAAAGATTGAAATGTAATTTGCAACTGTATTCCAGTCCAGAATATCTGGTTGTATGAAGGCCATGTGCATAGGGTCTGGGATTTTTGTTTTTAGAAAAAAAAATAAGTATAAGGTTCTTTGGTGCTTGACAAATAATTTGTACAATGGTTCTGGTTTTGCAAAGATCGATATCACCATCGATATAAATGTTAACCTCTGACCCAGTACATTCTGTTCTGTCACCATGGTTTCTACATGATAATAGTTATAAACAAGAAGGTATAAAGGTAAACTCCAACTATATGATATATCAGAAATATTCATGGAAGCCGGATATGCAGACATTCTTTGGATTAAACTTAGTATGTTTTCACTTTTAAGACAGTAATAACTAACAGTTGTATTTTTCAGTCATTTGTCAAGACTAAAGTGAATATTGACAAGTAAAGTTAATAAATTGAGGTTGACTGAATGAATTATTTAAGTTTTTTATGATAACCTGGTTTTGGTTAATTAAGGATTATTAAAAATGATATTATTAAAGTAGATTCTGACTAGATTACGCATTCCAGATCTGTCAGTAATTTGTCAAATCTTCTGCCAAAGCATATTTTTTTGGCAACCAAGCTTTGCATAAATTAGCTTTGGAAAAAAGGTGTATTGGCTTAGTCACAACAGTTTCCTGAAAATGCCTGCTCATTTCCTTTCATTCACAGAGCAAAACATGTGACCTTCTTAGCTGTAAACAGAGAACCTATACAAATATACAAAACATGGGGCATATAGGCATACACTAGAAATGTGATAGGAATTTAATTTATGCTAGGTTCACACCTGCGTTGGGGTCTCTGTTTTTGGGTCCTCCTGGGGAAAAACAGAAACCCAATCCTCTTAAAAAGCAGTTACCTGTAGAAACCCACAGACCCCATAGACTATAATGGTTGCAGGACTTTTCTCTCTGCATTTTTCCAGTGGAATGGGGACGGATTTCACGAACGGTCATCTAACGCAGATGTTAATCCAGCCTTACAGAAACATTGTTATAACTAGAGATGAGCAAATCAAAGCTGACGAAGTGGAATTCAATCCTAATTTCAGGAAATCTTTGATTCGAATCAATTCTGGATTTCCTCACACTTTGATGTATCGAATCACACATTTCTGATCGGGGGTTTTAACCCCTTGGATGCCGCGGTCCGCCATGCTATCTGTCCCCCTCGGCACCCCCCCCCTTACTGTAATGACGCCGGCGCTCAATCTGATCGCTGCTTCAATAGAGGGGGGATTGAAGCAGTGATATTCTGATCGCTGATTTAATGGGATGGGGGGGATTGAAGCAGGGATAATATTGCTGCTTCAATCTCCCCCCCCATTGAAGCAGCAATATTCTGATCGCTGCTTCAATAGTTATACGTTGCAATACACGTGTATTGCAGTGTATTGGAGGCTGTCAGCCCATGCAGATGCATAGGCTGACAGTCTCCATTCAAGGCAGGATCAAACAGATATGCGGAGGGACAGCAATGGGGCAGACCCGGGGTCACTGGTCAGACCCCGGGCTTCCAAATTGGAGCAGTGGCACCCGCCGTAAACATCGGGGAAGGGGGGGGCGATTGGGACCCCAATATATAATAAAACCCCTGAGATGTCGCGGCCATGTATGACCGCGGCATCTCAGGGGTTAACAACTGTGATTGGAGCTCAGCTGATACCCGCAAAGCAGAAACAGTGTGCGCACCATGCTTCAGCCGTGGTTTGTGGGAAGTCCTTCCCGACAGAGCCTTACTATTAGGGAGGATGTTGGGAAGGGGTTAACGCGATTCGCCACAAATTAATTCAGATCGAATCGAATTGTTTTGGAAACTTCAGAGAAATGATCGAATCGAATTTTTGAAAAATTCGCTCATCTCTAGTTATAACCAAAGGTGCCATCACAGTTCGTGAAGACATCATCATGTTAGAAGAATATGCCTTACATGGCCTGCTTAAGTTTAAAAGGACTTGTTACCACTTTATTATTGCTATATTGAAGGTTATACTAAACAGTATACTGTATCTGGTCATATATTTGTTTTTCCTGTACTTGGTATGATAAAGAGTTAGTATCTGAGGCTGGTATACTTTGTAGTCTGTAATCTGTCCTGCCATCCATTCCGCAATAGGAGTAAATGGTAATTTGTCTGAATTCAAGACCGATTTTTTTATAGCCCCAGTCAAGATGCAGTTTTGTGTAACGAAGATTTTGTATGCTTTCTGGACCTCAAAGTCTGTAACAAGGTCCCTGCTATTTTCTTAGAGCACTAGTTCCAAGATACTGCTGCTACCTGTACACACCTTGTAACTTTGATCCTATAAAGTTCTAAGATTCTATATTTACGCATAACATAAGCATGTAACTAATTAATTTGTTATGAATTTCATTACTTAATTTTCTTTTTAATATCTTTGATTCCAGTCATTATATGTAAACTTGTCCTAACGCTTGGCTTGGCCAGCTTTGAGCTGTGTGATTGCACTTGGTGATGACCATAGACATTATATTTTCACTGGACGACAGGCAGACAAACAATTGTGTGTAAACCTGTACTTATGTCCAGTTACACCTCAAATGTTGCAATTGACTTTTTAAAGACCATGTCATTTTTCACTTTCCTCTTTGGAATAATAACTCTAAACAATTTTCACTATATATAAAATTGAAATGCTTGTGGCCAACACATGATTGATGCGAATTTCATGAAGACCAAAGGAAAATGCCCTACAAGTCAATCACACTTTTTGAGAGTGCATCCATTATAAACCTGACAGCTAGAATCCCAAATACAAGAACATTTGTTGACTGTAATGTTTAATGTAGTTTCATGTGCACTTGAAGTTTTGATATTTGTCCTTTAAATTCCAGGTCAATTGAAAAAAAAAAAATCAATATATTTGTAGATTTTTTTTTTTACCAGTTGACAGTCATTTTATGTTTCCTTACCATCACACCCAGTCACAGCTCAATAGTCAAAATGGAAGGATTGTGTCATGTCTCACGTGTCAGTTTTTCAAAACAACATGGTTTCATAAAAGTCTGTAACAAGATGTCTATCCTATATGTGTCTATGAGTGGCTTCCCAATGTTTTTGCAGCCAGTCAAGGGTTTTGCTAGCAATTTTTGATATTACACTGAATTAAGACTAATATGTAAAATGTAACTCCGCCTGACAAGTGGAGAGGAAAGCATATTTCTTCAATAAGATATGTTTGTTACAAAGTAACATTAACCCATACTAACTTACGAATTTTTTTTTTAAACTGGAGATATGCTTTCATTACAAGAGGCAAGGGAAGACATATCTGAATGACCACAAATTTTCTCATGTTTCCAAAATGATGATAAAATGGAGTTTAGGATGTTTTCTACAAGTTGAGTAAAAAATAAATAGAATAAATATAGAATTATTAACAGTTATATGTTCAAAAAGTAATAAAATAGCAAGTAAATAAAAGTTAATTTATGTTAGTTTCCCTTAATTAGCATTTTACTTCACAATTTTCTGCTTTTACATCAATATTACAATATTAAATTACATTTCTTTAGAACTAACTAATGTCCCAAGTGATAACTAACTTTGATGATGTCTCAGTCTTTGAGGGTAAATCAGCAATCTCACAGTTAATGAAAAGGGCTTTCAACTTGACATATTTTACATAATAATTCCTTCAGAAGCTCCTTTAGGAGCTTTAATTGTATCCAAAGCAGCAGATTCTGAATGTGTTCCTCACTTTCAACCTTATAAAGTCCAAAATAATAGCTGTCAGATGAATCCTTTACATTTTAATCGGCCTCTGTCATCACCCCATTCCCAACCAGTTCTTACAAAAGCCTTAAAATTAAGTAATTACAACCTCAGATCAACACATGAAAAATGATGCCGTGCTATTTATCAAAAACTAAGGTGAAATACAGTGTGTGAAAAATGAAGTACACCCTAACTGTTTTCAAAGGAATTAAGAGGTACCCTATGTCTAGATATCCCATAGTGATTTTACAATGCCTCTTTGTAATGTCACAATGACCAATTTTAAAGTTGTACTTTACAGCACATTGTGATCTCATAATGCCCCTTCTGATATCACAGAACACATTATGATGTCACTATGCCTCCTTCTGATGTCTTAATGCCCGTTGTGATGTTATACAGCCCCATTTTGATGACACAATAATACCCAAATGTAATGTCACAATTTCCCGTTGTGATATAACAGCCAGTTGTGATGTAGCAATCTTACATCGTGCTTCTGCAATGCCACAGTGTGATGTCACAATGCCCAATTGTGATAAGTTGCCCCATTGTAATATCATATTACCTCCTAGTGACATGTCTCAGTGCACATGATGGAACATGATACAGGGAGATAGATGTAGTGGCAGATCTATTCACACTGGAGGAGTGTGAAAATTCTCAGGGATCCACTTTCACAAAATTAATTTTTACACACTTGTGGTGAACAGTTTGGTCCACCTAGGTGTTACATATAGCACTGAATACCCTCTCAGCCATTATGCTTGAGGCTGGACAAGACAAACTTCCCATGGCAAACTGGCCAGCTCCTGCCACTGGTCTAATCTACTGACCCATAATTCTATGAGGTCAAGGTTATCTGCCGAAGTAAAGGAACACTCTAGGTCCAATTGTACCTGTTTGCACAGCCTGTTGGTATTAGTTAACTTCTGTGTGTTTAAGTCTTGGTGCAAAGTAAAAAAAATTCTGTTTCATTAAGTTCTAGATACTGTGCTACTTGCTACTGGTGCTGTTGCTTTGTTCCTGCTACTTGTAACTGTGGTGCTGGCAGAGGGGATGACTGAGTGAGAAGGACTGAGAATGGGCAGAGGCATCTTGAGCAGCCATGGGCTGGCACTGGCAGTGGTCTGCTCAAAAGCTGCATCAGGTTGGGTATACAGTCTATCCCCATAAGACACCTATTTAGCCCTCCTTTGGGAGGCAGAGAAATGTTACCACATTTTGGCATTATATTGATGGTCTAAAAGCACAGTAGTCATCCCTTTGCTTCATGCTAACAATATGCTTGTCACCAAGCAATGAAGCATGCAGCCTGAAATGCTTGAAAGTTTGTGAATAGTGCAAGGGGCCTGCCATGGTTGGTCTTGGTCAGCATAGTTATTGTTATCATCATCATCTCAAAACAACTAAGGGTCAGCCTTGCCCCCTGTCTGTGAAATATTAAGACCCGCCTCTGCATCCAAAGGAAAGTGCTCCTCCTCCTCCAGTCTAATAGTCCCAGGTCCTCCGCCACCACATCCTCCTTAAGTTCCCCCTGCACTACCCCAGGCCAGGGCAGGTTAAGTGATTAAGTGATTGAAGTTGTTCTTCTTCTTTCATCTCTCATTGCAAAAGTGTGTTTTCTGTAAAATATATATTGAAGAAATGATGCCACTGTTGGCGCAATTGTCCCTGTTAACAAATATAGTGGACTATTCAAAGGGCTTCAGAAGGTGACACACATTCCTCATGAGACTCCAATAGAGGATTTCAAAATAACACATTGGGGATTTTTTATCAATAGAGGTCTGACACTTTTCTGTCTACATTTGCACCAAAATTTATGGTGCACAGCATTTACAACATGCAGTTGAAACCAGAAGTTTGCATACACTATATAAAAAGACACATATGCATGTTTTTCTCACTATCAGACAAGAAATCAGAATAAACCTTTCCCGTTTTAGGTCAATTAGGATTACCAAAATTATTTATATTTGAGAGAGTATTTTTTAAGGCATTTTTATTACTTTCCGCAAAGTCAAAAGTTTACATACATTTCAATAGTATTTGGTACCATTGCCCTTAAACTGTATGACTTGGGTCAAACGTGTTGGATATCCTTCCACAAGCTTCTCACAATAGTTGGTAGGAATTTGGGCCCATTCCTCCTGACAGAACTGGTGTAACTGAGCCATGTAACTGCCGCCTTGCTCGCACCTGCCTTTTCAGCTTTGCCCATAAATTTTCAATAGGATTGAAATCAGGTTCTTTGTGATGATCACTCCAAAACATTGACTTTGTTACTTAACCACTTCCATACCAGATGCTTTACCCCCCCTTCCAGACCAGACACATTTTTGTTTTTTTTGTATGTGCGGTTTTGAGGGCTGTAACATTTTTTATCATATGCGTTATTCAACTAATTTCTGTGTCTTTTTTTCGGTGAAACATAACGCTTTATTTTTATGTTTTTATTTTTGCATGTGATTTAAATTTTTTTATATCTGGGAAAATCTAAATAAAAGAGGAGGGAAAACATGCCTTTTTATTTAACCCCTTCATACCACAGCCAATTTTCGTTTTTGCATTTCCATTTTTCCCTCCCCCCATTCCAAGATCCATAACTTTTACATTTTTCAGTTCACAGAGTCATGTAATGGCTTAATGTTTGTGGGATAAATTGTACTTTGTAATGGCACCCTTCAATATCCTGTACAATGTACTCAGAGGCTGGAAAAAAAATTCTGAATAAGATGGAATTGGGAAAAAAAAATGCATTTAGGCCAATTTCTTATGGGTTTAATTTTTACGGCATTCACTATATGGTAAAAGTAACCAGTTACCTGTATTCTGCGGGTCAGTATGATTGCATTGATACCATATTTGTAGTGTTTGTAATGTTTTGATACCTTTTAAGAAATTAAAAACTTTGCAAAATACAAAAAAATTTTTGTGTCGCCATATTGTGACACCAGTAACTTTTTTATATTTATGTGTATGGAGTTGGGTAAGGTGCCTTTTTATGTGGGACAAGATGGCATTTTTAGTGATACCATTTGGGGAAGTTCTGATGGTTTGATCACTTTTTATTCCATTTTTTATAGGAGGCAAAAAGTTGAAAAAACAGCCATTTGGTCATTTAGATTTTTTTCCCTGCTACACTGTTCACTGTATGGGAGAATTTGAATATTTTAATAGTTTGAACAATTTGGAGGTCGGGGACATTCACCTCTATTACACGATGCCTCCGGCAGCCAGGGTTTCACAGAAAGGATCCAAAATTTGCTAATAAAGTATATTACAAAATTTATTAATGACAAAAATACTGCTAGAAAATCAAAAGTTGTCCTAAAGTTTAGTTACGCTTTAAATTACATAATTAGGTCTTTTATGGACTATTTGAAATTATAGAACAAATAAAGAAAAAAAAAGTGGAAACTTTGTGCTTATGATTTTAAACACTTTTGAAATATGAAATCCATTGTAGAGCATATAATATATAGAGCATATATTATACCATATGTTCTCCTTAGGAAAGATCAATAAACTTTGTCATAATATAAATGATAGTATTCTCAAGCACAGTTTACCATGTCAAGTATTCACTTAAACCCGAGGAAGAGAGCAGATCACACTCAGAACACTTTGCTATATTTTATACATGTTACCATATAAAAAATAGGGCATAAATCAAGTGCTCATATTTAGAAAGTAAACCCAATAGCACAAAAAAAGAAAAAACTAAAATATAACTTTTATTGATATAAACTAAAAGGCCGAAGTCAGACCAGAAAACACATTAAAATAAATAGTATGTGTATATATATATATATATATATATATATATATATATATATAAAAAGGGGTGGTCTAATTACAGCCAGGTCTTCCAGGAATCCTCATATATAAAGGGTAATGATGCAAAACACCCCAATATAAGAGAGTCAGAGAAAAAAACCCAGGAAAACCTCAGACCACATAATCAGATCGGCTTAGCCCTCTGACAATGGGAGAGCTGTTATTATTGTGGTTCTTACTTGGCCTCTCTAGATGTTGAGAAACTCTACAGCTCCATACCCCACGATAAGGGGTGTGGGGCTGTGAGGCACTTCCTACAGAGTAGATGAATCCAATTAGCCTCCCACAATGAGTTCCTACTTGAGCTCCTTCAGTTCATCCTCACTCGGAATTATTTTCTATTTGACGGGTGCTTCTTCCACCAGCTGGGCGGAACCGCCATGGGCAGTTCCGCTGCGCCAACTTACGCAAATTTGTTTCTTGGCTGGTGGGAGGACCATCTCGTCTTTACCAAGCTTTTTGAGAGATGGACTGGTTGGATTTCATTTTGGCTCAGATACATAGATGACATTTTGATATTATGGACGGGCCCTGAGGACGAGTTCTGGAACTTTGTGGGAGTCCTTAACCATAACCAGATCAACTTACACCTTACAGCATCTATTAGCCCGAGATCTATCGCTTTTTTGGATTTATTCATATCTATTGATGAACAGGGTGGTCTACTACACTTTTTCATAAGGAAACGGCAACCAATTGCCTGCTAAGGTGGGATAGCTATCATCCTGCCCCTCTGAGGCGTGGCATCCCCAAGGGACAATATTTGAGAGTTTGGAGGAACTGCTCGGACCTTGGGGATTTCCATGCCAAGGCTAATGAACTAGAGGGGAGGTTTAGTAGTTGAGGTTACCCGCCATCTATCCTGCGAGAGGCTAATAATCATGCGGAGATGAGCTATCGCCCCAATCTGCTAACCCCCAAACAACTTACAAAGGATAAACACTTGATCCGCCTGGTGGGCTCGAGGAGTATTGCACAGATCTTGAGATCTTATTGGGACATACTCACTATGGATCCAGACATTAAAGATTTAGTCAGTCATTCCCCTTTGGTTACATACAGAAGGGGTAGGAATTTGGGGGATTATTTAACACACAGTCATCTTAATCCCTCCCCACCGGTAGGAACATGGCTTGAACGCAATATACCTAAAGGGACTTTCAAATGTGGTTCGTGTAAGGCGTGCGATTATATAGCCAGGGGTTACAGTGTATGTTGTATATCTATGGGTGTCACATACCACACCAGACAGTTTATCAATTGTCGCACCACTGGGGTGGTGTATTGTGCCACCTGTCCCTGTCCCCTTAACTACATTGGCAAAACTAAAAGAGTTCTGCCGCAGGATATTAGACCATGTGGGCTATGTCCTGAGGAAAGAAGATAAAATGTTATCATCACATGTGTGGGAAAAGCATGAAGGTGATCCAAAGTGTCTTAAGTTCCAAAGTCTTGAACACATCACTCCCCCTATTAGGAGTGGCAATTGGGACCGGTTGATTTTACAACAGGAAACCAGATGGATTTTTAAGTTTCAATCGGTTAAACCTCATGGCCTCAATGAATCCATTTCCTTTACTCCGTTCATTTAGATGTGGATATTTTTATTATGACTTATTGAGTCTGGTTAATCTGCATATACATTACATACCCATCTCATGTGATTGATCTTCACTCTTTTGGGATGCATGCCTCATGTTTTGTCTGGAAGGGAGGGAGAGAGAGGAATAATAATAAAAATAAAAAAAAAGAGAAACTTTTTTTTTTTTCCTTCACACCATTCTAAAGCTATTTATATTAAATTTTTTCCCTTTATATGGGGACTTTACTGTGTTAGGTGTGTTTATTTTTGTGCTGCATGTTTCATCTTATCATGAGATCGCTGTTAGTCTTGTTTGTGCTTCAGTGAGTAGTCTGACAGTTTTTCAACTTCATCTAGATTGGATAAGTGTGCAGGCTTTCATCTTTTTGTTGTTGCAAAGAGGCTCGTATGTCTTACACTTGGTGGCCCTTTTTTTTTTTTTTTTTCTTCTCTTTTGGACATTCATGGAGCTGATTTGTTTACTTCACCTTCTCCTTACCTTTGTTTTGATTTGATGCCAGCAGCACAGTGTTCCCAGTCTCCATACCAACGGGCACGCCCACTAGTAAGAGCCTCCGACCTTGGTGGGAGGGACTCACCACGTTATTGGTTGGGTCTTTTGATGTCAAAGATAGGGGCATGCTAAAGGGGCGGGGTTAGCGCTATATGAGCTAGGCTTCTGGCTGTGTTCAGGTTGGCTATCTTCACATGCTGCTGTCCACCATCAGGGCACCAGCTCAACTGCAGTTTTTACTGCACTTGTGTATTGATACAATAACTAACTGTGGCTGCTACTGCTCAGTGCATATCGGCATAGAGGCTAATTATATGCTGCTGTCCATCATCAGGGTATCAGCTAAAGAACAGCCTCTATTGCATATTAGTACTGGCATATTATATAAATGCGGCTGCTAACATAATACATATCGGCATGTTTTTTTAAATCTATACCCTCCTGATGAACCCGTAGGGGGAAACGCATTGAGGGGCTTTACTAAGGCGGACTAGCGGGGTTACCCCTTTTTTAGGGTTTGTTACCCTGTCTAGCTCACTATATCTGAATGGGCAAGTGTCCTGCTCAGTGTGTGTGTTCAGGTGGTAATTTGCTTTTCACCTGTTTAAGTATATAATAGCTCTCTCATTGTCTGAGGGCTAAGCCGATTAGATTATGTGGTCTGAGGTTTTTCTGGATTTTCTTCTCTGACTCTGTTATATTGGGGTGTTTTGCATCATTACCCTTTATATATGAGCATTCCTGGAAGACCTGGCTGTAATTAGACCACCCCTTATATATATACACACGTGGACAAAATTGTTGGTACCCTTCGTTTAATGAAGCAAAAACCCACAATGGTCACAGAAATAACTTCCATCTGACAAAAGTAATAATATATAAAAATTCTATGAAAATGAAGGGTGCCTTTTACAGATGGCATGTTTCAGCTCCTTCCAAAGATGCTCAATAGGATTTAGGTCAGGGCTTATAGAAGGACACTTCAGAATAGTCCGATGTTTTCCTCTTAGCCATTCTTGGGTGGTTTTAGCTGTGTGTTTTGGGTCATTATCCTGTTGCAAGACCCATGACCTGTGACTGAGACCAAGCTTTCTGACACTGGGCAGCACATTTCTCTCTAGAATCCCTTGATAGTCTTGAGATTTCATTGTACCCTGCACAGATTCAAGACACCCTGTGCCAGATGCAGCAAAGCAGCCCCAGAACATAACAGAGCCTCCTCCATGTTTCACAGTAGGGACAGTGTTTTTTTCAAGATAAGCTTCATTTTTCCATCTGTGAACATAGAGCTGATGTGCCTTGCCAAAAATTTCGATTTTTGTATCAGGGTGGGTTCACACCTGCGCTTGGTGTCCGTCCATCGCCAATCCAGTGAAAATCTCGGCGAACTGGATTGGCGTCGGATACAGACCGGTCAGCGGCGCATTGGTTAAAAACCCATTCATTTGAATGGGTTTTTAAAGCAGTGCGCGGGTGTGCGCTTACACCCTCTGCGCTGCGAATCCTTTTTTTTTTCGTCGGACACGAAGTCCTGCGTGTCCGACTTTGTTTCCGACGAAAAAAAAAGGATTCGCAGCGCAGAGGGTGTAAGTGCACACCCGCGCACTGCTTTAAAAACCCATTCAAATGAATGGGTTTTTAACCAATGCGCCGCTGACCGGTCTGTATCCGACGCCAATCCAGTTCTCCGAGATTTTCACTGGATTGGCGACGGACGGACACCAAGCGCAGGTGTGAACCCACCCTCATCTGTCCATAGGACATTCCCCCAATACTTTGTGGCTTGTCAATATATAGTTTGGAAAAATTCCAGTCTATCAGATTCAAGTTATTTCTGTGACCATTGTGGCTTTTTCTTTCATTAAAACGAGGGGTACCAACAATTTTGTCCACGTGTGTTCATACTATTATTTATTTTAATGTGTTTTCTGGTCTGACCTGGGCCTTTTAGTTTATATCAATAAAAGTTATATTTTAGTTTTTTTTCTTTTTCGTTCTATTGGGTTTACATGTTACCATATAGCTGAATAAATTGTTTTTAATTTTGGCAGTGCTCCTGTTTGTCCTTTTTGTAGTTTTAGGCTAAGGCCCCACTTAGCGAGCCACAGCCAAAAAACACTGGGGAAAAGACTGCGGCGGAAACACATCATGTTTTTCATAGAAAGTCTGCAGTGTTTTCCTCTGAGGATTTTCTGTCCCTATTATACCTATACAGAAAATGCCAGCGTTTCCGTAGGTATAATTGACATGCTGCAGTTTACAAAAATGCAAGCTTTTTTTTAAATTGCAGCATATCCGCTGCAGATTTTTTTTGCAATGTGTGGATGGGATTAGCCAGAATCCCTTCCACTTTGCACTCAATGTAAAGCGTTTTTTGCCATGGCATTTTGGCCATAGCCAAAACACTGCGTCTTTGCAATGTGGGGCTCTGGCCTTATGGTGGAATACTCCATGGGAACTTGTGTACTCAAAACCAAGAAGGCAACAGTTCAAATGTGGAAGGATTAAAGAGGATCTGTCACCAAATACAAAATATTAAATGTCATACATCAATTGATACTCACTGTGCCCCCAATCAGTTTGGTGTTTTTCTTTTTAAAATCCAACACCCCCACCACCACCATTCAAAAGCTATGGTCCTGGAAAATTATAGTTCTGATTCTCCAAGTGGGTGGTAAATTTTTGTTTTTCTCTGAAAAAATAAAAGGTTCCCACCCACATAGAGAATCAGAGCTAGCTTAAATATAATCTTCCAGTTCCACATATTTTGAATGGGTGGACAAATTTTAAAAAGAAAAATATCAGATTGTTCAGGGGAACAGAAATAATCAAATGATGTATGTTATTTAGTTTCTACTTAATTCACTCTCAACATTGTTGTGTTGTTGCATAACCATAGCTCATGAGACATAGTCTACTCGTTCCCCACCTATATTCTACTCGTTCCCCACCATATTCTACTCGTTCCCCACCTGTTGTATCTTACAGTATCACATTAGGAGACAGCCTCTGTGCTATCTTTTCTTACAGAACACTGCCTCCTTGTGATTCACAATGCAAAATATGATGCCACGGTACCCCATTGAGATCTGACAATGTACATTGTAATGTTAGAATACCCCATTATGATATGATAATGCTCACTGCAATGTTACACTGACCCATTTGTGATGTCACCTTACCTAATTGTGATGTCACAATTTTTTATTGTAATGTCATAATGCCCCCTTATGATATTACAGTTCCCATTGTGATTTCACAATGCCCCATTGTGACATCACAATGCCCCATTGTGACATCACAATTCCCCATCATGATGTCACAATCCAACCTATGATGTAACAGTGCCCCATTGCAATGTCACAATGCACATTATGATACCACAATGCCCCCTTTGTGATTTAACAGAACCAATTGTGATGTCACAATGTCCAATTATGATGTCACACAGCAACACTGTACTGACACAATGTATGAATGTAATGTAACAATGCATCGTTATCATATCACAGAGCACACTGTGATGTCACAATGCCTCATTGATTTCAGACCTACAGGTTTCCTCTGTGGGTCCTCACAGCTTCCAAACTTTGAATTTCTGTGAGTAAAACCTGCAGAAATAGTTGATGTGCTGCAGGTTTACAACCCAAGTCACTTTCTTCTGCAAGTTTTAGTTACAGCATGTGGAAGGCATATGTATAAATCTCATCCATTATGCTGCTACTGTAGATCACCATGGGTTATCCACCAACAAATTAGCGATGCCTTACCTGCTAAGATCACACTGTGTGTAGATAGTTATAGATATCTTCTTTATTTCCTATGTAAACTTTTATTTTATAGTACAGCCAATAAATAATCTTACGCAATTTAATATGAATATTTTCTTTTATGAATCCTGTTCCAGACAATACTGGATTGGATTGCGGAGATTAATTTCTACAGCTGTTCAAAACATACATATTTTTCAGGCTGAAATGTCTATGCCTTTAAGAGAAGTCAAAAACAATCACATGCGCTAAGTTACTGAGCAGTTTATTTCTCAAATAACTTCGAGCTAAACTGGTAATAGCTGCAAGAAAGCTTATAATTGTAGCAAACCATGGGAGAGCACGAGCAATAGCTGTCTCTTCAGACTGCTCAACTATTCCAACCAGAGGGGTTTTCATAGTCGAAAAAGACGCTTGTTGTATGGCCCTCTGGCAAGAAATGAGTTAAATATAAAAGTAAAGTTTTTTTTTTTTTTTCTTTATTACTGAAAGGGTTAATTCCATAGCTGCTGTCTACATAATACATCAGAAGCAAAGAATTTGTGTTCATCAGCTGATGAAAAAGGAAGATGTTTGTCACATTTTGAAGCTTTAAGACTAAACTTATTTATTATAGAAGATTTGTCTTAACCCCACAGCCTTTATTAACTATAATAAGGTGCTAAATGAAATTATTGGCCGGTATGTTAGCATGTTAGTTTAATTGAATAGATAATTGAACTTAATTGTCGTCTTATGAGTTATGAACCCACACCCTGTGGCAGGTACGTGCTGTCATGTGTTCCAAAGAGTAAAAAAAGACTGAAACCAATTAATCAGAAAGTATGATAATAACATAATGCTCCAGGGATGATACGGCTATAGTGTTACGGTAAGAATGAAATGCCAGTGAATGGTTGGGAACTGATGTCTGAATTTAAACCCTTTACCTTGAACTCAGACACCACCCATGGCTGCATTTAGCACATCGTTTGTTTTAGTGTGGAATAGGTTACTTCTCTTTGAACCACGTCACTCCCGTTGTTTCCTTTCTTTTTATGATATTTCAAACTAATATAGATAGAAAAAACTATTGACTATGAGATTGACTGACATGGGAAGATGGTAACTCAGCAAAATACTGTGAAGTGTAAATGAGATGTTATAACACCAGATGTAGTATGAGGTCAAATCTCTATGATGTAAACCTAACCTATCTTCAAAGATATCTAATATGTGTCTAGGAAGTCTTCATTTATGACTGTAGATTTATAAAAAAAAGACATTTAAGATGATGCTATGGGCTCATGTACATGGATAATGTTGCAGTTCATATTACAGACTAAGACCTCATACATGTGACTGTATTTGGGATTTTTATATGATCTATAACATAACTGCATTTCAATGGAGCTACATATACTTCCCTATGACAAAATAAAATATTGCAGCCTTCTCTTTCACATGTGTAGCAACCCAGTGGTGTGGGCAGTGTTCGCAGCGTTCAGGGTAGTGAGACTTCCTTCTACTGGTCCACCTAGACTCCCATGGCCAGCACAGTGATGATGGGCCCTGCAGTGTTTATTACGGGTACAATTACTTCTTTTGTACACATCCTGGTAATGTCTTCTGGCTGATGGTGGTTTGGGTGCCCTTGTTGGTGTAGTGCAGGAATGATTAGGCAGGAGACAGGAGTAACTTGTAATAAGATTAAGGGTCTTTACTGAAGGCAGTGTTAGAGGCAAAGGTCTTCAGCTTGCAAACACTTAATAGAGGTACTTTCACTTGAAGACACTTGAGCTAGAGCAGGGAGTCAGAGATTTCCTCTTCAAGGTCAGCAGGACTTGTACCCTGTCTTTTTAGTTTCTTTCTGTTCTGTCAAAAGCATATTTTCTATCCACTCAACACTAATCCTATAAAACCCAAAGCATAGGTCCACAAATCATCGTAGAAGGTTTAAAACAATAGGCATGGCCAGAAGCTCAAAGAAGCCTACACAAAAGATACAAGGCCCTCTGACAATTCTGCTCAATGTCTAGTCGCACACATACAGTTGTGCTAAAAAGTTTACATACCCCGGCAGATTTTTTGTTTTTTTGTTCTTTTATAAGAGAATATGAATGATAACACAAAAACTTTTTCGCCACTCATCGTTAGTGGTTGGTTGAAGCCATTTATTGTCAAACTTCTGTGTTTTCTCTTTTTAAATCATAATGACAACCAAAAACATCAAAATGACCCTGTTCAAAAGTTCACATACTCTGGTGATTTTGGCCTGATAACATGCCCAGAAGTTGACACAAAGGGATTTGAATGGCTACTAAAGGTAACATCCTCACCTGTGACCTGTTTGCTTGCATTGAGTGTGTGTACATAAAAGCTGAGTGAGTTTCTGGGATCCAGGCAGACTGTTGCATCTTTCCTCCAGTCACTGACGTTTCTGGATTGTGAGTCATGGGGAAAGCAAAAGAATTGTCCACAGATCTACGGCAAAAGGTAGTTGAACTGTATAAAACAGGAAAGGGATACAAAAAGATATCCAAGGAATTGATAATGCCAGTCAGCAGTGTTCAAACTGATTAACAAATGGAAACTCAGGGGCTCTGTAAAAACTAAACCATGGTCACGTAGACCAACCAAAATTTTGGCCACAGCTGCCCGGAAAATTGTTCGGGATGCAAATAGAAACCCACACATAACATCAGCTGAAATACAGGACTCTCTGAAAACTATCGGTGTGGCTGTTTCAAGATGCATAATAAGGAGGCACTTGAAGAAAAATGGGCTGCATGGTCGAGTTGCCAGAAGAAAGCTATTACTGCGCAAATGCCAAAAAGAATCTCACCTTCAATACACCAAACAGCACAGAGACAAGCCTCAAAACTTCTGGAACAAGGTAATTTGGAGTGATGAGACAAAAATTGAACTTTTTGACCACAACCATGAACGTTACATTTGGAGAGGTGTCAGCAAGGCCTATGATGAAAGGAACACCATTCCTACTGTAAAGCACGGAGGTGGATCATTGATGATGTGGGGATGTGCGAGCTTCAAAGGCACAGGAAACTTGGTCAAAGTTGAAGGAAAGATGAATGCAGCACGTTATCAGCAAATACTGGAGGCAAATTTGCACTTATCAGCCAGGAAGCTGCGCGTGGGACGTACCTGGACGTTTCAACATGACAACGATCCAAAACACAAGGCCAAGTCGACCTGTCATTGGCTACAGCAGAAGAAAGTGAAGGTTCTGAAGTGGCCATCTCAGTCTCCTGACCTCAATATCATTGAGCCACTCTGGGGAGTTCTCCAGTACGCAGTACATGCAAGACAGCCCAGGAATTTGCAGGAACTGGAGACTTTTTGCCAAGAAGAATAGGCAGTTTTACCATCTCAGAAAATAAAGAGCCTCATCCACAACTACCACAAAAGACTTCAAGCTGTCATTGATGTTAGAGGGGCAATACACGGTATTAAGAACTGGGGTATGTGAACTTTTGAACAGGGTCATTTTGATGTTTTTGGTTGTCATTATGATTTAAAAAGAGAAAACTCTGAAGTTTGACAATAAATGGCTTCAACCAGGCAGTAACCATGAGTGGAGAAAAAGATTTTGTGTTATCATTCATATTCTCTGATAAAAGGCCAAAAAAAACAAAAAATCTGACGGGGTATGTAAACTTTTTAGCACAACTGTAAATGGCCTGACTGACCAAAAGCCTAAGAGTCTATATAGACCCAGACACCTCTTGCAACATTCTAGGAATAAACTAAAGTAGAGGAGAGATTCTGATTTTCAATTAAAGTTACAGCATATAAGCATGGCACAACCACATTAGATATGAAATACAATACAGTAAGCGGTACAAACCAGGCTTCCTGGCTGGAAAAATATCAAATGTAGTTCCTGCAAAGCAAAACACACAAATATCAAAACTTTAAACAATTTTCGAACTACAAGTGTCCTAGTGGGACATTACACATCCTGTATATCAGACCAGGTTCTCCTCTAAATACTTTGCTGCAGAAAACTCATTCTGTAAAACAAATATAACCCCAATTCCAAAAAAGTTGGGATTCTTTGTAAAATGCAAAGAAAACAAGAATGTTATGATATTTACAATAGAACACGGAATACATATCAGAAGTTGAAAAAAAATGACACATTTAGAAATTTATGGAAGCAACACATTTAAAAAAAAAAAGTTGGGACAAGGCCATGTCTACCATTGTGTAGCAACCCCATTCTGTAAACACCTTACTACTTCTGATATGTGTTCTATGTTCTATTATAACTTTTTTGGAATTGGGGTTGTACTTTGCTGAGTAAAAGTCTGTAAAACAGTACTATGCATGTTTGTTGGTCACATTGACAATTTCATACCAAACTCTAAGGTCTTTTGCACACAACCATGCTGTTATTTTTCACAGGCCTAATGTCTGTGAGAAATGGCTGTATGTGTCTGTGCAAGTGCACGGATGTCCCTTATTCATATGGCAGAGATTAATGTCAATGCAACAGCACAATCATTATACAACTCATGATTTTCAATGGGTCTATTCTTGAGATGGGTGAACCCCCCCAAGATTGCAGGTTCAGATAGCTCAGGTTCCTGATTCGTTTTGGGTCAAACAATTTCGGATAAACCCAGAAGTGAAATTATTATACTCTAGTGTTTCTTCAGACCCCTGAGTATAATAGGTAGAGGTCCAGAGGAGTTGAAAAAAAATAAAAAAAACATTTATATTTACCTTATCTCATGTCTTTTGGGCCACCTTGCCGTGTCTGGTTGTCTCCTAGAGATGTCATGTGCCCAGGGTCACTACTGAGACCTGTGATTGGGCCTCAGTGGTGACCTTGGATGCATGACATCTGAAGAGACTCCAGAGTATAATAATTTACGATAATGCATGCCATTTTAGTTTGTCCAAGACAAATCCATAATTGTTCAGTTTTATTAAAAAAAAACAAATCATTTGGGATATTCGGGTTCAACCTGGCTTGTAACAAAGCGGTCCGCCCACCTGTAGTCTATTCAGATGCCACTATCTATGCCTATTTTCAGAAACAAAGATAGTGCATGTCAGTTTTTTTTGACCATCAAAAAAAATGGATATGTGAATAGACACATTGGCCCAGATTTACTAATACTATCTAAAAGAAAGCTAGCAATCTCAGACTAGACAGTCTTAAATTGCACCAGATTTATCAAAGTATCTGATGTTGGTTGATAAATCTGGTGTATTATTAGACTGTCTAGTCTAAGTTTACACCTCCTATTAGTTGGCTTAAAAGTTCTTGTTGCATTTGTGGTGCATCTTTGCAAGAATTCTGGCACATTTTGATTCATAAATCACCTTGATTGAATTCAAAATGGACTTGTGATGGATATTGCTAAATCAGACATCACATGTCCATTTTTCACTTACATGTGAATAGCCCTAAGTCAATGTACCAGAACCAGTCTTATCAGTAAGCATCTGAATTATGTCCAGGAAACATCTTGGATTTTACATTTCATTAGCCATGTATGATTGTGTAGATTTTAGTGCTCAGCACTTTTGTTTTCAAAGAATCAATTTTTATTTTCTATATATTATTATTATTATTTTAATGAATTTCTGTTTTAACAATTTACAATGTAACTGATGTAAAGTTGTATGCTTTATTAAAAACAACAATAAACAGAGGGAAAAAAACACAAAGTAAAAAAAAAAAAAAATCTATTTTTTTTCTCATTTTAAAATCACAGTTGAGAAATATATACAGGCATGTGCCCCATGAGCTCATTCATGTCCCCCTTCCTCACTGTCATATGACTAGCTGTTAGACAATTGGCTAAAGTTGGAATTTCCCTCCTCTGTCCTGTCTAGAGCAAGACAAAATATTGTTAAACCCAGCCCCTTGGTTAGACCCCCCCCCCCCTTTTCACTTTTCACTCTTTGTAACTGGACCTGATGAGAAGAAAAATCACCCTTGTGTTCCCTGGAAGACTGTTTCAAGGGTATGCAAAAAATTCTACAGACTGACAAATATTGAGGGAGAAAGATCATGTTTTATGTTATCATTTATTTCTAGGTTTAGTGTTCCTAGAACTGTTGCTTATGCCTTATATACAGTGCACTGCAAATAATTGATTCCAAGTTGCTGCTACTATTATATTTTAAAAGAGACGCTATTAGGCTCCTTGCCCTGGACATTGGCTCCATCCAGCTAGATGGCTAGCAGAACAAATGGATTGAAATAAAGCTAATTATATTACGGTGATGTAGATAGAATTTGCTGTCGGTAGCCTGCTTTCATTTTATCTTGTACTACCACTGAACAATATTCTTTCATAACATGTAGCCGTGCGCTGACCTCTGCTGAGTACTGATAATCTTTGGGCCTCTTCCTTGACAGAGATATGGAAATCCACAGGATATAAAATAGATATCCACAAATTGCCTCCATGTGTCACCAATGAAGAAGAAAATATACTCTAGATTTTTCAACCCCTTTTAATATAGTTTATATACTTATACTTCCATACTGATATATATGTATATACTCTGGAAACCACATGCAAAATTCAATATTTTCTGATTACTGTAGTTTGAAATATTTTTTTTCCTATTGGTAGAGTCTCGGAAAGCATTGTAGTACTACAACGCTGTCCTAGACTCTATTTACATGTACTTTACTTTACTTTATTGTTTCTTTCTTCTCTCCTGTAGAAACATTTGATTATCATTTAGTATATATGTATGTTTGTGCACCCAGGATATGTGGCCATCATATGGTCCTTACTTTTCTTTTTTAGCTTTGTTGCCCTTCAGAGGAAGCAATGAAGTCATTTTCCAAAACACATCTATTTCAATCAGGGCTAGCTCCAGTTTTTGTTGGATCAGAGTATTAGGATAGGTTCACACTACCATTATTTAATGTCTCTGGCTCCCCTTTGTCCCCTTCCATCATGTTTTTAGATTTTCTGCATACAGAACTTTTTTTTCCTTTACAAAAGTAAACAAACATGATGGAAGACAGCGTCCATAATGTTGTTTGCATTAGAGTTAATAAGAACGGACACAGACAGAGGGTTCCACGGTTAGGCTAGATTCTCATTCTGTAGATATTGGTGAAGATTTTAGCAGTCTCGCTTATTAATACTAAAACCCCTTCCCGACATCCGCTTTACTATTACGGCAGATGCTGGGTCTTTAAATGTGGCAGCTGCTCTGAAGCATATCCACCAGGTCTCCATTGTATTGTACAGCGGAGACCCAGAGCTGATACCCGTGGTCATAGTTCACTGCATTCAGTGATGGCAACCCAAAATAAAAAATAAAAAAATGAAAGCCCCTGGGGCCAGGGGGACCTTTGCAAGGTTTTAGATTTTTTTAAGGGGTTAAAATCTAAAAAAAAAATATAATTTTGGTATCCACGGAATTATACTGACCCATAGAATGCAGGTGACAAGCCCGTAAGAAAGTCGCACAAGCGCAGTGTTTCTCCAATTCCACCCCATTCTGAATTTTTTGACAGCTTCCCTGTACATCGTATGGAATTTTAAATGGTACCACTATGAGGTGCAATTTGTTCTGCAAACATTAAGTGCTCATACGGCTCTGTGAATGGAAAAATAAGAAAGTTATGGGGCTTTTGAAGGTGGGGAGTCAAAAAGGAAAATTTAAAAAATCCCTATGGTGGGAAGGGGTTAGTCAGAACTGCTGAATTGAATAATTTGCCACCGCCTGACACAAAACTTCTCTTTTTCTTTTTTCACATTTCTCCTCATCGCCTACCAAGAGCCATCACTTTTTAATTTCCCATTGGCATATGAGGGCTTGTGTTTTGAGGGATGAGTGATATTTTATTGTACCCATTATTTGTTCCATGTGATGTATTGAGATACTGGCCTGGTAGCTTCATTAGGCATAGCTGCCACGAAAGCCAATTGTCATCCTACAATTGTATTTCCACAGTTGTATAATTTTCTGTTGTGGGAAAATTATTGGAAGGATTTCTAAGAGATGCTATCCTGGAGTATCTCAATGATAATAACCTTATAACACAGCATCAGCATGGATTTATGAGGGATAGATCTTGCCAGACTAATCTGATCATCTTCTATGAGGAGATTATTTCCAGGCTGAACCTGAGGGAGATTGTAAATGTCTAGTCTAGTCTAGTCTAAAATCTAGTCTTTTCAAAGGCATTTGATAGTGTACCACATACATGGTTTCTACATAAAGTGAGAATTTTAGGACTAGAATAACAATTTGGACAAGGTTAGGAAACAGATGGTGGTTATTAATGGCACATACTCAGATTGGGTCACAGTCACCAGTGGGGAGTCTCAGGGGTCAGTATTGCGCTCTCTTCTTTTTAATATTTTTATTAAAGGGGATGTCCAGGCAAACGAACTGGGAGGTGAGGGACGACAATGGAGCAACTGGGACAGGTGAGTGTGTTTTTTTTTTTTTTTTTCACTGCCCCCGTGTTTAAACTTTAAAAATTTTGCCTGGACAACCCCTTTAATTAACTGGTAGAGGGTTTATAGAGTATAATCTCAATATTTGCAGATGATACTAAGCTCTGTAAGAAGAAGAGGATAGTGCAATACTACAGAGGGATTTGCGAAAGTTGGATACTTGGGCAGGGAAATGGCACAAGA
This sequence comes from Leptodactylus fallax, assembly GCA_947044405.1. NCBI lineage: Eukaryota > Metazoa > Chordata > Amphibia > Anura > Leptodactylidae > Leptodactylus > Leptodactylus fallax. The sequence goes on along the minus strand of CAMRHE010000108.1, from coordinate 5,229,477 downwards.
ATTTTAAAGTAGATAAATGCAGTTATGCACCTGAGCCATAGAAACAAGCTTTACAATTGTGTATTAATTGTGGTGGACAGTAAACTTAATTTTAGCAACTAGTGTTAAGCAGTTGCTGCCAAGGCAAATATGACAAGGACATAATTTTGCCTCTATACAACTCACTGGTCAGACCACATACTGTGCACAATTTTGGGCACCTATATATACAAAAGACATAAGTAAACTAACGTTGATGCAGAAAAAGTAATAATAAAACTGTGTATTGCTGGTATGTACAAATGTAGTTGTTGCACAAGGGAAGGAGGGTCATTTATAGCTGCATGCCTCATTTTATATCACCTAGACCAGTGGTTCTGGAATCATATGCAATGTGAGATTTGCACAATTCTCGCCATAAACCCCCCTGAAATATCACTAAAGACAGTCATGAATGTGATTTTTATATGTACCATAAACGGCAGAGCAAACTCAATTGATAACAGAACCATTGTTCAAGGTGGTATAAAACCAGAGATGCAACTATTTCAAGTGACCCTCCCCTTTAGCAACAGCATTTCTACATACTGGCAATACAGTTTGGTAGGTATATTCCCTGACAATGCTTAGCTTGAACAGTTGATAGGGAAAGCTTTAAAGCCTGTTGTCCACTAAAAGGAAGTATAACAATAGTATATGTATGAACAAAAGTGTTGGTACACCTACACATAACATCTACAGGGACTTTTTCCCATTCTTTTCTAAACCCATAGCAATTAATATGGAATTGCCCCCCCCCCCCCCCCCGCATCTAAAAGTGTTCCATTCTTCTTGGAAGATTTTGTAGTATGTCTGTTAGATAAGAGGGCCCACAAATCTCTGTTCTAGTTCATCCCAAGGGCATTTAATGGGAATGAGGTCAGGGCTCTGTCTGGGCCAGTCAAGTTCTTCCATATTAAACTATCGCAACCATGTATTTATGAACCTTGCTTTTTACACTGGGGTACATGGCACTGCTGTCCAAAATGTCTTAATATGCTAAAGTATTAAAGTGAGTCTGCCTCCAGGAAACTCAATATTAAAGCAGTCACGGTGCATTCTAATGACATTATGTAGAGCACTATCATACCTTTAGATAGTCCAATAGAAGCAATATTTTGTTGAAAAAGCTATTTTTATAACTATACAAATGAAGATCAAGTGCAGTGGAGGCTTGTCAGTGCCTCTATAAACCCTCCAACCAGGAAATACCAGGCACACATGTGGGAATTCAAAAAGCAGCATCATAGCTGTAGGATAGGAAGCTGTCAATGAAGTGTACAGGGGGAGTTATTCAAAACTGGAGATCGAGACCCCGGAGGCTCTAGCAAACCCTCACTGCACTTGAGCTTCTTTTGCATATTTCTAAAGAAAATATACATTTTCACTGCTCCAGTAGAGATTTGTTTTATACCACTTTATCCAGTACTTGGCATTGTACTTGGTGATGAAAGGCTAGGATACAGCTGCTTGGCCATGGAAACCCATGCCATGAAGGTCCCAGTGCAGTTTTTGTGCTGATGTTAATGCCAGAGGTGGTTTGGAACTCTGCAACTATTTTTTTTTTTCAAATTTAAATTTTTTTATTGAAAGAATTTTTTTTTAAAGGGATAACAGAAGAGAAGAACAGTGAACATTGATAGTAAGACACCAACAAAATCCATACACATATTGTTGTAGTAAAGTAAAACAAAAGTCACATCTAGTGTCAACACGTAGGAATCATCATGAGTTTTGTAAGTCACACAATAATGAACATGAAATGCAAAGAAAACAGAAATAATAATAATAATAATAATACAGTCTGAAACTGCCGAGGTGTAGTCAGAGTTGGTGCCTGAAAGAAGAGGGAAAAATTAAGGGGAACAAAGGAAAGAGCAAAAGTTCAACATCCCATAGCTCAGTAAGTTATCTAGAAAAAAAAAAGGTTTGTAACGCACTCATCACTATATATCTAGGACCGCAGAACAATAGAGTGTCATGTAGGAGGAGAGGGGTTGAGTCCTCTACCAGGCAGACCCGCCCTATGATCTACATTATCAGACCAGAGGGCCCACTTTAAGTGAAAGCTAGAATACCTGTGACTTTTGCATGCCAGCATCTTCTCCAGAGTATAGGCCAGATTGACGTGTTGTATTAATTCTGACAACGTCAAACAGGGTGTGTTCTTCCACTGGCGTGCTATCATCGCTCTGGCCGCCAAAATAATCTGACCCAGGACCACTGCCATATCCCCCGGAAAGTTTCAGCATCCAAGAAGCAGAGCGCCAGACCCGGAGACAATGGGACATCAATGCCCGCCAGATCGGACATTAGCTGGAAAGTGGCAGTCCAGAAAGCAAGCACAGGGGGGCAATCCCACCACATGTGTAAAAGTGTACCTATTTCACCACAGCCCCTCCAACATAGATTTGAGCACAAGGGGTCTATATGTGCCAGCTGGGTAGGTGTCCTGTACCAACGGAGAGATATTTTACATGCCGTCTCCCAGTGGGCAGCACCCTTCGATACTCGCTTAACGAACTCAAAGGCTCCGTACCATTCCTGGAGTGAGATGTTTCTAGCAAGGTCAGTCTCCCAGCATATCAGGCAGAGAGGTTTAATCTGCTCCGAAGGGGTGGAGATGAGTTTATAGAAAGCCGAGGAGCCACCCCTGGTAGGAACCGACGGCTGCCACACACGGAGAGCCAGTCTAGGGAACACGGGGTCTGAGACATTATGGGGTTGAAGGAGATGTCTAACTTGTAAGTATTTATAAAAATCTCGTTGTAAGATTCGAAATTCCTCCATCAATGTAGTGAATGATTTTAGTTGGACCCCTTTAAACAACTGATCAACTCTCTGGAGGCCGGCGTCTGACCAACTTCTCAGGCTCAGACCAGGTAGGAAAGAAGCCAGGTAGCGTAATGGCAGGGCTGACAGAGGAGCCAATTCTGTCACAGGGGTGTGTAAGATCAGAAAACGCCATGCCCAAACGGAGGCCTTTATACTTAGTAGGGAAATTGGAGCGTGGGGAGGACAGAATGACTTAGGTCGCAAAAGACAAATCAACGGGAGATCAATCAAGGACTCCTCAACTTCCAGCCAGCGGCATCCCGCATCTTTCCCCCACCAGACCCTCAGCTGCTCCAAAACAGTTGCAGCGTAGTATTTCTTAACATCAGGGACGCCCGCTCCTCCTCCAGACCAGGGTCTAGTCATGACTCGCATGCGTATCCTTGCTCTCTTTCCCTCCCAGATGAAATCCGAAAGTAACTTTTGTAGTTTTGTCAAGTAGGAGTTGGGGGAGGGGGATAACCACAGTGCGGAACAAGTAAAGTATGATGGGGAGCACCATCATTTTCACAATGGCAATCCTACTTGTCCAGGATAACATAGGTTTAGAGAAGCTGGCCAAGAGGGAGGACACCCTGGTAAGCAACGGTGTATAGTTTAGAGAAAAGAGGTTGGAGCTCGGGGCCGTTAGGGAAATTCCCAAATAGGTAATGCTACCTTCACCCCACTGGAATGGGAATTGGGCCCTCATTTCTCTTTTTAGGGACGGAGAAATACCAATTGGGAGTATCTGGGACTTGGAAGGGTTTACCTTATAATAGGAAACCCTACCAAAAGACTCCAAAATATCTATAGTAGCTCACAAGGATGGCACAGGGTTGGTCAGGGAGAGGATCACGTCATCAGCATATAGGCCAATTTTGTGTCGATGTCGCCCAACAGAAATGCCTGTGATACTATCATTAAGTCTGATGGCTTCGGCCAGCGGCTCCATCACTAGTGCAAATATAATGGGGGAAAGAGGGCAGCCTTGGCGGGTTCCATTGCTAATTTGAAAGGGTTCAGACAAAAACCCTGAAGAGAGAACCCGGGCAGACGGGCAAGAATAGAGAGCCAAAATGGCCGTTTTAAAGAAACCCCCTATGCCAAACTTATCAAGCAGTCGATCCAGATAGCCCCAGTGGACCCTGTCAAAGGCCTTTTCTGCGTCGAGAGCTAATAGAAGAGATGGCCCTCCACTACGCTCCACACTCTGAATCAAATCAATAAACCTATGGGTGCCATCCGGGGCCTGTCTACCCATAACAAATCCCACCTGGTCTCGTCCGATCAGCTGGGGTAGGATATACACCAGGCGTTCCGCCAGCACTTTTGCATATAACTTAATATCCACATTCAATAGGGAAATAGGCCTGAAATTTGCTGGGTTAGTAGGGGGCTTGCCCGGTTTGGGAAGGGTAACCACAGTAGCAGCAAGCATCTCCTCTGGGAACCTCTGCTCCTCCGCAGCCCTCATAAACACTTTCAATAGGTGGGGCGACAAAATTTCCCTATATTTTTTATAATAAATACCTGAAAATCCATCAGGACCCGGGGACTTTAGTGGCTTTAGGGATGCAATAGCTTTATGGAGCTCTGGCAGAGATATAGGTGTAGCTAGTGCCTGACACTGTTCCTCAGAGAGGCGGGGAAGAGAAACAGACTCCAGAAAACTATCTATGTCTGTCAGTGAGGGTTGATGTACCCCAGTATCTTCTTTTAAATTATATAGAGATTTATAGTAAGCTCGGAACTGGTCAGCTATTAGACGAGGGTCCACAACTTTATCCCCCTTGGCATTTAAAAGATATGCGATACGTGATTTAGGTTGGGCTTGCTTGATTCTCCTTGCTAGGAAAGCACTAGCCCTATTGTTATGGATATAGGCCTGACACTGAAACCTCTTAAAGGCAAGGTCCTGCTGGTGGACCAGCAATCTTTGTAATTGTAGCTGGTGCTGTCTAATCTCGTTAGAGAGAGATGGAGTAGGGCATAATTTATTCGTCGCCGACAACCCAGCTATCTTTTGAAGCAAGGCATCGATATCTTTAGAGCGTTGCCTCTTAGCCCTGGAGCAAGCTTGGATAATCACTCCGCGCATGAATGCCTTATGGGCGTTCCACAAAGTATGGGGATCTGAGGCCGTAGGAGCGTTAATTTCAAAGAATTCTTTTAAGGCACTAAGGAGTTGGGCGCCATGGGAGGGGTGATCGAGGATGTATTCATTTAGTCTCCATTGAGATGGCAGGGCTGTGGCAAACTTCTCGCGGAGGACCAAGGACACCGGGGCATGATCTGACCACGTAATCAGACCAATATGAGATGAGACAGTTTGTAGTAAGCCCAATTTGTCCGCTAAGAAAAAGTCTATCCTAGAATATGAGGAGGAAGAGGAAGAAAAGAAGCTGTAGTCCCTCTCGCCACCATGACACCTGACACCGCCATACATCATACAACCCTTGATCCACCAAGGAAGGGGTAAGTACAGGAGATTTCCTCTGAGGGTTAGATGAATCGAGAGTGTTATCCATAAGGCAATTAAAATCTCCCCCCACAATCAAGATTCCCGTAGCAAATGATTGGATTTTGGGCAGGAGAGATTTCCAGTATGAAGATTGAGATTTATTAGGGAGATATACTGTGATCAAAGTATATTTCAAATTATTAATAGTACAATTAAGACCAAGATACCGGCCTTGGGAATCCGTTAGTATAGACTCCATGCTAAAAGCAACTGAGTCACGGACAGCTATGAGGACTCCCTTGCGTTTGGCCGTACAGGAGGCTTTAAAAATATGAGGGAAGGAGGGGTTCGTAAATAGAGGACTTTTGTCAGCATGAAAATGTGTCTCTTGGAGCATGAGCACATCACATTTCAAATGGCGTGCCTCCCTCCAAACAGAGCTCCTTTTATAAGGGCTATTAAGCCCTTTGACATTTATAGAAGAGATTCGAATGACCATGGTAATGGCCAATAAAAGGGTGCCAGACTATATAAATGGGGTTTAAGCCAGCATGGTAGACAATCCGGATCTGCACTGAGGACATAATTAAATGGTGCGCACAAATATGAGCTATGTATGATAGAGTAAACAGACTTAACAGAAAACAGTAAAGCATACAAGATCAAAAAAGACAAAATAAACACCTTAGTGCTAAAATGCACCGGATAAACCGTGGGGGGTGAGAAACACAATTCACTCATCAATCAACCACAATTATAAAAAAATGTATAGAAAAAATGATAAATAGTTCGCCAAGAAAAAACTAGACATTTAACATCCTGTAAAGGCACCTGATCTCCCTGGGTGAGGGAGAGAGAGAGTTTCGCAGTTCTTTCAGGGTTCTCCAACCGTATGCCAGTCCTTGGATACCCGCGGAGGACGAACAGGACGAGCAGGTCTGCCAGACTGGAACTCAGAATCAGCAGAGATCATACGCCACCTGCGGAGAAGAGGCATTCCATCTTCTACGGAAGGTATAGAGTGGGTAACTCCATTGCGATAAACCAGAAGCTTGGTAGGGAAGCCCCAGCGATATCGTATGCCGTTCTCTCGGAGTATCTTCGTAATAGGTGCTAGGTTGCGTCTCGCCTGCATGGTGGCAGCAGATAGATCCGGGTATAAAGAAATTGCTGAGAATGGTGCGGGGAGAGTGTCGCATTTACGGGCTTCAGCAAGGATAGAGTCTTTGATATGGTAGAAGTGGACCCTAACCAGGGTGTCTCTGGGAGCGTCCGCTGGAACTGAATTTGCCTTAGGTATGCGGTGGGCCCTATCCAGGGTAAGGTCAAGCTCTGAAAGATTTGGAAGAATTTTTTTTAAACATGCGTTTAATATAGGCCGGGAGGTCAATGGATGCAATGTCCTCCGGGATTCCTCGGACCTTAATGTTGTTACGTCTGGAGCGGTCCTCAGAGTCTGTTGCTTTGATCTTTAGCCAGCGCACTTCTGCCTCCAGTGTGTTGTGAGCGTCCACCAATTCATTATGAGCAGTGGAGAATTCCGCCATTTTCCGCTCGAGGTGGTCAGTTCTCTCTCCCAGCGCATCAATATTGTGTTGTAGTTTCCCAACCAGCGAGGTCACACTTTTGTTAATGCCCGATTGCAATAGGACCAGCATGCCCTTCAATGTGTCACAGGTGACTGGGTCTGAGGAGGCTGGAAAATCGGAGATGTCAGTGTGACTAATCAGAGAGGCGTCATCTGGTATAGGGGCCTGCGCCCGGCTATTTTTTTTTACGTGCAGGACCCTCCTTGGCTGGGGACGAAGCAGGAGAGGTACTTGAACCTCTTTGTGCCTTCTTGGGCTGGTGGGCGGCAGGGGGAGACAGCCACTTTTTGACCCATGTCTGCGCGGCTGTTGAAGTGGGGACGGCAGTTGTGTTTGAGAGTCCAATTCAGGTGAAGTGCGTCGGTCTGAAGCTTGGTTGATGAAAAACTCTGTGAGCTTCCTAGGTGCCCCGGAGGAAGAGGATTTTCTCCGGGACATTTCCACAGCTTCACTGGACATTTAGGTAAGCAGATAAAAAGGATCAATATAGAGGCTGGACACAGCTGCAGCAGGGTATGTAGACTAAAGATAAATCCGTGGCCCCCAAGAATCAGTAGAATCTTTTCAGAATATTTCAGAAGCCCAGAGTAGTATACAGGGAAGCGGTGAGCTGCTACAGGCGAACGTCTTGCTAGATTATTTGGTCATGATGAGGAGCCACAGACTCATGATCAGAACATTACAGCAAAGTCCAGTAGTGCCAACGCCCACTCCCCCTATGGAGTGGGGGGGGAGGGAGAAGCGAGGTGAGGAAACTCCTTGATGTTTATGTAGGGTCTCAGCACTCACCTCGCTAGCTCGTCAGAACAGAAGAGTATGTAGAATGTCCGTTCACAAGGAAAGCAGCTCTTTGTTGTTGTTGAAAATCACACAGGCAGGTGAAGGCCTCCACAAGGCCCGAGTGTGTTGCAAGAGAGTGTCCCTATAAGGGGGGAAGGTGAGGAGCCCCCTCTGATGGTGAAACAGGGGCCCACCTCTCCCCCCCGCCCTGCAGCAGGCGCCGACTGGAGGAGGAGTGACTGGGCGTCCGGATGGAGAAACTCCTCAGGGTAGTAGGCGGTGTAGGCCCAGGATGCTGTAGGCCCGAACTGCTGCAGGCCCAAGATGGCGGCGCCCACCCTCTGGGGGCCGGCAGCCTGCTACCCCGCGCTACAGGCGGCAGGTGTCCAGCACAACAGCCGCCGCAGAGCAGAGCAGCACAGCGACGTCTGGTTTTTCAGGTAGGCCGGAGAAGCCCTGTCCCACTCAGCCGAGTAGGCCGCAAGGCCGTATTCCCAGTGCCGGCGGGTCGAAAGTCCTAGGCGACGCGCCGCAGCGCCAGGGCCGCCGCGGCCAATGTTTCACCAACCGGAGAGCCGCCTTTGTCCAGAGCGGCACTCCCGGCGAAGAGGAGGGCGTCTCCGACCCCGGGAGCAGTGCCGGCCCCAAGATGGCGGGCACCCGGGCGCCGGTGTGTGTAGGCCTCAGGCCGGACCAGCCGGCAAGAGGTCAGCAGGGAAGGGAAATAGTACCCCAATTTAATATACTGGGACCTGGGGCACGGTCCCCGGGTACTATGGTGGCAGAGCGGGTGCAGATGCAGGGGATCAAGTGTGATGGAGACAACAGTCCCTGGAGAGCTGAATTTGGCACGTCTGCTCTCTATGCCGGCTAGCCACGCCCCCCGGAACTCTGCAACTATTGAGTCAGCAGAGAGTTGGCAATTTTAATGCATTCTGTACCCCAGCCCAGCAACCCCACTCTGTAACTTCCTAGTCTACCATTTCATGGAGTTACTGTAGTTCCTGAATGCTTCCACTTCAATAAGTGGTGCCCAATGGAGGTGTGAAAACATAACAAACAGTTATATTCAACTTCCATCACCTCTCCTAGGCAAACTTGTAGCATCTGGCGCTCTCTTGTGGTCCTCTTTTGGCCTCTTGTGGTATTATGGGTGGTGCCACCTACCTCAGGGCAACAGCTGAGGTCTGTGATTGAGCCTGTGGTTAAATGGGGAGTGTCACTGTCATGATGCATAAATTTAAGCGCCTTTATGTGGCCATGCTCTATGGGACCACTAAGGCCCAATCACACTCCTCTGCTATAGCCCCAGGATGCCACAAGATGCTGGGAGGACCCTGAGGGATAGCCAAACATCCACAAGCATGCCCAGAGGCAAGGATATCTGAGTATAACTGTTTGTTATTTTTTCATACCTCCCTTTGGCCTCCACTTATAATAATCTGTAGTCTGAACAGTCCCCATAGTATATTAATTGCAGAAATTGCATTTCCGGTTAATAACAGACGTGTTCAACCCGAAATGAATCTTTGGACTGAACCGCCCGAACCTGAATGAGTCTTTAGAGGTTCACCCATCTCTAGAACTGACCTGTTGCAATGGTGGTATGCTATTAAAATACCATGCTGGAACTTAGCAAGAATGACCCATTCTTTCACAAATGTTTGTAAAGTCAGATTGCATGGCTAGGTGCTGGATTGTATTCACCTATGGCAATGGAACTGACTATAACAACTGAACTCAATTATTAAATGACATGTTCCAATATTTTCCTCCATATAATGCATATGTATATCACCTTTAAAGCCAATCCTAATTATTTTTAGATCTTTCTACTTCATCAGTTTTAAAACTTATAAAATTTATAACCTAACAATTGTAATATTTAGTCATCCTTAATCTTGCAATTTCCAACATGACTTTTGTTTGCTGCTGTATTTAAGGTAATCCAATAAATGACAACTCGGCGAAGCCTTAAATAATTTCCTGTGTGTGCTTGGCTTTTCCTTTTCTTTCTCTTTAATTACGTGTGACCTCATATATGTTATTGAATAAATAGAGATTATTTCCTAAACATGGATGACATTTGCCTAGTCTCTGGAATTCATAGAATGATGCAAATTAAGTTCCTCAATTTTAAATGTTCCTTTTTCAATCAAATTTAAAATTAAATTTCCATTTACTACACAATGGGCCTCAAGTTCTTGCAATATAAAAGATGAAATATGATTGGCTGTTATATACAATTTTTTCTTAAAATGGTTCTTATGCATAAGACTCTGTATTTCCCTAAAGCCACTCAATGCATAGGTAGCACGTAACTGTGCCAAGTTGCTGAATAGCCTGCCATACACATTAGAGATTCATTGGCTGAAATGTCTGGCTATCTGACATGTAGATACCGAAAATGGTTGTTTTCAGCTGACCGACAGCAGACGTTAGTTTGCTTAAAACAGGTTCTAGATATTTTAAGATGAGTGTTTGCCAAAAGCGCCAGTGTTTGGCATGATTGGCCGCTTTTGGCCAATCATCAGGCAACTTTCGCAGACTCACTGCACTCACTATTTCTATTTTTTAACATCTAAATATGCCCCCCAACTGGACAGTTTAGTTGTTAATGTTGATGGTGGGATGGTTCGTAAGAACGATCCCATCATCAATTGGATGGCCGCATGACAGCCTTCTGAAATCTAAGGATAGATCATCAATCAAAGATCGGTATGGGTCTAACACCCGGTATTCCAGCCGATCAGCTGTTTGAACAGGATGCAGCATTCTAGTGAGTGTGCAACCTCTTCAGTATTCCCACAGATGATGAACTGTTGAACAGGATGCAGCATTCTGGTGAGCACTGCAGCCTTTTAGTACTTACCAAACACAGTACTGTACATTTATGCAGTGCCTGTGCTTGGTATAGCAACTCTGCCCATTCACTTGAATGAGACTGAGCTGCAATGAGGCTACAAGACCAGTGAATGTGATGTTACGTTACCTGAAAAGCAGAAGCAGGAGGAGCACCGTTGCCACTTCAACCAGCTGATTCATGAGGGTCACGGGTGTTGGAACCCCACAGATCTTTGTAAATGTAGGTAATTAATTTAGTAGTCCCAGAAAACCCCATTAGGCCAGGGCGCCACACTGCAAAAAGCACAGCATTTTGACCATGGCAGAAACACCGTGCCAAAAAAACCCACTACACTTTACAGTACCTGCAAAGTGGATGGGATTCTGGCTAATCCCATCCAAACATTGCAGAAAAAAAATCTTCAGCGGAAAAGCTGGCATTTTTTGTATGGGTATAAAAGGGGCAGAAAGTCCACAGAGGAAAACTCTCTGGACTTTCTATGAAAAATGCTATGGGAAAACCGCAATGCATATCCACCATGGTCTTTTCTGCAGCGTTTTTTTTTTTTTTTTTTTACTGCGGTTCACTACATGAGGCCTTAGCCTTAAAGTTAAACTGCAATTGTGATTTTCACACCAGATTTTGGCCACAGCCTAAAGAGAACAACATGCATGGAACTAATTCTGAAACATGTGGAGCTGTGGATTCCATAAGCATTTAGGAATATGGTGCCTCTGTTTACCACCATATTATTGAGGCAAGATATTTTGGAAAACTTCTTTTTGAGGCTAAATCAGCAGTGGTGCAACCATTCTGTTAAACAATACCAGATGATTCTCACTGCTCCAAGTAAATGGATGAAAGCAAGATCTTCAACAGTGTCATCTGGAACGCAGATATGGTCAAAGATGCAGCAAACATCTGTAGGGTGCAATGACAGTTTTTTGGCAACATAACTTAAATAAATTGAGTTCCACCAATGCTTTGTCCCAGAAGTGAAAAAAATATATTACATGAACAGTTGATATTTGAAGTCCTTTCAATAACAGACAATGCACTTGGTCATCCAGACAATGCACTTGCTCTGAAGATAAAAATGCTGAAAATATATTTTGACCCACAAATACAACCTCATTGTTTCATCCACTTGACCAAGGAATATTCAGTATGTCAAGTCCACATACACTTGTCTGTTTTTTTTATTGAATTCAGTCAGCAATTGATGCAGATCCTAATCTTGTCATAATGCAGTGCTAGAAATCATATAACATTGTTGTTGCATAATATTTGGCAAAACTGCAATGGATGGATTAAAATTATAGTAAAACGGTAAATGATTTTCACAGCTTCCCAGGGATCAAAAGGGATCAAGCAAGGGAAGGATTGATGGTGAAGGATTGGTCAATATGCTCAATATACAAGTGGAAGAACATATTGATAGACATCCGGAAGTATTAATAAATGAAGAACTGGAAGAACTTTTTAAGTCCTCCACAGAAGAAGATGATGGCAGAGAAACTAAAGAAGAACCGGCAATGTGGACATTAGAGAAATTTGTGAAAAGTGTTCAGAATTGCACAGACTTTTGAATGATAAAGTTATGGAATATGATTCTCAGTTGTAACATAGTATTATAGTAACCTATATGATGAATGAAGCATTACAACATGTACAGAATATTTTTTGAGTTAAAAAACAAGAAACAACAGCTTCCCATCGCAATGTTCTTTCAAAAGGTTTCCGCAAAAAATGTTCAACCACTAGGGATCCCCAATCATTCATACAATCTGCTCGATCATTTCAAGCAGTCATTTCTTGTAAAGTATCATCAGAGGTAGAGATGAGCAAACCGGTTTGGATTGAACCGGATTCCACACAAATTTTCTAAACGTTTTAGGCTTGAACCAAACCTGATGCTTTTTGGGGTTTGTCATCCATAGATCACTATTATCTCTTCAGACCCCATAGGGGTGGTGTGCCAAGCGAACTGAATGAACAAACCTAAGAAATAAAAGTTGAAACAAATCGAGTATAAGTCAAAACGTATTCACTTCACATTATCTCATTAAGTAGGCAATCTTTTATTTCATGTATTTAATGAGCAGCTTATAATACATATAGTACTGTAATATGTTGTGTTCGTAATATCATTGTGTCATATAGTGTCCATAACTATGTCTTTTTCATCTTCACAGCAAGCGGATAGAGATTGCTATGGTAGTAGCAGATATCATTTTCCACAGTGTCTGCTATCTGTGGGTAAGCTTAGAATGTATCCCGAACAGATACGGGGTTCTCGCTGCACTATGGGAAATCAGTCTGGCAGTATACTACAGGGATGCTGTAGAAAATGTAAATTTACTACTGCAGCCATGATTTATATTAGAATATCTAAGAAATTAATTTGCAGGAAAAATTAGTAGTTATTGAGAATTTGTAATAATTTCTACATTTCCATAGATAAGTGAAAGAAAGGATTCCATTTGAAAGACATTCTTTATGTTTCGTCTTCCCTGTCTATCTGCTTCCATGTCTCTTTAAATGCATCATTCCTTTGCTCTAATTATCTTTCTGTTTGGTCTCATTATTTTAATATCAGTGTAGGAAATGAGAACAGCCGTACTCAGAATGAGCTATTACATCTCTCCTTGGAAGTCAAATAAGGCGTGCCACCTATGCTCATTTTCCTCCTAGGTACGCCATGCCAAAAGCTTGTGCAGACAGCATGGCGTCGGAACTGCCACTACAAAGTGGATGTTAATTACCTAAAACAATAATAGCAATAAGAAAGAAAGGAGAAAAAAATGTGAATCTTCAACTGCAAAGTTATTTTGCCTAAGGGGAGTTGTAGTTAACTGGCTTGAAAATTAAAGATACTTTAAAAAATGAAATGAAGATAAGTTAGAAGCGAATAGGTGCTCTGGGAAATTTCTATTAGATTTTGCTGTTTCTAATAACCTCATTAAACAATAACAAGGGAAAAACAATAAAGTACTTGAGGCTCGCAGTTCCCAGTGTGGCAGATTTTCTCACCGTCGTGATATTAATCAGTTCCTGTTCATAAACAAGGAACCATCACAAAACCTTTTGTGAGAAAAAGTACCAAGCAGGTGTTACTGATTTGCATCTGTGGGTTTTGCCAAACTTGTATTGCTTATTATATGTTTATGTCTTACAAGGAGGACATATACTTAGAAATATGCGCATATTTTCCATATGACTTCAGACAACATTGGTGGGAAATATTTGTTAGTGAGGCAGACTGAAAACTGTGGACGCACTGGCAACAGTGCTCCTAGACCACATAAAAGGGTTGTCAGATTTCAAAACAATTTAGGATAGCAGGGAATGTCTAAACTATAGAAATAGCTTTATTTATCTGCAGCACCAGCACCCTTGCTGCACAAGTTTCCGTCAGCTCTGCTGACTTTGCTGCAGTCATGCATGTGACTACTGCAGCCAATCACTAATCAGCATTGCTTCATGTATGGCATATGATCTCTATAGCCAGTGATTGCCTGCTTTTGGTCACATGCTTTACATAATTTCCAGTGGAGGATTAAGGGCACCATAGCCCCTGGGCTGTTCATAAAGTGTAGGCCCCCCTTACCAATTCACACCAAAGGCAGAATAATGTCAAATAGAGGCCCTCCATGCAGTAAAATGCTCCATAGTGGGCCCCACACAGTATAATGTCCCATGGCAACCCCTTCACACAGTATAATGTTCTATAGTGGGCCTTTCACATAGTATATTGTCCCATAGTGGTCCTCCACCTAGCATAGCATTATGTACCACAGCAGCCTTCTACACAGTATAAAGCTCCATAGTGGCCCCTTCGCAAAGTGTAATGTCCCATAGTGGCCCTCCACATAGCATAATGTTCTACAGTAGCCTCTCTAGCATAATGCATCACAGTGACCCCTATGCTAATAAAATAAAACACATGTACTATGAATTTTTAGTTGAAACTGAAATGTTTGGGGTTCACCACCCACAAAATACTGTTGTCACTTTAGACCCCAGAGCATAATAAGCAGAGGCCCACGGAAGATAAACACAACAAACAGTCTTACTCACCTCCCCTGGGCTCTAGCACGAGTCCCTATACTCTTCGGGCCTCTTATGGCCTCCTGAATGGCGTCAGGGACCACTGACACCTGTGACTAGACCTTTGTATTCATGTGGGTCGTGACAAATTTTTAAATTACATTTTTCAAATATCCTCAGCATAGTTCATCAATATATTGCCAGATGCACAACACACATCACCCCATCAATACCAGAGATAGGGCCTAATGGGATGTGTGTCAGAGGTACACAATACACTGCAATACAATAGTATTGCAGTGTACTATACATGTGAGCAAGCGATCACCATGTTAAAGTTCCCCAATGGGACAAAATAAAATATATTTACCTATCTGCACGGTAAATGCTGTATTGAAATAAAGAACAATGCCAAACTCACTGTTCTCTTATTTATTCTGCCTCCTAAAATAGAATAAAAATCATTCAAAAAGTTGTATGGGACCAATGAAAACTAGATAGAATGGTGGCTCAGTGGTTAGCACTGCAGCCTTGCAGCGCTGGAGTCCTGGGTTCAAATCCTGTCAAAGACAACATCTGCAAGGAGTTTGTATGTTCTCCCCATGTTTGCATGGGTTTCCTCCGGGTACTCCAGTTTCCTCCCACACTCCAAAGACGTACTGATAGGGAATATATGGATTGTGAGCCCTATATGGGACAGTGACTGACAATATCTGTAAAGTGCTGCAGAATGTGATGGCACTATATAAGTAAGCATAATAAATAAATAAATAGAACGGATCCTTCAGAAAGCTCTGTTGATGGAAAAATAAAAAGCTATATCTCTCGGAATATGGTGACAAAGAAACAAATTATTTTAAAGTATATTTATTATTAATTGGATGTGTTATTGCACAATATTATGCAAGTATTTAAAAATGTAAAAAACTCTAAAAATTTGTATCACTCTTATTGTTTCAAGCCACAGAATACAGTTAACATGTCATTTATACAATACCATATGAACACCATAAAAAGCAACAGCAAAATTGTTGTATTTAATTCTCTCACCAAGAGATTATACATTTTTTCAGTATATTTTATGTACTCTATAATGGTGTCATTTAAAGCTATGACTGGTCTTGCAAAAAAAGTCATCCTACAAGAAATATAAAAATTGTTATGGGTTTTGGAACGTGGAGATAAATAAACAAAAAATAGCCATATCATGAAGGCCAGAACTGGCTGCATAGTGTATGTGGAACTTACAGGAACATACTGTAAGTGGGGGTTCAACAGATGAGATTCTCATATATAAGATGTTTATGCCATATCCTATGGATGTACCATAAATGTATGTGGGCGGAGTACTCTTTTAAGAGTGCTGAAAGCCTTACATGACATGAACAAAAGTTAACCATTTTCCTACTCAAGAGAAAAAAAAATCTTTAAAAGAAAATATCGTAACCACAGAGTTCCCTCCTTGTCAGTGCCGCATAGAAAAAGAAAAAAAAATCAGCCTACAAGAAACCTACAATAAAAACCATGCAAACAGCAGAAAAAAATCTCAGCTTCTTGGACCTCTGTGAGTATGACTTTGAAAAGTATAATTATTTGCAATGAAACCAGAAATTTCTGAATATGCTTGCAAACCAAATGAAACTAATTTTCCTACGCGTCTGTAAGTCTATAATGCATTTAAAATAAAAATTATTAAACATGTCCCAGACTTCATGTCTCGTTTACTTCATTTTTTTTATTGTGGACTCATTTTACTATAATAATTACAGTAGAAATAGTACTAAGATGTTTGCATACTTACATGTTGCGTACTAGAATAATGGTTCATCAGATAATACCAGACAAACATTTTACAAAAAGACTATTATTGCATTAAAAGAAATTAAAACAATATTTACAATGTAACCTTATGTATTTACTAGAAGTAGATACATATGTTCCTTAAATTGTGCTTCTTTGTATTAGATCTTTTCTTTAACAGGGTCACCTATAGAATAAGGAATCCAAGTCAATTTTATTACAAAAGTAAAAGTGGTTACTATATATAGTTACTATATATATGAAACAGTAAAATAACCATAGAGAGTAAAATAACCATAAGTTAATGTGTAAATGCATTGACTTAATAAATTATATTAAATTATATTTAGTATGTCCATGTTCAATCGCCGCAATTTATAGCAATTACCTTATACACACACACACACACACACACACACTTATATATATTTATAGTTTTCTGCCTGTATTTTTTTTTCTTCATTTCTATTGTCAAAGAAACTGCATAAAACCTTTAACTGCTAAAAAATTGGTTTCTGTATTAAGACATATTTTAATTTTAGATTTATTGAAGAAAATATTGTAAATAGAATAAGGAAGTTAATGAAATTATAAGATTTTAGATGTATTTTTCTATTTATCTTTCACATGTATTGTACTACAGGTCTATTTATACTAGATCAAGCATGAATGTGAAAAGCACCTGCTTGCAATTTGTTACAGGATGATGGAATAATTCAAGAGACTGTAGACAGTAAAATATCCAATATAAATAACTGTAGAAATATATTTCATAACATTATACCAATCAATCTTATTTATTGCTACTTATATATTAAAATAGAACACTGACTTGCCATTTATCCAATGAATGAATTATATAAGATTGAATTTACTGTATTTGAATTAACTATGTAGACTTTCTCAGAAAATGTTATTTTCTATAAATAAATCCATATAGTAAGTATAATAGAAAGCTATGAGTTTATGTGCATGGTATGGTATCATATTTTTATGGAATGTTTGAACTTAATATTCAGCAGTGATGAACCCATAGTTCCATGATAATTCTGAGATACTGAAACAAAAAATTCTATGAAATAACAAACTTTGAATTATAAATAAGTTATCTTCATAACATTTCAAGTACTTTTAAAATATTTTCACATATTCTTAACATTCATATAATTTGTGTAAAAGTGTAGAATTATTTTGGAAGAAATTGTCTGTGTTTAATATATATATATATATTATGTGTGTGTGTATGTGTGTATCTATTTATCTATCCAGAATATTAATCTATCCATCTATCCATGAATCTATCTATCTATCTATCTATCTATCTATCTATCTATCTATCTATCTCTCTATCTATCTATAAACCTTATTTAGGTTACAGTATCTACATTGATAGAACAATCTATGCAAATCTATATGTAACAGAATACCAAACACTGTTTTAAGATAGGATTCTCTTTGATGTATCTTATTTGAACTTGCCCTCCTCTCCTTGAAGAAGTTACTGATGCTACAACTTTATCTTAACATGCTATATAACACATTAAAAGAAGCAGAATATGTTAGTTTACGTTGAAGTAACATATTACACATTATACACAATGGAAGCACATACATTTTTATCTAGTTCTCTTCTGGATCATTCTATTCTAACAATATAAATAGTTTCAAAATATTAGGTATAACGTTACCAAATTTTTTAATAACCTTTAATTAATAAATTTAATAAAGTTACAAGTTACATTGCAAATTATCTTTCAGTAATATATCCAAGGTAAGATATCTCTTGAACAAATATGTATTCATTGTAAGGTAGAAATTAGAAATATTTGCATAGCAACTAGTATAAATCAATATACAGTATACAAAGAAATGAACACATCAAGGAGTGGTGTTCTAACCTAAAACCCAGCCTAATAGTAAGATGCAACTGCTCTTTCAAGTACATGTGTTTATATCAACAGGAAGTGACAAAAATAGGAAGAGGAAAGGCCACACCTGCCACCTTGTGGAAATCCACACATATGACAAAGCTTTGTGACATGTAGACACACTAAATATGGAAACAAAATTGTTTATGTTTGTGTTTACCAATTTAATTGTAATTCTTCATTTGGAAATTGTTTTAATGCTGCAGTTTATATAAAAATCTACTTTCTGCTGCTGAAATGTTTAGCATATAATATAAACCAGACACTACATTGGTTGTCCATTCTCTTTCAAATTCAAACTCATCCACAGATCTCTCCACAATGCTGTACGTGCTCTCCTCTTTTTCCTCATCTCTGCTTACTACTCTTTTCATTCTGTGCAGTCTTCCAACCATCTACAAATAACTTCCTCTATACTCCAAGCTTTCCACTCCTTTCACTAGGATTTTTCTTGTGCTGCACCTGTCATTTGGAATGCACAACAAGGACAATCAGATTAGTGTGGCTGCAAAAAGTGGTGGCAAAAGGCTCTTGTTCCAATGCTTAATCTCCAACTGGTCTCCAGCTCCTGGTACTCTCTAGACTCACAGCAAATGCCAGAAAATATCAGCTCTCGATGACACTCCTGTAGTCACAGATTGTCTGAGAAGGTATTTCCTGGAAATTCCTGTGTATGGAGCTGGGACCAGGAAGTAGAGATCAGCAGAGACCCGGTGAGTATTGAAACATGATGTGATGTATCACTTGTATTTTTTAAACTCATTCTGAGCCCTTTTCCACCAATTTTTCCAAATGTACAGCCCCTTTAATTCCTAACATCCAATTTTAAGTAAGTCCATAAAACAGTCCATAAAACAGATATTTCTTAGGCAATTCTTTAACATTTCATGATTTTCTCTTGTTTTATATTGTTCACCAGGACAATTTAGTACAAATGATGGCTAAATAGTAGTACAGATAAAACACTTACCTCTCTTTCTTCCTAAATTGTGAGTACTTGCAAGCAATGCCCCTCACTCACTCTTTTATTACTTGTTACTCTGTAATGTATTATGTTGTATATTATAATGTTCTGAGATATATGTTGATGCTATATTAATACCTCCCCCAAGTATATTTAACTGCTACCACAGCATTACAGAACACATTATAGTGATAAGCAACATACTTTTGTTATGTATGTTACTTTTGTAGTTTTGGAGACATGGTGGTGACAACTGAATAAGCTTGGGGGAAGTGGTGCACCTTTAGGTTGAAGCCCCATGTTGCGAAAATCCTGTGTTTTATAGTACCTGCAAAGTGAATGGGATTCTGGCTAATCCCCTCCACACATTGCAGAAAAAAATCTGCAGAAAAACATTGCAGGATGTCACTTATACCTGAGGAAATGCTTGTGTTTTATCTAAATGTATAATAAGGGTAGAATGTCCGAGGAGAAAAACTGTCAAAATGCAATGAAAAATGCATTTCCACTGGGTTTTTTTCCCACAGCGGTTTTTTTTTTTTTTTTGCTGTGTTTTGCTATGTGGGGCCTAAGCCTTAAGAGTGTCTCATTTTGGCCTTTTTGCCACATATTTCGGGATAATAAACATAACAATGTCACTTACCAGTGAGGTGCACATTGATATCACAGAATAGGGATAATAAACACACCATTATAATATATGCACACAGGATGTCACAATACAGAAATAATGAATCTAGTGATGTCACGGCAAACTGCTAATAAAATTAGTAATAAAACTGAAAGCCAAAGCACACAGTTATGTCACAGTACAGAGACAATAAACTGTGATGTCACAGGAAAGAGAATAAACATTGGTGTTCTCTTATACAGGAAAGTGATCATTGTGGCCCCTTAGGTCCTAAAGTCCAAATGCAGCTACAACCTCTACTTCTAATAGTCATGGCCCTGCTACTGTGCAGGTCAACCCAGTTTTGCTATTATGTTATAGTCCTTGCTTATGTACAGTGGTGTTTTCATGATAAAACTTAACATGTTCTTTCCTAAACTGTTTGCACAAACTTGTCTACACGTATTATTAAGATATGCCTCCATGGGAACTGAGGGTGCTGTTCTAAAACATGAAAACAGCTCCAGACAATTATTCTGTCTTCTTAAAATTTTACACTTGGTATTACATATTTAAGCAGCAGCATTCTTCTGGCATCTGCCAAACCATTTTGACCGTCTGACTGCCAGATGGTGAAGCAGGATTCACTTCAGAAACAGCCATTGCTCTGGAGTCTGGTGCTACTGTGCTTTACACTATTCCTGTGAATATTCTGTGCACAGTGATATAAAAACCATACCATGAAACTTACAACAAGGAGATATTTTAATGCTCTGTGTAAGTGCCATAGTATTGGGATTCCCATAATTTGAGTTTTGCTGTCTTTTTTGACGACTGATTCTACAGCGCTTCTTTACTACTTACTACTGACCAAACCAGTTCATCAATGTAGCCCATTATACCTGGCTATAAAGGATTTTATGCTTGACTATAGAGGTTGCATAGCTACATGCTTGACTTTATTTACTGTTATTAGCAGAGACTGAAATAAATATAATACATAATATAAATACAAATAGAATGATTTTCACATACTTTTTGCCATTATGATGTTAGGATATATGTTTCCTGAAAGTTATAATATAAACTAGAACATATAAAATTTTGTGATGCCTTTCATTCATCTTCAGTAAGCAGAAATACAGTAGGTGTACAATGGTTGGTAGTAGCCTCTGAAAACAATAAAAATGCTTATCCTTCAAAGAAACATATTCCATTACTTTGACCTTACTGGTGCCATGTTAGTTTCACTGGGATTTCTTTATTGCATGTACTGTCTTATGGAAAATTCAATTTTTCTACTTACTACTTTCATATTGCCACATGGACAAAAATATTATAAAAAAATCAAATAAGAATATTGTCTTGGGGTTCCTAAGAATGCATATTGCATAAAATATATAGAGGTAAGATCTTTCTGAGAAATACATTAGAATTCAGGTCCAGGGATCTGTCTGCCTGAAAGTATGGTGAGGAAAAAAAAAAAATTCCACTTTTTTTTTAATCAAAAATAAGTTTTGCCATTCCATGGTGATCTTACTCTTCCTCTAGATCAACCGGGGTTAAGGAGAGAGTTGAATTTAGGTCTTTTTTCAATTTGCAAACTGTGTAACTATGAAATAGTGGAAATTGAACATTTGCTCAGAACTTGAAAGATAATTTGGAAGAAGTGATGTAATGTCAATCTTACAAACCTTTAGACAGTATTTTCCTATATCAAATGCACTGCAAGGAGTCATGTATACAGAAATAGTCTATTCCTATATCCTGAAGGCTGTCAGTGCTAAGCAGAACTAGAGGCAAGAACTCCTACCCACAGTAGCCTAAAACAATTTAGTGACAGAGTAAATGATGAGATGTGACCCTCATGTTTACATTACTTTTTAGGGCTCTCCAGTGACCACTACATGTGTTAAGTATTTGAGGATAACTTTCTGTGTATGTTAAGTGGGATAATCATTGTGTCAGCAAAGCTGAGTATATCACCTATGCAATGGCAACTCCTTTGTTGATTCTACAAAGTATATTCCCCAAATTCTGAATTGTTTCAACCAAAATTCTTATTTTTATATTTGAAAAAGTACTATTTTCATAATTGTGTAATGTACAATGCCACAGAGAATTATGAGGCTGTATAAGGCAGTGCCTGGGTAAACTTGTGTATTTGCCTCCTGTTGTCCATGTACAGTATGTTCAGTAACACAAAATGTGGCCACGTAGTGAATTGCTAGCAGACTCAATGCTTTAAATGAACAGCGTATCATTATTTGAAAAATGACCTTGAAAAATGACAGAATGACAAGATGATAATTAACAGTTTCCAGCATACAACATCTGTAAAAGCTGAGGTTCAGAACTGAAATGATGCTGGAGTTTTCCTGTACCCAAGTCACACACCCTTGAATCAGGGAAGCAGGGCCTCAATTTAACATAATAGATAACATTAGTAAAAGTTCTACAACTCTTATCCTTATCAATTGGTAAATGAAGCAGCCTAAAATAACATTTCCAGATATCCAAGTATATTTGAGACGGTTTGGATTTTAAAGGGAACCTGTCGGGTGTTTTTTTTCAATCCTAAACTGGCCACAGTATGTGTAGAATCGAGTAATGATTTTCCTATGGTGTCCCTCACTAAGACTTCTGTTGCTGGAAAGTCAAGTTATATGCTTTTAGAACCTTAGATTGGCATAATCAAATCTACCGTAAAGGGGTTTTCCGGGCAAAAAATATATATACAGTATATATTTTTTTAAAAGTCTGTTAGTGCTATTAATGGGTTAATAAGTGCACCCAAATACCTTTAGCAATGTTTTGAGTGATTTCTGGGTTTCTCTGGGAGCTCCTAGCATCTTCTGCATTTGTTTACATGGTGTAGCTTCCTGCTGTCTTAGCTAATGCAATGCATCATGGTACTTGTAGTATGACTCACACTACCTCCCTCTCTCACACCCCCTCCCTGTCTCCCTAGCTATCCCTCAAACTACTAACCCTTCCCATCGTAACCAGATAACCAGAAAATGTCTGTGGGGCGGTCACATAAATATACATTTTTACTAAATTATATAATTTAGAAAGTAGGCAGGGGAGGGTGTTTAGATTAGTCTATAAATTCCATTTTATCCCGGACAACCCCTTTAACTAGTCACAAGGGGCAAGGAGCAGCTTCATCTAGTCATGCAGTCATTGCACTAAATCACATCCTATGATGCAACTGTTAGGTGGGGTATCAGGCTTACGTCAAACAATGAGGGACTTGTCAGTCATCCCTCACAGTGCATGATTTAGTATGATGACTGCATGACAAGATGAATCTGCTGTTTTCCCTTGTGACTTTAAGGACACTTGTAGATATTGACTGTTTTATGATAGACGGACTGTGTCAATGGCACTATGTTGAAAATAAATGACTCTTGTATGGTAGTTTATTAGATTAGGAAAAAATAGCTTTCTTGTGTGCTATTTTTATGATCTCCTGTATTTCTTTTATTATAAATGTATAATCAAAAAATATATAAACCAATGTACAAAGAACCAGCTTGTCCAGCCATGCACACCATTGTATTAGCCCCTCACACCAAAACACACATACCTAAATATCAAAACTCATATAACCTATTACAAAATAATCACTTCCCATTTTGCATAAAAGAGACCCGGAAAACCTGGGGCAACTGATGTAAACGCTCATCATGTTGCAAACCTTTTGTAGTAAAGGGACAATGAAGCAGAAAATGCTCCATGCTTTCCAGCACATTGTCACACTCCTCCCAGGGACAACTCCTTTCCCCAGAGCTTCTGCACTTAAGGTTTCCCCTGACTGTTTGCCATGGAAACAGCACCAAGCCAAGTCCCAAAACTTCAAGGGGATCCTGATGAAATTTAAAAGTCTCAAAAAATGCCCAGATCCCAACTCAGGAGATCTCACTGGAATGTGTGACCTAATGTCCCCAAAATCCACCGGCAAATTACCTTCAAAACTGAGGCAGCATAGGCTGGAAGATGCTTGTGCAGTGTGCGAAAATCCTTTAGTTGCCTCCTGTCTCCTATTCCTGGAAGAAAGGCAGAACCCATCCCCTACAGGAGAATAACCACAAAGGAACCCTGTCTTACAATATTGGTCTTAATAAAGGTATTCACTAGAAACACCACAGAGTTGACCATACACAACCCCTTTTGTCTACTTGTGTAGTAAGTAACCTCCCTCTTGACTAGGTCAAGTTTATCCCCCCATAACAGATATAATAACAAACTGTAAACCCAAGTCCAGAGATGTTCCGGAAAATAAACACTACTAAAAAAGATCGACAAAGAAAGCAGATAAGCTTTAATCTGGATCTCTCAGCTAGAAACTTTCACACTTATCCTGTTTGATCTTCGTCCCAGATACCTCTGAGTAGCAAGCAACCTCAGACATCTCCTACTCTGCCTCCCTATTGCAAGTGGAAGAGTGAAGAAATCAGGCGATACCTTTTGATTTCTTCACTCTTCCACTACTTTCAATGGCTAACACGGTACAACATTATACTACTATCCCTATTGCAAGGACACAAATACAATTACATCATAGGCATTCGCCACCACTTTCATTCACCCACCTACGGACCACAAATTGCAGTCCTAAGGAATATAATGAATATGTATAACAGTGGGCTCAAATGGCAACCTTGGGAAAACCAGACCCAATCTCAAAAGAGCAGCCAATCCAACCATTCACAAGCGAGAAACCCTGTGCCCCTGAGGTCTTGAGCTAATCAACAAACTCTCCCAGAGGGCCATATCTACGGATAGACCACAGGTACTCGTGGTTAAGCCGATCAAACACTTTTGCCTGATCCAAGGACAGCAAGTGCCCCTTTCAGTGACCCACCTGGGTCTGCTTCATGACTTCCTGGAGACACAGCGCAGCACTAGTTGTACTACGGCCTGGACCAGAGCAGTGCTGAGCCACCAAAAGTAACAGGGCTGCAAAAATCACCAGCCGATTAAACAGCATTTTTGCCAGAATCTTTCTGTCCACATTGAGTAGCCCATTGGGGCACCAGTTCTCAATATGGATCCATTTGACAGAATCATCAGAGCAGACCTTTTCATTGACCTTGGCAGAGTGCCTGAGGAAAGACGCTTATTAAATACCTCAGTCAAGAAGGAAGCCAAGATGTTCTTAAATGTCTTAAAAATGGTAACTTCTTGAGAGCAAGCCCCTGTATGCAATCAATTCAGTAAATAAATGGCACCATCTATGTATGATCTGGCACTTGTGTACCAATCCTTGTATTCATAAAATATCTGTATGAAACTATAGAAGTATACTCATGTATGAAAGTTATCCATTGCCTTATTTTGTAAAATTAGCTTAGCATGCAGCATAGGGCTGTCCCTCTATCCTCTTAGGGTACATGCATCAGAATCACATGCAGATTTTCCACACAGATTTAATTTAACAATCCATGAGCATTAAAGTCCATTCATTTCTCATGTACATGATGCAGATTTTGATGCATGCAGAAATTGATTTATGGAAGAGAAATTTTTATTTTTAAAGAGACTTGAGAGGTGTGTATCGCTATTCTAAAATAAATGCTTTTACTGAAATCTAAAAAAATATAACATATAAAACAGATCTCTCAATAATTCAAAGGGGTTGACTCATCCAGACAGCCTTTTTTATAGTGAAGCCAGCAAAGCGAACAGCTGTTGCATGGTAGTCTGGCTAGACAATTCTCTTGCAATCTACTATCATTGCCGAAGGAACTTTAGCTAGCCATACATTTTCCCTGCAACAGGAAATATATATGCCATATAGTCAGATGAATGGCTATCCAAGAAATAAATGAACAGGATAGGTCTGAAACAGTCTACTTAACTAGCAGGGGGTGGTCATGAGCAGGGGAACCCCTAAATGTCCAGATTCCATCAATTTTATGAGATAACCCCCTTTAGTTCACTATCCAATATGTATACATATACGGCTGAAAAAAGACATATGTCCAATATATTGTAATGGTCCACACTTGTAACATATTTATTTCCTAAGTGGCAGCAAAATAACTTCAATTGTTTCTTTCATAAAGGGCTTCATACAAGAGAAACTCCCTGCGTAGAGAAGAGCAGAAGATTAGAAGTTTAGAACTGGCATGTTATCATAGTGAAAACATCAACTTTCCTATGCTTGACTTCATGGATATTAAATATTTTTTTCCCTGATGGCAGGATTAGTTAAATAAACATGGCATTTACAAATGCAAAGCTTTTTCTAAACATGTTTTAAGGGGGGAAATTAGCAGGTTGAAAAACTCTTTTAATCAGGGCTATTCAGTCGAATCAAGTCATATGGCGCTGGTTAAATACCAGAAGTAACAGATTACCAGGGCATAGCCAACTTTCCTCTGCGGTTTGCAACATTGTTTATGCAAAACTGTTTTCTAATACTCTGCAGCCTTTCATTTCATATATTCTACATTTGGCTTCAGCACAAAAAATGCAATTTCCTCAATTTTGCAGTGAAATGTTGTGGATTTTGCTATTTGGTTGCCCAATTTTTAATACAATGAATCTACACAGAGGAGTATTTAAATGTAAGCTATACCATATTTGTAAATATTATTTACTCATTAATCTATAAATATTGGATTCGTTACATGGCACAATTTTTTATATCAGGGATAGGGGTCCTTTTCCGGGATATATTTTAGGCACATCTTTGGTAAAACAATGTTACAATAATATTTGAACATTAGATAATTTGTTTCAGCTCTGTAGTGTATTACTTTTTATGAGAGGGTTCAGTAACCAAGTTATACCACAGAGTATACACAGCCATGCTGAAAACAAGATGTGCCCTAAAATAGACATTCTGTTCTGTTGTAGGACAGTAAACTGTATGGTTCAGATATAGACACATTGGTTAAATAATCACATCCTTACCGCTAAATACTTATATTTATTAAACTCTCTTAAAACTACAGTTATAACTTTTCATAAATGAATAGTGTGTGTGAGTATAAGAAACTTTGCAATTTCTTTTATTAAGGAGATCTGTTTCCTTTTATACTTATTAGTCTTCTCTTTTCCTCCTTTTATTCGACCAATCTGTTGGTTTACATAGAGATTTCTCTCCATATCCAGCCATGCACACAGAATTCTATGGAGAGAGGAAATGGAGGAGGAAGCTGTTAATTGATTAATTGGCTCATTCTATGCAGTATAGTGTCCTATAGCAGTATCAAAAGAGCTATCATTCCCTCACAGTATGATAGCTTTTCCAGCAGCTTTCTCCTTCCCTTCCCCTCTTCATAGACTTGTACATAGAAAACAACTCCGCCTGAAAAGTGGAGAAGAAAAAAATATTTCTTTAATAAGATATATTACTAAGTTTCTTATATTCACACATGCATAGTTGTTTTATAATTAAGGATCACTGCCATTTTGGCACAAGCAGGAATGCTCAGAGGACCTGTGCTTTTCGAGCTTTTAGGACTCCCATTCAAATAAGAGAGACGTTCTCAAATCCACCAATTTTGGCAAGACTGACCAGCTATCATGTATATACAAGAGAGTCACCACACTCTTCCCCAACAGATGATCAGGAAAACCTCTGCATAGAGTATGTTCTCCCTGATTTTTTTGCATGGGTTTCCTTCCACACTCCATACTTATTGAAAATTTAGATTTGAATGATAATATCTGTAAAATTTTGCGGAATATGTTGACACTATGTAAGTAAAATAGGCATAAGGCAGGGTTCACACTACCGTTGATGTCCGTTCTGATAGTGTCCATTAAAAAAAACAAAAAAAACCGGACACCTATCATAACAGACATTAACGGACACTAACTGATGTTAATGTGTCCGTTTTTTTAACTGATCCAATTAATGGATTAGTTAAAAAAATGGACACATTAGCATCAGCATCAGTTAGTCTCCGTTTTTTTAACACTGTCCGTATTTTTTTTTTTCTGCTTTCTGAGCATGCGCAGAAAAAAACGGACATAACATAACGAACAATAACTAATGGCTATCAGTTACTGTCCGTTATAAGTCCGTTACCCATAGACTTCAATGTTAAAAAAATAATGGACACTTGCTGTCCGTCAAGAATCCGTTATTTCAAACATACAAAAAAGTCCTGCATGTAGGATTTTTTGTCTGCGAAAAAAAACGGACTTCTGACAGATTGGGTGTAAATGGACACTAAAATCTTGTAACGGACAATAGCAATGGACACTACTGACGGTCACCAATGGTAGTGTGAACGCCCCCAATGGAGCTGTTTTATCATGGAGGAAGTTTTTATGCTGCTATCATGGCTTATTTTTTACTACTGTGCTTCTTTTGCAACAAATTTATCAACATGTCTCACCCTTGTTCGTAAAATTATTGTAATACTATAGGTGGATGGTGGCACTAAGGATTTTTGTTGCATTTTTTAGAGTGGGAAACTTTTTAAAAAGTCACATATAGTAAATTAGGTATACACACCTAATGCACCATCTAAACCATGACCACATTTCAAATCACTTTTGAAATAAAGTACAAGAGGTGCAAATCATTATAAAGGAGCAAGCTATTATCTCTTTAAGGATGCAGGGTAGTTTGGATGTTGTTGCTTGGCAACTTTTTCATATTTTTCTTTCTCTCCTTCCAAAATTCATAACTTTTTTATTTTTCTGTTGAGAAGGGCTTATTCTTTGTGTGTTGCACTTTTATTTGGAACAATTTTGGGGTACATATAATGTCTTGATTAGCTTTTATTAATGTTTTTAGGGGGCCATGTGAAAAAAAAAAAACACAACTCTATCATTTTTTTGCGCATTGTGGTATAATTTTTTGCCAGGTGAGCCCAAATAATGGAAACCTACTTAAGATGGATGTTCCAAATTATTAAGCAGACCACAGTTTTCAAGCAATATGAGAAAGATAGTGTCAAATAGTGAAATGCCTTGGACAAGGTATGAAAATGTTAGATATTTTACACAAACTTAAGTGTGATCATCGTACTGTTAAAAGATTTGTGGCTGATTCAGAACACAGACAGGTTTGTGCAGATAAAGGTATAATACGAAAGGTTTCTGCCCAATTCATTACATTAAGACAACAGCTGCTAAAATACTATTGGAAAGCAGAAAACGGGTATTTGAAACTGCTGGCGCCTCTGGAGTCTTATGAACCTCAAGGTGTAGGATCCTCTAGAGGCTTGAAGTTGTGTATAAACCTACTATTCAGCCACCCCTAAACAGTTCTCACAGGCAGAAATGATTGCAGTTGGCCCAGACATTCATGAAGACTACTTTTGAAACAGTCTTATTTGCTGATGGGTACCATGCAACCCAGGATGGTCCATTTGGGCGAAGTAGTGGATGATTGGTGGATGGCCACCATGTCCCAAAAAGGCTGCGACATCAGAAGGAGGTGGCAGAGTCATGAGGGAGAACTGTAGGCCCCTTTATGGTCCCTGAAGGTGTGAAAATGACCTGCAAAGTATATAGAGTTTCTGATTGACCACTTTCATCCCTGGTACAAAAATAAGAACCATGCCTTCCATAGCAAAATCATCTTCTTGCATGACAATGTACCATCTCATACAGTAAAGAATACCTTTGGGTCACTGGCTACTATGGGCATAAAAGGAGAGAAACTCATGGTGTGGCCACCATCCTCCCCTGACCTCAACCCTATTGAGAACCTTTGGAGTATCCTCAAGCAAAAGTTCTATGAGGGTGGGAGTCAGTTCACATCACAATAGCAGCTCTGTGAGGATATTCTGACATTCTGCAAAGAAACTCAAGCAGAAACTATCCAAAAACTCACAAGTTCAATGGATGCAAGAATTATGAAGGTGATATCAAAGATGTGGTCCTATGTTATTGTGTAAATTAGCCATGTTTTTGATTGAAATAGCTTTTGATTTCAGTAAATGCGACCTCTTACTCTAGGTTCACATCTTTGCTTGGGTTTCCATTCTTCAGGTCTCCTTGGGGCCCCGACAAAACTGAAACTCAATCTGCATAGACTATAATGGGGTTCACCGGGTTTCCACCTGGTTTCCACCCAAAAAAACGCAGAGGAAAAAGTCCTGCTTGCAGGACTTTTCTCTCCGCATTTTTAAGGCGGAATGGTGAATGGAATCCCCGAGTGCTCACCGAGCGCAGATGTGAACCTAGCCTTAATGAAGCAAAATCAACAAATAGTGAAGAGAAAATGAGGTGGATGCTCTTCAAAGTGATCTATACCCATTCCTTATATAGTTAGACAGTCCAGCTGTCAATTGAAGGATCTTATAGCTATATGTCAATGATACTTGTTGCAGGACCTATTTCAACATGCTTTGACAACTGCATGTGTACATATTAATGCAATTGTATACAGATGTAGTAGCTGTTAAAGGAACAGCCTGCTCACCAGGTTAATAGCATATCATGTCAGTGCGCTCTATGGTATTTGTATACTGTGGCCATGTTATTACAAACCATATTTATAGCATGCTATGCAAGTATCATAGGAGCGCTAAGCTATCACCGTAGGGCTCAGTGGTCAGTTATTAGATATAGCTGCTATGTCTGTATAAAAATACAAATGCAGATGTATTATTAACTAAAATATTACTATTTATAAAAAGCCCATCTAGGGGATGGCTAGTGGGGCAATTGCCATAGGAAACATTAACAACCCTATCTGACTTTGTCAGGGTAATTAGATACAGAGTAGCCACACCTTATGGAGGATAGCCTAGCTATGGCTCTGGTTTCAACACTGTCTCAAGGAAGCAGATAGCAGGCATGTTAGGGCGAGGCAGATTTATGAAAACTGTCTTACACAAAAACTATCTTAGCTGTCCATAGCAACCAATCACAGCACAGCTTTAATTTCTTATAATGCTTTTGAAAAATAAAAGCTGCGCTGTGATTGGCTGCTATGGGCAACTAAGATAGTTTTTCTATAAAACAGTTTTCATAAATTTGCCCCTATACTGGCTGAATGAATGCAGCTCCATTATATCTGCGAGAAGGCAGACAGAGATAGAATTCTATATACAAATTAAGAAGAAGGGCTGAAGAAACAACTAAGCTTTAAAAGAAAGTATGTCACAAATTACAGTACATGTCTTACAGTATCTAAGGACACAGTAAAGTTTTTATTTTTCAATGAAGGTACAGCTGAGGCAAATGTTACCTTGACTCAGCAAATGGTAACTTTACATTTGTGCATTACGTGCCATTCCTCACCCGTTTAGAAGATTCATTTAATGGATGCAAAAACAGATGCAAATGGAAAAGAAAAACAGATGCATTTCTGTCTTTAAACATCAAGTTAATGTTTGCTGCATGAATAAGCTTTGATAGTATATTTATATACTTAGCGCATTTTTATATTTATATATTTTTATGAAAGAATATTTATTTCAAGAAGTACCTTTGCTGCTTTCATACTTCTTTGTAGGTTTGGTGGATTGTTTATGCGGTTTATGGGACATTATTAGTGAGGAATACTTGTTTGTGTTTTAACATATTGGCCCAGTTCAAATTTAATATCCCCTAAAATAGCACACACAATATAGTGCCCATTCAATCAGAGTATATATGTGTCTGTGTGTATTGTGCGCTACCATCACATTCAACTTTATTTGCAACCTACCATCTGAAACAGTAGGACAACACCCAAAATGAGGGACTGTTTGTTACACTAGCCACTTTTATTTCTAGTTATTTAATGAGAAAACAGGTGTAATGAACTTACGTAACCGTTTTACAACAGGCAGATATAAAGGTGAGAAATGTAGTTTGAATCAAAGATAAACTATAGATAGAACATAGAACCAAGGGCGTAACCCCAGCAGGTAACAGGCCCTATTTACTTACCGATCCCGCTCCTGCTCACGGCCGCCTGCGCTTCCCATTCTGTGGAAGCGGAGGTGGCTGTGAGCAGGAGCGGGGATCCGTAGGTAAGGCCGCGTGCCATAAACCCAACATACACAGCTATCATTATACTCTGGGGTCTTTTTAGACCCCAGAGTATAATGATTGGAGGCCATGGGGAGGTGAGGTAACATAAAAAACACTGTTACTTACCTCTCCTGTGCTCCGGCAGGCTTCGGGCCTCCTTGGTGACGTCCATGCCGATGTCATTATGCATCGTCGGCCGTGACGTCTGGTCCAACATTGAAGAAGCGGGAGTGCGCCGGAGCCAGGGACAGGTAAGTAACAGTTTTTTATGTTTGTATCCTCCCCTGGGTCTCCGATCATTATACTCTGGGGTCTGAAAAAACCCCAGAGTATAATAATTGTTCATGGGAGGTCCACAGTGGGGCATAATAACGTGTGCAGAGGCCACTATGGGGCATAATAACGTGTGCAGGGGCCACTATGGGGCATAATACTATATGCAGGGGCCGCTATGGGGCATAATATTGTGTGCAGGGGCCACTATGGGGCATAATACTGTGTGCAGGGGCCACTATGGGGCATAATACTGTCTGCAGGGGCCACTATGGGGCATAATAGTGTGTGCAGGAATGAGGGGAATGCCCAGCCATTCCTAGTTACGCCACTGACCAGCAGAATAGTGAGTGCAGCTCTGGAGTATAATACAGGATGTAACTTAGGATCAGTACAGGATAAGTAATGTAATGTATGTACACAGTGACTACACCAGAATGATAGATAGATAGATAGATAGATAGATAGATAGGCAATAGACAGGATAGATAGATAGATAGATAGATAGATAGATAGATAGACAATAGATAGAATAGATAGATAGATAGATAATAGGCAGAATAGATAGATAGATAGATAGATAGATAGATAGATAGATAGATAGACAATAGGCAGAATAGATAGATAGATAGACAGATAGATAGATAGACAATAGGCAGGATAGATAGATAGATAGATAGATAGATAGATAGATAGATAGACAGATAGATAGATAGATAAATAGGTAGGATAGATAGATAGATAGATAGATAGATAGATAGACAGATAGATAGATAAATAGATAGATAGGCAGAGATAGATAGATAGATATATAGATAAAGGCGGATAGATAGATAGATAGATAGATAGATAGATAGATTCAGATAGATAGATAGATAGGCAGATTCAGATAGTTAGATAGATAGATAGACAATAGGCTAGATAGATAGATAGATAGATAGATAGATAGATAGATAGATACTAATTACTAATTTACTGTGTTCAGCTCATTTACAGAGAAGATAAAATCAATTCTGTTCTATATAAGGTATCTCCTAAGTCAGTCTACAGAAGTCAGGTAGCATGTCTTTTGGGGAATCTAACAACAGAAACTATATACTGCTTGTTACAGTGAATTCAGGAGATGACACTGACAGAACGGATCCTATTTGGATGGTGAAAGTGTTAAGCTTTCTTCTGTATAAATGATAATAGTTATACAGATCATAGAACATGTCTACAGTTCCATTTCTTAGGAGAAGAATATAGTATATCAGTAAAGTGTTTCCACATTTCTAATGTGAAATGCCCGGCTTTGGTCAGACAGACAGAGATATGCTTGTAAGCGCGACCGCCTTTTCCCACATCTGCTGGTAATTATCACCTACAGAATGGATGTGAAAATGTTTGATCTCCGCAGAGTTATGTCATTTCTGTTTACAAAGATCAGGGCTAAATTCAGCTTCTGTAAAACCAGAGATACAAAGGATTAAACCCTTCCATTTTTCTCCAACATAACATTGTGGTAAAAGTTTCTTTCTCATTGGCTGCTTCAGTTTATCTCTAAAGCCAATCTACATTTTTTCACTGAAAAACCTCTTCTAGTTCTTTTGACGTTGTTTTCTCATATTACTATTTGATTAAGAAAATAACATTGCTAAGACAACAGTTTTTATCTGTGGTCTGAAAATCTGATGCCGGAGCCCAGCTCATACCCTGGACTTGTAGAAATAACAATTGCTTCACTACCTAGGATGGCCTATTCTTAAAATGTGATTCCATTTTTAATATTTCACAGTTAAAATTTCTTTAAAATCTCAGCAACTTTCCATGTACTTTTCGTGACTTCGCTCTGTTGTCAGACATGTGATCTAACAGCTTGGCGCATTTTATTTGATCTCCCACAATGCACTGCTCTGGAAAGCTTCAGACATAAGTATATAAAAAAAATCCTCATGCAACTCAAAATCAGCATAAGACTCTGTTCCCACGTTTTTCCAGGTGCCCTTTGATATACAGAAAAGTAGAGCATATTACACTGTATTATACTATAAGTAAAAGTTCATTTACTAAATGAGACTGGGTTCACATCTGCGCCGGAGTTTCCGTTGGAGAGAAAAGTCCTGCACAGCCGATTTCGGTAAAAAATGGTGGAAACCCAACGGACACCCGGGAGACCCCATTATAGTATATGGGGTCTGTAGGTCCCCCCCGCAGACCCGAACGACAGAGAGCCCAGCGCAAGTGTGAACCTAGTCTGACTTTGTCATCTCTTTCATGACTCCTTTTAAAAACAAGAGCCATGACAATAGTGTGAACAAAGCCTAAATGTTTACACAGTTATGCTAAATTCACGGACAGCACCCCTCCCTGCTATTTTGGGAAATGGAGTTGATCCGTTTTTTACATCTGTCCAATTCTTTTTAAAACCTGCAACTATTCTTTTCAATGTTTCTAGGTCCGTGAATTAAACATGACATCTAGATATTATCTGTTGTTTTTTTCACGGATCCATAGACTTTCATTGATATAAAATAGAAACAACATTGGGCCTCATTTACTAATAAAAAGGACCAAGAAATGTCACCCATTTTTGTAGAGAAGTTAGCAAGATAGCAGCATTGTATATGATATAGTGAATTTCTGTATGATTTTATCCTTTAGATAAAATTTATCAAAGCTTGTCATTAGAGCTCCCATAACAGTTGTTATTATCCAATTCCTCTAAACTTATGAAAGGCATCCTAAGATATTATACACCCCCAGGCCCTGTGTCCCTGCGTAAAGGTCCTTCTGCATCTATTATATTATTTCAGACTTTTTGTAGGTGTACAGTATGTAGTATATGCCCCTCTTATTATGTGCATTTCTGGTATGCAGTATATTCTTTTACTAATAGGTGTCAGTATCCACTGGAGCTTTGAATTATCTTCAAGGTTTAAACTCTCTGTATTTGAAGTTGATCTGTTCTATTTTTACCCACATAAACTCTATAATAACTGTATAATAAACTATACTTGTCTCTCTTTATGTACTGTATTTTGTATTTTTTATAGTGATTGCAGAGCAGGTGGAAATTAAAAAAAAGTAAAAAAAAAAAAAAGAGATTAACTATAACATACCTTTTTTTCGAACTGTATGATAACCATTATTGGAGCTTTGTGGTCATTTTTTTGTGTGACCCAGGAAGCGCTCTGACCACGATATGGCTATATTTTACCTTTTATTGAACTTTGTTGTTCATTTTGGTGGAAATGATCTTTATTAATCATAACTTGTGATGCAATTATATCTCATAACTTGCAGCAATAAATACTTAGACTTCTATATGCCCCATGTGACTTCTAAGTTTCTTCCTGGCAACTGATTTCCTCTGAAGATTAGCTATATGCTTTTTATTATGTTCCTGTTCTTACTATTAAAGACATGACCATGGCCGGCTCCCGCTGATCAGGAAACTGGATCCCTCTCCGCACTGTATGCACTTTAGTGAAGTCAGTCTGTATAATTAATCATCATCACCCTCAAGCTGACTGATGGAACTTCAAGGAAACTGACAGGGTATCACCTGCATGGTATCTCTTCACCCTCTAGGATCTATCTTTTTTGTCTGTTACTATAACTCACTGACATCTTACTGGAAAAATATGGGTGCAAAATGTTTAGTCATGGTTTAGATTTCATTTGCAAAATTCAATTAGTTCATATATGCATTTTACAGCAATTCTGTCTGAATATTACTGAGAGAAAATATTTTTTTTATATACTAAATAATATGGTCCATATGTATGTCTCCATCTACTGTCCATTCTAGATACTGCATTTTCTAGATAATAAAATAGCCCAACAGTGAGAAGTGACTATAGTATATGCGTATATTCCATGTTCAAATATATATATAAATATATAATAATAATATTATATATGTATATATATATATATATATATATATATATATATATATATATATATACAGTATATATAAATATTATTATATTATAAAAAAAAAAAGTCCTTTAATAGCCCACAATGGGGAAATTCAGTGTGTTACAGCAGCAAGATAAGCAGATACAATACACATGTACAGGAATGTTCCAAGGTGAGGGATTACATTAATAGCAGACAGACAGATAGACGTAGCGGGGGGGGGGGGATTTACAGGAGAGGTATTTCGTTCTCTTGTGTTCCTTTTTTGCTACCGCGGTGGGGAGGTCCTCCTCACCCTAGGGTGACATCGTCACTGACATACTGTCAGGCGTCGTCTGCATTGGGTGGGCTTCTTCTTCTGCATGGAGCTCACCACGGACAGTATCCTTCTGTCACCCACCACCTGCACTGGGTCCAGTGGGCTCCCCAGGACAGAGCTGGCCTTTCTAATCAGCTTGTCAAGTTTATTTCTGTCCCTGGTTGATATACTGCTCCCCCAGCAGGCCACTCCAAAGAAGATGGCTGATGCCACTACTGAGTTGAGAAAGTTCTAAGAAGTGCCCCCCGGATTCCAAGGCTCTCAGCTTCCTAAGCAGGTAGAGCCTGCTGTGGCCCTTCCTGTACAGGGCCTCCATATGATCTGCCCAGTCCAGCTTATTATTGGAGCAAACCCAGGTACTTATAGGTGTTCACAATCTCGTGCCCGTCCCCAGGATGTCCACTGGTTTAGGAGGGCTTCTGCCTTTGCGGAAGTCCACCACCATCTCCTTGGTCTTCCCCGCGTTAATCTTCAGGTGGTTCCGGTGGCACCAGTCCACAAAATGCTGGTTCAGTTCTCTGTACTCCCTGTCATCATCATCTGTGATGAGACCCACTATTGCAGAGTCATCAGAATACTTCTGTAGGTAGCAGCTGGATGAGTTGCACCTAAAATCTGCAGTGTACAGTGTGAGAGGAAGGGGCGAGAACCGTACCCTGAGGTGCCCCCGTATTACAGATCACGGTACCTGACACACAGTCTCGGGCTCTCACGTATTGAGGTCGATTTGTGAGGTAGTCTAGGATCCAGTTGGAGAGGTGGTGGTCCACTCCAGCAGGCCCAGCTTGTCCCTCAATAACCTGGGCTGTATGGTGTTAAAAGCACTGGAGAAGTCAAAGAACATTATTCTCACTGTGTTCCCTGGTTTCTCCAGGTGAGACAGAGCCCTGTGCAGAAGGTGGATGATGGCATCATCTACCCCAATGCCCGGCCGATAAGCAAACTGGAGTGGGTCCATAGCGGGGCTCACTAGAGGGCGGAGATGTGTGAGACCAATCTCTCCAAGATCTTCATCAGGTGGGATGTCAGTGCTACAGGTCTGTAGTCGTTGAGGTCCATGGGGTGGGGTTTCTTTGGAACTGGTACCACACAAGAAGATTTCCATAATTCAGGGACTATTTCCTGCCTCAGGCTCATATTATACATATATGTAATTATACCACACAGCTGGTCCCCACAAGTCTTAATTAGCCTTGCACTGATGTCATCTGGCCCTGCGGCTTTCCTCGCCTTGATCTTTTTCATCTCCTTCCTCACCTGGGCCCGTGTGAAGGTCAGACTGTGGCCAGATAAAGATGGATTTCTGGATTTACTGGTCTGTTGGGAAGTGGCCGCATGGGGAGAAGTCATTGTGGTGGGGGGAGCTGAAGGACATGCTGGGGTGGGAGGAGCTGGTATGTGATCAAATCTGTTGAAGAATAGGTTTAGTTCATTAAGCCAATTAACATCTGCCTCAATCTGGCAGACAGACTGTTTATGACCCGAAATTGACTTAAGCCCCTCCCAGACCCCCTTATGTCTTTTCTTTCCATTTGCTTTTCCATTTTTTCTTTATAACTGGCTTTTCCCTGCCTGATTTGATGCCTCAGCTCCTTTTGTACTTCCCTCAACCCCTCCTTATCTCTTGTCCTGATGCCATCTTTTTCTCCTTAAGTAGTGTTTTTATATCAGAGTTAATCCATGGTTTGTTATTGGAGAAGCACCTCACCACTTTTGTGGGTACTGTGTTGTCCACACAAAAATTAATGTAGTCCGTTATGCAGTGTGTGAGTCCTTCTATGTCTTCCCCATAAGAATCCTGCAGAACTTCCCATGCGGTTGTGTCAAAACAATCCCTCAGAGCCTCATCACTCTCCTCGACCATATCCTCACTGTGCGGGTGACAGCTGGTTCTCTACGTACAAGTGGCTTGTACACAGGTCGGAGATGTACTAGGTTGTGATCCGATCTCCCCAGGGGCGGTGGGCTGTGAGTTGTTGCCTCCCTCCGTTGGCAGAACAAGTCCAGTGTTTTGTTGTCTCTTGTGTGGCAGGTTACATACTGTGTGAAACTGGGCGTGTGGATGATGGAGAGGCTGGTTGAAATCCCCGACAGAGAAAGAGGGCCTGGGGGTGCTGAGACTGTCTGGCTCGCGTGGCTTGTGGCCTCGCGGCGTGTCGCTTCGCGGGGGGCTTGCGCTATCCTCTGTGATAGTTCCCTTGGTGGTGGGTCTCATGCTCCGCTTAGTTCTGTCCTTCAGCGTTTGATCCTTATCCTGTGCCTGGATTACCCATCTTTATTCCCTTCCCCCCCTCCTTTCCTCTCCGCTCCCCTTGTCCTGTCTGCCCGGGAGTTTAACCACCGGAGACCAGGGGTCGGAGTCTTCGTGCCGTCTCTGTGTGCTCTGCTCCCCCGAACTCCTGTGCTGCCTGGTGAGCGCTTTTCCCCTTTTTCGAGATCCCTTCCCTTGTGGGGGCGCTGGTCGGTCCCCTTTTCCTCTGGAGTCCGCTCTCCCCCTCCCCCTTTTCTTTCCCCCCGGGGTGTGTCCTGGTGCCCCGCTGCCTCTGCTCTTTCCCCTGTTGCGGATTGTCTGCCCTCCCATTTTCGCGACGACGATCGTCCGGGTCCGTCTTTTCTGTGCGTCCTTGTGGAGGTCCTCTGGTGTGGTCTCGCTGCTGTGCGCCCCCCCGCCCTCTTGGTAATGAATATAATTTTATATATATATATATACAGTCATATGAAGTTTGGGCCCCCTATTTCTTATCATTTTTGTTCTTATTTGGGTGTTTGCACGCCTTTCATTTGATATATCTAATAACTGATGGACACGTAATATTTCGGATTGAAATGAGGTTTATTGTCTAACAGATGTGCATATGCTTCCTTTGACCGGTGCGTGGGCACCTCAACGAAAGTGACATTAACATTTGTGTCCTCCTTTTGCTCGCCTCTAGTAGCTTCCTGTGCTTTTATCGTTCCTGGATCCTGGATGAAGGTATTTTTGACCATTCCTCTTTCAAAACATTCCAGTTCAGTTAGTTTGATGGTCGCCGCTGGACAGCCCGCTTCAATTATCCCCAGATGTTCAATGATATTCGGTCTGGGGACTGGGATGGCCTTCCGCTTGTATTGTTCCTCTGCATGAATGCCTGGTAGATTTGGATCATTGTCTTGCTGAAATATCCCCCCGGCGTACTTCTTCGTCCTGATTCTTGTACATTATTCTCGATCTGCTGATACTGAGTTGAATCCTGCGCCCTCACTTTAACAGATTCCCGGTGCCGGCTTGCCCCGCCCCAAAGCATGATGGAACCTCCACCAAATTTTACGTGGGTGCGTGTTTTTCTTGGATGCTGTGTTTTTTGCGCCATGCTCGCCTTTTGTTGCCAACAACTCAATCTTGTTTCATCAGTCCCGACCTTCTTCCAAATGGCTGGCTTGTCCAATGTGCTTTTGCTACCTCGGCACTCTGTTTGTGGCGTGCTTTCGCGCTTCTTTCGCTCCTCTCCCTCGCTTCTCCTTGTGCGTGTGCTGTTTGTTGCCGTGCCGTGACCCATCTGCGCGATGATGCTGCGCTCTTGGGGTGGTCTGTGGTTGTCCTTGACTGTTCTCCCTTCTTCTTCTCTGCCTTTCTGATATTTTTCTTGGCCTGCCACTTCTGGGCTTACAGAACTGTCCTTGTGGTCTTCCATTTCCTTACTATGTTCCTCACGTGGAAACTGACAGGTTAAATCTCTGGACAACTTTTGTATCCTTCCCCTGACAACTATGTTGAACAGTCTTTGTTTTCAGATCTTGGAGAGTTGTTTTGAGGAGCCCTGATGCCCTCTTCAGAGGAGATTCAAATGGAGAACAACTTGCAATTGGCCACCTTTCCTTTTCTCTGATTGGATACACCTGGCTATGAAGTTCAAAGCTCAGTGAGGTTCCCTTTTGTGCTTCGTAGTCGTAAAAGTGTTAGGCGTATTCAAATCATAGTGATAAGGGTACCCAAATTTTTGCCCGGTCAATTTTGGTTTAATGCATATTGCCTTTTCTGTTAGTACAATACCTCATTTCAATCCTGTAATATTACTGTGTCCATCGTTATTAGATATATCAAATTGAATGGCTGTTGCAAACCCCAAATATTTAGAACTAAAAATGATTAAGATTAATAGGGGTGCCCAAACTTTTTCATATGACTGTATATATATATATATTATTATTTTTTTTTTTTTACTGCCAAGCATGTGAAGATCAATCTGATGCGATGCTCTGTGTAGGTAGCTTAAGACGTCATTGTGTCCAAATAGTTGCTCAGGCTTTAAGGTATCACACTTGGTGCCATACAAGAAAGAGAAATAAATACTTAATGATTTATCTCCACTTTAATCTCAGCTCACTTGCTTTAATTCATTTTGAATTCTTTCATTATTAGCTCCTGTGTCATGTAGTCCCAAGTCTGACTACAAATCCATAACCTGCTTTCCAGTGTAGACAGGATGTAGACAAGATTATATCATCACCTATCAATTCTTTCCAACAGCTATCAAGTCTCCCTCTTTCTCACCCTCCTTCCTCACCTTCCTTGTTGCCTTGTTTGTCCTTCCTGGGCTGTTAAAAGGTTGTGCAACTCATATTTTAATAGAGCTGCTACTGGGTCCATAAACATAACACACCAGTACCAGTGGATGGTTATATTGATGGCCCTACTAGCAGCCATCAATACAACAAATAATAAAAACAAGAGTTAGATATTTCTCTTTCACCACCTCCAACAAGTCCAGATCAATGAAACAATTAATGATGTTAGTTTTGGTTCCTGATGTGCTATTTAGGTTCTGTACTGTCAGGAGAGGGGACAGTGTCAGGCAGGAGCAGACAAGGGGTGTGATTCTGAGCTCTGACAGTGGCTGCCTCTGATTGGAGCTCTGAATCTCGCC
The DNA here is from genome assembly GCA_947044405.1 of Leptodactylus fallax. Classification (NCBI taxonomy): domain Eukaryota; kingdom Metazoa; phylum Chordata; class Amphibia; order Anura; family Leptodactylidae; genus Leptodactylus; species Leptodactylus fallax. The sequence goes on along the minus strand of CAMRHE010000108.1, from coordinate 5,188,270 downwards.
CGCCCTTTTGACATTACAGAGCTTAAATAGCAAGCTAGGCATCAGAAATACCTATGCTTGTTTCTTGGGAATGGTGGGGGGCCTAACGAAAAAATTTCAACTGTGCTGGAATCAGTGGAGCGGTGCCTATTTACAGATGCTAAAAACTTGAATTGGTGGGTGTGGTGAAAGGTCCTCTTTAAAGATAGCAGAAATGCAGTGATTTAGTGGTTAGATCAATACTATATGCTTAGTTATATAACTCCCCTGACTTACACTAATTGTTTACACTGTATCAGTGTAATTTTTGCAGAATTTCCATTGCATCCTATGAGATGCTGCTTCTCGCTGTTTCCCCCATCCTCCTGCTTGTAAGAGTTGACAGGGAGAAACCTATCACAAACAGGAAGCAGGGAAGAAGACAGGCAGAAGCTACATCACATAGGAATATACAGAAGGAGCCAAGTGTGAGTTAGGGGTCAAAATTTCTAGGTCAGTGATCTATCACCAGAGACATAATAGCAAATGTAGGCTACATTAGGGGAACAATATGAGAGGGGAAGAAGGAATCAAGATGGCAGACAATCCATAACCCCTATATCAAATAGAATAGGTATACATAAGGTATATATAAAAGGCTGTATTTTTGCAGGATTGCTTCTTAAACTCCAACAGTCAACATCCTACTGACTACATTAGCTATGCAAATTCACAGTATGGCTGAGGTTGTGAGATTCTCCTAGACAGTCAGGGAGCTGTGGGGGTTGGCTATTTGGGTTATATCTATCTTTTTAAAAGCAGAAATTTTCTGCCATCATAAGAAAATTTTATTTGATCCATGCTATGTATAATGAATCATGCTGTTACCTGCTTTTAACTCCTTCCAGAAATAGCAATTTTTGTTTTTGTTCTGTTTTGTTTACTCCCTACCTTCTAAAAGCTTTAAATTTTTTCATTTTTTTCTACTCATAGGGGCATATGGAGGCTTTTTTCTTGTGGAACAAATTGTACTTTATAATGGCATCATTTAATATTCTGCACAATGTACTGGGAAACTGGAAAAAGTTCAAAATGGTGTGGAATGTGAAAAAATAAAGCAATTGCCCTATTGAAAAGCCATTGAAAAATGTTTTTACAATTACGTTTCATAGTTTTTTTGTTGTCTTCTGTGATAAGGTATCACACTGCAGCAGTTTAACCAATTGCAGAAGTTGGCAACTGAAGGTTAAATGGCTGTGATCAGAGATGTCTGTTGCTGAAAAGACTTTGTGTTTAAACAACATCTGCCCTACATGTCATAAGGGGTTAATGTAAAGTGCAAATGGTTAATTCTGTGTACCAACAAAATATGCCAGTTTTAACACCTAGAACCAAAAAAATCTGTCATATTAAATTCACATGGACATACAGATGTGCCCTCCCTTATCTTTACTCATAGCTTGAGATGTTCAGATATAGGTGTCAAGGGATGAGCAGCTTTTTGTGATGTGATATCCTATCTATACTATGTGTGTCTCTGTATGGCCAGTTAGTGGCTGGGTCCTGCATTTTATCATGTCAAAGGTTGTGACAGTATGTTGCCCTTAACTAAAATAAAGCTAAATTAAGTGTAGGCACACCTGTAATAGGATTAACATGAGCTCCATATACAGATATAGTAGAGTTAGCCAGAACTTCTGCAATTGGTGAAACTGCTGCAGCCTGATATGGTATCATAGAAGATAACAAAAATCAGTGAAAAGTCATTGGGAAAATATTTTTCAATGCCTTTTCATTCTTTTTGTTGTCTTCTGTGATAAGATATCATACTGCAGCAGCTTCACCAATTGAAGAAGTTCAGGTTAACTCTACTACATCTGTATTTTGTGGCAAAAATACAAAAAGAGTGAGGCACTGGGTGGTCTTGAGTGCATTTGGCCAAGCATGCATATTTTCCAAGTCCAAACAGGGAGATGCAAATTTATTGCTGTGAGAATCCTCTGCCAGCAGCTCATCTCCTCAAGGAGATTATCCAATGGCCCAGGGCTTAACTAACCTGACATCTGCTGTCAGGAGAAAGTTGGGAGGCCCCCATATATGGTAGATAGTGAGACACTGTCAAGCATATGCAATATGACATTCAGTTAAAGGGAGTCTGTCACCAGAACTTAACATATCATCTAGTCATGCAGACAGACCAGTTAGGGTCACCTGAATGAAGTGCTTTCCCTTGTGAATCAGGGTGCTTCTGTTGCAAAGATATCGCCATTTTTGTCAACATACAAATTAGCTCTTTGGAGCAATGGCAATGCCTTCATGGCTCCTAAGAGCCAATTTGAATATTGACAAAACAGCAACAGAGGTACTGATTCACAAGGGGAAAACAACATTTTCCTATCCTACTAACCTTGGGGCTGAGTTCATATGCTGGGTTCTGTTGCCATAAAGAGAGTTGGTCAAACCTCTGGAGATTCTTTTTGTGTTCAGGTTCGGCAGCTTGATCCCCTGATTAGTTTTGGGTCGAACAAATTTGGTATGAACCACACCCTTAAATTGGCTTGAAACATAGCGTATAACACTGTCAGTGCTCCTAGGAACCTATGTGTCCAATTTCTAGCTCTAAGGCAAACACAGCTGAAGTTTTGTCAAAGTGGAAGTGACATTATTATACTCTGAGGTCTCTGGAGGCCTAGGGCACATGTGTAAAAAAAAAAAAAAATATATATATATTCATGCTCACCTTCTATTACCTCTTTGGGCCTCCTTGTGTTGTCCAGCGCTTTCCTGGTGACAGACCCCAGAGTATAATGCAGCAGCCATTTTAATTCATCCAACACAAATCTCCATTTGTTTGGTTTCATAAAAAACTGAATAATTTGGAATATTTGGGTTGAACCTTACATAATCTAAAATAAACAGACTAGAACTTTATATATAATACTTTTACTAGACCGTTATATAACTGCGAATTATTAAATGTATAATAAAACTCTTTAAAGAGAATTTATTACCACCCTAATAGTGCTAAATTATTGGTACACTATAACCCCATGAATATAACCCCCCAGGCTCTCAAATATGGTGCTGACAGTTGGAGCGCATAGTATGAAATATTAAGACAAGAGGTCTCCCCTCTCAATTTCACAGGCTGTTTTATAAGTTTTCCGCAACATTTTTAAGGTGGTATTCATTTGCATTATCTTAGGATCAAATGGACATTTCAGTTGATCCCTATGCAGGGAAACGGATACAAAATTTAATTTATCACTTTGAGCTGCGCTACTTTTCACTCTCCTGTCATTCTTTTGCTTCACCTGCTGGGAAGATTTCTATTTTGGCTTATTTCCACTTATACTGACTTTGTTCCTTCTTCACTTTTCTTGGCACCTCTGCATGGATGCCAGATCTGTGTGTGAGAATATTTCCTGCTGGCTTCCTGAAATTTATCCTATTTCCAAATTACAACTGATGTACTGTACAATTTCTACCGCTATATACAGGGATAGGAAAACATAAGCAAACACAGTAGAATAGTCCATTTCACTATACAACACATCAGATTATTACACTAATATATTAATGTCAAGGATGATTTACTTATAATCAGAATGTAGTAAATGATGCTTGTATAAAGAATGGATATTTGGTATTAATTCCCAAATATTTTTTAGCTGTAAATTATTAAGGACATACTGTATAAACTACAGTGCAATGTATTTCAGGTTAGGCTACTTTTATGTCTTATCTATAAATTTATACACAGCATAGATGTATTTTACAAAGTGGAAAGAATTCTGTTATTAGTATTGTGATAGAAAAGTTGTTAAGGGCTTTACTACGTCTTTTCACTATGCGAGGTACCAGCGCTGTTCATCCTCCTTCTCCATGTGGGAAAAGCCACTGCCCAATGTCAAAGTTTCCCAAAAGTATTCACAGACATCTGTGGTTAAACAAACCTACTATAGGGAAGGGTGAAAAGTAGTTAGTCATAGAGTTATTATAATTTATCAGCCATAATATCAAAAATGAATCCAAAATTATAGCCACACCATATTTATTAAATATTCGCTATTGTAAAATCTATCCAGTACAAGTACAAAAAATACAACTCATGGACTCCTTCAGCAATAGATAAAAATATAAACGTTCAAACTCATATATAAAATAAGTCACAAACCAAAATACAAATACATCATAATGAATCACTTCAGCTAGTTCATCATAACCTCCTATTTCAAATCCATGTGTAAACAATCCACTTAGGATAAATTTATATATACTGCTATATAGTACTAGTGTATAATAAATATTATATTCAATAAAGCAGCACTTAATCAATAAGTCGGAACATAATCACCAACCGACCCTTCTTATCGTCACTCACAAGAATAGTGCCAACTAGATCTTAGACCAATGTAGATTATACACCACGTACGTATTTTTGAAATGAGAATTACCTGCATAGTATATGACGGCACCTCAATGCACGTTTTGCGTATTAGCTTCCTCAGGAGGTATGTCCTTTAATGAATTGAATATTTATTATACACTATTACTATATAGCGGCATATATATAAATTTATCCTAAGTGGATTGTTTACACATGAATATGAAATAGGAGGTTATGATGAACAGCTTGCCATTTGCTGTATGAAATGAATAATTATGATGTATTTGTACTTTGATTTGTGATTTTTTTTAATGAGTTTTTGTCCTGAACGTTTTTTTTTATCTATTGCTGAAGGTTTTCATGAATTGTATTTATTGTATCTGTATTGGATAGATTTTACAATAATTAATATATAATATGAAAAATACAACCTACATTCAAATGGACCACATAGGCGCGGGTGATCCCTTTTTGAGTGTAAGCCAACCATGAGGCTAACATTCTTGTGTGGGGTGGTAACTGCTATAGGGGGACTGTGGATCTGCATGAGTTATTTTATGAGTATATTTTTTCGATATAAAGGAGCAATACGGGCAAAGCTCTTACTTTATTGTACTTAATGCAGACCTAGACTGGAATTTTCTCTGAATCCCTGTGTTATGTACCACCTACTCAGCCCCTGCACTAGCCATAGCACAGTACATCAGGTTCTTTACAGGGTATTCCCAACTGATACATTAATAACAACCTAAGAATGCACTATACATGTGAGATGAGGTGGAAACAAGAAGTTCATGCATGTGTGACACTCTGCATACTAGTTTATGGAACTGTTTTTGTAATTCCCATAGTCTATAATTGAGATAACTGTTTGCATGTATGGCTACTTCATTTCCTTTTCTATACTATATACTATAGATACCTTAGTAAGGCTGGCAAACTCTCAATAACGTATGTGGGGGTTACTCTTCTGAGATTTCCATTTATATAATCTTAGATTGGTATATTTAAGTTTTATGTATAAATTTTATTTAGGCCCCCGGGAGTACAAACTGACATTGTGGATCTCTGTTCTATTGAGATGTGGATGGCAATAGGAGTATTGAGGACAGGGACAGTAAATATGTAAGCAACAGTAAGGATGGAATGGCAGTGAGATGGATATTACCATGGGGTAGATTTATGAAGACCTGCGTTTTCAACATTGCTGGCTAATACTAACTCCTGTGCTGGTGTAGGATTTGGCCAATTTATGGTGAGGCGCATGCTCTGGATGTCTGTACGTCTGCACTGAAGTCTGTGCAAGCTCATAGTGACAGAAATGCCAGTTAGGGCAATTTTTATTAAAACTGGTCAGTTTGTGGCTTTTTTTTTATGGCAGAAAACTGGCAAAGGCAGATAAATCTACCTCTGTGAGTGCAGAGCAAGTGCAACAAGACAATTCAATATATGAGGATATAATAATGTAAAATCAATTAGTACCCTAGAATCTCATCAGTGAATTGACAATTATTGTCCAATCAGTCTGTCATTATAATTATTGTATTGATTTACTACCTTTTGTATATATATATATATATATAATATATATATATATATATATATATATATATCAACATATTATTTAGCATAGGCTGTCATTACTCACATAAGTAGCTGTACCCAATTGGGCTCACAATCTGATGTCCTCTCATCACATATGTATATACCCACACTAGGGACAATGTAATATGAAGTTTGTTAACTATTTTTGTGTTTACTGTACACATGTAATACTAATAGAATTAAAGCACATTAAGGCCCCAGTTTCCGGAAACACAGTGATTTTGGCTGCTGCGGAAACATTTAGAAAAAAATGCTGCATCTTACAGCACCAGCAAAGTAATTGAGATTTTGGTTAATCTCATCCACATATTGTGGAAAACAAGATTTGCAGAAAAGCTGTTTTTTCAAAAAAACCATGTGATTTTGAAAAACAAAATATGTTAATTTTAACTGCAGAATTGCGAGCGTTTTTCTTATACATTGAATAGGGGAAGGAAAAAAAGCAGAGAAAAATGCAGCAAAATATAATGAAAATGGTTGTGGAAAAAAACACAATGTGTTTCCACTGCATTGTTTTTTGCAGCATTTTTTACCTGTATTTCGCTACGTGGAGCTTTAGACTAAAAGAGCATCTACATATAAATAATAAATATGATACATTAAATCATAATAACCTGGACAGAATTCCATTCCAAAATGGACAATAAATTGATGCCAGGCACCATATTAGTGATGCAATCAAACAAACAAAAATCATGCAATTTTTAGTACAGCGTGTTATTTTGCCATTAAATTTGATGGAATTCAAACTTTTCTTTAGCTTCATAGAATATGATTTAGATCATTCAGGAGTTGTTTCTGCATAATTTTTCCAACATACAAGATGTTTAAGTAATCTGAGGTTAAAAATTACTAATATTTAATATTATACAGTACTGTTAAAGAAATTGATTGCAGTCGATTTATAGGATATGAGGAATCCAATCTAATTAACTTGTTTCAGAGCAAAACATTTGGCTCTTAAGATTTTCATAGCATGCGTCTCGAGCTGTACGATTACAAGTAATTCATGTTTCTCATAGAGCTCACTGCTTACATAAATCTGAAAATTACTAGCACAGCTAAAAGCATTCCATCTTCTTGGTAAACAAATTAAGACAATGTACCCTATGCACTTAGAAGTACCCTACAATGTTCCAGAGAACTCTTGCCTTTCACCAGGGATTTGGGGACTGTAGAAGTTTGAAGACCAAATGATTTTGCTAAATTCAATTTCATAATATAATATGAAACTTCAACGCTTACATTTTTAAGCAGGGGACAATTTAATAATTTATCATATTTTTAAAATTTGATTACTTTATTTTTTTAATAGATAATTCAAATCATATTCTTAAATTGCTTTCTTTTTTATTTGTTTATGCTATGGCTTTATTATAATATAACTATATTATAGTTATATTTGTATATACTGTATATTGACGTTTATACATTTTTATTTAATTTATATAAATCCTTTGAATAATAATTTGAAGTGGTTTTCCTGGCTAAAAATATTGGTGACCTATTCTAAGGATAGGTCAGTAATATCAGATAATATTCATCATCCCTATTGATCAGCTGTTCTCATCATCTGATACACAGAGAATGGAGTAGGAAGCAGGCAGTGATATTCCCTGTGTAGTGACCAAGCCAGGCACTGAAAATCAGTTCCCATTCATTTAAATGGGACCTAAGGGTGGGTTCATACGTGCGCCGGCACTCAATCTGCCGTGAATCTGACCTCAATGTCGGAAAAAGGATTGGGGCAGGATAGGGAAAGGTTTAAGACAGTTTGCTTAAAAACCCATTCACTTGAATGGGTTTTTAAAGCAATGCGCGGGTGTATGCTTACACCCTCTGCGCCGCAAAGCTGTTTTTTTTCATCGGACATGCAGGACTTTGTTTCCGACGAAAAAAAAAAGCAAACCATCTTAAATCTTTCCCTATCCTGCCCCAATCCATTTTCCGACATTTAGGTCAGATTCACGTTGGACTGAATGCCGGCGCAAGTGTGAACCCACCCTAAGCTGCAATGACTCAGTTCAGCCACTAAACAGAGAACAGAGCTGTCTGCTTCCTGCTCCAATCTCTGTGCAACACTTGCTGATAACAGCTGATTGGTGGGGGTGCATGGTGTTACCTCCACACAGATATGATATTGATGGCCTATCTTTAGAAGAAGTAATCAATATTTTTAGCCAGGAAAACCCTTTAAGACTAAGGCCCCATTTATGCTACATGGGACCCTGGCCTTAAAGTGTAACTCTTTTGTTTTTCTTTTTGCTATTGTGTCGGGGGGTATATGATGAACATTTTTGTAATATACTTAATTAACCTATCTAACCTTCTTTTAATAGAAAGCAGGCTATAAAATTTTCCCTGGCAACCCTCTAACTGAGCTGTTACCAGGGAAAATCCATACACTTTTGTACAGCAAGTATACAAAGGTATAGAATTTGCCAAATGGAGAATGGTCACTTCAATTGGTTGTATCTACAGTTTCTTGCCACCTAGAAAAGTGGTTCTGGTATAACACGAAGGCTTTTGTTGTCAAGACAGTACTAACTATAAAACAACCAGTGATATCACTAGTTGAAACACAGTCAGGAATTTGAGCCTTAAATGCAGCATGCTGTATATAAAAATCACTTTCCTGACTGTGTTTTTAACTAGAAATATCTCTGTGTTTTCTTATAGATACAGCTGTGAGCAGTATATGAAAGTTGAGAATCTCAGCCTTCATGTGATACACAAACAATTTTTCTAGATGGTACTAGAGATGAGCGAATCGAAGCTGACAAAGTGGAATTTGATCCGAATTTCAGGAAATATTTGATTCGCTTTGAATCCGGATTTCCTCACACTTCGTGGTAACGAATTGCATTTTGTTCAAAATGGCTGCTGTACATGTTAGGACATGTGGCAAGGAACTCTGGGAATGTGGGATCACCCACAATGCCATGCGTGTAGCCAATCAGCAGCCAGCCCTGTGATGTTACAGCCCATTAACCCCTTCGTGAGCACCCTCAGCATGTTTGACTGCTGCATCCAATGTGTTAAAACCCCCAATCGGTTATGGAGCAGGGTGTTAGCTGTAACTGACAGCTAACATCCTGCTCCATAACTGATCAGGGGTTTTAACACCTTGGATGCCACGGTCAAACATGCCCATAACATCCAAGGGGTTCCGCCATTTTGCCACCCCCCTCCCTCCCCAGCTCTCTGCAGACAGGAAATAGCTGTTTATTCACTGTGATTTAATTTGTATCGAATAGAATCATATCGGAAAATTCGGCGAAGTTGCCAAATCAAATTTTTGAAAACTTCACTCATATCTAGATGGTACAAAACCGAAGATACAGCCATTTGAAGGGAACATCAATACATACTGCACTGAGTACAGGTTTATGAGACAGACTCTCCTTGGAAATGCTTATAGCCTTGCTAATGGGAACTTAGAAACTGCCTGTTTTTTATTAAAAGGAAGTTAGATAGGTTAATTAAGTATATTACAAAAATATTTGACACAATAGCAAAAAAAATGGAACTTACACTTTAAGTAAATAAATAAGTAAATAATTCAACTTATTCTCAACACTATTATAAATGACATATATAATATGGTACGCAGTTCTGGCATAAGTGATCACATTTTCATAGTTGTATACTTTTATGAAGTAATCATTTGAATTATGTACTGTATCTTACATACATGTACTCTATCTTCAATCATTAAGAAGAAATACATAATTTACATTTTTCTACTTGGATATACATATTTTAGGATATTAAATGAAATTGATTTGTTGTTATTATTATTTATTATTATTGCTAGTAGCAATGCATTTTCCATGCTTAATAACTTAATGTAATGTTTTTAAAATAAAATATCATCAATGCCTATTATTTTTGGAAAGTAAACTTATCTTTTATACTTTTACTTAGTGATATAAATTGATGGTACTTTTTTATATTTGTTTTCTTTTTTAGTGAACATAATGTTATGTAATAAGTAATTCTGTAAATAACAATTTCCGTTATTGCTACTATCTGCTTATTGTATTTCAGCTTATGTATCAGCAGACATATATAGGTTGTTGTGAACCAATCTGTCTGTTGAGGGTTTTATAGAGAAACCATTCGGATTCCTTGCACCTTCTCTGTTTATTTAGTAAAATAATACAGATTATTATAATTATATTCCGTTAATATAATAATGCAACTCACTAACACATAGACTGAGGTTAAAGGGGTTTCCCAAGAAATACAATTTTGTCATGTCCACATCTTGGACCCTCATTGGGAGTATGGGGGTTCAATGACCTCAGTTTGTTTCCATAACTCATACAAATTAGAATGGTGAGAATCAGGGACATGCACTTTTGTCTTTCCATTCAATCCCTGCCTCACTAGGTTTGGGTCCCAGATCAGACATTTATGACTTGTGTGAAAACACCTTTAGGCTAAAGCCCCATGTAGCGAGCTGCGAAAAGCTCTGCGGAAAAGACCGTGGCGGAAACACATTGTGTTTTTCACAGAAAATCCGCAGAGTATACCAAAACTGAAAACGCCAGCATTTCTGTAGGTATAATTGGCATGCTGTGATTGATTTGCAAAAATGCTCATGCTTTTGAAATCGCAGGATTTCCTGTAACGTCTCTGCCTGTTCGGGTCTCTGCGACACCCTCCGCTCGCATGCTGCGGCGAAGGAGGCGTGTTCAGTTTGGTTCCTTGTGTACTTTTCTTGTTGCTCAGTCTGAACGCAGTCCTAGACAATGTAATTGATTTTCTATCACACCCGTTTACTTCACCTTGGTTTTCTCTGTTCCACTAATAGTTAATCTCAGTCTTGCCTGTGTGATTGACAGCCTGTCTACCAATCCAGTCTTGGGCTTGCCCAGACTTTCTATAAACAGGTTGTCAGCTTTCACATGGTGGCTGGTTATTGCTTTTGCGTTCTGGCTAGTATTCCTTGCTGTCTTGTTACTGGTATTCGTATTCCTGACCCCTGGCCTTGACTTTTACTATTCTCTTGGATTTTGATTTTGTACTGCATTGCTCGTTTGTTACCGACCCCTTGGCTTGCTCACTCTGCTTCTGTGTTGTTTTGTCTTGTCCTGTTCTGTGTGTCACTTACTCAGTATAGGGCTCGTCTTCAGGTTGTCCTTTTACCGTTTAGGGTAACTGAGGCAATAGGAAGGGACAGTGGCTGGGGTGAGATTAGGGCTCACTTGTCTCTGACCTTCCTCCCAGAACCCTGCAGTAGTATAGGATATTGCTACGTCTGGCAAGACCCTAACATTTCCTCTGTATATTTTTTTCTGCAATGTGTGGATGGGATTAGCCAGAATCCCATCCACTTTGCAGGCAGTGAAAAATACAGACTTTTTTGCCGCTGCGTTACTGCCACCCCCCAAAACGCTGCGTTTTCACAACGTGGGGCCTCGGTCGTAATTTAAGATAAACACTCACTAAAACCAGTAGTAGCTTGGTTATTAAGCTTTATAGATGTGTTAATACTGTATCTATTTTGGTATAAAGACCTTACAGCAAAGCTATAAAATGGAAGGACACAATCAATTCACATATGTCCTTTAAGATTTAGTTGCCGAGGGCAATTACTACTTTATTTTATTACTTGCACATATGCCCATCTCATTCAACTATCAGTTTATAGCAAAAATCAAATTTTAAGTCTTCTTTTTCTGGTTGGTTTTCTGTTTGTCTTCTTAAAAAATTTTTTTAGTCCAAACCTCATACCACATCCAATCTCTATAAATATAGAGGGTCAAATACGTTACATTTTATAAGAAAGCCAAACAATTGTGGTCACATAAGCATGAAAATAAAGATTGTGAAATATATAAACATAAACCACTTAAATATCAGATAGAAAGGAAACATTCAGATGTGCTCTAAAGAACATGCCCATGACTAATTTCTGATGGGTAGGCAATTAATCAAAACTACAAACAAACTATAATATTAAAGTGGCTGGATATATTTATTTTTTCTTCAGAACACAAGCGTAGAGAAAAGCATATATAATATGGGTTATTATCATTTATGTACTGTATTTTATATATGTCCAGGTCTAAGAGCTGGAAAACAAAATAGTGATTATAGTGGCAGAATAATGTTCGATAATATCATTAAAGTGCATTTCCACCATCCTCACTATTTTTATGCAATTCTGTGTTTTATATATATATATATATATATATATATATATATATATTTTTAATATCTCAAATTTGCAGCTTTGAATAAGAAAACTGGGGTGCTGCACAGAATTTTGTATCTCAACATGATATGGTGCTGGCAGGTAAATGATCACTATACAGAATATTACTCTCCACCTCTGCCTAGCTACTGTAGATATAGCTGCTCATATAAGACATGTGAAAATAAACTTTACCAAAATGTCTCACACTGGTTTATAAATTTGTTGCAGTGCTCTAGGGGGAGGGCAACAGAATTCACCAGTGATTTTTGGTGCATTTTTTCCACTAAGTTAGAAGTGGAGTATGCTTGCACAAAAATTTAGCAACTTTTTTAAAAGTTGCATATAGTAAATATAGTAAATTTGGCACCTATGCACCATCTAAATCATGCCCACAATACAAAGGAACTTTGGAAAAAAGGCACATTAGGCCAAAAAAGGTGCAAAATAGAAAAACCTGCATCGAAGCTCTGGTGCAAAAGCAGTAATAAATTGTCCCCAAAGTCTTTCATTTTAATACCTTTTCTAGCTATTCTAATAAAGCTGATGCCCCATTTATTGTTTACTAGCAGAAGGACCCAGCTTCTCACTAGTATATTTCATTTTTTATTTGTGTAGTGGCCCCATAAGAATAGGTTGGTTGCTATGGAAACCTGGTGTAAAGCTGTGTGTATGTGAAGACTGAAGAATATGTGATTTTCCATTTGTCCATAAACGTCATGTGATCATGTGTATCTCAGTTTGGATATCAGTGAAAAACCTGCGATCGGTTGTTATGGAAACCTGGAGTAAAGCTGTGTGTACGTGACCTTGTGTAACAGTGTCATCCACAGCACCCTGCCCCTTTAAAGCTGACCTACAGCAGTGAAGAAAAATGGCTGGGTTGTTATGGAAACCTGGAGTAAAGCTGTGTGCATGTGGAGACTAAGCACCTGCGAGCTTCTATTGGCTAATAAAGGACATGTGACTGTGTGTATGGCAGCTGGAATATGAGTGAAAGACTTGTAGACTTGTATTGGCTAATGCAGATAATTTTTTGGGAATACTGCATCGTAGGAACAGTTTGTCCTAGAGAGTTGAGACCCGGTCTAAAACCTTCCCGGACACCTGATGTACCTGTGTGCCAAATTTGGTGAGGATCGGTCCAGTCGTTTGGTCGCACATAAAGAACAGACAGACAGAAACTCATTTTTATATACAGTTGGTACGGAAAGTAATCAAACCTCTTTAAATTTTTCACTCTTTGTTTCATTGCAGCCATTTGCTAAAAGCAAAAAAATTCATTTTATTTCTCATTAATGTACACTCAGCACCCCATCTTGACAGAAAAAAAAAACAGAAATGTAGATATTTTTGCAAATTTATTAAAAAAGAAAAACTGAAATATTACATGGTCATAAGTATTCAGACCCTTTGCTCAGTATTAAGTAGAAGCCCCCTTTTGAGCTAGTACAGCCATGAGTCTTGTTGGGAATGATGCACCAAGTTTTTCACATCTGTATTTGGGGATCCTCTGCCATTCTTCTTTGCAGATCCTCTCCAGTATCGTCAGGTTGGATGGTGACTGTTGGTGGACAGCCATTTTCAGGTCTCTCCAGAGATGCTTAATTGGGTTGAGGTCCGGGCTCTGGCTGGGCCAGTTAAGAATGGACACAGAGTTGTTCCAAAGCCACTCCTTTGCTATTTTAGCTGTGTGCTTAGGGTCATTGTCTTGTTGGAAGGTGAACCTTCGTCCCAGTCTGAGGTCCAGAGCACTCCAGAAGAGGTTTTCTTCCAGGATATCTCTGTACTTGGCTGCATTCATCTTTCCTTCGATTGCAACCAGTCATCCTGTCCCTGCAGCTGAAAAACACCCCCATAGCATGATGCTGCCACCACCATGTTTCACTGTTGGGATTGTATTGGGCAGGTGATAAGCAGTGCCTGGTTTTCTCCACACATACCACTTAGAATTAACGCCAAAAAGTTCAATCTTCATCTCATCAGACCAGAGAATATTATTTCTCATAGTCTGAGAGTCCTTCATGTGTTTTTTGGCAAACTCTATGCGGGCTTTCATATGTCTTGCACTGAGGAGAGGCTTCTTTCGGGCCACTCTGCCATAAAGCCCCGACTGGTGGAGGGCTGCAATGATAGTTGACTTTGTGGAACTTCTTCCCATCTTCCTACTGCATCTCTGGAGCTCAGCCACAGTGATCTTTGGGTTCTTCTTTACCTTACCAAGGCTCTTCTCCCACGATTGCTCAGTTTGGCTGGACGGCCAGGTCTAAGAAGAGTTCTGGTCGTCCCAAACCTCTTCCATTTAATGATTATGGAGGCCACTGTGCTCTTAGGAACCTTGAGTGCTGCAGAAATTCTTTTGTAACCTTGGCCAGATCTGTGCCTTGCCACAATTCTGTCTCTCAGCTCCTTGGGCAGTTCCTTTGACCTCATGATTCTCATTTGCTCTGACATGCACTGTGAGCTGTGAGGACTTATATAGACAGGTGCGTGCCTTTCCTAGTCAAGTCCAATCAGTTTAATTAAACACAGCTGGACTCCAATGAAGGAGTAGAACCATCTCAAGGAGGATCAGAAAGAAATGGACAGCATGTGAGTTAAATATGAGTGTCACAGCAAAGGGTCTGAATACTTATGACCATGTGATATTTCAGTTTTTCTTTTTTAATAAATTTGCAAAAATATCTACATTTCTGGGGGGTTTTCTGTCAAGATGGGGTGCTGAGTGTACATTAATAAGAAATAAAATGAACTTTATTTGCTTTTAGCAAATGGCTGCAATGAAACAAAGAGTGAAAATTTTAAAGGGGTCTGAATACTTTCCGTACCCACTGTATATAAGAGAGATAGCGAATCCCTTGCCCACAGTGTGGGAAAATACGCGCTGCAGACACCCTGCTGCCACGGTTTTTCCTGCAGTGCTTTTTTGCTGCTGGATGCTAAGTGGGGCCTTAGCTTTAATATTGATGACCTATCCTAAAAACCAACCATCAGGTTTAAAAACCAGTTTATCCTTGTTACAAGCAAACCCCTTAAGTAAAGTATAAACCATACTGGGTAAATATTTCTAATGTATACTTTAAAAAAGTTAGAACACTGTCATTTAGCTATATAGTTTTACATAAATAACCCAAAGTTACTGTCTATACGATATTATGCCACATAAATTTATCAGCTGAATTTTCTCAAATTTACTATTTTCTAAAATACACTAAGCTAAAATTCTACTTCCAACAAAGCCTGTGTGTATGATAGATCTCTGTGTTCCATTATTTTTTTTTTATTCATACAAACTTTATCCTAAGAAGGAAAGAATCCTACTGTTACAACATTTCCTGAATCATCACATTATAATGTTCTTATTAATGTTAGGTCAACGATGTTTATGGAGGTGATCCAAACCTTTCTTAATTCTATTTGCAGTGTCTGTCAGTACAATATCTGTCTTCCAGTAGAGCATTAGATCTAGTGGTAAATTATTACATAAAAAACATTCTTTGTTTCAACAATTCCTTTCCAGTACTTTTTCTTTTCATAAGGGCAATTTCTGCTTACTTAAAATATTATATAAAATACTGTACTTGAAATAAAATTCTGGGTTCTTTTCTATATTAATATTAAATCCTGGAGAATATCTGGTCATTAGTTCTTGTTCTGAAGTAAACGAAAAATTGGGATATGCACCAAGCAATCTGAACTTGTGAACATGAACTTAAATGAACAAGGGTGGTATCACACAATCCATAACGTTTAAGCCACAAGCAATTTTTTTGTCAAATATTGATGCAAACTTGCAGTACAAAATGCCTTAAAATCTCACACTTTGCAATTCAATATAGAGGGTTAAACCTTTAGCAATTGCAAAGCAAATCCACATCTAGATCCTCTTAAGAAGCTTCATGTAAGGTATGCAGATTTGTCCATTTTATAAAAATATGTGATGTAAAAGTAGTTTTTAAACCAGTTTTTGAGCTAAAGCCAGAAATAGGTACAAAAAAGCAGAGAACTTTTGTCCTATAAAGTTTTTACCCATAATTCCTACCTTTTAGATGGCTTTCCAATGCCATTAATGGGATACGCCATTATTTCATGATTGGTGAATGTCATACCTCTGTAAGGCTAAGGCCCCATGTAGCGGGCTGCAGCAAAAAAGTGCTGCAGGAAAAACTGTGGCGGTAACGCATTGTGGTTTTACCTGCAGCCCTTTTCACAGAAAGTCCGCAGAGGTTTCAGCAGACCAGCAATGCAAATCCTTGCACAGTGGATAGCCAGTGCAGTAACTGAGAGCAATCTCAGTACTGTTGGTTGTAGATACGGATAAAAGTACGATCCCATTTATTTCTATGAACCCAGACACGACCACAATTTTTCAAGGACCGCCAATTATGAAGTGTGTCCTATTTTTGGCTGCATTTGTGGCAAAAACTAGTGTAGGGAATCATACAGGATCCTTGATTGCGGGTGACATACTGATGCAATGCAGACATGTTTTCGTGTGAATTGCAGATCAGTATTTGCGGATCATAAATCCACTACGGTCATGTTCAGAAGGCCTTAAAGATGGCTGGAGCAGTTATTAAGTTTGGAGGAGTAATTTTTTTTTTTTTTTTTTAACTCCAGGACAATTGGTATTAAATGGCTTTATTTTTCTAACCTGTAGCTTTTGGACCATACATCTCTAGTAACCACAGTAGTCAGAATACACCTACAAAACCTACAGAAAGAAGTCAGATGACTTCAAGGCATGCAAAAGGAACAGGAAAAGAATAAGAAAGTGGAAGAGGGAATGAAGGAGTTTAAGACAATATGTCATAAGATTTGCGGCTGTTTGTTGAAGGCTAGAGGCCAGCTAACCAGGCCAGGTAAATAGTCAGGCCCCTTATACAAATTTCAAGGACTTCAGAATCTAAGAAATTGGTCAACTATGTCACATTTTTTCTAAAAATAAATGCAGATGAAGCTTTTTAAGCTGTATGCTTTGCTGTTTCCATAACATCCATAGAACGGGTTGTGTACCCATTGGTTTGGCTTTGGCTTCACACTTTAATCCCCATACATGAGTTTTGTTTTCGCTGTGGGGAAGCTACCAGATCTTTACCTCTCAGAGTGGTCCCAGTATAGGTGATGGTTGACCAGTGGTTAGAGGGGAGACTGATGTGTATCACCAAAGGGACAGGCAATAATATTCTCAGGTAGAGGACAAAGGTCAGAAAAGGTCAAGTGTAGTCAGATACAAGCAATTTGTCATGACAGGCAGAAAAGGAGTAAAGGCTAGGAACAAGCCAAAGTCAGAGACAAATATCAATCAGATCAGAATGGGTATCCTAAACCCTAGTAAAAAAAAAAAAAAAAAAAAAAGATATATATATATACAGTCATATGAAAAAGTTTGGGCACCCCTATTAATCTTAATCATTTTTAGTTCTAAATATTTGGGTGTTTGCAACAGCCATTTCAATTTGATATATCTAATAACTGATGGACACAGTAATATTTCAGGATTGAAATGAGGTTTATTGTACTAACAGAAAATGTGCAATATGCATTAAACCAAAATTTGACCGGTGCAAAAGTATGGGCACCTCAACAGAAAAGTGACATTAATATTTAGTAGATCCTCCTTTTGCAAAAATAACAGCCTCTAGTCGCTTCCTGTAGCTTTTAATCAGTTCCTGGATCCTGGATGAAGGTATTTTTGACCATTCCTCTTTACAAAACAATTCCAGTTCAGTTAAGTTTGATGGTCGCCGAGCATGGACAGCCCGCTTCAAATTATCCCACAGATGTTCAATGATATTCAGGTCTGGGGACTGGGATGGCCATTCCAGAACATTGTAATTGTTCCTCTGCATGAATGCCTGAGTAGATTTGGAGATGTGTTTTGGATCATTGTCTTGCTGAAATATCCATCCCCGGCGTAACTTCAAATTCGTCACTGATTCTTGTACATTATTCTCAAGAATCTGCTGATACTGAGTTGAATCCATGCGACCCTCAACTTTAACAAGATTCCCAGTGCCGGCATTGGCCACACAGCCCCAAAGCATGATGGAACCTCCACCAAATTTTACAGTGGGTAGCAAGTGTTTTTCTTGGAATGCTGTGTTTTTTGGACTCCATGCATAACGCCTTTTTGTATGACCAAACAACTCAATCTTTGTTTCATCAGTCCACAGGACCTTCTTCCAAAATGAAGCTGGCTTGTCCAAATGTGCTTTTGCATACCTCAGGCGACTCTGTTTGTGGCGTGCTTTCAGAAACAGCTTCTTTCGCATCACTCTCCCATACAGCTTCTCCTTGTGCAAAGTGTGCTGTATTGTTGACCGATGCACAGTGACACCATCTGCAGCAAGATGATGCTGCAGCTCTTTGGAGGTGGTCTGTGGATTGTCCTTGACTGTTCTCACCATTCTTCTTCTCTGCCTTTCTGATATTTTTCTTGGCCTGCCACTTCTGGGCTTAACAAGAACTGTCCCTGTGGTCTTCCATTTCCTTACTATGTTCCTCACAGTGGAAACTGACAGGTTAAATCTCTGAGACAACTTTTTGTATCCTTCCCCTGAACAACTATGTTGAACAATCTTTGTTTTCAGATCATTTGAGAGTTGTTTTGAGGAGCCCATGATGCCACTCTTCAGAGGAGATTCAAATAGGAGAACAACTTGCAATTGGCCACCTTAAATACCTTTTCTCATGATTGGATACACCTGGCTATGAAGTTCAAAGCTCAGTGAGGTTAAAAAACCAATTTTGTGCTTCAGTAAGTCAGTAAAAAGTAGTTAGGAGTATTCAAATCAATAAAATGATAAGGGTACCCAAATTTTTGCACCGGTCAAATTTTGGTTTAATGCATATTGCACATTTTCTGTTAGTACAATAAACCTCATTTCAATCCTGAAATATTACTGTGTCCATCAGTTATTAGATATATCAAATTGAAATGGCTGTTGCAAACACCCAAATATTTAGAACTAAAAATGATTAAGATTAATAGGGGTGCCCAAACTTTTTCATATGACTGTATATATATAAATATTTTTTATACTATCTATCTGGAGAATCTTTTTCCTTGAGGTGCATGGTTGTTTTGTTTTGTTTTTTTTGTTTTTGTTTTTTTTGCTGTAATTGTGGCAAAAGCAAAACTTTAGAAACATTTTTAAAATGTTGCAATTATGCAATTTTTCTGTTTTTCTGTGAGTATTAAATAATGCTGAATATCTGATAACCTTTTAGCGACCAGGTTTTACCAATTCTGGATCGAAGGAATTGCTGGATTATTTAGACAGATCGCAAGGTAAATACCCAATACTGCAAATTATCTCAACAAAATTGTCTTTAATCATTTCCATAGGGTTCTATCGTTTGAAATTATTACCAGGAATTCAAAGACAACTTTTTAGGCCATTGCTCTCACTGACAAATGCTTTCTTTAAAGGGAACCGACTAAATAAATAGAAATCAGACTTGAAAACGAAGGAAAAATCTTGATGTGTGCACTTGAATCTTTCATTAAAAAATTGAGCCACAACCACAAGATTTCACAGATAAGAGAAAAAATGTGGATTGTACTTAATTCAATATTATAAAGAAAGTTTGTGATGGCGAGACAGCAAGCTGAGCCAAGTACAGAGCAAGACTGCTGACTGATCTGAAAAATGCGAATATCATTCACTTTGGAATACCACATCTCATAATGCAGTATGTGTGCTATACTATATAATTATGAAATGTTTGCATTAAGTAACTTGGGTGCCCAAATACAGATGTTCCTTATTGATGGTAATTGGACTTGACATATCTTTGGCCTGCTTTATAGCAATCACTAGAAAAGAGACTTTTCCTATGCAGCTTCTAAAGGCACTCTGTTTCATTTTTAAGCTTTCACTTGGGGGAGAAAAAACATTTAAGACCTATGTTCTGTCAAACATTGCAGTTAAAAGAGACCAGTTGGATTATGCTGGACGAGGGCATTGGTTAATATAGCTGGATGAACTTAAAATCATTGCAGTCCAATGAGGAAATAGTTATTTAACACATCTCTCTTAAGGTGGAGTGATATGCTATAAAATAGTTCACTGGATATGCAGAGCGGCTTTTGCCTGCATGTCATCGACTGCATTGCAAATTGAAATGCAGAGGTTACTGTTTATTTATTCTATATTTTACCTTTTTTAGGGCTTTGTATAATGGTTTAATAGGAAGATTAAAGAGGTTTTCCCACTAAAAATATTTATAGCATATCCACATATCAGTGGAACAACTCCAAATGGCTGAATGGGAGGATGGACACAACGCTTTTCATCCTAGTACTTGGGAGTTAGGAAAATAGTTAAGCTGTTGTCTTACTTCAGAAAACCCCTTTAACACACATTAGATATAAGTATATTCATTTACAGTTATGATGAATAGAAAATAAATTATTATTATTATTTACTATTATCATTATTATTATTATTAGTATTATCACTATGATGATATGCTGTGGGAAAAATGCAATCCATTTCCACTGTGTTTTTTCAACAGCGTTTTTTTACTGCGTTCCACAGCGTTGGCCTTGGCCTTATACAGTAGAGTATTCACTTGCCAACCAAGCAGATGAAAAAAAGCAATACTATAATTAATCCAGCTGGGTGACTTGGTTTAGCCAGGATTCTGAATGGCAGAGGATCAATGAGGTTTCAGGTAATAGGGCCCATAGGTGGTGAGTGATGTCACAGTCACTGTGCAAATGGTTTATCTGCACGGTTGCTGAAGTTTAACTAAAAGCTCTTTGTTGGGAAAATCCTTTTAAATGCCTCTTACCTCTTTAACTAGCATATACTAGTCATGCTATTTACTGTTTTCATAAATTGATCTTTTTAACCTTAAGTAATGCATTTCAATTATGTAATTTTTACATTAGATGAAGCTTATATTCACAATGCACCTGTCAGTACATTCAGGATTCTTTAACTGCCTTGTTAGACACAGAAAACGTAATCCCATTTTCTGGACAATCAGAAGTTCAGCTGAACCAAACTTGCTACTTCACAGTCATCTATGATACTGTGACTCTGTGAGCAGCACCCTTTGAGTACAGACAGAGCTGTAACTATGGGTTCAGCACAGGGGGGGCAAATATATCCGAGTGGGACCCCCCAATATTACCACCATACAGTGACCGTATAGTGGTAGATATCGGGTCTACACAGGGCTCTGCAGATCATCTGAGTGAATACAGTGCAGGAAAAATTTAGTGACTTACAGGTGATGTCTCTGACTGTAAATGTTCACATTTCCCATCTTTTCCTTCTGGATCTCCATGATCACTTCTTCCAGCTGTGACTTGGCTCTGTAAAGTTTGCAACACAGACATCTTTGGCTCCTCACTTTTCCAGACACCTGACCCACATTGTCTACACCTACAGAAAGTCTCCATCCTGCTGCTACCTCCAAATGTAAAATATACAGGTGCATCTCAATAAATTAGAATATCTTTGAAACGTTCATTCATTTCAGTAATTCAGTAATACAATTCATAATCAGCGTCTTCCATGATTGTGTGTCCTACTGAACCAGACTGAGGGACCATTTAAAGGCTTAGGAAACCTTGGCAGGTGACACACTGAATTTACAATACTGAACTTTTTTACAATATTCATATTTTCTTAGATTTGGGTTTTCATTACCTGTAATCCATATTCAACATTTACAGAAATAAAACACTTGAAATAGAACACTCTGTGTGTAAAGAATCTAGAAAATATAGAAGGTCACTTTTTTAATTTAGTTACTGAAAGAAATAAACATTTCAAAGATATTCTAATTTATTAAGATGCACCTGTATAATATAAAAATCCCCTGGAAATGAAAAATAACCCCCTGTCAGCATCTTTAGATTAATAATACTTCCTATGTGCCCCTTAATTTAAAATACCTCCTGTTTGCCCCCCCTTAAATTAGTAAAGCCTCTGTGTGTCCCCTCAATTAATAATACATCTTGTGCCCTTTAAATTAATAGCGCAACTAAATTAATAATGCCCACGTGCCACCTAAAATTAATACTGTCAACAATTCCCCAGCGGTTAGTACCCCCAATGCCCCCTTATATTATATCTCTGATGCATACACTCTGCTTCCTCCTGCCCCCTTATATTAAATGGTTGGTTTGTCTGGGATTTAAAGACAAATGTATGCAGACAGCAGAGGATTTGTAAAAAATTAAAAAGCTTTTCTACTAACCTGCATCCTCCCCTCTGTTCTTGCCCTGGGTCGGCTGTCTCTTCTGCAACACTGTATGTATACAGAGTGGCTACAGCAGTGATGTCACATCAACAGGATCATTGCAGTCAGCTGTACACTGGGAAGATTGGCTGCACTGGTTCTGTTGACATGACGTCACCATTACAGCCGCTCTGTATACAAATAGAGTAGTAGAGGAGGCAGCTGGGACACTAGAGAAAGGTGAAAGGATCATTACTTGTGGGTGTCACTATTACTATAATATTCCCCCCACATAAGTAATACTATTACTTAATTACTTATGTATAGGGAGGACTATTACCTATGTGTGGGGAGCTAATACCTGTAGGGGGGCACTGTTACTGTAATAGTGCCCCCAAGGTTACAGTCTCCTCCCACATAGGTAATAGTGCCCCCATCTAATAGCTACCCCCACATGAAGGGGAAGACTAGGGGATAGTAACCCTCCCCCAAATACCTTCTGAACCACATCTCCTGCACTATTGAACTGTATAGGGCAGCCTGTACCTTTTGATGACTAATTCGGTGCCTGGAAGCTGCTCTTGTACACAGCCTGTGTGCACTTCCTATCCTTCTCCCAGGTCCCCTGTCTACTTCTCTATAGTTCCGCAGGACCCGGGATGAGAATAGGAGGTACACACAGGCTGTGTACAGGAGCGGCTTCTCATTAGCCTGCAAACTAAGAATAAGAGAAGGAAGCCAGCGGCTTCCTCCTCTACCATGTATTTCAACTGTCTAAATGTGCAATTGAAATTGCTACTTTGTGGTGGCCCCAGGGTGGGCACCCCAAAGTCAGTGGACCCGGGGCAGCCACCCCCTCTGCCCTACCCCCACCCCCGATAGCTACGTCTCTGAGTACAGGACAGTAAACCAATGGTCTGGCTGGAACTCACAGCATCATAGATCATTATACGGGGTTAGCACAAAGTGTGTTTCCTGAATCATACATGCCATCTAAAACTAACCTGAGACTGATCAAATCTTCTATTCAGGCTAAGGCCATAAATAACGAAACACATAAAAAAAAAACGCTGCAGAAAAAAATACGGTAGAAATTCATCGCATTTTTTTTTTCCGCAGCATTTTTCATTGCGTTTTCACAAAGTTTTCCTCTGTGGATTTTCTGCCCTTATTATACCTATATGGCAAACACCACTGTTTCCACAGGTATAATTGCTAATGTATGGATGGGATTAGCCAGAATCCTATTACACTTTGCAGGTACTGTAAAATTCTGCGTTTTTACAACATGAGGCTTCAGCCTAAAAGATGTTTTATTCATCCATGACTGCTGTTGTCACCACACCCAACAAACTTTACTAGAGAACTTGCATCATAGATATTACTCGAACTCCATATCTCGAGGACTGATAGAATGTAAATGAGTAAATACAGGTTTAGTAACACAACCACTAACACATCAAAACATCCTAAAAAAGGACCTGTCAACAAGATACAGTATAGAAGATGTTTCTCTATGTTGAAGAGGATCTGTCACGTCCTTGAAGAACTGCAACCGGTGATCACATTTTTCTTTTTTTATTCTAGCTTTTCCTGTTCTCCCACTATCAGTTCCATTAGTTTTGGTATCTGATACTAGTGGACTGCCTACTGACAGAGGTGAAATTTCATTGATGCTGGGTGGTGGAGACTGCCCACTTGACATCTTATTATTATCAGGCACAAAACTAACAGTAATAATTGCAAACAAAGAGAGAGGCAAAAAAAAGTGCTAGAGTCAGTGAAGATTCAGTTGTAAAGGTATGCAACCAGTTGAGGTTCTGTGAAAATGGGACACATCCTCTTTAATTCAGAAAGACATCTTCTATACTGCAACTTGGTATATTTTTCAGACCAGCAGTGGCACAAAGGTTTAGGTGACCAGGCCACGCTGAAAAAACGCTGCGGGAAAAACCAAGGTGGAAACGTATAGCATTTTTTCCCACAGTGCTTTTCACAGAAAGTCCACACAAGTTTTTCCTCTGCGGACTTTCTGCTTTAATTATACCTATAGAGAAACCACCAGCATTTCTGTAGGTTTAATTGACATGCTGCGATTTCCAAAAATGCAACAGTTTTGGAAATTGCAGCGTTTCCGCTGCATGTATTTTCCTGTAATGTGTGGATGGGATTTGCTAGAATCCCATCCACTTTGCAGTGACTGTAAAACGCTGCAGTTTTTGCTACTGCATTTTTGCCGTGGCCAAACCACACCGTTTACGCCACGTGGTGCCCCTCAGCCTAACACTGCACAATTTAACAGAACCTACCACATGGAAGTGGTTGGTAATGTTACTGAAGAGACAAGGAAATAACGTAATTATCAGATAAAAACACTATATACAGTCATATGAAAAAGTTTGGGCACCCCTATTAATCTTAATCATTTTTAGTTCTAAATATTTGGGTGTTTGCAACAGCCATTTCAATTTGATATATCTAATAACTGATGGACACAGTAATATTTCAGGATTGAAATGAGGTTTATTGTACTAACAGAAAATGTGCAATATGCATTAAACCAAAATTTGCCGGTGAAAATTTGGGTACCCTTATCTTTTTTGTTGTCCTCTCTCTTTTTTTTTCTGTTTTTCTGGGCCCCAATTTGGTTTTGTTTTCTCCTGGCTTTGCTTCTTGCCGGTGTTCCAATCATGGAGGTATTTGTGGCCAATTGCAGTTGTTCTCCTTTTGTCTCCTCTGGGTGGCATCATGGGCTCCTCAAACAACTCTCAAATGTCTGCAAGTTGTTCAACATAGTTGTTCGGGGGGTACAAGTTGTCTCAGGTTTACCTGTCAGTTTCCACTGTGGGACATAGTGGTGGAGACCACAGGGACAGTTCTTGTTGCCCAGGTGGCAGGCGAAAAATATCGAGAGGGGGGGAGGAGGAGTGGGGGGAGCGCTCAGGGGCACCCCCCCCCCCCCCCCCCAAGAGCTGCCGCCTCTTCTTGCTGCAGATGGTGTCTCTGTGCATCGGTCAACAATACAGCACACTTTGCACAAGGGGCTGTTGGGGGTGTGCGAAAGGTGCCTTTTTTGGTAGTGCGCCACACACAGAGTCACCTGGGGTGTGCGAAAGCACTTTTGGGCCAGCCCGCTTCTTTTTGGAAGAAGGTCCTGTGGACTGATGAAACAAGATTGGTTGCTTGGTCATCGGCGTTTGCTGGTGTTAAACACAGCATTCCAAGAAAACACTTGCTACCCACTGTAAAATTTGGTGGAGGTTCCATCTGCTTTGGGGCTGTGTGGCCACGCCGGCACCGGGAATCTTTTTAATTTTGGGGGTCGCATGGTTTCAACTCAGTATCAGCAGATTCTTGAGAATAATGTCAAGAATCAGTGCGATTTGGTTACGCCGGGGTGGTATTTCAGCAAGACAATGATCCAAAACACAGCTCCAAATCTACTCAGGCATTCATGCAGAGGACAATTACAATGTTCTGGATGGCCATCCCAGTCCCCAGACCTGAATATCATTGAACATCTGTGGGATATTTGAGCGGGCTGTCCATGCTCGGCGCCATCAACTCAACTGAACTGGTTGTTTTGTAGGGAATGGTCAAAATACCTTCATCCAGGATCCAGGACTGTTAAAGCTCAGGAAGCGACTAGAGGCTGTTATTTTTGCAAAGGAGGATCTACTAAATATTAATGTCACTTTTCTGTTGGGTGCCCATACTTTGTGCCCGGTCAAATTTTGGTTTAATGCATTTGCACATTTTCTGTTAGTACAATAAACCTCATTTCAATCCTGAAATATTCTGTGTCCATCAGTTATTAGTATATTTTTGGTTGGGGTTTTGGCCCCCCCCCAATTTTTTGGTTTTAAATTTTTTTTGTTTTTTTGGGGTGCCCAAACTTTTTCATATGACTGTATATAGTATATATATATATATATATATATATATATATATATATATGTATATACATATACAGTGGGTACGGAATGTATTCAGACCCCTTTACATTTTTCACTCTTTGTTTCATTGCAGCCATTTGCTAAAAGCAAAAAAGTTCATTTTATTTCTCATTAATGTACACTCAGCACCCCCTCTTGACAGAAAAAAAACAGAAATGTAGATATTTTTGCAAATTTATTAAAAAAGAAAAACTGAATTATCACATGGTCATAAGTATTCAGACCCTTTGCTCAGTATTGAGTAGACGCCCCCTTTTGAGCTAGTACAGCCATGAGTCTTCTTGGGAATGATGCAACAAGTTTTTCACATCTGGATTTGGGGATCCTCTGCCATTCTTCCTTGCAGATCCTCTCCAGTTCCGTCAGGTTGGATGGTGAACGTTGGTGGACAGCCATTTTCAGGTCTCTCCAGAGATGCTCAATTGGGTCGAGGTCAGGGCTCTGGCTGGGCCAGTAAAGAATGGTCACAGAGTTGTTCCGAAGCCACTCCTTTGTTATTTTAGCTGTGTGCTTAGGGTCATTGTCTTGTTGGAAGGTGAACCTTCGGCCCAGTCTAAGGTCCAGAGCACTCGGGAAGGTGTTTTCTTCCAGGGTATCTCTGTACTTGGCCGCATTCATCTTTCCTTCAATTGCAACCAGTCGTCCTGTCCCTGCAGCTGAAAAACACCCCCATAGCATGATGCTGCCCCCACCATGTTTCACTGTTGGGATTGTATTGGGCAGGTGATGAGCAGTGCCTGGTTTTCTCCACACATACCGCTTAGAATTAACGCCAAAAAGTTCAATCTTCGTCTCATCACACCAGAGAATCTTATTTCTCATAGTCTGGGAGTCCTTCAATTGTTTTTTTTAGCAAACTCTATGCGGCTTTCTTATGTCTTGCACTGAGGAGAGGCTTTCTTCGGGCCACTCTGCCTTTAAAGCCTTGACTGGTAGAGGGCTGCAGTGATAGTTGACTTTGTGGAACTTTCTCCCATCTCCCTACTGCATCTCTGGAGCTCAGCCACAGTGATCTTTGGGTTCTTCTTTACCTCTCTCACCAAGGCTCTTCTCCCACGATTGCTCAGTTTGGCTGGACGGCCATGTCTAGGAAGAGTTCTGGTCGTCCCAAACCTCTTCCATTTAAGGATCATGGAGGCCACTGTGCTCTTAGGAACCTTGAGTGCTGCAGAAATTCTTTTGTAACCTTGGCCAGATCTGTGCCTTGCCATAATTCTGTCTCTGAGCTCCTTGGGCAGTTCCTTTGACCTCATGATTCTCATTTGCTCTGACATGCACTATGAGCTGTGAGGTCTTATATAGACAGGTGTGTGCCTTTCCTAATCAAGTCCAATCAGTTTAATTAAACACAGCTGGACTCCAATGAAGGAGTAGAAATGGCTGCAATGAAACAAAGAGTGAAAAATTTAAAGGGGTCTGAATACTTTTCGTACCCACTGTATATATAATTATGACCCATTGGGGTAACCACTATTTTGCACAGCAAAATAATACAGTGCATCCATCCAAGATATAATTTAATACTACTGAAGAATTAGCTTAAAGGGGTTGTCCTTGTTGGAGATATGCAACAGCCAGCTTCGTCTCTATATTTGCTGGATTGACTGTAGTTCACATTTATGACACTAGATGTAGCTGTTACTAAATGTTTATCTGTAGACACTCTGTACTTTTGTTTTTTTTGATGCTTTGATGATATACACATCCTGTTTTGTGTGTGTGTGTGTGTGTGTGTGTGTGTGTGTGTGTGTGTGTGTGTGTATGCTGAACTAGATCTATTATTCACCATGTGAGGTGATCTTTTCTTACTTAAGTTTGTTCCTGTTATATACAACTGTCTATCTGGTTTTGACTCTGCCACATCCAGCAATCGCACTCTGCAACAGTCCTGTTATGGACTCTTATGCCCTATCCACAGGACAGGGGATACGATTGCATGTACATTCACTTCTATGGGGCTGCCAGGACTGTAAGCCACACAGCTCCATAGAAGTGAACAGAGCGCCTGTCCCTGTCCTATTCACAAGGAGGCCTTTGGGGGACTTTCAATACCCCTTTCTCCTGATCACTGTGGGACCTTCCAATTGGGGCTCCAGTGATTGGACACTTATCCCCTGTCCTGTGGATAAAAGATAAGTGTCCATAATGGAACAACCCCTTTAAATGCAGTAAATCTGATGATGTGCTGAAAATTTCCATAACATTCTTTTTGCTTTATTATTAATAGACAAATAATCCAGGTTTTAGTGATGTTATGGTTGAGACACAGTGATAGTAAGATCAACAGAATACCTTCAGACTATAGTCAATGGTCAAAGTACTAAAAGTCAGAACTACTAAGCTTGGAATTCACCATTGAATTCCCATCTTGGATATCAGTTTTCAATATTTTGACATTGTACCCAAAATAATTTTAGAAAATCACAGGGGCAATTCATCAAGGCCGGCATATTGTACATATTGTTGTTTGTGATGCCACCCTCCTGCGTTTGCATATCTAGGTGCAAATCTATACCAGCCTCTTGCTAGAAGAGATTTTACACACATGTCCCCGTCTCTGCCTACTTTCGGAAAAATGACAAGGCCAGCGCAAAAATTAATTAACTGGTGACTTTTTTAGTAACACGTGGTGTTAAACAGTCATAAATCGACGATTTGCAACTATTTTACCACAGAATAATAGTGTAATGGTTATGATAAATGCACTATAATATTCTTAAAAAATGATCATATTTCTAATATACATTACCTAGATGTGTCTGCTTCTTTTTACCTAGGACATGGTATAGCATGTCTTTTAGGGTGCATGTGATGCTCTTCATTCTCTTTGTGAATTGATTCCACTCAGGGAGCACACATAGCTGCAGGCATACATAGTAGCATGGAAGTCATCCTGTTTAGCTTTACTCAAAAGCATAGAATCACAACATGGAGTGCAGCAACTGCACAAAAGCAGTTAACCATGGTGTTTGGACTTCTGTCCTTGTATTAGTGTATCAGTACATATGACACCATTCCTAGTATGATGTAGCAGCAGTGCTAGGAAAATGCTGTGCTACTTTGTTTCCTGTTGGCTACATCAGTCTTCCTCTAAAGGCTGCATGGCCAGCCTACTATAATCTAGCCTATGGAAAAAGCAAAGCAGAGCAGTCAGGAGACAAAGTAGCATAGCACTGTTCTAGTATAGCTCCACTTTCTATTTGTTTTAGTTTTGCCACTTTGACCATTCCCCCTGGGGAAGCAGATGTCAATAGCATATTCTAGCCATATCACCATCACTATTATATCAACTATATGTCATCAATAAAGTAAACTTTTCTGTTGTTATAGAATAGCTGACATGGATATTCTTCAATGCAGTAATACTACAAAAAAATATACATTTATGTAAAGTTGAAGATATTGTAGTTTATTGTCACAAAAGCAGAATTTATATGCAAAACTGAACGATGAACCGGAAAATTAATTATTTCCTATCATACTGCAAAGAAAAAGAGTCAATTTCTGAACATTAGTGCAACAATGAATCTAGTTGCTGTGTTAACCTTACTTATCTGTATAACAGAATGAGAGACATATGTAGACATCTAGTGAATTGTGGGGCAAGAAGGAGTTAAACTATGCTCAATTTAACAAAGGAATAGTACTTGAGTTAAACCATTTTCTATGTAATGGAAAGACATCTGCATTCCACCGAAGGAAAAGATATTTTTGAAAATTGTGCTCCAGAATCCACGATGACAAGGCATGATGAAATGTCCCCAACCAAGACAGCATCAAGATGGCGAAAGGTGTTACAAGAGAGACGTGACACAGCAGGTTATGATGTAGACAGTGTTTCTGATGGTGCTGGTTGAGAATTCTGCAGAATATATTTGATTTAATTTAATTTGAAATCTGCTGGCCTTGTAAAGTCTGCTCGTGTTCCTTCCTTCCAATGAATCTTAATCAGGTTTAATATCAATTTGGTGACCTTTGTCTGCAACAAAGAAAAACCAAGATAAGTTGAAAAATGTAGAATTAAATTAGTTAACTGCATGTTTCAATTTCTTATAATGAATGTCATGGAACTATGCCTGTAGTATACGAAATTCTAGTTCATCTAGAAGTATATAGTTTCTAATGATGATGATTCCATGATTACAAGAATGCTTTTCTATCCACATTTTCTAAAGAATGTAATTGTATTCGGGGAAATGTTCTCACAGGTTTTTAGAATCAAGCCATTTGTTGTGTTTTTTTTTTCATTTTTTACCACTAACAATATGTATTTCTTAAAAATTGGTGTTCAACTGGTATTATAACCTATGTGGATTTCCATGCGCCACTTGTCATGCAATCTTGCTATGATCTCCATCTTGTTCCAAGCAACATATAATGAAAAGAATACAATTTTCCATTTTTTATAACACACTAGGAAAATTTATTTATTAATACTGGGGCAAAGTACATGCATTACTTGCAGAGAGAAGCAGATTCAACAATAGGACACAGACCCTGTAACTTGATTCTCCTAGACCCCAGTGGAAATTTTGTAACAGTTCTTGCACTTACCATGTTCTTTCTGCAATTCTAGTGTCTTCTTATATTGTCTTTATTAAGAGGTCTTTGGGTCCCTCAGGCTTCAGGTTCTAGTAGCAATTGCTACCTATCCACCCCCTATAGTTACATCTCTGTATGTTGATACATATGCTAATAGCTATATACAATATCTAGTAGGACATGGCATTGTTTTTGGACAGTTTCCTAATTTAAAAATTGGCACAAAAAAAGTCCAAAAAATTAATAACGGTTATTGTGTACAAATAAAAATCATGTAAATTATTTTAAAAGTTATTAAACTTTTTTTTTATACTTTTCATTTCTGTACACAAAAAGTGACCATACGTGAAGTCATTTTAAAAACCCCTTCCAGCTTGACACGATTTTGTTGTGACATATTCATAATACAGTATATACAGAGAATAATATACTGTCACCCTTGCTAATGCAAATAACTATGAAGTTGAGGAAAGTTGGTCATAAGGACAAGTATTGACAATATCCTATAATTACAGGGACATTTATAATTTTCATTTTATGTTGTATTACTTGCCTCATTAACATGTATATAAGTACAAAGAAATGTTATGTGCGTTGCTTAGTGTATCATTAAGGCAATATCTTTTAATAAACTGAGTATTTAATAATGAGAGGTACAGCCCTTTTTGAGTCACATGAAACTTGACAATACATGTTCTTGCAAAGATTTTGACCATATTCATCAAAAAAGAAATGTGCCATATTTTTCGGACTATAAGACACACCGGACCATAAGACGCACCTAGGTTTTAGAGGAGGAAAATAGGGGAAAAAAATTGAAGCAAAAAAATGTGGTAAAATATTTAGTATATGGGAGTTGTAGTTTTGCAACAGCTGCAAGACCGCATTGACAGGTGGCCCCGCAGCTGTATGGGGATGCATAGGGCATCTTTTTTTGCGGGGCCATGTGTACTTTTTAGTTGTACCATTTTGGGGAATGTCTATTTCTTTGATCACTTTTTATTTAAATCAGAGGCGAAACAGCGGAAAAAAACGCGGTCCAGCACTTTTGATTTTTTTTTCCCCGCTATGACGTTCATTTTTTTTTTTTTTTTTTTTTACTATTTATTAGCCCCCCTAGGGGGCTTGAACCTGCAATCATTTTTGATTGCAAGTCCTATAGACTGCAATACAAGTGTATTGCAGTCTATGGGAGATTCTGTACATTATTATTGCGGCTGGTCATAGACCAGCCTCAGTAGTAATATTACTATAACAGGCCTGGGAGCCTTCATAAGGCTCCCGGCTATCACAAGAACAGGATGGCTTCCGCGCCATACAGGAGCCGTCCTAAAACAAGAAAGGTATGGGGCAGGTGGGGAACGGCCCCGGGGGCAGCTTTACTGTCTTTATGGGGATAAAAGGTAGTAATGCCTACGATCAGAGTGGACTCTGATCGCGGGCATTAGTTTCAGGTCTCCGCATTGCAGTGGAGACTCGGTAGCTATGGCGACCGCTCTGCAGCAGCACGGCTGTCATCATCTTCACAGACCCGGCATCTGCCGTAACAGCACGGCGGATGTCGGGAGGTTCACACCGCTGGGACACCCTCTCAGCCCAAGGCCCGCAGCATGGCCCCCTCCTCCCGATGCTGTGACTCCGCCCCCCCCCTGCCAAAACACCCCACATTCGGACTATAAGATGCATCCCCATTTTTCTCCCAAATTTTTGGGGAAAAAAGTGCGTCTTATAGTCCGAAAAATACGGTAACTTAAAAAGCTGTATGAAAATCCCTGCTGTACATTATTCTGCATGAGCCCAAGTACCTAACATCTAAAGGGTTTTTCCAGTTGTTCAAATACCCTGTGAAGTAAATTTTCAAATAAAAGAGGAGTGTTCTTTGCTCAAGTACCTCATCTAGTAGTCCGAACAATAGTAGGTATAAAGAGTAGTGTACCCTTTACTTTGGATAATAAGGCATGTCTATGATTTATATACCATAAATAGCATATTGATTTAAAGAAGTTTTTCAAGCTGAGGCCATTTTTCCTAAGGATAGGTCATCAGAATCAGATTGGTGGCATTCTGACAGGTGGCAGAGGCATTCTGGAACAGCTGATCTATGCAGGTTCCAGGTGTCAGACCCCACGTGATATGATACTGATGAACTGTTATCAGGATAAGTCATCAGTATTAGACAAAGTCGCAAGCCCCTTTTAATATACATAAAATGAAAACATGCTACCACGTTACTGTACCTGCATATGTTGGATGGTCAAAGGGGGCCCAGCAGAGGTAGTGATCAGCTGATTCTCCAATGCACATGACCACAGTATGAACAGTTTGCAAATAATAGAGGATGAATAATTGAAAGAAAGTCAGTACTGATGCTTTCTGACTAGACATAGGTGCACTTCCCAAGATTCATTTCATTTCATGTACAGGGTTTTTTTTTTGGGTTGAACAAGTTCACATAGGAAGTAAAATTATTATACTTTGAGGTCTCTTCACACCCCAGAGTATAATATGTGAAGGCCCAGGAGAGGTGTAAAAAAATTATACTCACCTTCCCTCACCTCTTTTGTGCCTCCTTATGCCATCTGGCACTCTCTCTTAGTCTCCTTGGTAAAGTCAAGCATCCAGAGTCACCGTGTGGTCTGTGATTGGGCCTCAGTGGTCACATGGACACACCAAGTGTCATGACGTCATGATGCTCTGTATGCCCATGTGACCTCTATGACCCAATCACAGGCCTCAGCGGTGACCCCAGGCGCATGACGTCACAGGAGAACACCGGACACCACAAAGAGGCCCAAAAATGGTGAGGGAAGGTGAGTATAAATATTTTATATCTCCCCTGGGCCTCCACCTTTTTTTACTCTGGGGTCTGAAGAGACCCCAGAGTATAATAGTTTACTGCAATGCATGTAAAATATGTATTTCACAGCAGGTATCAAGTAGTGAAATAGGCAAAACAAGGTTAGACAAAATTAATTATATCACAGGTACCCAGTATAATATATAGAATAAATAAAATATACAATCATACCAATTTTTATCAGAAGAGAGAGAGGAAAATGTAGTGACTTTTTCTATTTTGTCCCTAAAAGGTTTACAAAATATAGTAAACAAAATTAACATATTCTTACAAATATGTTATATCATAATATTAATAAAGATGGAGAGCATAGATTATTTTTCATTGTTTAATTACATAATTTATTTTGCTTTTACACCATATATATATATATATATATATATATATAGATAAAGTAAATTAAATAAAATTTAAAGATAAGTCAGCAATTATTCATACTGAATCCATATAGCTATCTGAATAATAAATTACCTTTTAACTATTTAATTTTGTTATTTAGCTTTGTAAAGGAGGCAGAGAAAGGGACTGTACAGAAAACAAGAGACAAACCAGATGCCTGTCAGGGCTTTGATCACTATTTTGTGCAGACAGTCAGGCTGCCTCCTAGCACCTCTTTAACTACAACTTACAAGTAGGAAAATCATCTTTTTAACTTTTTTTTAACCTTGCAATTAAACTCTTTAAACTTAGTGCCTATTATGCATGGGATTTCAATTTTACACACACACACACACACACACACACACACACACACACACACACACTGTATATATATATGTATAATTTTACTTGCAAGTTGAAAGAAATTGTTTTCAGATATTTAAATTGAATACTGACTTAATTTTCTTTTATAAGGGACTCACTTTATAGAATAATTGTGTATTTTTTTTTTAATTATCATGCTCATGTTGTATGCATCACTTTAAATATGAGAATAATTAAAATACTAATAATATAATATTAATGTACTAATAATATAATCAAATCACTAAAATATTGGTAAGAAACTATTGGAAAAACATTTTGAAAATGAGTAGAGAACAAACTGAGCAACTCAGAGGTATAAGTTGAAGTACCTAGGTCCTAATGCAAAAGTGCTATCTATAATACTGTACTATAATAATACTATAAGAATGTATTATAGAGAGATCTTTGGGCCCCTATAGGCTCCAGGTAAGCTATTTCTACCTCTGCACCCCCTACAGTTAACTAATAAAAATCTATTATAATTTCATATTTTTGTTTTTAAAGCATATCTGAAATAAATGCAGTAAACCAGGTTTATAAGGGTAATAACTAATTGACAACATCATACCTTGTCACTATACCAAAATGAATATATAGTCGCATGTAGAATGTAAGTAAATACTGTGCCACTATTAGATATGGTAGCAAGTAAAGGCATGGGTATCAGGTACAGAACTCAGGTACAAAAACATAACTTGAAGCTCCTGGGTCTCAGTGCTTATGTAGCAGAGGGTCATTTGGTTTGGTCCTGCTGATATTTTATGTCATCTAAATCTAAACGCATGAAAGAACATACATGTTGTATAAGTAATTGCATGCAGTATATAGACGTACCAATGTAATTAAACATGATTGGTGTCAAGCAAATGCTTGCCTGCAATTACCATGGGCTGCGCTGCCCTCTCTTTATGCAGCTTTAATTGTTTGCATAATCATTTCATTACAATAATTGACTTTATTAGTGCGTCAGACTTTGATGTGACCTAGCCTTTGATCTTTCCTTTCACTCTACTGCTATTGCTTCATTGACTGTAAGGAGGATGAGACACGGCTTATAACTGCATCGCACATTTCTGTGTTTCAGCACTTGTATTCTGGAGTGCATATTGACATAACTAAGTAAGAAGCAGAGGTCAAAGTTCTGTTACTGTTACATATTGCTAACTCTTCTCCCATCACATTATGACAGGGCCACCCTTGTGATTATTTACCATTAATGGAAACAGTTGATGGCACCAAAACTAATCCTCCTTGAGTTTCCCTAACCAGATCAGTAGTAATAATCCAGTGCATACAATTCCTCTCCATATTTTCTACTATTGTTGTGTGGACACATTACTCTTTCCTGCTTACTTTTCATTGCTTTGGGTATGGGTAGTCTTCCTCAGACCCTAAGCAGATTCATTTATTTCACAATATGCCAATGAGCAGTCCAGAGCACCGAGGGCGGATCTATTGCTTCATACTGCCTTACATAGGGAATCAGAGTATCTCCAAAATTGCACGTCTTGAGGAATGTCCCCCATATGCAGTGAATAATACTTTCTAAAAGTGGTCTAAGGAAGAACAACCAGGAACAGGTTTATAGGTGCCTACAGCATGACCATTGAATGCCAACCCATCTCATCCAATCTCACAGAAGAGCTACTGCAGGACAAATTGCTGAAAAAAGTCAACAGTTTCACTGGTGAAAGTGTCCATGACTGAAAGTGCCTACAATTGGTACACAAGAATCAAAGTTGAATCAAGGACCAAGGGAGAGTGGTCTGGTCACATTATCATTTATATGATGCGGGCAGGCATGTGCATATTCATCAATTACCTCCAGAAGAGATGGAGTTGCTAAAGGCTGTGTAGCAGTCTGGGTAAACTTCTTCTGGAAAACCTTAGGTACTGCTATTCATGTTACTTTGACACATGCAAGTCAACTAAAGCTCTCTATGGCAACAGTATTCCCTTATGGCGGTGACCTCTTTCACCAGAATAATGCACTCTCACACACTGCAAAAATTATTCAAATACATAGGACAGTTACATCTTATGTGGATTGAACAGGTCAGATCTGTTTGGCTGCAGAATCATCGTAGAACTCTTTGCTATGGTATACATATACCATTTATCCTTAGTGAAGTCATGGTTAGAAATAAAAACATATATGCCTATTTCACTAAGTCATTATTTAAAGCTGAAAATTGATAATTTGCAAGAATTCCCTTAACAATATTGAATAAGTGAATAATAAGTGGCCTCATGTTCAGCTCTTTTTTCAGCTAAGAGCTCCCTCTTCTGTGTAATTTAAAGAATACATTGTAAGATCTACTAGTTTTTCGTTGAAAACTTCTTTACTTGGCACTTGTATCTTTTGGCACATGGCAGTAGTATCACTGGAATTTTACACACCAAGGTATCTGACTGTACTATGAAATTTTATACAAATTATTGGGAATATTCATAGAGATCCTGTTTGTCCAACCTCTTCCCCAGAAATTTATACTGAGAAGTTATAGCAAACTCCATCCTAACAGTGCTAGCACTGCTTTTTCTTCCTAAAATCTGTTGACAAAGTGTCAGTGCTGCTAAAGAGAAAAATGTTCATGTGGCAAATCTGTGATCATAGATAATTGCATTGTGATCCCCTGACGTATTAAGTAAAAAGTCCCCTGTGTGTAACTTCTTCATACAAGAGAATAGGAAAAAATACTAACATTGTAGGTAGCCTGTCACCAGAACAGCTCCTTTTAAACTATAAGCATAGTGTTGGGGTTCACATGAATACAATGGGTTTTTTTTCTGCTTCCCTATTTTTGCTTCCATTACTAAGATATTAAATATTTTTCTGATATGCTAATGAGATGTTTGGTGCAATGAGGGAATCACTGTTGCTCTTATCCATGAAAAGAGCTACCTCCCTGCTATGACTAATAGGGACAGATACATATCAGATATAGCAGAGAGGGATAGAGGGACTTGGGTATTGGAAAGCATAGCTATTTGGTGCCATGAGAGCAACAATGACGCCATCATTGAACCCAACAACTTATTAGCACGTCAGGAAAAACCTAATGTCTTAGCAGCAGAGACTGTGTGGGAAGGAGAAAAAGTGTTATATCCATGTGAAGTCTGCCTGTCTGGCTGTGCTTAAACTTCACTAGGGACGGTTCCTTTACAATAAGTAATAGAAACAAAATTTTAAAGAATCTTTGGTTACCGTTATTACTTAATTTACTGATATATGACAATTTTTACATTTTGGGTAAAAATTATCTGTGGATAGGGGATAACTTGAATTTATGGAATACCCCTCAAATACTTTGTGATCTACAGGATGTATATTAGTTACTTTTACTCCTATACAATATGTGTGGCCTGATGACACTGACTTATTACGTTATTATGACTTATTCCGACTTATTAACATTGTTTGAAAGATTTAATACTATTTTTTTTTCTTTTTGTTCTACACAGACTTCCAGATCCGCCAGCTTGGCCTACAAT
Source organism: Leptodactylus fallax (assembly GCA_947044405.1). NCBI lineage: Eukaryota > Metazoa > Chordata > Amphibia > Anura > Leptodactylidae > Leptodactylus > Leptodactylus fallax. The sequence continues at coordinate 5,150,312 of CAMRHE010000108.1, read as the reverse complement.
AATGCTGGTGGGATCACTTGTATCAATAATCCTACAGAAAATTGGCCACATTCTGGTTTATACTTTTCTCATGTGTACGGCCAGCTCATATCTCAGATGTAATGGTGAGGGAACCTTGATGAAGATAACATTTGAATCAGTGATACATGTGGGGTTTTTCCGATATCGTATTCTATATAGTCATGTACATTCTTTCTTCTGGTGATATGGATCATATGGAACGCATTGGTAGTTGAACATTAGTAGATGTGGTATGTATCATTTTTTATTCTTTTAAACATTCAGTTACAAGTACTGTTCACATCTGTGGCCCAAGTTTTCTTTTTGTTCTACAATGGTTTCCTGAGCTACTAGTTTAACCTACAATAACATTGGTGGGATCATTTGTACAAACCCATTGGCCATATTCTTGCTGATATTTCTTTCATGTGTATGGTCAACTCTCATCTTGAACCTTGGTGGAGCAGCGATACATGTGGGGTTTTACCAGTCTTTTGTTCTATATAGTCATGCACATTATTCCTTCTATTGATAGATTTGGTATTTGCTCTTTTTGACATTTTTTGCAACATTCAGTTACAGGAAATTCTCATGTCGGTGCATAATGCACATTTTTACACTATATATGCTTCAGATAATCCTGTTTATTACATGCATATGTACCAATTATCTGTGTGCTGATGGTTTTGCCACATGATTACAAAACACTATATACTGTATTACTGTACATATTTTGTAAGTTTCATATTAATTTTACCTCTGCGATAAAAATGTTCAATTAAAGAACGATAAATGTGATTAACAAATAAAAATAGGAAAATCTAAAAATATGGACGACAGCTTGTTTTACTGATATCACTGTCTTTATGATGAGATACATTCTCCAGCAGGAAATACCTTTCTTTTATCACTTTCTGGAAGCAGCCTAAATGCTCAGGTGATAGTGGATATTCATGAAGAATAGCAGTTCTTCAAAGCAAGCTGTTAACTTGATTTTATCCATATCCTAGTTGTAAAAGTTTCTTCTCTCTGGTCATTTATCACAGATATTATTACACTTTACTTTAATCCTGAGCTGTAGCAATAAGAATCTTTGCATATTCAGGACAGTAGTATTAAAAGTACTTAACTCAAACATTGCGGAAAGCTGCATTTTTTGTTGCAGATATTGTTATGGTTTTTAAAGTCAAAGCCACAAGTGGCTTCAAAGGGAGTAAGAAATAAAAATAAAGCACTTAAATTTCTCTCATCTACTAAATCCACCCCTACGATGGCTAAAAAAAATGCAGCAAAAATCTGCAACAACAAAAAAAAACAAAAAACTGTTTTTTTTTGCCAACGTGTGGTTTTTGTCTAATACCGTTTTATGAATATGGTATTACTTATAACTCAAACACATTGGTACGTCATGAAAAACAGAACTATTATCCTTATAAACTTTCCACAGGATAAGTGATAATGGAATAATGACATGCTTAACCATTGCAAGAGATGCTGGAAATGGTCTTGCCGGTGGCTATGCAAAGATGGTTCTGCCTTGTCAGGGACACCTTCTGCAACACCACTTGTTTGATATTCTGTAGATGAATTTCAATTAGATATTTTAGTTTTGTCTGGGGATCAGGTTCATAAACTCCATCCTTCAGGTAACCCAACAGATAAAATTCACAAACCGTCAGGGCTACTCACTCTGGAGACCACAACCTTTTACTTACAGTATGCTGATCAAGAAGAAGGGGTTCAGGCAGCACTCAGGTTGTAGATTAGGAAACAGGAAAAAAAAGGGTGCACGTTCTCTGAGGGGCTGACCAACACCCCACGTGTTACAATTGAATAAACAAAGTTGAACCGCACTCCAAAAGGTTATGCAACAGGCAACAAGAAAATAGATGAAATATGTGAAAGAAATTAAGTGAGGCTTGGTTACTTGTAGTTGTGAAGCTTCTGTAGATACCAAGGATAGGTTCCGCCTGCTGACACGCCGGAAGAGATACTCTCAGAATTTCATCCAGTGAAACACCAATACATGTTGAGTTCCTTATTTACATGGCTGGTTTGCCGGTATGTTGTCAGGAATGGGACCAGGTAGTCGGGTATGCTGGTGCCAGGTGAACCAGTACACTACATGTCCAGCAGGTAGGGATTTCAGGGTTCATTCGTTTGCTTACAGTATGTTCTTCTGCACATTGTATGTGAACTCGGCACAGGGACTCTTTTGCTATACGACAAGTAGCCCTCTGTTGCTAAGAGAAACAATGCTCATATTCGTGATCAGTTAATTATGCATAGAAATGATCGAAGACATCCAAGTAAATAGCTGTGTTCACATTTTCATCAGATATAGTGGATTCATAATCTACGTGCTCAGAATCGAACACCAATCATTTTTATGATCATAAAGTGACTGTTGGTGCAACTTGTGTGCATTTTCTGTGTGCCAGAACCTTCAGAAAAATTAGATGGAACCATGCTTCAACAGTCATAAAGTATTGCAACTGGTCCAAATGAACTTGTATGATTAAATCCAGTAGCCAATTGCAGCATGGCGGCTCAGTGGTTAGCACTTTTGCTTTGCAGCCCTTGAGTCCTAGGATCAATTCCAAGCAACAACATCTGTGAGGAGTTTGTATGTTCTGTTTCTGTTGGTTTCTTCCTATGTACCAAAAACATACTGATAGGGAACTTGGAGCCCTATATGAGACAATGTAAAGTGCTGTGGTTGGTTCTATATATGTAAGAGAAATAAATTAATAATTGCAATACATCACCCCCTGCCTCCCCATCCTCTTTATATCTTACACAGTTGATATTTGGTATGGTTTTTGGTGAAGTGGTTTCAGTACATGTCTACATGTCTGCTGAGGTGTGGCTGTTGGGATATTTTTCACATTCATTTCTTTGGACTTCTCATAATCCTTTTCTGAATATCGGCAAGAATAATGGTTGTTTGAACATATGGTTATCTATATTTTTAGCATTACCAATGGATCCTGTGTTAAGCCACTACCAAACCAAAAAATGTATTCAGTTAAAATGGGAAGGTCCAGAAACTGAAAAGTAAAAGTGGTCCTTTGTATATGTAGACCTCCATTATCGCAATTTTTTGTTAAATCGATAAAGCTGCAGCTCACCTGCTCATCTGTTCTGGTTGTCAGTTTAACCCCCCGTTCCCCCCCCCGTTGCTGGCCTCAGTGGTCAGATGCCAATGGTCTGGTTCCTCAGAGGATGCATTTCCAGTCTCTGCAGTGGTGACAAACCCAACCACCTATGTGTGACCACTGAAGCCAGTGACTGGTTGCAGTGACCATGTGGGGGACGAGACACATCATTGCTGGAATTCAAAAGACCGGCAATGGGACTGGCAGCTGGGATAGAGAGTGCTAGAACAGGTGAGTATGGCTTCTTTTGAGCCCTTCCCTGCTGTCCCTTAATTTTCACTTCTGGGCTAAAAAACTGTCTTGTGCTATGGCCCCACGTTGCAGAAAAGCTGCTTATTTTGTTGCAGATTTTGCTGTGTTTTTTTGATCCAAAGTCAAGAGTGGCTTAAAATGGAATGGAAAATCAAAAGGAAAAATGTATATTTTTCTCTTCTGTTAATCAACTCCTGGTAGCTCCTTGCTCAAAAAATCGCAGCAAAATCTATGACAAAAAAGCAGCTTTTCTGCAAACTGGGGCCTTAACCTTAACCTATATTTATTTTTTTCTAGGACCACTACTAGAATATTCAGTATCTTTATTATTATTATTGTTACTATTTTTATTTATTTTTAGAGCACTATTAATTCCAGGGTGCTGTATTTTTGAGGGTTTCCATACAAAAGACAAAATACACAAATCAAGTACAATACTAAGCCTGCAAGGGCTTACAATCTATGAGGGAAGGGGGATAGAGACAGTAGGTGAGTGTAGAACTGTTCAGATGGTGGTGTGGTTGCAGCACGGTTATTGAAGGTTGTAGGATTTTCTGAAGAGGTGAGTTTTTAGGGTCCTCTTCAAGTTTGTGATTGTGGGGGACAGTCTTATGTGTTGTGATAGCGAATTCCAGAGTATAGAGGATGCAAAGGGGAAGTTTTGGAGGCAGTTGTGTCATGAGGGAATCTAAGATTACTAGTGCATAGATAGTGGAGTAAATGTGGCGCCATTAACTTTGATAGATGGTCAGGTAGGGGACTGTGTGAGGTGGGAAGAGATGATGAACTCAGTTTTCATCATATTGAGTTTGAGCGAGCGGAAGGAGAGGAAGGAGGCTATGGCTGCTAGATAACAGAGTGGTAATGGCTGGGCCAGAGAGATATATCTGAGTGTTGTCGGTGTAACAGTGCTATTGAAAACCATGGGATTCTATGAGATGACCAAGGGTGTAGATGGAGAACGGAAGGGGTCCCAGGACAGAGGTCTACAGAAAGAGGGTGCGGTGAGGAGCTGGTGTGTGGGAGATGCTGAATGTGCAGTTGGTGAGGTATACAAAGATCCAGGAGAGGGCCAAGTTTGTGATGCCAAAGTATGAAAGAGTTTGTAACAAGAGGGAGGGGTCAACTGTGTTGAAGACGCTGTCTCTGCTCCCAGTGTACTGCTTGGAAGCAGCAGGCTCGATGTTGTGACGTCACTTACATTGCATCTGTTGCTCCTTAAAGCTGTCAGCAGCAGAGACAGGAGAGAACAGGGAAACAGGGAGAGGTGATTATTTTTTTTTTCTTTATACTGTAGGGCAACCTGGAAAGGGGACATGATACTGGGGCAGCAACCAGGAAATGGTACACGATACTGGGAGGGGATCTGGAAAGGGAACATGATACTGGGGGAGGGGCAACCTTGAAAGGGGACATGATACTGGGGGGGGGGCAACCTGGAAAGGGGACATGATACAGGGAAGGCAACCAGGAAAGGGGACATGACATTGTGGGGGCAACCTAGAGGGGTACATTATACTGTGGGGGCAACCTCAAGGAGAACAATATAATATAATCTCTGTAGCGCCATTTGACTGTGTGATGGGCCACTGAAGAGCATTATAATTTGTGCAGGTCAGGTATTTTTAATTGATGGTCATGAGAGAGCCCACTTATGAAACCTTTGCACTGGGCCAACCAAGGTGTTTAAACGCCCCTGATTAGGATGGTTTTGGTAGAGTGAGTTGGATGAGAGATAGGGGGATAGTCCAAGGTGGACACGTTTTTCAAGAAGTTTTCAGGCAACTGGGAGCAGTTAGATGAGGCAATAGTTGGCTGTAGAGGGCAGGTTGAGGAATGGTTTCTTAAGGATGGATGAGACAGTAGAATGTTTAAAGGCAGAAGGGAAGGTACCACTGGTTAGAGATAGGTTGCAGAGGTAAATGAGTGTAGAAGAAAAGACTTTAGTGGGGTTGGGGGTGAGGCGTGATTGGCAATTTTGAAATTAGAATGGAGAGCTTTTCATTAGTGATGGGGAGAAGCAGATTATGGAAATAGAAGGATAGTTTGAGTCCATCAGGAGGTTGAAATCTCCCATGATGATAGTGGAGATATCAGTTAAATGGAAGTGTGTGAGGCAGGTGGGTGAAGTAGACAATGAAAATAGATGAAAGCCACTTGGAGATTGAAGGGTGAGAAAATGCGGACCGAGAGAACTTCCAAAGAAGGGAGACTAAGAGCAGTTAACAGTGGTGTTGAGCTGTAGGCGCAGTTATCAGATGTGAGAAGGCGGACACCCCCACCAGGTTTGTTGCTGGGATAAGGAATATGGGAAAACTAAAGACTGCCATAAGAGAAGGCAGCAGGGGAAGTAGCAAAGTAAATTGATTTAAGATGTTTTGTGAGCTAGCACTGTCTGTGCGATGAGAGAAAGAAGATCTGGCAGTGGGGATCTGCTGAGGTGGCCCAGGATTAGGTGGTCGCCGGCAGTAAGGAGAAGCAGAGAGAGGGAAGGAAGTTATGAATAGGAGAGGGTGTGAGGTGATTGTATGCATCTAGGGCAGAAAGCTTGCACAAATAAGGATTTGAAAGACATAGGCCCACATTTTATCACATGGTGAAAATGTATCCAGTTTCTAAGCAAAAACTAGTCTACTATATTGACACATCACATTCTTACATAGGCTAAAATGACAACACTTTTTTTTCTGCCAGAGCCCATGTAGAGTAGAATTTTTTATTTATTTGCAAACTTTTTGGATATTTTTCTTTTTTAAATTACATTTCATGAATGTGTCTAAATCTAGACAACAAAGCAAACCACTCCCATTTTTCACTCCACTTTTACAAACTGATTTGCATGGCGCAAAAGGTTCTAGTTTCTGGTACAAATGGTTAATAAATGTATTTTGGAGTAAAATGTACAAGAAGAAGGCAAAAATACATTGATGAATGTTTGCTTACTTTAGAGGAAAATTTTCCAGAAAAAAAACACAAATACTTTGATAAATGTAGGTCGTAGTATTCCAAAATATTACTACCTGGTTATGTGTCACTCCAGCATTCCCCAATAACCTTACACCTATGGAAAATCTCTGTCAAACTCCATAGATACTGCAGATGCTATTGAGTGTGTGTCATAGTTATGCACCTACCTTTACTTGTTTAGTTTCTTTTAGATAGTCTTCATTTTGTATCATTGTGTCTCTTGCAGGTTATCATTCACTTGGAGCACCCATCCTCCCGAAAGTATCATATAACCCGATGGCACTAATGTTTTATGCTGCTTCTTCTCTCTCTGCACTGGCCCTGTGTCTTTTATCTGAGGCACTGGTCTGGCGCTTGTTCTGCATTGAGTCTGATCTGCATTTAACATGGTCATCACTGAAGCCATAACTGACCTGGTAGTACACTTTATGCTGCCTCCCCTCACTGAATTGTGCAAACTGCTCTCATCTGGCACTCTGTCAATAAGTAGGAGTGGAAACTCCATCTTTTCCCATGTGCTAGGTCCAAATTGTTGGCCTGCTCTGAGGCACTGATAAGTTAGGTCTGGTCTGCAGCCTATTCTTCATTGAACCTGATGTACGTTGGGCATGGCCATCACTATAACCTTCTCTGACTGTGTGGCACAAACTGTCTATCCCTCTGAACCGTGTCCAGGTCTATCATCTGGCACTCTGTCAATAAGTATGAAGGGAGACTGCCTATTCTCAGTCCTGTGCTTAGTTGTCATGGTTATCCATAAACCTGGTCTGAGACACTAGTCAACTAGACTGCCAAGTCACTACAACGTCTTTAATTGTAAGCTTGCAGACTGCCTTTTCAATTTTGAGGCTGTCATTTGGTGAAAGCAGCTCCCACTTTTAGCCCCTAGCCAGTGACTTTAGTTCAGGCCTAATTCTAGCAGCCTATAGTTGCCACAGATGCTTTTTGCTCTTTTACTTCAGCAGCCACTGCAGCAAACTTAGGCTGGAGCACACCCCAGAATTGATATTGATCCTTTTCACTGGAGCATGCTTGAACTGCTATCCAAGTCCCAACTCAACACCCTTTAAGGACTTAGAGGAGGTCATGTGACCAAAAGGTCTTGCTGATTGTACTACAACACTTACTAATACAGTTTGGCCACGAGATAGCAGCTGTAACACAGTACTAGAAATATACACATATTGAACTAAATATTAAGCATTCACACATACTGTATACCAGTACAACTTGGCACATATAACAAATTACTGTAGTCCACGGTGGGCTTGTGGGAAAGGCCTTGTCACTCCATATACAGTAATACTGACGAATGTAGTTTTTTTTTTCTTTTTTACCCCTATTCAGTGAGTCATTGAGTGTCTCATTACTAAAGGACAATGCTTTGCTATCCAGTTGTCGTGAAACAATGCTTCTGAACTAATGATACAGGGCAAAATTCTGAAGAACAGTTAAGTGAATGGCGCACTGTGGAGTGTCTTTGACAAGTAATGGGGCTTTGTGAGATTGTTTGGCACCCCATGGAAGGTTTGTGGTATTGTATAGAGGCTCTGTAGCTAATATTATGTTATAGGTCTATGATGGGGGTTTGACAACTGACCCTAGGTACTTTGTCACAAAGTATGTATTGAGGCTCTTTGGCTGCCATTGCACAGAAGCTCTGCTGCTTGCACTGTGTAGATGCTCTATTGTTGGCATTGTATGGGTCATTACTTGTTCTGACCTGAGCCCAGTAAACTCTGTTCTCACTGCATGTTCAAATAAGAGTTTGTCAGGATGTTATCGCCTTGTGTATATGTGCATATTTCTATACTGTTGTATTATGTCGATAAGAATTCAAGGTTACATTGGAATTCTGCAAATCGGTTCAGTATCAAATGCAAGTTACCCAACAGTATTTTTTTTTCTACATAAGTGTTAAAACATCTATAAATACTTGAAACCACAAATGAGTATAAGAGCTGAAAATAAACAAGAATTTATAAAGTGTTTGAGTTTATTGGGCTGTTTTTCAGATGAAATGCCGCTCTGTGACCTGTACACCATGTTTTCTTTTCAGAAATCCTCTCCGGCCAGAATTCACAGCTGCATAGCTATGGCCATAATGGTGAAACGTGTCACGTCTCTGACTTTCTGTCAACATTCTGGTACTGGTGCTGTAACATATTTGACATAAAAAGGGTGTTTATGACAAATGACCTGAACAGCATGGTCTTTTTCATGCAAAGATTTAGAGGAATTAAACTTTAGAGAACCAGTATTACTAATTTTGGACTACATTTTTTACTTGTTACGTAGACTAAAATCACAGCTAATGTACATTGTTATTCCCGGATCAAATCTAACTTTTTCAATAAACAAGCTCAGTAAACAATAAAAATAATGGCTAATATATGAAATTAACAGTATACTGTATGTAAAAGTAATTTTAAAAAATGTAAACAATTAAAGGGTTGTTCCAGTTCATATTATAACTGGATAGCTAGGCTTAAAATAATAAATACTTTATACTTACCTCTCCATTCGGCTGGACAAAGACTCTCCACTGGATCCCTGGCTGAACAGACAGGTAAGTATATAGTATTTGCTATTTTAAGCCTAAGGATGCAGTAAAAATAGAAACTGAAAAACCTCCTTAAATACAAAGATGTTCTACAGTCATGGCCAAAAGTTTTTAGAATGATACAAATATAAATTTTTACAAAGTCTACTGCTTCAGTTTTTCTAATGGCAATTTGCATATACTCCAGAATGTTATAAAGAGTGATCAGCTTAACAGCAATTACTTGCAAAGTCAATATTTGCCTAGAAAATGAACTTTATCCCCCAAAACACATTTCAACATCATTGCAGGCCTGCCTTAAAAGGACCACCTAACATCGTTTCAGTGATTGCTCCATTAACACAGGTGTGGGTGTTGATGAGGACAGGGCTGGAGATCAATCTGTCATGATTAAGTAAGAATGACACCACTGGACACTTTAAAAGGAGGCTGGTGCTTGCCATCATTGTTTCTCTTCTGTTAACCATGGTTATCTCTAAAGAAACACGTGCAGTCATCATTGCACTGCAGAAAAATGGCCTAACTGGGAAGAGTATTGCAGCTAGAAAGATTGCACCTCAGTCAACAATCTATCGCATCATCAAGAACTTCAAGGAGAGAGGTTCCATTGGTGCCAAAAAGGCTCCAGGGCGCCCAAGAAAGACCAGCAAGCGGCAGGACCGTCTCTTAAAAGTGTTTCAGCTGTGGGATCGGGCTACCAGCAGTGCAGAGCTTGCTGAGGAATGGCAGCAGGCAGGTGTGAGTGCATCTGCACGCACTGTGAGGCGGAGACTCTTGGAGCAAGGCCTGGTCTCAAGGTGGGCAGCAAAGAAGCCACTTCTCTCCAGAAAAAACATCAGGGACAGACTGATATTCTGCAAAAGGTACAGGGAGTGGACTGCTGAGGACTGGGGGAAAGTCATTTTCTCTGATCAATCCCCTTTTCGATTGTTTGGAACATCTGGAAAACAGCTTATTCGGAGAAGAAGAGGTGAGCGCTACCACCAGTCTTGTCTCATGCCAACTGTAAAGCATCCTGAAACCATTCATGTGTGGGGTTGCTTCTCAGCCAAGGGAATCGGCTCTCTCACAGTCTTGCCTAAAAACACAGCCATGAATAAAGAATGGTACCAGAATGTCCTCCAAGAGCAACTTCTCCCAACCGTCCAAGAGCAGTTTGGCGCTCAACAATACCTTTTCCAGCATGATGGAGCACCTTGCCATAAAGCAAAGATGATAACTAAATGGCTCAGGGAACAAAACATAGAGATTTTGGGTCCATGGCCTGGAAACTCCCCAGATCTTAATCCCATTGAGAACTTGTGGTCAATCATCAAGAGACGGGTGGACAAACAAAAACCAACAAATTCAGACAAAATTAAAGCATTGATTCTGCAAGAATGGACTGCTATCAGTCAGGATTTGGTCCAGAAGTTGATTGAGAGCATGCCAGGGAGAATTGCAGAGGTCCTGAAGAAGAAGGGTCAACACTGCAAATATTGACTTGCTGCATTAACTCATTCTAACTGTCAATATAAGCTTCTGTTACTCATAATATGAATGCAATTCTATTTCTGTATGTGATAAAAACATCTGACAAACACACATAAAAACCAGAGGGCAGCAGATCATGTGAAAATAGAATATTTGTGTCATTCTCAAAACTTTTGGCCATGACTGTACAATCTCCATAGTTCTCTATGTTCCTTAATTTAATGAAAAAATGGAGGAAGTGGGGTGAAAGTCAATGTAATTTACTGAAAATAAAGCTGTGATCCTGTAAAATTTATGCGGAAAACCTTGATTTCCTAAGTTGGTTTATTCATTTCATATATTACATAAAACCCATTTCTCAAACTACTGCTAAAAGGCAATTGAGAATGAAAAATATACTGGTATGATTAAAATCCTTTTATGGTTATACAGTATTAAAACATATACTCAGTTGTGTAAAAAAAATCTTCTTCAAATAGATGAAAAACTTTAAAGTTGCAGTCATCTGACACAGACCTTTATTGTATTTGACACAGACCTTTATTGACATGTACCTGGGCTCTTCGGAGGAATTTACAACTTCTAAGTGTTTTGCACACTTGAGAAAGGCGTATTAAACACTCCGAAATGCGTCGTGTGGTTTTAGTTTCTGGAATAAAAAGTTCGTTATTCAATAGTCTTGGATCTGTGCAATCCTTTGGTTGGTCCCTTTCGTTGTTACTCCCTCTGCACCTAGGAATAGGTGCTTATAGGTTTCTGCTGCGATCTTACATTCTAATTGTGATTTGATGACTGCATTAATCGGTGGTTGTGACATACACAACCTCACAAGATGAGGAGCCATTACTACTTGTACGTTTTCCATCTCAATATAAGTGGTAATGCACGACGAACTGCTCGGTGCTTCTGTTTTTTGTCTTTACAGACCTTTATTGTAACAGAAATATATACCTTCACACATATGCTTTTTGTACTATTGAATGACAATTGTACTATTGAATGACTATTGAACAGCAGTGTTACCGAAGGAACCTATAATGAATAAGTATCATTTTGCTACAACACCAATACAGTTGAAATGTATGTCTGAGCTCCAGATGGCCAATGTGCTGTGTGCCACATCTGTCTGCAATAAACCATAGGAATGACCAGGGGCAACTAATGGAAGATAGTGAGCTATGGAACAGTGAACTGTGGGGGAGAGGGGTCTAAGAAATGTTGGGGGGGGGTTGGGGGATGTGTAAATTGAGGAGCTGGAGTGGGAGGGTATAATGGAGTGTTGTGAGCCTTATAATGGGTGGAGGTGAATTGTAATGGAGTAACAGTGAGATATGATGGAGAACAGATTTAGTGACTACTTTGAGGGTAGCATCACAGGAGGACTGCAGTGACCCAGAGCAGCCACTGAGGGTTAATCTAGGGCCCTCCTGCTCCTGTGGCCATGGACTTCCACCTGGGCGCTGCCAACAGCACTTCCCCTATGTTTCTCTGTCATTTTCTGGGTTCTGAAGTATATTGTGTATTACATGTACTAAATGGTTAGTACTGCATTTCCTCCTTAAGAATTTCACATGTGATATTGTACATTGCTACCTTAAGTTGGTTCCACCAATCACCAGTCTATCTCCACCCGTAGGGAGGAACTAGTCTCCCCCTGTGGTTCAGTGTGTGTGGACCTAGAGACCAAGGAGGACACATCCTGTACTCTGCTCTCAGGCCTGTACAGGCCCCAAAACTACTACTACTGCTCTCCTCATCCTTTCTGAGCGTTCTTCTTCGATCCAGAAGCTGCAGGTCCCTTCCAGGTCTCAGTTGAGGTCTGGTTTCCAGTTGTACCTTGGGCCAGGAAGCTGTATCCCGCCAGGGCAACCGTACTGAAGTGCCTGCACTCCACCAAGGGTCTGTCCAGCCAAGTATCTACTCTAGCCCCGCAAGCTGAGGATTATCTCTTCCAGAACCTTCTACCTGCCTTCCAAAGGTTTCCTTCTGCAGACAGAGAGGATTACACTACTTCTTCTGGGCCTCCCTGCAAGCTGGTAGCCTTTAATGAGTCACTCAGCTACCGCACCCCAAGGACTCTGCGCAAAACCGTAAGTCCATTTTCCCGTGGCGAGCCAAACCACGAAGCCTCACGCTTGTTGTAACCCACAAGGGCTGGAACTCTGTTTTTCTTCTATTTTCAATCTCCTAATAGACTCTCAACTCTGTCGTTGCTATTGGCAACCGTCCAACTACTGCCCCCAACATCTGCCTTAAGGGGAATTATAGACTTGGTGCATTGGTGAATCACATACTTGAACGTGCCTTGAACTGCATAAGATTTTGCACTACTTGACCAGCTGCTGAAGCACTGTATTGTTGTAAACTGACTTTTACACTAAGTAAAGACTTTACCTGGTTATCCTAACTCTGTGTGGTCGATGTTCCTGCACACTGCACCTGGGTAACACAGATGAGTGAAAGGGAGTGGAGAATCAGGGACTACACCGGGACTACCCCTCGAGCCAAGTGACACTACACTACCCGTTGCCCCTGGTTACCACAAGACCTTTTCTGGCATCACGAACAGGATTGTATACTGTGTACCTTTTACAAAATTTTCTCTGCTGGACATTGTTTTTGGGCTTTGTTGTCCCCATCCTGGGCTGTCAGCCACTTAAAACCACACTAAGGACTATTTGGCAAAATTGTGTACTGTCGCTTTAATTTGGCCGCCATTACCGCATGGACGGCCCCGCTGTGGATTACGACTATATCGGCACTGCTGCCGCTGACTCCGCCCCCCTGTGGGTGCCAAAAAAACAAACAAACCCCGGGCTTTGCTGGGAACGCCCACTTCCTGGGCCCTGCTCATCCCTCCGTGCAGGCTCCGCCCCCTGAAGCCGCAGCTCCGGCGGCCATCTTGCCGTAGCCCAGCCTGCTGACTAGGGCTCTAGTGAAGCGAAGAGGGAACCCGGAAGTGCCGCGGCCCTGCACGGAGCCGCCGACCGACACCCGGACACGCCGTCCCTACCACAGGGAAGAGGCGACAGCCCCTACACAGAGACTCCCCTCCAAGGGAAACGCAGTGAGTACCTCCAGCGGTGCTGACAACAAGTAGTGGTGATTGCAGACTGTCACTCCGGCGCAGCACCGCTTCAGAGGAGCACTTAAAGAGACAGTGCATACCAGATTCTTTAAAGGGACAGTACCATTATTATAAAACATCATGTCTGACACGGACTCAGCCCAACAAGCTGCCATACCTCCCCCAGCTGCAGCGGCGCCTGCTCCAGAAACCGCAGCCGCTCCAGTTGCCGCAGCAGCGGGTGTGAATATTCTTCTAGGGGCCCCACACCTACCCAGCTACAGAGGGGACCCCCATACACTGGCAGATTTCCGTGAGAAGTTGCTCAGGGCTTTTCACTTGTTACCTTTATGCCCTGTGCAGCAGGTGAACGTGCTTTTGGGTCAGTTGGAAGGAGTCGCCTTCCAAGAAGTACGTTCCTGGCCCACATCTGACAAGGAATCAGTGGAGAAGATCCTCGCCAGGCTAAAGCGGGAGTTTGAAACACAATCCCCTACAGAGGTGAGACTCGGCTTCTTCAACCGAAGACAGAATCCAGGTGAGACCCTCAGAGACTATGCCTTAGCCCTCCAAACAGCTTTCAGGGCCGTCCAACAAGTAGACTCTGTTAGTGCTGCTGAGGCCGATAAAATGATTCTGGACAGATTTATTGAGGGTGTGGACTCCCGGCTAGTGCAGAGCCAGTTACGTATGCTAGCTGTCCAAAACCAGAACATTTCCTTTGCCGATTTTAAATCGCTAGCCATACGAGTACTAGGGACTGAGTCACCCTGTGGTTCCACCACTATGTATCCTCACCCTCCAAGCCTAGAGAGTGGACTTGCTGCCACACCTGCACCTCTGGTGCCTGCTGCTGCCACTGTTCCTACTGTCACTCAGGCTGCCCAAGCCTCTGCTCCTGACTTAGTGGCTTGCCTAAAAGACTGTATGGACAAATTTGTTGAAAGTGCTGTTAAGAAATTAGAGGGACTGACCCTGCAAGTCGCTCCTCCCTCCCGGGAGCCATCCTTGTCACGCTCCTCCTCACCTAAGCCACGACAGTATTACCCACGTCCCAGACGACCTCCGCCTGAGAGGCCTCCACCTGCCGGTAGGACTGTCTGTTCATACTGTAAAAAGTTTGGCCATCACCGATCCCAGTGCTTTCAGTTAAACGGGATGCCCCCGAGGCAGAGGACCACCCCTCGGGAGGAATATGCAGAGGTCCCTCCAAAGCGCCCAGATTCATCGCGCCCTGCCCGTATATAACTGTGCGGATCAACGGTGTCCCTATTGAAGCCCTTGTAGACACCGGATCACAAATCACTACCCTCAAAAAGCATGTTTTTCTCCAGCACTGGGACATCAGAGACTTATCCAGAGACATTGATGACCGGAAACTGTGTGTCCTGGCTAGTAACGGCCAACCTATCCCACAAGTGGGCTACTGGGAACCCACCATCCAGATTGGCGACTGTCGTCTCTCTAAACAAGGCGTAATTGTCACAGGGGTAGAAGAGGAAGGCTCCGCTGCCCTGGTGCTAGGCATGAATGTCCTGCGAAATTGTTTTGACGACATAATCAGTGCCCTGCATGTTTCTCTCTCCACCGCTTCTTCTTTCCACAGGAAAGCTATTCAGCACCATGCCAAGGTGTTGGTGGCGCATCAGAGGTTCGTTAACCGCAACGGAGAGATCTGCCGTGTCCGGATTCGGGACACTCACCCTGTGACCTTATCAGCCAACTCAGAGACAATCATCTGGTGCCACGCTTGCCCTGGTGTCAAGAATGAAGACTATCAGGCTCTCCTGGAACCTATCCAGCGGGAGGCACAACCCCTGGTAAAAGCTGCACGTAGTCTCGTGACCGTCTCCAACGGTAAGATACCAGTACGCCTCATCAACATGAGTGACACACCTGTGAGCCTCTACAAATTCACACCAGTCGGCCAATTGCACCAGCTGTGCCCTGCAGATGTACTTGCTGACACAGCTACGGCATCTCAACGGTCTACTACCACCACACATCACACCGATAGGGCCAACCCGTCACCCTGGTGGACTGAACTTAACGTGGGAGACGCTAACACCCCTCCTGAATGTATCAACAGTGTTATCAATATGGCCAAGCGTCATCACCACGCTTTCAGCAAGCACCCCTTGGATTATGGAAAGACCACCCTGATCCAGCACCGCATCCTTACTGGTGACCATCTGCCTATTAAAGAGCGACATCGACCTGTTCCCCCTGCGATGTATCAGCCTGTTAAACAGTTACTCAGGGAAATGAAGGATGCAAACGTCATTAGAGAAAGCCAAAGTCCCTGGGCTGCACCACTGGTCCTGGTGAAAAAGAAAGATGGTTCCATTCGGTTTTGCGTGGACTATAGAAAGCTCAATGATGTCACCCACAAAGACGCTTACCCTCTGCCACGCATAGAAGAATCCTTAACTGCTCTCGGCCCAGCTGCCTACTTCTCTACCCTGGACTTGACCAGCGGCTACTGGCAGGTCCCCATGGCACCTGAAGACCGGGAGAAAACGGCCTTTACCACCCCCATGGGCTTGTATGAGTTCAACAGCATGCCCTTTGGACTTTGCAACGCACCAGCTACGTTCCAGAGACTTATGGAAAGGTGCTTGGGCCACGTGAACTTTCAACATGTGCTGTTATATCTCGATGACGTCATCATCTACTCCAAATCCTACAAAGAACACTTACACCACCTCTCTGAAGTGTTCCAGGTGCTGACAGAGCATAGATTTAAAATCAAACCCTCCAAGTGCCATCTCCTCAAACCTCGTGTTAATTACCTAGGGCATGTCGTCAGTGCAGAAGGTGTGTTACCAGATCCAGACAAAGTGTCCGCTGTCACAGATTGGAAGACACCCTCTACTGTGAAGGAAGTAAGAAGTTTCCTGGGCTTCGCAGGCTATTACCGCCGATTCATTCCCCACTTCGCACAAATTGCTGAACCTCTGACAGAGCTGCTTCGGGGATGCCCTAAGGAACAATACAATCGTAGATTGCCAGTAGAGTGGTCTGAACGACAAGAAACCGCCTTCCAAGCGCTAAAAGCACTTCTCACCCAACCTCCTATCCTGGCCTATCCGGATTACAGTCGACCCTTCCGGCTATATACTGATGCCAGCTTTCAAGGACTGGGTGCTGTCCTGTCTCAAGTACAAGATAACCGTGAGCGAGTAATTGCCTATGCCAGTCGAAGTCTCCGAGGAGCCGAGAAAAACGACAACAATTATAGCTCCTTCAAGCTGGAACTGCTGGCACTCGTGTGGGCTATCACGGAAAAATTCAAGGACTATCTTGCTGCCTCGTCCTTCGTTGTCTACACAGATAACAATCCATTAGCGCACCTGAACACAGCACGGCTAGGTGCTCTTGAACAGAGGTGGGCTTCTAGATTGGCAAACTACACCTTCACTATTAAATACAGAAGTGGAAAGACTAACATCAATGCAGATGCACTGTCACACCTCCAAAATGGAGAAGAGTCTGCTGCCCCAGATGAATGGGAAGAAGTTGAAATGCCTCCCTTCTATGATCGGTTCGCCCAGCAAAATGTCATCTCTGCTGCCATAGATGCTGAAACAGCCCCACACGACTCAGCTAACCATCTACAGGAAAACTCCAAGTGGCTGCTGCTGCAACAAGAAAGTCGCATCTTAGGCGAAATCCACGACTTTCTCCTCACAGGGAGAGTTCCTGTCCGTCTGCGCCAGTCCTGCCCAGACGTCGATCTTCTTCGCTTATGGCGACAACGCAAGCGTCTCTTCCTGCAAAAGGGACTGGTCTTGAGGAACACGCTAGATCCCGTGTCCAACCAGAGACTACATCAAATCATCATCCCTAGAAGAGATGCTAAAATGGTGCTAGATGCCTACCATGATCAGTCCGGTCACTTTGGGGTCTACAAAACCGAAGCCACCATCTGCAGAAGGTTCTATTGGATCGGGATGAGAAACGACGTTGAGAAGTGGTGTCAGGAGTGTACAGCCTGCAATCTGACTAAAGCAGGAAGAAGAGATCAGCACCACTTCACCCCATCCAAACACAGAGACCCAACGAACTTGTAGCTTTAGATCATGTAAAGCTTTCTCCCACTCATTCCGGCTATGCCTACGCCCTCACTATGGTTGATCATTTCTCTAAATGGACTGCTGTTGTCCCTGTCAAGGACCTCACCGCACGCACCACAGCCCTTGTCTTTTACCAGGAGTACGTAAAGCATTATGGGTGTCCAGAGAAGGTTCTCACGGATCGCGGATCCGCTTTCGAGTCCCAGCTATTCCAAGAACTGTGTCAATACCATGAGTGCAAGAAGCTGCGGACTACTGCTTACCACCCTCAAGGCAATGGACTGTGCGAAAAAGTCAACCAAGTGTTCATAAATATGTTGAGAACTGCTTCAGTGGCTAAACAGGCAGAATGGCCTACTCTCCTCGATGAGCTGGTGGAGATCTATAATAATACTGTGCACTGCTCCAATGGCTTCACGCCCTTCTACCTGATGTTTGGGCGACAAGGCCAGCTGCCCAGAGACCGGGCTTTAGGGATTCAAGTGCCGGACTCCACCAATCCCCTGCCAAGGGATAACTGGGTGTCAGAACACCAGAGGAGGATCACAGAGGCACAAGAGATAGTTAATCTTCGTATGGACGAAGCTCGGAGGCGACAGGAGGAGGAGTTCAATCTCCGTGCACATGCTGTCCCCCTCCAAATTGGAGACAAGGTCTGGCTCAAGAAGGAGCATCGGAGCCACAAACTGGAGCCGCTATGGGAACATCTTGACGGCCATCCCGTATCCAGATGTTTGTGAGGTCTTCAAAGAGGGAAGAGCTCCTCAGGTGGTACACAGAAACTGCCTCAAACCCTGTCTCCGGGAAGAACTCTTCACTCCACCGGTACTTCCGCCATCTGACATCCCCATCAGGTATGCCATACCTGCTCCTGAAGTGCCTATTCCCGCGCCCTTCAGGACTCTCATGCCTATCAGTGAGCTACGTCAGGACACTCCTTTCCTCCTGACAGGGTACTACCCAGCAGCTCCACCGCCTGCAGCAATGCCTCCGGCCTTGCCAGCTATGCCGGCTACTCAGCCACCTCTACTTGCTACAGATTCGACTGTGCCTCCTCCCGCTGCAGATATCTCCCTCAGAAGATCTGAGAGGAGCACTAAAGGCGTGCCTCCTGCACGCTATAGGGACTGAAACTTGTAGCATATTTTATGGACTCTCACGTACCAGAGCCACAAAGGACTTGGCCCTGTTGGCGTACCCCTGAAGGGACTGTTGTGTGTGCCTTAGCCTGTTGGCTACTGTTCGCAACGTTTCAAGAACTGTACCTGGCCCTGCCATGAACTCTCTACACCTTCTTCTCCTAAGTTATATTGCCCCTAAAAGCACTTTATGGACTTTGTCCCCCTTGTTATTTATATATGGACTGTTTTATGGACTGTGTTCTTATATTGCCCTGTGGTGCACCTTGACCCCGCAGCTCTGCTGTCGTGCACCCCCCAATAAGTGGATTTGTACCCCTGTTGCTACCACAGGATATGGACGTTGCCCACAATGCCCCTGCTGCTACAGCAGATACATGGACTCTTTATTTGCTGAGCCCCACTTGTTGCTTTTGTGTATTTTATATCTTTGTTACAGTTGTACACTGTTTTATATACTGCTGCATTTACAAAAATGTGTTTTATATCCTGCTTCTTTCACACTAAAGTATTTATCTGTGTTTGATAACATTTTTCCTCCTCAGGTTATTTCAGGCCTTGCCTGCAGGCTTCTCTAATTGCCTGCTCTCACCAAACCCTGAGTGTAGATGATGTCAGAAACCCCTGTATAGTCGTCTGTGGACTACCCATGTCCACCAGTCGCCCTCGCGCCCTGCGCCGAGGCCGGCTTCCTTTATAGTGTGGGGGTGTGCAGTGACCCAGAGCGGCCACTGAGGGTTAATCTAGGGCCCTCCTGCTCCTGTGGCCATGGACTTCCACCTGGGCGCTGCCAACAGCACTTCCCCTATGTTTCTCTGTCATTTTCTGGGGTTCTGAAGTATATTGTGTATTACATGTATATTGTGTATTACATGTTGTAACCCACAAGGGCTGGAACTCTGTTTTTCTTCTATTTTCAATCTCCTAATAGACTCTCAACTCTGTCGTTGCTATTGGCAACCGTCCAACTACTGCCCCCAACATCTGCCTTAAGGGGAATTATAGACTTGGTGCATTGGTGAATCACATACTTGAACGTGCCTTGAACTGCATAAGATTTTGCACTACTTGACCAGCTGCTGAAGCACTGTATTGTTGTAAACTGACTTTTGCACTAAGTAAAGACTTTACCTGGTTATCCTAACTCTGTGTGGTCGATGTTCCTGCACACTGCACCTGGGTAACACGGATGAGTGAAAGGGAGTGGAGAATCAGGGACTACATCGGGACTACCCCTCGAGCCAAGTGACACTACACTACCCGTTGCCCCTGGTTACCACAGGACCACTTCCAAACAGAAGGTCCATTTGTAAGATAAAAGGACACCAACGCCCACCCAGTTCTTGAAGTTATGATTTCTTTATTGCAGTCAAAATCACAATGCATAGTATTTTGGACTCCAATAAAGAAGTCATAACTTCAACAATTGGGTGGGCACTGGTTTCCTTTTATCTTACAAACGGATCTTCTGTTTGGAACTGGTCCTCTTATGATGTTACCTTGGTGCCTAAGGCCTTCTCCTGTACCCTCTCCAAGCTCTGAGAGATGGTTGTGGCCATACTCACAACAAGCAAAGGTGAGAGACCACCTAATACTGCATTTTACCACTGGTATAGTGTAGTCTGTTTGGGTCACATTCTCTATACAGTATTATGCTATGCACTGCATTGTGCTATCTTTTTCTTTTCTATAAGTTACTTTGAGGGTAGGGAATAGTGGGTCTGAATCTAAGCAACACCCTCAGTTAGTGGTAGCCACATGTGTCCAAACTCCCCACATGTGTCCAAACTCCTAAACAGCCACTAGTGATTGTACAATTACACTGTATAATTGTGTGACCATTGGCGGCTGCATATGGGCAAGGTTTTTGCTGCATTCAGCTACCACTACCTGAGCATACATCCTAAGTCTTTTAGAATACATGCACATAATCAGGATTATGTGTAGATTTTCCATGTATATTTCAATGGGAAAGATTTATGAAGACTGGTATTTTGAACACCAGTCTTTATAAACCCTGCACTGGTGGAAGGTGAGCCTCATTTATGAGGAGGTGCACTGTACTTCATAACTCAACCCTCTACCTGGCTGTGCACATGCACACTGAAATCTATCCTAGCTTGTAGCTGGAGTAGAATTCAGGGATTATTCATGGCTGTAAACTGGCATAAATTATGATAATAAATCTAGCACTGCCCACACCCCTTTCATGGATGGGGGCATGGCATGGGTGGCACAAACCTGAAAAAGCCACAAATTGTGATGCACAAATCTGATTTGTGCATAAAATTTGCAACTTGTTTGCGCTATGCAGCAAGGGATCCCAGGCAGTTGAGATTAACTTTTATTAAGAGGTCATTAAGGGGCATTATGAGTATGAGGGCGATCATTTATATAAGGAGTCATTAGGGAGCAGTATTTCTTTAGGGGCATAATATAAGGGTGTAATTGGGCAGCATTAAATTTTGGAGACACTTGGGCTAAAGGGGTTTTCCCAGCTCATTTTTATTTATAATCTATCCTCAAGATAGATCATCAATAAGAGATTAGTGAGAGTCTGGCACCCGGGACCCCCACTGATCAGCTGTTTGAAGTGACCATGGCACACATACCAGCTAGGTGACCCCTTCACTGTTTACATTGCATGCTGTCTGTAGTTACCTTGTGATGTAATTACAGCTTTGTCTCCGAGAAGTGTATAGGAAGAGGTGTCAAGACTATAGTTATGTCGCAAGACTACTTTGTAAAGAATGATACAATATAAGCAGAGAAGGGGTCATGGCACTTGCACAACTGCTGCGGTCCCCTTCAAACAGCTGATCAATAGGGGTCATGGGCGTCGGAACTCCAGTGATTTTTTTTTTTTTTTACTGGTAACCTGAAAACCCCTTCGGTTAGGAGACACACAGAGGGCATTATTAATTTAAAGATGCACTCGGGAGTATTATTCATTCTGGGGGCATTATTATATTATATTGTATTATAGATGTTATAATTGGGGATATCACCAGGATGGAGGAAGTTCAGGACAATGTGGGTCAGGTGTCTGGAAAAGTGAGGAGCCAAAGATGTCTGTGTTGCAAATTTTACAGAGTCAAGTCACTGCCGGAAGAAATGGTTATAGCAGTCCACATGGAAGAGGTAGGAAATATGAACTATTACAGTCAGAAACATCACCTGTAAGCCACTAAATGTTTCCTGTGCTGCATTCACCTAAATTGTCTGCAGGGCTTTGTGCAGAGCCAACACGTACCACTATATGGTCAACGTATAGTAATATTATCAGTATACCTGAGTTGGGGGCCCACTTGGATGTTTTTGCCCACCCTGTGCTGAACCTCTAGCTACACCTCTGAGAAGATATATATACATTATATAATTTGGATTATAAATCGGGGAATCAACAGGCTGGCTCCAGGTTTAAGTCAGCCCTTGTGCTATAGAGTCATACTAAGCTCCTTATAAATTGTATTTCTTCACATGTAAGGACATATTGAAAGTCATGAAATAATCTATAATATTTTCCAATGTTGGCCACTGGAGATACCATCATTTCTGTACTGTGTCAATGTACCACACACTGCACACATGATTTCTAGATGCTAAAGGACATTTCATGACATTGTCAAAGTTGCTTACACTATGTTCACACTAGTTTTGCCTAACCATTCTTTTTCTGTCGGAGAACCACAACAACAGATAGTTGGACTGCACACAGACCACATCACAGAGTCTAACGGACCCCATTGACTATAATGGGGTCTGTCGGGTGTCCGTCATTTTAAAATTGAAACTGGCGGAGGAACATAGCCTCTGTGCATGACACTGGAGCCAGCACAGATCTGAACATAGCCTTAAGCAATCACAGTGACACATATACAACTTTGCACTGCTATATTTGAAGCTTATACAAAACAAAACAGACTGTGCTGATCTGGTTATCTGAACGGTATATATGAAATGTTTTTATAAGCTCCAGTGTAGCAGTGCAGAGCTGTACTTTATGTCACTGCTGCTGCTTAATGACCTGTGATGACATCATAAAAGGTCCTTATCAACTAGATATCCGGCAGCATCAGAGATAGGGTCAGTTGAGTCCCAACCTATGGTGTGTGCACTGTGTGCATTGACACAGTACACAGATGATGATGGTCCCTGTACTGGCCAAGTGTGAAATATTAAAAAAATATTTTATTATTTTTAATATGTATTTATATGTGAAAAAATATTCCCTTTAAGTGACCCATTGATGTTAGCAACCAACCAGATTGATATGGTCTTAAAAGGTCAGAGGACATATTCAAACATTTTTGCAAAGAAAATCCACCTTGGTGTTAAGACTGTTAAATACCTCCAAAACTATAATGCAACAAATAAAAGCATAAGACTTTTCTATAGTATCCCCATGGACCTTAATAGTCATAATATTAGACCCTTTATAGTTAAATAGTCAAGAGACTATATAATAAATTATTGCTTGGAACAACGGGATTAAGACAATTACTTTGAAATCCACCACTAGTGTAAATTACCATGAATCATAATGAAATATTCTTTTTAGAAATAGCTCATTAGATTTAGAATTAGCATTTTACTCCTTATAGGTTATCTAAAATGCTCTTTTTATTCAGCCTCAGATGCTGAAGAACTTGCAGACAAATAGGTACATTGCCCCACATGTTTTGTGTTATGGTTTAGTTCCAGGAGCAAATATTAGCAAAAGCAGAATCTGGCTGCTAACAGAGATCAGAAAAACAAGCTATTTAAACCCAGCACTACACTGTAAGATAGGCTCAGACCCCCAAACGCCTGCACCAGTACCAGCTGCGAGGCCAGATGGACTTTGCTGAATTCGAGGTCTAAGTTATCACCACCAGAAACTGTACAGGAAATAAATCTCCACTATCTGAAAACAAAATCAGAACCTCCATAAACTCACAGGGCAGATCTGAATCAGGAGAATAAATGTCCAAGCAAATAGTCAATACCAGGAAATGTCATCAAAGGCAGAATCAGGAGACAAGACAAATATCCAATAAAAAGCCAAGGTCCAGTTCTAAGCAGTAACGGCAAAGTCAGAATCAGCAGAAAAACGAAAAACCACAAACAAGCCGAGGGTCAGAAAAGCAACCCAATACACAGTTCAGAGCCAAACTAGAGTACTAAATTAGTAGACAACCTGGTTTAGGAGGGAAGGGTTTTTTATATGTTTCCTCAGCTGCTATTTGGAAAAGCCCAGGGAACTTCTGAAACTGCTGGAGCTTCTCAGATTGACACAGTAACCGTAAAGAAATAGCAGCTGAATTGAAAATCCTGTCATTTTGGGAATGTCCACTTTTACTTACTTTTTGGAATTCCATCTCTCTCTATATATACATACTGTATATATATCTAGAATAGCCAAATATGCACTGTACTATGTGACTGCAGTGTTCACTGCGTTACACATACACTGGACAAGTCACCCTTTCATTGCCAGTAATCTCTTTTTAAGTCTTTTTTTTTTTTTTTTAAATAGAGCAATTTTTTTCATAATACAGTGTCAGATTTGCCATTACCCATTACTATTAGTGTAGTCTTAGGCTAGATTAACACCTGCGCTCGTCGTCCCCCATTCTGCTTTTTTTCGGGCAGGAAACCCAGTGGACCCCATTATAGTCTATGGGGTCCTCGGATTTCTGCAGGTAACCGCTTTTTAAGCTGGGTTTCTGTTTTTGGGGTCTCCAAGAGGATCCGAAGGATGGAAACCCGAGCGCAGGTGTGAACCTAGTGTTACATTGTTTTTACTGACAAAATCAGTCCTTTTAGTGCAAAATGTCATTTTAAGTTTTTTTTTTTTTTTTGACAATAGTGCTTTTTGTTAACCAACGCATAAAAAGTGCCATTATGATAAAAATCCACAATGACTCATGCAGTATGTATTAATCTAATGCTCCCTAACTTCACTTCTGGAGGTTGGAGGTTCCATTAGGAGTCTCGGTTGTAGATTCGGTAGTTTAGCAGAACCCTAAGCAGAACCTGATGAACCCCATTAGAAGTGGATGGGCTCATTGAACACTGCTGGTTTCTGTCATGTAATGGATTTAGCACAGAGATGTGGGGGTTTTCTTTAGCTATAAATAGGATGTGGACAGACCTTAACTTTTTGGCAATTTATATTTTTGCCTGCTTTTCATAAACTGGCCAATGAGTTTGCAAATAGCACAAACAATTCTTCAGTTTTTTGGGCCAGTTTAATAAAGAACATATATGTTAATATATGTAATACTGTTGTATTTGTAGCAAAAGAAAGGTGATTGATAGAAGCCCCTGCAACAACAAAGTATATTAGTAAATATATTTATGCCGATAAATACAAACATTATAGAAAGATTGTATTACTTAGATGTGGTAAACTATGTCCAACCAGTAAATGAATGACTAAATTACTGTAAATATTTCTCAGGATTGATTGATGAATTATACTGAGGTATCCATTGTGTTAAATGCATGTTTTATGCAGGATTGCTAATTTCACAGATGAATAATCAGCACCAGGCGCTAATGACCTTATGAGCTGTTTATAATACTATACCATATTCGTAATTATGCAGACCAATATTTTATTGACAGCACATGTGTTGACAGACATTAAACAATTTAATTCATAAGAAATTCATTAGATTTTATGAATTTTGGATACTATGCCATCAACCACTAGAGGGCAGTGTGAGATTTCATATTCAGTTTTACTAGTCTTATCTGCAAATACATCAAGGCATAGGGTGGATTGATTACCAGGTTTCAGCATAAAGACCTTCCTCGTTCCCCTCAATACCTTTCCAGGATTTGGGGGAATCTGCTCTCACTCTTTGGATTATGATACGTCAGATACAAATACAGATCGAAAAACATTTCATTTTGCAATTATTTATACAGCTGCCTGTACCATATCCTTTATGTCATTTTCTAAGGGAGTTCATGTTTATATTCATTGCCTAGTCATTCATGTCATTTACTGCTGAAGAGGTCTGACTTGAATTAGTGATGAGAAGGGTTTGCAGGAGCTCGGAGCATCTACTGGGTTAATGTCTAATCATGTCTGAAAAATCTTTTGAAAGAAACACTTAGCCATATTTTCACTTGACATGGGCTAATGAATAGTAGCCACTTATGCATTCAGGAGGCATACATCCTTCATGCAACTTGTATATGAGATTAAAATGGATTGCTTTTATATTCCCAGGTGCATATTTCCCAGTGCCTTTTTCACATCTTATGCAAGAGCCTTTCTAATTTTAGTTCCCTCATCTGTTTCTCATTAGCAGTTTGTGTATGCAGTCGCCATAGCGTTTCCATGTTACGTTCATCATGAAATCAATGTCTGCTATGGCATCTACGACAAGGAGATCCAGACCATGAGAAGCACCAATCCATCATATATGAATAAATACATATATATATATATATATATATATTGAATTTAATAAAAGAGCATTTAAAAGACAGCCGTGCCTGCGCACTACTGATGATAAAACTGAGATAACTTATCAATACAGGAAGACTCCAGTACAATGTGCATGTAAATCCGAATTAAGGCCCCACGTTGCGGAAAAGCTGCTTTTTTTGTTGCAGATTTTGCTGCATTTTTTTGAGCCAAGCACAAGAGTGACTACAAAAGGAATAGGGAACACAAAGGGAACATTTATAGTTCTGCCTTCTGCCTAATCCACACCTGGCTTTGGCTCAAAAAAAAAAAAACGCAGCAAAAACTGCAACAAAAAAAGCAGCTTTTCTGTAACGTGGGGTTTTAGCCTTAAGTGTGCTTTCTATTCATTGTTATGATATGCTGGCCAATGAATGGTTTCTAGGGGTTCTTTCAGCATTCTTTGCCATAGTACTGATTGAAACCAGTGCTATACCGTTATATCATATACCATTAATGTTTTGATCACTTTTATTCAAATTTTTTTGGGTGGCAAAATGGCGAAAAAATGTTAGTTTGGCTCTTTTTAATTTTTTTTTTCCTGCCATGCCATTCAGCGTATGGGAAAAATATTTGTGGTAGTTTGGGTATTTCCTGACACAGGGATACCTAATGTGTTTATGGTTTACTTTGTTTATTTTTATATGTGTTTTAGGTAAAGGGAAGTGATTTGAATTACTTTTATTTTTAGACCTCCCTGGGTCTTTGAACCCCAGGTGGTCTGATGACTAATATAATACAGTGCAATGTTATAGCTAATGCATTACAGTGTATTGCAAAATCCATACACTTCTGTTACAGGCAGCCTAGTGCACCCTGTAATAGAAATATATTGAAGATAGGCTCCCTTCTGTCTAGGCAATGAATCGCCGCCTCCAGATCTCGTCACAGGGGATGGGGATCCTGGCCTAATTGATGGCTCCTATGCAAAGTACAGTTAATGCCCGCAATCAGTATGGGCACCGATTGGTGACATTGCTGTTGGGTCTCTACTGTATAATACAGCAGAAACCCAGTGGCTATGGCTGCTGCTCAGCTCCTGAGCAGCTGTCATGTTTAAACACCTGGCATCTGCTGTACAGTGGGGGGAAAAGTATTTAGTCAGCCACCAATTGTGCAAGTTCTCCCACTTAAAAAGATGAGAGAGGCCTGTAATTGACATCATAGGTAGACCTCAACTATGAGAGACAAAATGAGAAAACAAATCCAGAAAATCACATTGTCTGATTTTTTAAGAATTTATTTGCAAATTATGGTGGAAAATAAGTATTTTATCACCTACAAACAAGCAAGATTTCTGGCTCTCACAGACCTGTAACTTCTTCTTTAAGAGGCTCCTCTGTCCTCCACTCATTACCTGTAGTAATGGCTCCTGTTTGAAATTGTTATCAGTATAAAAGACACCTGTCCACAACCTCAAACAGTCACACTCCAAACTCCACTATGGTGAAGACCAAAGAGCTGTGGAAGGACATCAGAAACAAAATTGTAGACCTGCACCAGGCTGGGAAGACTGAATCTGCCATAGGCAAGCAGCTTGGTGTGAAGAAATCAACTGTGGGAGCAATAATTAGAAAATGGAAGCCATACAAGACCACTGATAATCTCCCTCGATCAGAGGCTCCAAGCAAGATTTCACCCCATGGGGTCAAAATGATCACAAGAATGGTGAGCAAAAATCCCAGAACCACACGGGGGGACCTAGTGAATGACCTGCAGGAAGCTGGGACTAACGTAACAAAGGCTACCGTCAGTAACACACTATGCCGTCAAGGAATCAGATCCTGCAGTGCCAGACGTGTCCCCCTGCTTAAGCCAGTACATATCCGGGCCCGTCTGAAGTTTGCTAGAGAGCATTTGGATGTTCCAGAAGAGTATTGGGAGAATGTCATATGGTCAGATGAAACCAAAGTAGAACTGTTTGGTAGAAATACAACTCATCGTGTTTGGAGGAGAGTGAATGCTGAGTTGCATCCAAAGAACACCATACCTACTGTGAAGCATGGGGGTGGCAACATCATGCTTTGGGGCTGTTTCTCTGCAAAGGGACCAGGACGACTGATTTGTGTACATGAAAGAATGAATGGGGCCATGTATCGCGAGATTTTGAGTGCAAACCACCTTCCATCAGCAAGGGCATTGAAGATGAAACGTGGCTGGGTCTTTCAGCATGACAATGATCCCAAGCACACCGTCAGGGCAACGAAGGAGTGGCTTCGGAGGGAGTTGAAAGTCCGTGTTTCCCAGCGATTGCCCCAAAACATCACTGCTCTAGAGGAGATCTGCATGGAGGAATGGGCCAACATACCAGCAACAGTGTGTGCCAACCTTGTGCAGACTTACAGAAAATGTTTGACCTTTGTCATTGCCAACAAAGTATATATAACACGGTATTGAGACGAACTTTTGTTAATGACCAAATACTTATTTTCCACCATAATTTGCAAATAAATTCTTTAAATCAGACAATGTGATTTTCTGGATTTGTCTTCTCATTTTGTCTCTCATAGTTGAGGTCTACCTATGATGTCAATTACAGGCCGGCCTCATCTTTTTAAGTGGGAGAACTTGCACAATTGGTAGCTGACTAAATACTTTTTTCCCCACTGTAGTATTGTGGATGTCGGGATAGAGTTGTAAACATTAGATTATTGCCAGCCAAAATGTATGTTTCTCCCTGAATTGTGCTCATTTTGGTCTGTTCACATCACATTTATGACCTTCATGTAATATATATGCAGTGATATATAGTTTATAGTATATTAAATAGTTGCATAGAATCTTATTGTAAAGCAATGTACATTTAACATCAAATAATGGGTGAAAGACCTCCATATGATTAATAGAACCCTATGGACACATTAAACATTTAGGTTGAGAGTTTTGTGATGTGCATTTAGCCTTAACAATTCACATTCTAATAACCCTTGCAGTCTGGATTGTAGAGCTGCCATGTTTTTTTCTTCTAGCAGTCAATTGTAATAATGAACAAGAGATCAGTCGACTGCTGGATAAATGCTCATCTCTAGATAAAACACAGAATCTTTTTTTCCCCAGAACTTTTACATCTTCCCTATAGTCAGGGAGATTTTGCTTGGAATATAGTATAGCTAAAATGGGTGCTAGACATAAAACATAGTAACACAGTTTAATATGTTTGTATCTCAAGGGATACATACTTTGCATGAGCAAAATTAATGCATCGCAGTTTTTCCCGCAGCGCTTTTCACAGAAAGTCCACAGAGGAAACCTTTCTGCTTCCATTATACCTATACGGTAACCGCCGGAGCACTGTGGAAATTAGATTCACTAGAATCCCGTCCACTACACAGTGACTGTAAAATGCCACGTTGTTTTCCGAGGCGTTTACGCCACATGGGGCCCCGGACTAAAGAGGACCTTTCATGCCCCAATATCCATCCACTGTCAGAAGGGAGGGCCTAACATCCTAGCGTCATCGTTGGGCTGTGAGGAATGCCGCCCCCTAAAAGTACTCTTCCACAGCCTTGTACTGTCAGGGGGAAGTTCCTCATAACCCAGCAATGACACTGAGCTGTAAAGCCCGCCCTTCTGACAGTGTAGGGATATCGGTGCCTGTCATGTCCCAGGACTTGGTTTAATTCACTGACATATATCTGTGATACTGTGTCTTTGAAGTTTGTCCCCTCTCTCTCTCTGTATCCTTAGCTGTGATGCTGTAGCTCCTCCTCTCTCTCTCAGTTTAGTTTCACTTCTTTGTAAGCAACATGTCTGCTCAGCTCCTGGTATTTCATCATTTTTCACCTACTGCTGTATGAGGTTCTACAAGATTTACTTGGATTAAAGTATCTGAAATCTTATCTACGCCTCCTCAGTTGAGTTGAACACTATCTGATAAATATCTTGGTGTAAATTGCTGGTTAGCATAGAGACTACAGGACACTCTCACAACCTCACACTTGCAGCCAAGCTATTGAGTCAGAACAGTGAAAAATGATGCATAAAGACTGCCAGATACGGCTGTAAGACAGTTCACCAACTTCTGACATACAGTCAGTCACAGCAAGTTACCTGAAGCCAGAAGGAATCAGCATTGTGTAAGTTGCATCTGCAGCTCAGACTCCCTCAGCATAAGAAGATTCTAGCAAGCAGCCATCTTACTCCAGCAAAGTTATATTTATCCTGTTTGTGTTGCATCATGGCTGAAGGGCACCCTGAAGCACAAGGTAGCATGGACCTCAGTCTGCAGCCCAGTGAGAAGGCTAGACGCTCAATTAAACAGGTTAGAGACAATCTAGAAGGTTTAAAGCATGAACTTTCCTGTGAACTCTCAAAATGGTGGCAGGAAAT
Source organism: Leptodactylus fallax (assembly GCA_947044405.1). Classification (NCBI taxonomy): domain Eukaryota; kingdom Metazoa; phylum Chordata; class Amphibia; order Anura; family Leptodactylidae; genus Leptodactylus; species Leptodactylus fallax. The sequence goes on along the minus strand of CAMRHE010000108.1, from coordinate 5,119,823 downwards.
ACAGACTAAGATACCTGCCATGTGCTTGCCTGCATACCATATATCACCACTAGAGGGAGCTCTGCGACAGCTTTGTGCTATGCATGGACATTATAAAATGAAAGCTGAGGAGTATGAAAGCATATTGAGGAAACTTCATACAGACGATTCTTTAGCTGAATTGCAAAGCTTCCAGCATCTCAATTCAGAACGAGAAAGCTTAGTACATGAAACTAAGTTAAGGACAGAGGCAAGAATTGCGCAACTGCAGGAAATGGCATCCCATGTTTCTGAGTCTACCAAGCGTTCAAAGCGTACATCTAAGTCACGTTCCTCAAAATCTTCCACACTCAGTGAGCAACTTATAAAAGCACGTGCAGAGGCGGAAGCTACTAAGATACAGGCAGCCTTTGCACAACAGAAAGCAGAAATGGAAGCTAATGCAGCTCAAAAAAGGGCAGAACTAGAAGCTCTAGAGAAACAGTATGAGCACGCTGCAGCCATGGCAAGGTTAAGCATTTTAGAACAAGCCATCAGTGGAAGTGAAAGAGACAGCACCAGATTGTGTGATGTGGAAACAGAGGATCCCCTTAAGCGCACAAGAGACTATGTACTAAGCCAAAGCAGTGAATCCCTATTTGCCACAAATGTTCCTGTCAGGGACGACATTTCTCCAGAGCAACAGGGCACAGTATCTTCTGCAGCACACCGCATTCAAGGTCAGTACAATGCCCTGCCTGTCCAGCATCCAGTTTCTTCTTCCTTCATGGATTCCCAAAGCCTTGCATCTCAGCAAATGCAATATACTGATATTCAGGTAAACACCAATGTGACACCATACCACCAGACTGCAAACAACCGTCCAGTCTCACATCCATATGTGGCTAAACCTATGGACTTTAAGCTAGCTCCTAGGCTGAATGCCTACGCAGCCCCTACACTACCTACCTCTGTTAACCAGAACCCCACTAACAACGTAATCACCGCTACTCAGCCAGCAACTCAATATTTAAAGTCAGAGAGAACAGACATGTCAGAGTTTGCAAGGTACATGGTTCGCCGTGAGCTTACTAAGACTGGACTCACAAGGTTCGATGACCAACCTGAGAACTACAGAGGCTGGAAATGTGCCTTCAAAACTGCAATTAGTGACCTTGGCATTACTGCAGCTGAAGAATTAGATTTGATTATCCGGTGGCTTGGCCCACAGTCCACAGAACGTGCTAAAAGACTCAGATCCGTCCACATTTACAACCCCATAGCAGGCCTTACCGCTGCTTGGGAAAGACTGGAGAAAACCTATGGCAGTCCTGAAGCAATAGAGAATGCTCTGTTCAAACGGTTGCAAGGGTTTCCAAAGATATCTGGTAAGGATAATCAGAAATTTCAAGAACTTAGTGACCTACTCATGGAGCTCCTATTGGCTAAGGCAGACACTCTCCTACCAGGCCTCAGTTACCTGGACACTGCTCGTGGGGTAAACCCGATAGTCTCCAAGTTGCCATATAATATTCAAGAAAGGTGGACCACAGTTGGGTCAAGATACAAAAATGAAAATCAAATCTCTTTTCCTCCATTTTCCTACTTCTGTGAGTTTATCAAGAACATTGCAGAATCCAAGAATGACCCAAGCTTTTCCTATGGGGATCCCAGTGTTCCTGGTTCACCTCCTATTAAGTATGACAGCTCACATTCTAACTACAGAAACCGCAGAAGCCCAGTTTCGGTGAAAAAGACTGATATTCTTCCTATACCTACATCAGCACCAGAAGAAAGCAGTTGCAACAACAACCAAGACGAAAAGGTAGAAAATCCTAACCGTCTGTGTCCTATTCACAAGAAGCCTCATCCCCTCAAGAAGTGTATTGGCTTCAGGAGGAAACCAATTCAGGAACGTAGAGAGCTTCTAAAGAAACTAGGGATATGTTTCAAATGTTGTTCCTCTACTGAACATGTTGCTAGAGACTGTAAAATTGCTATTAAGTGTATAGAGTGTGGCAGTGAGGACCATGTACAAGCTCTTCATCCAGCCCAGCCTAGTGCCACACCACCTAGAGGTTCCCCTCCCCCAACTAAGCATGGCGGGGAGAACACAGTTCAATCAGCAAATACTACCACAGTATCTTCCTCATGTACAGAAGTCTGCGGAGAAGACCTTTGTGACAAGTCCTGTGCAAGGATATGCCTAGTCAATATATACCCCAAGGGCCAACCAGAAAGGGCTCTGAGGGTGTACGCCATCTTGGATGACCAGAGCAACCACTCACTTGCAAGGTCAGAACTCTTTGATCTGTTTAACTTAAAGGGTGATACTTATCCGTATACCTTGGGTACTTGTAGTGGCATATCAGAGGTTTCTGGAAGAAGGGCCAGTGGTCTCGTAATAGCTTCTCTCAAGGGCAATTTGGAGATACCTTTGCCCACACTTGTTGAGTGCAACCAGATACCATCAAACAGAGAAGAGATACCCACACCAGAGGCGGCTTTCCAGCACCCTCATCTAAGGGCTATAGCCAGTGAAATACCATCCCTTGACAAAAATGCAGACATTCTACTTCTGCTAGGTAGAGACATTCTCAGACTGCACAAAATACGCCAGCAAATTAATGGACCACATGATGCACCATTTGCCCAGCGCCTCGATCTAGGATGGGTAATCATTGGCAACGTCTGCATAGGTAGGATGAAAAGGCCCACCAATATTTCTTCATTTAAGACGCATATGTTACCAAATGGTCGCAGCACTTGTTTTCAGCCATGTCCATATCACTACCAAGTGAAAGAGAAGATAAGCAATAGTAAGTGGCTGCATAATCACCGAGACAACGTGAATACTTTCCTGCCTGGGGACGACACCCTTGGATTAACAGTGTTCAATACAACAAGTGATGACAACAAGCTGGCACCGGCTATAGCTGATAAAGAATTTCTCAAACTTATGGACAAGGAATTCATTCAAGATGATTCCAACAGCTGGGTAGCACCCTTACCTTTCCGCTCCCCGAGATCAAAACTACCAAACAATCTGAAGCAAGCAGTTTCTAGATTTTCCTCTTTAAAACGTACCCTCAAGAGGAAACCAGAGATGGAGAAACACTTTGTAGGTTTCATGCAGAAGGTATTTGAGAGAGATCATGCAGAACCTGCACCTCCATTAAAGGAAGGAGAAGAATGCTGGTACCTTCCATCATTTGGCGTGTATCACCCTCGCAAACCTGACCAAATCAGGGTCGTGTTCGATTCTAGTGCTCAGTATGAAGGCGTCTCTCTCAACAACCTGCTCCTCACTGGTCCTAACCTAAACAACAGCCTCATAGGAGTCTTAATCCGTTTCAGACAGGAACCAGTTGCAGTGATGGCCGACATCCAACAGATGTTTCATTGCTTCATCATTAAGGATGATGACAGAAACTATCTCCGGTTCCTATGGCATAAGGACAATGATGTCAACAATGAAGTCATAGATTACCGGATAAAGGTACATGTCTTTGGCAATAGCCCATCTCCTGCAGTAGCGATCTATGGACTGAGAAGGACCGCCCATGAAGGTGAGAAAGAGTATGGCTCTGATGCTCGTCAGTTTGTTGAGAGGAACTTCTATGTTGATGATGGTCTTAAATCCTTACCTGCAAGTGAAGAAGTGATCGATCTCCTCTCTAGAACACAGGAAATGCTGTCTGTAGCTAACCTCAGACTTCACAAGATCATCTCCAACAATATGGAGGTAATGAAGGCATTTCCCTCTGATGATCATGCAATCAACTTGAAGGATCTTGATCTCAGTTCTGATGCTCCTCCTATGCAACGCAGCCTAGGATTGCTATGGAACACTGAACAAGACACATTCACATTCCAAGTGTCTTCTTGTGACAAACCTTTCACCAAACGAGGAGTTTTATCTGTTGTGAACAGCAGTTATGATCCTCTTGGTTTCATTGCTCCCATCACCATTCAAGGCAAGCTACTACTAAGACAGCTTACCACTGAGAACATGGACTGGGACACTCCACTGCCTGCTGAGAAACAACAAAGGTGGGAAAAATGGAAAACCTCTTTGCAAGTATTGGAACAACTCCAGGTTCCACGTTGTTATGTACCCAGCTCCCTTTCAGCGGCAGTAAGGAAGGAAATCCACATCTTCTCCGATGCGTCAGTGGAAGCTATAGCTGCAGTGGCCTATCTGAGGATATTAGGAGCCAATCATGAGCTACACTGTGGATTTGTTCTTGGTAAGGCCAAACAGACCTCAAAACCTAATCTCCAGGTGGATGACCTCGTCCTTCTAAGGGATAAAGAAGTCCATCGGAATGAATGGCCTATGGGTCTCATCACTAAAGTTGTCCCTAGTGATGATGGGAAGACTCGGAAAGTGGAGGTCAAGGTAACCAAGGGAGGCTCAGTGCGAGTTTTCTTCGGCCCAATTAATGAACTGGTGCTTCTTCTTCCAAGAGGAGACGTCACATAAAAGAAGATAAGAACACCATTCACAGCTCATGGCGGGGAGCTTCTTTCCATGAACTAAAACCGTGTACTTGTGGATTACAGTGTGGGTCGGTGGAGGTGTTGGCAAATTGCGGCTTCCCGATCTGAAGATTGGTTTATTTGGACTAACTGTTGATTATTGTTTGTTGTGCATGTTTCTTTTTTGTTTTTCAGGTTTGAAGAGGACTTTATGGACATCTCAGGACATTTAATGTTTGTTTTCATTGAAATCTAAAGATTTCAGGCGTGGAGTGTCATGTCCCAGGACTTGGTTTAATTCACTGACATATATCTGTGATACTGTGTCTTTGAAGTTTGTCCCCTCTCTCTCTCTGTATCCTTAGCTGTGATGCTGTAGCTCCTCCTCTCTCTCTCAGTTTAGTTTCACTTCTTTGTAAGCAACATGTCTGCTCAGCTCCTGGTATTTCATCATTTTTCACCTACTGCTGTATGAGGTTCTACAAGATTTACTTGGATTAAAGTATCTGAAATCTTATCTACGCCTCCTCAGTTGAGTTGAACACTATCTGATAGATATCTTGGTGTAAATTGCTGGTTAGCATAGAGACTACAGGACACTCTCACAACCTCACACTTGTAGCCAAGCTATTGAGTCAGAACAGTGCCAAAACTAACGCTTTCAGCTTTCTAGCGGTATATGATACCCTCAATGTCAGAGGACATGAAAGGTCCTTTTTAAGCAGGGATCACTCTACCCTAATTAGTTAGTGTACTAGACTCATAAATAATGATAGCGCCCCAATACTTCTGACTACAAACAACACAGAACTGTCTTCCACCTAGAAATCTCATCCTTTTATCACCTTAATAAACTGTACTTGTTCAAGAAAACAAACAATATCTGTTATTATACTAAAGAAGTAAAACATATTTCTTACATTTGTATTTACTAGCACAAGGCGGCAAATTGCCATAGCTCATAAAAGCTTTTCATGGCTTCAATCCTACCAGCTGCTTTAATGAAGTACATTATAGGCTGTTAGTTTCCTTTGTATAAAATCTACCATAGAATGCGACCATTCTACAGCTTTGTATTTGTCTGTTGTGTTTCTGATGATGCAGTATTCACATATTGTTAGCATGTGACTATAGGCTCTTGGTTTATGTGCTTTGGGATTCCAACCTGCACCACAGTTAATATTCCCTCTCTTAGATGCAAAAATGCCGAACATCATTGCACTAACCCCTTAAATACTGCCTACAATCTTTTCACTATGTCTTTTGGCGCTGCTGTAGTAATAGGAGTTTAACGTCTCTCTGTGCATATATGTTTTAATGGGAATGTATCACTATTTTTTTACCTTTTAAAACCAGATAATGAAAAAAAAAATTCTAATCTATTTTTATTTTCTGATTTTAGATTATATTCTTTCTATTTTCTATTCACTTTTCACTAATCTGTTTTTATTTTCTGATCGTGGACTCTCTTATTCTACAGTATTTTCTGCACATGATTTCTCCTCTGCTCTGTTAAAAGCATTCAGTGGAATGGTTGTAGGCAGGAATAGACTGGAGCTGACTCATTGAGGTCTATGGTAGAGCTTTCAAAACATGCTGTGTGCAGGGAAGGGGAGTAGAAAAACCATACTTACCAACTCTCCAGAAACTACAGGAGACTCCCAAAAAAGGGAGTGACCTCCCATTGCCCCAGAAGAATGGGAAAATCCTCCAGGCCCAGCAAAATGCTCCCGCATCACATGCATTGACATTGGCACGTTATGTGCTGGTCTTCTCACAAAAAGGTGGCTTGACCAACACATTTTGTGTGCATGTCAAAAAACACAGGGGCATGTCACGCCCCAAAAAGGATGCACCACAGCTACAAAAGGTATGGGGCTTTAATAAAAAGGGGTGTGGCTATATTAAAACTTTCATTGTTCTCCAAGGAATTGACTTATAACAGTATACAAGTATAAGATAAGCTGTGACATCGTCTACAGTTGGGTCCAGAAATATTTGGACAGTGACACAAGTTTGGGCATTTTAGCTGTTTACCAAAATATATTCAAGATACAGTTATATAATCAATATGGGCTTAAAGTGCTGACTGTCAGCTTTATTTTGAGGGTATTCACATAGTACCTGGAAGAAAGGTTTACGAATTACAGCTCTGTAATATGTAGCTGCCTCTTTTTCAAGGGACCAGAGCTAATTGGACAGTTACCTCAAAAGCTATTTAATGGGCTGCATGTGTTGTAACCTCATTAGTCCATTATCAATTACGCAGGTAAAAGTTCTGGAGTTGATTCCAGTTGTGACATTTGCAATTGGAAGCTGTTGCTGTGAACCCACAATGTGTGGTCAAAGGAGCTCTCAATTGAAGCAAAACAGACTTTCATTAGGCTGAAAAAAAGAAGAAGAAATTCATCAGAGAGATAACAGAAATGTTAGGAGTGGCCAAATTAACTGTTTGGTACATTCTGATAAAAAAAAGAGTGCACTGGTGAGCTCGGGAACTCATAAAGAAGACAACAGTGGTCAATGATTGCAGAATCCTTTCCAACAAAAACCTTTTCACAACATCCACCCAAATGAAGAACACACTCCAGGAAGTAGGTGTATCAGTATCTACAGTAAGTCTACCATAAAGTGAAGACTTAAAGGGGTTGTCCGGGATAAAAAATTCCTACACTAATCTAAACACCCTCCCCTGCCTACTTTCTAAATGACATACTTAAGCAAAAATGTATAGTTACCCATATACCCAGGCACATTTTCTGATTATCCGGTGACGTTCCGTTTCCCCGTTTCCGGAAACAATGTAACCAATACTCCCCGCCCTCTCCACCCCATCATACTTACATGTCTTCCTGTCCAAACTTCCCTTCTGGGGCGGCTCCTCCTCTTCTTTGACTCTGCCGACGCGTGCACAGGCCGGAGGTGCCGCTGACGCCTGCACAGAAGAGATGGCACTCCAAAGAAGAGGAGGAGCCAGTCTCCGCAGAAGGGAAGTCTGGACAAGAAGACAGGTAAGTATGAAGAGTGGAGGGAGGGGCTGAATTAGTTAGTTGGGAAGTGCTAGTAGTGGGCGGGATAGCTAGGGAGACAGGGAGGGGGTGTAAGGGAGTGAGAGAGAAAGGGGGGAGTGAGAGGGAGGTAGTGTGAGTCAGCCTACAACTACCATGATGCATTGCATTAGTTAAGACAGCAGGAAGCTACACCATGTAAACAAATGCAGAGGATGCCAGGAGCTCCCAGAGAAACACAGAAATCACTCAAAGCACTGCTAAAAGTATTTGGGTGCACTTATTAACCCAATAATAGCACTAACAGACCTTTAATATGAGCAAATACAGGGGGTTCACCACAAGGCGCAAACAATTAATCAGTCTCAAAAATAGAAAGGCCAGATTAGACATTTAAGAAGCCAGTCCAGTTCTAGAACAGCATTCTTTGTACAGATGAAGTCTGTCTCAGAATGACGGGAAGAAGAAAGTATGGAGAAGGCTTAGAACGGCTTATGATCCAAAGCACACCACATCCTCTGTAAAACATGGTGAAGGCAGTGTGATGTCACGCACATGCATAGCTTCCAATGGCACTGAGTCACTAGTGTTTATTGATGATGTGACAGAAGACAAAAGCAGGCAGACCAATTGTATGAAGTAAACAGGGATATACAGGGATACTTTTTTTGCAGATTCAACCAAATGCAGCAAGGTTGATTTGAAGGCGCTTCACAGTACAGATGGTTAATGACCCAAAACATACTGTGAATGCAACACAGGAGTTTTTTAAGGCAAAGAAGTGGAATATTCTGTGAATGGCTGAGTCAATCACCAAATCTCAACCTGATTGAGCATGCATTTCACTTGCTTAAGACAAAACTTAAAGGGGTATTCCAATCTCAAAGATCCTATAGATATTGCTAGTTTATGTAAATTCAAGAGTTTACCTAAATACATTGTTGTAGCAATCCTGCTTTGTTTGGCTATTATGTGAAATTATTCCTCCCATTGTTTACACATTGTTGTCAAGCTGTTTCAGAGCTGTTATCTTCTGCTCTTCCATCCAGACAATCAGGTCAGCTAATTGCAGTTTGCTGATAAAGGCTCAGACATTGTTGCTCTCTATGTAAACACAAAGATAACATTGAGTTTACTGCAAGAATGTTGACTGTCCTGGTAGGATGTAAGTGTTCTCCAAACCTGTGTAATGTTATATACATTTACTCTGATTATTATAGATTTGTAGAAATCATAATAAATAATCTCTCATGGTAAAGGCAATGTCTATATCTACTGAGGAATTTCATAGTATCCTGTGCAACAAAGAGTCAAAGCCCACCCACCAGCTTGTTAAAGAATACAGGAAATGAGAAGAAGAGCAGCATGGAAACTGTTGAGAGGGGGAGATGGGAAAACTCTTTTAAGGCAGAAAGACCCACAAACAAGCAACAACTGAAGACATCTGCAGTAAAGGCCTGGCAAAGCATCACAAAGGAGGAAACCCAGCGTTTGGGTATGTCCATGGGTTCCAGACCTCAGGCAGTCATTGCCTGCAAAGGATTCTCTACAAAGTATTAAGGCTTTGTGGAAAAATGGTTGCAATTCCTAAACGTTTCACAGTATATTTTTGCCCTTGCATTAAACCTGAAATTATACACTTCAATTGCGTCTCAGTTGTTTCATTTCAAATCCAATGTGGTGGCATGCAGAGCCCAAATCATGAAGATTGTGTCACTGTCCAAATATTTTTGGACTGTATTTTTAGTAGAGGATGCAATGATAGGTCAGTGGTATTATCCACAGACGTGTAATTTAGGGGACTGTTTTAAAGAAAACCCATACAGAACAAGAAGTGTCAGTCTATTATTTGGTTTAGTGGCCAGTTTGAAAAGTACAGAATCAGGTTTCCATGTTTTTAAGTGACCTAATCAAAGACTGGGAGACCAGTCCACAGTCTTCTCTGAGGACCTACAAAGTTCTCAGGGCTGTCTGTTAACCCCTACTTGAAGCCATGAGGGAACAAGTGAACAGCTGGTCCTCATATTCTCTTACCATCAGATCTGCATTCTATGTCTGATGAGGGGTTTGTAACCTGAAACATTGCATTCTGTACTTGGACATACCTGGTGACATTCCTGGTGAAATTCCTGATGTGATTCTCTATATACCTATGTGAAATAAATGAATACTACCTCAATAAGCAGATAATCACATGGAGTGCTGTTCCATTTCTTCTTTATCTGACTTGTGTGCCGTGTTGTGCACCTGTGTCCATCACATGATCATGGATTGATTTTTATCCGCTGGAAGAAAAATAATGAATCACAACAAGTAGAGATCTAGAAAACTGCAAGGAATTGATACAGTGAGTATATTGGAAAGCTATATAACTTTTCAGTATACAAGCAAAAACATTTACTTGCTGAAACTGGACAGCCCCTTGAAGGAGACTGCTGTTAGGGTACACTTAGTGTCAGGTAATTACACAGATACCATAGGATCCTATAACGAAATGTAGTAAGGAAATAATGTTTTTGATTAGGGTTTTTTTTGTAATAAATAAAATATCGCCCCTTTCACTGAGGTGCTTTATAAATATGGTGCTAATTCCGAACACCACATTTTCAATGAATTTACATCAGACAACTAGTATTAGTAACTTGATAAATTTCCCCTATACAACTATGAGTGATAAATCTTGCTGCCTGCAGCCACAACTAGTGCATAGGAATTAATAAAGCTTCAATGGAACTGAGTGGAAGCTATAAAAATTTCCTTACACTGTGCTCCTCCTTGTGGCCACTGTAGAAAAATGCAGTGTATCAATGGCAAGAAGCAGGAGAAAAAGTTTAGCACTGGGTCCCTCCACACCCACACAAGTCCTCTCTACCAACACAATACCTAAGCATTGCCATAAGGGTCTGTCCTATATTCAACCTATATTGCTAATATACACATATATAGGAAATGTCAAAGGGGGTATCACTTCAAATCACTGTATCTCTGGTTTTATACCACCTATGAGAGTGCATCTGGTATCTGCTTTCATGCACTACCAGTTTTGTACCTCTAGCTATATCAGAAATGGAGAAATCACTAGTATGCTGCGGCATAATAAAAAAAAATCAAATTTCTGACTTGTTTATAACCCATTCCTGTTCTGCAATGTACTATTACATAACTCTGCATGTATAGTTAATGTTCTACACCATAATAGTACGGCGCTATAATGCCATGGGCACATTACACAGCTGCAACCTGGGACTAGGCACCAAAGTCGTAAAATACTTTGAGGGCAAGATCACCTCCCCACCACCCTTCAGATTTTCTGTGATGAGATCACGGGGTTGTATATGTTGCCATGGTCAGGAGGCCAAGCATTCCCTATTGCACATTGGGAGCCCATGTGCAATGTACTGCAATTTAGTGTATTGTATTGCAGTACAGTGCACTGGGGAACCGAAGATCCCAGGTTCAAGCCCCCTTGTGGGACAGGAAAAAAAAAAGTAAAAAAAAAATTTTGAAAAATAAAGTAAAATAACAAACAAATAATAAAAAGTTCAAAACCCCCACCTTTTTATTTTTTAAAGAAACATAATGCAACCAATGTAACAATTAATGTATTTCTCTTTGCTTCCCCCTCAAAAATAGCAATAAAAAGTGATTAAAAAAAAGTAATACACACCAATAATTGGTACCAATAAAAACTACAATTTGCCCTGCAAATAAAGAGCTGTGATATATCTCCATCAACTAAACAGTAAAATCAGTTAAATAATTATAGGCGTCAGAATACGGTGACCCCAGAAAATTCATTCATTTTCGAAAAAGTGATGTTCCATTAGGAAATGCGGTAAAACATAATAAAACCAATTTACATATGGTATTGCTGTAATCATAATGATCCGCTGGACAAAGTTGCCATATCATTTTTAATGCAGAGTAAATGCTGTAGGAACAAACTGCAAAAAATAATAATAGAATTGTGTTTTTTTCTCCTGGACCCCCCAAAACATTAATAAAAGCTAATCAAAACATTATATGTACCCCAAAATGGTGCCAAATAAAAGTACAACTCGTCATGCAAAGAAAGTGCCCTAACATAGCTATGTCAACGGAAAAACTTAAATGCTATGATTTTTGGAAGGTGGAGAAGGAAAATCTGAAAAAGTCACCAAGCATTAACGTCCAAACTACCCTATGTCCTTAAAGGGTTAACTAGTGATTTCTCAGAAATCCTGTCAGGGTGATACACTTGAATAGAAACCACTGTGTTAAGCCCTACTCCTACTCTGCATGGCCTCATGTCTGACTCTGTCCCCTCTTGTCCAGCAATAGGGAACCTATTTAGGATGGATTTTATATATGCAAGAGCAGTGGTAGCCATTTTTTTCCACAAGCATACCCCTAGAGGTAAAATGAGCTTCTGCATCTTTCTAAGAGGGTTCAGGTAGGTTTCAGGACATTTTTTTTAGTTTTTATGTTTTACCTATTCCCAAAGAAACCTTTAATGTATTACATTATCATCCATCCATTTAGATGGCTGGGATTTCGGAATCCTGACTCAAAGTAATTAGCTGATTACTGTGCCTTTGACCAGTTTGTAATGCTTTTTAACTAAATGTTGCTCTTGCTATCCCCACTCTGCCCTCCATGCATGATGGGGAAATTTTATTAGCTGGAGATTTTATGAATAAATAAAATAAAATCTATGCGTCGGGCACACCTTTAGGCTGAGACCCCACGTTGTGGAACGTTGCTTTTTTTTGTTGCAGATTTTGCTGCGTTTTTTTGAGCCAAAGGTAGGAGCGGACTGCGCAGTATAAGTGTTTCCTAGATATTTCAACTCGCTTCTGCAGCCACTAGTAGGTTTGGTTTAAAATAACGCAGCAAAATCTGCAACAAAAAAAGCAGCGTTTCCGCAACGTGGGGCCTTAGACTGACAAATTTTAAAATTACAAAGAGATCAATCAATTGTAGGGTAAATACTAGAAATACATTTTATTTAGCACTGGGTAAACACAAAATGTCAACATTTCTTCGTACATAGGCTCATCAAAAATAAAAAAAAAAAATCTGGAAATGAAATGCTTTATGCTTCATAAAGGATAAATGCACGGATTAGATCACCAAATAGATTTATGACTAAGAACGTGTTGTAATAATAATCACACAGAGCCATTGAGATATCATTTTCAAAGTAAAAACCTTCTCGGTAACTCTTCAAGAGATAAGTAAATCTTTCGGATGCCTAAAGCAAATGTTCTTCATACATCAGCCGTAAGTATTGGCTATCATTAGAATTACCTTGAAGTAAAGCTACCACCAACAAGGAGTTGGCTTATAATAATCAGTAGCATACTGATAGCATGCACCAATACCTTTAATTTCTTAAAGAGGTTGTCCAGGCAAAAAATTATTTTTAACCTGTCTCCGATGTCCTCCCAGAACGGTCCAGTCCTGCTGCTCCGGTGTCTCCTTGAAGTGAAACTCCTTGCCGGCTGTGACATCTCGGATCCCTTCCGCAACAATGGACCGGCAGGACCCGACTGTGCTGGGAGGCACCAGACCACTGGGGAAATGTGAATATGATTTTTTTTTTTTTTTGCCTCCCCCAGCTGATTTAAAATATAAAATTTTTGCCCGGACAACCCCTTTAAATACATATCACCTACTAAAATAGTGTTCACTTACTTAACATTATATTCAAAACCAAACTACATTATTCTAGTGCCACACCTGTCCACAGATTGTAGCTTTGTCTTATTCACTTCAATAGAACTGAGCTGCAATACCAGATACATCCCATGGACATGCTTTTCTTGTCTCGTGAAACCCCTTTCAAAGTGAAAATTGTTTATCTTTTGATCTATCTCCTATTCTAGTATATTGAGTGGTAGTTTAAAACAGACATATCATGATATTGTATCACATTTTACATCACAATTACAGTTACATGAAGATTTTTTACTCTTAAAGGGGTGTTTTCATGTCAGCCAAGAATACCTGTGTTTTCTACCATATGAGGTGGTCAGGAGCTACAGAAACAAAGGTGGCGGTTCTATACTATTTCCATAAGTACCATAGAATTAAATAGGAGTTATGCAAACAGCATAGTACAGTAATCCCCAAATGGGTTAATAAAACACCCATTATATCTGTGTATATTATTATTGTGATTAATAATGTGTGTAATATGATTAATGTGATTGTTACTTTGGACTGTACCATTTGTACCACTAAGTTCAAAGATTCACCTGTAAGTAGAGGATGACACATTCTCCAACCCACAGAGAAGTTTCCGGAACAGGGGCATGGCTTTTTCAGTCCAAACCAAATTTTCCTGGAGAACTGCACAAATATTCCCAATTTTGAGCCACCAGCCCTAATCACTGTATTGACTCTGTTCCATGTGATCTCTGAAAGGATTACCATGACAAATTCATTCTGCCTACCTTGACCTCGGGCAGTACCTTGACTACTTTTTACCTGTTCCCACAACACTATGCATTGGTGTCAAACCAATTGGTGACCTACCCCAGTAAGCTGTCAGATGCACCAGGATAACTCTTTGAGGTAGTAACCTGCAGTGAAAACCAGATACCTGTATACGGGATAAAGGGTAAAAAACAGGGGATCACTTAGACTAGTGATTCTCAACCTGTGATTTGCATACCACTGGGGGTACTTCCTGCTATCTTCAGGAGTACAAGCCTCAGTGAGGCCCCCCATGTAGTTCAGGTGGTTCACCACCCACAAACTACTATTATATTCTGGGGGTCTTCTCTGGGGGTCTTTTCTGACCCCAAAGTATATATAATTAGAAGAGTCCCAGGGGAGGTGAGTAAACATAACAAACAGTGTTTCTCATCTCCCTTGGGATCTAGCACTTGTCCCATCCTCTTACAGCCTCTTGAATGATGTCAGGAACCACTGAGGCCTGTGATTGGACCTCAAGAGTGACAAGGGTCACAGGATGCCATGACACTTATGTCTATGGGTCATGACACCATGTGACCAATGTGACAGCTAGAGCCTATGTATGTAGGATTTTTTTACATTTTATTAGTGTTGGGGAAACTTAGGAACATAATACTATGTGCAGGGGCTATTGTGACATAATTATACTGTGTAGAGGGGCTACTGTGGGAAGCTATGATATGTGGAGGGTCTCGATGAGACATTATACTGCATGGAGAGCCACTATGGGACATTTTTAAGTTGTAGGGATCTTTGGCATAAATGGGGTGTGCCCGCACTTAATGAACAACCTGGGGCCCAGGGTACCCTTAATCCTTCCCAGTGGTAAGTGATGAATGCAGCTTGCCACTCGCTCTTCAAACATCACTGAGCGTGGGGATCATTATATTATATATGGCAAAAGGGAAACAATGTTTTGAACTTTTGACTTTAAGGCTCCATATCTCACCATCCACTACAGCTTCGAACTTGAGACTACAATCATTTTATAGACAATCATCTTGGCTATATCATACATAAATTTGACTTGTAACTATTTAGCATATGATTAGTTATGCAGATGTGTTACTGTGTTATTTTGTAAATCCACCTTTGACCTTCAACACTGCCTGAATCCTTCTGCGCATGCTATCGATTAAGTACAAGCATGTCTCGACTGAAATCTGATACCAAGTCTCTTCTACACGTCCCCAATATTGGTGCATACTGGTCAACTCACTTGGGTACAAATACATATTTTTCTTCAACTCTACCCACAAGTGTTCAATTGGGTTGAGGTCTGGGGACTGTGGGGGCCAATCCACCACATGTATTTCATTGTCATTGAACCATTTCTTCGCTAATCTCGACGTATGCTTCGGGTCATTGTCCTGCTAGAACACTATGTAGTGATTCCCATAACCATAGTACTCGAGTGTACGAAGTAACTCGTCTTGTAGGTTCTCACATATAGCTCAGCATTGAAACCACCATTAATGCTGGTCAAGTATCCAATGCCTTTGGCTGTGAAACAACCCCATATCATAAGACTTCCTCCAACAAACCTGACAGTTCCTTCAATTTCTCGATCTGTTAGCCCCCTTTTCCCTTGTTTCTTCCAGACCCATTTGCACCCATCAGGGCCCAGTTTATTGACTTTTGGTTCATTGCTCCAAGTCACCCGTTTTCAATCTTCTTCTGTCCAATTTTTGTAAACTCGATCAGACGCTTCTTATAATTATATTGAAGTCAAGGCTTGTTCACCTTTTTTTGGGCCACCATTCCAGACTTGTGAAATGTGCATCATATGGTGCTTGCATGGATGTCTGTGATCTCACTATTACAAAGTATTTGAGCCACCTCTACTGCTGAAAGAACTTGTTATGAGCCAACTTGTTAACAATATTTTGCCTGGACGTCCACCCCTTAGCTTTTGAATGGATGGACGAACTTCATTTCATATTCTTCCAATTGTCATGGCACTAATATAATGCAGTTTGGCAATTTTCTTGGGCGAGAAACCACTATCGATGAGTTGGATGATGCTGTTTCTCTTTTCTTGGGAAATCTTCTTCTTGGCTGATCCTAAATTTGAACCAATGACCTTTTTCTTGGGAAACAAACTAATAACCTACCAAGCTCTTAGGGAACGTGAGAACAGGTTGTAATTTGTAGTATACAAGAAGAAAAAGATTCTTCCACCACCAGGAGCCAAACAGTAACAATACAGTTACAAGACAAGAATCTGCATAACTAATCATATGCTAAATAGTTGCAAGTCAAATTTATATGAGATAGCCAAGATGATTGTCTATAAAATGATGGTAGTCTCATGCTCGAAGCTGTAGTGGATGGTGAGATATGGAGCATGAAAGGCCCAAGTTCAAAACATTATTAATTGTCTTAATTTATGTGGGACAGATTGTACTTCAAAATGGTATCATTTAATATGCCATATGATGTACTAGGAATTTGGAAAAATTCAGAATGGGGTGGGGTCATTTGTGCAACTCTCTTATGAGCTTTGATTTTACGGTGTTCACTGCGCAGCGAAAAAAATGACATGTCACCTGTATTCTGTTGGTCAGTTACGATTATGGTGATACCAGATTTGTATAGTTTAAAATTTTTCATCATATTCTGATTATAACGTTTTTATATTTCCATGTATGGGACTGCATAAGGCAAGTCATTTTTTGTAAAGCCAGATGTATTTTTTTGTACCATTTTGGGGAATGTCTGCTGTTTTAATCACTTTTTATCCAAATTTTTATGAGTGGCGAAACAGCAAAAAATCGGCAGTTCAGCTCTTTTAATTTTTTTTTTCCCACAATGGTATTAACTGCATGGGAAAAGTATTCTTATAAGTTTTCAGACTAGGTATTTACAGACACAGGGATACCTGATATATATGTTTTGCACCTTATTCATTGTTAGATGAGTTCTAGGGAAAGGGGAGGGGGTTATTTAAATTTTTAATTCTTTTTTTTTTTTTTATACTTTTATTTTTAGACCACCTAGGGGTCTTGAACCTCAGAGGCTAATGCATTACATTGTATTGAGAAATACCTAGTTCTATTACAGGCTGCCTAGCATAGCCTGTAACACTGCAGAACTAATAAAATTACAAACCTGGGAGCCTTCAATAGGCTCCTTTCTGTTATATTAACAGATCGCATATTGTCATACTCTATTTGCCGTCTGGAAAATGGCCCCTCAGTTAGCTTTGACCCAGATGTTAATGTCTGCGATTAGTGCAGGCACTGATCGGAGACATTGCTGTCAAGTCTCTGCTGTATTACTCTTGAGCAGCGGCCATATTTAAATACCCAATATCCCTCTTAATAGTATGGCAGTTGTCAGGAAAGGGTTAAACCTAACATTGAGGCTTGTCAGATGCCTGTGATTACATTTGTTACTTGGCTGTGTTCTCAGAAGCTATCTGGTTTTCTGCTGTATCTCTGGTTTCTGATTTTGGCTAGCTCTCCTGGATAACTGATCTCTTGCTGATTTGGCTTTATCCCTGAACTCTTGATCTTGACCCTGGCTTGGAGTCTGGTATTCTTCTGCTGTCGATGTGGATACTCCTGTGCTCTCCTGGTTTTGATCAGGTTTGTTGTAAGGGAATTGCCAGTTGAGCAATTCCCCAGTGCTGCTGCAGAACCCTGGGGGAAGGGGCACAACAAGACAGTGGACCCTAAGTTGAAAACCCCCCACTATTCCTGGCTAACTTGCCCGATCTGTCCTAGGCAACAGCCAGCAACCGGTCGACAGTCCCTTCCTAATATAGGTGACAACAAAGAACGCAGACAGGACAAACAATAACAAAGGGAGGTCAGCTAGCCAAGGGGGTGGTAATAGTTGAGCATTGCAGTACAAAAAATCACAATCCAAGAGAATAGTCAGAGACAAAACCAGAGGTCAGGAACAGGAATACAGGAAATAGCAGAATAGGAGCTAGCTGGGATAAGTCACAAGCCAGAATCAATAGCCAGCGACCATGTGAGGGCTGACAACCTGTTTATAGAAAGTCAGGACCTGCCCCAGACTGGATTGGTAGACAGGCTGTCAATCACAAAGACAAGGCTGAGATTAACTATTGAGAAGGCGAAAGAAACAAGGTGCTGGAGACGGGTGTGTCAGAAAATCAGACTGAGTAACAAGAATCCTATGCAAGGAATCAAACTGAATACGCCTCTTTCGCCGCAGCATGCGAGCGGAGGGTGGCACAGAGACCTGAACAGGCAGAGACGTTACAGTACCCCCCTTTTATGAGAGGCCACCAGACCCTCACCAGACAAACCAGTTTTAAAAGGACCCAGTATTTTCTCTGCCTTGAATTCAAGATCTCCCTGAACAACAACAGTCGCTGGTGGACCAGGCAAATGTTTTTTTATTCGCCTAACGTTTCCAACCTTTACAGCCGAGACTGTCTCCTCACTGACACAATCTAAGGTGTGCAAAACAATACAGGGGGATGAGCACTGATCTCCCCATTTTACCAACTCCCTTTTACCCCAATCAAAAATAGGGTTATGGAGGTTCAACCAGGGGAGCCCCAAAATAATATCGGAAGACAGATGCTCCACAACAAAAAAGCTCATGACCTCTGAATGAGCAAAACCCACTTGCAACGTGATTAAGGGGGTCTTGAATCGGACCTTACCCCTGGCCAGTGGGGCAAAATCAGCTCCAGTAACAGAGGAGTGTCAAGTGGCAAAAGCTCAATTCCTAAAGCTGAGACAAACAAGAATGTGACAAAGTTTGCCACACTCCCAGAGTCAACTAAGGTCTGGTCAGAAACAGATCTGTCCCCAGAGGACAGAGACACCAATAACATCATCTTATTGTTATTTTCAGCAAATACCTGGTTGCATGAGTGGTAGTCGGAAGTCTGAAGTTTTTCCGCTGGTGTGCGGGGTCTGATCGAGCAGTCTCGTATGATATGACCTGAAGTACCACAGTACAGGCAGAGGTTATTTCAGAGATGATGCTCTCGTCGAGTCTTGGCGTCCATAGCTCCCAGTTGCATAGGTTCCTCACGAGGAGTGATGGGAGAAAAGGTGGGTTTATCAGGAGAGAGAGAGGGAGAGACAGAAAATTTGAAGGAAACAGACCCTACTCGCTCTTAAACATTTTCCCAAATTCTCTGGTCAATACGGACAGCCAACGTCATAGCCTGCTCAAGAGTAGGGGGATCTGGGTGACGAACCTAGACCTCCTTAACACGGTCACACAGGCCTTGCTTAAAGTGAGCCTTTAGAGCTGACTCACACCAACCTGCAGTTACACTGCACTTAGGGGAACTCTGAGCAGTACTCCTCAGCAGAGTTTTTGCCTTGCCACCTGGTGAGGAGTTGCGATTCCGCAAGCCCAATGTGGTCTGGCTCAGCATAGATAGACCCCAGAGACAAGAAAAAATTTTCAAAATCAGACCACTCCTCAGCCCCAGGAGGGAGTTTAAGGGCCCAAGCTTGTGGATCCCCCTGTAGGAGGGATATAACTACTCCCACCATTTGGGCCTGGGATGTATGAGGGTTAATCCAAAAGTACAGGCGACAAGACTCCCGGAAAGTCTCAAATTTTTCTTGGTCCCCCAAGAAACAATCTGGGAGTAACATCTTCACCCTGGGAAGGCTAGAAACAGCAGGGGATGCTGCAGCAGCATCAGTAAGGGTCTGAACCTGTTTAGCTAGTTCAGCTACCAGGCCTGCCAAACCCTCCATCTTGGCTGCAAGTCCCTGGATAGGATCCATGCTGATCCGGAGGGAAGCAATGGCAGAAGGTAATTTAGAGCTGGCTATTCTGTAAGGGAATTGCCAGTCGAGCAATTCCCAAGTTCAGCTGCAGAACCCTGGGGGGAGGGGCACAACAAGACAGTGGACCCTAAGCTGAAAATCCCCCTCTATCCCTGGCTAACTTGCCCGATCTGTCCTAGGTGACAGCCAGCAACCGGTCGACAGTCCCTTCCTAATATAGGTGACAACAAAGAACGCAAACAGGACAAACAACAACAAAGTGAGGTCAGCTAGCCAAGGGGTCGGTAACAGTCTAGCAATGCAGTACAAAATCAAAATCCAAGAGAATAGTCAGAGACAAAACCAGAGGTCAGGAACAGGAATACAGGAAATAGCAGAATAGGAGCTAGCAGGGACAAGTCACAAGACAGAATCAATAGCCAGCGACCATGTGAGGGCTGACAAGCTGTTTATAGAAAGTCAGGACCTGCCCCAGACTGGATTGGTAGACAGGCTGTCAATCACACAGGCAAGGCTGAGATTAACTATTGAGAAGCCAAAAGAAACAAGGTGCTGGAGACGGGTGTGGCAGAAAATCAATTACATAGTCTAGGACAGTGTTCAGACTGAGCAACAAGAATCCTATGCAAGGAATCAAACTGAATACGCCTCTTTCGCTGCAGCGTGCGAGCGGAGAGTGGCGCAGAGACCCGAACAGGCAGAGATGTTACACTTGTATTTTAAACTCTTCATCTGATATAGGTCTGCTGGTCTGGTGCACCTATTTTCTCACAAGTTCTTGGGTGCAACCTGGGTCACTCATCTGCAAAATCTAACCTGCCTTGCATCTGGCGCTGGTGAAAATTTTGTGGTTTTCCTAGACTTCGCTAACCAATGTGGTGTTGAATTGTTGGTAGCTTATTTTTTTTAATGTCTTTGATCTGTCAGGTGCCTGCTGTATATTCAGAAATTGCTTACAATGCAATTACAGCACTTGGGAATTGCTTAGGCAGCAATTCCATAACACCAGAGCTTTGCTATTGATGCTGTAGGCTCTTCACTACTTACCAAACACTGCACCGTACATTGTATAGTGAACTGGCTAAGCTTGGTGTTGCAGTGCAGCCCCATTCATTTGAAAGGGACCAAATTGCAGCATGGCCATAGACTTGATGTCACACTGGCCTGAGAAAAAGTGGAAGAGAAAATAGTACAAAAGACGCCACCCTTGTGTAATATTGGACTAAATAGACAGAAGCTCACCAAATCATCCTGAGAAGAGGAAGTGAAGCTCATTATGAAAGTTCAGAGCAACCCCTTCACATAGAATTTTGCCACTGTAAGGCCCAGTTCACATCTGCGTTCGGGCTTCCGTTCGGGGGAGTCTGCTTGGGGACCCCCGAACGGAAACCTATACGCATAAAAAAGCAGATGTGAACCGGGCCTTACACTGTTAGAGACATATGGCTATAGTCCATTACTATAAAATATAACAATAGGAACTGGTAGCTATTATTAAAACACTTTATTCAGAGCATCCCACACACACACAAGCACACACACATTTTCCATTTTAGGCTAAGGCCCCATGTAGCGGGCCACGCCAAAAAAGTGCTGTGGGAAAAATCGCGACGGCAACGCATTTCTACATCAATTATACCTATAGGGGAACCGCTGGCATTTCTAACCCTGAAAACTACATTTTAATAAAGTAAATGCATGAATACACACAAGTATAACAAAAATAGAGAAACAGCAAAATAAAATAAATAAATATACAGCTGAATTTTTAATAAAGAATGTGACTTGATTGCCTAGCAACCGGTGTTTTTCCATTCCCTGTGAACACTGTTAAGATGTATTATAGTGTAGCTTACAGTGTTTGTGCAGCACTTAAGAAGCCTAGAGAGCACCACTCGTGCAATTGAACATCATAAAAGAGGCTGATGCACCCTAAACTACAAGTACCAATTAGCTACCAGGTGAAGAGTACAATATATGCAAAAAGCAGTCCTCAGTTGGCTACCAATGTGCTTTCACAACCTGTGGTCACTGCAGGTAAATGTATTGCTGGCCACAACATTCCCCAGTAGCATAGCGAGGAGAATCAAGGCTAATAACTACAAGACTACAGAACAACTTATTATGTTAATGGAATGTAGCGATGCCAGGTCAGCTTTAGGGAAGGCGACTGGGCAAAGCTTTGATAACAGTCTTAGTTCATCAATATGCTCAGTTAGTAATGCTATTAGTATGTACAAATTTGTATATATTTGGGTCATGTTCATGCAAATACCTGCCACTGCTTTTCTCATCTTTTGGGAGGGTTAAGTTGCTTTACTGTCTGTTTCAAACCCAGGTACTCCATAGCAAACGCTGCAAATGTGCTCCCTGTTTAACTCTATTTTTTCTGATCCAGTAACAGTAGAAAAGATCCGACAGGAGTTTAACCATCACAACAAGGATGAATAAAAGGTTTTTTCTCTGTTCAGGAGTACTGCTACTGTTCTGACTTGATATCTGTGAATGGAACTGGAGGATTGTGGCCCCTGTGGATTGGACCCTGCTGACATATACTGTATGCGCACAGCGCTGCTTTGCTGTATTTGTGTGAGGCTCTTTATTAATAATGCATTATGGCTGGCTAATAAAGCACAAGACACAAGGGAATAGAAAGGAGGCAGTGTAGTAAAAAAAGAAGTAAGAAATATTATGTACTGTGGTTGGGACACAAAGTGCTGGAACATGATGGTATAGCAGGGGACAGCAACTATAACTATATCATCGATATGTCTAGTGATGGACGAAACTCTGAAGATTTGTTACATTTCACATTTGAGTAGTTTGGTCCAAAGATTTTTTCTGGTGAATACGTTTGTCTGTAACTGAAATTATTATACCCTGGGGTCTCATCAGACCAGAATATAATAGGAGGAGGTCCAGGGGAGTTATACAGTTATTCCCTCACCTCTCATGGGCATCCTCCCATCATGACATTGGTGCGCCAGATGTGACCACTGAGACCCATCACCCGGGAGGCTGGAATAGGCTAGAAGAAGCTTCTGAGAAAGCATTGGCCGCTGTGTCGATACACGAGAGGTGAGGGAAGGTGAGTGTATGTATTTGTTAAGTTCTGCACCTCCCCTGGCTTCCACCTATTAGACTTTGAGGTCTGAAGAGACCCCAGAATATAATCATTTCACTTCTGGTTTGTTATGTTGAACTCATATCTTTTGGAAACTTTGTGTCAACAGTTAAGTCTGAAGACACATAGAATCTATAGGACATTATTTCTACCGTAGACTACTAATGAAAAATGGTGCATCTGAAAGAAATAAGATGAAAACGTTGCACTTAGTAATGTTGTCTCTACTAAAAGAGTCCTGTGGCATAAAAATGAAAATACTGCAAAAAAGTGGCAATGATTATAATACTAAGTTATATCTAATTTGGAAATCAGTGACTAATGATAACCAAATTGTTCATGTCCTCGGGTGTCTGAACAACAAGAGATTCATTTTCAGTATTTCTGTTTCTTTCTACATAGCAGCCCTTCACATTAGATACTCTGCTTAGTGGATTCCTATGTCACTTCACTTGATCTTGTGTCTTCTTTGTAATTATTATTTTGGCAAGTTCTTTAATCTTTATGTCCCCTTCCACGTACTGTGGATTCCTCTTAGATATTACATGGCCTTTTGCTTTCTTCTACTCTACATTTAAGAGCAACCAGTGATTACTAAGTTCAAAGAAAAAAGACTTGGGTTATTAAAGTAGAAAGACTGCCGGAATAAATATGTTCCTCATTAAAGAGTAAAGTATCTTACTTCTGTGAAGCTGGAGAAAATCCTACTCTTTACCATTGGAATCCCAGCTGGAGATGAGATGCCTATTAGGCAAACATGAGAGGCTTTACTCTTACACACAACAAGCTATCTCTTTGTAGTTGTTAAAATCTCCTTTGTTCTAGCGTGATTCAGTGGAAAATAATCATAAACGGATAAGGATTTTGTGCACATACCACATTGAATTTCTATTGATACACATTAATTACCTTTATATTATGCAAATTGAAAATCAGAAACTTTGAAAGAATGTTTTTGTCACTATAGTAGCACAAGAAACACCATTTTATTGGCTATTTATGTACACTTTCTACTTCTAACATGTCATAAGATAACATTGGTAGAGTCTGTTATCTAAAATTCCCATTGATGCTCTGAAAAAAGGAATCACTGTCCTTAGTAACGTGATCTTTACAGTTTTGCCTTTCATCTGATATATCTGTACTTGAATTTCTATCCCAGGTCTACTTTGGAAAATTCACTAATTTCAATGGCACCTGGGCATCTTATTTATCTTATTTATTGGTGTGCGCCTTGCAAGTTGTCACTTGTAAGTGGCTACACTGTAAGTCTATGTCTCAAGCTGGTCATACACATTAGATTTTAGACTGCTGGAGTGGCAGATTTCAGACTCTCTGCTAATGTTTGGTTGTACATAAACTTATAAAAGTTTATCCCATACAGCCAACCATCAACTAAAGTTGGTCAGAACCGAAATCTGATGGATTTTTTTTCTTCTTTCTGTCTGCTGTGATCTGCTGTGTATGGACTCAACTGACAGAACTGTGGGAGATTTTTGTATTGTGGGTATGTGTTTGTACTATGAAACATATACTAACAAACACCCAAAAGGTGTCCATTCCCTGATTTCAGCACTTCATTAGCATTGAACCAATTTCATCTGTTAATTTTTCAAGTGTCTGGGGAACTTATTGAAAGGTTCAGGGTTCTTCATGTGTTTGGGACAGTTGGCCGTACAACCAACCACAGGTCATTTTAGATGAGCAATGGCAGACTAAAATCTAAAGTGTATGGCAAGTTTAAGGTTTCATATAGCCATGAAACATGGTTATCAGCCAAACCTGAGACACACGTCTGTTTACAGCACTATTTCAGAGTTGCTCTTTGTCAGCATAAACTAGGGATTTTTTTGGCTCACACTAAATAGGATTTTGATGACTGAAGAGGTTTAGAGGTTAGGGAGATGTAGTTTTCCCTAATAAATTTTCAACCATTTACAAACACTTCTGATTTGATCTGATTTATTTTTGATTGATGATGGGCTCTCCATCGTTCGGGTCCAGCAGGGGAGAGAGCCCAGCACAGATGTGAACCTAGCCATAATGGCTGGTACATGCTAATTTCATTTTTTACTGAGCAGCAATCCCAGTAAGTACAACATGCGACACCACTGTGGCTGTTACGGGGTCTGAGAACTTAGGGGGCTTAGATGGCCAACCACTGCTTTTTCTTTTTTTTTTTTTTTTTAATAGGCTGTTACCCACTGGATTACTTCAGCAGGTAACGGCCTATTTTCCTAATATACAGTAATATGCTTTGCCCTCTGGAAGCCTAAGTGGAGACGATCAGGGACACAAGTGGGGAAAGGTAAGTGAAAATTGGCCGCTACTCGCTGAAGTAATCCAGCAGGTAATGGCCTAAGGGTGGCACTATATTGTGTGGGAGCCTGAAACAAGGGCCCTTACTGTATAGGGGCTTTAAGCATGGGCCCTTACTGTACTCTGGTTACAAGCACCCATACAGTAAGGGCACCATTACAGATCGCCATACAGTAAGTGCCCTTGTTGCAGGCCTCAATACAGTAAGGGTCCCTATTGCAGGCCCCCAGACAGATAGGCCCTTACTTAGGGCCAGTAACAGGGCCAGAATGCCATATGGGTCCAATAAAAGAGGCAATATATTGTATGGGGGCCAATAAAGGAGCAATATACTTTGTGAAAGCATCAGTAAAGGGGGTGTTATCCTGTGTGGGGAGCCCAAGTCAAAAGCTTGCTATGGGGATCCGTATTTCCTAGTTACACCCCTGCACTGAGGCCTGTGATTGATTTTGGTAGTCACAATACCGCATGCCATCGCTGGGAGCCACCAAACCATCTGTGCAGAATTAGTGGGGAAGTGAAGAGGTGAGTGCTGATTTTTTGGGGGTAGGGCTTTTTCTGTTTCCTATTTTTTTTTTTTTTTTTAATAACTGAACAACCCCTTTAATATAATGGAAGCATAGTTATAAAAACCTTTCTGGCACATATCAAAGTTAAGCATGAATACAGACAAAACTTTATTGAAAAACTGCTTTTTTTCTGTCAGACTAATAAAAACACTATGTCTTCACTGAAAATGTTATTGCATTTTCATCAAAATAAATTTTCATATAATAATTGATACAGTTTTAGTTTGATATTTTTTAAGAAACGGAGCATCTTATACATAGAAGATGAATGGTGGTATCTCCGCTTTTCAGGGGCTTACATCCTTTTCCTTTCTTTGCAGGCTTTCTTTAAACTTCAAAAGTCTGTTTGCTGTAGTGTTTTAACTCTATCAGTTCAACTTTCTTCTGTATGAGAACATCATTTAAGCCAATAATAGTGAAATATTTTATTGAAAAAATAGTCCACTGTGGCAAAAGACTATGAGCAAAACTGCATTTACCCTTCAAGGCCCCATTAGCATTTTATGTTCAGGACTTTTTTAATGTATCCCACCGAGTTCATTAGGTGCTGTATTATATTATAAGCATATATAGAGAACTAGAGTTGGAAATTTGGTTTCTAACTGCCAGGAGGTGACCTAAGTGTGAACCCTCATGCTGGGAATTCTTTTCTATGCACACAGAAGAAAAATATTCCACGAAACAGCAACAACTAGCAAGGCAACTGCACCCTGACCTCATATTAATCAGCTCTTTAAGGCATGCACTTAGAAAAGCCATTATGCAGCTTCGACCTGAAAATGAATATGGTATAGAAGTCTTCAGAGCAGATACACTTCTAAAAAGATGTCAAAATTCTAAAAATTTAAATATATTTTTACATGCATCTTTGGTAGAAACTGGAAAGACGTTAAATAAGAACACACTTACCGTACCTCGGGAATAACTTATTTGAAACCAACTCCAAAGTAAAAAGGCCATCCCCTCCCAGATCTGTATTGTTATTAGAATTTATTACGTTGCTTAAAAGAGCAAATAGTTAAAAAATAAAAGATGTTCAAAATAAACACATTTTTTCAATATAATAATTTTATTTATTTTTTAAAGGGTTATAAAAAAAATATCTACTTGGTACTGCTTCAATCAGAACTATCTATAAAGAAAAGTTAAGAAAGTTGATATTTTTACTACACAGTAAAAATGGAAAGTTGGTGTGATAAGAGCCGCAGATATGTATTTCTTGTAATACTACTCGCTCATATTGTGTGGTTCCTGTCTGTTATCAGCCATTTGGTCATAGGCTTGAGAAATGTGGTATGTCGACTCTGTACTCAATAGCCCTTTGTAGTCCAATTTAGAGCTCCATTTGCATACCTTTGTTACAGTCATTGTCCCAGCTGGGGGGAGTTCCTGCAAGGATGTGGTAGGAGAGCTCTGGGCACTCCAGGCCCAGACGTCATGGAGCCGATGGCCCTAACAAAAGGATTATGGTTTTATGACAATATCTGCCCTGGGGAGCCTCTTACAGTCTCCCTGATAAATTCCTCAGGTGGGACAGGCCAAGGTGGACATTTAGAGCCCCCACAAGATATGATTCAAAGCCCAGAAGAGGTCCAGACACTGATCTTCTTACTCAAAGGGGATTGTGGTGTCATCCTTGGTGTCTACACGATGGCAACTGCACCACGAACCCTATCATACCTTCTGCCTGATTCTACAGTCATCAAGCTAAGAAATATAATGAAATATGATTTTGAGGGATTTAGAAAGGAGGGCGGGGCTCCTCCTCCTAGTGACATTAGGGAAGAGACTGGGGATAGTTATACAGTCTCACCTTGAGGGAACACGAGTCTTTGTTATCCTGTTCCTGGAGTAGATGTGAGGGCAGGTCATGGTGTGGACTTCAGCCATGCGGCCTAGCCTTGTGGCTTAAGAGGCAGGCCTGAGTTTTTTTGTTCTGGACAGCATGTAGGAGACACGTGCTCACCCGCTCTGTAACTTGCTTAAGGAAGAGCCCTGAAGCCTACCACATGGGCTCAGAGAAATGGACTATCTACTTGTTCTGGTATTTTTCTATCTTTTATTTCCCTTTTTATTTTGTTGTGCTGTATTTTACTTTTATCGGTATTTGCTTGGTAATTGATATATATTTCTGTATATGTTAATGCTTAGTACCGACCTACTGGGGTTAATAAATATATAAAATTTAGAAAGCTTGTTTTGTATTATCCTATAAACCCAGTCCGCTCATGGTGTCTGAGTGGGAGGTTAAGAAAGAAGGTTGGTTGCAAGTGTGCTAGGTAGCATGGCAAGGCGAGATCCTTCACAGTTGGGTTTTTGTATTATGATAAAATAAAATAAAATTTAACAAATGAGCGGTATATACCCTAAAATGGTATCAATAAAAACTACAACCTTTCCCAAATTAGTGTGAAATAAAACTATATTTATTTGTTATCTCTGCATTCATATCAACCTGCAGGATACAGTTAAAGAAGCCATACAGCAAAAATATGGATGCCTATATTGTGCTTCTTATAATAATATAAAGGCTCTTCTGTATTCCATGTGTAGACCTTGGCCCATTTATGGGTTGTCTGTCATCTGGAATACTTCTTTCATTCTGATATGGTTCCTTTAATTACCCACAATGCCTCTGGCTTGCCATCTCATCACAGTTCACTTATCCGGCTCTGAGTGTCTAAGGGCAACAAGTGATAGATCAGTGGCATAGAACCTCTGTCCCCTAACACTGTAGAGTCTCAATGTATTCCTATAAGATGCAACTTCAGCATGTCTCCCTAGAGATTCTATACACAGCACTTTATCACTACAACCTTGCTCCTTTCGATATGACAGAAATAATATCTTTAGAAGCACACTACGTGTGGGTGACACACAGAAGAACAAGTAATGTGGAGCTTGGTAGTGTGAAATAATATTGCTGGTCAGCTAGCATTTTGTGTGAAAAAAAAATCTGGAATGCTTTTACTGCACATTACATTTGCTACACAGTAAGCAATAGAAGAAAAACACAAGCGAAGTAGAATTGCTAGATTTTTACATACTTCACCCCAAAAAATGATTGTAAACCTAATCAATAAATTATATGTACATATTAATGGTGCAATTGAAAACTGCAACCCATCTCTCAGAAAACAAGCCTTCAAAATAGCTATATCAATGGAAATATACAAGTCTTTTTATCTCTTGGAAAGGGACAAAAAATTTTTTTGACACCTAAGGCTCAAAATAGGCTGTTTGTAAAAGGGTTAAAGATTGGAAGAACCTGCAATATCAGATAAGTAATGAAAGAAGTGTATTATGTAGTTTTACTGCATGAAAAAACAAGCACAATGCAGCTGATGAACAAATGAACATTGACATGAGCTAAATATAAACCTGGCAACACACTGGAGCAGAAATTCATTCTATAGTTATATTTTAAATGAAATACGCAATTCTTCAATATTGAGTGGCAAAATTAAACCATAAATACATAACCAAATCCCCAGTGATATTTCTCATTCTTTATTGTCCTGGATCACGTCTTAGAACATTTATTCAATTAAAATTTATGAAATGTAATATAAATAAGAGAAACAGAAAAGCTGTTTCATCATTTTCATATACATTTCTTTCTCAATCTGTGTAATTGTGTCAGTGTGGTAAATATATTTAGACTAAGATCACACATGTAGGAATTTTTGTGCTGCTTTTGCTACTGCACATTCAGATTATGCTGATTTTTTTTTGTAGTTAATTCCACATCAAAATCATATACCAATGCGCCAAATATAGAGTATACTGAGGACTTTATGGTAGCATACCATAAATTATATGATGATTTATGATGAATTGGGATTTCTAAATGTGAATAAGGCTCATATCTTTGATCATGTTCAGACTTGTAGCTTAAGCTAATTGAAGTGTTTTACCCAAGAAATTGCTCTGTCTGTCTTGTTCCATTTGCCAGAAACAACTAACTCTCTCCTCAATGTTTACAGCTGGTTGCCTAGGTTACAGACCTGTTAGCAGGTTGGAATGATGATTCACTCCCTGCTCCTGGGCACACATATTCTCTTTTCTCCCCCTCTCTACATACTTCTTTTAGCTTTTGAGCCCTGATAAGGGCTAGATAAGTTTCTTAAGCCATGCTTCTGTTATCTTTGTAAGTAAATCCAGAGATCAGTGTGCCCTTTACAACAAGCAGGAGCTCTAGCTATAATGAGCTGAAAATCAAGAAGTAAAGGGAATAGGAGGCAAGAGAGCAGCTGAAATCCTTAAATGAGAAAACCCCTTTAATTATATAATAATATAATAATCATCCTTTAATAGTCCCACCGTGGGGGAATTCAGTGTGTTACAGCAGCAAAGATGTGCAATGCAAAGATAAGCAATACAAATACAATATATACAAAAACGTTCCAAGGTAAGGCCCGGTTCACATCTACATTTGGGTTTCCGTTCGGGGGATCCGCTTGAAGCACTTTCCTCTCCGCATGTTTCATGCGGAAACCGAGCGGAAACCACACGGACCCCATTATAGTGGAATGGACTACCCGAATGGAAACCCGAACGCAGATGTGAACTGGGCCTAAAGAGGCATTCCAGTGATAGTAGACAGACAGATAGAAAGGTACAGGTAAAAAGTAGCAGAGGGGGTATCACAACAGAAAGATATTTCAGTTCTCTGTATGAATGCTCTTCGCTTATGTCGGTGTTGGTTGTACAGCCTAACCGGAGCGGGGAGGAAAGACTTCTGATAGTGCTCCTTCTCACACTTAGGGTGAAGCAGTTGGTCACTGACAGTACTGCCCAGTACTATCACGGTCTCATGCATGGGATGGGAGTTATTCTCCCACATGGCGCTCACCACGGAAAGTATCCTTCTGTCACCCACTACCTGCACTGGTTCCAGGGGACTCCCAAGGACAGAGCTGGCCCTTCTAATCAGCTTGTCTAATCTGTGTAGCTATAGGAAATGCAGAAGCAGCAGTCACACCGAGTCTTGGTACATAAGGGGACCCAAATATCCTACATGCCATATATGAAGATGCCAGTATTAAAAATGCTCATGCTGGGGAGGGGAGCTTTGTTTTTGATTTTAACATTGGAGCCCTGGGTCTTCAAGGTGCACCTCTAATTTACTTAAGTACTGTATAGATAATTTGTACAGTGTACATTGCTATTTTTTGCTAGAATAACAGTGTTGAAGATATCAAACACATCACAAAAACTCTGCAAGGTTGAATGCAGAATCTATAAATGGAAACATGCATTCGGCTGTATTTGAAGATTCCTAACATCCAATAAGAGGTTACATAAACTTGCATTTTAAATAGACTTTAACTTATTTTTGCGCAAACCTCTCCTACTTCCCTGCCTATTCCTTATTTAATACTATGCATTGAAGAATGGTCAGGCCCCTGACCATCCCGATCGGGCCCCTGACCAATGGACTGTGGCGTAAGGATCGTGGTTGCAGGGGGTGCGACCGCGACCGGAGGGGTATCCAATCCCGTGGCCAGCTGGAAGTGGCCAGGGCCCCGGACTACCATGATAGTGGTCGGGGAAAGCCTGGTTCCCCGACCACTATACCTATTGTTAATGGATAGGGTATGCCAGCCCAGGGAAAGTGACAAAAAAAAAAAATAAATACTCACCTGTCCTGGGCTCAGCATCGTCTCCGGCACTTTTCCGGCCTCACTACAGGGGCCTATGGTTAGGCCCCAGCGGTGACATGGACGCGCTGGCGTAATGACGTCATCACGCTCGACGTGACCGCAGAGGTCCAATCAAAGGCCCCAGCGGTGATGTCTGGGGCACGGGACGTGGAGACCAAGGAAGATGGGAAAGACAGCAGGGGCCCTGTGTGGGGCCCACTGTGAGCATATAATAGAGCATATAACGCTGTGTGGGGGCCACTGTTGGCATATAATGCTGTGTGGGGGCCATTGTGGGCATATAACGCTGTGTGGGGGCCACTGCGGAGCATATAATGCTGTGTGGGGGCCACTGCGGAGCATATTATACTGTCCCAGTATTGTTTACATGCTGGATGCTGCGCTGCTCACTCACCGTATTCTTGATAACTGCAGTTGTGGATACTAAAGCTGTATTCCTTTTCAAGTATCTGAGATATCGCTGCAGCACCCGTCACCGTAACTATCAAGAATTCTCTCTAGGGAGGGGGTAGGGGGCCCCTTACAAAAGTTTGCACCAGGCCCACAAGACCTTAGTTACGCCTCTGCCAATGTATTTGCATTGGCAAAAAGGTTAACTAATGGAGGCCAATAGCCTGGGGGACATTAAAGGGCTTGTGCAGGATAACATTTTTTAATTTTTTTATTACGCAGGTGAAAAAAAACAAACTCTCTCTCCTGTCCCCAGTGTCTCTCAGCGCGGTTCAGCCTGCAGCTCTGTTTTCTTCCAGAGCAAGTTTCCCCTGCATGTGACTACCTGTGTCGTCATGTGACCCCTGAGGCCAATCAGCGGCCTAAAGGAAGGGACCTGGGACGTCACAGCCAGTGAGGACTTCTGGCAAAAGAAGACAGCGGAGCTGCGGGTCCGGACCGTGCTATGACCTGCTGACACCGGAGGACCGGGGATAGGTGAGTATGTTTAGTATGTTTTTGTTTTTTTGGGGGAGGGATTCACCTCCCCCAGACTAATTATAAAAAAGAAAAAAATTATACTGTACAACCTCTTTAAAGTGTGGCACATTAGGGGGGTATATTAAAGGGGTTGTCCAGGCATAATTTGTTATGGTTTATCCTCAGGACAGGCCATAGATACCTGATCTGTTGGGGGCCGACCCTGGACCGATCAGCTGTACGGAGCCACTTCTGGCACCCGTCCTGTACACAATATGGGGCCAGAAGCAGAAAGCTCTCTCCACTGTATATTAGCCGGACACCTTCACTGCATCTCAGCACTTATTGAAGTCAGTGGATGCTGAGCTGCAGTGACGTTACCGGGCAACTATACAGCGGATGGAGCTTTCTACTTCCGGCCCTGTGTTGTGTACAGAACGGACGCCGGAAGTGACGCTGTACAGCTGATGGTGCCATGTGTCAGCCCCCTACCGATCAGGTATTTATGGCCTTTCCATAGGCCATAAAAAAGATTAACCCTGGACAATCCCTTTAATATTTATCACACAGGATGTTAGCCCCCATCACTTCTCCCACACAATATAATGGCCCCATCACTGTTCCCCATACGGTATGGGTGACCAGTGAAGAGGCCACTGTATGGGGGGACCAGTGAAGTGGCCATAAAAAAATTTGGCCCAGACAACCCATTAAAAGAGCTTGTCTATTAACTGGAGCAACAACTGTGGTGGCCGCCAGGGAGGTGTAGAAATAAAAAAATTTAAAAAAAGGTATACTCACCTGTCCCCAGCACCCCATTGTCCCCCGCCTGTGTCTGTTCGGTCTTATGGCAGCGCCTCATTTCTGGAAATCCTGTACCTAATTGGTCTTAGAGGCCACATGAGGTGCAGAACTCCCAGTAGGAAAGCGCCGGCACGAGACTGAATGGACACTGGCAGTGGACAACGGAGTGCCGGGGACAGGTGAGTATGCTTTTTTATTTATTTTTTATATTACACCTCCCGCCTGGGACTCGGTTTGCGCCAATTCCTGGACATCCTCTTCAAAGTATTTATCCATCTTTCTAATATTGATTGCCTGTGCTTAGGATAGACCAGCAATATTACATCAGCGATGTAATGATGATCTACAGGTAATGGTAACAATTCTAGGAGCCACGCTGTTCACTTGCCATACAGGGCGTAGCAGTAGGTTTAGGTAGTGCAGTGGTGCACATGTTATGGCAGGTGAGCAGCATGGCTCCCGACATGTTATTACCTTTAGCTGCCCTGTCTCGGTACCGCTGATCTGCAGGGGGTCCTGATGATGGGCCCCTAGAAGCAATTCCACTGGTGGGCCCTAGACATCACAGTCCGACACTGATGACGCTTGTAGGTCTATTTAAATGTAATTATAGATTTACTGAGTTGACTCACTATTATTAGCATATAGCATCCAATGCCAATATACTGTATCTTAAAGCATTGTACACAGTTATCTGCTTAGAAAAAGTCATACAGTCACATTTTCATGAGATGGCAGCAAACTTACTCTTGGGAAATTCAGTTGCCTGGAACAAATTCATGTTAAAACTCAATGCAGATGGTGCTCTGGTCGGACATTCTCCAATTTGACAAAAGATATAAAGCTTAGTATTACAACAACCATTGTGCCTATGAAAAAATATGCAATGGAAATCATCATCATTACAATAACTCTTGGCACCAGGATCTGCAATGTATTGCATTATAATGG
The DNA here is from genome assembly GCA_947044405.1 of Leptodactylus fallax. Lineage (NCBI taxonomy): Eukaryota > Metazoa > Chordata > Amphibia > Anura > Leptodactylidae > Leptodactylus > Leptodactylus fallax. The sequence continues at coordinate 5,085,833 of CAMRHE010000108.1, read as the reverse complement.
TCTATTTAAAGCCATTCATTTCTGAAGGGCGCTGATTTGTTTATAAATTCACGGCCAGCAGGTGATTCTGCATTGTATAGCGCATCGCCACCTGATAATGCATCCTTGTTATATTAGCTACATACAGAGCAGGCGCTTCCTTCCTCCTGAACCTTCAAGAAACAAAAAAAAAAAAGGGTACGAATTTAGTTTTTAACCACAGTTAGCACTTGCTTTAGATATACTTTAGTTTACTGTAGTATCCTAATATGGATTTAATGTAATAGATAGGTTACTTAGGTTTTACTATTATGTTATTGGAGGGAAAAGTCTTTATAAATCACATCATGGTCTGTCCTATGGGAAAGACTCTATAGTATATATTGGCATTAACTTTATTGTGAATATGTTGTATGTTACTTATATTATTAAAATTATACATATGTCTGTTTTCCCTTTACATCATTCACCAAATACCAAAAACATGTTTGTAACATTTTTATTTACTCATCTATTTGCATAACTCTATAATGCATGGTTTGCCATAGTGAGTGCTACTTTTACATAGGCACCCTCCAGAGGGGAATTACAAGAGGAGACCTCCATTTTATCCTACATGAAATGCCCTACAATCAGAAGAGGAAACCCCCATTTTACCCTAGGGCATACAGATGGGTGTTGCCTTGAGGAAAGATGATAATCCCTTCACTTTTCATAAAACTCACTTTTCAGATAGTTTGCTGTGGCCTCTTCACATCTTACCAAGCACTGTGCCATTTGAATGGGACAGATCTGCAGCATGGTATGTGACCAATGGACATGATGTCACTGGCCTGAGAAGGGAAAGCGCAACTCAATAATAAATCATTTTATTTATACAGCACCAACATATTCCTTAGCACTTTACAAATCAAAGGGTACATGTCAATATCATCATAGTCCAGGAATACCCCTTTAAGGTTTTCCATATTTACGTTACTTTTGAGTGTATTGTTTAAAGAGGCCTAAGACTTCTAACCACCTCTACTAATGTGATATTGTAACATCTGTTAATAGGCTCTGCTCTACTGATTCCGATGCATTTTGATTTTTTTTTCTGTAGCTCCCACCATTCCCGAGCTATCAATGCAGTTAGTTTTGGTACCTGATGTGCTGTCTGTACTGTCAGGTGGGCAGTGCCAGGCAGGAGCAGGAAAGGGGTGTGATTCTGAGCTACGATCAGATGTGAATAGTGTCAGAGCTCAGAATCATTCCACTTGCCTGCTGCTGCCTGACACTGCCCACTTGACGATAGTAGAAGGCCTAAATAGCACATCAGGCACTAAAACTAAAAGCACTTATTGCTTGGGAATGGAGGGGGCTAGAGTAAAAATTCCAACTGTGCCACAATCAGTGAAGCAGCACCTAGTAAAATATACAAAGAGCTGAAGTTGGAGGTGGTGATAGGTCCTCTTTGAGAAATGTTTTATTATTTTGGGTTAAAATTTTTGGTGCAGAACAAATTTGCATTTTCAAAAGGGTTAAAGTTTCACATCGCCATATTTTCACTTTACAATGGAGATTCCAAAATGAATTAATGTCAGCGTTCTAGTTATGCATTCAGCAGAATATTTGCTTGTGCTCGCATGCTGGCAATCGCTGAAAATTGTATGATAGAAATCTTTAATTAAAATGTTAAGCTATTACACAAAACAATGTGTTCCAGTCAATCTGCCGACTGCTTTGAGATCAAATAATGGTGCAATCCACTGTGATTTGTACGTAAAAATATAACGTATTTATGATAATTGAGGTGACATTATGTTGCTACTAAAGTAATATAAATGGTAAAAGGAAAAAACTTATTATAAAATCAAATGTAGACTTGTGGAAAATAAAAAGTTGCTGTTTTCCAAAATCTGGATGGTCTGGGTTATTTTCGATAGTGTTTTTCACATCATTACAATAGAATGAACATCTACTCTACACTAACTATCAAAGTAGGATAGTAGTAGTAGGGTCTCAGCCTGACAAGGACTTCTGCTTACAAGTCATCCTTCTAACTCAGGAAGGAAGTGAACCAGCTATCTCCCTCTTGCTAGCATGTCCACAGTCTAGAGTCATACTAACAGCTCAGTTGCAGGCATAATGGTTTGTTCCACTTAAAGTCACAGTGGATAATATACATGTCAGTGCACATTTCCTTAAAGAGGCAGTGGGAAATAAATTAAGACATAGTGCAGCACTGAGAAGCTACACCATATCTATTTTCCTCTAGAAGCAGTCTAGGAGGGAGTCTGTCAGGTCCAAAATGTCTTCCAAACCAATAATAGTGCCATGTAAGGGTTTTAATAGGAATAGAACCATGCCATTGTTGTCAAAAACCAATAAGCAATGCAGAGATAATCATCTTTTTAGAGATATGCAAATCAGTTGTGCATCAGGGGCAAGACTGATTTGGAAATTCTGTCCATAGACCACTGTAATGTAAGAAATAGCAGAAAATGTCATACACAGCTACAGGAGTATCAATGCACTCTGATTCCAGAGGTGAGCCAAAGCACTTGCAGCCATCTGTAGGTAAATCTGACTTGCCCTCAATGCACTTGCCAGCTGCTTTGCAAATTTGGCACTATTTGTTATATTTTAAAGAGATCAGGGGAGGTGAAAATAGTCACATGACCAGCTTCAGCTTAAGGGATCCGGGACGTCACAGCCAGCAAGCAGTTTCACTTTGAGAAGACAGCCCAGCAGAAGGACTGGGGACAGGTGAGTATGTTTTTTTTTTTTTGTGTGTTTATTTTTTTTTATTTTTTTCAACTCCCTCAGCCTATTTTAAAAATATTTATTTTGCCTGGACAACCTCTTTAAGAATCCTGATGAATAGCAATTGAGTGCTCACTTTGACCTTGAACCAGACTACAGTCATGGCCAAAAGTTTTGAGAATGACACAAATATTATATTTTCACATGATCTGCTGCCCTCTGGTTTTTATGTGTGTTTGTCAGATGTTTTTATCACATACAGAAATATAATTGCATTCTTATTATGAGTAACAGAAGCTTATATTGACAGTTAGAATGAGTTAATGCAGCAAGTCAATATTTGCAGTGTTGACCCTTCTTCTTCAGGACCTCTGCAATTCTCCCTGGCATGCTCTCAATCAACTTCTGGACCAAATCCTGACTGATAGCAGTCCATTCTTGCAGAATCAATGCTTTAATTTTGTCTGAATTTGTTGGTTTTTGTTTGTCCACCCGTCTCTTGATGATTGACCACAAGTTCTCAATGGGATTAAGATCTGGGGAGTTTCCAGGCCATGGACCCAAAATCTCTATGTTTTGTTCCCTGAGCCATTTAGTTATAACCTTTGCTTTATGGCAAGGTGCTCCATCATGCTGGAAAAGGCATTGTTGAGCGCCAAACTGCTCTTGGACGGTTGGGAGAAGTTGCTCTTGGAGGACATTCTGGTACCATTCTTTATTCATGGCTGTGTTTTTAGGCAAGACTGTGAGAGAGCCGATTCCCTTGGCTGAGAAGCAACCCCACACATGAATGGTTTCAGGATGCTTTACAGTTGGCATGAGACAAGACTGGTGGTAGCGCTCACCTCTTCTTCTCCGAATAAGCTGTTTTCCAGATGTTCCAAACAATCGAAAAGGGGATTCATCAGAGAAAATGACTTTACCCCAGTCCTCAGCAGTCCACTCCCTGTACCTTTTGCAGAATATCAGTCTGTCCCTGATGTTTTTTCTGGAGAGAAGTGGCTTCTTTGCTGCCCTCCTTGAGACCAGGCCTTGCTCCAAGAGTCTCCGCCTCACAGTGCGTGCAGATGCACTCACACCTGCCTGCTGCCATTCCTCAGCAAGCTCTGCACTGCTGGTAGCCCGATCCCACAGCTGAAACACTTTTAAGAGACGGTCCTGCCGCTTGCTGGTCTTTCTTGGGCGCCCTGGAGCCTTTTTGGCACCAATGGAACCTCTCTCCTTGAAGTTCTTGATGATGCGATAGATTGTTGACTGAGGTGCAATCTTTCTAGCTGCAATACTCTTCCCAGTTAGGCCATTTTTCTGCAGTGCAATGATGACTGCACGTGTTTCTTTAGAGATAACCTTGGTTAACAGAAGAGAAACAATGATGGCAAGCACCAGCCTCCTTTTAAAGTGTCCAGTGGTGTCATTCTTACTTAATCATGACAGATTGATCTCCAGCCCTGTCCTCATCAACACCCACACCTGTGTTAATGGTGCAATCACTGAAACGATGTTAGGTGGTCCTTTTAAGGCAGGGCTGCAATGATGTTGAAATGTGTTTTGGGGGATAAAGTTCATTTTCTAGGCAAATATTGACTTTGCAAGTAATTGCTGTTAAGCTGATCACTCTTTATAACATTCTGGAGTATATGCAAATTGCCATTAGAAAAACTGAAGCAGTAGACTTTGTAAAAATTAATATTTGTATCATTCTCAAAACTTTTGGCCATGACTGTACAGTCTTACTTGGGACTGCATAGGAGAGAGTGCTGTGTTATGGAAAAATACCCTGTGAACTCAGTACTGGGTGTGCCACACACAATGCTGAAGCTGGAAGGCAGGGTGGGGGGAAGGGGTGTCAATAAAGTAATGTAGGGTGGAGCTATGTGAGATGTAGAGGAGGGAATCTAGTGCCAAGACCAAAACCCAGGGAAGGGAGGATATTCAAGGAATATGTCAGTTGGTTTACAGAACAGTTTGAGAAAATATGGGAAATAAATTGGGAAGAGACTATTTTTTAAGCTGAAAAGAAAACAGAGCAAGAAATTCAAGAATTTGTATAGATGAAATAAAAACGGAATGGAAATCAATAACTATTAGATCACTTACACCATTCCCGTGCAGATCATTAGGTTATAGGGTAAGGTAAACTTCATTAAGAGAAAGGATAAATCCTACAAGAACATCTGTTACGAAATGCTATTTGTGTATGTCGTAGCAAGATCATTGTCAAATGTTATAAATGTATTTTGCGCTATGTGGGTGTTACTTTCTTTAAAAATAGTAGGATTAAATTTTTTCCTACACTTCAGTTGTTGCTCAGAAATATAAAGTCATTCTACTCAACCTTCTACAAGCTCATGGACTATACTTAAGTTGTAGGAGTTGTAACTAGAATGGCCAAACTATATCTGTGTGTGCCATTCTGATTTCATATGGCCCCTTACAAAGACACATAATAAACAAGTTTAACAAGTATTGGCTATATTTGTTATCAGATTCTTGATTATGATGGAACTCATGAAAGAGGACTTGTCACCAATTCACTTCACTAAAGCTGGTGGCATGTTCACAGTCGCTGCTTCTTTGATGCTATCCTTGAATTTCTTTTATTTCTGCATTCCCCATTCAGCTCTTATCAGTGCTGTTAACTCGTGCACCAATAACTGTCAGTAGGTAAGTAGGCAGTCCCTGGTACTTCAGCATCAGTGGCATGTCACCTCAGCCATTGATGTTCAAAAAGACTTGTCACTAGGTCTCAAAAGCCCATTGACATATCTCATCTAATAGGCAGTCATGTAGAGCATTTTGGTGTTTATATGTCTTAAAGATGTTTTCCATGAGTATGATATTTTAAGACATTTCCTCGGGTCAGTGATATCATGTCCATTGGTCACATGGTCATGCTGCAGCTCAGTCTCATTCAAATGAATGGTACTGAGCTGCAATATCAAGTACAGCTTGATAACAGTAAAGAGGTCACAGCAATCAATATAACCCAGATAACCTATTTAAGAGATTACAAGAAACCCCAGGAAATTGGTGCTATAGTGAATTCTGCCTATCTGGCTACTGATATTTCTACTAATAGGCATCAGGCGGAGGTGTGACCTTTATGGCTGAATTGAGATTCTTCTTGCTTTCAGAACCTTCATTTAAATCATTCCATTTTAACACAATGGCATTTGCCTTGTTAATTGTCTCATTTATTCATTTTCCTTGCAAAGTCTATAAACCATATGAACTAACAGTACCTGATAAAGACATCTATCTCCACATTATCATAAGACACATACATAATATTTTACTATAATTTCCCAATTAGGCTTCATCTATCAAATGTATCACTACTTTTGATTGATGAAAACAATAGTCGCTAAGATATTGTCACTCAATTGAGACTTTCCATCTAGGATTTGCTAAAGAAATATCTGAACTCTGTTCATTCAGGAGCATACATTGGGGTGATGGCTATAGGGGGCGCCAATGAGACTCCAGAGACAGATTCTGGCCAGAACATAAGAAGTGAATTTTTGTTTTCTGAGTAAAATAACTCCTTCTACTGTATGTTTGCTGAACAAAAGGGGTACAAAGGTTTGACTAGCTATTATATCAAACAGAAAAAAGTGGACTTGTCAAAGATACATGTATTTTCTTTAGATGATGCTAGAAGCTCAGAATCCTGAAGTCTGTCCTACTGTCATTGTAAATTAGTTGTTCTAGAGTTCCAGAAAAACAAAAAGGAGTTTCATCCTTGACCAGTGCTGTGCAGAGTTCAGAGTGTTTTTGCACAAGTGAATAGTGTGAAGACTTCAGCCACCAGAAATGAAAAAAAACTAGAGCCAATGGAGGAAATACTATAGTTTTGTAGTCCCATACACAGAATCTTCAGTAACTCATCACCCACAGTTTAGCCAATACTAGAATCATCCAGATTCTAGTTTTCAGTGACAATCAGAGTCTGAACTGCATCACCAGGCTGTTTAAAGGGAGTCGGTCAACAGAACTCAACATATCAGCCAAGTCCCACAGACAGATAGGTTAGGCTCACCTGTATCAGTGTTTCCCTCATGTGTATCACTGACTCTATTAGATTCACATGGGATATCTGGCAGGAATATCTTGGCAACAATTAAGGGATATTGCAGGGATATCTTGACTACAAGGAGAAAACAAAGTTTGAGTCAGGTGACCCTAACCTATCTATCTAAAGGGCTGGATTGCTAACCTGGGCTCTGGTAACAGACTCCCTTTTGTCAGGATTCTCTATCCGGCTGCTGCACCTCTGACGTTACCATGCCAACCTGGGAAGCTTTATCACTTTCAGAGGCTTCCTGGCTTGATCCAGTTAGCAGCTGAGAAGACCTATATAAGGCCATGCCCTCCTGAGTCATGTGCTGACTATTAGCTCATTTTGCTACCTGTTAGTTTGCAACTCCAGTTTGGCTCCTGACATTGCATTGACTACACCTATACCGACCTTTGGCTGTGTTCTTTGATTCCCCTCTGTCGATTTGGTTGTGGCATTCTCAACTGGATTTGACTTTGGCTTGTTTTCTGGACCCATCTTCATCTAATGATTTGGTTCCTCGTTGCCCTCTTCAGCTGCTGACCTGTGATTACTCGACCATTCTGTGATCTCTGCTCCTGTGAGTAATTGTGTGGATATGGGGTTTGGTTTCTGCTGCAGTGCATCTATTTGTAGCACACTTATCTGTTTTGGTGACAATTCTGGTCTTCAGATTCAGCGTAAGTCCATCTCTTCTTGTGAGGAGCTCTGGTAAAGGCATCTGGGGCTGGTCTTTGCTTGCAGAGGTGTGTTACGTTTAGGTAGCATTTTCTACTAGTAGACTAGTACATTTCTAAGCTTGTTATTGTGGCCTTGCATCTGAATCCTAACTCCTTTAAGTTATTTCCAGTTATCCCTTCTGCCATTGTGAAAAATATAGGGACTGTTCCCAATTGCATATAAGTTGTGTGCATATATTGCAATTGTCCCTGTTGAAATATATCTGCCAGGCCATTATCAGTAAAGAAAGAGTTAAACTGCAGTGACTGTTCTACTCAGTTTGTTGCTGTCCACTTGCTTCTTACACCTGTTAAACTGTAATACATTAGACTGCACACTCCAGCATCTGTGAAAGGAAGAGTTGATATCCCTCACATAGGTTTACTTTTTCCTTCGATGATGTCGTCATTAATTACATTTCCAACTTGAGAAGTTTACAAACCCATATATATGTTATATATTATGCATTTTTAATGCTTGCTGGTATTACTGTATATTTGTACCTTTATGGATGTTTAACAGTGTCACAGAACTGCAATATATGACACTCCAGCTGCTGTGAAGCACCAAGTCACAGCATGCTGTAACAGTCTGCGTCTTCCATAATTTGCCGAGACTTGTAATTTCACAGCTGGAGAGTTACACTTTGCAGTCAATGATGGGAATGTTTAATGCACAAACAACCGTATTTATGGGATCCTACATTGGCACAAACTTTGGATCTAGTAACAAAACAGATTAAAAAACAGTGGTGAATGAATAGAAAAAAATGTAGGCTTCAAGAAATACTTGTCAACTTTCCTGGACTGTCCAGAAGACCTCCCGCACTCACAAAAGTCCTGTCACGTCTCCCAAGCACTGTATCCTGAATCCTGATTACATACTCACCTTTCATCATTCCTGCAGTCACTTCCCAGTAGCACTGCAGACAACATTCTGTGGCTGAGACTGCAATGTGCAACGTCTGGTCTGGGGGTCTGGTCTTGGAAGTCAAGTTTGGAGTCCATTATTATTAAAGAATGCAACCTGGGTCTGTATTTGTTTAGAGGATTGATCTGGGATCTTTGATCTAACAATTTATGGGGTTTGGAGATCTCTATTAAGTATCTTGACTGGGGTCTGGGTTTATTTTGAGGGAGCTATACCTGTATTTATTTACTAATCTGGTCTGTTTTTATTTAGGATGTCTGATCTGGGGACTGTATTCATAAAGAGTAAATATTTTGTTCCGAATTTGTTTATTCCAGACCAAATTGCCTTACAGAGTAGTGTATGACACTCTGAGGGCCCTTAGGACCCTATTTTTTAACACAAACACAGTCTTAGTATTGTCAAAGTGACAGCAATAGATATGGCTAAAGGTAAACTGAAGACAGTTATAACAGCTTTGCCAATAACACTTTTTTACACTTTTTAAAATTTCAGTGGGTTTCTTTGGTGTTTTGAAGGAAAAGAGGTTTGTTTTTTTTTACAAAAAAAAAAAAATCAATGTAAGATAGTATTTTTAAATTCAGTGGATTTTGGCATTCGACAATCAAAAAATAGCCAAATTACGCCACATAGATACAAAAAAGGTGCCAATTGGTATTGTCACTTCACTGACAGACACAGTTTGTGCTTCTGACAGAGAGAGACAGAGTGACTCTGTCACCTACCCTATCTCTCTGTATCAATTAAATAAAAGTCTTTTCCAATCCTAAGTGAACTACACTTCTCCAGAATCCCCACACTGTATTATATGTGTATTATTCCCTATGTCTCAGTCTGACTCTCTGAGATACTCCTGTCTGTCAAATTTCTCCCCAGAAAATGGACACCTTCTGTTAATGCCTGAACTTTTTATATTGCTTATGCAATATCAGTGACTTGGCCTATAGTCCCTAATGTTTGGCTGTCCTCTGTCATGAAGGCTGCATGCAAGACACTATAGGGAAGCTCTTCTGATCCATGAGGTCATGTGATCCTTCGCTGCTCTCTCCATCCTGTTACATGATGGCTGTCATTTTAGCCTGTTTGTGCAAATTGAACTGCAAAGAGTTCAGATTCATTTAAAAAAAAAAAACAGTTTTTAAAAATTTGTACTGAATATTCTTTTTTACAAACTGCTTCACTCATCTCTAATAAAAAGTTAAGTGTGGTGTCAATATTTAAGTGGTCTGATATAGACCTGAGATAGACTTGTATTCAGCATTCATTTTGGTGTGTAATGAAAGAGTTACTATGACCTATGTGTCGATCAAATGTCTTAACTTAGGGAAGGTGTGGTAGATTAGTTTATGTAATGTCCTTCATACATCACTTAACATAGAAATTAATGTGAATAAATTGTTAATAAAATACTGTACTTCCACAGTTAGGAGCTTCTGCAAACTCTTAAATGGAGACTATAGAATATAGAGTTTTTTCTACACCCATGAATTAAAATTTTAGACAGAGCAGTAAAAGATATGACAGTTAGTGTATTATCACTTATTGGTTAAAATAGCTAATATGTAACATGTAGAGATTGGTGAACTGATTTGCAACAAACCAGAATCAACCTGAACTTCTCAAAAGTTTCAGTATCCAGTAAAATGAAACATTTGGGTTTCATTTAAGGTAAAACAACTCCTCATGGTACTGGAGCGCTTGGTTCTGCAGCACCTCCTACTCCTCTGCATCCCTAATAATACTTTTTACGGTGGTCAGTAAAGTGGCCCTAATGTTCATTAGGAATACTATACAGATATACAGCATTAGAGCCATTATACTGTATACTAATGAACATTTGTGAGTGCTGCTATTCACCAACCACTGTGAATGGGGAGAAGCGCTGAAGAGTATTCACCAGTGCCCCTCATTCTCAGAGTTCCATGTGCCAAAATCAGGTTACTGGAACTAATTTGCCAATGAACTCTAGTAACCACTATCACATGATATAAACTAGCCAATGAGATGTCAGTGACAGGAGGCAATGCTGGTCCAGGACAGCTAATTCTATTGTTTATTTTTTTCTTTTTGTTTACTAATATGATTTTTACTTCTTTTTTTTTTTTTCAGATCTGCTAATTGAACTGTGCTGATGACCTGTGGCTGTTTTTTTTTTTTTTTGGTTTTTTTTTGTAATAAAATAGTGAATGAGGGTCATATGGGGGTGTTTTATTTCAATAAATTTTTCTTCTAATGTCTATGTGTATTTTCTTTTTTTTACTTTATTACTATTTGCTTATTAATGGCCGCCATCTTATGAACAATGTCCCGTACCAAGGCGGGAGTTAGTATTAGCTCTAAATAGGCTAATAGGTTACTCAATTTTAGTAAGCTTTATTTATTTATTTATGGGTTTGACCACAGGGACCTGAACCAATCTCCTTTATCTGCCATAGGCAGTAATGGAGAGAAGCTGTAAATGTACGGCAAGCTATATGGTTAGAATGAGAAACTGTTGACCTCCATCATCATGATTGCTGGGGGTTCCAGTAGCTATATATATATATATATATATATATATATATATATATATATAATAAAGGAAAAAATGGCAGCACTCCTTTAAAAAATAAACCAGTGAATTTGAATCCAAGTGCTTGGATTAAAATTCACTGGGTTATTTTTTAAAGGAGTACTGGCATTTTTTCCTTTATTAGTTGTGTGGGAGGCATTACTATCCTCTGATTGGACTTGCACCCGAACTTTATTTTGTCTATGCTGCTTTGAATTTTTTTCTTGTGTATATATAGATATATATATATATATATATATATATATATATATATATATATATATAATGGTATATGTAATGATTTAAATATGGATGAAATGGAGTCTTTGTACTGTTATCATTTATGTAATGTCATTGCGTTACTATAAATACCACTAACTTTGGCCACATATAAGATGCTTAGAAAAAATATCTGTATTTATTTGAAAGCTTTTCTTGTTTTAACATTGTGTATTTCCAAGCAACATATTTTTCTATTCTAGTAATGATTTTTTCCTTTTAAATAGCTGTTGCAACCTAATGGGGATTTTATTACAGTGCCTCTTATTTAATGCTATGGAAATGAGGCAATTGTTCTGCTTAAATACTTCCCCTTCTCTCTCTAATGCTCTTAGATTTTTAATTAATCAGCATGAAAATGCATAGCTTATAATCGGATAAACGTAATCTTCTTCACCAACCATCAAAACGGAGCCCTCAGGTATAACTTCATTTGGAAAAAGAATTGGGATAATTTATTGCAACTCTTTTAATTACAGAATGCAATTTAGCTATCTTCACTTTTAATATTGCATCTCACTGGGCTCCACTTTCCAGCTGGTGTTTTTCCAAAAAAAAAAAAGTGTTTCCAACCTTGTTTCTTTGTTAGCTAAGTGATTAATTTGTCACAAAACAAAGCAATAAGTACAGTGCTTTGAACCTCCACATTTGTGTATTAAAGGAACATGAAACCTAGGAATGAATAATAAAAATAAATAAATATTATTGCCCTCACAGTCGGACATTCTTTTCTACACGATCCTGAAATACACAGTGGTTAATCTACTGATACGTTCAGTCTTTGGTGGTGGACGCACAGAGGTTACAAAGCTGGCTAAAGGTACAGAGCTTAAAATCTTTTGTAATGTCCCGGGCCCTGTGGCAGCTGCTACCGCTGCTACCCCTGTAGTTACGCCCCTGGTCTGAGGTCTTTCAGCCTCCCTTTCTCCCTGCCACATAGTTTAATATTATTCAGTACTATTTCCCAACACTCTCTAGCAATGCTTAATTCACTCTGTCACCATTGAAGTATAGTCGTAATGGGGAAAGCAAACTGCCACATGAATTGTAACATTTTAGAATTATTACCATTGGAAAGTGATATAGGAATACCACTTGAAGTCCAAGATAGAATATAATTAGAAAAATATCAATAGCCTTTAGAAAGGCTATTCCGATGTGTCCTTAGTTTAAAATGTGATTCGATACCATGAAGCGTGAGGAAATCCAGATTTGATGCGAATCGAAGATTTCCTGAAATTCTGATAGAATTCCACTTCGTCAGCTTCAGTTCGCTCATCTCTAATAGAATCCCCTTAAAAAGGCATCTAAGCCTCTTTTGAAGCTGTCAGTGGTTGCTGCTGTGACCAGCTTCTGGGCAGTGACGCTACGGGACTAGCAACCTTAGGGGCCCTCCTGGTCAGTGGTGCTATGGGGCCAGGGACCTTACATGGACCCCTTCTAGTTTTTTTTTTGTTTTTTTTTTTTTTTAAGCCCGTTACCTGCTTGAGTTACTGAACAGTACAAGGACGATGCTGACAGCAACGTGATGGGGCCCTCTGGAGGGCTGAAGGGGAAGCAGATGTGGCCATGGGCAGGAGCGGGGATTTTTAAGTAAGGCTGCTGCAAGAGTATTTGTTTGGCAAACCTTGCAAGATTCGTCTTGCGAGGTTCACCTGTCAGTTTTGTTTGGACCGAACGCGTCTTCTTCAGACCCTAGAGCAGGGGTAGGCAACCTTTTTTGTTCGGCGTGCCGATTTTAATTAAAAAATGAGGTACTCGGAGTGCCGGTCAATAATTGTAAGTCTGACGACCCCTAAACTAAAGTCATATACCACAAACCATATCACAGAAGTGCTAACACCAGATGCTTTAGGACACATGCGTTTACTGCTATTTCCTGGGACGCTTCTGTACTTTCCAATTAGAAACAATGAAAGTACATGTACATCCCGCAATTAGTGGTAAATGTATGTGTCCAGGAGCACCGTATGGCAGCATCCTTATGGTGAAAGCACACTATGTATCTGGATGCAGCTATATTCTTAGACCGCTGGAACTTTTAGTTCGATGTAAAACTGGTGCATTTTTGCACAAAAAAAACCAAAAAAAACAAAGCCTGAGTTTTCTGTGCAAAAACACATCCTTAATACAGAAAACACACCGCTATACAGAATAATGTCCCATAGTGGTCCCTGAACACGGTACTATGTCCCACAGCCATAGCAGTTCCTGCACACAGTATTATGTCTCATAGCGGCCACTGCGCATGGTATTATATCCCATAGCGGCCCCTGCACACGATATTATGTCTCATAGTGGCCCTTGCGCACGGTATTATCAGCCCTTGCACATGGTATTATGTCCCATAGTGGCCCCTGCACACGATATTATGTCCCATAGCGGCCCCTGCACATGGTATTATATTCCATAGCGGCCCTTGCACACGGTATTATGTCCCATAGCGGCCTCTGCACACGGTATTTGTCCCATAGCGGTCCCTTCACACAGTATAAGTCCCATAGCGGCCCCTGCACACGGTATTATGTCCCATAGCGGCCCCTGCACACGGTATATGTCCCATAGTGGCCCCTGCACACAGTATTATGTCCCATAGTGGCCCCTGCACACGGTATAATATTCTAACTTTTATAATATTCCAATTTGTGCCACTCACTAGCTATTATAGAGTATAATAAGTGGAGGGTCGAAGAGAGGTGACAAACATAAAAAAACAATGTACTCACCATTCCATGCTCCGCAGCCGCTGTGTTCTCTTCGGGCGCTTCTGCCTGTAGTCAGCGACTGCTCATTGGGTCTCAGGGGTCACATCGCATCATTATGCATAATGACGCCAGACGCAGATGTGACACCTGAGGCCCTGTCAGCTGAATTCAGGCAGAAGCGCCCGAAGAGCACAGAGCGGCTGCGGAGCATGGAATGTTGAGTTACATTGTTTTTTATGTTTGATCACCTCCCCGGGGGCTCTGCTTATTATACTCGGGGGTCTGAAGAGACCCCACAGTATAATAATAGCAGTTTCGTTTCGGCCGTGTTTGGTCCGATCGAAACTGCTGGGTGAGGACTCGGGCTGCCGAGCCAGGGAAATAAGCCTCGCGTGCCAAAAGTGGTGGGGGATGCCAATCCCTGCCCTAGAGTATAATGATCGGTGTCCCAGGGGAGGTGAATAAACATAACAAACAGTGTTATTCACCTCTGCTGGACTTTGGCGCCAGTCTTCAGGCCTCTGTAATGATTTCAGAGATTGCTGAGGCCCAGTGGTCACGTGGGTCACACCAGCGTCATGACTCATAATAACGCCAGTTTAATCCACGTGACCATGTCTGTGTCTGTGAGGTCGTTGAAGAGGCCTGAAGACTCGTTCCAGATCCCAAGAGAGGTGAATAACACTGATTTTTATGTTTTCTCACCTCCTCTGGGTCTCTGCTCATTATACTCTGGGGTCTGTCGAGGCCACTATGGGAAGTTATGCTGTGTGGAGAGCCATTGTGGGACATTATACTTGGTGAAGGGGCCTACTATGGGCCTTTATACTGTGTGTAAATGGGTGCCACCAAAGGGAGCATTTTACCATGTGGGGGCCAGTAAAGGGGGCACCAGGAAATGGGTGCCATGTGGGGGTAGGGATCCCAAGTCAAAAATTTGCTATGGGGCCCAGTCTTTGCTAGTTACACCCCTGCTCCTGGGGTAGACTATGCCATAGATTTACAGTCCTTACAATGAAGAAGCCTTGTCAGATGTGGAGATTGAACTTTGTTTTTTCCAGATAGAAAGAGTTCCCCTTGTCTTTTGAGGATAATTTTTGTATAGGCCATTTTTTTATACATGTATATCACATTCCCCATTAAACACCTCTTTTCAAGACTAAAAAAACCCAATTATTTTATTCTCCTCATAACTGAGGTACTCCATGACCCTTATCAGTAAGTATCAGTATCATCCTTTCTATGAACTGGTGCCCAGAACTGTATATTGCAGATGGGGCCCTTGCCAAGTTATTTAATCTATGATCTACAAGTAAGTACATCCTGGTCCTTCTCCACTAGTGACTCTCCCAGCTTTACTCCCCCTAGAACACATGACAATTATTTTTTCCCAGATGCATAACTACATTTATCTACACTGAACCTCATTTGCCAAGTGGATGCCTAAAGTTCAGTCTGTAATGCTATAGACAGTGCTATTAATCCCATCTTCTATATCATTAATAAATATCTTAAATAACAGCAGACTCAGCACTGAACCCTGGGGTACACCACTTGTATCAGAGGACTAGCCTAAGTAGCAGACATCTTCACACTCCTCAATCACTATTGCCTCATTTGCACTTACTTTCATGTCACTTCTAACATACAGACATTTCCCATCTTCTTTTCTATTTACCCTGTCTTTGCAAAGGAATGTAAAGTCCTGAATATTAATAACCAATTAATGTGAGAAACCTAGCCACATCTCAGTCATACCAACTACATTAATGTGTTTCTGTAGTACCAGGGCTTCAAGCGCCCTCAATTTCCTTGCTATATTGATGGCATTTATGAACATACATGCAACAAGGATACAGCAAACCATTCAGTTTAGGCGATCTTGGTCACAAATTATAATATCAGTCTTCCTGATTATGGAGTCTCCTATAACCAATACCATCTTGGCCTACATGTACTACCATCCCTAGGGAGAACAGTATCCACAAGGGATGCCATTTCTGTGGCAGACTTCCTTGCATCATCATCCAACTCAGCAACTTTGCTTGAAAGCATAGAAACAGGAGTGGCCTTCCTTTTCTACCTCCTACCCCCATCTGCATTTACCTTGCTCCTTGTCTGGTCCTTTTTAAGATCATCCAGCTCTCCAACCTCCATATCTAACCCACTAACTTCTTGCTGAGTGAGCAGCATGCTCTTCTCAAGATTATCAATTACCTTCAGCCTTGCATTTTGCTCCTCCAAATCTTTAAGCCAACCTTCAGACAACCGTGAGTGAAAAACATGCAGTGTATGGAGGGATCCGTGAAAATGGACAAAAATAGAGCATGACCTAAATTTTGATGGTCCGTTACAACGGACCGTCACAATATTGATCTTGTGAATAGCCCCCATTCACAGAGAATTAAATGAATGCGGCCTTAAAAAAAAATGGTCCTCACTTATGTGTGAATATAAGATAACATGAACTTCCAGATGGGCAAAATGCTCACATCTGCCACAGTAGTATTCACCCTGTAACTCTTACACCAATTGTGTACATACAGTGGGGAAAAAAAGTATTTAGTCAGCCATCAATTGTGCAAGTTCTCCCACTTAAAAAAGATGAGAAAGGCCTGTAATTGACATCATAGGTAGACCTCAACTATGAGAGACAAAATGAGAAAACATATCTAGAAAATCACATTGTCTGATTTTTTTTTAAGAATTTATTTGCAAATTATGGTGGAAAATAAGTATTTGGTCACCTACAAACAAGCAAGATTTCTGGCTCTCACAGACCTGTATCTTCTTATTTAAGAGGCTCCTCTGTCCTCCACTCATTACCTGTAGTAATGGTACCTGTTTGACATTGTTATCAGTATAAAAGACACCTGTCCACAACCTCAAACAGTCACACTCCAAACTCCACTATGGTGAAGACCAAAGAGCTGTGGAAGGACACCAGAAACAAAATTGTAGAGCTGCACCAGGCTGGGAAGACTGAATCTGCAATAGGAAAGCAGCTTGGTGTGAAGAAATCAACTGTGGGAGCAATAATTAGAAAATGGAAGACATACAAGACCACTGATAATCTCCCTCGATCAGGGGCTCCACGCAAGATCTCACCCCGTGGGGTCAAAATAATCACAAGAACGGTGAGCAAAAACCCCAGAACCACATGGGGGGACCTAGTGAATGACCTGCAGAAAGCTGGGACTAATGTAACAAAGGCTACCGTCAGTAACACACTACACCGCCAGGGACTCAGATCCTGCAGTGCCAGACGTGTCTCCCTGCTTAAGCCAGTACATATCCGGGCCCGTCTGAAGTTTGCTAGAGAGCATTTGGATGTTCAAGAAGAGTATTGGGCGAATGTCATATAGTCAGATGAAACCAAAGTAGAACTGTTTGGTAGAAACACAACTCTTCGTGTTTAGAGGAGAGTGAATGCTGAGTTGCATCCAAAGAACACCATACCTACTGTGAAGCATAGGGGTGGCAACATCATGCTTTGGGGCTGTTTCTCTGTAAAGGGACCAGGACGACTGATCCTAGTGCATGAAAGAATGAATGGGGCCATGTATCGTGAGATTTTGAGTGCAAACCTCCTTCCATCAGCAAGGGCATTGAAGATGAAACGTGGCTGAGTCTTTCAGCATGACAATGACCCCAAGCACACCGCCAGGGCAACGAAGGAGTGGCTTCATAAGAAGCATTTCAAGGTCCTGGAGTGGCCTAGCCAGTCTCCGGATCTCAACCCCATAGAAAACCTTTGGAGGGAGTTGAAAGTCCGTATTGCCCAGCGACAGCCCCAAAACATCACTGCTCTAGAGGAGATCTGCATGGAGGAATGGGCCAACATACCTGCAACAGTGTGTGCCAACCTTGTGAAGACTTACAGAAAACGTTTGACCTCTGTCATTGCCAACAAAGGATATATAACAAAGTATTGATATGAACTTTTGTTATTGACCAAATACTTATTTTCCACCATAATTTGCAAATAAATTCTTTAAAAATCAGACAATGTGATTTTCTGGATTTGTTTTCTTATTTTGTCTCTCATAGTTGAGGTCTACCTATGATGACAATTACAGGCCGGCCTCATCTTTTTAAGTGGGAGAACTTGCACAATTGGTGGCTGACTAAATACTTTTCTCCCCACTGTATAATAATAATAATAATAATAGTCCTTTAATAGTCCCACAATGGGGAAATTCAGTGTGTTACAGCAGCAAAGATAAGCAGATACAAATACAAATACAACATGTACAGGAATGTTCCAAGGTAAGAGGCATTACTTTCATAGCCGACAGACAGATAGGAAGTAGCGGGGGGGGGGGGGATTTAACAGGCAGAGAGATATTTCAGTTCTCTGTGTGTAATGATCTCCGCTTAGGTCGGTGTTGGTTGTACAGCCTAACCGCGGTGGGGAGGAAAGACTTCCGATAGCGCTCCTTCTCACACCTAGGGTGGAGCAGTCGGTCACTGACAGTACTGCTCAGCGCGATCACAGTCTCATGCATGGGATGGGACTTCTTCTTCTGCATGGAGCTCACCACGGACAGTATCCTTCTGTCACCCACCACCTGCACCTGGGTCCAGTGGGCTCCCCAGGACAGAGCTGGCCCTTCTAATCAGCTTGTCAAGTTTATTTCTGTCCCTGGTTGATATACTGCTCCCCCAGCAGGCCACTCCAAAGAAGATGGCTGATGCCACTACCAAGTTGAAGAAAGTCCTAAGAAGTGCCCCCCGGATTCCAAAGGCTCTCAGCTTCCTAAGCAGGTAGAGCCTGCTGTGGCCCTTCCTGTACAGGACCTCCATGTGATCTGCCCAGTCCAGCTTATTATTAAGGAGCAAACCCAGGTACTTATAGGTGTTCACAATCTCGATGCCCGTCCCCAGGATGTCCACTGGATTTGGAGGGCATCTGCCTTTGCGGAAGTCCACCACCATCTCCTTGGTCTTCCCCGCGTTAATCTTCAGGTGGTTCCGTTGGCACCAGTCCACAAAATCCTGGTTCAGTTCTCTTTACTCCCTGTCATCATCGTCTGTGATGAGGCCTACTATTGCAGAGTCGTCAGAATACTTCTGTATAGTCTGTATAGCAGACTGTTCACTGAAACAAATGTCCGATCTTGCTAATCATTATCCTAGTTACAACAATGGAGAGTAAGTAAAAAGTAAAGTACTTACAGGGATGTGAAAACCTGCTTTTTAACTCCATTTATTCATAAGCCACTTACTGTAGCAAACCTTAAGAAAAATAAAATAAAAAAAAAAAAGGTAGTTGAAAACGATCCCAATTCATGGGTCAGAAGAAATTGGAGAGGAGAGTACATCTCTTTTGCTGCCACTACTATTCACATCATCTCCAGCAGATTTTCATATATAGTCTCTGAGGTTTATCTTAATAAATGTTTTTTTTTCTCCTTTGTCAGCATTATAAATGAGAACAGCTCTCCGAGGTCTGGCAGGCATTTCCACGCACAATACATCTATTCTACATTAAATTTTCAACCCAAACACATTTATTACTGGCATCTAGCATTACAAAAGGCTTCAGTAAAGAAAATGTTTACATGGGACATGATAATACTAGCTCTTTAACTAAATAACTGTCCAGATTTGACTATATTTACTAAGAGTTTAGACACCAGTAAAATACAATGTAGCAGGACCAGTCAATGTTTCTGCAGCACATTGGTTGAACAAATAATAAAGTGAACACATTTTTACTATCAATTGCTATAAATCTCACATCAGTACTTGTATTTGGAATAAGTATTGCAACTTTTTTGCATTGTTTTTTTATTGGCCCCAATTTCCCTATAATCTGGTTAGTTATCTGTGTCTAGTCCCTGTATTGAGGGTTCCATTAAGATTTCTGTAACTGTGATGGCACAACTAATACATCATGTACTGTAGATCCTTTCTTGCTGTCAAAATGACAGAAACCTTTATGGAACCCAATTATATATCAGTGGGGTCTGTCAGATGCTGTTTGTATCCTTGTATAATAATAGATTCAGTATATATAGGGAAGATGTTTGCAGAGCCTTCCAGATGTGTATATTTTTTGTAATGATATACAAATTTTCCAATATATGTATAAATTCTTCATTGCTTTGACAATCTTTGCTTGCTGTCATTCATTAAGAACTTTCATTGTTTTCTTCCATGGGATAAAACGTGTCCATGGCTATGTGATGGGCACAGATACAGGAGTGATTACCATTACAGCACAGGCATCAGAGCTTTGTCTACTAACAAGCCAAGCACCCATGTGTCCACCATATGATCAGGGTAGCTTTTATCCGCTGGAGGCAAACAAACTTTCTATAGAATGACAGCAAACACAATTGATTATGAATTTCTTTGAATTCTTTTCATTATACAAAAGCAACATTTAAAAGCTCAAACTGGAATGTCCCTTTAAGGCTGAGGCACCACATTGCGGAAACGCAGCTTTTTTTGTTACAGATTGTGCTCCGTTTTTTTGAGCCAACGTCAAGAATGAATACAAAAGGAATGGGAAATATATAGGAAGTACTTATACTTCTACCTTTTGTTCAATCCACTGGCTCAATAAAGCGCAACAAAATCTTCCACAAAAAAAAGCTGCGTTTCCGCAACATGGGGCCTCAGCCTAAAAGAGTTTTCAAAAATGTAAATGTTTTCATGTTTAAAATGTTGAAACAAAAAATGTATACTTACTTTATGAATTCTGTGGAATCTGAATGACTTGAAATTAACATTCATCACCATGGCAGGTCTCAAATGGCTGCCAAGGTCTTATATTATGACACCATGTGGACACACCATTTTGAACAGTTTACAAACAAGAAAGAGAAAGTATAATCTAGTTGGTGTGGTCCGCTAAAGTAGTTTGACATGGGGCCACTCCTGAGGGCATTATCTAAGTGGTCTCCTAGTCTTCTCCCTTTAACCATTGTACACGGATCTTGTCCCATGTTTCTACCTTTGAAGTGCTCTCAGTTTAGTGATGAACGACCAGGATGGATCAAGAGACACTGAAGCATGGCACTGAAGGGGTAGGTAGGGACAAGGTCAGTAGACAAAATAAGGTCAGGTTGAGCTCCTTCATGACAATATTACTGGTAGCACTGGTTTAGATAAGGTAAACAGGCAGAGGTCAGGACAAGTTATTGCTGCATGTTACCATTGTCAATGCCATACTTACTCCTAGAGTCACTGCCAATGATATTCTCCTTGTAATGCCAGCTCTCTGTTTTCACTGGCATGTTTTCATAGACCTCTGTGTTCTTTTCATGCTCCTGTCACTTTAAGAATTAGTCTTCACCTGTTTAACTTTCTCCCAGTGGCGTAACTAGGAATGGCTGGGCCCCAAGGTAAACATTTGACATGGGCCCCCCTCACACAAACCGCATTCCCCAAATTCCTGCACACACTATTATGCCCCATAGTGGCCCCTACACACACTATTATTCGCCTTAATGGCCCCTGCACACACTATTATGCCCCATAGTGGCCCCTGCACACAGTATTATGCCCCATAGTGGCTCTTGCACACAGTATTATGCCCCATAGTGGCCCCTTCACATAGTATAATACCCCATTGTGGACCACCCATGAACAATTATTTTATTCTTAAGACTTATCAGACCCCAGAGTATAATGATCGGAGACCCAGGGGAGGATACAAACATAAAAAATAATGTTACTTACGCTCCTTTTGGCCTTCTTCAATGTTGGACCGGACATCACGTGAGCCAGGCATGCGTCGCAACGCATAATTGCTCTTGCCTGACCCACATGACGTCTGGGACGTCACCAAGGATGCGAAGACTGCTGGAGAGCAGGAGAGGTAATTAACATTGTGTTTATGTTCCCTCACCTCCCCTGGGCCTCCGATCATTATACTCGGGGGTCTGAAAAGACTCCAGAGTATAATGATAGCAGTGTTTGTGGGGTTCATGGGCCTGCGGCCTTACTTACCGATCCCTAATCCTGCTCACAGCTGTCTCCGCTTCCGCAGAAGGAGAAGCGCAAGCGGCTGTGAGCAGGAGTGGGGATCAGTAAGTAAATAGGGCTTGTTACCTGTTGGTGTTACTCCAGTAATTAAAAATTACTTTTATCCCAATAAAACATAATTTTATCCTCAAATTTCATTTTCACAAGGAGTTACAGGAGAAAATACAGAAATACCTCACATAAGGATGAAAACTGTTGTTTGAGCACACAGCAGACCACAGAAGGTAAGGAATGCCATTGGGCTTTTGAAGGGCAGTTTCCAAGAAGAAATGCACAGTAAATGGTGCAAAATGAAAATGTAACTTTTCCAAGATATCTGCTATTTCAGTGCCTTATATGTCATGCCCAGCTTGTGGCACTGTGAAAAGACAGCTCTCAAGTTATTATGCTCTGTTTCCTACTTTTGAAAACACTCTACATGTTGTTGTAATCTTTTGCCTGGAAATACGACAGGGCTCAGAAGTGAAAGAGCACCATGCACATTTGAGGCCTAATGTGGACATTTGCACTGCATTGGCAGGGAACTGCAGAGGCTCTGAGGTAAAATTAAAAACTGACCCCAAAAATATGACACAATTTTAGAAACTACACCCCTCAAGGAATTTATCAAGGGGTTTAGTGAGCATTTTGAGACGAAGAATGTTTCCCAAAATTAATGTGAAGTAAAATTTTTAAGAAATATGCCATTTAAGTGCCCTAGATGTTTTGCCCTATGTGTCAATAGAGACACTCCTAAAATTTTAAGTGGGTTATCTCAGGTTCAAAAAGTTTTATATGTGCACATAAACTGCTGTTTGAGGACACCGCAGGCCTCAGAAGGGAAGAAGCTTCAGAGTTTTGGCTTTTGAAGCTAAGATATAGAGGGACTGGTTTTGGGATGGTATGTTTTGCAAAGCCTCAGAGGTGCCGGTAAAGTGGAAATTCACAGGAATAGACCCCATTTTGAAAAAAATTAATTACTCCAAGAACAAGTGGCATAGTGAGTACAAGTGAGAACAAATGGCGTAATGAGTTAAAGTGAGAACAAGTGGCGCAACGAGTGCAAGTGAGAACTAGTGATGTAAGTGAGTACAAGTAAGAACAAGTGGCGTAGTGAGTATGTGGCGTAGTGAGTACAAGTGAGAACAAATGACGTAGTGAGTACGTGGCGTACTGAGTACAAGTGAGAACAAATGGCGTAGTGAGTAGTTTAAACCTTGAGTGTTGCATTCATTTATTATCCAGAAACGAATGCACAAGTGATGTGAAATTTGCAATGTGTCCAGAGATACGCCATTTCAGTGACCAATATCTTATAACTAGCTTGTGTCAGCAGAGACTCACACTCCCTAAACTGTTAAGCAGGGTACAAATGCTTTTAGAGTGTGAGCATAGCATATTAGGCACTGAAATGACATATTTCTGGAAAGATGGTCTCTGCACCCCTAGATAAATTTCTTGAGGGGTGTTTACACAGATGGGTCACATGTCAGGGGATTCCACTTTACAGGCTCTTCAAAAGTGGCATGGCATCCAAAAACCAAACCATGTAAATCTGTGCTCCAAAAATCAAATGGCACTGCTTCGCTTCTGTGCCCTGCTGTGTGCCCAATCCGCAGTTTATACCTACATATAACTTTGTTTAATGGATTTTCCTGGGTGCATCAGTCTGTAATATATGTGGGCATAAACTGCTGGGCACACAAGGGAACACTGTTTGGTTTATAGAGTGGAGATTTAGATGTATGGTATTTAGATGTCATGTCATGCTTGCAGAGCCCCTGAGGTGCCAATAAAGTGTAATCCTCCAGAAAATGTTCTCATTTTGAAAACTTCACCCCTCAAAGAATTTATCAAAGAATGTATTAAGCATTACTTTCAAAATCTGAATGTACAGTGGATTGGAAAATGGTGAATCTGTAAGCTGTGCGGAGTACACCAAATTTCCCAATATTTTCGCAGTAGCTACTATCATGGGTGGGGGGGGGGGGGGTCCCTTCTGGTGTCTTTTCCCTTGTAATCTCTAAACCTGGGGTGTACCCTGATGTATGCTTCCACAGCCAGTTTTGCCCTAAAGATGTGTTGTTTTTTTATTGGCATTGCTTTTTAACATTTTACTTTTTTTTTTTGTTCAATATACAGCATAAGCATATTAATTGTATTCTATGGGTCATTGCGATTATGGCAATACCCAATTTAAAGAGTTTTTATGTGTTACTAATTTTTCTGAATAAAACCTATTTCAAGAAAAAAAAAGTCAATTGTTTTTGCATTGCAATCTTCTGCGAGACATAATTTTATTTTTTTCTGTTCACAAAGCTGGTTAAAGGCTTATTTTTTTGCGGGATGTGTTGTACTTTTTATTGGTACTGTTTTGGGGTACATGTGACTTTTTGATCACTTTTTATTGAATATTTTGTGAGATGAGATCATTACTTCCAGTGGGTTTTTCATTTTGTTTTATTTTTACGACATTCATGCAGGATAAATAATGTTTTTGTTTTATTGTATACGTTGTTACGGATATGGCATTATCAAATATGTATATTTTTCAAAATTTTTAGTTTTTTTTACAAAAAAAACTTATGAAGTTTGTTAAAACTATTGATTTTCTGATCACTGTTCTAGTGGTATACACTGCAATACACATGTGTTACAGTATATATAGCCTATTACCCTATGCATACAAATAGACTGACAGTCTAGACAATCGATCCTGCCAGAGGCAGGGTGATTAGGCCACAGGCCTTATACACTCCTCGGATAATGGATCTGGCCCTGGGCCAGATATGCATAGTCTTCGATCAATGGGACTGTTATGTTAAAGATTTGCGTTAATTAGGGTGGTTTTTTATTTTTATTTGTATTTTTGTTTACATTTTTTATATATATATATTGTTTTTATTACATAATATACCCTCATACGGTCATAAAAGACCCCTGGGGGACATTCACACTTTACAATTTATTTTTATTGCACAATTCCACTGTACCTGGGGTGCCAAAGGTACAAGTAAAAACAGCCTCTATTATTGATAATAGGCACTGCCTAGAGCTGATCAGGGTCTGCTAAGATCCAGCAGCTCAGAACAAACTGCTTCTGCTATATTGAAGGAGCAGTAGTAGAGCTACTCAGACTAACCCACCGGGGTAAGGTGGCATTATGGGGGTGGCAGACTGGTCAATTACCCAGGGCCCCCATCCCCAAAGGGGCCCCCTAGATTCAAGCCTGGCCACATCAATAACAGAAACTTTCCAATAGAAGCCTGCCTAGGGAAGCTTTGTAAAAATAAGAAATATTTTTATTCACCTCTCCTGGGCGTCCGGTGATATGGAGTCATCTTCTACTGACGTCACGCGTTCTGGATGTCTCCGCTGAGGCCCAATCACAGGCGCGATGGTGTCAGAACGTCGGTGTGCCCAACATTACAGCTGAGGCACAATCACAGGACTTAGTGCTGATGTCCAAAATGCGTGACGTCAGCTGCAGACCTGAAGAAGAAGCCGATGGAGACAGTGGAGCAACATGAGGATGTCCAGGAGAGGTAAAGCAAGTTGAGTATAACTGTTATTTCCCCTGGCCTCCCCTGTGCCTCTGATTATTATACTCTCGGGTCTGAAGAGATAGCACTGAAATGAATGGCGAACCTCATGAATATTCGTCAATGAAAATTTTGAGGGGTTTGCCTAAAGAGGCTTCAGTCTCTGGGCAGTAGATTATACTGTGTGGAGCCACTGTGGAGCATTATACTGTAGGGGGACCTCTGGAGAGCATATTATATTGTGTGGGGCCATTGTGAAGCATTATACTGGGAGGACCGCTCTGGGGAGCTTATTATATTGTGTGGGGCCACTGTGGAGCACTATACTGGGGGGGCACTGTGGAGCTTTATACTAGGGGGGCCCACTGGGGAGCATATTAGACTGTGTGGGGCCACTGTGGAGCATATTATACTGTGTGGGGGCCTCTGGGGAGCAAATTATTCTGTGTGGGGCCACTGTAGAACATATTATACTGTGTGGGGCCACAGTGGGGAACATATTATACTGAGGGGGCTCTGGGTGACATATTATATTGTGTGGGGCCACTGTGGGGCATTATACTGGGGAGCATATTGTATGGAGCATTATACTGGGGGTTCTCTGGGGAAAATATGTGGTATGTTCTGCTGTGTGGGGCCACTATGGAACATTAGGCTAGGTTCACATGGCGGAAAAAGAAGAGAATTTTGTCTTCATTTTCCACTTCCGTTGTGGCTTTCCTTTGTTGATTAGACCTACATGAATAGGCCTAATTAGCAGGGACTCCCGAGCCACGGAATCTGCAGCAAGATCGAGCAGGACACAATTTTTTTATGTGTCCTGCTACAATCTCGGGATTCGGGATGGAATCTGCCACAGATTCAGGGGCGGATTCCACTCCCAAATCCTTGACAGATTCCTACCTGTGAACCTAGCCTTATACTGGGGGGGCAGTGTGGGGTGCCCATTAATGTCTGGGGTCACTGTGGAGCATTTTGTTTTTTTTTGTGTTTTTTTTTAAGATGGTGCCGCTGGAGTGGCAGCCTGTTACAGCAGCTCCTGCTCACCTTGAGCTTTCTCTACTTCTCCTTTCTTTTTTTTTGTTTTATTACTGTACTTAAGGGGCATTGCACTATGAGTAACCATATGAGGATTTGAACTTGGACCTTTGCAGTACTTTTTATTGTGTTTTTTCACTGAGAACTATGGTGTCAGGAGATCCTGTATTTAGCCAGGATTCTATTGTCTACTCCAGGGAGGAGCTGCTGCAGCTTAGGGACACAGCAGGGCTGCATGCTACTAGACCAGACATCCCTCAGGAAATAAGGAAGAAAAAGAAAAGAGGTTGTAGAGCTGGAGCCCTTCGGAGGGCTTGGAGGAGATGTTATAGACTAATTCTCCCCTCCATCATTATGGGCAATGTGAGATGTCTTGCGAATAATATGGACGAACTGGCGGCGCTGACCAGGCATCATCAGGAGTTTTGGGAGTGCAGCATGATGCTGTTTACAGAGAATTGGCTTACTGAAGTTACTCCGGACACTCTTGTCTCCTTGGATGGCTTTAAACTCCTTCGGGCAGACAGGACAAGGGAGAGCGGTAAGAGAAAAGGAGGAGGGCTGTCGATATTGGTGAATGATACAGGAGCATGTCAATAAATTAGAATATTTTTGAAACATTAATTCATTTCAGTAATTCAGTAATTCAACTCATAATCAGCAGTCTTCCATGACTGTGTGTCCTACTGAGCCAGACTGAGGGACCATTTAAAGGCTTAGGAAACCTTGGCAGCTGACACTCTGAATTTACAATATTGAACTTTTTTACAATATTGTAACGTCTCTGCCTGTTCGGGTCTCTGCGCCACCCTCCGCTCGCACGCTGCGGCGAAGGAGGCGCGTTCAGTTTGGTTCCTTGTGTAGGTTTCTTGTTGCTCAGTCTGAACACGGTCCTAGACAATGTAATGGATTTCCAGCCACACCCGTGTTCTGAGCATTTCTCTCTGGACCGCATATAGTTAATCTCAGCTTTGCCTGTGTGATTGACAGCCTGTCTACCAATCCAGTCTGGGGCTTGCCCAGGTTTTCTATAAACAGGTTGTCAGCCCTCATATGGTCGCCGGTTATTGCACTGTCTTTGCCTGCTCTCTTTGTTATATCTCTTCCTGCTTTGTTACCTGATTCTCTGACCTTGGCTTGCCTTGTGACTATTCTCTTGGATTTTGATTCTGTACTGCATTGCTCGTCTGTTACTGAACCCTTGGCTTCCTGACCTCTATTTTTGTCGTTTGTTTTGTTTGTGTTCTGTGTTGTCACTTAC
This sequence comes from Leptodactylus fallax, assembly GCA_947044405.1. Taxonomy (NCBI): domain Eukaryota; kingdom Metazoa; phylum Chordata; class Amphibia; order Anura; family Leptodactylidae; genus Leptodactylus; species Leptodactylus fallax. The sequence continues at coordinate 5,058,049 of CAMRHE010000108.1, read as the reverse complement.
TCAGTATAGGGCTTGTCTTCAGGTTGTCCTTTTACCGTTTAGGGTAACTGAGGCAAGAGGAAGGGACAGTGGCTGGGGTGAGATTAGGGCTCACTTGTCTCTGTCCTTCCTCCCAGACCGCTGCAGTAGTGTAGGGTATTGCTACATCGGGCAAGACCCTAACAAATATTCAAATTTTCTTAGATTTGGGTTTTCATTATCTGTAATCCATAATCAACATTTACAGAAATAAAACACTTCAAATAGAACACTCTGTATGTAAAGAATCTAGAAAATACAGGAGGTCACTTTTTTTAATTTAATTAATGACATAAACATTTCAAAGATATTCTAATTTATTGAGATGCACCTGTAGATGGTGTAACTCTAGGCACATCGTGATTAAGGAGCGAACTTGCTATAAGGACATTGAACTATTAGCTGTGAGCATGAGACCTTTCTATTTACCGAGGGAACTATTGCATGTCATCCTGATAGCTGCATATGTATGCCTTCTGCAAAAGCTGAAGCTGCCTGTAAGGTCCTGCAAGCCGCAGTGAGCCAGTTGCAGTCGCTACACCCCCAGGCCCTCCTTCTTGTGTCTGGAGATATCAACCATGTCTCTCCATCATCCACACTACCCAGTTTCACACAGTATGTAACCTGCCACACAAGAGACAAAACATTGGACTTATTCTTTGCCAAAGCAAGGGAGGCATATAACTCATCAGCCCTACCACCCTGGGAAGATCGGATCACAACCTGGTGCATATTTGACCTGTTTACAAGCCACTTGTACATAGAGAACCAGCTGTCACCCGCACAGTGAGGATATGGTCCTAGGAGAGTGATGAGGCTCTGATGGATTGTTTTGACACAACTGCATGGGAAGAGCTGCAGGATTCCTATGGGGAGGACATGGAAGGTCTCACACACTGCCTAACGGACTACATTAATTTTTTTGTGGACAACGCGGTACCCACAAAAGTGGTGAGGTGCTTCTCTAAAAACAAACCATGGATTAACCCTGATATAAAAGCTCTTCTCAAGGAGAAAAAGATGGTATTTAGGTCAGGTGACAAGGAAAGGCTGAGGGATGTGCAAAAGGAGCTGAGGCGTCAAATCTGGGAGAGAAATGCCAATTATAAGAGAAAGATGGAAGAGCAAATTGGGCACAAAAACATTAGTGTAGTCTGGAAAGGTCTTAAGTCAATATCTGGACAAAGACAGCCTGTCTCCCAGGTAGAAGGAGTTACAAAGTGGCTTAACGAACTAAATCTATTCTTCAATAGATTTGATCACACACCAGCTCTTCCCACCCCAACATGTCATTCAATCCTCTCTCCCACACTGACCTCGCCTCCTGCTGTTAGTTCCCACCTCCAGATCTGTAAATCTAGCAATCAGTCATCTGGCTACAGTCTGATCTTCACACGTGTCCAGGTGAGAAAGGAACTCAGAAGGATCAAGACTGGGAAGGCTGCAGGGCCAGGCTACTAAAGACTTGCGGGGACCAGTTGTGTGGTATTATTACATATTTGTTCAATATGAGCCTGAAACTGGGAACTGTGGAAATCATCTTGTGTGGTACAAGTTCCTAAGACACCTCATCCGATGGACCTTAACGACTACAGACCTGTAGCACTGACATCCCACTTGATAAAGGTCTTAGAGAGATTGGTTTTCACACAGCTCTGCCCTCTAGTGAGCTCGGCTATTGACCCTCTCCAGTTTGCTTATCGACCAGGCATTGGGGTGGATGATGCCATCATCTACCTTTTACACAGAGCTCTTTCTCACCTGGAGCAACCAGGGAACACTGTGAGAAAAATGTTATTTGATTTCTCCAGTGCTTTTAACACTATACAACCAGGGATACTAAGAAACAAGCTGGCCCTTGTTGGAGTGGACCATCACCTCTCCAACTGGATCCTAGATTACCTAACAAACCAACCTCAGTATGTGAGAGTCTGTGTGCCAGACACCGTGATCTGTAATACGGGGGCACCTCAGGGTACAGTTCTTGCCCCTTTCCTCTTCAGACTGTACACCGCAGATTTCAGGTGCAACTCATCTAGCTGCTACTTACAGAAGTATTCTGATGACTCTGCAGTAGTAGATCTCATCACAGATGAAGATGACAGGGAGTACAGAGAATTGAACCGGGATTTTGTGGATTGGTGCCAGCGGAAGCACCTTAGGATTAATGCTGGGAAGACCAAGGAGATGGTAGTGGACTTTCGCAAGCACAGATATCCTCCAAAACCAGTGGACATCCAGGGGATGGGCATTGAGATGGTCAACACATATAAGTACCTGGGTGTGCTCCTCAATAATAAGCTGTACTGAGCAAATCACTTGGATGCACTGTACAGAAAGGGCCACAAAAGGCTTTACCTGCTTAGGAGACTGAGAGTCTTTGAAGTCCAGGGGGCACTTCTTAGGGCCTTTTTCAACTCTGTAGTGGTATCAGCCATCTTCTTCGGAGTGGCCTGCTGGGGGAGTAGCATATCAACCAGGGAAAGGAATAAACTCAGCAAGCTGATTAGAAGGGCCAGCTCTGTCCTTGGGAGACCCCTGGACCCAGTGGAGGTGGTGGGTGACAGAAGGATACTGTCCGTGGTGAGCTCCATGCTTTAGAATAACTCCCATCCCATGCATGAGACTGTGATATCACTGGGCAGTACTGTCTGTGACCGACTACTTCACCCTAAGTGTGAGAAGAAGCGCTATCAGAAGTCTTTCCTCCCTGCTGCAGTTAGGCTGTACAACCAACACCAACCTAAGCGGAGATCATTCCATAAAGAGAATTGAAAGATCTTTATGTTGTGATATCCCTTCTACTACTTTTTTTACCTTTACATTTTTATCGGTACCTACTGTCACTGTAATGCCTCTACCTTGGAGCTTTTGTATTTGTATTATCTATGCTGCTGTAACACACTGAATTTCCCCATGGTGGGACTATTAAAGGACTTATTGGGACATTATTATGTTCTGTGGGGCCACTGTGGAGCATTATACTGTGTTAGGGGGTGGGCTTTGGGGAGCATATTATACTATGTGAAGCCACTGTGGGTAGCATATTATACTGTGTGGGGCCACTGTGGAGCATTATAGTGGTGGAGCCCCTCTGGGGAGTATATTATACTGTGTGAGGCCACTGTTTATTATACTTTATGGGGGCCACTGTGGAGCAAATTATACTGTGTGGGGGCCATTGTAAATCATTATACTGGGGGGCACTAAGGGGAGCCTATTATACTGTGTGGAGGCCACTGTGAAGCATTTTACTGTGGTAGGGATGGGCTCTGGGGAGCATTTTATACTATGTGAAGCCACTGTGGGGAGTATATTATACTGTGAGGGCCCACTTTGGAGCATAATACTGTGGGGGTGCTGTGGGGAGCCTTTTATACTTTGTGGACATATTTTATGGTGTGGGGCTTCTGGGGAGCATATTATACTGTGTGGGGGCTCTGGGGAGCATTATACTGCGTGAAGCATTATATACCATGTGGGGCAACTGTTGGGGGGATCAGGGGAGCATGTTATACTGTGGAGCATTATATACCATGTGGAGCATTATACTGTGGGGGAGGGGCTCAGAATTCCTGCTGGAAGCCCTGTGTGCTATGTCTGCATCACAGCTCCTTCACTATAATCTTGCACATACGTGTAGTGCTCAATGGCCATGTCATTCCCCATACAGTACTGTGCATGAACCGATCATAGAGCTATTGGGGCATGCACAGTACTACAGGGGATGACTATACAGGGAACATACTCAGTAATGCCAGATAGTTGGCACTTATGTAAGATGTCAGTAAAGGAGCCGTGGTGTAGGATATTAGCAGGAAGCTCTTAGTAGGGCCCCCAGAATAAGTTTCTCTGGTGGGCCCTAGGACCTTCAATTCAATATTGGAGCTACTGCAGCAACACCATTACAGGACATTAGGCAGTCTTAACAGGTTAATAAACTGAAGATTTTATAAAGTAGATCCATGCCTTTTTAACCAAAAGGGGCGTATCAGTGTTTCACCACCAAGTAGAGTTTTTAGAACTGTTTTCAATAAGAAAACTATTTTACATAGAGCAGGACGCTTCTCTTTTTAGCACTCTTTTGCTGACCATTAGAGGTCTTTGCTTTCTTTGTTTGTTGATTGAGTGTGCAACAATTTAAAAATGCTGATATTTTTCAATTGATAGTATTTTTTTTCATTTGCAAATCAACCCCAAAATAGTGTATTAAAATGGGATCCCTATTGTATTGATGTTTGATAAATTATATGAATATTCTTGGATGTAAGGGTCTCCTTTAACAAGTGCGTTTTTTAATTTGTATTTTATTTACATTTTTAGATGTATAATCTATATGTGCTTTTGTTACATAATATTACCCCATTGAGGTCATAAAAGACCCTGCGGGACATACACACCAGGAAGTAAGTAAGGAAGGAAGGAAGGAATTACATGCAAAATCCTTGGATAATCCCTTTAAAAAAAATCTCCTTCATTGTTTCAAGCATTTTGCAAGCATGATGTGATATTGTAATCACTTTCTTTCATGTCAAGTAGTCCTCAACCAAATTAGAGATAAGTAAAGGGTAGACACAACTATATCTAATGAGTCAACAATTATCACAATGGCAGAAGGTTCCATTATATTTAATGTAGAATATTCCCCACCCCATAAACAAACATGAACTTGCCAAGCCCATGCATGTTTATAGTATTGGCTCAGGAATATCTGTTGGCCAAAATGGCCAAATGACAGCTATCTGACATGTACTACATATACAGTTGAAACCAGAAGTTTACATATACTTTATAAAAAGACACATATGCATGTTTTTCTCACTATCTGACATGAAACCAGAATAAACCTTTCCCATTTAGGTCAATTAGGATTACCAAAATTATTTATATTTGCCAAATGCCAGAATAATGAGAGAGAGAGAGAGAATTTTTAAGGCATTTTATTACTTTCTGCAAAGTCAAACGTTTACATACATTTCTTTAGTATTTGGTGCCATTGCCCTTAAACTGTATGACTTGGTTCAAATGTTTTGGATATCCTTCCACAAGCTTCTCACAATAGTTGGTAGGAATTTGGGCCCATTCCTCCTGACAGAACTGGTGTAACTGAGCCATGTTTGTAGGCCGCCTTGCTTGCACCTGCCTTTTCAGCTTTGCCCATAAATTTTCAATAGGATTGAGATAAGGGCTTTGTGATGGCAACTCCAAAACATTGACTTTGTTATCCTTAAGCCACTTTGTAACCAGTTTGGCAGCATGCTTCGGGTCATTGTCCATCTGGAAGACCCATTTGCACCCAAGCTGTAACTTCCTGGCTGATGTCTTGAGATGGGACGCATCGGCGCCATCTTGTTCAGAGACTTGTGCAGCGAAAAAGTCTGTGAGCGGCTTTGGAGGGCCCTTTTTCCCTCATTTCGCCATCCTGCAGTATCCCCCGTAATATCTGGATCCTGGTGGAAACAATGAACCGGCGTATGTCGGCGCTGAGTGATGCGGTGAGCCGCTAATTACTGACAAGCCGCAGAGCTCTTTCAAGCTGCGGCCATCTTCTCCGGCAGTCAAGCCATGCCCCGGAAAGGTTTATTCTGATTTCATGTCAGATAGTGAGAAAAGCATGCATATGTGTCTTTTTATATAGTGTATGTAAACTTCTGGTTTCAACTGTATGTATAGCTTTATTAGTTTAATCTGAACTGCATGAAATCCAATGGACTCTTGTGTATGCTATCCATTACCCATCACTATTCTTCATATGTTAACAGCATATTTTTATACATTTTTTTTTTTGGTACAAAGGAAATGCCAATATATACCTGATGTGTTTAATTCCACAGGGTCAGAAACAAAACATAAACAACCTTTCAGAACACGGAGTTCCGCCGCATACTTGGCCTTTTAATATTTGTGATGCTTTCCAACTGAGAACAATGTACTGTGATATTTATTCTGTCTAAAGTACAAAGCAAATTAAATCCCCAAACAATTGACTCATTTCAGTTTTCCAGTGCGGAGCATACTTCAGCTGATGCACTTCCTCCTTCTTATTCTATTTATCTAACCCTCAGTCTCATTATCCCTGTCCATCTCTGTTACACTAGAAAACTAAACCTACACATTGTGCTTTTATTGTTTCTAAAGACTCAGAAAACACATTTATTACATGGATGTAATGTTTGATAAATAAAACACTCTTAGAAAAACACTTTAATTACGTGTTAACCTAATCCATTATTCTTGACAATAGTTACAGAGGTTTCTTCTCTTTTACATTTTTTTTTAAGTACTTTGTAATATATTCTGTGTAGCATTTCTTCTTTGCTAGCAGGACTGTAAGATTCCTACATATTTTTCTAGGTAAATACCAGAATTTCTGAATGTCAGTATTGGGCACCTGAACTCTATATTATCAAAATAACAGGTCCCAAGAATCCAGTGTTTTCGCTTTTGTGACACAATGCTTAACATGGGTACTATGTCCAGTGATTTTTTGTTAAAATGAACTGATTATTTTAGTTCGATGTTGCACTACAGAATTGGGCTGAGACTGTGACATTGTGAGACGGGCATATTTAGACTCCTTTCCCTGTTCATACAATTAGTATTACCATTTATCTAGGTAATGTCTACCCCTTTTGGATATCAGGAAAAGCATAAATAAAGAAGCTTGTAATATATATTGCTTTTTGTACCTATTGTCAGAATTGTACTGTTCAGGTACCTGAGGTCAAAGCTATTACAAATAAATCTGTGTATTGTACATGTTGTATTCTATGTGAATATGTCTTAAACCCAAGTATTAAGTACTATTTTTCTATAATGAGCAAATTTCAGTGATGCATTCACTACAAATCTGTATTTAAAATGCCACATAAATTGCCACAACATGAATATGAGGCTATTTTTATTCTGGCATCATGACTTCTGCTTATAACAAAAATAATAACACTGTGGCAGATATGTCTCATGACAGATCTAAACATGACTAATGGCCCCAGTTGAGTAATGATGGGATCCATAGAGGTTCTGGTGAGTTGTTAATAGTTTTAACTGCAATAATACAACTACATGCTCTGCTATTGCTGCTACCAGGGACGTAAATACCGGGGTAGCAGCGGTAGCAGCTGCCACAGGGCTCGGGACATTAGGGTGCCCAGAGCCCTGTGGCAGCCGCTACCACAAACCCCACCAACACTGCTATCATTATACTATGGGGACTTTTCAGACCCCTGAGTATAACGATTGGAGGCCCAGGGGAGGTAGGGAACATAAAAAACAATGTTACTTACCTTTCCTGCACTCCAGAAACCTTCGGGCCTGTTTGGTGACTTCCCAGACGTCGGCCGACGTCATTATGCATCGAGACACCGGCCTGGCTCACGCGAGATCTGGTCCAACATTGAAGATGGCCGAAGTAGCGCATCGGAGTGCACCGGAGCCAGGAAGAGGTAAGTAACATTGTTTTTTTTGTTTGTATCCTCCCCTGGGTCTCCGATCATTATACTCTGGGATCTGAAAAGACCCCAGAGTATAATAATTGTTCATGAGTGGTCCACAATGGGGCATAATACTTTGTGCAGGAGCCACTATGCTGCATAATACTGTATGCAGGGGCCACTATGGGACATAATACTGTGTGCAGGGGCCACTATGGCACATAATAGTGTGTGCAAGAATGTGCGGGAGAAGGGGCTTGGAGGGGGGCGATACAGGGGGGGTTGGGGGCGGCAGTTCGGGGGGGAGCCATGTCAAATGTTCCTTTGGGGTCCAGCCATTCCTAGTTACACCACTGGCTTCTACCAAAAATGAAAGACCCAGAAAGCCTTTGTGAACAGAGCTTTAACCTTGAATTATATCTGCAATTATAAGTCTTAAACATTTAAAGTGAGTCTGTCAGCAGTAAATTGGTCATAAACCCAATCCCAGTACCTGTAGAATCACTGTGATGATGAGAGACCTCCAGTTATGTATTTTTTCTTTGGTGTATTATTACTTGTTCATACTAGTCCTAGATATACCTTTAGGAATGTGGGGTTTATGCTTTGTAGTCACACCATTTTGATCTTTAGATCTTCGCAGATTTAATGTCTGCTAGTACCATTCATAGCCCTCTTTGCATACAATTGTTAAACTCATTAACTCAGCGGGGGAGAGATCCTGGAGTATGGGGATTGGAAGACCTCTGAGTAAACAAAGAGCAGACTCTATGTCTCTGGCCAAAGCTTAAAAGGAAATATGGTATTATGATGATATTTCCCTAAAGGAGCATCCTACAGTCGCACCGATAAATTCCTCAGGTGCGCAAGCCTGAGGCGCACACCTCAAGTCCAAACATGGTACTGTTGGAAGCAGTGAAAAGGCCCAGACACTGAACTCTCTACGTGGAACTGGGGGGTCGTTCATGGTGTCTACACGATGGGGATCTCACCACGAACCCCATCATACCCCTCGCCTGATACTATGGTCATCCGGCAAGGAGTTATGAGTGTACATATTTATTTGGTTCCAGGATGGTGGGCGGGACCCCCTCTCCTGGTGATATCACTCAGGGAGGAGACTAGGATAGTTATACGGTCTCACCCCAGGGACAAAGGGGAGTTCTTATCCTGGGAGGCATGTGAGCACATATGCTCTGTTACTGACTGAAGAAAGTGCCCTGGGATAACCAGCTGAAGCCTAGAGAACCAGACTGCAAACTCGCCTTGGTATTTTTCAATCTTTTAATCCCATTTTATTTTCTGTACTGTATGCTTGTTTTTATCTGACCATCCGCTGATGTGTATTCTGTATACTTCAGCGGCTAGTACTGACCCACTCGGGTTAATAAATATATAAAATTTATAAAGCTCACTTCATATTATCCTATAAACCCAGGCACTCATGGGGTGTGAATGGAAGGTAAGGGGGTGATCGCAGGTAAGCCAGGTAGCGTGGCAAAGCGGTATCCTTCATAATCACCTATTGAAGTGATTCTACAGTTTCTATCTGCCTCTGTTATTCAGCTTTGAAGACCCATGTTAATGTAAATCATTGTTTGCTCATATGCAAATGAGGATAACATGCTTTTGGGGCATGTCTTTCCTGGGATTTGCTTTCAATTCTAGATTCCTGGGCAAAGCACTTCCCCCCCTCATTTTCATATGAATAAAATGGGGCTTCAAAGCTGAATTAACATGTATATTTGGAAATTGTAGAATCACCTCTACAAGGTACTAGGTGATTAGGTTTATAACTAATTTACCTCAGACAGACTCCCCTTAAAGCACAAATCTACCTGTTCACAATTTTAAATTTTTAGAGTTTATCCACTTAAAATGTTATATAAATTTATTAATAGATCATATCATTGCTTTGTATTACTTATCTGATTCTGAGACATGGTCTGTATTACAGTCTAGAGATGCCTTCACAATTCTGCAGATTCTAGAGTTCCGTACAATAATCTGATATGCTATAAGAGAAACAAATCCCTGTTTTAAGGAACAAGCCTAATACCTGCTTATACTTATGTAATAAAGTGATTCTGACCTACTTTTATTCTAAATGGATTTTGCTGAATTATAATAAAAAAAAACCTGGCTACTTCCTTCTAAAAACTTGCCATACCTGTCTGGAGGCTCTGTGTGGTATTGTCAGTCTTCACACATTGGTTCTTATATGTAGCTGAGCTGCAGACATAACAGAGAAGTGTTGCAATGTTTTATGAAAAAAAGCAGACAGGTTTCTCTAATCCCAGAAAATCCCTTTATGATCTTGTATTTATTGATATTTCAATCCCTATTACATATCCCCATCTGCTTGTAACAATGATGTCAGCTTAAATTTAAATATAATTCAACCCAAAACATTATAATAAAATACAATATTATATAATCTGAGTTAATCGTATTAAAATCTTTTTTATTAGGTGTCTGACACAGTACTACAAAATAGATATGTTTCAATTGTGCATATTATACATATGTAGATGTAATGTCACATTAATGGCATCTAAGGTGAATTAACATAATGAAATTGAGATAAAATTCATTGTTGGACAACTGTGCAAGACTTTATATGGTAGCCTATAATGAGTCAGAGGTGTAGTCAACACACACCAGATGATGCCCATAAGACCATTTCTACAGAGTGAAAGTGTAAACAACTTTTCCTAAATGAATAGTACAGTTGAATATAAGAAATTTTGTGACAGCTCATATATTGGTTTCCTTCACCACTTGTTAAGCTGATCTCCTCCTTATCTTGTTTTACATAAGATTTGCCTCCATATTCAGCCTCACACACAGAGCACTATGGAGAAGGGAGTAGAAGGCCACTGCCAACTGGTTAATTGATTTATTGCATCATTCTGTGCACTGGTAGCCTAGCTACAAGCCTAGAAGTGTTAAAAGAGCACAGAGTAGCAGACTGTAGCAGCAGCAATTATTTGAGTGTCTTTTCCAGCGGTTCATGCCTCCCCCACCCCTCTTCATAGACTAATAAGTACAAAGTGACTCTGCCTGAAAAGAGAAGAAAATTTCATTCTTTAATAAGATATATTACAAAGTTACTTATTAAGTTATTTATGTTATTATGTTATATACTTATTAAGTTATTTATGCAAAGTTGTTTATAATTGGAGGTATGTTTTAACCATCTGACGCTAGATTCACACCTGCGTTCGGGTTTCCGTTCTTCGGGTCCGCTTGGAGACCCGAAAAGCGGAAACCCAAACTGCTTAAAAAGCGGTTACCCGCCTGGTTTCCGCCTGGAAAATGCAAAGAGAAAAGTCCTGTTTGCAGGAAAAGTCCTGTTTGCCCAGGTGTGAACTTAGCCTTATGTTGTTCTTTACACTGATAACATAAGATATCAAACTGCAGCAGTTTAACCAATTGCAGACTTTCGGGTTAATGTTGTTACATCTGTCACCTGAGATACAATCAGAAAATCAAACTATGCTAATTTTACTATTTCATTATTTACTCAAGAAACATTAATTTATTCAACGTTGCCCTTCCCATGGTTTATTGCATAATAGTTCAGTATTTAATTAAACCAAATAAATATGTTTTTAAGGGTTTTTTGTGCTCACTCAATAAAAAGTATGACAGAACATGCTAATCTGAAAAAATATTAATTTCTTAAGCATTTTTGTTGCTCACCCAATGAACATCTAGTATCCTGCTCTAATCTAAAAAAAATCCATTATTTAAGAGTTTTTTTGTGCTCACCCAATAAACAGAACCTGGTAATCTGAAAAAATGTCAATTTCTTACGTATTTTTTTTTTTTGTTCCTCACCCAATAAACAGTCTTTGTAACAGTCTTGCTAACCTGAAAAATCTCTGTTAGTTAAGGGTTTATTTTTTGGTTACCCAATATACATACATACCAGTGACATGATATGTGACACACAGGACTCCCTGGAGGGCAGAAGGGGAAGCGGAGCCGTGAGCAGGAATGGGGACCAGTAAGTAAATAGGGCCCGTTACCTGCTTGGGTTACCCCAGCAGGTAACAGCCTATTAAAAAAATCACCAGGAGCCCACCAGGCCCCCTAAGCTCCCAGGCCCCATAGCAGCCATAGTGGTAGTTATGCCACTGATTACAGATAAGACCTGGCAATCAGGTCAGGGTGACATCAGAGGTGATAGCAGCTGCAATAGTAATAAATTCCACCAGAAAGTCGCAACAACTAAAAGACCTGCCTGGGGTTGATCTAAGGTAAGCTCGGGTGGTGGCAGTGGCAGCACTGGCAGACACATTTCCGCTGCTCGTTTTGGTGGCAGCTGCTACATGCGTTCATCTCCCATATTGGAATTTTTTTGTACATTATGACAAATGACAAATCAAAGGTAAGGTGCAAGATGTACAAGCAGATAATTAGACATCAGCGTGCAGGCACACGTGTAGGGACTAGATCTCTCTGTACTCACCTGAATGGCTCATTTGGAAAAATTGAGCAAGACCATTCTATTCCTTCTCCTCATGATCATCTTTGCAGGCAGACCACATCCACATCTAGTACATGGTCATTGTCATTATCATCTCCATTTGCTTCTCCTTCTCCTCCACGCCAACAATAAAGGAATGTGTGCCCAGTAAACAGCAATCTGTGCCAGTCATCTGGCTATGTCTGCAACTTCAACCCCCACCTGCAGTCACTTCCATGCCACTTAGTGGAATTCACTGTGTTTTGCCAACTGATGGCAGCATACAGTCTTAGTGGAGAATACCTAGCCACAATAATTTCTCTAGAAAATTTGTCCCTGCTTGATATCGCCATGTGGACCACTCCTTGTCCATGTGAGGAAGGTTTGTGCAACCATAAATATGTGGAGCCGCAATTATGGTCAGGGACAATATATAGCTTTCAAGGCCCTCTGGGTCAGTTTTTTTTTAAATCAGATTTTTATTGATACTAAATCCCATTTGCCATTTACACACAATAAAAGAACACATTCTAAACAACAAAACAGCAAAAGACAGTAAAATAGCATGGGCTAGGACAATCTGTGTTAAAGTCTGTGAGGTTCCCTCCAGGGTATCAAGCTGAAGATAAATGAATTATCGCACAATGGTTTACATTGAGAATTAGAACAGAGATAATGCAGAGGCCCGATACTTTCTAGTACTGACATCAACTCATGGGTGTAGTGCAGACACAGTTTCTACACCAGGCGGGACCCATCTACCTTTTCCAGTTCCTCCAAACTGGGCCATTTTCTGCCACCAACTTCAACAGGGCAAGCTATTGCTTACACTCCCCTCCCTCGTTTCATGATTGTAAGTTGACGTGCACATTGAGTGTCACTGTGGAACATGCTGGAAAGTCAGTTTGAGCAGCAATATAGATGGATGATTACTGCATGCAGCAAACCACAGACACAATGGAGAGGAACTGGATAGCTGTGAGAAGAGGAAAAGAACAACTTCTACCTCATGATCACTTTTGTAAGTCAGTCCAGCTTTTTCAGCTGTCAACTCATAGTGTGCCCCAACTTTTTCTTGAAGTTCTGTCAATTGAAACTACGTAGTACTGCATGTGCACCTGTAAAGGGATATTTTTGGCAACTTTTTTCTACATTTAATTCTTTATTAATTTTTAAAATGGCAGGTACACTGATGGTGTGCCCCAAATTTTTTGAAATTCTGTAAATTGCCACTCAGCCAACATGATGTTGATGTGGAATTTGGTCACATTCATGGATAAATCGCAGGATAATCCAGGTTCTTTTCTGCTTCCTAAGTCCTGTTCTCATGGTCATTAATATACTTTCCATTAAGCTGTCATTTCATGGTTGTAAGGTGAAGCACACATTGAGTGGCACTGTGGCACATACTGGAGCGTCACTTTGAGCAGCAGTATATGATGAATGATTACTGCATGCAGCAAAACACAGACCCATGGATAACTGTGAGAAGAATAAAAACAACTTCTGCCTCATGTTCACTTTTGTAAGATAGTTCAGCTTTTTCAGCTGTCAAGCTATACAGTAGACACAATGTGCCCAAAATCTTTCTTAAAATTATGGAAATTGTCACTCTGCTAACACAATGTTCATCTGGCACATGCTCCCATACAGGAATAACTGGCAGAATAATCCAGTTTCTTTTCTGCCTCCCAAGTGTTGTTCTCATAGTTATAGAATCCTTTCAATTTCAGAAGATATTCTAGCTTTTTCAGCTGGCAAGCCAGGTACGCTGATAGTGTACGCCAAGTTTTTCTTGAAATTCTATAAATTGTCTCTCCATCAACATTATGTTGATGTGGCATATGCTCTCATACAGGGATAACTGGCAGAATATTCTAGGTTCTTTTCTGCCTCTCAAGTGCTGTTCTAATGGTCATAATCCATTCCATTTCAGAGTATATTCTAGCTTTTTCAGCTGGCAGGCCAGGCATGTTGATAATGTGTCTCAAATTTTTCTTCAAATTCTGTAATTATCACTCATTGGTGCTGCATCTGCTCCCATAAAGGGACAATTTTTGGTCACTTTTTTATTAAGTCAATTCTTTATCACTTCACTTTTTAACTAGTAGGCACACTGACAGTGCGCCACAAATTTTCCACTTTGTTGACAATTGGCATAACTAAAAGAAAATAAACAAACAACCCCACCAGGCCTTCTGCTCCAATAAAGGGATAATTTCTGGTGGATTTTTCTTTTGAAAAGTCAGTTCTTCATCAATTTTCAACTAGGCACAAAGCCACAAATTTGTCTCCCAAATAACAACAAGTCTGTAGAACTTACAAGTCATCAAATCATGCTAGTTTTTCGATAAAACCATTGCGTTTTGCAACATAGCCACCACGTGTTTCTAAAAAACCACGGACAAGCACCTTTTTCCGCTTTATATATCATATGGTGCGGCCTCATCTGGATTATGCAGTTCAGTTCATAGAAAGGATGTCCTAGAGTTGGAAAAGGTATAATGAAGGGCCACAAAGCTGATAGAGGGCCATGGGGGACCTCAGTTATGAAGAGAGATTAAACAATTTAAATTGGTTTAGTTTTGAGGAGAGGTGTTTAACTCCCCTACATTTTTCAATGAACACAGCTCACGGTTTGAGCAAAGTGCTTTACAGTTTACAATGTGCAGGGATACTGCAGAAATAGCAATAATTTTAAACAGCTCTGTCTGGAGCCATGGGGCCTAGAACTGCAATCTCTGCTTTAAAATAAGATTAAGATCATATCTGTATCCCACCTTGAGATATCACTGATTAAAGTTGGACTACATATACTTACAGTTTTACTTTAACCAGTGTGCAGGAGAACATGTGCAGCTGACAGTCTGCAGGTAGAAGAGAATGAGGTTTTTATTCTCCTGTCCCTGTAAATACAGATAAGCCCAGGGGAGGTATATACCACGGAACCATGGACCTTTATTCATTTTATCACCCCATTATCAATCAGAAAGCATACTTGTCATTTAACCCCGTATATGCTGCTGTCAATGCTCACCACAGCACCTAAGTGGTTATACAGAAAAAATAGACTTTTTTTTCCCCTTGTTAATAAAAAAAACAAGCAACACACAACTGGTATTAACATCCGTATCAACCCCTAAAATCAAATAAAATTAGTACATTAAAATTCAGATGCAGGAATTAAAGTTTTCTATTCATCTCACGTTTCAAAAGCAAAAAGTAATAAAAACCGATCGAAAAATCTTATGTACCCACAAAATACAAGGTGCAAAACTACACAGAAATAAAATTTTAAAAGTTATGAAAGCTGGAATGCATGGAAGAATAAAATATTACTGGTGTAAGGCTAAAATGTTAGATTAAAAGATCAAAAGTTAGATCACTAAAGGGTTAAAATGTACATAAGGCACCAGAGTTATGTGCCAGCTATATTTATCTGAGCCATAAATTCAAAGTCTACAATAAACTTTTTTCCAAGATGGCGCCGCTGGAGTGGCAGCCTGTCTCAGCAGCTCTGAGTCTCTCTTATTTTTCTTTCTTTGTCTTGTTTTTTATCTCTCTACTTAAGGGACTTTGCACTATGAAGAAACACACAAAGACTTGGAATTGAACCTTTGTGATACTTTTTTGTTTTTATCTGTCTTTTTGTTCTGCTTGAAATGGGAACTATTATGCCTGCAGACAATTCTTTTGTCTACTCCAGGGAGAAGCTTTTGCAGCTTAGAGACACAGCAGGGCTGCTTACCATTTGCCCACACATCCCCCAAGAGCTCTGGAGAAGGAAAAAGAGGGGGAGGGGATGCAGAGCTGGAATTCTTCAGAGGATTAAAAAGAGATGTTATAGACCAACTCTCCCCTCCATCATTATGGGCAATGTGAGATCTCTTGCAAACAAGATGGACGAACTAACAGCGCTCACCAGGCATAATCAGGAGTTTCGGGTGTGCAGCATGATGCTACTTACAGAGACTTGGCTCACTGAAGTTACTCCTGACCCTCTGGTCTCCTTGGATGGTTTTAAACTCCTTCGGGCAGACAGGACAAGGGAGAGTGGTAAGAGGAAAGGAGGAGGGCTGGCAATGTTTGTGAATAATAGATGGTGTAATCCTAGGCACATTGTGATTAAGGAGCAAACTTGCTGTAAGGACATTGAACTATTAGCTGTGAGCATGAGACCTTTCTATCTACTAAGGGAACTATTGCATGTCATCGTGATAGCTGCATATGTCCCCCCCTCTGCGAAAGCTGACGATGCCTGCGAGGTCCTACAAGCCACGGTGAGCCATTTGCAGTTGAAACACCCCCAGGCTCTCTTTCTTGAGTCTGGAGACTTCAACCATGCCTCTCCATCATCCACACTGCCCAGTTTCACACAGTATGTAACCTACCACACAAGAGACAACAAAACACTGGAATTGTTCTTTGCCAATGCTAGGGAGGCATATAACTCATCAGCCCTACCTCCCCTGAGAAGATCGGATCACAACCTAGTGCATCTCCGACCTGTGTACAAGCCACTTGTACATAGAGAACCAGCTGTCACCCGCACAATGAGGATATGGTCCGAGGAGAGTGATGAGGCTCTGAGGGATTGTTTTGACACAACCGCATGGGAAGTTCTGCAGGATTCTTATGGAGAAGATATAGAAGGACTCACACACTGCATAATGGACTACATTAATTTTTGTGTGGACAACACAGTACCCACAAAAGTGGTGAGGTGCTTCTCCAACAACAAACCATGGATTAACTCTGATATAAAAACACTACTCAAGGAGAAAAAGATGGCATTCAGGACAAGAGATAAGGAGGGGTTGAGGGAAGTACAAAAGGAGCTGAGGCATCAAATCAGGCAGGGAAAAGCCAGTTATAAGGAAAAGATGAAAAAGCAAATAGAAAGAAAAGACATAAGGGGGGTCTGGGAGGGGCTTAAGTCAATTTCGGGTCATAAACAGTCTGTCTGCCAGATTGAGGCAGATGTTAATTGGCTTAATGAACTAAACCTATTCTTCAACAGATTTGATCACACACCAGCTCCTCCCACCCCAGCATGCCCTTCAGTTCCACCCACCACAATGACTTCACCCCATGTGGCTACTTCCCAACAGACCAGTAAATTCAGAAATCCGTCTTTACCTGACCACAGTCTGACCTTCACATGGGCCCAGGTGAGGAAGGAGATGAAAAAGATCAAGGCGAGGAAAGCCGCAGGGCCAGATGACATCAGTGCAAGGCTAATTAAGACTTGTGGGGACCAGCTGTGTGGTATAATTACATACATATATAATATGAGCCTGAGGCAGGAAATAGTCCCTGAATTATGGAAATCTTCTTGTGTGGTACCAGTTCCAAAGAAACCTCACCCTATGGACCTCAACGACTACAGACCTGTAGCACTGACATCCCACCTGATGAAGATCCTAGAGAGATTGGTTCTCACACATCTCCGCTCTCTAGTGAGCCCCGCTATGGACTCTCTCCAGTTTGCTTATCGGCCGGGCATTGGGGTAGATGATGCCATCATCCACCTTCTGCACAGGGCTCTGTCTCACCTGGAGAAACCAGGGAACACGGTGAGAATAATGTTCTTTGATTTCTCCAGTGCTTTTAACACCATACAGCCCAGGTTACTGAGAGACAAGCTGGGCCTTGCTGGAGTGGACCACCACCTCTCCAACTAGATCCTAGACTACCTCACAAATCGACCTCAATACGTGAGAGCCCGAGACTGTGTGTCAGATACCGTGATCTGTAATACAGGGGCACCTCAGGGTACGGTTCTCTCCCCTTTCGTCTTCACACTGTACACTGCAGATTTTAGGTGCAACTCATCTAGCTGCTACCTACAGAAGTATTCTGACGACTCTGCAATAGTAGGTCTCATCACAGACGATGATGACAGGGAGTACAGAGAACTGAACCGGGATTTTGTGGACTTGTGCCAGCGGAACCACCTGAAGATCAACGCGGGGAAGACCAAGGAGATGGTGGTGGACTTCCGTAAAGGCAGATGCCCTCCTAAACCAGTGGACATCCTGGGGACGGGCATCGAGATTGTGAACACCTATAAGTACCTGGGTTTGCTCCTTAATAATAAGCTGGACTGGGCAGATCACATGGAGGTCCTGTACAGGAAGGGCCACAGCAGGCTCTACCTGCTTAGGAAGCTGAGAGCCTTTGGAATCCAGGGGGCACTTCTTAGGACTTTCTTCAACTCGGTAGTGGCATCAGCCATCTTCTTTGGAGTGGCCTGCTGGGGGAGCAGTATATCAACCAGGGACAGAAATAAACTTGACAAGCTGATTAGAAGGGCCAGCTCTGTCCTGGGGACCCAGTGCAGGTGGTGAGTGACAAAAGGATACTGTCCGTGGGGAGCTCCATGCAGAAGAAGAAGTCCCATCCCATGCATGAGACTTTGATCGCGCTGGGCAGTACTGTCAGTGACCGACTGCTCCACCCTAAGTGTGAGAAGGAGCGCTATCGGAAGTCTTTCCTCCCCACCGTGGTTAGGCTGTACAACCAACACCGACCTAAGCGGTGATCAATACACACAGAGAACTGAAATATCTTTCTGCCTGTTAAATCCCCCCCCTCCTCTGCTACGTCCTATCTGTCTGTCTACTATCAATGTAATGCCTCTTACCTTGGAACATTCCTGTACATGTTGTATTTGTATTTGAATCTGCTTATCTTTGCTGCTGTAACACACTGAATTTCCCCATTGTGGGACTATTAAAGGACTATTATTATTATTATTATTATTATTATTATTATTATTAAAAAAATTACTTTACCAGAGGGTTTTTACATTTTTAATGTGACTGGGGAGATATGATAAACATGTATAAATATATATGTGGCCCATACACGAAATGTGGGGAAAAGCTGTTCCATGTAAAATCCCCTCAAAACACTTCCTCCGGCTGGAGAAAAAAAATTGTAATCTCCAGAGGTGGCAAGGCTTCTTCACTATGAGTACGGTGAATCTGTGGAATAACCTACCCCAGAAGCTGGTCACAGCAGTCACAACTGACAGCTTCAAAAGTGGCTTAGATGCCTTTTTAGAGCAAAATAACATTGATGCGTATGGAAATGTATAGTAGTATAATGTTGTACTGTGTTAGCCGTAGAAAGTAGTGGAAGAGTGAAGAAATCAGGCGACACCTTTTAGAGGCTAACTGAGTATATTTGATGGTAAGCTTTTGAGAGTACTAGCTCTCCTCTTCAGACATGATGGTATACAAGAAACTGAAAATTCACATACTTTTTTTTCACAAAAGACATGGACCTTCAAAGGATCTTAGAATCTTTAAAAATAACAAAATGCATGTAACGTCTCTGCCTGTTCAGGTCTCTGCGCCACCCTCCGCTCGCACACTGTGGCGAAGGAGGCGTGTTCAGTTTGATTCCTTGCATAGGTTTCTTGTTGCTCAGTCTGAACATAGTCCTAGTTCCCTTGCTGTGTAATGGATTTCCAGCCACACCCATGTTCTGAGCATTGTTTCTCTTTGGACTGCAGAGTGTTAATCTTTTCCTTGCCTGTGTGATTGACAGCCTGTGTACCTATCAGGTCTGGGGATGGGCCCAGACTTTCTATATACGGGATGTCACCTTCTCAGCAAGTTGCCGGTTATTGCACTGTCTTTGCCTGCTCTCTTTGTTATATCCCTTGCTGCTTTGTTACCTGATTCTCTGACCTTTGGCTAGCCTTGTGACTATTCTCTTGGATTGTGATTTCGTACTGCATTGCTTGTCTGTTACCGAACCCTTGGCTTCCTGACCTCCCTTTGTGTCGTTTGTTCTGTCTTTGTTCAGTGTTGTCACTTACTCAGTATAGGGCTCGTCTTCAGGTTGTCCTTTTACCGTTTAGGGTAACTGAGGCAATAGGAAGGGACAGTGGCTGGGGTGAGATTAGAGCTCACTTGTCTCTGTCCTTCCTTCCAGACCCCTGCAGTAGTGTAGGGTATTGCTACGTCTGGCAAGACCCTAACAATGCAATATAACTAGAGAAGTTATTTACAACAGGTCAGGAAATAAACAATCTGGAAACTTGTGGGGCATGACGGAGGGATCAGTAATTCTTGCTGTTATCTGTTTACTATCAGGTGGTGATTTGTGACCCTCATAGTTCATACATAGTGTGACATGAAACTGTCATGAATATTAAGTCCAAATTGCAGAGTCTGAAATTTTTGCATTAACTTATATTCCCATTCCTTTCTCTCCCTCTGCATCTTAAAATGTACCACTAAAACCACAACCCGCAAATCTTCAATAGAGTGGTCTTCTCCGGAGAAATGTGTGGCCACTGGGAGATCTGTTCTGCTGTTATTAATGGTGAATCTGTGTGAGTTCATTCGCTGACTGAGTCTCTGCCCTGTTTCCCCACATAGAGGCCTGTGGTGGGGCATTGCACACACATTATGAGATACAACACATTGGAAGACCTACAGTCCCCCTAATTCTGTTCACTCGTTGTGACTGTGGGACAGGTACACTGTCAGCGGTGTGGATGTGCCTGCAGGTTTTGCACATGTTTTGCAGGCAAGGTGAGGTGCCATTTTCAGTTGGAGCCTTCAGAGCACCCCCGGACAATAATATGCCGCAGGTTTGGTGGTTGCCGAAAGGAAAGGAAGGGGGGGGGACTGGAAATATGTCCTTGAGTCAGTTGTCCCTATGTAGCACAGGTTGGAGCTCCTTGGCAATTCTTTGTAGGATCTCCAGCTGTGGGTTGTAGGTGACAACTAGGGGCACTCGGGCTTCTTTCTAGGTCTCTTTATATGTGAGCAGACTGTCTCTGTTAATGGCTGCCGCTTTGTTTAATTGGTCGTGTGTCACTTTTGGTTTGTATCCCAATCAGAGAAATTTTGTCCTCAGATCCAGGAGGTGCTTGTCCAGGTCTGCTTTGTTGGAGCAAATACGATTGTATCGTATAGTCTGGCTGTAAATAATAGATTGTCTTATGTGCTTGGGGTGGAAGCTGTCGTTTCTCAGGTAGGCTGTTCTGTCTGTGGGTTTGTGGTATCTTGATGTGAGTAGCCGGTCGTCTTTAATGTATATTGTGGTATCCAGAAAGTGGATTTCACTCTCTGAAGTTTAAGGTTTATGGTAGGGTGAAAGTCATTGAAGTCATTATGGAATTGAAGTAGGGCCTCCTCACCTGAAGTCCAGATGACAAGGATATCATCGATATAACGAAGGTAAATCATAGGTTTGGTGGTGCATGTTGATAAATATGCTCCGTCCAGTTCTGCCATAAAGAGATTTGCATATTGGGGTGCACATCTGGACCCCACTGAAGTTCCCATTTGCTATAGCTATAAATCCTCTCCAAAAGTAAAATAGTTGTGGCTAAGGATGAATTGTATGAGCTGCATTACTGGTTTCGTTGGGAGGTTTTGTTTTTCCAGGTGTACCCAACATGCTGAAACTCCATCCTTGTGGGGAATGTTGGTATACAGGGATTCCACATCCATGGTGGCCAAAATGGTACCCTCAGGTAGTTGGCCCAGGGCATTCAGTTTGTTAAGAAGGTCAGTGGTGTCCTGGATATAGCTTGGAATATCTCTGACAAGGGGTTTTAGGAGATTTTCCACCAAACTCGAGATATTTTCTGTCAGTGTCCCAATGCCAGAAATGATAGGCCTCCCAGGGTTGCCATCTTTGTGTATCTTTGAGAGCATATAGAAGCAGCCCTGTGAAGGATCTCGCCTTGCCAAGCCTCTTGACACACCTGCGATCAACCTTCTTTACCTCCCACTCACACACCGTGAGTGGATCGGGTCATAGGATAATACGAAACTAGCTTTATAAATTTTATATATTTATTAACCCAAGTGGGTTCCTTTTACCTGCTTCTGGACCTGGATTGGAAACTTCTTGATTATATCCTTTAGTTGTTTCATATAGGCCTCTGTGGGATCACTTCCAATTTTGGAAGTAATGGATGGGATTTGACAGTTGTCTGCTTGCTTTCTGGATATAGTCTGAGGTGTTCATTATGACTATTGCGCCCCCTTTGTCAGGTTTTATTGCAGGTTTTATTATTATATCCCAATTTTCTTTCAGTGAAGCAATAGCCTTCTGTTCCTGCAGGGTTAGGTTATGCACCTGTTTCTTTTGTTTCTCCAGGATTTCTGATTTTACTTTGCTTCTGAAACAGTCAATATATTTATCCAATGCTGCGTTAGTTCCAGGGCGTGGGGTCCAGGTAGATTTTTTGGTAGGATTCCTTATGGGCTGTTCTATCTCGGAGTCGCTGCTGTATTGAAGGTCGGTATCGCCTGAATTCTTCACTCTTCCACTATAGAAAGGTATAGAATAGTTATTCCCTTCACTCATTCCTACAGACATAGCCTTTCCAATCCTTTGGTTGAACTAGATGCACATACAGTATGTTTTTTGTTTTTTTTTCAACCATACTAACTATGTAACTATGTAACTTAACGCTTTAACAACACTGTGGCATAGAGTGTTAAAGTGACTTTTTCAATGGGTTTCAATGACTTTTTTGTTTTCTTTGATAAGATATCACGGTACAGAAAGAGATCATTCACCCAAAGATGTCCTTCTTTGTGAGGTTAACTGAACTATGCTAACCTTATCTCACCTATGGTGCCTATTTTTACTGATAGGTGGTGGTTCTGGAAGTGAACAGTGTATCCAGTACTCATATAAAGACCAGGCGTATAACTAGAAAATGACTGCCTTCATAGTAAATGTTTTAATGGTTTCTCCAAATTAGTTATTGAGTTACAAACTAATATTATCTGGTATTCTACAAGAGGAATGACAGACTGAAACCCATAGACACCTTCTCACCTGCTGGAGAACTTATGCTCTTGATCTGGTTATGCTGTTATAGGGAACCTGGCATGTTGAACATGATGTCTGTAGACAAGGGTTGTTTTGTGCATGTCTATATAAATTTATGGGAAAAGATTCAGTAGAACTAGAATTTTTCGTTTCAATTTGTGTTCATTCTGGATTTAGAAGTCCAGTGGGTGGTCTTATCCATCAAATGACTGCGATTTTGTATGCATACTTATACATGAAACGCTGTCAATTGCTCAGTGTCAATAACACTACCTAAATTCTGAGCAGAAATTTAAACAAATAATTGACAAGTTTTACTGAATCTTTTTCCTTAAAACATCTGTATGTATCAGTTTGCTCGACATCTTCTCTATAGTAACTATATAGTTACTGACAGACCAAATTGAACATTTAAAGTGACAAGTTTCCAACGTATTTGGAGGAACTAGCCTAGATAAGGAATTGGGTACAGTTGCAAGAAAAAGTAAGTGAACCCTTTGGAATCACCTGGATTTCTGCACTGAGGTAGAAATGTGTAATAAAGCTTATAAAAAAGGTCATGGGTTCCACTTGGGAGAAATAAAAACCATGCACGCCAGTTATCTCCTCTGCCCTAAACAAGCAATTCATGGTATTTCGTCTGCAAAACTCTTTTTTTGTATATATATATATATATATATATATATATATATATATATATATTTTTATCACTTAGGTCTGTTCCATCTGAAAGAACAAACAGCAGAGACCACGCAGAGATGATTGGCTTATCCCTTTAATTCCCTAAGGGAACAGTTATTTATAACTAGCAAATGTGATCATTATGCCTGTCTATAATCACATTATAATCAGTGACCTCTTCCTTTTCTTCCTTTTTTATTTTTCTGTATGAAATCTGAAAGGGGAAATGCTTCCCACGCAGTTCACTTGACAGCATAAAGCACCACTGACAATATTAATCAGACTACTGTAGAAATGTGGACAAATGTATTTTCTTAAACTTGGCCTTTTTACGTGTAATATCAAAATAGAAATAAAGAAAATCACATAAAATAAGTACTTAATCTTTAATATATGAGTGCTTTATATAAATGCATGTTTTGCTCATTTCTGTTGCTTTCCAGAACTAGATCCTTTGAATAGGGTCAAAAATGTAGTGGTTCCAGACTCATGACATATTGCAGAGGAGAGTGTGTGGTCTAGTATTTATAAAGCAGTACTGAGGATTTTACGTGCACAGGGTTTTCACAACATTTATACGGTAATCTCTGTCTGTCCTATAAAAGTAAATGAAGCAGTGGCCAAACGTGCACCACCTCTCTGTTCACATGAGGCATTTGTGGATCCTGTTCTTGTGGACAGAGGATCAGTATTATAAGTAAAAAACCCTTTTTCAAACTTACAGGTCCATACCCTCTTAATTTTTGACCTTTTTGAATATTGAAATCACATTCCTTGGCAGCAGTCCTATGAAATGGATTCTGTCATTCATTATATAGTCCTTAAATATATATATACTGTATATATATATGTACAGAATTTCTTTAGAACATTGAGGTGTATGCCATATGGACCTGGTAATTTGTCTATTTTAGTCATTTTAAGGCAGAGCTCTACTCCCTCTTGGGTAAGACGATTGGCATTTTAAGGTTAGGTTCTTAGCCAGACATCTGCAGTAATTTTTGTGTCATGCGTTTCATTGAAAAATTCCAAAAACAAATTGTTCTGCTGGAGCAAATAAAAAGGTGTGTGTGCTTTCAGAAATGTACAAGAATGTACAGTACTAGGCAACATTTTTAGTCAGGCGTGGAAAAAATGCTGCAAAGAAAATGTTTCAAAATAGAAGTGTTAATAGTTGAATTTTGTCAATTACAAAATTAAAAAATGAACCCCTTAAGGACATTGGATAGTTTGAGTGTTAATATTTTCCAGCTCCGCCTTCCAAAATTCATAACTTTTTATTTTTCTGTTGACATAGTTATCTCAGGGCTTATTCTTTGCGTGACGAGATGTACTTTCTTTTGGCACTATTTGGGGGTACATAAAATGATTTGATTACTTTTTATTAATGTTTTATGGTGTGATGATTCCACTTAAATATGGCTATAACTCAAAGATGTATTTTGATCTCTGGGTATCGTATCTCCCTCTTAGTTCCATTTACTCATAATGTGTGCAGCTATAATCCTAGATGTATGTTGTCAGTAGGGCAACCTTGTAACAATAGGGCTTTGTATCCATCCCAGAATAGCTCCATTGAATTCCTACATAGGCCTGGGTGATCAAATAAACATGCATTGCGGCTGTTGATCAGACATGGTTGATAACATTGTATCATTTCACTTGGTCCCATCTCCTTACAAAGAATCTGGACTTGAGTGCATTAATCAATCAGACTTGCCGTCGCCGGTGACCTCATTCTGGGTGGTGTAATCAAGGGTATAAAAGATGAGGTAAGAGGTCAGTGGGAGGAAATTGGGCTGAGACTACAAGAGAATACTATGATGAGAATACTATGATGAGATTACAAGAGACTATTACTGAGAGACTGTGATGAGAGCATGCAGGCTAGAATGCTGTGTTGATGCTGCCTCCACTGGTTAGCCCCACATGCCATGTGTGAGGGTTGGATTATAGAGCCACATCCATGATATGTGTGTAAAGTAATTATTTCACTTTTATTCCCTTTTATTTTATTGTACTGTATATTGTAACTAGTAACTGTTAATGCTTGCATATATCTGCATATCTGTTCTGAACTGCATGTGTTAGATGTTAATTGTTAGGGGTGTTAGGGGTTAATAAATATACAAAATTTAGAAAGCTTGTCTTGTATTTATCTTGTGAACCCAGCACTCACTGGCGGTGAGTGTGTTTTTTTATGAAAGAAGTCTCAGGTGTGGGCCAAAGCGGTGTTGGCGCACTGAGGATCTTTCACATATGGGTGCCATGTGAAAAAACCTACTATTCTATCAATACTTTTTGCGTTTCATTTTTACGGTGTTTGCTCTGCAATAACATAACATGGCAACTTTATCTGGCAGGTCATTACGATTATGGCGATACCATATTTATATTGCTTTTATTATGCTTTACCTCTATTACTAATTAAAAAAGCCATTATTTGAAAATAAACAATTTGCCTGGGGTCACCATATACATCTATTTTTGGGATATATGACTGTTCACTTTTTATTAATATTTATAATATTTGCACATTATGGGATATATACTTTTTTTTTTTTTTTTACAGCAGTCACCTAATGGGACAAGCAATGCTATTTTGGGATAATGCCTATTTATATGTACATGGGTATACCTGATATGTTTGTTTATTTTATTTGTTTACATTGGCATTTTTTTAAAATTTTATATTAATTTTAATTTTATTTTTAATACTTACTTTAAATTTTTTTAAACTTTTTAATGTCCCACAAGGCTACTGGATCCTGAGATCTCCTGATCCCCAGTGCAATGTACTACAATACAATGTACTATATTGTATTGTAGTACATTGCACACAGTATCTCTACGTTGCTCGGTCTTCTGGCTGCCATGGCAACCCCTGAGACCCTGTGATCCAAATATCTAAGGTGCTGAAGGGTTTGCAATCTTGCCTCTGAACCACCCAGATGCCATGATCGCTATTGGTTATGGAATTTGAGAGGTTAAACCGCCAGAGCTTAACTGTGTAATACAGCATCAACCCGGAAGTCATGCTCCTGTACCTGTGTGATGTAATAGTATGGCACTGAGTGTTAAAGGGTTAAGTGAATGACAAAAGAGAAAACAAAAACAAATCAATATATGGTGTGACTGCCCTTTGGTGGAAGAGCCCTGGAAGTGATGATATGGTCCCCCAAAACCCCTGATCTCAACATCCTCCAGTCTGTCTGTCCAGTCTATTGCAATAATTAACCTATGAAAAGTGGGCCTTAATATCAGTAAATTACACTATGTGACCTTCCAAACTAACAGCCACAGCTACAAAAAGGTTCAGACAACACAAAAAAAAAAAAATCTTAAGGCTAAGGTCCCACGCAGTGTATCACAGCAAATAAAATGCTGTGAATAAAAATCATCACGTTTTTTCCACAGCGTTTTTTATTGCATTTTCACTGAGTTTTTCTATGTGGACTTTCTGCCCGTATTATACCTTTAGGGAAAACGCCAGGTATAATTGACGTGCTGCGATTTTCAAAAATGCGGGAAAACGTAGCATTTCCAGACCAAATTTTTTTTCTGCTATGTGTGTATGGGATTCGCCAGAATCTCATTGACTTTGCAGGTACTGTAAAACGCCATGTTTTTTGCTGTGGTGTTTTCACTACGGCAAAAATGCTGCATTTTCACAACATGGGGCTTCAGCCTACCTATGAATTCAGTTTAATATTATATGTCATTTACATCATGGTGCTTACAGGGAGTGATTCATGTTTATCTATAAAGGATTAAAGATCTAGGTGTATGACATGCCTATCTGCTGACTGCCAAGCACAGCACACAAGCACGAGTAACAAGTATTGCTCACTAATAGACCCCTTTCATATTCATAGCTACCAGTGCCTTATACTTCTGGTTTTGCAAACATGTGATTCATTCTCTTTTTCTTTATGGGAGAAGTGCTTTTCTATGTGGTGTGTGCCCAGTACCATTATTCCTAGGTGAGCTCATCATTGTGGCAATTTTATCTCCTGTGTATTCTCGATCTCATTGGTATCTTTTTATTAAGATACTCTGTTGGTCTTGAGAGCCCCCAGCAGAAGAAATATTGAAATCTGCATTGCCATTATGTGTTTACAGCCATTTTACTTGCTCCACACCGTGTTTGCTATTGAGGTAGAGAATTCCACCTCTTATGTTGCAGTTATTTTTTAATTTTTTATAGTTATATTGCTTTTATGTGTGATTTCATCACCTAAGTCATTTGCATGTTCATGTTATGTAGCCCCTGCTGATACATACTATACCTACATACTGCCATCTCATACAATATTGTTATTCCTTATATATCCTTTATCTCAATAAAGTTGTATTTTGATATAAGACTTTGTTATGTGTGTGTGTTTTTTTTTTTTGCTTTAGTTTCAGACAGAACAGCAAATGTAACTGTGCCACTATAACCATATGAAGCCTTTCAGCATGAACCCCAACCAAGAAACACAATTGGACATTTTCAAGCCAAGCACTAAGATATATGATAGCATAGATTCTTCTTTGTAAGATCTGGTGAACATGCACTGAGCTACAGATTTGCTTCTTACACTTTTTGATTTTGGGAAGATGTTCTTATCCTCTTTCCACATATACAAAACAAGAGAAATGATAAATTGCAGTTGACATTCCTGAGAAGCTGTAAATGACCAAGCCAACTGATAGGAATAAGAAAGTTGTTTGCCCAGGGATATGAAAAGTACATAGACAGAAGCCTTGCAATATCTTTTTACTCTGCCTATTGCATTATGCAAGGAAATGGAAATGTGTTGACAGAATGACTAAACCATGCACTGATATGACGCTTTAGCCATACGATATGTCTGAATTCATAACCCAATCAGAATAAAGAGTGAGATTTCTTGATCTTCTGCTGCCTCCAGTCTTAAAGGCCTATTGACCTATGAAGCTTTGTGGTTATCATACGATTATCATCACAGCGCTCAAAAACATCATCGTGATAGTACCCTGGTATAACAAAACTAGAGGAGCACTGATACAGTAAGTCAGTGTGGAACAACCTTTCATTGTCCATATCCATTTCCTAACATGACAGATTACTAGATGGTGCTGTATATTTTGTCTATTTGTTTTATGTATACAAAAGAATATACTAATAAGATAAAAGCAACTTAAAGGAAAACATATTGTATATAATTTATTACTTTAACATACTAATGCTGGGTTCACACCAGCGCCCGGTTTCCACCTGGTGATTGCGTTGCCCATTCCACTTTAAAAATGCGAAGAGAAAAGTCCTGCAAGCAGCGCTTTTCTCTCCGCATTTTTCACCCTTTTCGGGCAGAAACCGGGCGGAAAACACGACAGACCCCATTATAGTCTAACCGCCTTTTTAAGCGGATTAGGTTTCCGTTCATGGGGTCCCCAAGCGGACCCCCAAAACGGAAACCGAACGCAGGTGTGAGCCTAGTTTAAAAGAGTCAGGTTATCTGAATGAAGATCTCTGGTAGCTCAGCCCAAAGTCACCTAATACACCAATATCCAGGCAACTTTACCTATTATATATATATATTTTTTTTTTCCAAGATGGCGCCGCTGGAGTGGCAGCCTGTTTCAGCAGCTCTGAGTCTTTCTCTTATTTTTCTTTCTTTGTCTTGTTTTTTATCACTCTACTTAAGGGACTTTGCACTATGAAGAAACACACAAAGACTTGGAATTGGACCTTTGTGATACTTTTTTGTTATTTGTTTTGTTCTGCTTCAAATGGGAACTATTGTGTCTGCAGACAATTATTTTGTCTACTCCAGAGAGAAACTTCTGCAGCTTAGAGTCACAGCAGGGCTGCATACCATTTACCCAGACATCCCCCAGGAGCTCTGGAGAAGGAAAAGGAGGGGGAGGGGGTGTAGAGCTGGAGTTCAGCAGAGGATTAAAAAGAGATGTTTCAGACCAGCTCTTCCCTCCATCATTATGGGCAATGTGAGATCTCTTGCAAACAAGATGGACGAACTAACAGCGATCACCAGGCATCATCAGGAGTTTCGGGTGTGCAGCATGATGCTACTTACAGAGACTTGGCTCACTGAAGTTACTCCTGACCCTCTGGTCTCCTTGGATGGTTTTAAACTCCTTCGGGCAGACAGGACAAGGGAGAGTGGTAAGAGGAAAGGAGGATGGCTGGCAATGTTTGTGAATGATAGATGGTGTAATCCTAGGCACATTGTGATTAAGGAGCAAACTTGCTGTAAGGACATTGAACTATTTGCTGTGAGCATGAGACCTTTCTATCTACCAAGGGAACTATCACATGTCATCATGATAGCTGCATATGTCCCCCCCTCTGCGAAAGCTGACGATGCCTGCGAAGTCCTACAAGCCACGGTGAGCCATTTGCAGTTGAAACACCCCCAGGCTCTCTTTCTTGTGTCTGGGGACTTCAACCATGCCTCTCCATCATCCACACTGCCCAGTTTCACACAGTATGTAACCTACCACACAAGAGACAACAAAACACTGGACTTGTTCTTTGCCAACGCGAGGGAGGCATATAACTCATCAGCCCTACCGCCCCTGGGAAGATCAGATCACAACCTAGTGCATCTCCGACCTGTGTACAAGCCACTTGTACGTAGAGAACCAGCTGTCACCCACACAATGAGGATATGGTCCGAGGAGAGTGATGAGGCTCTGAGGGATTGTTTTGACACAACCACATGGGAATTTCTGCAGGATTCTTATTGAGAAGATATAGAAGGACTCACACACTGCATAACGGACTACATTAATTTTTGTGTGGACAACACAGTACCCACAAAAGTGGTGAGGTGCTTTTTCCAACAACAAACCATGAATTAACTCTGATATAAAAACACTACTTAAGGAGAAAAAGATGGCATTCGGGACAAGAGATAAGGAGGGGCTGAGGGAAGTACAAAAGGAGCTGAGGCATCAAATCAGGCAGGGAAAAGCCAGTTATAAGGAAAAAATGGAAAAGCAAATGGAAAGAAAAGACATAAGGGGGGTCTGGGAGGGGCTTAAGTCAATTTCGGGTCATAAACAGTCTGTCTGCCAGATTGAGGCAGATGTTAATTGGCTTAATGAACTAAACCTATTCTTCAACAGATTTGATCACACACCAGCTCCTCCCACCCCAGCATGTCCTTCAGTTCCCCCCACCACAATGACTTCACCCCATGCAGCTACTTCCCAACAGACCAGAAAATTCAGAAATCCGTCTTTATCTGACCACAGTCTGACCTTCACATGGGCCCAGGTGAGGAAGGAGATGGAGAAGATCAAGGCGAGGAAAGCCGCAGGGCCAGATGATATCAGTGCAAGGCTAATTAAGACTTGTGGGGACCAGCTGTGTGGTATAATTACATATATGTTTAATATGAGCCTGAGGCAGGAAATAGTCCCTGAATTATGGAAATCTTCTTGTGTGGTACCAGTTCCAAAGAAACCTCACCCTATGGACCTCAATGACTACAGACCTGTAGCACTGACATGCCACTTGATGAAGATCTTAGAGAGATTGGTTCTCACACATCTCCGCCCTCTAGTAAGCCCCGCTATGGACCCTCTCCAGTTTGCTTATCGGCCGGGCATTGGGGTAGATGATGCCCTCATCCACCTTTTGCACAGGGCTCTGTCTCACCTGGAGAAACCAGGGAACACGGTGAGAATAATGTTCTTTGATTTCTCCAGCGCTTTTAACACCATACAGCCCAGGTTACTGAGGGACAAGCTGGGCCTTGCTGGAGTGGACCACCACCTCTCCAACTGGATCCTAGACTACCTCACAAATCAACCTCAATACGTGAGAGCCCGAGACTGTGTGTCAGATACCATGATCTGTAATACGGGGGCATCCCAGGGTACGGTTCTCGCCCCTTTCCTCTTCACACTGTACACTGCAGATTTTAGGTGCAACTCATCTAGCTGCTACCTACAGAAGTATTCTGACGACTCTGCAATAGTAGGTCTCATCACAGACGATGATGACAGGGAGTACAGAGAACTGAACCGGGATTTTGTGGACTGGTGCCAGCGGAACCACCTGAAGATCAACGTGGGGAAGACCAAGGAGATGGTGGTGGACTTCCATAAATGCAGATGCCCTCCTAAACCAGTGGACATCCTGGGGACGGGCATCGAGATTGTGAACACCTATAAGTACCTTGGTTTTCTCCTTAATAACAAGCTGGACTGGGCAGATCACATGGAGGTCCTGTACAGGAAGGGCCACAGCAGGCTCTACCTGCTTAGGAAGCTGAGAGCCTTTGGAATCCGGGGGCACTTCTTAGGACTTTCTTCAACTCGGTAGTGGCATTAGCCATCTTCTTTGGAGTGGCCTGCTGGGGGAGCAGTATATCATCCAGGAATAGAAATAAACTCGACAAGCTCATTAGAAGGGCCAGCTCTGTCCTGGGGAGCCCACTGGACCCAGTGCAGGTGGTGGGTGACAGAAGGATACTGTCCGTGGTGAGCTCCATGCAGAAGAAGAAGTCCCATCCCATGCATGTGACTGTGATAGCGCTGGGCAGTACTGTCAGTGACCGACTGCTCCACCCTAAGTGTGAGAAGGAGCGCTATCGGAAGTCTTTCCTCCCCCACCGCGGTTAGGCTGTACAACCAACACCGACCTAAGCGGAGATCAATACACACAGAGAACTGAAATATCTTTCTGCCTGTTAAATCCCCCCCCCTCCTCTGCTACTTCCTATCTGTCTGTCTACTATCAATGTAATGCCTCTCACATTGGAACATTCCTGTACATGTTGCATTTTTTATTTGTATCTGCTTATCTTTGCTGAATTTCCCCATTGTGGGACTATTAAAGAACTATTATTATTATTATTATTATTATTATTATTATTATTATTATATCACAATCAAAGCATTATCTTTGTTACTTTGGTAGACACTGAGGACCTGAAGTACTAAAAATTCCCAAAGTCACCGTAAAGCGACAATACTGATTTGCTATGATAGTTAAACAGTGCAATTGTCTGTTGTTCTTTTCTCTCTCTAATGGTTTCCATATACAGAAGAGAAGAGTTAACCAAACCCACTAATTTTCATAGGAATATCAGCTTGCCTGTGATTCACACTATGCGGTTTCTGACTCTCCATGACACTATGTGCGTGTACTTGTTGCTGCACCTGGTCCAGCCCTTAGGGCGAGTGCGTCCTTCCTCCCTGTATCCTAAAGGCCTTACAAGTGCATCTGTGGGCTTTTCCTGAGACAATACCTGGCAGCCCCCTCCTATTTATACCTGTTCTGCTTTGTGTGTGCGTTGTTCTGGTGTGTGCCTTGTTCCTGATCTACAAGCATGCTTCTGTTATTTTGGTTTGTCTGTTTTTAATCCTAGTCTTCTTTTGTTTCTGCTAGTTGTGGCCATGTGCCTCTTGTTACCTGTGTTTGTCCTGTTTTCTTAACTGTCTGACTTTAGCCTGTTTACCTGTTCGTCCTGTTTTCAGTCTGTGTATACATTATCCATTTTCATTCTGTTTCTGTGGTGCACTGTTCTGTCAGTCTGGTCAGCTTCTACCAAATGGGGACCACATCACGAGATATCAGCCTGGTGGACTCCGCACAGTAAAGACGAGATCCCTGTGTGGGGGTTAATGAATGAAAACCAGGCAGTCTGCTGGGATAATACACTTAGAGGTGGCCCCAAGCCAAACCAGTTTAGTAGCACAACTAGTCTGTGACACATAGCAACTATCTTAGCAACTATCTTATGAGTATGAACGCCTACTGAGTATTTGACCAACAGCTATTGAAAAATAGTCCTTAGTAGCATGTCCTGAAGCTGAATAAAAAGCTTTTGTTTGATCAGTTGGCTTACCATTTTTAACTTTTCTGACTTTTTCAGTTCTAAGCGTAAACTTTTTAAATTAAAGTGCATTTATATATTTGGATCATGACTGGCATTGGATTAAAGAAGTTCCTGTCAACAGCACTTACTTAAATCCACCCACTGACTCTCTGTAGTCAGCCTGTAATATAAGTCTAGGGATTTTACAACACATTGCAATAGATATGGCATCACTGTAATATAAATTTGGCATCACAGTAATCATGCCGACCTGCAGAATATAGGTAGCATGTCAATCTGGCACCAACACAGTTTTTGTTTTATTCCACCCCATTCAGAATTTTTCCCATTCCCACATTGTATGGAATATAAAATGGTATCATTCTGAAGTACAATTTTTCCCGCAAAAATAAGCCCTTATATGGCTCTGTGAATGGAAAAATAAAAAGTTATGGCTTTTGGAAGGAGGGAAGTAAAAAATGAAAACCAAAAATTGAAAAATGACTGTGACAGAAAGGGGTTAAGAACAAGGCACTTTTTTTTTCTAGTTACATTTCAAAAGCTATAACTTTTTAAAATGTTTTTTGTCTACATATTGATGTAGCAGTTCAGTGTCAGCTTTCCAGAGTTATATAACACATCCGATGTTAGAGGACATGAAAAGTCCTCTTTAAACTAAAGCTGACAGTAATGCTATTAGACCCCACCCCTGGAAGAAACTAGTAATTGGACAAGGATGGGAGGTGTGAGGTCCTTAATTAGGCCCCCTGACACATGGCAACCCATCAGCACCTCTGCGTCATAGAAGTTCCAAGGGGAAGGTGGAAAGTGACTGTCTCTGATAAAACCTGCTATTTTTACAGCACACCTTCTGCCGATGGTGCCAATTCAACTTGACACCATCTTCTTGATTTAATAGTACACTAGTTCACCTTAATGGGGACCTGTAAGGAGAATTTCAAACACTAAACCATGATTTTGAACCCACTGAATTTCTATTTGTACTGAAATACCAGATATAACCCATACATAAGAGTGGCACTGTTTCTAGAAAAAAATTAAAAAACAGCCCCTTTTTTTATTCTAGACAATCAGACATAAGCAAATCGGATTTCCCCAGAATTTTAGATTATGATGAGTTCAAAAATGTTAGGATTTGTTTCAAACAAATTACTCAAAATGACCTACTGTCAGTGTCGGTCGCTGAATTTAGGTCAATGACCTAGTTTCAGTGACTGAAAATAATTCCCAGACCACTCAGTCTACACCAGCCAATGACTGCTTCCATTAGCTGCTTTATATCAGTTTGTCTTGGTCATTGAAAGTAGGTCAACGACTGAGAATTATTACAGACCACATGTCCAAAAAAATCCAAATAACGACTTTAGGGCAATTAGATCATCTTGATTCAGACCAAATTTATTTGGACGGAATCAAATATGATTACGGATTCGGGCGGATATGACCTGAAATGAATTTCGGGAGATTCGCTCATCTCTATTTGCAATACATTAATAATATCTATACTAATATTCTAGCTACTTTTGTCCAGGCTACCTTGTAGGAATCTGTTACGTGGTTTATGTTTTAGTATCATACTGTATTCTGCTTAATAAAGTTTTTTTCCCCATATAACTATATTATTATAGATAATTTTGCTTATATTATGTGTGACTTCACTGCATATCATTTTGCATCTATCTATTTAGTTCAGATACTGTTTAATAATTTGGCACATCTGGTATTGTTAGACTACAGTTATGATTCTGTTGATGCAATTATTTTACAAGATTCACAATTTGCGGTGAAATCAGATGTTGCTAGAACACATGTATGGTACATTATTAGATATGTCTGCTTCTTTGGAAGGTCATCAAGAGGACATCCTAAGAGAGTTGTGCTATGTCTTTTTCTCTTAGGTTTCTTACAAAATAGGTCAACCATCAGATAATATTATTCTGCACCGGTTCAGTAATATCAAGATGTTGTTTTTGTTGTCTCAGGGCCAGAGAATGAAATATAAAAAAAAAAATTACAGAATCTAAAGTTCCTTCCAGCTACAGCTAAGTTACAAAAGTATGGATGAAGTATGAATTTATTTTAAAACATAGATTTATTATTTCTTAAAACCCTTTCAAGTTTTTTTTTCATTTAAAGTAAACCCTGTTAGTGTTAGGACTCATGGATTTGATACTGGGGGCTTCCCTGTCAGAATGGAGAACAGTCATTCAATTGGAAATAATAGCTGACCACTGCCCCATCAAGGAACATTTTAGTTTAAAAAAAAAAAAAAAAAAAAAAAGCCGTGAGTATGCGCAAGTTGGTTGATGATTGGCCAAAAATGGGCAATTGTACCAAACATTGAAAATTTCCAGCAACAATCTGAGTACATGTTTGATAGCTGGCCGTTCTACGGAATACTCATATGTATGCTTGCCTTTAGAGAAGTGGGACCTGTGGCATTAAGTTGATTGCTGAGACAACTCCATTATGGGAAATTCCAACCACAATACTTAATACTATTATAAGTCTCCAGGTCATATGTATTTAAAACCAATCTAAGAATTAATACATTTATTCTTTAGCAATAAAAAAGAAACCTGTCAGGTGGTTTTTCCACCCTAAATTGACCAAAGCATTTGTAACATCAAGTATTAACCTTTTCTATGGTGCCCATAACTAAGGTTTCTATTTTTGTAAGCTTTTTAAACCTTAGGTCGGCATATGCTGCCAGATATCAGCATGATACCTCACCTAACTGCTGGCCTTTCAGGGTGTTATTTAATGTGCTGACTGCATGACTAGATGAAGCTGTTCCCCGCCCCTGTGACTAGGTAATGTAAATTTACATATGATGATCTAAGGTTTTAAAAGCTTATAACCTGACTTTTCAGCATCAGAAGTATTAGTGAGGAACACCATAGGAACATCATTACTTGATGCTACCTATGCTGGGACTGGCTTAGGGTTCAAAAAACACCTTACAGGTTTCCTTTAACTGAAAGACTTCAAAAGTATAATATCTGAGACTCAGTTATAGGTAGAGGGCACATTAGTTTGACATATTTAAATAATCTATGAGGAGTCTTACATCAAATAACAAGAGAATGGGACATTTTATTGTGACTCCGATCTAGATCTCTGATGATGGGTCCAGCAACGAGTCATGTGATCCGAAGCAGTGTTCCACCCCTCCTCTTATGGGGCCTGGCTTTAATATAGTCAGTCCAGCCCCTATAGCACAGGTAATTAATTAACTGTGAGATCGGAGGGCAAGGTGCAAAGTGACCCATAAGGCGTAGCAGCAGGGGGCAGAATGCTGATTTGGATTACATGATCCAGGAGTTGTGACATCACGGGAAACCCAGAATTCATCATCAGTGATCCCCAGGAACAGGTAAATAAATTGCTACTCCCAGACAACCCCTATAATGGTCTATTGACAGGATGTCAAGATGGAAAAACCCTTTAGTATATAGTGTATAGATAGAGACATTTACTTCAGTCACATATTATTAGTCATAATGGTAAAAGTGTTTCATATACAGTACTATATCTAGCAGGTCAAACCTAACAGAGTGCCTTATCCTATGTCAGATATTTATCCTCAGCTGTTCAAAATTTTGGTAAATCTTTTTACAGTTTTTCAATAAACCTGTTATGGCAAAAATATGATAGATCTGTCCCATCCCTCACCCCAGGAGGAGTCAGAGATGGACAGTGGAGGCACAAAAGGAGCTACAGTAAACAATCCACACTGCACTACCATCTTTTATAAAAAAAAAAAAAAAAACGGCAAAAACCAAAAACATTTTGCATATTATACAGACAAATGGATAACTACAGGAAATTTGTTAAACAATTATTGCTTTATGCAAAAAAAAATCTATTTATTTGTTTTTGAATTGTAGTCAAATCATGACTTTCTTGTCAACATGGTAGTTCACTAGAAAAATTATAATCCTGCGTTGGATACAATGAATATTTTTGACATAAAAACATCCTCCATGTGTTTATCATTAAATCACAAATCACCACATTGCTCCTAAATCCTCCGACAGACAGGTGCAGCACCTTTCTGAATTATAGGTCTATGAATCTGACATAATACTGCATGATGTCACATAAAACTGTCTGCAATGTGATTTGTGATGTGGGGTTGTAAGCATCCACAATGTATAATTTTAATAAAATCCTAACCCATATCCATTTCTGTTTGCAACATCCACATAACAGTCTATTCCCACTTGCTTGTCATCTGATTGTATCGAGAACATTTTTCACACTAAAATATTCAAGTAAGATACAAGAACTGTATTCAGATTTTTCTTACCTCTTTTACTAGAGATAGCTATATCAGAACTAGGTTTTTTTTGTACTAGTATTTCATGTTTATCTGGGAAACTTTTTTGGTGATTATGAAAATTAATTTGTTTATCTGGGCAGTCTTCTTGTCTGGGCTGCAGTTTCAGAAATTTGACTTATAGCCACATTGGTGGGCCCAGCTCAAAGGATTCATAAATAGCTCCCCTATCACCACCACTTAGAGATAACTGACCTGCACAAATTCTAATGTCCTCTCAGTGACCCCCACATAGTATTATGCATCTTAGTGGCCTTCACACAGTAGGATGCCTC
Organism: Leptodactylus fallax; assembly: GCA_947044405.1. NCBI lineage: Eukaryota > Metazoa > Chordata > Amphibia > Anura > Leptodactylidae > Leptodactylus > Leptodactylus fallax. The sequence goes on along the minus strand of CAMRHE010000108.1, from coordinate 5,020,169 downwards.
CTTAGTGACTCCATATAATATAATGCCCCGCAGTATCCCATTCCACAATGAAGTGCCCATGCAGTGGCATCACACGTTAACTTGTCTCCCCAGTGACCCTTCAGACTTTAACCTATCCCACCCCAGTGGTCCCTCAGAAATTATATTACAATGTCCCTCTCCAGTTGCCCTCACAGTATAATGTTCCACTTCAGGTGTGCCCACAGTATAATGTCCTCCTCCAGTTTCCCCCACAGTATACTATCCCCCCTCCAGCTTGCCCCCATGGTATAATATCCCCCCTCCAGGTTGCTTCCACATTATAATGTCCCCCTTCTGGTTGCCCTTACAGTTTCATGTCCCTCTCCTGGGTGCCCCCACAATTTCATGTCCCCTTTAGGTTGCCCCCACAATATATATCAAACAAAGAAAAGAAATACTCATCTTTCCCCGTTTCCCTGTTTTCCTCTGCTGCCGTTAGCTTCAGGGAGCAACAGGCGTGATATGTGATATCACTACACTGCATCTATTGCTCCCAGGACAAGGAGAGTGTGAAGGATCTCACTTCCAGTGAGTGTTTTGGGCTCTTAGGATAATACAAAACCAAGTTTTCTAAATTTTATAGATTTATTAACCCCTAAACAGGTCGGCACTAGACACTTAACACATACAGAGGATACATGTAGCGATTAGCATGCAAATACAAGTAGAAAGCAGCATGACACGGTACATAAAATAAAAATGGAAATAACAGAAAGAAAAGAATATGTTACCAACACAATCTGTGCTTGGATCTCTGGCTCCAGATGATGATGTGGATCATGAGCCATGGCACATATCTTATAAAGTCCAGTAGCAGATGAGTCTTAGCAAAGCAAGAGGCAGAAGACCCTGTGGTCCTCACATGGCCGGTTTTTGTGTGTTCCCTGCCCCCGCCCAGAGTGATGTCACAGGGAAGGGATGTTACATCTACCAGCTTGGAGCCCCTGAACTAGAAAATGGTTCTGGTACCTTACCAGGCAACCGGATTGTCTGGCAAGTGGAAGGGGGGAACTTGGGGTGAGATCCTCTTCATATACATACCAAGCATGGCACCTCAATTCCCTTTGGGTAGGGAGTTGAACATCTGGACCTGTCTCGGGCTCACAATGGCGCCATGATTGGACTGACTGTGTGCACCTTTCTCTGGGGCACCTACAGAATTTATTGGGGTAACTGTGGGGTGTCCCCCTTAGGAGATATGGGCATAAAACTATGATCTCTCTGATGTATAATTGGTGCCAAGTTGTCTGGCTTTGCTGTGGTTGAGGTAGGATATTTGAAAAGGAGTGTTAATTACTCAGGGCAAAAAAACATAGGGATGGTAATTAACCCACAACAGGGATCCAGTTCACAGTAACCGAGCTGAGGGGGAAGTTTGAACAAGTGGTCCACGGGGGGGGGGGGGGGAATAAGGGTCAGCCAGATACATAATTGTACAGAAATACACATACGGGAGTCTCCTTTTCATTAGATGGTGCTTAGAGAAATTAGGAGTATATACTCCTCTTCCTCGAGTGCCTCTGCAGCCTCACTGTGCCGGGACAGGCCATCTGCGTTGCCATGGGCCCATCTGGGCTTGTGCCGTATGTCGAGCACCAGGCTCCAGCGCAACAATCACCCATTCTAACCTGCGATACGCTTTATCCAGATCAGAGGGTTGTGATCCGTCACCACGGTGAAGTGGCGCCCATACAAGTAAGGCTACAGATGCTACAAGGCCCAAACAATTGCTAGGCATTCCTTCTCCACCATGGCGTAGGCCACCTCCCTGCGGCAGAAACTTCCTACTGAGGTACTGCACCGGGTGCTCTTGCCCTGCTGAGTCAACCTGGCTCAGCACGGCACCGAGACCGTAGGTGCTGGCGTCTTACGCTTCATCGTACGCTTGAAGTATAGGGGCGCTTGCCAGGGCCGCCTTCAGGGCCTGGAAGGAGTGCTCACAAGCATCCGTCCACTGGAAGGTCTGTGGAAACTTCTACTTGGTGAGGTCTGTCAGGGGAGCAGCAAGGGCACTATAGTTCAGGACGAACTTCCTATAGTGCCCTGCTGTGCCCAGGAAAGACATTGCCTGTCGCTTCGTCCGGGGCATGGGCCAGGACATGATTACGTCCAGCTTCTCAGGTTTTGGTCTTAGAGTTCCCCCACCTACCCAGTGTCCCAGGTACTGGACCTCGCGCATGTCCAGCTGACACTTTTCTGGTTTGATGGTCAAGCCTGCGTGGTGGATCTGCCCCAGCACCTGCGACAGGTGCTGCAGGTGTTCCTCCCAAGTGGAGCTGAAGACGGCGATGTCATCCAGGTACACAGCCGCGAACCCTTCACATCCCGACAGCAGGGAGTTGACCATCCTCTGGAAAGTGTCAGGGGCGTTTTTCATGCTGAATGGCATGACAGTGGATTCGTACAGTCCGAAAGAGGTGATAAAGGCCGACCGCTCCTGTGCCTGCGGGGACAGGGGGATCTGCCAGTATCCCCGGCTCAAGTGCATGATGGACAGATACTGGGACTTACCTAATATGTCCAGTAAGTCGTCAATGCGCGGCATGCAGTACGTGTCATCAACTGTAACTGCATTGAGCTCTCTGTAGTCCACACAGAACCTGGTAGTCCGGTCCTTTTTGGGCACAAGGACAACAGGTGACACCCATGCACTGTGGCAGGGTTGAATCACCCCCAGTGCCAGCATCTCGCCGATCTCTTTGCGCATCTGGGCTAGTACCTCTGAGGAGACGCGATATGGCAGCCGCTGGATATCATGATTTCCTGTGTCCACGTGGTGGAGGGCCCGGGCATCCTGGAGAACAGACTGGGTAGGGTGCATAGAACATTGTTCAGTTGGGACCTCTGGGTCTCAGTCATCTGGGGGTCCACCTGGGCATCTTTGGGGGACCCCCTTTCACCAAAATGAGTGAGTAGGTCAACAAGGTCTTCCTCTTCCCTCTCCTCTAACAGACTGCACACCGGAAAGGCATTGGCTTCCCTGTCATGATGATCCTTCATCATGCTGACATGGAAGGCCTTATGCCGTTTCCGGCCTGGATCAACGACATGGACCAGCCAGCCGACGCTGCCGGCCCGCTGGTGCCGACATATGGACCAGCCCATTTGGCCTGAAGCTTGTCCTGGGGGTCAGGGACTAGGACCCAGACCTTCTGCCCCGGCTGGTATCTTCTCTCACGGGCATTCAGATCATAATAATAATAATAATAATAATAATAATAATAATAATAATAATAATAATAATAATAATAATAATAATAATAATAGTCCTTTAATAGTCCCACAATGGGGAAATTCAGTGTGTTACAGCAGCAAAGATAAGCAGATACAAATACAAAATGTACAGGAATGTTCCAAGGTAAGAGGCATTACATTGATAGTAGACAGACAGATAGGAATTAGCAGAGGGGGGGGGGGGATTTAGCAGGCAGAGAGATATTTCAGTTCTCTGTGTGTAATGATCTCTGCTTAGGTCGGTGTTGGTTGTACAGCCTAACCGCGGTGGGGAGGAAAGACTTCTGATAGCGCTCCTTCTCACACCTAGGGTGGAGCAGTCGGTCACTGACAGTACTGCCCAGCGTGATCACAGTCCCATGCATGGGATGGGACTTCTTCTTCTGCATGGAGCTCACCACGGACAGCATCCTTTTGTCACCCACCACCTGCACTGGGTCCAGTGGGCTCCCCAGGACAGAGCTGGCCCTTCTAATCAGCTTGTCAAGTTTATTTCTGTCCCTGGTTGATATACTGCTCCCCCAGCAGGCCACTCCAAAGAAGATGGCTGATGCCACTACCGAGTTGAAGAAAGTTCTAAGAAGTGCCCCTCGGATTCCAAAGGCTCTCAGCTTCCTAAGCAGGTAGAGCCTGCTGTGGCCCTTCCTGTACAGGGCCTCCATATGATCTGCCCAGTCCAGCTTATTATTAAGGAGCAAACCCAGGTACTTATAGGTGTTCACAATCTCGATGCCCGTCCCCAGGATGTCCACTGGTTTAGGAGGGCATCTGCCTTTACGGAAGTCCACCACCATCTCCTTGGTCTTCCCCGCGTTAATCTTCAGGTGGTTCCGGTGGCACCAGTCCACAAAATCCCGGTTCAGTTCTCTGTACTCCCTGTCATCATCGTCTGTGATGAGGCCTACTATTGCAGAGTCGCCAGAATACTTCTGTAGGTAGCAGCTAGATGAGTTGCACCTAAAATCTGCAGTGTACAGTGTGAAGAGGAAAGGGGAGAGAACCGTACCCTGAGGTGCCCCCGTATTACAGATTACGGAACCTGACACACAGTCTTGGGCTCTCACGTATTGAGGTCGATTTGTGAGGTAGTCTAGGATCTAGTTGGAGAGGTGGTGGTCCACTCCAGCAAGGCCCAGCTTGTCCCTCAATAACCTGGGCTGTATGGTGTTAAAAGCACTGGAGAAATCAAAGAACATTATTCTCACCGTGTTCCCTGGTTTCTCCAGGTGAGACAGAGCCCTGTGCAGAAGATGGATGATGGCATCATCTACCCCAATGCCCAGCCGATAAGCAAACTGGAGGGGGTCCATAGCGGGGCTCACTAGAGGGCGGAGATGTGTGAGAACCAATCTCTCTAAGATCTTCATCAGGTGGGATGTCAGTGCTACAGGTCTGTAGTCGTTAAGGTCCATAGGGTGAGGTTTCTTTGGAACTGATACCACACAAGAAGATTTCCATAATTTAGGGACTATTTCCTGCCTCAGGCTCATATTATACATATATGTAATTATACCACACAGCTGGTCCCCACAAGTCTTAATTAGCCTTGCGCTGATGTCATCTGGCCCTGCGGCTTTCCTCGCCTTGATCTTTTTCATCTCCTTCCTCGCCTGGGCCCGTGTGAAGGTCAGACTGTGGTCAGATAAAGACAGATTTCTGGATTTTCTGGTCTGTTGGGAAGTAGCCACATGGGTTGAAGTCATTGTGGTGGGGGGAGCTGAAGGACATACTGGGGTGGGAGGAGCTGGTGTGTGATCAAATCTGTTGAAGAATAGGTTTAGTTCATTAAGCCAATTAACATCTGCCTCAATCTGGCAGACAGACTGTTTATGACCTGAAATTGACTTAAGCCCCTCCCAGACCCCCCTTATGTCTTTTCTTTCCATTTGCTTTTCCATTTTTTCCTTATAACTGGCTTTTCCCTGCCTGATTTGATGCCTCAGCTCCTTTTGTACTTCCCTCAGCCCCTCCTTATCTCTTGTCCCGAATGCCATCTTTTTCTCCTTAAGTAGTGTTTTTATATCAGAGTTAATCCATGGTTTGTTGTTGGAGAAAGCACCTCACCACTTTTGTGGGTACTGTGTTGTCCACACAAAAATTAATGTAGTCCGTTATGCAGTGTGTGAGTCCTTCTATATCTTCTCCATAAGAATCCTGCAGAAATTCCCATGCGGTTGTGTCAAAACAATCCCTCAGAGCCTCATCACTCTCCTCGGACCATATCCTCACTGTGTGGGTGACAGCTGGTTCTCTACGTACAAGTGGCTTGTACACAGGTCGGAGATGCACTAGGTTGTGATCTGATCTTCCCAGGGGCGGTAGGGCTGATGAGTTATATGCCTCCCTCATGTTGGCAAAGAACAAGTCCAGTGTTTTGTTGTCTCTTGTGTGGCAGATTACATACTGTGTGAAACTGGGCAGTGTGGATGATGGGGAGGCATGGTTGAAATCACCAGACACAAGAAAGAGAGCCTGGGGATGTTTCAACTGTAAATGGCTCACCGTGGCTTGTACGACCTCGCAGGCAGCGTCAGCTTTCGCAGAGGGGGGGACATATGCAGCTATCACGATGACATGCGATAGTTCCCTTGGTAGATAGAAAGGTCTCATGCTCACAGCTAATAGTTCAATGTCCTTACAGCAAGTTTGCTCCTTAATCACAATGTGCCTAGGATTACACCATCTATTATTCACAAACATTGCCAGCCCTCCACCTTTCCTCTTACCGCTCTCCCTTGTCCTGTCTGCCCGAAGGAGTTTAAAACCATCCAAGGAGACCAGAGGGTCAGGAGTAACTTCAGTGAGCCAGGTCTCTGTAAGTAGTATCATGCTACACACTCAAAACTCCTGATGATGCCTGGTGAGCGCTGTTAGTTCATCCATCTTGTTTGCAAGAGATCTCACATTGCCCATAATGATGGAGGGAAGAGCTGGTCGGTAACGCCTCGTTTTAATCTTCTGAAGAGTTCCAGCTCTGCAGCCCCTCCCCCCGCTTTTTCTTTCTCCAAAGCTCTCGGGGGATGTGTGGACAGATGGTATGCAGCCCCGCTGTGTCTCTAAGCTGCAAAAGTTTCTCTCCTGAATAGACAAAGGAATTGTCTGCAGACACAAAAGTTCCCATTTCAAGCAGAACAAAAAGACAGATAAAAACAAAAAAGTATCACAAAGGTCCAATTCCAAGTCTTTGTGTGTGTCTTCATAGTGCAAAGTCCTTTAAGTAGAGAGATAAAAAACAAGACAAAGAAAAAAAAATAAGAGAGAGAGTCTCAGAGCTGCTGTGACAGGCTGCCAGTCCAGCGGCGCCATCTTGGGGAAAAAAAAAAAAAAAATCATACCAGCGTTTCTGAGCCTGGACCATGTTGCCATGCACCAGCTGCGCCATAGTCTGCATTTGGTCACGGAATTGCAGGACATACTCCATGACTGGCACACCTTGGATGACTGTGTCTCCTTCCCAGGATTCTTTCACAAGTGCTAGGGGCCAACGGACACGTTTCCCATACAAGAGCTCGAAGGGAGAGAACCCCGTCAAGGCTTGAGGCACTTCCCAGTAAGCAAACAGCAGGTATGGGAGATAAGGCTCCCAGTCGCTCTCATGGGACTCGACTAACATCCGAAGCATCTCCTTCAGGGTGCCATTGAACCATTCCCACAGGCCATTGGTCTGTGGGTAATACGGGCTGGACACCAGATGTTGCATCTCTGTTACCTTACTCAGGCCTTGCATCAAGGCAGACATGAACTGGGTACCTTGGTCGGTGAGCATCTCTCTGGGAAACCCAACATGGTAGAAGATGCCTTTCAGGGCCTTGGACACTACATTAGCCCGGGTTGAGGACAGAGCGACAGCTTCTGGGTACCTAGTAGCGTAGTCTAATACTGTTAATATGAAACGTTTCCCGGAGTGGCTGGGAATGGACAGGGGTCCAATGAGGTCCACAGCCACCCGCTGGAAAGGTTCGACTATGATAGGCATAGGTACCAGTGGGGCATTTGAGCTTTGCCCCACTTTGCCCACCCTCTGACATGTGTCACATGAATGGCAGTACCTAGCTACGTCCTTCCCCATCTTAGGCCAGCAGAATAAGTGGCAAGCCTTGGTTTTAGCAATCCCCAGGTGACCGGTCAGTGGAATGTCATGAGCGACCCGCAACAACTCCACCAGGTAGGGTTGGGGTACCACTAACTGTTTCTCCCTAAGCCGACTTTCCTCCCCCTTAGTGGTTATTGTTTCCTGATACAACCTCCCTTGGTCCCAGTACACCCTGTCCTTGTCAGACTCCGAGGGAGGCTGAGTGACACGCTCCTTCAATGCGTCCAGACTGGGGTCAGCCTGGACAGCGTCCCTGAACTCTTGGCTGGAGTGAGACAAAAGAGGAGTGCATGTTACATACCCGGCGGATCATTCTGGCTCCAGGGTGGGAAGATTAGTCACGGCGGTCTCAGTACCGACTCTGGGTGATATAGGGGACGGCTCAAGGGTCAGAACGCCCTCCACCCTCTTAGCACTCTGGCTGCGGGTTACTACCGCAATACCAGCAGTCCATCCCTCACCTGGATCGGCCTTGAGATCCCCATGGCCTACCTGACCACCTGGCACATAGTGAGCAGTTGGGCGCTGATCTAAGGCACTGGGCGAAATAGTTGAAGTTGTCTCCAGTGTCTCAGAGGAGCTACCCTGTACATTGTCACAACAAGCATTGGCAATTACATTGACAGTACATTCATTAGCAATTGTTAATTCACACCAAGCTTGGTCTGGGGGAGACAGGGTCAAAAGCTGGGAGGGAGAGGCCCACACAGATGTGGGTGTGTCTACAGACCAGGTCTCACTAGCATCATTAGCATTTATTCTGAGCTGGGCTGCAGGCAGCTCATTAGCATTTTCCCTGCTCTCAGCTGAAGGCAACTCATTAGCATTTACACTGACTGCCATGGGAAGCATCTCAGAGGGGGGAGGTTAGAGGCCCCCTCTGCAGATATGACAGATTGAGACACGTAATCAAAATTAACCTTAGACAGTTAATCACAGTAAGTTGGGTTGCTCCCCACCCCATATTGGGACACCATAGGTCCTAGGTCAGTACCCAACAGTACATTAGTAGGCAAATCAGTCATTAGTCCCACAGTCCACATTCCTTTTCCCGCACCCCAGTCCAGATGGACACAAGTCATGGGTACAGTGAAGCATTCCTGTCCAATTCCCCTCAGGGTTAAAGTTTTCCCGGGGATGATACTGTCCGGGGGGACCAAATCAGGTTGCACCAGAGTAACATCCGCCCCAGTGTCCCAAAATCCCATGAACACTTTATCCCCCACAGTGACCTGTTGATGGTTGGCATTGGATAGTGCCCCCACCCTCCCAACCAAGTACTCAGATGAGCCACCTGCTGTGGCTTGGAGAGCAGGGGGGTTCTTAGGGTGGTTGGGACACTCCCTTTGGAAATGCCCTGATTGGTTACAGCCGTGGCACAGCCGGACCTCCCCTTGGGACTGGTGGAAGGTCGCCAGGGTGCCCAGAGTTCTAGGGACAGGAGAAGTAGAGGGGCCACCAGAGTTTTTCTTACCCCACTTGGAAACAGGAGGTTGTGGAAGATTCTGACCTTGTCCCTCCTTCCAGCTTGAGGGTCTCTGCAGCGTTGCTCCTCCCTTGGTCTCGGGCGTCCTGTTGGTCATGTAGGAGTCAGCAATTTGCGCAGCTTGGTCTGCTGTCTTGGGTTCACGGTCACACACAAACTGGCAGACATCCAGAGGACAAACCTGGAGGAACTGGTCATTTATCATCAGGTCCTCAAGCTCCTCAAACTTGGTAACAGTAAGTCCTTTGATCCATTGCCGGAATGTAGTCCGTAAATCGCCCACAACATCCGCATAACTGCCAGTGGGGTTCCGCCTTATATTCCGGAACTTTTTGCAGTACACCTCAGGAGTGAGGTTGTACTTTTTGATGAGGGCCTCCTTGATAATGTCATAGTCCACATCCCATTCAGGTGCGCCCAGAGGACACAGATGAGTTGGACTTGTGACATAGCAAGGCATCCTGCAACAACGGGACAACACTCTCAATGCAGGACTGTTCCGCTGTTCCTAGGGAGACCCTGCTACCATAGGACCCAGTCACGAAGCAACTCATTGGTACAGATTTATTATGCCTTGTATGCCAGTAAAAAAAAAATTTGCAGCTCTTTACACCCTGCATGCCAGTTTTCTGGCATACAGAGTGTAAAATGCTGCAAATTTTTTGTGCAAATCTGGTTTTGCATAAAAATTTGTGACTTTTCCTTTTTTGTGCTGCCCACGCAACTTCCACTCAGACAATGGTGGATCCTGTGTTATCTCCCTTACTTCTGCAGTCATTTTAGTTTTTTATTCCCCGCCTTCCAAAAGCCATAACTTTTTTTTTATTTTTCTGTTCCCAGAGCCATATGAGTGCTTATTTTTTGTGGAACAAATTGCACCATTCAGAATTCCATAAGATGTACTGGGATGCTGGAAATAAATTCAGAATGGGCTGGAATTAGAGAAAAACTGCATTTGTGTCTTTTTTTATATGTTTCATTTTTATAGCATTCACTGTGTTGTAAAGATGACACTTCTTATATTCTTTGGCTTGGCACAATCACTGCCATACTAAATTTATATAGTTTTTGCTGTGTTTTAATACTTTTTGATTCTTTTTTAATATTTACAATTTTTTTTTAACCCCCCTAGGGGGCTCGAACCTGTGATCATCAGATCGCTTGTACCATAGCCTGTAATAATGCTATATTGACGGCTATGAGGAAATCTCTATATAATTATTGAGGCCTGCCACAGGCAAGTTGCAGTAGTTATATATTACTGTGGCAAGGCACCTTCAGAAGACATTCAGCTGTCATGGAGCCATCCCAGTTTTCAAAGTAAGCGGGTGGGGGGTAAACCACAAGAGGGCCACTTTTAGAGGGGTCAGGGTTGTATCAAAGGGTTGTAAGGGTTAAAATATAACTTGTACTATATTCTATACACTGTATACACAGAGAGTGAAATGTTCTGCAGATAGTCAACATAACTTAGAGATAAGTTATGTTGACTATCTGACAACTGCCACCTCAGTAAAGTTGGAGGGAAAATCTACCTGGATACACGCTTCACATTGCAAGAAAGTTGAAGCGCTGAGAAGGAAATGGAATATAGTTAACCAATATGTAAGATAGGATGTTATTTTTAACCTCTTCAATGGAGAATCCATCAAAGATGGCACACAAACAGTGTGAAGGTATTCATTGAACTTGATTAAAAATAAATTCCTAAAATGGGGGAATTGTAAGGGTTAAAATATAACTTGTACTATATTCTATACACTGTATACACAGAGAGTGAAATGTTCTGCAGATAGTCAACATAACTTAGAGATAAGAAAGCAGACACTAAGTCTCACACAGCACCCAAAGGTTTTGCTGTTCTCAGGAAAATAAGGAAAACATCCAGATAAGCAAAGGAAAGAAAGAAAACAAATGTTGTTATGAGTAACTGAGCAAATCTGCTTAGCAGCGGAACCGGAAGGACCAAATATGTACATTGGTCACATGATTATTGTGTAATCAACTTGCCTTTAAAAACCTGTATGAACTATACAATAAATGAAATCATTCTTACTAGACTCCTGGGCGTGTCTGTAGTTTGTTTTCCCGAGCTTGTTATTATTCTTTATTTAATTTGGATTACGGTGACATCCATCCCGGGGGAACTTAACCCCCGACAGAAATTGGCGCCCAACGTGGGGCTTGAGATCGTCTGATGTGCAGCCGATAGAGTGCCAACCCACTCACCGATCGACTTGAGGACGGGACCAGAGGACCTCAGATAGATAAAAACAGTACTGTGAGGTAAGACCTTATCTTGCCAATTAGTATATCTGAGGTTCCTGTGTGTCTATTCTCTGTATCGATGAGTGAGGTAAGCTGCTGCATGTTTATATGACATCTCGATGCCAATTAAATAGTACGGAAGAACCTAATAAGGGACATGTCACCTGTAAATGATGTAGAAATTGCTTTCTTTGCTGTCTGTCTTACCTGTCTACTGATGTTTGCATGTTACCTGTGTTATAAGATATATAAGGCTGCAAGAAACAGGGAAGAGTTCTCTGTTTTTAACCCCTAGAGTTGCGGCCAAGGTTCGGAACTGAGGAGCACTGAGTGATTGAAAAGTCCTTGTTTTGGAACACTAGCCTCCAGCCGTGTCTGGACGGTCAAGGTCGAATGGGACCTGAGTAGTAGCACGAAGGACTTAGTAGAATCCGAGCGAAGTGCGTGCAATAATTCAGGAGTGTTTTGGTAAGGGGACACAGACAGAAAGTTCAGTCTGTGGAAGCCATTAGGCATTGCCCTGAGCACTACTCCAGAACTTGCACAGATAGTTCAAAGAAAACAGAAGAGTCTGTTTGGGAGTTCTCACTAAAGTAGTCATAAGTGACACTGTATTGTCTCAAAGGTTGCCCTAGAGGAGTGAGAGACTCATCGGCTGATTAGCTACCAGCCAAGATGGGGATGGGACCCTCTAAGATATGGTACACCCCATTTGAACTAATAGAGATAGGAGAAGGGAAAGAAGTAGCCACACAGGTAAAAACAATCCTAAAAAGAGCAGGAATACACAAAACTGGGTTGGTAGACAGTAAATTTTGGGATCAGTGGAGATTAGACCATGCAGGATTGATTCAAGATAATAAGTTGCAAAGAGGCATACATGCCCTGATAGAAGAAAGGTCAAAGGGGATGATAGTTCAGGAAATAATGAATCACCCCCACCTCACTCCGAGAATCAGGCTTGAAGGGAGACATCACCCTTCTCAGTATTATTGTTTAATATAACCCATCTTATCTCCCAGTTCTGTATGAAATATTACTTACTTTAACAAAATACTCAGAGAATCTGATATAGTGCAAAGAGAAAAACTGTACACCAGATATATCCGTATGTATAATGTCAAGCTGTATTTATAATATTCATTCTGTTTATATCAATGCCAGGATTCAACTTTTATGCTTTTTGTAAAATTAAGTCCGTCTTCAGGAAATGTCCCCTAAAAAGAAGAAAGTAGGATGTTGTGATGTTCCACAGGGGTTCAACTTTTGGTTGGAATCCAGTGAAGAAAATTCTAAAGTCTGGCATTTTGCCCCTATGGTAACCTGAAGTACAACTCAGGGGTTTTGAACACCTGTGGTAATGACAAAAGGTGGGGTTTGGGAAATATTTGAAAATTGTACAAAAATAGTAATATGTAATTTTGGTGTCAGTATTAACTGCTATCTGCTTGAATTGTATTCCTGTATTCTGTTGTAGCGCTGTGCAGATGTTCTGCAGGGAATAACCAAAACATTAATTGACTGCCAAGTAGCTCCAAGGACGTTATCTGATGTGATGGGCACGCAGAAAATCACAAGCTGAACATGATACTGTGTTACCCAATAATGTTACATGTCAATTATTACAAAGTGAAACTTGGCTTTGGGCCTCCGGGGTCCGCAGCCTGTGTATGATGACTATTTATGCCCAAAGGGAAAATATTTTGATAAAAGTGTTAGCCTAAGGTTAAATGGAAAAGTAAGGTACAATGACAATATATATATAATATTGTGTAATATATATGTGTAAAATATTCAAGAAACACAAACATATGAAATTATGTCTTGTACTATGTTATGTGAATTTATTGTCTTGCCTGTTATCACCTGAAGTAAGGTATCTGCTAAAAGAGAGAAAGGTGAATCAGTGGAAGCTTATTATGGAAGACTTCTCACTAAAACGGTGGATGCTTTAGATCAAACTGATCCTGTAGAAACCTCATTTCAGGGTTGCAGGATACTCACTAAGTATTTAGTCTCCGACACATCAGATAACATTCTTGGTACAGATGTGATGGGAGTATTAGGTTGTAACATTATGCTGCATCCATCAGGGGAAGCATATGTGAAGGTCACACATACCAATCATGAGATTTTATGCTTGTTATCCGCCGAATTAAGTACACCAAATTGTATTTTTGTCCTTACTGAAGAAGAAAATGTACTGTTATCCCAAGTGCCAACAGCATTATGGGCAACTGGGAAAACAGACTTGGGTAAATTGGATGTACCCCCTGTTATGGTGACCCTGAAACCTGGAGCTCAGCCACCAAGGATTAAACAATATCCTCTGACTCATGCCCAAGAGGATGCCATAGCAGTAACAATAGTAGAATTAGTGAAGGCAGAGGCATTAAAGGAATGTACTTCTGTAGCAAACACTCCTCTTTTTCCAGTTAAGAAGAAGGGCATAAAGGGAGAACCAGACACATACCGTATGGTTCACGATCTCAGGGAATTAAACAAAGTGACATTACTTGAAACACCTGTAGTGCCCAATCCACATACCCTGTTATCAGCTGTCCCTACTGGAACCACCTATTACAGCGCTGTAGATCTTTGCAATGTTTTTTTTTTCTTTTTTTTCCGTACCTTTGCACCCCGATTGCCAGTATTTGTTTGCATTCACATTTAGGGGAAAACAGTACACCTGGACAGTACTACCACAAGGGGCGCAAAACAGTCCTAACCAATTCACAAGATCTCTTACACTAATCATGAGTACTTGGTATCCACCACATGATGATGTTGTTTTGTTACAATATGTTGATGACCTTCTTCTTTGTGCTCCAGACAAACCAACCTGTGAAGCAGCGACCATCAGCCTGTTGTGTTTCCTCTGCCAGAACGGCTGCAAGGCCAGCAAGGATAAGTTGCAATTTTGCAAACAGAAAAGTGTTGTTTCTGGGACACTGTCTTGGCCATGGTACCAAGCACCTGTCAGATGAGAGGACCAAGGTGGTGAGAGACATGCAGGTGCCAGCCTCTCATGCTCAGCTACGTATCATTTTGGGATTAGTATCCTACTGTAGGCCATGGATCAGATCTGCATCTCTGACCATGCAACCTCTGTATGATTGCCTCTCCTCAAAACCATTCAGCCTCACACCTGAGGCCTTGGATGCGTTTTACCAGCTGAAGTTGCAGATAGTCAGTGCTCCGGCCTTAGGTCTACCTGACTATCAGAAACCTTTTCAGCTCTACGTGACTGAGATGATGGGTCATGCAACTGCAGTTCTCACACAACAACACGGGGATAAGAAACGCCCGGTGGCCTATTACAGCTCACGGTTAGATGCTGTAGCCAGGGGGACCCCCTCCTGTGTGCGGGTTGTCCTCTCAGTACAAGCGTTGCTTGATAAAAGCTCAGACATGGTCCTAGATCATTTATTGGTTGTGTATACACCTCATGACATCCATGCTATCCTCACACAAGTAGACAGACGTCACCTTTCCTTGGCAAGGCAGAGCAAAATGGAATTTGCCCTGCAGTCCTCCTCAAACATCTCTTTTCAACGCTGTTTAACTTTGAATCCTGCAACTCTTCTTCCTGTAGGAGTTCATGATTCAAAAGGGGGAATGGAAGATGAGTTATTTTTAAACTCTCTCTCTGAAGAAGAACTGTTTGACAGCCAGCATCAACATGAGTGCGTGGCTCTTATGTCGCAGGAAACAGTGGGATTTGACCATGTCACGGATGTGCCATTACAAAATCCTGATTATGAGATGTTTGTGGATGGCTCAAGGTATCTGACAGATGAAGGCAAATTTGTTACAGGGTATGCTGTAGTCACTGAACATGACATTATAGTCCAAGAAGCTCTTCCACCACACATGTCAGCCCAAGAAGCTGAGCTTAAAGCCCTTATGGAGGCTTGTAAGATAGCCAAAGGTAGAACAGCCAACATATACACAGACTCCAGGTATGCTTTTGGTATCGCACATGATTATGGTCCGATATGGAGGTCAAGGAACTTCCTAACGGCCCAGGGCAAGCCAATAAAGAATGGAGATGGTAAGTCGACTGATGGAGGCCATACTGCTCCCAAAGCAGCTGGCAATTGTGAAAGTCAGAGCTCACGCAAAAGGAAGGGACCCTGAAAGCCGTAGAAATGAGAGAGCTGACATAGCAGCCAAGGCTGCAGCACTATTGGTAAGAAAGGGTCCCAACCAGGTGAGCAAAATGGACATTGACCTAGCAGACCCAAAAGGGCTGTACTCAAAGGTTACCAGTGTGGAAACTGAAAGATGGAAGAAAGCAGGTGCTACAGAAGATGATGGTATGTGGAAAATGGGGGATCGATTATGTCTGCCCGCAGCAATCTATCCCCCAGATGGCTGGCTTGGCCCACGGTAAGGTGCATGCCTCTCGAAATGCAATGGAGTTATTAGTGGGTAAATTATGGTTTGCCCCAGGTTTTGGAAGAGCTTCTAGCAATCACGTAAAAGCATGTCACATATGTGCTCTACACAATCCAGGACAGGTAGTTAAAACATCCACCAAGTGTACACCAAAATCCCTGTACCCATTTCAGAGAATACAGATAGATTACATACAGTTGACTAAGTCTGGAACATACGAGTATGTATTGGTCTGTGTGGATTTGTTTTCAGGATGGCCTGAGGCCTACCCTGTGAGCAAAGCAACCGCACAAGCAACTGCCAAGAAACTGATGTCCGGGCTTGTGTAGGTTTGGAGTGCCTGAGGTGATTGAGTCTGACAGAGGTACACATTTCACAGGTGAGATAATGAAAGAAATAATGTCTGCACTAGGGATTGAGCAAGCTTTCCACACACCCTACCATCCTCAGAGTTCAGGCAAAGTGGAGAGGCTGAATGGTACAATCAAGTTGAAGATGCAGAAAGCCATGGCTGAGACAGGAAAGCCCTGGCCTGAATGCCTGTCTTTAGCCTTATATTCAGTAAGAACTACTCCTAACAGAAAGACAGGGTTGTCACCATTTGAAATATTGTTTGGAAGTGCACCCAAAACAGGATTTTACTTGCCTCAGACGTTACAGCTTAATTATGACAGTATTGCCAGCTATGTACAAGACTTGTGTCAAAAACTGAAAGAAACACATAAACAAGTGTTCTATTCTATTCCAGACCCTTCTGATTTTTCAGGAACGCATAGCTTGCAGACTGGTGATTGGGTAGTCGTGAAAAGACACTCCAGGAAATCTCTTGAACCCAGATATGATGGCCCCTTCCAGATATTGCTGACAACTGCCACCTCAGTAAAGTTGGAGGGAAAATCTACCAGGATACACGCTTCACATTGCAAGAAAGTTGAAGCGCTGAGAAGGAAATGGAATACAGTTAGCCAATATGTGAGATAGGATGTTATTTTTAACCTCTTCAATGGAGAATCCATCAAAGATGGCACACAAACAGTGTGAAGGTATTCATTGAACTTGATTAAAAATAAATTCCTAAAATGGGGGAATTGTAAGGGTTAAAATATAACTTGTACTATATTCTATACACTGTATACACAGAGAGTGAAATGTTCTGCAGATAGTCAACATAACTTAGAGATAAGAAAGCAGACACTAAGTCTCACACAGCACCCAAAGGTTTTGCTGTTCTCAGGAAAATAAGGAAAACATCCAGATAAGCAAAGGAAAGAAAGAAAACAAATGTTGTTATGAGTAACTGAGCAAATCTGCTTAGCAGCGGAACCGGAAGGACCAAATATGTACATTGGTCGCATGATTATTGTGTAATCAACTTGGCTTTAAAAACCTGTATGAACTATACAATAAATGAAATCATTCTTACTAGACTCCTGGGCGTGTCTGTAGTTTGTTTTCCCGAGCTCGTTATTGTTCTTTATTTAATTTGGATTACGGTGACATCCATCCCGGGGGAACTTAACCCCCGACAGGGTTAATTTCAGGATCTGCTCTGATCACTGGCCTTACCATATACCTGTATAGAACAGAGGAGACCTAGAAGTTATGATGCCTGCTCTGCTTTTGAGTGGGTGCCATATTTAAGGTGCTGACATCTGCAGAACTCTAAAAAAACCACAAACTGTGTTTGTCATCCATATTATACTGTAAGTTTACAAGATGACTTTAAAAAGGCCAAAGATGGCAGCTTAAAATATTGCATTACTTTGGCATTTTGGAAAATTAGCTATATCCATTGAAACTACATCCTGGACTATATAATTCATTCATACTTAATTATTTAAGAAAGTCAATGTCACCATGGCATATTGCAAACACATCATCGACGAATCTCCACCAGATCACATAGGCACTGGTAAAGCAAAGACAGAATATATAGATACCTGGCAGTTCCAAACAATCCATTTTTATGTCCATATACTGTACTATTTTAACAATTCAATATACTGTTGCTGTAAAATAAATTATTCTTAAAAAAAAAAAAATCATTACTATATTTAATATGGATAGAAAAAAAAAACACTTCTGTTATATTAAATTTCTCTGGTAAAATATATAGGTTTTAATATTTGCAATATTTAGCTGTGCTTATCGTCATGTGTTCATGACAGTGTAGCTGTACTAGTTCATTAAAAGTCTTTGCACAAAAATTTTCTTACTTAAAATATCAAATAATAACATGTATATTAGATTTTCAGAGTTTTTCTATTGCTAATGAACTTAATAACAGCTGGCTTCTTCTGATACTGAAATAGCTGACTGAACTCTATTTCTCCTGTTCATGCAAGGTGAACTGTGTATTTATCACAAATATGAGGTTTAATCAAGAAGAAAATTAACAAAATAAAAGTTAGAATATGAAAATGTGATATGTTACATACAGATGTAGCTGGGTTAACCCAAACTTCTGCATTGAAAAATGTTTTCCCAGTGACTTTTCATTGGTGTTTGTTGTCTTCTGTGATACGATATCACGCTGCAGCAGTTTAACCTATGGCAGAAGTTCTGGTTAACTCTGCCACATCTGTATATTGTAATACAAGTTCAAAATTCATCAAGTAATTGTTATCAAATTAGAACAGTAATAACTGGTAACTGGTAATAAACTAGTCATGGAATATACCCTAATAGAGTATATAGATAATGAGAAGATAATTCCCTCACTTAGAAGTCCCCTGTATGGGACATAATGGGGGAAACACTTTGCCAGAATTGCTCCCACACTGAAGGACCTGGCCTATTCATGCACTGTATGGATCTGATCAATGGCCATCATGTAATGCTACACTTTGGTTGCTGGAGCTGCTGCACTGGAATTGTATAGCTTAGTATGCTTTCTCCTGCTTCAACAACTGAATGTAGACGCCTTAAAGAGACTGACTTTAATTTAAAGAGGTTGTTTTGAACACATTATTGAATTTTCATCCGGGAAATTTATCAATGTGTATCCCCTGAAAGTCGTGGCAGTAAAAACACCCATAGCTTTCAAGTTTTAGCTTAGCATTGTAAATGTCTAAAGCTGTGGGTGAAATCCATGACATTCTGCGCAGGTTTATAGCACACAGTACAGGTCACTTTCTGCAGCATGTATATGCGATTTACATTATAATGGGTTAGCCCCCCAGTGAGTTTGAGATGACTTTGTCACTGTGAATACTGCCCCTGTGTCTCCAGTATAATACATGTTTTAGCTGTTAGTTTCCATTGCATAAAGAAGAAGATGTCACCACCAACATCTTTTATTAGAGACCCAACATGCAACACCACCTATTGATCCCACATTCAAACTTTTTCAAGAGTCCTGTGTGGGTTGATGCATGGTGTTGCAAGTTCAGACTTCAGTAAAATACCAAACAGAGTAAGATGCTGGCAAACATTTTTATTCTTTAGTTCATTGCCATCTGGCTAGGAATCTGCACTGCTCTATCATTGCATTTGGCCTGATTTTTTTTTGTCCTGTCCATAACTTCTTAATGTCACTGGTTTATTCTGAGATATGCAAGAGGTTGACATCAGTAGAGGTCTGTATCGAAGGACCACAAAAAATTCCCAGGACCAGTGGCCACACTCATTGTATCTGTATCTCAGTCAAAGTCAGAGGGTACAATGTTGAAGATTTTAGTGTTAAAGGGGTATTCCCATGAACATAACCATATTTAAATTTGAAGATCATAAAAAGTTAAACATTTTTGCAAATACAAGTAATTAAAAATCTTGCAGTTTTAAAGATTTTCTCTAACCATCTTAGTGATGACAGTCTTTTGTATTTATTGGTTGCCAATGGATACGACCATGAATAGAGGAATTTTCAATTGTCTGAAATCCAGCCATGATTTCTTTATTGTAGCTAAATTATCTTTTTGTGCATCTAGCATTTCTCCTTGATAACTTGGCCACAATAAGGAAATTATGGCCTGGTTTCTGATAAGTACCAGACCACAGAAAGTCCCTGCATTCATGGTCGTATCCATTGGAAACCAATCAAGACAGCAGACTGTCACCACTAAAATTATTAGAGAAAATCTTTAAAACTCTGCAAAATGTTTAATTTATTATATTTGCAAAATTATTTAACCCTTCATTGTCTATGAATTTATGTATAGTCATGTTCATGGGAATACCCCTTTAAGTCTAATTTTAGTGTAAATTTCTGAATATTTGGAAAGGGGTTGGATACCAGTATCTCCCTCTACAAATAAGTAATCATAGACCACTAACCCCTCCCTAGTACATGTAAGAAAATAACTAAAACAATGACACATGATACATTACAAATGTGATTTGTGATTATGTTGTTGCCTCATTTTTTTAGTGCTGCTCATTTCTGGAAGTAGTTCTGCATAAGCCACTATTCCTGACAATGCCATGTATACAGTGGGGAAAAAAGTATTTAGTCAGCCACCAATTGTGCAAGTTCTCCCACTTAAAAAGATGAGAGAGGCCTGTAATTGTCATCATAGGTAGACCTCAACTATGAGAGACAAAATGAGAAAACATATCTAGAAAATCACATTGTCTGATTTTTAAAGAATTTATTTGCAAATTATGGTGGAAAATAAGTATTTGGTCAATAACAAAAGTTCATCTCAATACTTTGTTATATATCCTTTGTTGGCAATGACAGAGGTCAAACTTTTTCTGTAAGTCTTCACAAGGTTGGCATACACTGTTGCTGGTATGTTGGCCCATTCCTCCATGCAGATATCCTCTAGAGCAGTGATGTTTTGGTGCTGTCGCTGGGCAACACGGACTTTCAACTCCCTCCAAAGGTTTTCTATTGGGTTGAGATCTGGAGACTGGCTAGGCCACTCCAGGACCTTGAAATGCTTCTTACGAACCCACTCCTTTGTTGCCCTGGCGGTGTGCTTGTGATCATTGAAATCATGCTGAAAGACCCAGCCACATTTCATCTTCAATGCCCTTGCTGATGGAAGGAGGTTTGCACTCAAAATCTCACGATACATGGCCCCATTCATTCTTTCATGCACTAGGATCAGTCGTCCTGGTCCCTTTACAGAGAAACAGCTCCAAAGCATGATGTTGCCACCCCCATGCTTCACAGTAGGTATGGTGTTCTTTGTTTGTTTGTTTGTTTGAGTTGGAAGGGACCACAAGGGCCATCAAGTCCAACCCCCTGCAAAAGCAGGAATTCCTAAATCATCCCAGCTATATACCTATCCAGTTTACGCTTGAAGATTTCAATTGATGAAGAACTCACCACCTCCCGTGGCAGCCTATTCCACTCCCTCACTACCCTTACTGTTAGAAAGTTTTTCGTTGTTTGTTGTAAGTTAAGTGGAAGGGACCTCAAGGGCCATCGGGCCACCCCCTGCAAAAGCAGGAATTCCTAAACATCCCAGCTTATCCTTCCAGTTTCCGCTTGGTTTCATTGTGGACTCCCCCCCCGTGGCGCCTTTCCCTCTCTCCTACCCTTACTGTTAGAGTTTTTCCTAATGTCTAATCTGAATCTCCTTCCCCTTAGTTTCATCCCATTATTTTTCGTGCTTCCTTCTGCTAATGAGAATAGGGTAGATCCCTCTGCACTGTGACAACCTTTCAGATATTTAAATACCGTTATTAAGTCTCCCCTTAGCCTTCTCTTCTGCAAACTAAGCAGTCCCAATTCTTTTAGCCTTTCCTCGTAGGACATGGTTTGTAGACCTTCCACCATTTTGGTTGCTCTTCTCTGGATCTGCTCCAATAAATCGATGTCTTTCTTAAACTGGGGCGCCCAGAACTGTACACAGTATTCCAGGTGGGGTCTGACCAGGGCAGAGTACAGCGGAATAATTACCTCTCTTGATCTAGCTTCAATGCTCGTCTTGATACATCCTAGAATTTTATTAGCCTTTTTAGCCACCGCACCACACTGTTGACTCATGTTGAATTTGTGATCTACTATTATGCCCAGATCCTTTTCCCCTGTACTCTCACTTAGTTCTATTCCTCCCATACTATATATGCTTCTTGCATTTCTGTTACCCAGATGTAGGACTTTGCATTTGTCCCTGTTGAATACCATTTTGTTCACCTCAGCCCATTGTTCCAGTGTGTCTAAGTCCTTTTGGATGCACTCTCTCTCCTCTCTAGTGTTGTCTATTCCTCCTATCTTTGTATCATCTGCAAATTTTATTAGTTCCCCATTAATCCCATCATCCAGATCATTTATAAAAATATTAAAAAGTACTGGGCCCAGGACAGAGCCCTGCGGCACCCCGCTTTTACTTTCTTCCAGTTTGATGTATAGCCATTTAGAATTACTCGTTGTGCCCGATCATTAAGCCAGTTGTGAACCCACCTCACTGATATTTTATCAAAGCCATACTTGATCATTTTTTCAATAAGAATGTTATGTGATACTTTATCAAAGGCCTTACTAAAGTCAAGATATACTATGTCCACTGCATTCCCCTGGTCCAACCATTCAGTGATTTTATTGTAAAAGGAAATCAGGTTAGTCTGACAAGATTTATTAGGCATAAAGCCGTGCTGGCTCTGATTAATTAAAGCCTTCCCATCCAGGTGCCTAATTAAATGTTCTTTAACGATTTGTTCAAAGATTTTTCCTACTATCGAGGTCAGACTTACCGGCCTATAATTTCCTGGGTCGTCCCTATTTTCCTTTTTGTAGATGGGGACCACATTTGCCCTTTTCCAATCTAGAGGGACCACTCCTGTTTCCCATGACTTATTAAAGATTATTGCAAGGGGTTCTGTTATTTCCTCTGCTAATTCTTTTAAAACTCTAGGGTGTAAATCATCCGGTCCTGGGGACTTGGTTTCCTTAATCTTAGCTAAATGTTCTTTTACCAAACCTTCACTAATAATCGGCTTGGAGTCCTCTTTCCCCTCACCACTATCACCATTAATGTTGATATTTCCATCCATTTCTTGGGAGAAGACGGATACAAAATATGAATTTAGTAACTCCACCTGCTGATCCACCATGTTAACTTTTTCACCCTTTTCGTTCTTCAGGACTCCAATGGTTTCCTTCACTTTTCTTTTGCTCTTAACATATCCCCAAAAACCTTTTACCTTACTCTTGACTTCTTTTGCAAGCTTCAATTCGTATTCAGCCTTAGCTTTTTTAATGCTTATCTTGCAGTGTCTGCAAACTGCTGTATACTCTCCCTTAGATATAGCTCCCATCTTCCACTTGTTGTATGTTTCCTTTTTCTTTTTTAGTAGGTTATGTAATTTTTTGGTCATCCATCCTGGAGTTTTTAGGTGATTCCCATTTTTCTTGCTTCTAGGTATTGTTAGTTCCTGTGCATTAATGATTTCCCTACGGAAAATTTCCCACCCCTCATGTGCATTTTTGTGCTTAAGTATTTTTCGCCATGGAATTCTACTAACCCTTACCTTTAGGCCCCTAAAATCTGCCCTACTAAAATTGAGCCTTCTAGTCTTTGTCTTCTCAGGTCTTCTTCTTCTTACAACCCCAAACTCGAATATAGCATGGTCGCTGAATCCCAATGTCCCTGCTACCCTTAATTCCTTAACCATGTCCTCCTTGTTAGTTAAAACTAGGTCCAGAATGGATGTTCCTCTCGTGTTTTTTTCTACTAACTGGGCAATGAAGTTGTCTGCTAGAGAGGATAAAAATTTGATAGAGCTTTTACTCGTAGCTGTGTGAGTTTCCCAATGAATATCTGGGTAATTAAAGTCTCCCATGATAACAATTTCATATTTCTTCGAAAGCGTGGTCATTTGCTGTGAAAAAATCTCATCCATGTCTTCTGTCTGTCCTGGTGGTCTATAATAAACACCTATTATGATGTCCTTATCATTGTTTTTCCCCTGAATTGTTACCCAAATATTTTCCAATAAATTATCATTTTGTAAAACTGTGATTTTCGTGGAAATGTGATCTTTTTTAACATACAATGCAACTCCTCCCCCTCTTTTGTTAGTTCTATTTTTTTTTGAATAGGTTGTATCCTGCAACTCAGCATTCACTCTCCTCCAAACACGACAAGTTGTGTTTCTACCACACAGTTCTACTTTGGTTTCATCTGACCATATGACATTCTCTCAATACTCTTCTGTAACATCCAAATGCTCTCTAGCAAACTTCAGACGGGCCTGGATATGTACTGGCTTAAGCAGGGGGACACATCTGGCACTGCAGGATCTGAGTCCCTGGCGGCGTAGTGTGTTACTGACGATAGCCTTTGTTACGTTAAGTCCCAGCTTTCTGCAGGTCATTCACTAGGTCCCCCCATGTGGTTCTGAGATTTTTGATCACCGTTCTTGTGATCATTTTGACCCCACGGGGTGAGATCTTGCGTGGAGCTCCTGATCGAGGGAGATTATCAGTGGTCTTGTATGTCTTCCATTTTCTAATTATTGCTCCCACAGTTGATTTCTTCATACCAAGCTGCTTGCCTATTGCAGATTCAGTCTTCCCAGCCTGGTGCAGGTCTACAATTTTGTTTCTGGTGTCCTTCCACAGCTCTTTGGTCTTCACCATAGTGGAGTTTGGAGTGTGACTGTTTGAGGTTGTGGACAGGTGTCTTTTATACTGATAACAATGTCAAACAGGAGCCATTACTACAGGTAATGAGTGGAGGACAGAGTAGCCTCTTAAAGAAGAAGTTACAGGACTGTGAGAGCCAGAAATCTTGCTTTTTGGAAGTGACCAAATATTTATTTTCCACCATAATTTGCAAATAAATTCTTAAAAAATCAGACAATGTGATTTGCTAGATATGTTTTCTCATTTTGTCTCTCATAGTTGAGGTCTACCTATGATGTCAATTACAGGCCGGCCTCATCTTTTTAAGTGGGAGAACTTGCACAATTGGTGGTTGACTAAATACTTTTTTTCCCCACTGTACATGTTCTACTACTGAGGCTGAAATACATCTATAAAGTTAAGTGAATCCTTTACATTATCTCTCTTTCCCCAGGAGTGGGTAGGTGTTGAAGATCCATAGCTTATTTCCAGCTTCATTTTGTAGGTCAAGGTCAGTAACAGTAGTCTTGCACAGAGGACAGTATGTAATATGTGTGTGGAGCAAAAGTGTCAAGATATAGCCTCACAGGGAAAAAAAAAATCTGATTAAATAAATTGAATTTACAAAAAGCTGAAAATATGATTCAGAACTACTTTCACATGTTTTCAACAGATATATTTATATTCAACAGAAAAAGTATATTCTCCTGCCTTGAAATTTCTAGTGTCTAAACATCTTTTTACAAAAATTCTAAATGTTTGATCATATATGAACACTTAGAGGGTGCTCAATCGTAGGATTTTGATGCTGGTTTAGGGGTGGATTACACCCCCAAGTCAGCACCATATTCCACCCAGATTCTGCTCCCATTGTATTTAATGGGAAGCAGAGAACGCAGCAGAAACGATGCTGAAAAAGTAAGTCAAAAAGACAAAAAGACAATGCTCTGCATCAGCATTCTGCCACGGGGAGCATGCGGCTGGAAAATGAAGAGGAATTCCGGCCGGCATTTTCTGAAAGGCCCCTAAAGATTATAAATTCATCCAAAGATGGTGTACAATATGTTATATTCACTACATTTTTATTATAGTTTTAGAAATGACTAAAAAGGAGTGTCTATGAAAGCATTATATATTAGACTCACATTTCTATTATTGTTTCTGTTTGCTCCATCAGAGGGGCAGAAAGAGGGAAAAACAGAAAGCTGGATCTGTCATATGACAGATATCAACATTATCTGACCAAACCCATTGAATAATACTAGGTCCTCCAGTTTCCATCCTGGTGTTCATCAATTTGCTGAGCTATTTAACCCATCAAATATGACAGAACATCTAATGATGGCTCTGAAAGGAACCTGTGACGGAATTGTGAAAAAAGTCTTAGTTTTAAATTATGTTGAAAAAATTGCACATGCTGCAATGATGGTGGTTTGGGTCCCTTGATATTGTAGGTGCACAAATAAGGACCCATGCGATAGTAATAGTGCAAACAACTCATGTTTTTTTTTACTGAAGATTCAGCAGGGCATGTCAACAGTTGGAAAACATTCTTCCAGAAAATGGCTTTAAGGCCAGGGCCCCACATAGATGAAACGCCGTGGCAAAAAAAAGCAGCATTTTAAAGTCACTGCAAAGTGGATGGGATTTTGTCTAATCCCATCCACACATTGCAGAAAAATAAGACATCTGATCTGTTCCCCTGCAGGGATCGCTGTGGGTCTCTAGCAAGTAAAACCTGCAGCAGTACTTGACATGCTATAGTTTAAAACCTATAGCACATGTACATTTGTTCTGCTGATTTATTAGCATGTGGATAAAATTTTGTGAAACCTTATCCACTATGCTGCTACTGAACATCACAGTTGCAATTACATAGTGTGCCTTCAGGTATAGTTTGCAATACTTGAAAGTGTGACATCATAATTAAGATGATGACAATAAGGAAAATAAGAAGAAATGGAGAGCAAAGGAGAGCCTACTACACGTTTCTGAAAAAATGTATTAAATCAGATGCATATAAAAAGGTAGAGTAGGGGCGTGGCCTAGACATGTTACCGTTATAGACGCAATTCTGCAGAGCTCCCGGACCCCGAGCGTTATTAGCTACCTTTAAGGGGGAAAAATTAACCCTAAATCGTTTCTACACGGCTCACCTGCAATGGTTAAGCGCCCTGGACGCAGGGGGACCTCCTCCTCTCTAACGGAGCCGCATATCGCTCGTTATCTGCTCTCCACACCTTCCTCCCTCGAGGCGGAGGGAGACAAAATGGCGCCGGCGCGCGCTTCCAGCGCTTCTGTGCCACAAACGGCGCCTCTTCAAAGCCCAGCGGACCCTCCAGGCTCCCAGGGGAGGCTTCACACGCAGCTCTCCTCTCCGCTGCCGTCCCAGCCGCTGACAGAGAAGATTTCAGCGCTCTCCTGGCAGGTACCGGTCCCCCTCCCCCCCCGCTCCCAAAATGGAGGCCCCAGCAGTGTCCCCACGCTTCAACCCTCACCTCCCACCGAGGAACTGTTAACCCCTGAGCTCCTGCAGTCTCCCTCTCTCAATGAAATACCTGGCCCAGCTGGATCTGGTGCAAGCTCACAGTCTCACTCTCTCATGCCTTCTATAGTACACTCAGGGTCACTTTCCTATCAGCCTATGACCTCTCAGAATATAATACATCCTGCAGAGACCCCAGATGTTCCTCTGGAAATGGATCCATATATAGCCAGGCCCTCCCCTGGCGGTATCCCGCTGACAACAGGAGCAGCTAGAGCATCCCATAATGAAGCAGACCCACGGACGGGGACTGTCGACCCTGGCGCCTTAGACCAGCGTGAGGGCATGAAACCTGACCCCTCGGGCACCCTGATAGCCCTTCACTCTCCAGCTTCCTCTGACTTATCTGACTTCTCTGGGAGAGATGCAGCCTCACTCTCCCACCGCTGAAAGCGTCCTAAATTATCGGATATCTGGAACCTTCTCAGCAATATGCCTACTAAGTTGGACTTGGAATCTATGGTCCGCAGAGTTGAGGAAAAACAAGAGAAAATCATGTCTGAGTTTAAAACGGAACTACAGACTCTATCTACACAAGTCTCTACTCAACAACAGCAGGCTGCTTCGCTGGACCAACGCCTCACTGCCGTAGAAAATTTTCAGTCTACCCAAAGAGACCTCAACAGATCCATCCTTCTTCAGGTCGATGATCAAGAAAATAGAGGTCGTCGAAATAATGTCAAACTTAGGGGTATCCCTGAAAGTCTACCCCCCTCGGAGCTCCATTCTGCCGTGACCTTGATTTTTAACACAGTCCTGTCTCGTCCTCTGGACACGGAGATCACCATTGACAGAGTCCATCGGGTGTTGGGTCCTAGGCGTAAGGACACCACGGAGCCCAGGGATGTCCTTTGTAGAGTCCATTTTTTCAGGGAAAAGGAAGATATTCTCCAAGAGGCCTGGCGTGGTGGCCCGGTCCCATTTATGGACACCCAGATGCACCTATTACCGGATGTTTCCCGACGTACCCTAGCCATGCGCAGAATCCTTAAACCGACCTTACAAGCCATCCTAGACTCTGGGGCCACATATAAATGAGGTCACCCTTTCCATGTCCAAATACGTCGCAACGGAGCTACCTTTGCACTTCACTCTCCGGAACAAGAGACTTTGCTGGCGAAGTTTCTGGATATGCCTGAGCTCTCTCTCCCTGACTGGCTGGTCTACCCACTGCCACCTTTGCCTCCGGGAGGGCGCCCGCCTTCATCTGCCCTGTCTCGGAGACGACCTTGAGGGGAGGGTGTCTGGCGGAGGTTTACTTGAAATGTGATGTATTTTTCTAGGGTGTTCCCCTTTAACACACATATTGGTTAATGATGGGCAGGGCCCTTGGTGTGCTTTGTGCGAGAGGGGGCACCTTGCGGGTTTCTAGTTTTATCTCCCCTTGGGGGGTGTATAAGGGTTCTCAATACAACAGAGGGCGGTTAGAGACCTTAATCTAAAGTACTTCCCCACTTCCCTTCTTAAGTTGTTGAGCTTCTTGTGCCTTAGCTCCCCCTACCCAGTTGTAAGACATACCCTTATAGGGGGTTACCCCCCCCCCCATTTGATCGGCTGGGATTACTATTCAGTAAGGGTTCAGCCCCCCTCTCTCTTCCACCTTAGTAGAGAGGTATTGATTACATTTTCCATTCTAATGCTCGGGGAAAGGGTGGCAACTAGATTTGAGTTTTTACTTTTCCCCCGATAGTTAGGCTTAGCAGCTCTCCAGGCGTATACTGCAGTGTGCTCCTGAGACCTGCTTAAGTGGGTTATCCCACTGTTTTCTGTTTACCGCTCTTGGATTAGCCTTGAGTGGAATTAATTGTTGTATTTCTTGGTCTCTTGGTCCCTTCCTTTGCACTCTCCCTTTCCCTCGCTTTATCCCCCCCCCCCTTTTTTTTTTTTTCCTTTTTCTTTTCTTCTCTTTCTTTCCTCTCTGTGAGTCTTGTGTGCGTTGTTTGTTTGTTTTTGTCTTTTCCCCTTGCAGGACCCCGGCCCTTCGCCATGGAATCTCTGGTGTTTTCATCCATCAATGCTAATGGTCTCAACACTCCCGAGAAGAGATCATCCCTTCTCCGCCTTCTATGGGGTAAGAGGGTCCAGGTGGCCTTTATCCAGGAGACTCACTTTCGGGAGGGGGGCGGTCCCTTCCTTTTCCTCCCCAAGATTCCCAGATGTATACCATAGCTGTTTCCCGGAGTCCAAGTCCAGGGGGGTGAGCATTCTTATCGCACGTTCTGTTCCTTGGAAATATAAGGCAGCCTTGCGCGATGATTCGGATAGATTCCTGTTTTTAAAGGGGGAATTAGCAGGCTCTTTGTTTACTCTAGCCAATGTCTACCTCCCCAACTCCAATCAGGCAGCCACCTTGAAAGGCATTCTGGCTAAGCTGGCCGATTTTGCAGAGGGCACTCTTTTAGTGGGAGGAGATTTCAACGTAGCCCTGGTCCCCTCGGTAGACATCTCCAGAGGCTCGTCCTACATGCCTAAGCAGGTTCTCCGACGTATCCGTCGACTGCTTTTCTCTCACCAATTGATAGACCTGTGGCGCACGGTCCATCCTGACACGAGAGACTACACCTTTTATTCACATGCTAGAGATGTTTACTCAAGATTAGATTATTTCTTCATTAGACATGCAGACGTTCCTTTAATAAATGGAGCTGAGATTGACCCTATCACTTTCGCGGACTATGCGATGGTTCATACTGTCCTGACATCCCCCGCCACGAGATCCCGAGCTTGGCAATGGCGTCTTAATGAGTCGCTGCTCCAAGACATCCCAACATCTCAGGCTGTCTCCTCTGCCCTGACTAACTACTTCCAGGAGAATGATACAGCGGAAGTGTCTCCCCTGACGTTATGGGCAGCTCACAAGTGTGTGGTTAGGGGGGTGCTGGTGCAGCATGGGTCCCACATTAAAAAGTAGAGGTCTCGAGAGATAGCCGCGCTGATTGCCGACATGGTTTCCCTCGAGCAGGCCCACAAGCGCACTCACGCAATAAATACCCAGTCGGCCCTTCTAGTAGCTCGTAAAAAACTACGAGAACGCCTAGATATACATACAAAATATCTCTTGGCTAGAGGACGGCGCCATTTCTATGAATTTGGAAATAGATGTAGCCGCACGCTCGCCAGGTCCCTTAGGGAACAAAAGACACGCAACTATATCCCTTCGGTCACTGACTCGACGGGAAGGCGCAATACTGATCCACACCGTATTGCAGAAGAGTTTGCGGGGTTTTACCGTACCCTCTACAACCTTCCGTCATGTCCCCCAGAGTCGAATGGCCCCTCCCTGGCCTCTGCTCTGAGACAGTATATAGCAGACTCCGGAATGCCTAAACTCTCGGCGGAAGCCCAAACTGCTCTTGACTCACCTATAACTAAGGAGGTATTACCAGGGCCAGCAGCCCGAGGCCCCGGCCCCGGGTCAGCCCCAAAAACGGGTGTGGCCCCCTGTCGTGCCTAAACTCCCTGTCGGCGGTGTGACCCCCCCCTGGACATGACTAGGGCTCATATAGCGGTAATACATAAGGAGGGTAAAGACCCTGCGATGTGTGCCAGCTATAGACCGATATCACTCCTCAATGTTGACTTAAAAATCTTCTCTAAGGTAATAGCCTCCAGACTGGCCCCTCTATTGCCGGACCTAGTACAGTCCGATCAAGTTGGTTTTATCCCCACACGTGAGGCTAGGGACAACACAGTAAAGGTAATTAACGCCATATACTACGCCAAAACCCATGACCTCCCACTTTGTCTTCTCTCAACTGATGCTGAAAAAGCATTTGATAGAGAGAGCTGGTCTTATCTATTTGAGGTCCTGGATCATGTGGAGCTTGGCCCGATTATGAGATCCTGGATTGCTTCCTTGTATTCCAATCCATCAGCTTCCACGAGAGTTAACGGAATTATTTCATCTCCCTTTCCGATAGGGAATGGCACGCATCAGGGGTGTCCCCTCTCCCCCCTGATCTTTGTCTTAACACTAGAACCTCTGCTTAGAAAGGTCAGATCTAACCCGGACATAGGTGGCCTAAGGGTAGGCAGTAGAGTCCTGAAAATTGCAGCATATGCAGATGATCTTCTCTTCTTCCTGCAGGATCCGGCCAAATCCCTCCGCCCCCCCAATGTCTGAATTTCTCAGGTTCTGTCATCTTACCAACTTTAAAATTAATTTCCAGAAATCTGAGGCCCTCAATGTTTCGCTTCCGCAGGGGATTCAGTACTCTCTGGAGACTTCCTTCCCCTTCAGATGGTCAAGAATAGCTATCAAGTACTTAGGGGTGATGATAACCAAGGACCTAGGCGAGCTCTATGACAAAAATTACCTCCCCCTTCTGCGGGCCATTAGATCCGACCTAAAGAGATGGTCCATAGGTACATACACATGGTTTGGCCGCTGCGCTATATACAAAATGAATATCATGCCCCGTCTGCTATACCTCTTCCAAACTTTACCGATCCACATACCCCCCGGTTTTTTTAAGTTACTGTACAGTGACCTAATCAACTTCGTGTGGCAGGGTGGGCGAGCTAGGCTGGCACGTTCTACTCTCACGTTACCTAAACAATGGGGTGGTCTAGGTCTTCCTGACCCTCGAAAGTATTATGAGGCCTCCATGCTCCAAAGAGTGCTGGACTGGTGCCGTCACGCTCCATACAAACAATGGGTCTCCCTGGAAAACGTATTCGTTGACGCCCCCCTGGACTCGCTTCCCTGGTTAGACTCGCTACGCCCCAGGGCCCTGAGACCCCACCCTACCATAGGACCCACTATGGTATGTAGATATGTATGGGTATGAAGATCGCTCTTTTCCCATCCTGGGAAACCCTGCCTTTATGGCGGGTTTATCTCAAGGGCCATTCCGGCAGTGGTGAGTGGCGGGCAGACTGAGGGCCCTACATTTTCGCTCTGGTGGCGACTGGGTGTCTCACCGGGAACTACTCACCACACCGGACCTTCCGGCGCTTGGCCTATGGCGGGTCTTTCAACTCACGCACTTTCTTTCTTCATTACCTAACTCCCCGGGGTATGACAGATAGCCCACGAGGTTTGAAGAGACCTGCATGGGAAGGGGACTGCTAAGACACTCACTTTCTGATTTCTATTTGCTCCTGGTGTCCCCTCCTCCAGGCCACAGGCCCTCCTACTTAACCAGATGGGAGGCCGACCTTGCCATGACCTTCTCTGACCAACAGTGCTCCAGAATTTTTGAGTTTACCCACAAGAGTTCGATGGCTAGCAGTTATCAGGAGGCGGGATATAAAATCCTGACTAGATGGTACCATGTTCCGTCTAAACTACACAGACTCTTCCTGTCCTCCTCTCCCGCTTGTTGGCACTGTGGCTCGGAGGAGGGGACGCTTTTACATATTTTCTGGGAATGCTCGATATTGAGAGACTTTTGGGAGGGAGTACATAGGATGCTAGGTCAGATATTCCAAACTTCCATTCCTAACATGCCAGCCTTCTTTCTGCTACACCTCTCAGACTGCCCCCTGCGTACCTATCACAAATCCTCCCTACGACACATGGTCAATGCCGCTAGGGCGTGTATCCCAGCGCTATGGAAATCGTCTAATCCCCCTTCTCTCCTTCACTGGATTCGCAAAGTGGAGGATATTCAGTACATGGAGGATTTCACGGCATCCCTTCGTGATACGAGGGAATCCTTTATGGCGGCCTGGACGCCGTGGATTCTCTTTCAGGGATCCCAGGCCTATAAAGACCTGACGGGTAGACCTTGATTCAAGGTTTACGCAGCCGACATGGAGGGGTCGGGGTCCTTGCCTGTCTGTCATTTGTGTGTTAACTTGTGGTTCCCACATTTGTCCTCTCCCTGTCTTTCTTTCTCTCCCTCTTTCTCCCTTCCTCTCCCGTTTCCTTCCCCCTCTTTGTTCCTTTTTCCCCCTGACAACTGTTATGATTAGCAGCAGCTGATGTTCTAATATATCTATTTCATGATACCATGTTATTATGTATGGACGCTGATATTTGCCTTGATCCTTGAGGTCAGGCGCTTGTTTGGCTCACGCCATCTTTGTTTGTTGTTATTTCTGTATAATTTCTAAAATAAAGAATTTATAAAAAAAAAAAAAAAAAAAAAAAAAAAAAGGTAGAGTATGTGCAAGCTCCGTACATGAGCCATAAAACGTACTGAAGATGCAAACATGTAATAGTTTAGTAATGTAATAATCTGTCAAGTCTGCATTTCCAAGCCTAATGGCTCTCATTAGTATTATTATCCCACAATTTCTGCCATAAAAGCAAAACAAGTTATTAGCAGTGAAAACATTACTTTTATTGTAGCCATGTGTTTCTGTTTATTAACAAGACATAATGTATATCCAACACAAATGCCGACATATAAACTGTAATTTATTATTATTGCATTTTATGTATTTTACAAAGAATCAGTGAAGACAATTCACTGGAGGTTAACACAATGGTAAACCAAATTTTCTGTAAACTAGTCAGGACCCAAGCTGACCCATTCAGCTAACATCGAGCACTAAAAAGCCAAAAAGCGCTGCGGGAAAAAAACGCGGTGGAAAAGCATTGTATTTTTTCCCACAATGCTTTTCACAAAAAGTCATTATACCTATAGGGAAAACACCTGCGTTTACGTAGTTATAATTGACATGCTGCGATTTACAAAACCTCGATGGTTGTTTAAATTCCAGCATTTCCGCTGCGGATATATTTCTGCAATGTGTGGAGAGGATTAGCCAGAATCCCATCCACTTTGCAGATACTACAAAACGCCACAGTTTTTGCCGCGGAATTTCCGCCATGGCAAAATCGCAATCAAAAAGTTTTCCTAGATGCTCCATGTGAATGGAGTAGTGGTGTGCTTGCGTGGCCACCACTGCTTTTATTTCTGTAGGACAACAATCTCCAACTGTTCTGACTCAATAGCTTGGCTGCAAGTGTGAGGTTGTGAGAGTGTCCTGTAGTCTCTATGCTAACCAGCAATTTACACCAAGATATCTATCAGATAGTGTTCAACTCAACTGAGGAGGCGTAGATAAGATTCCAGATGCTTTAATCCAGGTAAATCTTGTAAAACCTCATACAGCAGTAGGTGAAAAATGATGAAATACCAGGAGCTGAGCAGACATGTTGCTTACAAAGAAGTGAAACTAAACTGAGGGAGAGAGAGGAGGAACTACAGCATCACAGCTAAGGATACAGAGAGAGAGAAGGGACAAACTACAAAGACAAACAGTATCACAGATACATGTCAGTGAATTAAACCAAGTCCTGGGACATGACACTCCCCACCTGAAATCTTTAGATTTCAATGAAAACAAACATTAAATGTCCTGAGATGTCCATAAGGTCCTCTTCAAACCTGAAAAACAAAAAAGAAACATGCACAACAAACAATAATCAACAGTTAGTCCAAATAAACCAATCTTCAGGTCGGGAAGCCGCAATTTGCCAACACCTCCACCGACCCACACTGTAATCCACAAGAACACAGTTTTAGTTCATGGAAGGAAGCTCCCCGCCATGAGCTGTGAATGGTGTCCTTATCTTCTTTTATGTGACGTCTCCTCTTGGAAGAAGAAGCACCAGTTCATTAATTGGGCGGGAAGAAAACTCGCACTGAGCCTCCCTTGGTTACCTTGACCTCCACTTTCCGAGTCTTCCCATCATCACTAGGGACAACTTTAGTGATGAGACCCATAGGCCATTCATTCCGATGGACTTCTTTATCCCTTAGAAGGACGAGGTCACCCACCTGGAGATTAGGTTTTGCGGTCTGCCATTTGTGACGGCTCTGTAGCATGTGGAGGTACTCTGTTTTCCAGCGGTGCCAGAACACATTGGACAGGTGTTGAACTTGTTTCCATTGGCGTCTGTAAATGTCACTGTGATCTAAGGTACGTGGAGAGGTAGCAGCAGTACCAATTTTCTGAGTAAGAAGCGTTGCTGGGGTTAAGATAATTGGAGATTCAGGGTCTGAAGATACTGGGACAAGTGGCCTTGCATTGATTATCGCAGACACTTCAGCAAGAAAGGTTATTAACGTCTCATGGGTAAGCAGTGTCGACTTGTGGTCCATCAACATAGAGTCAAGGATTCTGCGTGTGATCCCAATCATACGTTCCCAGGAACCTCCCATATGGGATGAATGTGGAGGGTTAAACGTCCAAGTGCACCCATTGTTGGATAAGAAGTTGTCTAACTGCAGTTCTTTGCAGGCTCCAACGAAGTTAGTGCCACAGTCAGACCTCAGTTGTTTCTCAGCAGGCAGTGCAGTGTTCCAGTCCATGTTCTCAGTGGTAAGCTGTCTTAGTAGTAGCTTGCCTTGAATGGTGATGGGAGCAATGAAACCAAGAGGATCATAAATGCTGTTCACAACAGATAAAACTCCTCGTTTGATGAAAGGTTTGTCACAAGAAGACACTTGGAATGTGAATGTGTCTTGTTCAGTGTTCCATAGCAATCCTAGGCTGCGTTGCATAGGAGGAGTATCAGAACTGAGATCAAGATCCTTCAAGTTGATTGCATGATCATCAGAGGGAAATGCCTTCATTACTTCCATATTGTTGGAGATGATCTTGTGAAGTCTGAGATTAGCTACAGACAGCATTTCCTGTGTTCTAGAGAGGAGATCGATCACTTCTTCACTTGCAGGTAAGGATTTAAGACCATCATCAACATAGAAGTTCCTCTCAACAAACTGACGAGCATCAGAGCCATACTCTTTCTCACCTTCTTGGGCGGTCCTTCTCAGTCCATAGATCGCTACTGCAGGAGATGGGCTATTGCCAAAGACATGTACCTTCATCCGGTAATCTATGACTTCATTGTTGACATCATTGTTCTTATGCCATAGGAACCTGAGATAGTTTCTGTCATCATCCTTAACAATGAAGCAATGAAACATCTGTTGGATGTCGGCCATCACTGCAACTGGTTCCTGTCTGAAACGGATTAAGACTCCTATGAGGCTGTTGTTTAGGTTAGGACCAGTGAGGAGCAGGTTGTTGAGAGAGACGCCTTCATACTGAGCACTAGAATCGAACACGACCCTGATTTGGTCAGGTTTGCGAGGGTGATACACGCCAAATGATGGAAGATACCAGCATTCTTCTCCTTCCTTTAGTGGAGGTGCAGGTTCTGCATGATCTCTCTCAAATACCTTCTGCATGAAACCTACAAAGTGTTTCTCCATCTCTGGTTTCCTCTTGAGGGTACGTTTTAAAGAGG
The DNA here is from genome assembly GCA_947044405.1 of Leptodactylus fallax. Classification (NCBI taxonomy): domain Eukaryota; kingdom Metazoa; phylum Chordata; class Amphibia; order Anura; family Leptodactylidae; genus Leptodactylus; species Leptodactylus fallax. The sequence continues at coordinate 4,984,392 of CAMRHE010000108.1, read as the reverse complement.
AAAATCTACAAACTGCTTGCTTCAGATTGTTTGGCAGTTTTGATCTCGGGGAGCGGAAAGGTAAAGGTGCTACCCAGCTGTTGGAATCATCTTGAATGAATTCCTTGTCCATAAGTTTGAGAAATTCTTTATCAGCTATAGCCGGTGCCAGCTTGTTGTCATCACTTGTTGTATTGAACACTGTTAATCCAAGGATGTCGTCCCCAGGCAGGAAAGTATTCACGTTGTCTCGGTGATTATGCAGCCACTTACTGTTGCTTATCTTCTCTTTCACTTGGTAGTGATGTGGACATGGCTGAAAACAAGTGCTGCGACCATTTGGTAACATATGCGTCTTAAATGAAGAAATATTGGTGGGCCTTTTCATCCTACTTATGCAGACGTTGCCAATGATAACCCATCCTAGATCGAGGCGCTGGGCAAATGGTGCATCATGCGGTCCATTAATTTGCTGGCGTATTTTGTGCAGTCTGAGAATGTCTCTACCTAGCAGAACTAGAATGTCTGCATTTTTGTCAAGGGATGGTATTTCACTGGCTATAGCCCTTAGTTGAGGGTGCTGGAAAGCCGCCTCTGGTGTGGGTATCTCTTCTCTGTTTGATGGTATCTGGTTGCACTCAACAAGTGTGGGCAAAGGTATCTCCAAATTGCCCTTGAGAGAAGCTATTACAAGACCACTGGCCCTTCTTCCAGAAACCTCTGATATGCCACTACAAGTACCCAAGGTATACGGATAAGTATCACCCTCTAAGTTAAACAGATCAAAGAGTTCTGACCTTGCAAGTGAGTGGTTGCTCTGGTCATCCAAGATGGCGTACACCCTCAGAGCCCTTTCTGGTTGGCCCTTGGGGTATATATTGACTAGGCATATCCTTGCACAGGACTTGTCACAAAGGTCTTCTCCGCAGACTTCTGTACATGAGGAAGATACTGTGGTAGTATTTGCTGCTTGATCTGTGTTCTCCCCGCCATGCTTAGTTGGAGAAGGGGAACCTCTAGGTGGTGTGGCACTAGGCTGGGATGGATGAAGAGCTTGTACATGGTTCTCACTACCACACTCTATACACTTAATAGCAATTTTACAGTCTCTAGCAACATGTTCAGTAGAGGCACAACATTTGAAACATATCCCTAGTTTCTTAAGAATCTCTCTACGTTCCTGGATTGATTTCCTCCTGAAGCCAATACACTTCTTCAGGGGATGAGGCTTCTTGTGAATAGGACACAGACGGTTAGGATTTTCTACCTTTTCGTCTTGGTTGCTGTTGCAACTGCTTTCTTCTGGTGCTGATGTAGGTATAGGAAGAATATCAGTCTTTTCACCGAAACTGGGCCTCTGCGGTTTCTGTAGTTAGAATGTGAGCTGTCATACTTAATAGGAGGTGAACCAGGAACACTGGGATCCCCATAGGAAAAGCTTGGGTCATTCTTGGATTCTGCAATGTTCTTGATAAACTCACAGAAGTAGGAAAATGGAGGAAAGGAGACTTGATTCTCATTTTTTATCTTGACCCAATTGTGGTCCTCCTTTCTTGAATATTATATGGCAACTTGGTGACTATCGGGTTTACCCCACGAGCAGTGTCCAGGTAACTGAGGCCCGGTAGGAGAGTGTCCGCCTTAGCCAGTAGGAGCTCCATGAGTAGGTCACTAAGTTCTTGAAATTTCTGATGATCCTTACCAGATATCTTTGGAAACCCTTGCAATCGTTTGAACAGAGCATTCTCTATTGCTTCAGGACTGCCATAGGTTTTCTCCAGTCTTTCCCAAGCAGCGGTAAGGCCTGCTATGGGGTTGTAAATGTGGACGGATCTGAGTCTTTTAGCACGTTCTGTGGACTGTGGGCCAAGCCACCGGATAAGCAAGTCTAGTTCTTCAGCTGCAGTAATGCCAAGGTCACTAATTGCAGTTTTGAAGGCACATTTCCAGCCTCTGTAGTTCTCAGGTTGGTCATCGAACCTTGTGAGTCCAGTCTTAGTAAGCTCACGGCGAACCATGTACCTTGCAAACTCTGACATGTCTGTTCTCTCTGACTTTAAATATTGAGTTGCTGGCTGAGTAGCGGTGATTACGTTGTTAGTGGGGTTCTGGTTAACAGAGGTAGGTAGTGTAGGGGCTGCGTAGGCATTCAGCCTAGGAGCTAGCTTAAAGTCCATAGGTTTAGCCACATATGGATGTGAGACTGGACGGTTGTTTGCAGTCTGGTGGTATGGTGTCACATTGGTGTTTACCTGAGTATCAGTATATTGCATTTGCTGAGGTGCAAGGCTTTGGGAATCCATGAAGGAAGAAGAAACTGGATGCTGGACAGGCAGGGCATTGTACTGACCTTGAATGCGGTGTGCTGCAGAAGATACTGTGCCCTGTTGCTCTGGAGAAATGTTGTCCCTGACAGGAACATTTGTGACAAATAGGGATTCACTGCTTTGGCTTAGTACATAGTCTCTTGTGCGCTTGAGGGGATCCTCTGCTTCCACATCACACAAACTGGTGCTGTCGCTTTCACTTCCACTGATGGCTTGTTCTAAAATGCTTAACCTTGCCATGGCTGCAGCGTGCTCATACTGTTTCTCTAGAGCTTCTAGTTCTGCCCTTTTTTGAGCTGCATTAGCTTCCATCGCTGCTTTCTGTTGAGCTACCTTAGCTTCCATTTCTGATTTCTGTTGTGCAAAGGCTGCCTGTATCTTAGTAGCTTCCGCCTCTGCACGTGCTTTTATAAGTTGCTCACTGAGTGTGGAAGATTTTGAGGAACGTGACTTAGATGTACGCTTTGAACGCTTGGTAGACTCAGAAACATGGGATGCCATTTCCTGCAGTTGCGCAATTCTTGCCTCTGTCCTTAACTTAGTTTCATGTACTAAGCTGTCTCGTTCTGAATTGAGATGCTGGAAGCTTTGCAATTCAACTAAGGAATCGTCTGTATGAAGTTTCCTCAATATGCTTTCATACTCCTCAGCTTTCATTTTATAATGTCCATGCATAGAACAAAGCTGTTGCAGAGCTCCCTCTAGTGGTGATATATGGTATGCAGGCAAGCACATGGCAGATATCTTAGTCTGTATTTCCTGCCACCATTTTGAGAGTTCACAGGAAAGTTCATGCTTTAAACCTTCTAGATTGTCTCTAACCTGTTTAATTGAGCGTCTAGCCTTCTCACTGGGCTGCAGACTGAGGTCCATGCTACCTTGTGCTTCAGGGTGCCCTTCAGCCATGATGCAACACAAACAGGATAAATATAACTTTGCTGGAGTAAGATGGCTGCTTGCTAGAATCTTCTTATGCTGAGGGAGTCTGAGCTGCGAATGCAACTTACACAATGCTGATTCCTTCTGGCTTCAGGTAACTTGCTGTGACTGACTGTATGTCAGAAGTTGGTGAACTGTCTTACAGCCGTATCTGGCAGTCTTTATGCATCATTTTTCACTGTTCTGACTCATTAGCTTGGCTGCAAGTGTGAGGTTGTGAGAGTGTCCTGTAGTCTCTATGCTAACCAGCAATTTACACCAAGATATCTATCAGATAGTGTTCAACTCAACTGAGGAGGCGTAGATAAGATTCCAGATGCTTTAATCCAGGTAAATCTTGTAAAACCTCATACAGCAGTAGGTGAAAAATGATGAAATACCAGGAGCTGAGCAGACATGTTGCTTACAAAGAAGTGAAACTAAACTGAGGGAGAGAGAGGGAGGAACTACAGCATCACAGCTAAGGATACAGAGAGAGAGAAGGGACAAACTACAAAGACAAACAGTATCACAGATACATGTCAGTGAATTAAACCAAGTCCTGGGACATGACACCGACTGTCCTATAGAAGTGAATAGAGCAGTGGTCATACATGTATACCACAGCTCCATTCACATGGAGCACTCAGGCAAAATTGTAGGCCCTGTTCTTCTGTTTGCTGGGGGTGCCAGCAGTTGGGGTCTCATTAATAAGATATTTCCCCTATCCTGTGGATAGGGGATGTGTTTAAAGGAAAACCACTTTAATATACTGTTGCAATCTTCTAGGGATTCTAAGAGTTAGATTCATGTAATAAATACACAGAGGATTATCTAGATGAGATACATTGTATTCACCTCTCAGTTGTTAACGGACTATTTTTCTGTCGAAGTCCATATGTTGGAAAATAGCAAAACAGGTACACATCTAGAATATGCTGAGCTCTTAAGAAACCACATTGGGGGGAAATTTCTGAAACTCTCTATTCTAGAATTCTAGCATAAAAAAAATTGCAAAAGAGAGATTTGCAACTTTTTAAGCCCATTTGCACAATAATTTTGCGACTTTTTGATTTCTGCTCCACTGACTCTAGTCTTAAAAAGTGGGTGGGAATTTTGGCATGGTTAGCCTAACTGTCCGTACTCTAGATTTACAAACTGTGACTTTTAAAAAAGTTGCAAAAATCATTGTAGTCTCACTCTGGTAAATCAGTGGTTGGAGTAAAAAGTGGAGAAATATTTCAGGACAGACATGTAAAATTTATAGATATGCCTAATTTATCAAACATTGGACGACATTTGATCAATTTGACACAAATTACACCAACATAGACTCCAGCAAAACTGACATTAAAAATTTCCCTAAGAATAAATCTCCCCCAAGAGTAGTCACAAAGTATCGAGTCAGGTCTCCCTTGAGAATTCATATGTTGTGTGTGTCAATTCCAAAATGACAATAGCTAATCCAGTAGATATCTATATCGGAAGACCTTATAAATCCTAGTGTCCTTGATGCATTCTTATACACTAGATGGGAAGAAAACTAGAAAGGACATCGGCCTCTCCAGAATCAAAACAAGTATCCACTTATTGTGCTCATGTGCTGTACAGTATGCAGCCTGATACTTGGCATTGTCTGGAATCTCTTTTCTAAAGAGCTAAAGTAAAGCTGAGACTCTACTAATCATGATGAAACTACGAATAATGAAGAGAAGGAATCATTAAATTAACCCTTTCTGCTCTTTACATACATCATATCCTTTCAATGAAAATAAGGCGCAGTTCACACTATGTTTTGGCTGCATGTGATAGATGTCTAATGTGTTATCTTATGTGTTATCATCTCATATCTTTTGGTGTAATAACTGTTTGTTAGTCGATTGTTCTTTTATCACATAACACTGACAGCAGAGTATATGGGTGTTAAGAATGGTTTGATAAACCTCTCTATAGGTGTCAAGTGCTCTATTTCTAGACTTATTTATGCTTTAGTGCAGTTAATGCTGAATTGATATTCGCCCCCTACATCTTGTTGACAAGCCATTTTATCTGATTTTCTAAATAGAGAGATGAGCTATGAGGAGTAATATCTTTATAAAACACAGTATGGTGAGCTGCAGGAGACTGTACACCGCAGAGCAACTGAACTGCACAAGAGGAAAACATAAGATTAGAAATCGGGAATAAAATGTGATTTGCAATTTGCAGTCTAAAATCAAATTTAAGGGTAAAGTGGTAAAAAAGATGAATCTATGAACTTTGCTCTGGCAATGGTGCTTTGCAATCACTATGTTAATGAGTAGGTGGCCTGAGAAACCTTCCTAGCCTCTAAGGTTGGTGATACACAGGCAGTAATCGCAGAGGGTTAGATGTCGCAAACTTGCCAGGAGCTAACCTGCTGCAATGAAAAGAAGCAGTATAGTGGATGAGATTTCTATAAAAATCTTCGACTAAAAGTGACAGGGCAAAGTGATCTGCATTATGTGTTTTAAACCCACAGCATGGCTCTTATTGCTCTGGGTGCTAACAGCGACTTCCAACATTAGTACTGAACTAGAATTTAATATATATATATATATATATATATATATATATATATATATATATATGTTATACCTCACTTCTGTATAATATCAACAAATGATCTATTTATTTATCTATCTACCTAAAAAAAAAAAGGAAAAAATATCAGAACCGCCTGCAAAAATAATGGGTGCAATTCCTCCTGTGTCCTGACTGTACTCCAAAACTGTTGAAAAGGAATAGATTTAATGTCACTTAAAGAGGACCTTTCATGTCCTCATGCACATGCGGTTTTATATACCGCTAGAAAGCCAACAGTGCGCTGAATTCAGCGCACTGTCGGCTTTCCCATTATGTTCCCCGGGGCTGGAGATATTGGTGCCGTTAGTTCAGGTCCACTGTCAGAAGGGCGTTCCTGACAGTCTAGCTGGGCTGAGGAATGCCCCCCGACTATACTAGTCCATAGCCCTGTACTGTCAGAGGGGGCGTTCCTTACTGCCCCAATGACGCTGAACTGTAAGGAACGCCCCCCAGTACAAGTCTATGGACAAGTACTATCGGGGGGATATTCCTCACATCCCAGCTAGACTGTCAGGAACGCTCTTCTGACAGTGGGCAAAGATTGGTGCCTAAACTAACGGCACCGATATCTCCAGCCCCAGGGGACATAACGGGAAAGCCGACAGTGCGCTGAATCCAGCACACTGTCAGCTTTCTAGCTGTATATAGAACCGCATATGCGTGAGGACATGAAAGGTCCTCTTTAAGCAACATTTTAGTCCAACTCCATGAGAGTTACAGTATGTCAAGCTCGATGTAATTATCTCTCTCTCTATCTTTTACCTACAGATGTGATTAACCCCTTAAGGACCGAGCCAATTTTCGTTTTTACATATCTGTTTTTTCCTCCCCACCTTCCAAGACTATTTTTTTTTTCACATGATGGCTTATTGTTTGTGGGACAAATTGTAATTTGGAATGGCACCATTCAATATCCTGTGCAATGTACTGGGAAGATGGAAAAAAATTCAGAATGAGGTGGAATTGGAAAAAAATTGCATTTTGGTCAATTTCATATGGGTTTAATTTTTACGTCATTCACTGTGTGGTAAAAAATGACATGTTACCTGTATTCTGTGGGTCAGTACAATAACGGCGATACCAAATTTATGTAGTATTTGTAATGTTTTGATACCTTTTAAAAAATAAAATACTTAGAAAAACAGAAAAAAAAAAGTTGTGTCGCCATGTTCTGACACCTGTAAATTTTTCATATTTATGTGTGGAGCTGGGTATGGTGTATTTTTATGCAGAACAAGATAACGTTTTTATTGATACCATTTGGAGGAAGGTCTGGTTTGATCACTTTTTATTACATTTTTTTTTAGGAGGCAAGGATGTTCACATTTTGGAGCACAGGGATACCTAAAGGGTTTATGTTTACTTTATTTATTTTTATATGTGATCTAGGGAAAGGGGGGTGAATTATACTTTTGTGTTTTTTGTGGTTTTTTAATACTTTTAAAAACTTGTTTTTTCTTCATTTACTTTTATGTTCAGACCCCCTAGGTACCTTAAACCCTAGAGGTCTGATCGCTCATACTTCAATAGTCTTCCAGCTGTCATGGCAACCGATCGTGTGTCTGCGCACTTTAGCTGCCACGGTCATGTTTAACCGCAGCATCTAAAGTGTTAACAGCTGTGATTGGTGTTGGCACCAATTGCAGCTCTTAGCGGCGGGTACTGGCTGTATTATACAGTCGTCTTCCACCGTCTATGAAGAAAGCTCAGCTCCTGAGCCCTCTCCATACAACCCCATGTGACCAATGACATACTATTACATCCTTGGTCGTTAAGGGGTTAAAGGAAGGGAGTCTGTAGTAAACTGGTTATAAGCTAATCCCTGTACCTTGCAGAGGTGATTCTACAGTTTACAAATACATATTTGGAGTCCACTTTCATGTAAATCTACATTTTATTTACATGCAAAGGATGGGTCTTGAGAATCTAGAGCTAAGACTGAAACTTGGGCAAGTACAGACACACCACCAAAGCATTTTTCCCCTCATTTTTTTGAATAAAATGACAATTTACATGTAAATAGGGCTCCATAGAGGAATTACAGAGACATATTTGGAAACTGTAGAATCACTTCTACAAGGTACTGGGATTAGGTTCATAACCAATATACCGTGGGTGTGAAGAATATCGCCTCGCCCAGCCGCCTGGCACGCCTGCGATCAAACTTCTTTCTTAACCTCCCACTCACACACCGTGAGTAGACCGGGTCATAGGATAAAACGAAATGAGCGATATAAATTTTATATATTTAATAACCCAAGTGGGTCGGTATGGATTAATAGCATATACAGAAATATACAATATTAATATGATCAAGCATAAACATACAAGCAAAAGTGCGATGATACAATACACAAAAATAAACAGGAGAATTAAAAGATAGAGAAAATACCGGCATAGGCTCGTAGTCCGTTTCTCTAGGCCACAGCAGAGTTTTGGGCCTAGGGCGCAAGCTTAAGCAAGTTGCATAAAACAATCCTTCTACATGCTGTCCAGAACTAGTGAAAGGCTTCAGGCCTCACTGCTAGGCCCTCAAAGCATTCCTCAGTAGGGCAGGCCCTCTCATCTTCTCCCAGATCAGAGCTCCTTACTGCCTCTTTGCTGAATGACCCCAGAATCCAGGTCTGCCCTCAGCATATGGCTAGTGCTCCACCCACCCCTTGCACCCAGGCAGCCCCCCTTCTCCCACCTTTGCAGAACCCTCGGAGAGAAGGGTGAAGTTAAGGCTTGCTATCCCCCATCCCATCTGGCCAGGGATAATAAAAGTGCCTGGCTATAGCAAGCCATCTCCAATGAACACACATAAAACCAGTGAAGCGTATCGTCCAGCAATGTGGACTCAACTAAAGCACCGCATTCCAAGTGGGGGAAGGACTGACCTAAGCAAGTAAAACACACTTCCAAGAAAGATATAAAACTGAGGGTCGGTTCATCACAGTGGGGAAAAAAAAAGGATTTAGTCAGCCACCAATTGTGCAAGTTCTCCCACTTAAAAAGATGAGAGAGGCCTGTAATTGACATGATAGGTAGACCTCAACTATGAGAGACAAAATGAGTAAACACATCTAGAAAATCACATTGTCTGATTTTTTAAGAATTTATTTGCAAATTATGGTGGAAAATAAGTATTTGTTCACCTACAAACAAGCAAGATTTCTGGCTCTCACAGACCTGTAACTTCTTTAAGAGGCTCCTCTGTCCTCGACTCATTACCTGTAGTAATGGCACCTGTTTAAAATTGTTATCGGTATAACAGACACCTGTCCACAACCTCAAACAGTCACACTCCAAACTCCACTATGGTGAAGACCAAAGAGCTGTGGAAGAACACCAGAAACAAAATTGTAGACCTGCACCAGGCTGGGAAGACTGAATCTGCAATAGGCAAGCAGCTTGGTGCGAAGAAATCAACTGTGGGAGCAATAATTAGAAAATGGAAGACATACAAGACCACTGATAATCTCCCTCGATCAGGGGCTTCACGCAAGATCTCACCCCGTGGGGTCAAAATGATCACAAGAATGGTGAGCAAAAATCCCAGAACCACATGGGGGAACCTAGTGAATGACCTGCAGAAAGCTGGGACTAATGTAACAAAGGCTACCATCAGTAACACACTATGCTGCCAGGGACTCAGATCCTGCAGTGCCAGACGTGTCCCCCTGCTTGAGCCAGTACATATCCGGGCCCATCTGAAGTTTGCTAGAGAGCATTTGGATGTTCCAGAAGAGTATTGGCAGAATGTCATATGGTCAGATGAAACCAAAGTAGAACTGTTTGGTAGAAACACAACTCGTCGTGTTTGGAGGAGAGTGAATGCTGAGTTGCATCCAAAGAACACCATACCTACTGTGAAGCATGGGGGTTGCAACATCATGCTTTAGGGCTGTTTCTCTGCAAAGGGACTAGGATGACTGATCCGTGTACATGAAAGAATGAATGGGGCCATGTATCGTCAGATTTTGAATGCAAACCTCCTTCCATCAGCAAGGGCATTGAAGATGAAACGTGGCTGGGTCTTTCAGCATGACAATGATCCCAAGCACACCACCAGGGCAACGAAGGAGTAGCTTCATAAGAAGCATTTCAAGGTCCTGGAGTGGCCTAGCCAGTCTCCAGATCTCAACCCCATAGAAAACCTTTGGAGGGAGTTGAAGGTCCGTGTTGCCCAGCGACAACCCCAAAACATCACTGCTCTAGAGGAGATCTGCATGGAGGAATGGGCCAACATACCAGCAACAGTGTGTGCCAACCTTGTGAAGACTTACAGAAAACGTTGTCATTGCCAACAAAGGATATATAACAAAGTATTGAGATGAACTTTTGTTATTGACCAAATACTGATTTTCCACTATAATTTGCAAATAAATTCTTAAAATATGTTTTCTCATTTTGTCTCTCATAGTTGAGGTCTACCTATGATGACAATTACAGGCCTCTCTCATCTTTTTAAGTGGGAGAACTTGCACAATTGGTGGCTGACTAAATACTTTTTTTCCCTACTGTACTGCTGACAGACTCCCTTTAAGAAATGTATTTATTTGGTCATCTATGCAAATAAAGGGATATTTTATGATATACTGTACATTAGTTTTATACTTTGTTGAATTAAGAGCATTCTAGTTTTTTTGTAATCAAAGCTTAATCATCATATAAATAAAAAATACTACATTAATATCCTGCGTATAACATTTTTAAGGTCTCTGCTTGTTCTCAGTGAATGAAAACATTCCCTAGAAAAATTTTTTTTTTTCAATGACTTATTGTTTTTTGTTGTCTTCTGTGATAAGATGTCACACTGCAGCAGTTTAACCATTGCAGCTAAAAGTTAACTTTGCTACATCTGTACTAGAGATGGGTGAACCTCTCAAAATTTATTTTGTTTCGGGTTTGGGTAGTTCAGGACCAAGATTTGTTTAGGGTCAAACAAGTTCGGTACAAAACACAACTTAAATTGGATTAAAACATAGTGTATAACACTGTCAGGGCTCCTAGGAACCTATCTATCCAATTTCTAGGTAAGCAAAGACAAAGTTTTGTCAAAATGAACGTGATATGTATGTCTATGGAAAAACGGATGGTAAGCAGAGTATATATAGTAGTTTCAGAGTTTAACCACATACTGCACTGACACTCGCTTTCACATGTTTTAATATTTAAAACGTTCCAAAAATGATCCTTCTTTTGTGGAAAGATGCTTGCCCATGGTTTTTTAGACACGCATCATGGTTATATTGCAAAAAGGTTTTATAGAAAAATTATCCCTTTTTAATGACACTAGGTTCATCACTAGTATCACCTCGCAAAGGATAGCAAAAATACTAAAATAGTGGCAACATACGGACACCGTCTTTTTAAAACTGAAACTAGCAGACGAGAAAGTCCTACGTGCAGGACCTTTTTCTCCACAGCTTTTCAGGCAGACATTGCAATGGAGTCACTGACACATACGTGAACATAGCTCGACTTGTAAATGCTACTGGCTTGTTGTTACTTGGAAGACAAATTTGTGGCTGTGTGCCTAGTTGAAAAGTGATGAAGAATTGGCTTTCAAAAAAAAAAACACCAAAAGTATCCTTTTACGAGAGCAGATGTGAAATCAAAGTGATTTTGTTGTTGTTTTTTTTTTTTTTTTATGCCAACTCTGTGGCACCAACAGTGTGTTATAGTGGAATGTGATGGACCAGGCCGCAGGACATGTCTGGCTGAGTGGTGGCAGGGGTGGTAGTCCTTTGTCTGTCTGTATTACTGCTGCAGTCAGACTCATACATCACAGATATTCTCCCACACCCCTAATGGGACTAAACTGTGTTGTAATTCTCATGTTCCAGCTCACTGAACCTTGTATACTGTATATGACATCAACACTGTATGGTGTCTACCTACCACTGTCAGGTGGCATCAGAACATCACAGTGACTCACAAGACACATGTCTTCCGAACAATTTGGAATATTTGGACCTCAGCTTGTGATGAATCAGTTTGCCCATCTCTAATCTGTATATCAGGAGCAGCTGTACAAATCTACTTACTATTTTGCTACAATTTATCATTCAGACTTTTTTTTTTTTAAAGAATCAATATAGAATAGACTTATTTAAAGATTCACTAATCTCTAATCTTTATACCAGGGTCTGTTCTGAAGTAGGAAGAACTAAATGTGCTACATCACAAGAGCTTAGCAAATCTTTTATGTGTATGACTGTCAGCAAGTTTGTCAATAGTTTTCAACAGCAACCAGCAGAATTATTAATACAGCCTTGGGCTACAACATTAAAGCTAATTTATAAATGCTTTACTTCTGTTATGCAGATTATTGCTATATATGAATTGTAATGTGATGCAAAGGTAAGAAGAACAGCAGATATGTTCTCTTTTGATTTCTGCATGTGTCAGTTCCTTCGTTCTTCTCCATTTTAGGAGCAGACCAATGAAATGGTAGTGCCAAATCCATTACATGACTGACACCAACAGTTCTCTATGGATCTATTATCTATTATCCTATAATGGATCTGTCAAGTTTCCATCCTGGTGTCCATCGTTTTTCAGAAAAGTAGTGTAGCATAGACGTAGAGGCTCCTCAGACAGCTTCCTGTGCTAATGTAGCAAGTACTTTAGGCTGTGGCCTCATGGAGCAAGTTTGAAGTTTTTGAACAGATTTTTTTTCTTCCAAAACCAGGATTAAATAATTCTCCTTCAGGATCCACTCCTGGTTTTGGCTAAAATTAATTCCACTATTCTGTAAAATAGACTATATTTGCATTTTATCTTGCCATATTTCCTCAACAGACTGCTGGGCGGTTACATATGAAAAACCAATCATCAGCTGTCAATCTAATAGGGCTGTGTCTTCACTGACGTCTTCCACCACACTCAGGGCCATAATTATAGGGTCCCCTTACTATATACAATGTACCTCTATTTTAAGTGGCACAAGGTAGGTAGAGGCTCCATTACATATTTTGCCTTGGGACCCAGGAGCTTTAAGTTAGGCCTCTGAGCACACTGATATGAATATCTTACTAGGAGTCATTTTAAGCTGCAAAGAAGAAATCATTAGGTACTATACAGAGGCCTCAGCAATCCAGGGAAGAGGTCATCTCCATTACTCTCCCGTGGTGGCACATTTGGTCCTCAATTACCAGAAATAGGTACAACTCAGTCCTGTGAGCTGAATTTCTGCATAGTAATAGTTCCACTGACACCTATGGTCGCACATTTTCTACCTTATAGGAATGTTGGTGCTTTCAAAACAAAGGTTAATGATATGTTAAGTAAATCAACCTTTATCTCCCAGGATTACATTATTTATTTCTCTATCTCTGCAGACAACAGTAACCTTGACAACCTCATATTCCATCTCCACCATCCTGTCTACATGCCTCGAAATATGGGGGATGTGCATGATTCTACTAGGCAGTGTTCTTGCGGCTATGAAATTGAAGTTACTTCAATCTACAAAGGCTGAACTCTGTTTCATGTACTGTTATTTAATACCACTTGATAGTTTTTTTTTATTTCTTTATTGATGTGACTGTATGAAACATTGTTTTATGTGGCAGAAATTGTATTATTTTTCAACATTGTTTGGGGTTATATAAAATAAAAGTGTAATTTATATAATGTTTTTATAGTGCAAATATTATAATCTTGTTATTTTATATTTAATAACCTGGTGTATTAAATTTGCAGGCGGTTATTTAAGGTCTGTCATATATGCTCTTATTGGCTATTATTGTTGCTATATAATAAAACCCAGTGATTGTATATTTTAATGATATCTCCTGCCCCCTGCCTAGAGGGAGAGGGTTAGGTATCAGAGGTGTTGTGTTCCCATCCAGCACTTTCTTTTTGTACTCTCTCCATTTATTTATCAGTATGAAATTTTGTATAATTATTTTACTATAATAAATTTTGTCATACATGTTTGAATTGCAAGGGTTGTTCGCATAATTTTGTTGGATATATATTGTTTTTGGACGTATGGGATCTCAATTTATATGTGATATTTGAGGATACTTTTTTTCTGGTTGCTATTATAGTATCTGTGTTTACAGATCCTTCCTCTGGATTTATAGATTATAAAAAAAAAAGTGATAAGGAGTGGATTACTCGCATTGGTACCTGCATTTTGGAGATTGTACAAGAAGTGATACTGAACCCAGTAATATTAATAAATTAAAGCTTAAAATTTGTGATTTATTGAGAAAATACACTAAAGTGTGGTGGAATAAAGCAGCCTTAGAAAATTACTTACAGAGAGATATTATACCTAGGAGCTTTAGGGTCCAAATATTTCCCACTTTGATAGTGACGATTTTCACTTTACTAATAAGTGGGAGGAAAGTCTCACTATGTGTTTCCACACCCTGATTGAATTGATAATTGGAGCAGATTGTAAACAACTGGACTTGCTTGAGAAAGAAATTGATTGAGGGAGAAAATACAGCAATTATTGTCTAAAGAGGAGGTGATTATTTTTGATAAATCATTGGAGGAGGATTTGTCTAAGTGGCAAAAGAATATTCAAGAATTAAAAGCACACAAATTCCAACATGACTTCAAGGACTTTCAGTCCAATAAGATTTATTGATGGCATAATCAACGGGATAGAGGTTGTTATCGTTCACAGTATGCATCAGTTGCTGCTGTTTCCACTGAGGAAGGATGTGGTGGTTTTTTAGACAAACCTGGGCCTCCACAAGAAGAAGACCCTCTACACACCCCTCAAATAACTTCCACAAAAAGAAAAACCAGGGGAGTATTCAACAGAGACATGTCAGAACTCTGGCTCTATTGCGCAGGTGCCGACAGCTGTCAAGAGGAGGAGGAGCCGGCCCCACAGAAGGAAGTGATCTCCCGTGTCCAGAAGATCTGGACAGGAAGACAGGTAAGTATGATGGGGTGGGAGGGTGGGCTGAGTTAGTTGGGAAGGGCTAGTAATGGGCGGGCTAGTTAGGGAAGCAGGTAGGGGGTGTGAGGGAGTGAGAGAGGGAGGGGGATGGAGTGAGAGGGGGAGGTAGAGTAAGTCAGCTCTGAGTGAAGTGCAATGCATCATGGTAGTTGTAGGAAAAAAGAACAGGAACCTACCCATGTAAACAAATGCAGAGGATGCCAGGAGCTCCCAGAGAAATCCAGAAATCACTCAAAACACTGCTAAAGGTAATTTGGTGCACTTATTAACCTATTAATAGCACTAACTGACTTTTTCTGAAAAAAAGATTTTTTTGCCCAGAAAACCCCTTTAAAGGTAATTAATTAATCTAACTACACTTTAACTAATCCCCAACTTGAAGTCCTGAGTAGAGGGATGTCCTTTTCCCCCACAGCTAAATTTGATTTCTTTGACACGGTTAAAGATCTGCCACTCTTTTCATGTAAGCAAATGTTTAAAAAACACTTTAGTAAAGATGGGTCTTTCCTCTCTGCAGATAGTTCTGGTGAGAGACAGGCTCTACAAGTTGGTGAAAAGAGATTTAGAACTATTTTGACTAAAGTAGAGAGATCTAACCTAAGTGGAGCACAGAGACAACTTTGAGAAATGAAAGATGTAGTTATAAAACCAGCTGATAAGGGGGGAAATGTTGTGACCTGGCCTGTCCAGATGTACAGTATGAGCAGGACACATTTCTTCAACTGAATAATAGTCAATGTTATCAGAGGCTATCTAGTGATCCATTGCGTCAATTCAAAAACAAATTGGAGCATGTTTTGAATGGAGATGTAGTAGACAACATTATTACATCTAAAATTAAAGCTAGACTGACCATCCCATTAGACCAACCTTCTATATATTACCAAAAGTCCACAAGGATGCCTCCAATCCTCTGGGACATCCCATAGTTTCTGGGATTGGTGCCCTTTGTGAGAACATTAGCAAATTTGTGAACTATTATCTACAGTGTTGTGTGGCTACATTATCTTCTTATATGAAGGACACTACCAACATGCTCTGTCATCTGAATGGACGTCATTTAGAGGAGGACATGTGTTTGGTTACATGTGACGTAGAGTCCCTTTATACATCTATAGGCTTCCATCAGGGCCTCCGAGCATCAGAATATTTTTTACATATTACAGATTTAGATCTGGATTTGGTTACATTCATTCTTGACCTATGACATTTTATTTTGACACATCATTTTTTTGTGTTTAAGGACCGTCTTTTCCTGCAGCTCCAGGGAACAGCTATGGGGGCCACATGTGCTCCTTCATATGCAAATCTGTTCCTGAGGCTGTGGGAGAGGGAAGTGCTCCAGCACACATAGATGCGAGGGTGTCCTGAAGTGTTCAAGTTATATAGATGATATTTTGTTCATCTGGCAGGGCTCCACGTCACGGTTAGACACCTTTTTGTCTTCCTTGAATTGTAACAATTTTCATATACCGTATATGCCGGCGTATAAGACGACTGGGCGTATAAGACGACCCCCAACTTCTGCCCTAAAAATATAGAATTTGGTATATACTCACTGTATAAGACTACCCCTCTCCCAAATGAAAAAAAAGTCTGCTTTGATTTCAACATGTTAATTTTAATTCAAATGCATATGACATGCAGGTACTGTATATAGCAGCAAAACTGTCACTTATAAACATAAGGTTGTTTCAAACATGTACGGTAAAGCTAAGCTCTTCATTAATATCACAGCATGGATGCGAGGGGAATCTGGCGTTACTGCACCGCCAGCTTTCCCCTCGCATCCATGCTGTGATATTAATGAAGATCCGACATGCTTCTGTAAGTGCCGCCTGTGACCCCCAGCTCTGTGACGCCGACCGCTGTGACGGGGCGGCTGCATTAGCATACAGCGCGCCGCCCCGTCAGCGCGTACTAAGCCTCTTCTAATGACTGTGAGAGGCGGATTGCCGCGCATGCGCGGCGGTCCCAGGAAGCGGCTCTCTACGCGCTGACGGGGAAAAAACACCTCACACAGTGCGGCCCCCGTATATCCGGCGTATAAGACGACCCCCCACTGTAGCCATTATTTTAAGGGGTTAAAAAGTCGTCTTATACGCCAGTATATACGGTACATCTTACTTCGACGATTAGTCATAATCGTGTAGAATTCCTTGATCTCATAGAGGAATGTGATGCTAACTGTAATATCATAACTGATGTTCACAGAAAGACCACTTCGACTAATTGTCTCTTCCATGCCACCTCCTCACACTATCCCAAAGTAAAGCAAGTAATTCCATTTGGACAATTTTTAGTTTCAATAATTTTTATTGATTTTCAAAATAAATGTGAGAAAGAATATTGACATACATTATGATATACATTCTTACATAGTTTGTTCAAGGCATATTCTTTGGATTGTACATCAATAAGACAGCAAATAGAAAACAGAAATTGAGTAAGCGATAACAGTAACAATAACACTAACATTTAGGCACATTTCCAGGGTTAGCGTGACATATTTCAAAGACGGTCCTTTCATATGCTCCACTCCGCTTCCACTCCCTAAGACCTCCCTGCTTCCTGGCTCTCGTTATGCAACAAATCGAGAGTTAGCCCATGCGTTCCATATGTTTGCAAATCTAAGATAGGAGTCATTTCCCAGTGCAATTACCCTCTCATAGGTATACGTAGTATTAATAGCCAACAACAATGCGGAGTCTGACGGAGGGGTAACTGATCTCCATCTTTGCACCAACATTAATTTAGCTATTGTCAAGATTTTACAGAGGAGTTTTTTTATATTTGTTCAGTTCTTCAGGAATTCCAATTGATAGGATGGCCAGAGGTGAGGAGTAGGGGAGGCGGAAATTAAATATTTCTGATAACATGTCAAAGACCCTATGCCAGTATCCACAAATTATGGAGCAATGTCCCAAAATATGGATAAGTGTTCCTTTTGTAAGGGTTAAAACATAACTTGCACTATATTCTATATCACAGTATACAGAAAGCACAAGAGGGTGGAATGTTCTGCAAACAAGACTGCATAGTTGATAAGGACAGACTTGGAGTCTGGGGGAGATATCAACAGTTCTGCTGATCTCAGCAGAACTGGTATTCTCGGGAAGATAAGGAGGACATTCAGATAAGGTGAAAAGGAAAACATCTGGGGTGATGGGTAACTGAACAAATTTGTCTGGTAACGGAACTGGAAAGACCATATATGTATATTGATCACATGACTGTTATGTAACTGAGCTTGCTTTTAAAACTGTATTGAACTACGCAATAAAGTAGAAACTGTTCATACACGGTACCTGTGTACGTCTTGTTTCCCCGAGCGCTCGAAACTGGTTATCTATTTGATTAGGCTTACGGTGACATCCATCCCGGGGGAGATTAACCCCCGACACTTTCCCTCCACATCCTCTCCAGCACTCCTCAGAGACTGACGGGTATGCCCTGTGTAAAGTGGATGGGGTTCTGTACCACCTTAAAGTCACTTTCATAGCCGTTTCTATGTGAGTGTTGCATTTTAAGGATGTATGACTAAGTTTAATAGCTTGTTCCCACTCATCCAAGGTGATGGTTCTTCCCAAATCCCTCTCCCAACAACGGAATGGTGTAGATCTGATAAAAGTTGCTACTCCATCCATTCTATCGTATAGAAACCTTAAACCCCTCATCTTAGTCGACATCCAGGTGAATACCTTATTACTGTGGGGTACCGTCGATATCGGGTTCTTAGATATAAAATGCCTTATTTGAGAGTACTTAAGGAAGTCACCTCTATGAATTCCAAATTTCTGTGTTAGATCTGTAAATGATAAAAATTGCTTGGTATCGGATTGTAAGTGGGAGACCTGTGTAATCCCCTTCGTCTCCCACTCCAAAATTACTAGGTCTTCTATCGTCCAGGCCATAAGTGACAAAGGCATCTCTGAGGCATAAAAGTGACTTGTAGGATTTGCTTTCCCGTGAAGCAGCTTCCATGCGATCACAGCTGCTTGCATAACTGGGGACAGGGACTCAGGCATAGGAATGTTCCAGAAGGGCGCCCACAGGGTGTCCTTCAGTCTTAAAGGATATATGAACGATTGCTCTATGTGGATCCATGGTACCGAGGTATCAGCTAATCTCCATCTAGCGCACTGTGTGACTAGGGACGCTATGTAATAATTCCTAACCACTGGCACCCCCAGTCCTCCCGCTTCTCTTTGTTTAAAAAGGAAGCTTTTGTTAACCCTGGGTCTCCTTCCATTACATATGTATTTTGAGATCATACTTTGCATAGTTTCGAAAAACGAAACTGGGACGGCTATCGGGAGTGTGCGAAACAGATATAGGAGTCTAGGCAATAATAACATCTTAAAAGACGCGACACGTCCCATCCAAGACACGTCTATTGGGACATTCTCTCCATCTCATCCTGCAGTGTTTTCAACATGGGTATGTAATTATTTCTATATAGGGCCCCCGTATTGGGTGTCACCTGTATCCCCAAATATTGAACACCCTCCTTCCTCCAATCAAAGTCATATTTCGACTGTAGGGGATGTAGTACAGAGGGAGGGATATGCAAGGGTAAAGCTTGTGATTTGTCCATATTTAATTTATAATATGATAAGTGACCAAAATTAGCTATAATCTCCATAAGTCGGGGAATAGACTTTAGTGGCTTGGACAAAGTAAGAATGATATCATCTGCATATAATGATATAAGATGAGTTTTGTCCCGTATATTAATGCCACCCACCTCTGGGTCCAGTCTAATTGCTTGGGCCAGCGGTTCCATCGAGAGAACAAATATCAGCGGTGAGAGGGGGCACCCCTGTCTAGTCCCGTTCGTTATTAAAAAGGGATCTGATACTACCCCGTTAGTGAATACTCTTGCAGAAGGCACAGAATACAGTGCCTCAATTACTTTCAGAATTGTTCCCTCGAACCCCATCCTCCTAATCACCAGGAAGGCATACGACCAGCAAATGCGGTCAAACGCCTTCTCGGCATCTAATGCGAGAACCACTGCTTCCATTTTTTTTGAGTTAATATGATGTATAATATTCAAGATGTGTCTGGTATTGTCATATGATTGCCTCCCCTTCACGAATCCCACCTGGTCGTAATTTATTAGGCTCGGAAGACAAGCTGCTACTCTATTTGCTATAATTTTGGCGTAAATTTTTAAATCTGAATTTAATAGGGATATTGGTCGAAAGTTTTGGGGGCTGGTGGCAGGCTTGCCTGGTTTAGGCAATGTCACCACCAGTGCCTCCTGATTTTCCCCCGGAATAGTGCCAGAGTCTACCACAGCCGTTAAAAAGGACAACAGCGGGCTAAGCAAAATTGGAGAAAACTTTTTATAATACTCATTCGTGAGGCCATCTGGGCCCGGGGATTTTCGGGGTGGCAGCAACTTAATTACTGACAGCAACTCTGATGATGTGATGGGCTCGTTCAAAGAGTCTAGTTGTGCTTTAGTGAGTGTGGGCAATTGGGCACTTGCAAGAAAGTTTACAATGTCTTGTTTCGCCGGAGGTATCACAGAAGAGTCCTCTTTAATATTATATAAGCCTTCATAGAAAGCTTTAAATGCGTTGGCGATGCCACTAGGATCATAGATTTTGTGTGCATCATCCTTACTCTGAAGAAACGGGATTTTAGACCTGGCATGTTTTTGTTTAAGCTTGGACGCTAAGAGCTTGCCTGCTTTGTTAGATTGAGAGTAGTAAGTTGCTTTCACCCTTTTCAGGTTCTTTTCATATTTGTGCAGAAGACAGGCTGTCAATTGTTGACGTAGCGTCACCAATTTTGCAGCATTGGAGGGGGAAGGAGATTTTTTATTATCGTTATCTATAGATTTTATCTGGTGCAATAGTCGGTCAATTTCTGCTAGTCTAGTTTTCTTTTCTATGTGACCCAATCGAATAAATGTTCCTCTGATAAAGGCTTTATGTTAGTTCCACAATATATCAGGGCTAGATACTGAGGGAGCATTAATCTGAAAGAATTCCTTCAGGTCATTTTCCAAAATTGCTTTATATTTTGGCTGCGACATTAAGAATTCATTGCACCTCCAGATATACGCTCTAGGGCAATCATATTTTTCCCTTAGGGTCAGGGTTATTGCTGCATGGTCTGACCAAGTTATTTGTGAAATTTCCGACTGCACGGCAAGGGGAATACTAGTTTGTTCTATTAGAAATAAATCTATTCTTGAATAGCTATTGTGTACAGTTGAATAGTAAGTATAATCTTTTTCGGTATTATGAAGGATACGCCAAATATCAAATAAGTCATGGCGCCATATAGCCTGCGAAAAGGAAGGATGACGTGTCGCTATGCTAGAGGTAGTGTCTACCCCTGGATCTGGAGCCATGTTAAAGTCTCCCATTAATACTAAGCATCCTTGTTTTCTTCGCTCCACTGCTTTCATGAGTTTCCCCAAGAATGATACCTGTCTTTTGTTTGGGGCGTAGACCGAGACCAACGTGTACGTGACATTATTAAGGATACAAACTAATATGACAAATCGCCCTCCAGGGTCAGCATAATAGGACATCAGCTGAAATGCCACTGAATCTTTAATTCCTATTAGTGTCCCCCTGCGCTTGGAGGTACAATGAGCGTGAAATATGTGTGGGTATGAGGCATGCTTGATGCGAGTGGCATCTACCTCCAAAAGATGTGTTTCCTGAACTGCAAGAATGTCACAGCCTTGAACTCGGGCCTCTCGCCACAAATTGGCTCTCTTTTGAGGGGAGTTCAAACCTCTGACATTCATAGACATAATTTTAAGTACCATACTTCACATTTAGTAATGCTTCAAAGATCTTACCACAACCACCCACTTCAGATGTTACCAGTAGCGATAGGGAGCAGAATCGTCCCCGCCTTGTGTAGTCACGACGCCCCATGTGCCAGAACCGAAGAGTAAACAAACTGTAGAGAAATAAAAACCAGTGGGTAAGCCACCGAAACAAAACAAGGAAAAGAAATGTGGTACAGCGGACCAGCGGCTGTTGTAATCTTGGGGGGATAAGTTCAGCAATAGTGGACATACGAAATCCGTTGTAGAGTGAGTCTCTAGCTGTTTAGCCCTTTTGGTGGACGCCTTGGGGTTTTCGGTCGATGCCATCCATCTGACACAGGGCCAGGTGGTGGTTTGGCGGTCAGATCACTGGTTGCAATGTCCCATTTATTTAGCAACTTTTTGCCATCTTCCGGGGAGTTGATAACATAAGTAAGGTTGTCTCGGGATACGATCACTCTAACCGGGAATCCCCATTTGTATAGGATATTATGTTGGCGTAACGCTGTAG
The DNA here is from genome assembly GCA_947044405.1 of Leptodactylus fallax. Taxonomy (NCBI): domain Eukaryota; kingdom Metazoa; phylum Chordata; class Amphibia; order Anura; family Leptodactylidae; genus Leptodactylus; species Leptodactylus fallax. The sequence goes on along the minus strand of CAMRHE010000108.1, from coordinate 4,962,337 downwards.
TGATAGGGATAAATTGCCTTCTTAGTTGTAGTGTTGCAGCCGAAAGATCAGAGTAGATAGATATTTTCTGGTATGGATCAGGTAAACGGCCAATTTTCCGTGAGGTCAGCAGCACCATCTCTTTAGTGCGGTAAAAATGGATCTTTGCTAGGACATCTCTGGGTACGGTATCATCCAGATGTGAAGGTCTTGGGACTCCGTGCGCTCTATCAATAGTCAATTCCATTTTCGTAAGACTTGGTATTAGCGTGCGCATCAGATCTAGAAGGAAAACTGTGAGATTATTCGCAGATACGGACTCTGGAATCCCTCGCAATTTCAGATTGTTGCGCCGCGAGCGATCCTCTAGGTCTGCTATTTTAGATTTAAGATACGACACATCCTTTTCCACCGCATTGTGAGCATCTATGAGAAGATTATGTGAGGCGGCAAATTCCGCCATTTTAGATTCCACATGAACTGTGCGTTTCTGCAATTCTCGAAGGTCTCTATCTAGCGGTTTAACCATTAAGGACATGTCTGTTGTCAGAGACTTACAGAAGGCCATAAGCATGTTTTTCATGGAGGCCTCAGTGAGCAAACTCTCTGTTGCCGGAATATCCGCAAAAAAATCGGTGGATGGTGGTGTGTGCTGTGTAGTATCGCTCACCTCTCCTTCTTGGGGCTCCTCTGTCTGGATCCTGGGCTTCTGCCTGGCCGGGCTAGCAGTAGGCAAGATGGATGTCTCCGCATTATGTAGGCCTCTAGGCCTCGGTGCGTCGGCCCGAGAAGGCCTCGAAACCGCGCTCTCCCCGGCCCGCCGTGGAGACGGCCCCGACGCCTCCGGACCTCCGCATTCCATCAGCTGATGCAGCGACGGTGCCGACAGCGTGAGCCTCTCCTCCGGAGGGTCTCGAGTTGGAGTCGAGGCCCCAGAGACCGTGCTGGAGTGTGAGCCGCAGCCATCTTGATCTTCCCCACCTCCGTGGGGGAAGTAGAAATCCGATATTTTCTTCGGCTTTACCGCAGATTTCCTTCTTCTCGGCATCCCTAGAGGTAAGGCAGCTTTCCCAGTATTTTTTGGGTTAATATAATCCACGGGCACGTCGCTAATTTGTCGCTATAAGAGACTCAAGCCTGGAGCTGTGCAGCTATGCGACCATTCCCTTCCACCGTCAGGCTCCGCCCCCCATTTGGACAATTTTTGAGAACTAAGCGTATCTGCTCTAGTGATAACTTTGTGCGTCAGGCAACAGATCTCTCATCAAAATTCCTGAATTGTGGTCATAGAAAGACCTCTAGGGACACACTTCTGGTAAGTAAACCTGATAAACGATCTGATAGGGATCATAATGTGAGATTCATCATAACATTTAACTACCAGAAATTGTTCTGCATTTAAATACATTGAACGTGGTTCCACTTTTTGGAACTCAAGAGGTGATAAGTAGAGATGAGCGAATTTTTCAAAAATTCGATTTGACCGATTCTCTGAAGTTTTCAAAACAATTCGATTTGATCCGAATTAATTCACGGCGAATCGCGTTAACCCCTTCCCGACAGCCACCCTAATAGTAAGGCGCTGCAGGGAAGGAAACACAGAAACTTTGTGCACACCCTGCTTTGCGGGTATTAGCCATATGTAACGGCTGACACTGTCCTCTAACACCCCCGGTTGGAGCTGAGCTCCGATCACGGATGTTAACCCCTGAGATACTGCAGTGAAACATGACCGCGGCATCTCAGGGGTTTTATTATATATTGGGGTCCCGATCGGCCCCCCGCAACGTTTTCAGGGGGTGCCGATGCTCCTATTCAGGCAGCTAGGGGTCTGACCAGTGACCCCGGGTCTGCCCCATCGCTGTCCCTCTGCATACCTGGTTGATTCTGCCTTTAATGGAAATTGTCAGCCTATGTGTCTGCACGGGCTGACAGCCTCCTATACCCTGCAATACACGTGTATTGCAGCGTATACCTATTGAAGCAGCGATAAGAATATCACTGCTTCAATGGGGACAAAAAGAAAACATGGGACCAGGGGAAGTGATTAAAAATAACAAACATTTATACTCACCTTAACATCACCTCTCCTGGGAATCCGGCTGTCTGAGCGTCCTCCTCGCTCCTCTTCTTCCTTGCGACTGAAGTCCTGCTCCCCAGATGTCACTGCGGGGGTCTTTGATTGGGCATCAGCGGTCACGTGAGGGTAGTGATGACGTCATTACGCCGGTGTGCTCCACGTGACCGCTGGGGCCCAATCACAGGCCCCAGCAGTGAAGCCTGGAGAGTAGGACCTCAGTCACCAACTCCAGAGTTAATGCTGAGCCCAGGACAGGTGAGTATCAGGGCGATTCGATACATCGAAGTGTGAGGAAATCCGGAATCGATGCAAATCGAACATTTCCTGAAATTTGGATCGAATTCCTCTTCGTCAGCTTCAATTCACTCATCTCTAGTGATAAACATCACATCTCCTTTAATACGGAGGCTGCAAAATATTTTTCTACCTGTCCATGTGGTTTAATTTATATTGGGTGACTAGCTGAGCTCTTAAAGTAAGAGTTCTTGAACATGCTTGCAAGATAATAGCGGCAGCAAAAGTTAGAGAATTTGAACAACTACAACTCATACCATGACATTTTCGTGAATGTCATTCTTGAGATCCACGTGGTTTACAAGTGAGGGACATTGTTAGGATACATTTGGGAATTAGAGGTGGTGTTTTGCGTCGTGCACTTTTTGCGTAAAGAGAGCCGTTGAATCGTAGAACTTAACACGATCTTTCCAGCCAGCCTCTATGAGACTGTTAGCTTCAAGCCTTTTTTGTGAATTAGCGCAAATTTTAATTTGAGTCAGGGTTTATGTTTTTTTTAATTTTTTTATATCTTAAGAATGTTTTGTTTTTTTGTTACTAATTATGTGGTTTTTGTAGGTTATTATGTGTTATCTGTGGGCGTATGGTTTAACATTCTTGTTTGAGTCATCTTTCTACTAACTATCAAATATGCTTGTTATGGAGCAGCAACGATCAAGATACAAGAGGTTTTTGTTTTTTATATATTCTATGTTCTTTAATATTGTATTACACTTCTAAAAAAATTTTTGATGTATTTATAATTCACTTATATTCATTGCAGTAATCATTATCAATCTGTATGTAGTCACATCAATTGTATTGAATTCACTTGAATTACACTTATTTTGTATTTTTTGCATTTAGCTTCAATATACGGTTAAATTATTTATTTATAATTGATATGTATTCTGGTTATACAACATATTTATATTCATTGTTTGTGCTTATTCCTTTATTATGAATTATTAATCGATCACCAGTTTGATATCACAATTATATATATTTGTTAATGTATATTTATTTACTATATGAGTTTAATGTTTAGAGATGTAGATGACCTGTTCGCTCTATAGATGACTTGTTCTCTTTACAGCTGCAGTTCCTTTTCTATATTCATAGTGCGCATGTGCTGGTTTCTGTTGACTTCCTTTTCATCACTATGGAGCTGAGTACATATGCGCTGATGGCATCTGACTTTACACTCCTTCCTTTGTACATGCTTACGTCATCACGTTACGCCTGCGTGGCGACGTTACCACGTTTTTCTGGTCTAAAGTGTCCTGTGTATGCTCATTATTTGGAGTGACTAGCGGATTATATACTAACAGGTGTGTAAACTTATGATAATAATTTATTGCATATATATCCCCTGACTCCTTTGCTGTATTGCTTCTTGACAAAGTCATTTTGGTGGCGAAACGCACGTTTGGCGTGAGCGTATTTCACCCTATGGGACATTATACTGTGTGAAGGGGCCACTTTAGGACTTTATACTATTTGGAGGGGCCACTACGGGACATTATACTGTGTAGAAGGGCCGCTATGGGACATTATACTGTGTGGACGCCACTTTGGACATTATACTTGCTGAAGGGGCCACTGTAGGACATTATAGCATGTAAATCGGGCATTATACCATGTGGGGGCCAGGAAAAGGGGAACTATGCCATGTGGGTGGAGGACCAAGACGAATTTGGTATGGGACCCAGTCTTGGTTAGTTACGCCCATATATATATATATATATATATATATATAAGTTAGAGAGAAGAGATATGGAGAGAGAGAGCATTTATGGGGGCCCACAATGGTTTCTCCATTTCTCCATTGAGGACTTTCATTAAAAGAGATAAAAGCACCCATTTCACTGTTAACAGTATCAGGCCCTGTTCACATAGTGGAATCTGGTGCTGATTTTGCGGTGAATTTCATCCCCAAATCAGCAGCAGATTATTCCCTTATTCTGTCTCTCATTGTTTTCAATGGGAGGCAGAGATTGGAGCAGGACACTGAAAAAAAAAAGCATCCAGCTCGATCTTGCTGTGGATTCTGCAACTGATTCAGCCACAGAGGTTGTGGCTTGAGACTCTTCACTGATCAGGCTTATTCATTCGGGCCTAAGCATAGGTGTAAAGCCACTACAGAATACTGATGTTTTGCATCCAACACCGTGAGTCAGGGGACAGAAAATAAAAAGGAATCTGAGCCAGATGTCCCCCTCAAATTCCTCTTTACTTTCCGACATCTGAACAGGTTCTATCTACTTGCATGGGCTGGACTATGTTACAGTGTACTTCAGTAAGTCTGCCTCAGCAAAAAACACCCAGTTTCTGTTGTTCTTTTTTTTTTTTTGCTGCAGTGCCCATGAGTTGCTCCAAAAGGGGCCCACTGAGTCTTTGTTGGACAAGGGCCCACACAAACCTGGAGCCAGCCCTGATGATAACTCACTATGATGCAGTGAGTTCCATTCACGCAGTGGGGAAAAGAAGTCTGAACACGGATTATGTTTCATATCTGGAAAATTGTGAATAGCCTCTAAGTAGGTTACATTTTGCCTTCCCTGTTAATCTTAACTGACTATTACTGCATACATAATCCATTCAGTCTGTATAGATACATTCTTTGTAAGGTGTAGCTGTTTTGTAGCAAATTGCAATTAAAAGGAACAAGGTCTTCATCATTTCATTTTCTATTTCTTCAATTATTTCTTCAATTCATTGACTAATTCTTGTTCTATTTCTTCATAATTTGGTTTTACATTTTACTTTGTGAATATTTTCATTTTATTTTAGCCTTATGCAATTTCTCTCAATAGCTTATAAAAGGGAGCATAAAAGACAGAGGAGTAAAATACATCTCTTCTAATGAAAACCTATTGCTATGGTGACGGGCGTCCACTCTCTCCATCGACTCAAGTGGAGATTGTATTATATGCCAGATGATTAGCAGGGGCTGTGCAGGATGATTTAGCTGCTGGATTATTACATCAGTATTCTTTCCCAGTTCGTGCCTAAGATTCATTCAATGTTCATCCTTTGGATTAAATAAAAATGTTAGCAATTAGTTAAAATGACAAGAGTGCAATGTGTTACAAATGGGAAATCAGAACTAATTTATCCTGTTATTCTTCGAAAAATTCTCAAATAATTCTGTTAGACATCTATATATTAGTTATTTTACCAAAGCTGTTGTCAGAATTGCAGTAACATGTTTACTATGGTAATGCCCTTACATGAATCTTTAAAGTACTATTCTTTTCTAAAACTCTACTGAATAAAACTACTCATATACACTGGATTAAAGTCTTCTGAATATTTAAATTTCTACCAACTAATGTGTATGGAGGCTTCCCAACTCTCATCTGGTAGCCAAAGCCCAGGGAAAGAAGGGTTGGGTATGTTGGGGTTTAACATGTTGAGCCCTTTGTTCTCAAAGAAGGTGAGATTCAGCCCAAGAAATCTGGTAGACTAGAAATCCCTCCCGCCTATTGCATTCCACATATTCCAAATGCATGCTTGCTGTACTGAGTGTGCATGTGTTTAGTGGGAATAAAGGGGAAATATGCCTGAAATTTCTATCCAGTTTTATTTTACACTAAAATAGATTGGTCTTTATTTACTCCACGTACACCACGCTGACGTTATGTGGAAAGTAAGGGAGATTTATGAAATTATCTAAAAGCTAAACTAGCTTTATTGTCTGTAACAGTAACCAATTGCATTGCAACAACATGTCTCCTACTGCTCTTAGAAAATGAAATCTGTGCTTTGTGTGGGTAACACAGAAAGTTTAATTTTATTTTTTTTAAATCTGCCCCAGTTTTCTATCTGTGCAGGAATTTATTTGCTGGAGAAGTAGTCTGTCTCAGGTCAAATAAATAGAGATGGTAGAAACATCTTTAATGGGTTATCTGTAGAGAAATGTAAATTTCCTGAAATCTGTTTCAGGTCCATTTCAGTTGAATTGGCTGTCCGAAACATTGCTAATGGAACAAAAATCCACTTAACTTTTAATTCATTGGAGTGCTGCCCATTTTTGTGCTTTATACTGAGGCCCCACATAGTGAAATGCAGCTAAAAAATAGTGCGGAAATGCTTTGCTTTTTTTTTCGCAGCATTTTTAATTGAATTTTTGCTGTGTTTTATCTGCCTTTTTCCTTTTAAATTTATAGGGAAAATGCTTGTGATTCCACAGCTAAAATTAACATGCTGCGTTTTCCCCCACCATTTTGGGGAGGATCGCTGTCTCCCATAATGAAATCTGGGAACGACGATCCAGTACCATGACAGCAGGAAGCCTATTGAAGGCTCCCAGGCTTGTTTTGTATATGCAACATATTGTCCCATACCAATTACAGTACAGGACACTATGTTGCTGGGAGGCAAAGACTCTTGGCATCATAGATAACTGTGATGCTAGGAGTCCCGCTCCTGGCATGAAGGTCAGGCCGGTAAATCTGGTGGGTGAATCTTGGTCATGTGAATCTAGCCTTACAGTCTCCAACAGCTGCAACTTGCATCACAAAATACACACAGGTGTGGGTTTCAGGACCAGGGTCACTTGCCATATATTTATGGAGGTCTTCAAGTGATTTAGCATCTAAATAATTCTATTATTAAATAATAATTCTATTGGTGTTAAAAAAATAAACTTTGTTTAATTAAAATTGTAACTACTACATATTGTACACCAAATAATTTTGTCTTTTGTAGACATTAAAATAACACAACAGCTGTTAAATAGGTGTTTTACCTTGTAGAAAGCCCAAAAGAGAAAGCTGTGTTTTTAAAATCTGCATGACATTTATATTTAACTTGTTTCCTAAGTTCCAAGTAGAAAGATCAAAAGAAACATTGCTGGAAGGATGAAATGATGAATCATTGAAAAATGCATTAGCATCAACAAAGGGATTAATTAGGCTGAAGTTTTACATGACAGAATCCTAAAGCTGCTAAATTGATAAATTACTTCTTTGTTTGTTGCCCTTTTGAGCCAATAGGTGATTAGTCTTTAAGGGTGTCAATAAAAAATATGTTCTTAAGGTGTGATTAGTATCTCTTTATACTGTTACTACCATTGGACATTGACAAAGTTATTATTTTAACTATACACCAAATAATATTGGTATAAAAATAAATCCCAATTATCACTTTAAAAAGGACTTCTCACCACCTCCACCTACTTCTGTTATTTGCCTCATTTAATAGCCCCCACTCTACTGATTCTAGTGCAGTTGAACTTTTTCTCTTGCCCCATTATTCCCAATCAGCGCAGTTAGTTTTGGTTCCTGATTTATTTGCTATCAAGTGGGAGGTCTCTGGGAGGAGCAGACAAGGGGGTGTGATTCTGAGGTCTCATACTGTTCTTCTTCAATTGACCATTGTCAGCGACCTCTTAATAATGCCCTCTTAACCACTCCCTTTAACATGAGTGAACCTTTCAAAATTTGTTTTGGTTTTGACCAAAATTGTGGTATGGTCTAAACTGGCTTCTTTGAAACTGAAAGTTCAAATTGCCTTAAAAAAATCATGTATAACACTCTGGGGTCTCCTAAGACCCTATTTAATTCCTCTCTAGCTGTCTAAGTATCTCCTTTTCTGGAGATTACACTTAGTTGATGAGAGACCATTTTTTCTTTTTAAAATATATTTTTAGTGAGGATTTATCAAGTAGAAACAGGCATATTCATAATGTATCAAAATTAGAATTTCCTGTCAGTATTCCCAATTTGGATGCTGCACCTTTAACATTACCATGTCGACCTGGGAAGAATTTTTAATTTCAATAGTTTCCTGGGTTGGTCCCATTAGCAGGTGAGGAGGTATATATAAACCCCCTGCCTCTTAACACAGGTTTCCTGCTAATTTATTTGTACTTCCAAGTTTGACTTTCCATATTGTGTATGTATCAGTTTGCTTATTGACCTTTGTATTGCTCCCTGAATACACTATTTGCCTGTCGATTCTGCCTGTGACATGCCTGCTTTGATTTTGACTATTGGCCTGTTTTTTGAATTTTGTGTTTGTCTCCTCATTTGGTCTCTGACATCGTCTCCTGGTTCTGACCTGTCCCTGTACGTGCCTGTACGACTTCACTCCACTCTGCTGTGTAAGTTATAGTAGGTTTTGTTTTGGTTACAGCCAGCAGTGCATTTATTATTGGTACATCCTTCTGTTTGGTGACAATTCAGATTCCCATATTCAGCGCAAGTTCAACTGGCCTTGCAGCAGGCTCTGGTGAAGGCGTCTGGAGGTCTGTCTTGGCTTGCAAAACTGTGCTAGTTTTAAATAGCTGCCACTACTACTCACTGTTATCAGTCAAACTACTGCTATTGCTTTTGCATCAAAACCATAAAACGTCCATTACAGAGATTTACAAGTTATCTTAGACAAGTAGTAAACAACACTTAAGAACAAAATTGAAAATCAACAAATCAACAAATATCTATTCATATTATCATTGTATCATCAAGGTCTCAACTATATAATATAGGGAGAAGGAGATTAGGGTTCATAAAAAAGGGGGATTTTGGTTTATGAAGGTGACAGCCGATTGGGCCTATGCCCATATATATTTCATTGTTTCATCTTCATGGAAAAAAAACACTCAGATTGATTTATGCTTAGGGTAAGTGCATGTTTGAAGATGAGAAAGTTCTTCCATTATTACAATTTGAACTGGGGTGTTGTTGTTATAGACCAGTAGAGGGGTATACGCTTAAGCTGCTGACAAGAGCTGTAGCCATATCTACTTAGGGAAACCCTTGAGGAGTGAGAGCCACAAATTCAAGAAAATTATGAGGGGGAGAGGGGTATTGAGGCATTGCAAGAATCTTCTGAACCTAGGACCAATAATGAGTGATTCCTTCATATTCTCACCATATATGCAAGAAACTGTCCGGTTGTTTAAGGCAGCACCAATATAGAGGGGAAATTTTTGGGGAGACATATCAATGGAGTCTTATACCAACTGGTTATGAGTTTATAGGTGAATTTCTGAATTCAGGAACATCTAGAAATGCCTAAGGAATACTTAAATACTATGTTGAGTCTATCTTTAGACAAGGAGATCTGTAGTTCCTTCTTCCAAACTGTAATGTATCAGGGGAGTGATTTCCCTACTTCTTTATGGAGATTTGTGATATAAGACCATTTTTGATTTAGAGACATAATAACTTGTTAAAGGGTCTTTTAAATTATTTTATACTGTTAGTCTAAACTTTAGACTTCAAATGCCAATAATACATCTTCTAGCATATAGTATTGTATGGGTACATAAGTTTTTAATATCTTTGTTACATTCTCTGTGCCATGATTCACCATATCCTGACCCCCCTTTAAAGTATGGTGACTAGGTAAAGAAAAAAACTATAACAAGCTGCAACTTTGAATAGAAAGCTTTTGTCTTGTAAAATCTTTCCTTGACTGCAGGTCACAAAGGAATTATTAGTTGGATGCAGTCCATCTCTCAGCACCCAAATTCAGTCAGTGCTGCTTCATCCAATGCCCAAAGCCAAGCTATTGAAATCAATTGAGAAGTTTTAATCTTAAAATTGGCAGGAACCTTTGGAAAGATTGCCTCTGACTGTGTCTTGCAAGGAGAATGAAAAGCCATTTCAGCTAATGGAAAATTCTTCCTGAAGAGCATTAAGCATTTGAAACATCTTTAGAAATATGTGTTCTAATATGTTGTGAGGTCGGGGCAATTTTGTACAAGAAGACAGCATTGTTACAAAATAAAACAAATACAAGTTTGTTTGATCTATTGTTTATGAAACCGATATATTCTATCATGAACATATGGCTAAGTGTTCTCTAAAGCATGATGAATGTAACTCATTGTATGACATAGACTAACCTCTTACTTAGCGATTTCATTTACACTAATCATACTAAATTTGGCCAAAAGTTTAGGCCAAAACAAATATATTTTAATGTAACCAAGTTGCAAATAGATATTTAATACACTCCATGAGCTTTTCAAGTATAAATCTTTGTTTTCTGTCCTATTGAATTATATGTATCTGACTGTAATATAGATATCTTCATGAAACAAGTGTTACTAACTCATCTTCAAATTACAATTCAGACTGTGTCGGGTTGTAAATAATCTCCCACACCTAAATAAAAAGCCAGGGGAAATCTGTTGGAGTAATAACATTACAGCTCCTTATGCAATATGTGCTAACTTAAAAAAAAAGAATAAATGAATTTATTCAGTCCATTGTACATAGCCGCCTGTGATATGACAGCTGCCAACCACACATATAAAAGAATTTTTAATTCTTAACTTTAAAGTTTTTCATAATATCCTTGTTGTCTTAGTTTGGGTCTCCTAAGGCATCAGTGTACATCAAATAATACTGACATGTGGTACCAATTTAATACCATTCATAATTAATACATAAAGTTAGCTATGATGTACACATACATGGGGCCCCACGTGGTGTAGTGCAAACGCCACTATTTGCCCCCGGCGGAAACGTCATGGAAAAAATCGCAGTGTTTTACAGTCAGCGAAAAGTGGATGGGATTCTAGCGAATTCCATGCCCACTTTGCAGTATAAACCACGTTGCGGAAACGCAGCAATATCCAAAACCAGCGAGGTTTTGGAAATCGCAGCATGTCAATTATACCTATGGAAATGCCGGCAGTTTCCCCATGGGTATAATTGAAACAGAAAGTCCGCTGAGGAAACCTCTGCGAACTTTCTGTCTAAAGCGCTACAGGAAGAACCGTGATGCGTTGCTGCCGCTGTTTTTCCCGCATTGCTTTTTTGCTGGGGGATGCCATGTGGGGCCTTAGCCTAAAGGTGTGGCCAAATGTTTTGAGAATTTTGGTTTTCACAAATTTTGCTGCTTCATTGTTTTTAGGTCCTTTAGTCACTTTTCTATGGTATACTAAAGTACAATTATAAGCAATTAGTATGGTTGTAAACCCAATATATATTGAAAGACTCAGTATTTACAGTGTTGTCCCTTATTTTTCAAGACTTCAGTTGACCCTGGCATATTGGATCTCATTTTCTGGGCCAAATCCTGACAGTCTTTTCTAATCAGTGTTTAAGGTTTTTCAAAATTTTTGTGTTTTTGTTTGTCCATCCGTTTTTGAGAATTTGAGATTGAGATTTGGAGTTTTCTGGCCTTGGGACCAAAATTTCAATGTTTTGTTCACTGAGCCCAGTGGTGAACCTAGCCTCTTTGCTGCCTGAGGCGGACTATAAAAAGGCGCCCCCCCCCACCAAAAAAAAAAAAAAAAAAATTGAGCTTCCATGCTACTAGCTTCACACGCTGCTATTGTCACACAATAAACATACAAAATACACAAAGTGATAAAACAGTTTTAAAGAAATCTTCTTACTGTATTACTTCAGTATCAGAGACCAACAACACGGTATTAACAATGAAAATAACTTAACATATCTTCTTGCTAGGTGAAACGTCAAGGTCTTTGACCAAACTCTAACTACAAAAGAGACAACAGAATACACAAATAAAAACTATTGCAATGCTTATTACAAAGAGTTCCCCGACATGCTCCCCAGTGATTAGCTGTAATCTATGGGGAAACCTGACATCAATGAGTTGTTTGTATAATTCTGAAAAGGACAGGTCCTCCAGAGAAAAAGACCCTCCCTCATGCCAAAAGATGAGGATCCTGTAAGAGACCACTTCTTTTTACTTACGATTCCCTATTATGGGCCGTTTGCACAGCAGTAAATGAAGAATACCTGCTGATAAGACCAAGATGAATAGGCCTAATAAAAATGAGTTTTCTGAATTGCACTTTTTCAGTGCCCCCAGCTTATTTAAACTTTAAAAGGGTTGTCCATTTTTGCCTGGACAACCCCTATAATGTTTGTGGGACAAATTGTTCTTCATAATGGTACCATTTATTATTCTGTACAATGTGCTGGGAAGCTGCAAACAAATTCAGAATTGGGAGGAAATGAAGAAAAAGTGCATTTCTGCGACTTTCTTATGGGCTTTGTTTTTACGGTGTTCACTCTGCAGCCAAAATGACATGTCACCTGTATTCTGTGTTTGTGTACAATTCCGAGGATACCAAACTTATATAGTTTTATTCACATTTTAATCCTATAACAAAGATCTAAAACATTTTTTTTTAAAGTTGCCATATTCTGACACCGTAACTGTTTGTTTATATTTCAGTGTACGGGGATGCATAGGGCCCCTTGTTTTGCAGGACCAGGTGTACTTTTTAGTTATATCATTTTGGGGAATGTCTATTGCTTTGACCACCTTTTATTCAAATTTTTATCAGAGGCAAAACAGCGAAAAAACTGCGGTTCGGCACTTTTGATTTATTTTTCCCCACTATGGCATTCACCGTATGGGAAAAATATTTTTATAAGTTTTGGGCATCTGCTGAGAATCCCACTGAGCCTGAGAATTGGGTCTTTTTTCAACCACTGGGAGTTCAGCCTGACCGCAGCCACTTGGTGGATATACAAACCCACGCTCCCATTCTCTTTAATAGGAGCGCCGCAGATAGCCTATATTCAGCCTGGCTGTGGTCAGGCTGAATTTCAAGTGGAGGGGAAAAAAACTAATTCTCAAGCAAAAGGGGGGTCTCAGCAGACAGACACCCAAAACGCCCCCTCCACAACCACTCCCCCCTGTGGCACCCAACATCCACCGCACCCCAAACCTTGCCTCACCCGCCCCCCCTGTGACACCCAACATCCATGGCACCCCAAACCTCGCAGGAACCATACAGCATGGTTCTCTGCATAGTAGTTAGACCAGATTATGGTAGATCAGATCTTCCACCAATCTGATATTGACAATCTATCCTTAGGCTAAGTCTCCACGTAGCGGGCCGCAGCAAAAAAGCGCTGCAGGAAAAAACATGGAGGCAACGCATCGCAGCACTTTTCACAGACTGTCCACAGAGGTTTCCTCTGTGGACTTTCTCTTTCTATTTATACCTATATGGAAACCACCGGCGTTTCCATAGGTATAATTGACATGGTGCGATTTCCAAAATCGCAATGGTTAGGCTAGGGCTACATGACAATTTTGGGTGTTTCCTGTCACGTGATCAATGATTACTGGGTTGCCCTGTGACTCCTTCTCTAATATTAGTGAATGGAGTCACATTGCAACCTCTAGTGCTTTTGTGACTGTGACTTCAAGTCACAAAAGGGTTGAGCAATGCTTGGCTTGAAGTTGCGGTTTTGGCACCCTCAGGATCTCAACGTGACTTCATTCACTAACATTAGTGAAGGAGTCGCAGGGAGACCCAGCTATCTTTGGGCATGCAATAGGCAGCCAAGATCGCAATGCAGTGCTAGTCTTATTAAAGAGAACCTTTCATGTCCTCATGAATATGAGGTTTTATATACCGCTAGAAAGCCGACATAGGTTTTTTTTTTTTAATTTGTAACATATTTGTAATGGGTCTGTCAGGTGCATTTTACTGGGTAGGGAAAAACAGCAGAATACATTCAGGATTATCACAATGACAAACCATGACATGACCTGTGACATGAATGGAGCCTAAGCTTTATTTACATAAAAATACTTTGCATTTGTTTTTGTGATTTTTCAAACAATGTCTCAACATATAGCCTTTTAACCCTTCATGCTACAGAGATTAGCTGACAAAACTATAACTGTAAAGTGATGGTTTCAGCAGCAGTGTAAGGTTATATGGGCCTGGCATGAGCTACCCTTACAGTGCTGGGCACATAATCCCTGCTCCTTATCACAGAGGATATTCTTTGCTTGGAGGCTTTTTCTGCCAACGCCCCTCCCCTCCCCCTGCGACATCCAACATCCACTGCAACCCAAACCTTGCCTCACTCGCCCCCCTGCGACACCCAACATCCACCGCACCCCAAACCTTGCCTCACTCGCCCCCCCTGCGACACCCAACATCCACCGCACCCCAAACCTTGCCTCACTCGCCCCCCCTGCGACACCCAACATCCACCGCACCCCAAACCTTGCCTCACTCGCTCCCCCTGCGACACCCAACATCCACCGCACCCCAAACCTTGCCTTACCCGCCCCCCCTGCGACACCCAACATCCACCGCACCCCAAACCTTGCCTCACTCACCCCCCCCAGCGACACCCAACATCCACCGCACCCCAAACCTTGCCTTACCCGCCCCCCCTGCGACACCCAACATCCACCGCACCCCAAACCTTGTCTCACTCGCCCCCCCAGCGACACCCAACATCCACCGCACCCCAAACCTTGCCTCACTCGCCCCCCCAGCGACACCCAACATCCACCGCACCCCAAACCTTGCCTCACTCGCCCCCCCCCTGCGACACCCAACATCCACCGCACCCCAAACCTTGCCTTACCCGCCCCCCCTGCGACACCCAACATCCACCGCACCCCAAACCTTGCCTCACTCGCCCCCCCCTGCGACACCCAACATCCACCGCACCCCAAACTTTGCCTTACCCGCCCCCCCCTGCGACACCCAACATCCACTGCACCCCAAACCTTGCCTCACTCGCCCCCCCCAGCGACACCCAACATCCACCGCACCCCAAACCTTGCCTCACTCACCCCCCCAGCGACACCCAACATCCACCGCACCCCAAACCTTGCCTCACTCGCCCCCCCCTGTGACACCCAACATCCACTGCACCCCAAACCTTGCCTTAAAGATAAATACTTAGAAAAGCAATATTTATCTAATATGAAACTTACCTCAGTAGCGCTTTTGAGAGCAGGGACACCTTAGGAGACCGCGCAGGAGCCACTGTGTGTCCTATCACGTCAGGTCTTGTCACGTGATGCACGCAGCCAAGCGTGGGTGCGGGCGGGGGGCGGAGAGCAAGGAGCAGGCTAAGTGAACGGGGGCGGAGGCGGAGGGCAAGGGCCGCTGGAGCAGCGCTGCTGGCAATAGGTGAGTGTTGAAGCAGCGCTGTCTCTGCACAGCCGCCCTGAGCTACCGCTCTCCTCCCCTGCCTAAAACGCTAAACCAGCCCAGGACAGGTCCCGCTCAGCATGTTTTTTAAAGCAGCCTGTCTTGGGCTGATTTAGTCAATCAAAATGCCACCCCCCGAAACTCACAAGTTAGCGCCGCCCGAGGCGGCCGCCTCACTTCGCCTCATTAGCGGTGCGCCCCTGACCGAGCCACATAGTTAGCACTTTTGCCTTGCTGGAAAAAGCAATGCTCATCACCAAATTGCTCTTAGAGGATGTTTAGATACCATTGTTTATTCATAGCAGTGTTCATAGGCAAAATTGTGCGTGAAACCACTCCCTTGGATGAAAAACAACCCCACATATGAATAGTCTCAGGATGCTTTACTTTTGGTATGACATAGGACATACTTTTTCTTCTTTCTTCTATTTTTTCTTCAGATTTTCTAATTCCTTAAAATTATTATTGTATGAAGAAGTGGAAAGGAAACCCCCATCTACCACTGACTAGAGCAGTTACTCTCCAATAATATTTATATCTTACAGAAAATAAATGGTTTCAAACGATAAAACTTAACTTTTAATATTTTAAAAATAAAAATTGCACAAAGGACGTCCACTAATCTACTAAAAGACAGATCAATGTGGTCTGTGCCTGCCTATTCAAAGTTTATTCAGGATTTAAATGTTAGACAGTATTCACACTCTCCAACTTTCCACTGGACCTAGGGTGTAATAAGATACTTTCACCACCCTTAGACTAAGGTTATAGTATCACGGCTGCATCATACAACAGGTCAGTATTTTGTCAGTTGCTCTGAGTGCTAGGAAAACCCAAACACCTGGTCCCCACACACATAATTTGTAAAGCCTCACTGACTAGACTCCTGCACAGCCATGATATACCTCCACAACCCTAGTCTGTAGTATGTACATATGCCAGTAATCTAGGTACAGGTCACAGTAACTTCATTTCCTGTCATTAAAATGTTATGAACATAAGGGAAACTATGATATTCTGACCCTTATACTCAATAAACCCTTATATTGCAGCCATTACTGATATCCCCTATGTTGACTCCAGGGATATACAGCTACCATTTCCATTAGTGACTCAAGTTCCACCAACTAATCTCCAGGCTAATCAGACTGCCCCAGTCTCCTGTCAGTCCTTCATGCCCCCAAGTGGTAAGGCTTGTGGTCAACTAACTCAAAAATAGAAAATAGAAAATAAACTTGCTCTACGCGTTTCCCCTGTGTTATCTATATCAGGTTCATCAGGAGCCAATGCTAATAAACTTATCAGTTGGTCTAAGCTGCTATAAATTTTTATCAAAAATGCAGTTACAACTGCAGTTCCTGGAGCACTGATGGTGTGCTCCAGTGTATAGAGTAGCCGACGCCACACTGAGCCTTGCCTGCTTTATAAAGGTCAGCCCATTCATTCGGTGCCACCCCCTTTCCTAATGCTGTCTGCAGTGAGCCAATAGAAATCACTAGCTCACTCCACCAATCATGCCTCCTAGGGGGTGTGTCCACCTCAGTCCTCTACTGTGTTCATGTGACTGCCGATCATGTGACCACTGAATGTAAACAATTACAGTGATCCAGCGCTAGACGGTGAATCTACTGATTCACATTTGATTTTCACCTCATCTACACAGGCTGCTGATCATCTGGCTGCTGCGTCTCAGCCATTCCGATGATCAAGGGCCAACTGGTAATTTTGTATACTTAACCTCCATTCCTCCATATACCAGGTCATAAACCCAGAGGGGAGATATCCAAAACAGAGTTAAATCCGGATCCATAGTATCCTATCACAACCGTACTCTAAAGGAGTCGGAGGTTAGGTTTAACCCCAGACCGTGACAGCGGATGGATCATAAATCTACCTATCATAGTTCACATACAGTGGGCTCTCCCTTATTGTTCCCCAAACTATAGATAACCTAACCATCCCACTCAGATCCATTTGCATACCTCCTAATGGTCAATCCCGACAACTCTAACTCTTTTCTATTTCTCAACCCTCTGATTGCGTACCAAAACTACCGTAAATCATAGCTACGACCCATCAATCACCACAACATTATATTGTAAATCGTACCTCACCACCTAGATTCAGGCAATGCAAAAGATAACGGAAGAGAGACCCCTAAACATCTACCCATCTAAATACGGGGCGATAAATGACACGATACACCTCCCATATTTCTCACCCCTATTTATCTTTCTTCAATAAATGGCGCAAAGGATATCAAATCATTGAGGCCTCTAGGTTTGACACAGTTAAACCTAAATATCCATTCCGCTTCCTTCCTCAAAATTGCCCTATCCCAATCTCCTCCTCGTGGTGATTTGCGTACTAACTCAATGCCCTGAAATCTCAATGTAGATGGGTCACCTCCATGTTTGCTCCAGAAATGTAAACTCAGGGGACGTTCTTCTCTCCTGTTGATATATCCAACATGATCTAATATCCTACGACGTAATTCCCTTTTCGTTTTACCCACGTAGTTCACTGGGCATGGACAGGATGCGACATATACCACACCCACAGAGCGGCAATTAATGAAATCTCTCGTATAATATTTTTTACCCGTAGCTGCCGCCGTAACTTCACGTCCCTTCAAAATAAATTCACAGGCCCTACAACCACCACACCTAAATGTGCCTGCCGGTCTTTCACTCCCCAACCAGGTACCCCCAGACTCCTCTGATTCCAGATGACTATGAACTAGTCTGTCTCTGAGGTTACGGCCTCTTCTGTAGGTGATTGATGGATATTCAGATACCCTATCCCTTAAATCAGGGTCCTGTCGCAGGATATCCCAATATGACCTCAATATGTCAACCACCATTCTGGAACCTTGATCAAATGTCCCGATTAATCTAATGATATTTTGGGGAGGCGGTTCATCTTTTGGTATAAGTAATCTTTGTCTGTCACATTCTGCCGCAAAACGTCTAGCATCCTGGAGCACATTTATCGGGTACCCTCTATTCCTAAATCTTTGTTCTAATAACTGAGATTGAGCATTGAATTCCTGGACCGAAGAACAGTTTCTGCGTACACGTAAAAACTGTCCCTTGGGGATCCCACTACGAAGTGGTCTCGGATGGGAGCTTTCCCACCTCAAGAGATTGTTTGTTGCTGTCTCCTTACGATACAAAGTGGTGGATATATTCCCATCACTCCCAATTGATATACTAAGGTCCAGGAAATTAATATTGTTTTGACTGATGGTCGCTGTGAATTTCAAGTTCAAATCATTAATGTTCAATTTCCTCACAAACTCCCAGAAACATTCCACTGAGCCAGTCCATATTAACAATATGTCATCAATATATCTGAGCCATAGGAGGATGTGTCTAGTCCATTCCTCCCATGCCTCAGAAAAGACGTGACGCTCCTCCCACCACCCCAAGAACAAGTTGGCATATGTCGGGGATGCAGGGCTGCCCATGGCAGAACCCTGCAACTGGTGGAAGAGGCGTCTATTGAACGTAAATACATTCCGAGTCAGGATAAATCTCATCAGTTCCATGACCAACTGATTATGGGAATCCATGTGTAGGCCCCTCATATGTAGGAAATACTCCACAGCCCCACACCCCAAATCATGGGGTATGGAGCTGTATAACGCCTCCACGTCCAGGCTTGCCAATGATGAATTAGCTGTAACCTGTACTCCCTCAAGGTGCCTCAAAACGTCCATCGTGTCCCGGACATACGACGGCAGGGCCAGCACAAATGGACGCAAGATCTTATCCACGTAAGCGCTGGCCCCTTCAGTTATGCCGCCGATGCCTGAGACAATTGGACGCCCCTTAAGGGGGGGATACCCCTTGTGCACCTTGGGGAGACAGTAGAAGGTAGCCATACGTGGAAATTTAGGGCACATGAACTCCCATTCCTTCCTACTGATAAGACCATTCTGTCTTGCCTCATCCAGAATGGTACGCAGTTCAATCATGTAATCTGATGTAGGATCAGCACATAAGATCTCATAATTATCCCGTATAGAGAGGATGTCCATGCACATCATCACATATTCATCCCTATTCATCATCACAATGTTGCCCCCCTTATCGGAGGGCTTAATAACAATGGACCTATCCCTCTCTAAATTCAATAGTGCCTTCATCTCTGGGGAAGTCAAGTTCATTTTGTTTCGCTGAGGGATCGTCAACTCCGATAATCTCCCCACTACCATTCTCTCAAAAATATCAATAACTGATATATCACACTGCGGGGGAGTAGCTGTACTCCTCAAATGGAGATCTGTGAAGGGACCCGGACCCGTAAGGCCCTCACCCTCATTAGACAATTCTTCCAAAATATCTAGGCCTTGAAGATCCTCAACTTCCAGACCTAATTCACTAGACCGTCTCTGTTCTATAATTGCCATAAACTTAGACCAGCGTAACTTTCTGGTAAATAAAGCCACATCTTTAACCCATGAGAACAGATCAAATCGAGTTGCAGGCACAAAGGATAGTCCTTTAGATAACATATGTGACTCTGCATCAGTTAGAACATGTGATGACAAATTGATAATTTGCATCTCATCCTCACTGGACTGAATTAAATGGGAATCAGTGGTGGGCCCATGTGATCTCACTGGGTTTCTGTATGGCCCCGCAATAGATATTGAGTTATTGGGGGCCCTTGGGATTAAAAAACCAGTTGCTCCCTGATTTCTCCCTGTTGGAATTCCACTAGTGGGAATCATCCCTCTTTCATTTCGTCCCCTCCCCATTGAATTTAATGTAAAATTCCTCCCTTTAGGTCTCCCTCCGGTTTCTCTTGATCTAGGTGGTCTATCATTATCAGATGTATCATAATCAGAGGAAGACAAATCACTTGGGGGTTGGGGTACAGCGAGGCCTGCATACGCCCTATTTTCCCTGAACTCCGCCAAATCTCGCTGGAACTGTTGATGTTTACGATGTTTAATAAAATGTGTGTACTTTTCAATATTAGTTTGCAGTTCCTTTTCTTAATTACCATTGTAATATACCATTGTTTATTCATAGCAGTGTTCATAGGCAAAATTGTGCGTGAAACCACTCCCTTGGATGAAAAACAACCCCACATATGAATAGTCTCAGGATGCTTTACTTTTGGTATGACATAGGACATACTTTTTCTTCTTTCTTCTATTTTTTCTTCAGATTTTCTAATTCCTTAAAATTATTATTGTGTGAAGAAGTGGAAAGGAAACCCCCATCTACCACTGACTAGAGCAGTTACTCTCCAATAATATTGTGTATATATAGCCAAGTAGATTGCTCAATACATCTGCACAACATACATTTAGTGATGTCTGGTGATGTAGCTTTGTCCCACTCAAGGGAACATCTAGCACACCTACTACTAAATGTACATTGTATGGGGCAATGTAATCAATGAAGAGGCCACAGCATTTGCCCAAGGGCCATGACCCTTTCAAACACCTGATCATGGGAGTGCCAAAATATGCTGATTTATCCTAAGGACATCAATATGCTAAACCTGGAAAACCTCTTAAATTTTTTTTTTTACTATTTCATTATTATTATTATTACTGTTTCCAATCATTATCACATGTGCATAAAAATGAAATAAACGATATTTATCAGAAGAGATGATATCGTGTAAATTCTGCTTGTACAATGTAGGTGTTCCTTAGTTACCTTTAACTGCATTTCTGTATTTGTGCTGACAGGAGTGCGGGGGTGGGTGATTTACTGTCATATTTAATATAGGACAAGTTACAATAAGTTGTCCATTTTAATGTGTTTCTCCCTTAACCATGTTCTCAGTTCTTATCTGATATGCTTAAATTACATATTATTCTAAAATAAGGTTCTAACCCTGCAAATTAATTGGTTTAACAGAATTATCCACTGTGAAGTGAATGCTATAGTGTTGATTATTTTTGGTGAAATTGTTGATATTCTGGCATATAAAACTGAAAGGTGAAGTATGGTTGTGAATGAGGCATAACAAAGGAATAATTCACCTGACAGACTTTATAGCTTCTCTATAAACAGGGCTTACAGGTTATGGACACATTGGAAAGCATTTATTTTATTGTTGTATTATACTTATTTTCAGTAAAACATTTTTCCAATAGGTATTTATTAAAATGTATCACTCTCTATTACTCTTCATGCATGTTTTCCTGTAGATTGCAATATGCTCTGTCCCATGCACAGTGAATGCAAGTTCTCTGATCACTCATTCCCTGCTCTCCTGAGTTCTCTTAAGGTCGGGTCCCCATATGGCGTAAACGCTGCAGTTTGCCCGTGGCGTAAACGCCACAGAAAAATATGCGGCATTTCACAGTCACATAAAAGTGGATGGGATTCTAGCAAATTCAATCCCTACTTTGTGGGAATGTTCCCCATTTTTCCCTTTGATTACTTTCATAGCATATGAAAGCTGAGATGCATTGTTCTAGGTGGTATAAATCCGGAGATATAAGTTTACATAAAATGTAGACTTTGTCAAACTGTGAACGTTTCATTAATCTCTTATATATATAAACATGAGTTTCTATCTGTCTGTCTGTTCTTTATGCGCGACCAAACGACTGGACCGATCCTGACCAAATTTGGCACACATGTACATCAGGTGTCTGGGAATATTATAGACTGGGTCTCAGATCTCTTGGTCGTACCGTTCCTGAGATACAGTATTCCCAAAAAATGACCAACATTAGGTAATACAAGCCTGTAAGTCTTTCACTCATATTCCAACTGCCATACACACGGTCACATGTCCCTTATCAGCCAATAAGAGCTCGCAGGCACTTACTCTCCTCAGGCACACAGGTTTCCATAGCAACCAAGCTATGTTTGACCTGTATTAGTCAATAGCAGTTCGCAGGTCTTTAAATATTCAGTCATATCACGTGTATCAGTCAATATAAGTTCACATTTAATTTACCAGGTTTCCATAACAACACAGTCATAAATAGATTGTACCTATACTGGACTCAGTGGCGTAACTAGCAATGGCAGGGCCCCAAGACGAACATTTGACATGGGACCCCCCCCCCCACACAAACTGCATTCCTGCACACAGTATTCTGCCCCATAGTGGCCCCTGCACACAGTATCATAGTGGCCCCTTCATATAGTATTATGCGCACTCCCCGCTACCTCTTCAATGTTGGACCAGATGTCACGTGAGCCAGGCATGCATCGCAACGCATAATGACGTTGGACTGGCCCACCGACGTCTGGGATGTCACCAAGGAGGCCCGAAGCCTGCTGAAAAGACCACAGAGTATAATGATAGCAGTGTTTGTGGGGTTCACGGCCCGCAGGCCTTACTTACCAATCCCCGCTCCTGCTCAAAGCCGTCTCTGTAGAAGGTGAAGCACAGGCAGCCATGAGCAGGAGCGGGGATCAGTAAGTAAATAGGGCCCGTTACCTGCTGGTGTTACACCAGCAGGTAACGGCCTATTAAAAAAAAAAAAAACATCAAGGGCCCGCTGGGACCCCTAATGTCCCGGACCCTGTGGCAGCCGCTACCACTGCTGCCCCGGTATTTACACCACTGACTGGACTGCCATACTGGATTTCAGCATTCTTATAAATTGAAACGTTTTTAAACTATTCATGCCCCCTGCAGCAAAACGCATGGCTGCTGCTCGAGCTAATGAAAACTCTCAGCAGACTCAAGCCTGTCTCTAATCTGACAAGATATGTCACAGACAACAGTGAGCTGCTGAAACAACCCAGCAGACCCAAGCCCGTCTCCAATCTGACAAGGCTTTGTCAGCCACATGCACACCGCTGCATTCCATGTTTCCATAACAACCCAGCCATTTTTCTTCACTGCTGTAGGTCAGCTTTAAAGGGGCAGGGCGCTGTGGATGACACTGTTACACAAGGTCACATACACACAGCTTTACTCCAGGTTTTCCATAACAACCGATTGCAGGTCTTTCACTGATATCCAAACTGAGATACACATAACGCTTATGGACCAATGGAAAATCACAGATTCTTCAGTCTTGACATACACACAGCTTTACACCAGGTTTCCATAGCAACCAAGCTATTTATGACCTGTATGAGTCAATAGCAGTGCACAGGTCTTTAAATATTCAGTCATATGACGTGTATCAGCCAATATAAATTCACATTTCATTTACCAGGTTTCCATAGCAACACAGCAATAAATAGACTGTACCTATACTGGACTACCATACTGGATGTGAAGTGTAAAACTGGCCAATTCTTATGGGGTCACCACACAAACAAAAAATGAAATATACCCGTGCGAAGCCGAGTCCTTCTGCTAGTTAATGATAAAAGGGAAATGAAACATGTCTTTGGTGTTCAACATATTCATGCAAAAGCAAACATGGGCTATCCATTTGTATAAGTTTGCAATGCATACACTTTTTAAAACACATTTCTAGTACACTTTTGCACACTTTCAGCAAACTTTTTTTCCCAAAAAGAACTTGTACCATGCCAAGTATTGTGCCACTGGTCTTCTGGCATTGAGTTTTGTTACATGCTTCTCTAGAAAGGCAAATAAACAGCCCCAAAGGAAACCTTGAACGCTTGGGATGCAGCATTGGCCATGAACTGATCCAAGTTTTCATTAAACTGCAACAAATCCATGAAATGACAACATGGAGAATAAAGTAATTATTTATTCATCCCAACAGGTAGCATTTCAGCATACAAAGTGTTTATCAAGCATTCTTTCCCTGGCATTCTTTCCTGGCACTGTCAATAACAATAAGGAGTTATTTAACATCAACAGAAGACTGCAAAAGCTAAAGGAGCTTTTGATTCAGTGAAGAAAAGCTTAACACGTACCTGTCACTGTGGAAATCCAGTGCAATATACAGGCAGTAGGAGTTCAGCAAATTGGTATATACAAAGTAGTTATGTGAGAATAGACTAAAAAAAGACTCGGTATAATTTATATTTTTTTTAAATTAAATCTCTGCTCATTCTAAGGAGTCCAGTGGGTGGCCCAAGACCCAACGTGTTTTGGATACTGATTCAC
This sequence comes from Leptodactylus fallax, assembly GCA_947044405.1. NCBI lineage: Eukaryota > Metazoa > Chordata > Amphibia > Anura > Leptodactylidae > Leptodactylus > Leptodactylus fallax. Next base: position 4,938,062 of record CAMRHE010000108.1, on the reverse strand, counting down.
ATAGAATCATCAATGGGGGTCCAACACCTGGACCCCGCTCTAATCAGCTGATACGGCTGCTGGAAGCCAAAAATAGGAAATAATAAGTATATTTCATGAACCCTTTATCCTCATGTTTGATTTGCATAACAGCATAAAATTATGCATGTACAAATAACAGAGTGTAGAAAATGAATTCAGCAGTCTAGCAGATTCAATACTGCTTCACTGCAGGGAAATAGCACACCTCTAATTGTATCTCAACACTGTAACAACAACATTCATATTCCTCCTTACAGAAGGAACTACAAGCTCTAGATTAATACATCTATAACTTTGACTCTAATGTCAATTATTTTACTGTTGTGAACTCCAACACTGCAGTAGGCTTGAAGCATCATATAACGTAGTTAAATACATGACCTTTTCCAAAATGTCAAGAATCATTTCAGCCCTAAGGCACAATACACGAAGGTATGAGTCACAGTATTTGGCTACTAAATTAGTTATGTTGAACTGATATAGATGCAATGGAATGGAAAGTATTACAATTGATGATAGTAACATACAATGTATATCCTACAAAATTCCAACAAAGTGGATCATTTAGAAATAATTTTAATTCATTTCACTTAATGTGTGCACAGATCAAAACAAACCATTCGTCATAATGCCAAATTTTGCTTCCTAGAATAGAAGAGGTTGGTGTATGCCATGTTCTTTCCACTACCTCTAGGACAGTTCTCTACTCCTTTATTTGCTAACAATGCAGACCATATGCATAGTCACATGCACTGTATTGGAATCCTTAATATAGCTAAGCAGTCTTTGAATCAATGTCTGGAGATGTTTATCCATCCACTTGCATAATCTTTCTGTCAGAGACCCTATTGTGGACTGGTGCCACCGGAACCACCTGAAGATTAACGCGGGGAAGACCAAGGAGATGGTGGTGGACTTCCGCAAAGGCAGAAGCCCTCCTAAACCAGTGGACATCCTGGGGACGGGCATCGAGATTGTGAACACCTATAAGTACCTGGGTTTGCTCCTTAATAATAAGCTGGACTGGGCAGATCATATGGAGGCCCTGTACAGGAAGGGCCACAGCAGGCTCTACCTGCTTAGGAAACTGAGAGCCTTTGGAATCCGGGGGGCACTTCTTAGAACTTTCTTCAACTCGGTAGTGGCATCAGCCATCTTCTTTGGAGTGGCCTGCTGGGGGAGCAGTATATCAACCAGGGACAGAAATAAACTTGACAAGCTGATTAGAAAGGCCAGCTCTGTCCTGGGGAGCCCACTGGACCCAGTGCAGGTGGTGGGTGACAGAAGGATACTGTCCGTGGTGAGCTCCATGCAGAAGAAGAAGTCCCATCCCATGCATGAGACTGTGATCGCGCTGAGCAGTACTGTCAGTGACCGACTGCTCCACCCTAGGTGTGAGAAGGAGCGCTATCGGAAGTCTTTCCTCCCCACCGCGGTTAGGCTGTACAACCAACACCGACCTAAGCGGAGATCATTACACACACAGAGAACTGAAATATCTCTCTGCCTGTTAGATCCCCCCCCCCCTCTGCTACGTCCTATCTGTCTGTCTGCTATTAATGTAATGCCTCTCACCTTGGAACATTCCTGTACATGTTGTATTTGTATTTGTATCTGCTTATCTTTGCTGCTGTAACACACTGAATTTCCCCATTGTGGGACTATTAAAGGACTATTATTATTATTATTATTATTCTTATATATAATGGGTATACTTTTCTGGGGAGTGCAATAAAGCTGCACACTATGCTTATATGTTCACAACCCAGTTCTCATTATGATCCAGTTGTACAGTATCTGTACTAAATCCAATCTACAATCACAAAGGGGTGAATCTTAAAGCAACTAGTAAAAACAGCCTGAGTATATTTACAGACCTATCATCTGTAATATACAATGGGTGTTTCATCCTGAATGTGATAGAAAGGATGTTACCTCTTTATGGAAATAGTGACATCCACTTTTTCTATTTTTCAGAGCCCCCTAACTAAATTAGTCATTTCTGCGTAACAAAAGTATATTGACCATTTCCCAACATCAACAGCACTATTGTGGCAGATGTCAGGTCTTTAAAGATGGCAGCCACTCAGGAACTGAACAGCCTCCATAGCTTCCAGGTTTCCACTGTATTAACCCTTTAGATGCCTTGGCCAAATTGTGACTGAGGCATTTATATACCAGTGGCACCACCATATTTGTGACTATCGCTGCACCCAGAATGAGATCCGGTGTTGGCGATCTCTTACTATGACAGTCATGAGCCTACTGAAGACTGTAACAGAACTCTATGGATTTTCTAATATTCTGCAATGCAATAGCATAACAGTATATTATACTAGTGATCAGACCCCCTGAGGTTCAAGACCCCTAGAAGGTCTAAAAACTAAAAGTAAATTTAAAAAGTTTTTTTTTTTTTTTTTAAGTAAAATAAATTTAAAAACATTAGTTCAAATCACCCCCTTTCTTAGATCTCAAAAAAGTAAAAAAACAAACAAACATAAAGTAGGTATCCCCGCATCTGAAAATGCGTGAACTATATTCATATAAAATATTTTTTACAGTAGTAGAAAAAAAATCAAAATGGCCAAAACGACATTTTTTTCAGATATTCCCTGAAATAGTATAAATAAAAAGTACATCTGGCCATGCAAAAAAGAAGCCTTTTGCAACCCTGTATATGGAAATATAAAAACATGTTTTACAGTTGTCAGAATATGGCGACTCCAAAAAAAATTTTTTTTTTTACAGTTTTGGATTTTTATTAAGATGTTAAAACATAACAAAAACTAAATAAATTTGGTATCACTGCAAACGCACCAACCCACATAATATATATAACATTTTGGCTGCACTGTGAACGCCGTAAACAACAAAACCCAAAAGAAAGTGTTGCAAATGCAGTTTTTTCTCTAATTTCACCCCATTCTGATTTTTTTTTCCAGATTTCCTGTACATTGTATGGAACATTAAATGATACCATTACAAAGTAAAATTTGCCCTGCAAAAATTAAGCACTCACATGGCTCTGTGAACGGAAAAATAAAAAAGTTATGGCTTTTGGAGGGTGGGGAGTCAAAAACGAAAATAGAAAAATGACTGTGTTGGGAAGGGGTTAAGGTCAAAATAGGTCCAGTACTTAAATGGTTAATTACAACCTTCATAATATATAGGGTCCTTGGAAAAGAGGGGGCAACCTTGCTTGGTAATCTATGCAAGACTCTTCTCACCAGAGGACTTACATTGTTAACAAGCAATGAATGGGAAATTGGAACAAAATGTCATCTTCAAAGCCGTTTCATGAAGGTCTCAGCACAATCTACTCCCTCATTATATCATTTAGTGATTCTTTTCAAATGGAAGCATCTTACTTTTAGACCCACCTTAGACAGCAAGTTCAGAATTTGCTTAAGATAATGAAATTCATGGCTATCAATTACTGGTGGATTGTAAGAAAGTCATAATGGGGTGCTTTCTGCTAAGATAGTGGAAAATAAGGGGCCCAAAACTGTTTGCGCTGAGGGGCTCTCAGCTGTATGTGTGAAACTGTGAAAATGTTGATTATAAAAAAAGAAATCAAAATAAGATTTACCTAGAAATAAAATAACTGCATAAAACATTTAACTAAACTGCTAATGCTATAGATTCCAGACTATGCCCAGTAGCTCACACACTCACATAAACTGCTGGAGCATAAGAATTTGCAATCTGTGGTTGAGATGAAGGCAACTAACCATAAAATTGCTGCGAGCATGTCCACAGTGTGAAGACTAATGAATTAAGTATGTGCATTTTAGTCCAGTGAAGAATATATTCATGTACTGGAATACTTTGTGTGGGATTCTGATTTAATACTTTTATCTTTACAGAGGTGACAGAGCAATACCATAACAATAATTTGTCTATTAAAGTCTAATTTATGAAAAATTAATATTACCTGCAAAAAATATGCAGATGTGCAAGAGATGTGTGTAGTGTGATGCATCAGGCTGGTTTGTTGTGCAAGTCAAAGTGATACAAGCAGATTATATTGATTGTATTGCTTCTAGGTATATGTATTTCTGCACCAAACCCCCATTTAATATATGAGGCCATATTAAATGGGGGTTATCAACTTTAGAGAAGGAATATCTGGGAAACTCTGAACAGAGGAAAAAGAAGAAGCCTGTGTAGCATGTGCAAATTATTTCCTTGTGTCCCACCCATTTATACAGGAGAAAAATATATTAAATGTACACATTCAGGTGACATCTTGGAGTCCAAGACCAACCAACATTAAGTCCAGACCAACATTATGACTTCTTCCAGCAATCATATGACCTTAGGTTTAATAAAACTGTTATAGCGTACACATAAAATGCTGCTAACCATGCTCATAATTAATACTGACTAGACAGATCATTACTAAATCATTACTAGACAGATCATTACCGCCAGTCATGCACATATATCATAATGTCAGCTATCAAGTACTGAATAGTATAACTGCAAATCCAATGAAGAAAAGCACCTTCCATCAATGTAGAAGATACTTTATTTGAAATGAAGATAACACAGATAAAGACACCTCAGAAAAAAAAAATCATATGCATATAAAATGTAATAAAGAATATGCAGAGTTATATATCATTACATTAAATTGGAACTAAGCCGCAATAAGTGTAGACTGGCACTTCCCCAAAGATGAGGGAAAGATCAGAACATAAAACGTCAGGCATCTGATGTGTTAGTAATGAACATAATGTCTTATCAACAAAAATAGCTCATCAGTATTTATGTGTAATTTGAAATGATTTTGAAAGCATTTTTCATGTCTGTACACACACACACATACACAAACACACACACATATATATGTGCATATATATATATTACACACACACACACATATATATGTATATACAGTATATATATAGATATATAGATATTACATATACACACTCATACACACACACATATACAGTCATATGAAAAAGTTTGGGCACCCCTATTAATCTTAATCATTTTTAGTTCTAAATATTTGGGTGTTTGCAACAGCCATTTCAATTTGATATATCTAATATCTGATGGACACAGTAATATTTCAGGATTGAAATGAGGTTTATTGTACTAACAGAAAATGTGCAATATACATTAAACCAAAATTTGACCAGTGCAAAAATTTGGGTACCCTTATCATTTTATTGATTTGAATACTCTTAACTACTTTTTACTGACTTACTGAAGCACAAAATTGGTTTTGTAACCTCACTGAGCTTTGAACTTCATAGCCAGGTGTATCCAATCATGAGAAAAGGTATTTAAGGTGGCCAATTGCAAGTTGTTCTCCTATTTGAATCTCCTCTGAAGAGTGGCATCATGGGCTCCTCAAAACAACTCTCAAATGATCTGAAAACAAAGATTGTTCAACATAGTTGTTCAGGGGAAGGTATACAAAAAGTTGTCTCAGAGATTTAACCGGTCAGTTTCCACTGTGAGGAACATAATAAGGAAATGGAAGACCACAGGGACAGTTCTTGTTAAGCCCAGAAGTGGCAGGCCAAGAAAAATATCAGAAAGGCAGAGAAGAAGAATGGTGAAAACAGTCAAGGACAATCCACAGACCACCTCCAAAGAGCTGCAGCATCATCTTGCTGCAGATGGTGTCACTGTGCATCGGTCAACAATACAGCACACTTTGCACAAGGAGAAGCTGTATGGGAGAGTGATGCGAAAGAAGCCGTTTCTGAAAGCACGCCACAAACAGAGTCGCCTGAGGTATGCAAAAGCACATTTGGACAAGCCAGCTTCATTTTGAAAGAAGGTCCTGTGGACTGATGAAACAAAGATTGAGTTGTTTGGTCATACAAAAAGGCGTTATGCATGGCGTCAAAAAAAACACAGCATTCCAAGAAAAACACTTGCTACCCACTGTAAAATTTGGTGGAGGTTCCATCATGCTTTGGGGCTGTGTGGCCAATGCCGGCACCGGGAATCTTGTTAAAGTTGAGGGTTGCATAGATTCAACTCAGTATCAGCAGATTCTTGAGAATAATGTACAAGAATCAGTGACGAATTTGAAGTTACGCCGGGGATGGATATTTCAGCAAGACAATGATCCAAAACACAGCTCCAAATCTACTCAGGCATTAATGCAGAGGAACAATTACAATGTTCTGGAATGGCCATCCCAGTCCCCAGACCTGAATATCATTGAACATCTGTGGGATAATTTGAAGCGGGCTGTCCATGCTCGGCGACCATCAAACTTAACTGAACTGGAATTGTTTTGTAAAGAGGAATGGTCAAAAATACCTTCATCCAGGATCCAGAAACTGATTAAAAGCTACAGGAAGCGACTAGAGGCTGTTATTTTTGCAAAAGGAGGATCTACTAAATATTAATGTCACTTTTCTGTTGAGGTGCCCATACTTTTGCACCGGTCAAATTTTGGTTTAATGCATATTGCACATTTTCTGTTAGTACAATAAACCTCATTTCAATCCTGAAATATTACTGTGTCCATCAGTTATTAGATATATCAAATTGAAATGGCTGTTGCAAACACCCAAATATTTAGAACTAAAAATGATTAAGATTAATAGGGGTGCCCAAACTTTTTCATATGACTGTATATATATATATATATATATATATATATATATATATATATATATACACACACACACACACATACACATGCACACATATATATCTATGTGTGGGGGAAAAAAGTATTTAGTCAGCCACCAATTGTGCAAGTTCTCCCACTTAAAAAGATGAGAGAGGCCTGTAATTGTCATCATAGGTAGACCTCAACTATGAGAGACAAAATGAGAAAACATATCTAGAAAATCACATTGTCTGATTTTTTAAGAATTTTATTTGCAAATTATGGTGGAATATAAGTATTTGGTCACCTACAAACAAGCAAGATTTCTGGCTCTCTCAGACCTGTAACTTCTTCTTTAAGAGGCTCCTTTGTCCTCCGCTCATTACCTGTAGTAATGGCACCTGTTTGAAATTGTTATCGGTATAAAAGACACCTGTCCACAACCTCAAACAGTCACCCTCCAAACTCCACTATGGTGAAGACCAAAGAGCTGTGGAAGGACACCAGAAACAAAATTGTAGACCTGCACCAGGCTGGAAAGACTGAATCTGCAATAGGCAAGCAGCTTGGTGTGAAGAAATCAACTGTGGGAGCAATAATTAGGAAATGGAAGACATACAAGACCACTGATAATCTCCCTCGATCAGGGGCTTCACGCAAGATCTCACCCCGTGGGGTCAAAATGATCACAAGAACAGTGAGCAAAAATCCGAGAACCACACGGGGGGAGCTAGTGAATGACCTACAGTAAGCTGGGACTAACGTAACAAAGGCTACCGTCAGTAACACACTACGCCGCCAGGGACTCAGATCCTGCAGTGCCAGACGTGTCCCCCTGCTTAAGCCAGTACATATCCAGGCCCATCTGAATTTTGCTAGAGAGCATTTGGATGTTCCAGAAGAGTATTGGGAGAATGTCATATGGTCAGATGAAACCAAAGTAGAACTGCTTGGTAGAAACACAACTTGTCGTGTTTGGAGGAGAATGAATGCTGAGTTGCATCCAAAGAACACCATACCTACTGTGAAGCATGGGGGTGGCAACATTATGCTTTGGGGCTGTTTCTCTGCAAAGGGACCAGGACGACTGATCCATGTAGATGAAAGAATGAATGGGGCCATGTATCATGAGATTTTGAGTGCAAACCTCCTTCCATTAGCAAGGGCATTGAAGATGAAACGTGGCTGGGTCTTTCAGCATGACAATGATCACAAGCACACCGCCAGGGCAATGAAGGAGTGGCTTCGTAAGAAGCATTTCAAGGTCCTGGAGTGACCTAGCCAGTCTCCAGATCTCAACCCATAGAAAACCTTTGGAGGGAGTTGAAAGTCCGTGTTGCCCAGCAACAGCCCCAAAACATCACTGCTGTAGAAGAGATCTGCATGGAGGAATGGGCCAACATACCAGCAACAGTGTGTGCCAACCTTGTGAAGACTTATAGAAAACGTTTGACCTACAGTCATGGCCAAAAGTTTTGAGAATGATACAAATATTAATTTTTACAAAGTCTACTGCTTCAGTTTTTCTAATGGCAATTTGCATATACTCCAGAATGTTATAAAGAGTGATCAGCTTAACATCAATTACTTGCAAAGTCAATATTTGCCTAGAAAATGAACTTTATCCCCCAAAACACATTTCAACATCATTGCAGCCCTGCCTTAAAAGGACCACCTAACATCGTTTCAGTGATTGCTCCATTAACACAGGTGTGGGTGTTGATGAGGACAGGGCTGGAGATCAATCTGTCATGATTAAGTAAGAATGACACCACTGGACACTTTAAAAGGAGGCTGGTGCTTGCCATCATTGTTTCTCTTCTGTTAACCATGGTTATCTCTAAAGAAACACGTGCAGTCATCATTGCACTGCACAAAAATGGCCTAACTGGGAAGAGTATTGCAGCTAGAAAGATTGCACCTCAGTCAACAATCTATCGCATCATCAAGAACTTCAAGGAGAGAGGTTCCATTGGTGCCAAAAAGGCTCCAGGGCGCCCAAGAAAGACCAGCAAGCGGCAGGACCGTCTCTTAAAAGTGTTTCAGCTGCGGGATCGGGCTACCAGCAGTGCAGAGCTTGCTGAGGAATGGCAGCAGGCAGGTGTGAGTGCATCTGCACGCACTGTGAGGTGGAGACTCTTGGAGCAAGGCCTGGTCTCAAGGAGGGCAGCAAAGAAGCCACTTCTCTCCAGAAAAAACATCAGGGACAGACTGATATTCTGCAAAAGGTACAGGGAGTGGACTGCTGAGGACTGGGGTAAAGTCATTTTCTCTGATGAATCCCCTTTTCGATTGTTTGGAACATCTGGAAAACAGCTTATTCAGAGAAGAAGAGGTGAGCGCTATCACCAGTCTTGTCTCATGCCAACTGTAAAGCATCCTGAAACCATTCATGTGTGGGGTTGCTTCTCAGCCAAGGGAATCGGCTCTCTCACAGTCTTGCCTAAAAACACAGCCATGAATAAAGAATGGTACCAGAATGTCCTCCAAGATCAAGTTCTCCCAACCGTCCAAGAGCAGTTTGGCGCTCAACAATGCCTTTTCCAGCATGATGGAGCACCTTGCCATAAAGCAAAGGTGATAACTAAATGGCTCAGGGAACAAAACATAGAGATTTTGGGTCCATGGCCTGGAAACTCCCCAGATCTTAATCCCATTGAGAACTTGTGGTCAATCATCAAGAGACGGGTGGACAAACAAAAACCAACAAATTCAGACAAAATTAAAGCATTGATTCTGCAAGAATGGACTGCTATCAGTCAGGATTTGGTCCAAAAGTTGATTGAGAGCATGCCAGGGAGAATTGCAGAGGTCCTGAAGAAGAAGGGTCAACACTGCAAATATTGACTTGCTGCATTAACTCATTCTACTGTCAATATAAGCTTCTGTTACAGAAATATAATTGCATTCATATTATGAGTATGTGATAAAAACATCTGACAAACACACATAAAAACCAGAGGGCAGCAGATCATGTGAAAATATAATATTTGTGTCATTCTCAAAACTTTTGGCCATGACTGTATGTCATTGCCAACAAAGGATATATAACAAAGTATAGAGATGAACTTTTGTTATTGACCAAATACTTATTTTCCACCATAATTTGCAAATAAATTCTTTAAAAATAAGACAATGTGATTTTCTGGATTTGTTTTCTCATTTTGTCTCTCATAGTTGAGGTCTACCTATGATGTCAATTACAGGCCTCTCTCATCTTTTTAAGTGGGAGAACTTGCACAATTGGTGGCTGACTAAATACTTTTTTCTCCACTGTATGTGAATATATTTGGGCCAGCCAGATGCCTCCTTGATGGTATAGCATGATGGATAAGTATCTGCCTCTATTTCTCAGCCCCAAACTTGCAAGGAACATCCACCATGTCTCACTGTTGCATGCACTCATTATTGTACAGCTCTCTAGCCCATCATAGTGATATTTCAGAAGTTTAGATCAGTGAGGGTTCCCAACATTTGCTACAAAAAAGAGGGGTTGACTCTCCTCAGAAATCTGAGTCCATAAGCTTTATATGAATCTATACTTTCTCTCCAAAGAGAACCAAGCAAAAATCAAAAGAACTGAAGAGCCACATTTCTCATCTGAATACGTCTGCCCATTTGTTTCTGCTATCTGTAAAGGGATCAGTACCTGGACCTCCACCAATCACTATGACATGTCTTTAGATTGTAAAAAGGTTAGGCATCCTGTAATGACACAATTTTATACCCTACATCCCACTTCTAGACTGTAACTGCCATAAATAAAGACTTATAGAATGTATATAGATCATAAGTAGGAATGAACTTTGTTACTCTCTAGATAATAAAAGGATAGAATGTAATTCATAACATCCTGTTTGTAGTCTCCACTAGACCGCACTGAGGTTAGAGTATATATCACTAATGTACTATAAGTTAGCAGACATGACCATTATTATTTAACATCAGAGATACAGTGCCTTGTACTTACATATTTCCATTGCTATCACTTGTCTTTTTGCTACAACTGAGAAGCAATCTCCTAATTGAGCCATGAAAGAGATTTTTCCAGGGATCTGAATATGGTGTGATATTGAATAATGAATCTAGCAATGACCTCACAGCTCACACTTAACAAGCTGGAGATATTCTGTCTGCAGAGTCAGTGTGTGCGTCTGCATTAAAGATCTTGCTTCATCACATATATTCTGATTATTTTCCTTTGTACTATCAACAGAACCTGGCTTTTGTTTAACCTCATTAGTTGGAAGTAGGGCAGCTTTCTATGCCCTTCTTGCTTTGCGAGTACTTGCGACCTCCCACGCAGCCACCCACACAGTGAACCTTTTAATGCACGGGGTGATAAATGTTAAATCAGCCAGAGAAATTGAAACATCTTTGTGGCTAACCTTACTGCGTCTTAAAATCTAATTGATGTTCATACCTCATGGCTGGTGACAAGTGAACTATGCAGAAATAAGCATGACATGAATCTAAACTAACAATGAGCAAACAGAGTCTTCACAGGCGCATCCCCCATTTTATATGACTAGTGTCCTTCTTACAGTTAACCCAAACCTGCCTCAGAATTAACCTTTTGTATACAGTGAAATCTCTTTGAGATGACCACCCAATATGCATGAAAACGTGGTCTTCTAGTTGGGTGGTCTCCTCAAAGAGCATGGCTAGTATGGAAAATTGAAAATCTGACACAAAAAATCTGGTCTGAGTAAGGAGGTGGTCTTCTCGAAGAGGTGGTCTTAGGCCGAGGTTTCACTATATATGGATGTATACAGTATATAGAGAAATTTGGTCTGGGTAAGGAGGTGGTCTTCTCAAAGAGGTGGTCTTTTGCCAAGGTTTCACTATATATGGATGTATACAGCATAAAATCGCAAAGCAAGAAGGGCATAGAAAGCTGCCAGAAGTGTCCTACATTACAGAGGTGTCCTATATTACCTGTCCTCTTGACTGGACATGTCTAGATATGTGTATCACAAGTTAAAGGGGTTTTCTAGGACTTTCCATATTTTCAGTTGATAAGAAACATATGAGTATAAGATGCACCCGAGGTTTAGGCAAGAAAAAAAGAGGAAAAAAAATAATTCATATTAATTTAACCTTCCCTGGTAGTGAAAGGGAGCAGAGATGACAATGTCAATAACTGGTATTCTAAATGATTAATTAATTAATGTGGCATTATACTGTGTGTGGGGCACTAATCGTCATTATACTGTGTGGAGGACACTAATATGGCATTATAGTGTGTGAGGGGCACTAAGGAGCATTACATTGTATTGGGGCTTTTCCAGGCGCCTTCAGAGAGTGCAGAGAGTGGCGTACAGGATCATAGAAAGTCTATGCATCTGTAAAGTGCACTATGGGTTCTCCAAGGAGGGATGAACAGAGCCAATTAGAAATGAAAGTACATCAATTAAGTTTATTTTCCTTTTATGTACCCTTTGTACTGATAAAAACATAATAAAAATAAATTTAAGGAAATTGAGGTACACAATGCTTAACTCTTTTGCCCCCTGGTTTTAGTAATTGCTGTGGCTCTCCGTGCCTGATTCTGCAGATAAAAACTTCTGATATGTCTCTATGACATGTGAAATTTATTTTAGTATAATAGGTACCCTTTAAATACAATGAAAGAACCCAACTGGCTTTATAGAATTGAAGGCAAAAATCAAAATCAAAGCAGTGAAATACTTCAGGGGCTGGAGCCAAGCAAGTATTGTATGAAAGAAGTGACAAAGAAGTAAGATTAGCATAGTAAGAGTTTACAAAAAAGAAGAAATACATGGCCCCTGCTAAATCAGGGAAGCAAAGGTGTGAGTGAAACATGTACTGCTGTACTGCTAAGGATTTCCATTAGTTGCATTCATACTGTTCTGTATGGTGCTTCTAGACTGTTTTTCTGAAAATGAAACATCCATTTAGCCTCCCCTCTCCGGTTACAATGAAGCTAATATTTTAAGAGCGTCCATAATATGAAGAAAAGTAGATGATTATAGAGGTAAATGGGTTTAATGTTTGGCTTCAGTATGCCGTCGCTTACTGTTGGGTCTACTTTATATTACTATGTCTGTATGATTTTATTCCTCAGATGATTTCCTTTTGTCCATCAACTATTCACTTGATCGAAATGAAACATTTTTTTTACTGTACACAAGTCAGACTAGAATGTAAATTTTCTAGGCAGGCATGCTGAATCTTTCAAACCAATGTGCTGAATTCATGCAGGAATAAATAGAGGCTTCCAGCACCTGCTTAATCTCAATTTGCATATTCTTTGTAGCCAATTTAAAGAATATGCCTAAGATCGGTTTATGAATATTAATAATAGACCATAGAGCTGCCAACATCATTTTACCTTTTAGTGCATCTTAGTTTTAGAGGTAAGTCAGTTTATAGCAAAGAATATGGTCATGGAAGTGTTTTATTTCTTTTTTGTTGTTGTCCTTGCTTTATTTTAGAAGTGCTTTAGCATGGTTTTATAGAATGGTATATCAACATTATCACAGTATCATATTTCTTCATTAGCTTTTTCATTAGCAAAGAAGATCATGCATATATAATGAAAAGCTTGAAGAGGAAAGTCTTGATGTTTGTTGCAAAAACAGAATTCTGCATTCTAATTCTAGTGATAAGATGAAGTAGATGAAGTCAGCATGAGGGAATAAACATCAAATCATACTGCTTCTTTATAAAATCATATATATGCCCTCCATGACAAAATCTTGGATGTAAGCCAACCATACATTGGCAGGAATAAGTATCTGACTGCTGGGGTCTGACTGCTGGGAATGGGTCCCATGATTTGTCTTCAATGCTCCATGAAACAGAGTAATGGTGTGCATGTCTGACCACCAATTCTATAGCAATGAATAGAGCAGTTGCCATACAAGCACCCCATTGCTCCATTCATTTGGAATACCTAGGGGAACTTGCAGGCTCCCATTCTTGTGCTCACCCTCAATGGGATAACCTAACAAGAGACTAATGGAGCAGACTTGCAGTGGGTTATCTGCAGTGGAATTGCCAGCGGCTAACCTGCTTCAATGTACAGTAGCAGTGTAGTTGATGGGACTTAGACAAATCCTATTCTTACAATTCAGAAAAAAAAACTCATAGCTCAAAGTGTCTTGTGTTGCAGGTTTTGAATAAATAGCTTGTCAATTATTGCTGTTTGTTCAGCCGTAGTCTTCAACCTTTGCAATGGTTGAAAACCGGACCACGTGTTCGGGAATTGTGGTTGAAGAACACAGCAAAAAACAGCAGTAGTAAACAGTTTTCACTGTGGCATGCCTGCAGCAGACCCCCCTGGGGCCTTAAAGAGGACCTTTTTACTACCTCCAATATGTCCACCTTTTTTCATCAATTATAGCTGCTGCAATTTTGATTGTGGCACAGTTGGAATTTTTTCTCTAGCCCCTACTGGTCCTGAGCAATCAATGCTGTTAATTTTAGTGCCTGATACTCTATTTAGGCACTGTACTGTCAGAAGGGCAGTGTCAGGCAGGAGCAGGCAAGGAGAGTGATTCTGATTTTTGACACTCATACACCTCTGCCTGCCTCTCCCCTTCTAAAATTACAGAGCCTAAATAGCACATCAGACAACAAAACTACATGTGATTGTTGCATGGGAATGGTGAAGGCTAGGGAGCAGTGTCGGACTGGGATGTCTAAGGCTCACCAGTGGAATTGCTTCTAGGGGCCCACCATCAGGACCCCTGCAGATCAGCGGTACCGAGACAGGGCGGCTAAAGGTAATAACATGTTGGGAGCCATGCTGCTCACTCGCCATACCATTTGCACCACTGCACTACCTAAACCCACACCCTGTACGGCAAGTGAAAAGCGTAGTTCCTAGAATTATTACCTTTAGCCGCACTGTCCTGGAAAAGCTGATCTGCAGAGGTCCTGGCTGTTGTATCATCGCAGATGTAATATTGCTGGCCTATCCTAAGGGCAGGCCATCAATATTAGAAAGATGGCTAAATCCTTTGAAGAGGTTGTCCAGGAATTTGCGCAACCCATGTCCCGTGCGGGAGGTGTAAAATAAAAAATAAATAAATAAAAAAGCATACTCACCTGTCCCTGGTGCTCCGTTGTCCACTGCCAGGTTCCATTCAGTCTCATTCCAGCGACTCCTCGCTGGGAGTCCTGCACCTCATGTGACTGTGAAGACCAATTAGGTACAGGATTTCCAGAAATGAGGGGCCGCCATGAGACCGAACAGACACAGGCAGGAGAAAACAGGGTGCTGGGGACAGCTGAGTATGCTTTTTTGAAAATTTTTTTATTTTTACACCTCCCTGGTAGCCACCACAGTGATTGCTCCAGTTTATGGACAACCTCTTTTAAGGGGTTGTCTGGGCCAAATTTTTTTATGGCCGCTTCACTGGTCCCCCCATATGGTGGCCTCTTCACTGGTCCCCCATACTGTATGGGGAACAGTGATGGAGCCATTATATTGTGTGGGAGCAGTGATGGGGGATAACATCCTGTGGGGGGGACATTAAACTGTGTGGGGCATATTAAAGGGGTTGTCCAGGGTTATTCTTTTTTATTGCCTATGCTTAGGATAGGCCATAAATACCTGATCAGTAGGGGTCTGACACACGGCCCCACCAGCTGTTCGGAGCTACTTCTGGCGCCCATTCTGTACACAACAGCTCCATCCGCTGTTTAGTCACCCGGCGCCTTCACTGCAGCTCAGCTCCCACTGACTTCAATAAGTGCAGAGATACAGTGAAGGTGCCCGGCTAATAGACAGTGGACAGAGCTTTCTGCATCTGGCCCTGTATTGTGTACAGGATGGACACCAGAAGTGGCTTCGTACAGCTGACTGGTCCAGGGTCAGCCCCGTAAAGATCAGGTATCTATGGCCTATCCTGAGGATAAACCATAGCAAATTATGCTTGGACAACCCCTTTAATATACCCCCCTAATGCGCCACACTTTAAAGAGGTTGTCCAGTATAATTTTTGTCTTTTTTCTAATTAATCCGGGGGAGGTTAAACCCCCCACAAAAAAACAAACAAAAACATACTAAACATACTCACCTGTCCCAGGTGCTCCGATGTCAGTAGGTCCCATCACGGTCCAGTCCTGCTGCTCTGCTGTCGTCTTTTGCCGGAAGTCCTCACTGGCTGTGATGTCCCAGGTCCCTTCCTTTAGGCTGCTGATTGGCCTCAGGAGTCATGTGACGTCACAGGTAGTCACGTGCAGGGGGAAATTGCGCTGGAAGAAAACAGAGCTGCAGGCCGAAAGTTTGTTTGTTTTTTTTTTCACCTGCCCCAGTGTAATTTAAAAAAAAAAAATAATAATAATGTTATCCTGCACAACCCCTTTAATGTCCCCCAGGCTATTGGCCTCCATCACTGCCCTCACCCCCAATGAACCCATCAATGGTCCCCATACAAGAGGCCACGGTATGAGAGGAGGAATAGTGAAGGGACCACTGTATGGGGCGGGATATTGAAAGGGACACTGTATTCCCATACAGTGGCCCCTTCACTGGTCTCCCCTATAGCAGTATTGGAGTTTCTGCGACTTAGGAATTGATATGCTGGAGCCCTAGAGCAGGCACCAGCATAACAATACAGTGAGAAATTAGCTGTGGTGGGAGGGGGGATTACAACTCTCAACAGACCCAGAGCATCTGGAGCTGCTGGGGGTTGTAGTTATCAGAGTGGTCAGTGAAGTTGAAAGATTTGGGGGCAAAATAGGGGGAAAAGTTTTTTTTGTTTGCGTGGTTAAGTTGTACTTACCTTTCACACTGCTAGTCTGGGTTCCTATGCAGAAACCCGTCACCGTGCACAGTGTCAGTGACGCTTGCAGTAACAAGCTGCAACTGGATTGGTTCCAATGGCTGCCCATCAGGATACCCCTACCCCCTCCCTAGAGTGAATTCTTGATAGTGATGGTTACAGGTGCTGCAGCGATATCTCAGATACTTGAAAGAGATACAGCTTTAGTACCCACAACTGCAGTTATCAAGAACACGGTGAATGAGCAGCGCAGCAACTAGCATATAAACAATACTTGGACAGTATAATATGCTCCACAGTGGCCCACACACAGCATTATATGCTCCGCAGTTGCCCCAACACAGCATTATATACTCCACAGTGGCCCACACACAGCATTATATGCTCCACAGTTGCCCCAACACAGCATTATATGCACTGCAGTGGCCCCCCACACAGCAATATATGCTCCGTAGTGGCCCCAACACAGCACTATATGCTCCTCAGTGGCCCCCACACAGTATTATATGCCCACAGTGTCCCCACACAGTATTATAAGCCCACAGTGGCCCCCAAACAGTATTATATGCTCACAGTGGCCCCCACACAGTATTATATGCCCACAGTGGCCCCCATACAGTATTATATGCCCACAGTGGCCCACACACAGCATTATATGCTCCGCAGTGGCCCCAACACAGCATTATATGCTCTGCAGTGGCACCAACACAGCATTATATGCTCCGCAGTGGCCCCAACACAGCATTATATTCTCTGCAGTGGCCCCAACACAGCAATATATGCTCCTCTTTGGCCCCCACACAGTATTATATGCCCACAATGGCCCCACACAGTATTATATGCCTACAGTTGCCCCCACACAGTATTATATGCTCAAAGTGGCCCCCCACACAGTATTATAAGCTCACAGTGGCCCCCACACAGTATTATATGCCCACAGTGGCCATCACACAGTATTATATGCCCACAGTGCCCCCCACACAGTAATTTATGCCCACAGTGGCCCCCACACACTATTAGATGCTCCTTAGTGCCCCCCCCCCCCCCAAAGCCAGTGCTATTACTATATTCTGGGGTCTCCTCAGACCCCAGAATATGATAAGTAGAGGCCCAGGAAAAGTGATTAAAAATAACAAACATTTACTCTAAAGACCCTACTTGGACGCATCTGTGGGAACCCCCTGTTTAATAAACTTACCTTCTGAGACCCTTGGCCTTTCACCCTAAGGATTCTTTGTCTCTTCTCCACCGCCAACGTTCCATTTATTATTGTGTTATTAGTTAACCGTTGTATGTAATACACCAGCTCATCTGATTGTTTGATTAATGATCGTTGTGTCACGCACATTGTCTTTAACTATGCATATTCATTGGCGATATTTGAAAATCCAATAAAACGTTAATTATAAAAAAAAAAAAAATAAATAAAATAACAAACATTTATACTCACCTTGTCTTACCTCGCTCCGTCCTGCTGTCTTTCCCATCTTCCTTGGTCAACTGGTCTCCACGTCCTGTGCCCGAGATGTCACCGCTGGGGCCTGTGATTGCACCTCAGCGGTCACGTGGGGCGCGATGACGTCATTACGCCGGCGCGCCCATGTCACCACTGGGGCCTGCTCACAGGCCCCTGCAGTGAGGCCGGAAAAGTGCCGGAGACGACGCTGAGCCCAGGACAGCCAGGTGAGTATTTTTTTTTTTGTCACTTTCCCTGGGCTGGCATCTAATGGAAAGGGTCCCCAGCCATTTCAAGCTGGCCGTGGGCCCCGTACCCCTCCGGTCGCAGTCGCAGCCCTTGCGACCACAATCGTTATGCCACTGTCCTTTGGTCAGGGGCCCGATCGGGACGGTCAGGGCCCGATCAGACCCCTGACCTTTGCATTGGCAAAATGAGTACTAATAGTCGGGGCTCGGGGCCCACCGGGGGATTCACCGGTTCCCTGGTGGGCCAGCCCGACCCTGCTAGAGATTACATCCCAACTGTGCAGGAATCAGTGGGTGGCTATTATTTATTATTTATTTATTATGCTTACTTACATAGCACCATCATATTCAACAGCACTTTACAGACTATTCAACGATGCTTGGATTTGAATTTTTGTAAGTGGTGAAAGGTCCTCTTTACGCTTAAAAAAACAAAAGAGATCTGCAATGATATGATATTCTCATATTTAAGACCTCTGAAACCAGTGAATAAAACCTTTTTTTAGCTTGAACATCTGAAACACACTTCTAATCTAGTCCTGCAAATAGGTGAGGGTTTTATGCAGTCATCCTAGCAGCAGCAACACAAATCTCTTTTCCAACACATTGTAGCTATGCTGATACATTGTAACAGACTATAATTGTGCAGATAAGTTTTTTTTTTTAGCCTCTGAGTGGAAAGAAGAGTATTTCCTTCCAGTCACAGCAGAAGAGATTTTGAAAGTACTGTAAAGAGAAATCAAAACACAATGTATATTAGAAATTTAGTATCATAGTCAGTATGATATGAAACAGTAGTCAAAGGATACATGAGTTTTCTTGAAAAGTTTAAATATCTGCAGGGTCTTGCTGGGAGTAGTGTACAATAAGGAGCAGTCTGTCCCCTCCCCTATATATTATTAGTACTACCAGTTTTACATGCAATTATGCCAGGATTGACTGTAAAATAGCAAACAAGAAATATCCAAGAAAATAGCCAAGAAAAGCACATATGAACATAATTTAGGAGATCCAGGGACTTTGGACTCCAAATCCAGGTTATGACGCAGCTGAAAAGATCCTCGACATAGAAAAAGATAAATCTGTGAGCACAATAAGGATGACTAACATTCCATCGGCAATAACTCAAGCTAGAAGCGCACACAAGTACATAAGTAGACTTTTCTTATATTACAAGTTGCGAGATGTGCAGAATGCTCATTCCAGTGCACAGAGAAAGTAGTTTGCAGACATGTGTGGAGGATGTGAGGAAAATGAGCCCCTCACCTCTCTATTCACTTTGTGAAGAGAGAACATACTCTCCCTCTTCACTCCTGTGAAAATATCTTGTTTTTTTAATGATATCTATGGACAGACCTTTCCGAGTAACAGGAAGTAAACAACAAATTAGCTAGAAGAGAGATGCCTATTGGCAGGAATTTAAGAGATATTTTCAGGCAGAAAACAGCAACATTTTCAAATAAAGTGCATTACATTTTTGTCTAAAACCACCCACTCTATTAAATGAAACCAAGTTGTCTGAAAAGTTAGTGAATATTTAAGGGCAACACATTATACATATAGATCTGAAGTGCTACTAAAACAAGCAGTGAAAAAAATGTAGCATCGTTGTCAAATATTTATTTACATATTAACTGATTATGCATTGAATTCATGAGTAGAACTCTATTCTAACAACTCCTGCCCCAATTCACATTTGAGTGGCAGCAGCAACTATATAATTCTGTACAGAGTATCTCTATCACTATATAAGTCTAGCCTGTTATTTATAAATGATTTTAAATAAAGGGCATACTATCATTTTGTACATTTTTCCATCTGTACTAGAAACACTGTAGACTTGATACACTTGATATAATATACTACCATTGACTAGGGCACAAGTGGGTTGACTCAGTTCCCCTTTTCTGGATTCAAAACACAGGTACAATTGAATATCGTAGCGGGGCTGCCAGAAGCCCTGATAGGTTCTTTGCCTCCTCTGAGATGCAGGCGACACAATCATGTAATCCCACCACCTCCACTGTTCTGTAGGATACACAACACATTATGGACATTTCTTTTTAATCTCCACAATGTGGCCATTTTGAGCATTCAGTCTAAGTTTCACTATACAAAAAAATATCTGTCATTGTAATCCTGAGTGATAATATGACTGCTGCAAAAAAAATCTGTTACAGATCAGGAAGTGTCAGACTATTATTAGGCTTAGTGCCCAGAGTGAATACTCCACAATGTTTTTTAATGTAGATATTAACATGTAAAATCTAAACAATATCACCATTTTTTTAAAGTATGCCTAATAAAAATTTGATTTAAAAAATAGGCCATTTTCTGGTGGAACATTCCCTTTAAGTAATAGAGGTAAATTAACAGGAATATTTACCATAAATCCGGTCAATAACTTCAGAAACATTGTAGACTAAGAATGCAAAAGAATGGTAGAGTACCCCCAACTTAAATGGTTACATGTTTGACATCCCTGTTTAATTCAGGTTGCTATACAGTGGTCATGCTTAGAGTTTGCTACTGTTTTTAACCTCTATGACCATCTTCTGATACTAATAAACTTTTTCTGTGACTGTCAGCATGGTTTAAAGGTAGATTAGTTCACATAAATGTGCATTTACCAAGTTATTGCTTGCATAACTGTAGCATGCTCTGGCCTGTTGTTATCCCTAGACAAAGAATGTCCTTAATCCCCTGTGCACATTTTCCTTCGTCTGCCTTATTCACAATCTATAGTGAGTCAACTAAAAACTTAAAGAAAAAAAAGCATGTTAATATTCAATGCCTAGCGTAGCATTGAGTGCCTGGAATTTAATGAGGCTGAGCTTGCCAACAGCACAGCAGGCACATCGCTGTCAGGTAAATCAAGAACTTGAAACATTTTAAGGTAAAAACAAGCAGAAAAAACAAAATGGATGGGCAGAGCAAAACTAACTTGTACAAAAAAATGCGACTCTTTTATCTATAGCATTTTTCAAAAGCAAAGTTTTATTCACAGTTCTAAAGTTACTTCTGAAATAACTTCCTGGATTCCAGCTATAAAACAGTAACACATTTATTTATAAGAATAATAATAATAAATTATTTTTATAGCACCAACATATTCCGTAGCACTTTACAAATCAGAGAACACATGAACAGACAATATGAGACATTATAATGTGACAAAGAAATCAACATATCAAACAATAGGAGTGAGGGCCCTGATCGCAAGAGCTTACATTCTATGAGCAAGAGCTTACATTCTATTCTATTTATTGTTGTTTCTATAATGCCAAGATGTTCCGTAGACTATACAGTGGACATTATCACTAGTGATGGCTAAACCTCACGAGATTCATATTTGTGAGGTTTGCCCGCAAGATTAGTTTAGTATTTTTTTCTCGAGTCTTCTGTCCTCTTGGGTGACATCAGCGGTCTTGGGCCACTGCCGAACATGAGGCTTGGTCAATATCATGACGCTTTGACACATGAATCATGACATCAACATGCCCCGTGTGAAGCCCAATTACAGGCTTGACATCACGGAGGTGGCCCCAAAAAGATGACCATACCCTGTAGTGTTTGTCCCTGGTTCTCCGATTATTATACTCTGAGGTCTGAAGAGAACTGCTTAAATAGTAATTTCATCAGGGAATTGCTTAAAGAGGACCTTTCACAACCTCCACCAAGTGCAGATTTTAGCATCTGCTAATAGGTGCTGCTCCACTGATTCATGTGCAGTTGGAATTTTTGTTCTAGCTCCCACAATTCAATGCAGTAAGTTTTGGTGCTTTATAGATGGGAATGTCAGGCAAGAGCAGGCAAAGGGGCAGGATTTACAGCTACAATCAGAGGCTGTCAGTGTCAGAGCTCAGAATCACGCCTGTTGCCTGCCCCTGCCTGATACTGCTCACCTGACAGAGCCTAAATAGCATATGAGGCACTTATGTTAGGGAACAGTGGGGGCTAGAGAAAAAATTCCAACTGTGAATCAGTAAAGCAGCGGCTATTAAATGATGCAAAGAGCTGGACTTGGCAGAGGTGGTGAAAGATCCTCTTTAAATAGCAATTCCAGAGTACTGAGGAATTAGAGCTGAAATATGATTGGTTGCTATGGGCAACCACTCTACTTTACTCTTGTCCAAATTTTTATGAATTTCCTCCATTATTTCTACATTGTATTAAGTAATCACCAACTTTACATTATTCATTACTGTGTGTCTTCAGGTTATATTTAAAGTCAAATCTCCTACATACACATTTCTATGATAAGTAATAATCCCTTGCGGTTAGAGAAGCTGCAGTGCATCGTCTTCTTCATTAAAGAGAACTGGAATATTAATGACATCCATAATAAAATCTAGTATTTTCAATTTATTCCTAAATAGCAACCCAACTGAGATACATGCAATCCTATTGTTTAATAGCTACTATTATGCTAATCCTATAAAAACTTGGAATATTTTAAGAGTGATGATGGTTGAATTAATATGGTTAATCAATGAGAATTCTGCTCACCGGCCCATTTTACAAATGTAATTAATGATGGACAGTAGAGCAACCCTTGCCACAAATTAAAAATGCTTGCACCGAGTCTATTAATTAAATCCTAAGTATTGATGTATCATTTGATTTTTCTTTGAATAAATCTCTTCAGAATAATAAAATGACCCATTTGTGCAGCTGTGAACAGTGCTGAGGTTTCAACAAGCGACCACATCAATTACATAGAGTCATTTAGACTGGGTTTATATAAATTAACTCAAGGAAGAAAAAAGATGCATCTCTTTGTGAGTAGTTCGGATAGCATGTGGATGTTTAATAAGGCAATTTCCATATTAATTATCAAAACATAAAGAGAAAATTTGTTATCCTCATTTATAGTCACAATATCCTTTGTTGAATGATTTCCTGTACAATTAATTTTAAAGATGTCTTGCAATAAGTCTTCAAATCTATAGAACTAGACCAATTAGCCATAACATAAAGAATGTCTTCAGTGAGGAAAGTTTTTACCTGCGAACCTCATTGTCCATGACAATGATATTAATGGATTTACAGTTTTGCAGGAAAAACTAAGATATTGTCAACAAAATCATGAGACCAATTAACAAGCTATTTGGAATTTTTACCATCATATGTCAAACGTGTAAGCATACTCTAAAAGTACTGGTAGGTGAAAGGAAAAACATTGATTAATGTTGAGAGAATTGGTTCACAATGAACTGGATTCGACCAAATATTACAAATTGTTCGGTTTTTAACGAAACCGAACATTTTTGATTTTGTCTCGGGCAAACTAAAATGGCCACCGCAACATAATTTGCGCCAAATTATTATAATCTGGGGTCTATTTGGATAAAGAAAAATAATCATTATAGTATTTACTAATCAATTGCTAATATATTGTAATGCCATGGTATATTTGTTTTCAAGATACAGTAAAGCAATGGGTTTGTGGTCTATAATAAAGCGCCACCAATGTGGGAACTCACCGCCACTGACAGTACTAAGTGCTGTTTCGCAGGTGAGATCTACAACTGCCCAGCTGGCTGTTCCTTCAGCAGCTCTATTGTTTGTGATGTTAGTAATGCTCTCCAATGCTATCTGGATGAACAATACTTTGCTTCCGCTGTATCACAGTAAGAGACTTGAACTCATCTGACTGCTGGATGTGTAGCCGCCATGTGTCACCTACTGTTATTGGGTGGGGAATCCTCTAATAGGTGTTCCTTTGAGCTATGCTGAAATGTTTGATTTCTTATCTAGTGAAGCACTTTTCTGTACAAATACTACTAGATTATGGATAAGTAAAGACACAAGCCTTTTAGAAATCAAACTAGATTGTTCCATATTTTGCTTTAGATTGTGTTCAGGTATAATCTGCCAAGATAACTGTAAGACTATAGATGAATGTCCAAAAATGTGTTGTGGTGTACCCTAATATAAGAATAGATTAGGAGATACATCTGTAAAGGGATTGCATTTTTATATCTTAGGTAAAAACACTCTGCAGGCTTTTTACAGTATTATCAATGGTACAGAAGATGAATCTTATATAGACTTTGATAATAACTCTGTTAGAATTGCACTGTTTGAACTGGAAGCAGTTAATGTTTTTTGGCTCTTTGCACTAACCTATCCTTGATTCTACCAGGAAATATATATTTCCTTTGTAGCCTCAGAATCTATAAGTGGATTCAATAGGAAATCGTGCTATGTGAAAATGTGGTTCCAATCATTAGGATAAGCTAATAGACTAGATCACTTCTAATACTCTTGTAGAAGTACCATAATAGATTTCTAGACTAGTTTAGTGGAAGATTATTTTTATGGTGTGATGTGTGCGTGTGTGTTTATGATGTGTGTTTGTGGGTGTAAATGTTGGAATTTTATTTCTTATGGCTATTGCATGGTGGCCAGGCATTTACAAAGCATAATGGACTTTCACGGGTTACAATCAAAGCTTGATACTCATGGATTGGCTCCATAAGAGCCTGGTTAAGTGAGTTCCTTGATTCTTTCCTTAAACCAATTGTTGCACTTCCGTTTTGATCTTATATGTTGTATCTCACATTCTCATGTGTGTTTGCCAGTAGTGTACCTCAAGCTTTTAAAAGCAGTAGTATGGTTTATGGATAATAAAAGTGATTATGTAATAAACAAAAGGGAACTGATACAGAAAAACAATTATTTACTAAAAATCAATTGTTAATATATTTTAATGCCTTGGTATTTATGTGTACTGCTAATTCCTTTATTGCTGACATTTTCACATGTGGCCTTGTCATATGAACAAGAATGTTCACCTGTGATCTAGTTACTTGGAGCTTATTGAGTCCAGAAACATAAATTACATAAATACATAAATGAGACAAAACAGTTTGATAAGGGCTGCCTTGAAGAGAGACAGGCCCAATGTTTAGGCCAAATAATGTTCATTAGCATTAACAATAAGTCACATGTATAATTATGCTAATCCTCCTATGAGAGTGATGTTGATTTTAAGAGAACATTTTGATGGTTGGTTGCTAGAAATTTGGCTTAAGAACCTCTATTTTGGGACATTTGCCAGACTTCTCTGCCCTATCAAAGATCTCCATAACTAAGTCTTTTTGTTTATTATCTATATCTATAATATTGTTTTTGCTGTAACCTCATTTCTAAATAAACTTTTATCTGCTTTATCCACCTGGGAGATGGTTTATCTCTTGGTTTTCTGTAAAAGTTTCCAAAACACGCCAGACGCCAGAGTATAATAGCTATAGGCCCAATGGAGGTGTAAAAAGTAAAAAAAACATTTATGCTCACCTTTCCTCACCTCTTTCAGGCCTCCATGCAGCATCTGGCAATCTGTGTCTTCCTCTTTTGCGTGCCCTAGTGCTCTTCTGTGATGTCATGCGCCAAATCACAGGCCTCAGCGCATGACCACATGACACTGGCACACTGAGAGAGGAAGACATATATCGCAGTATTGCATGAGAGGTTCGTTCATCCTTAGCATTGATTAACTTATTATATTGCCACATGTCAAGGGGTGGAAGAATTTGGCAGAAGTCAAGAGTCAGTTCTTAAATTTGATTTGTTGGAAGCAGGAAAAAATGGGCAATCATAAGTACTGTTAGATTGACTTTGTTAATGTCCAAATTGTGATATCTGAAAAAGTGGTTAAGGGCATCTCCAGAATTACAGGTCTTGTGGGGCAATCTAAGTGTGCAGTGGATAATACTTAAGCACTCAAGGCTCAATGAGGCTGGCCCATTTGGTCAGATCCCACAAAAGAACTGCTTGAATGTAATGCTGTTTATAATGGAAAGTCATTGCAGCTAGTTATGTGTGGGACCAAATAGCCACCAATTGATCACAGAGTCTGTGTGACCTTAATTTACTGCAGAAAGAACCTACAATAAATAAATGAATTTGAGAAGTGAAAGCATTGGAGGAATACTAATGGAAGAAGATGGTGTGGACTAATAAGTCACATGTTTTTTACATTGTGTGCATGACTAGGTGAGAGTGCACTGCGTACCTGGTGTAGACGAATGAAGGTAATCTCTTCAGCTAGCATCCTTCGGTGGGTGACCATGGATGGCTATATACAGTGTCTCTACGCTGTTGATCATTGTACCAATGTTTTGCAAGCAATGTTTTATTGCTTTGTACTGTAATGTGTTAGTTGCTGTTTTCTCTTGCAGGTGCAAGGGGAGAGGCAGAATTGTGGTTGTGCCATGAGTTGTACCATGGGAGGAGTTACAGTATTTGCATTTCATGATATGACCCTGTGCTGGTTGCAGTGTGACGTTTAGGTTATACCTAGGGTGCATATGTTTCCTTTATGTGCCAATTTCATCTTTCTTTGAGTTAATGCTATCATCAATAATAGCAAATGAAATGATTTTTTGCTGCTTTAATTCTGTATTTTGTGTCAGTATACAATTGGGTGCTCTACT
Source organism: Leptodactylus fallax (assembly GCA_947044405.1). Taxonomy (NCBI): domain Eukaryota; kingdom Metazoa; phylum Chordata; class Amphibia; order Anura; family Leptodactylidae; genus Leptodactylus; species Leptodactylus fallax. The sequence goes on along the minus strand of CAMRHE010000108.1, from coordinate 4,911,549 downwards.
TTAAATGTCTATAATTTTTTTTAAACCTCTATCATTGTTTTTCCTGATGCCACTAGACGTTACCATGGCACAAACAGTATCTACTCAGAAATGATTTCATACCTGTTTATTTAAATTTCCTTAAAAAGTTGTGTTTGTGTATGTGTGTTTGAGCTTCATATTTTTTTTTTTTATTTCAATGTATAGATTCCTTGTCATTCCTTGTCATTTGCTTGCCTTTGAGTTACTCCTTGGAATCTCGACAATTTCAGGGATTGTCTGAGCTGCCTGCGACACCATCTGGGGTCAACTAAAGAACTTGTTGTTGCTCTAGCCAACACTTCACCAGGAGCTTCTGATAGCTGAAGGGTTCTAGGATGGGGCACATTCTCCAAACTGCACTGGTGCTATGGGTGGTAAACACATGTCTGTGAAGAAGCTACAGCACTCAGAGGTCCAGTACTTCAATTACAAGCAGTATTTCTTGGTAGTGTTGTTGGTCTTGGTTGACAATTGTTTATATCAGAGCCTATGGAAGCACTGCAGATGCTTGCATCTTCAGAGTTTTCAGAATAGGCCAGTGGCTTCTGAATTACCAACTTGAACCCCACCCTTTCCTGGATGATCAGGTCTCCTGTCCTTTTTTTTTTTTTCGTGGTTGATGAGGGGTTTGGACTCAGCTTTCATGTCATGAGGCCCTTAGCATACAAAGGCTTGGACATCCATAAGCGCATTTGCAACTATTAATTCAGCAGAGTATATAGATTTTATTGAGTGCACTATTGGGATTTTAATATCAAAATGAAGAGCAGTCCCGAGCACTATTCAAGTTGAATCCCTTTAATGTGCAGTCAGTGATCAACACCTGTGTAATTCTTCACAATTTTTCTCACACCTATCACATCTCAATTGATCCAGTTAAGGAACCACATCAACCTGTTTCACCAGTCTCTACTGACTGAACAGCACTTGGCAGACCAGGAACATCAACACTCTGAGTACATGATTTATTTGCAGATTACTTAATCACAGCAGGGTGCTGCTCCCTTGTAGATGAACTCTATTTTTGCATCTGCATGCATTTTCTGTTTGGTTTAGTTTTTAAATATTTTTCATAGGGACATGCAAGACAATAAGGACCCTTGACCTAGGTTGCAAATGTATGTACTGTATTTTGTCCAAAATGCCCAAGCAACTTTGATTCTTGTGTATTTTGGACAAAATATAACACAACACCTCATTATTTTTAAGTAATATAATATATTAGTGTGATGTGTTTTGTGATTTTGTTTATTATAAGAACCCAGTTGTGTCCTCCCATGATGTTTCAAAATGGTTCACATCTGCAACAGAGTCTCTGTTGTTGTCTGTCATTAGACAAATCTGTCTTTTCAGTATCTTCTTCTGTGTTTATGACAGAACCAAAGAAAGGAAATACCAGCATTGATGTGAGCGTTGAATTGCCAAACCTTGTGCAGCTATCCCTTGTATGCATCCTTTAAATTTACTGAAAATGTGTACATAAAAAATGTAATTCATACATGAAACATTATGCACAGCATTAAGCAACACAAGGCCATCTACCCATAAATGGGTATAAAATAGGCCGCCATTTTTGTTTAAACAAGATGGGATGACCTGAAAGTAGACCTCCTTACTATTTCAAATGCACACATATAGCTCAACAAATGATAATATTTTACCAGCAGTTTTCAAATTTGTTGGCCACTATCCCAAAAAACACATTTTAAATAATAGTATACATAAAATACCAGACCAAAAAAAATCATTAATACCATTTCTGTACCCATTACATTACATTGTTTCAGGAAATTCAAACAATATTACTTAAAAAATAAATGTCAACAATATAACACAATCATGTGGTCAAAATAAAAAATAAAGTGTCAAAACAAAAAATAGCCAACCTTGTGGAAATCCACTTCGCTCCCAACCCTATCAACATGGCTCCAAAAGATCCTATACATACGGCATATGGAGGACCTGGTTACAGAACTCATGATAGTGCTGATCAATAGTCTGGCTCCTACAGAAAACATTTTATTACTCCACCAGCTTCCAGGCTTCCTTCCACACCCTTTCTTCTTAATCTTTCCCATTATGTCCCTAACCTGCCTTCCTTTCTCCATGCTCTGTTCCCCTACCTACTGCCGCCCCCATGCGTACCGCCACTCCCCCACCAGACACTGTTTAGCATTCCCTTGTCTGATGAGATGTGCTCTCTTTTCTTTCTTTATTATTTGCCATATTGCAATTCCTTCTCTGTTACACTGTGATTGTTATCTGCCATTCTGCTGCGTCAGAGCCTTATGTACCTTTTCTTCTCCCTTCATGCCTTGCCTATTCCCCATGTGATGTCATCCCACTCTCCTTCATCCTTGACCCCCCCCCCACTGTTATGGAAGCTCTTTTTACTTATTATGCTTCCAATTTATGTTGTTTTGTAAAACCTTTAATAAAACTTTTATGGAAAAAAAAATAGCCAACCAAAACAAATAAATTAAATATCTATTAGATCGGAAAAAATCCTGTTGACACCACTGCCAGGATCAATAGGTGAGGGGTTAAAAAAGAGACATAAAGGTGATGGTGTCCAAAATAGGAGGTGACATGTTGAAGGGGCACATAAGGATGTAGGCAATAACCATCATGATACTAAGGCTTGTGACCAAAATGACGTGACAATGGCCATTGGTTGGGCCATATAGGGCTCACCGAGCTTATCTGCAGCCTGAAAGGATGCTGTTGATGCAGAAGGAAAGGCCATGGATGTGTCCAATGGATACACCAGATTTGTAAGATAATTTGGATGAAGGCATATCTCTGGGAAAATGTTGCAGGCACATCTACACTGGTTCTACAGGTGTAGAACCGGGCCAGACCGCATATAGAGATCAAAAGTAAAATTGGTCATCTGATTGAGGTAGGCCAGGACATTCTGGTTTACCACTGAGGCCACTACAAATGCTGTTGTAGAAACTGGAGCCCATCACCTACTTGGAACAAAAGGTCTTGCTGGCCAAGTATTGGTGGGTGCAGTGAAAGCTAATGCTATCTGCTGGCTTGAGGTTTGGCCTTGATTCTTAACCTCTGATGTTAAGGTTGGGGCCTCTGCATCCATCTCCCCATGGCCAACATTCTTTCTGCTGTCATCTGTTCTAAATTCAAGTTTATAGATAGCTGTATCAAGATATCCATAATAAAGACAATAGAAAATATTTTTGAAGAAACAAGCCATGATACTTTGTAAATTGGGTTACTTATTATTATTATTATTATTATTATTAGTTAAGGGTTAATCAAATCACACAGCCAGTCACAGCCATCTGTAAAGGAGGTGAGCAAAAGGTTATAATGGAGAACACTGTTTACATACGTACAAGCCAAGTGAATGTGATAGACACAAACAATAAATAATACCAACTGTGTTTTTGTATGGGTCCCTTTAGAACAATTTTTCATCAAAAGTATTTCTAAAAACAACATAAAACACTTAGAAAACAGTAATAAATGTTATATGTTAGACAGTAATATGGTAATGACCATACTTTAAACATTTCATTTCAAAATTAACTTCTGAAATATTACAATATTGTGAAAAATGTACATGAAAAAGAAAACTTACTCATTAAGGTTAATGCTGTCTTTTTGAAATTCAGTCGTCAAGCATGCATGTATGGCCGGTTGAATGCTGCAGAACCAAGTGTGCACTAGCATATGGCGATGCAAGGTATCCCTGCAAGTCCATCAGCGTGTTTTAACAGACTGAAACTACAAGGTAGGAAAATAAATTACAACAGTACTGTCACCGACATCACTATCACCCATTGTAAACAGATAAAAGGAACACAAATGTAATAACGTTGCCAAGATTACTGTCGCACATTGATAATGGATAAAAGGAACACACTTTGAACAGACATAAAGGTGACAACGTTTAAAAATATGGATGCACTTACTCTGCAGGTTCATAACTCTCCCACATCGCGGAATGGAGCTCCTGAGCCACTTCCTTCCATGCCGTCTCAGTTCAGTTGCAGTCATGGTAGAACTCTGATTATCCAATAAAGCGGAGCATTCCCACACCAGAGTGATTCCACATTTAGACAGACCAGAAGATGACCACTCTGTGCCAAGCTGTTGCAGGGTGTCCAAAATGCTTAAAAACAGTCTGCTTCCTGTGTTAGTCTGAAGAGGGGATTTACTGGGGTGTTTCATATCAATGGTCTGTGAATAAGAATAGGTAATGTGTCTCATCATGGAGAGATGATACAAGGACTTGACCTGCTGTGAATTCTGGGTAAGGAATATCCAAATAAGATCTCATTAGTGAAAAGAGGAACTTCCTCCTACCACCAGTGTTATGGTTGAGATGCAAGAGCTAATTTCAGCAAATCTTGCAACCAGTAGACTGAAGGAGTGGAAATGTGTCCTGCTGACCTAATGTTATACATACTACTCTAAAATAAAATATAAGATAAATACAAGACAAGCTTTCTAAATTTTATATATTTATTAACCCCTAAATGGGTCGGTATTAACATCTAACACATGCAGTTCAGAACAGATATGCAGATGTATGCAAGCATTAACAGTTACTAGTTACAATATACAGTGCATAAAATAAAAAGGGAATAAAGGTGAAATAATTACTTTACCACACATATCCTTGATGTGGTTCTGTAGTCCAACACTCACACATGCTCTGGTATGTGTGAATAACCAGTGGAGGCTTCTAGCAGCATCACAGCATTCCAGCCTGCATACTCATCACAGTATATCCTATTAGTCTCTTAGTAGTCTCATCATAGTATTCTCCTTGTAGTCTCTCTCACTGACCTCTTACCTCATCTTTTATACCCTTGACTACACCACCCAGAATGAGGTCACTGGCGATGGCAAGTCTGATTGATTAACGCACTCAAGTCCAGATTCTTTTTAAGGAGATAGGATTAAGTGGAATGATACAATGCCTTCTATATGTTATCAATCATATCTGATCAGCAGCCCAGGCTGAACAATGCATGTGTATTTGATCACCCAGGGCTATGTAGGAATTCAATGAAGCCATTCTGGGATGGATACAAAGCCCTATTGTTATATGGTTGCCACTACTGACAACATGCACCTAGGATTAGAGCTGCGCACATTATGAGTAAATGGAAGTAAGAGGGAGATACGATACCCAGAGATCAAAATACATCTTTGAGTTATAGCCATATTTAAGTGGAATCATCACAAAGGGATACTTGTATGGGTAGGAGCTTCTAAATTTGTGACAACAGTCTGGGAAAGAGGTAAAGTAGATAGGTAAATATAAGGAAGAAGTAGGTAAATATATATACAGTATATATATATATATATATATATATATATATACAGTGGGGAAAAAAAAGTATTTAGTCAGCCACCAATTGTGCAAGTTCTCCCGCTTAAAAAGATGAGAGAGGCCTGTTATTGACATCATAGGTAGTCCTCAACTATGAGAGACAAAATGAGAAAACATATCTAGAAAATCACATTGTCTGATTTTTTAAGAATTTATTTGCAAATTATGGTGGAAAATAAGTATTTGGTCACCTACAAACAAGCAAGATTTCTGGCTCTCACAGACCTGTAACTTCTTCTTTAAGAGGCTCCTCTGTCCTCCACTCATTACCTGTAGTAATGGCACCTTTTTGACATTGTTACAGTATAAAAGACACCTGTCCACAGCCTCAAACAGTCACACTCCAAACTCCACTATGGTTAAGACCAAAAAGCTGTGGAAGGACACCAGAAACAAAATTGTAGACCTGCACCAGGCTGGGAATAATGAATCTGCAATAGGCAATCAGCTTGGTGTGAAGAAATCAACTGTGGGAGCAATAATTAGAAAATGGAAGACATACAAGACCACTGATAATCTCTCTCGATCAGGGGCTCCACGCAAGATCTCACCCCTTGGGGTCAAAATGATCACAAGAACGATGAGCAAGAATTCCAGAACCACACGGGGGGGACCTAGTGAATGACCTGCAGAAAGCTGGGACTAACGTAACAAAGGCTACCGTCAGTAACACACTACGCCGCCAGGGACTCAGATCCTGCAGTACCAGACGTGTCCCCCTGCTTAAGCCAGTACATATCTGGGCCCGTCTGAAGTTTGCTAGAGAGCATTTGGATGTTCCAGAAGAATATTGGGAGAATGTCATATGGTCAGATCAAACCAAAGTAGAAATGCTTGGTAGAAACACAACTCGTCGTGTTTGGAGGAGAGTGAATGCTGAGTTGCAACCAAAGAACACCATACCTACTGTGAAGCATGGGGGTGGCAACATCATGCTTTGGGGCTGTTTCTCTGCAAAGGGACCAGGATGACTGATCCGTGTACATGAAAGAATGAATGGGGCTATGTATCTTGAGATTTTGAGTGCAAACCTCCTTCCATTAGCAAGGGCATTGAAGATGAAATGTGGCTGGGTCTTTCAGCATGACAATGATTCCAAGCACACCGCCAGGGCAACGAAGGAGTGGCTTCGAAATAAGCATTTCAAGGTCCTGAAGTGGCATAGCCAGTCTCCAGATCTCAACCCCATAGAAAACCTTTGGAGGGAGTTGAAAGTCCGTATTGCCCAGCGACAGCCCCAAAACATCACTGCACTAGAGGAGATCTGCATGGAGGAATGGGCCAACATACCAGCAACAGTGTGTGCCAACCTTGTGAAGACTTACAGAAAACGTTTGACCTCTGTCATTGCCAACAAAGGATATATAACAAAGTATTGAGATGAACTTTTGTTATTGACCAAATATTTATTTTCCACCATAATTTGCAATTAAATTCTTTAAAAATCAGACAATGTGATTTTCTGGATTTGTTTTCTCATTTTGTCTCTCATAGTTGAAGTCTACCTATGATGACAATTACAGGCCTCTCTCATCTTTTTAAGTGGGAGAACTTGCACAATTGGTGGCTGACTAAATACTTTTTTTTCCCCACTGTATATATACAGTATATATATATCCCTTTATGGGTGCAAATGCCAAACCAACATGGTGTGGTTATTGGAAAATGCAATTTTTTTTGTTTTATTTTCTTTTTTTATGGCAACAGTATAATTTTAAAGAAGACTGGTAGAACTGCAGTGTGCCTGGTTAAAAAGTATGAACCAAATGAATAAACCACACGCACAGACTTGACATAGAGTTGCCCTAGTTAAAGAGAAGAAGTGGCTTTCTAAAAATAAAAAAAATGGCAAAAATTGTCCCCTTTTGGGAGCAGATGCCACATAAAAATTGTGGCATTGGAAGAAGCAATGTTTTTTTTTTATTTTGTTTTTATTATTCCAACAGTGGCAACAACTGTATGATTTTATAGAAAAATTTAATATGTGGCAAACTTGCAGGATGTCTGTTTCACAAAATGATGTAACTTTAGGCTGAGGCCCCACATTGCGGAAATGCAGCTTTTTTGTTGCAGATTTTGCTGTATTTTTTTCAGCCAAAGACAGGAGTGGATTAGGCAGAAGAGAGAAGTATCAGTACTTCTTATACATTTCCCATTCCTTCTGTAGCAACTGCTAGGTTTGGCTCAAAAAAACGCAGCAAAATCTAAAACAAAAAAAGAAGTGTTTCCGCAATGTGGGGCCTCAGCCTTAAAAAAAAAAACACACACACACAAACACACAAAAAATACAGATGCAGGAGTTGTCTGGCTGAGTGGTGGTGGTTGCTGTTGCAACTTGAGTGGCAAGACAATATGGAATAGAAGACAATGGAGCAGGCCGCAGGAGATGATGTCCAGCTCTGTAGGGGTATCAGCCAGCATCAGCAGTACAGTAAATGCAGCATGATACAGGGAGACAGAGCAATTTTTCCCTGTGGACAGCCTGTGTGGAACAATTCATCATTCAGGAAGTCAAGGATCTATAAAAGGACTCATATACTTTTTATCAGGTCTGTGTGAGAGTCACATGACCTAGCAGAACAGAAGGACTCAGATAGAAATATATATTGGGTGGATAGGTACATAATGAATGAAAAATAAATAAATGAATCCCTGCTTCTTTAAATAAAAAAACACGTCTTATCCTGACAACCTATTTAGCACCAACATATTATTGAATTATAAGTGAGACTGTGAAAATGCAAACTTGAATGATTGTACAAAAGTCTGCATAGGAATAATAACAAAAAAATCAGTGTAGTTTATCAATTGTAATGCAAAATTCAATAAAAAAAGAAAATATTAATTGGCTGCACAAAATGCAAATGTGACTTTAGATGCCCCTGAGTACTGTGCATTAACATGAAATGATAGATATTGAAATCAATAGACAGAGAGGCATGAAAACAGAATGATGGATTAATTGCTCAATAGTCAGGACCGCATGATGACAAATAGAAGATTAATCTGACTGGAAGCACATTCTGCTTAATTTATCTGTAATCTGCCCAGATATTGATTTTATTGCAGTCTTTTATAAGAGCCTAGTGGAATATACAACGCAAATGTGCCCATTTTTATATCTCCTTATGAGTGCTCTGAAGGTCTTAAACTACTACTAGCATTATGTGTGATTCAGACAAGCAAAATGTGTTTAGTTTGTTTGTATTTGGCCAATTTGGACATAGGATTCATTTGGTTCTGAAAAAAATTGTTCCTAATCTAAAGTGTTCCAATAAAAGTTATGTATGACAATATGAGATCTCCCAGGATTGCATCTAAGACATTAAAACTCTTAAGTGATAAAACAACATTAAAAATGCCAAAGACAGCAACATATCTGGCTACAGGTAAATGGCTGGTAGTCAGTGGTAGAAAACATACTTCACTGTTTTTTATCCTTTTTAAAACGTAAAAACCATTACAAAATTATCACTGCTATGGAATCAGATGCCTACTGGCGTTTATGCAGTGGTATCGGAAAAAGCAATGGCTTTTGCAAGCAGTCCAAAAATTATCCCCTTAGGTTTGCTATTATTTTAAAGAAAAGTTTTAATATTTTTATTTTTTAATTTTTATTATGCCAATAAAAGCATGCATGAAGCAGACAGCCACAATCACTTCATCCCCACTGTCAGCAATGGCAGATAAATTCATTCACATCAGCCAGAGGTGTGAAAATCCTTATGCCTGAATCATTTTCACAAATGTAATGTTTTGATGTGTATCAGGTTGACTCTATGGTTCAAAATACCGTTCCCTCATGTAAAGATCAGCAAACTGTATTTAAATTAAGTTTCAATTTTTTTGACAAACTGTGACTTGGACAAAGAGACTGAAAATCCTAGTTTAATGCAAAAAAAAATACAACACAAGCAAATAGTTGCTAGGAAGATGAATTTAAATTTCTGTGACAATCAAATTGTCACTTGGACAAAGAGACTGCATCCTCTGATTCTACTTTGTTTCAGCAAAAAGCCTCTGGCTGCTATTACATGTGCTATTTTGACTCACATAGCATATGTGTGTTTTTGAAATCACATATCGTTATCAGTTATCGGTGTCGGAAAAACAGCACTTGTTAATGCAAGTAAAAAGCATGTTTAATAGAACCCTCCTTTTACTTTCAAATTGTCACTTGGACAAAGCTACTGAAAAGTATACAATCCCTACCAATGCAGGCAGTCACCTGAAGGTTTTGAATTAAATTAAAATTTATTTTTCAATAGGTTGCAGTGTGCCATGCTGGCAGCATCAGGAGTAATTAAAATTCACTTAAAATTAATTTGAAAAAAATTTGCCAACAACCTGGACGCAAAATAATATGCCATTGCACCAATATTTGGTGGCACTATTCGCAACAATACTGTTAACTGAAGTATGTTTAATCATGGTGTACGAATGACAAGGAGAAAGAAATGCAACATAAATTAAGATCCATTCAAATCCAAACTTTGTGAAAGTCAAATGCAGATGTGGTTTCTTGCAAGATTTGGACACAAGCTTTAGGTATCAGACCTTGGTAAAAAAAATTGTGTCACCTTCAATTTTTGTTACTGTAAGTTAAAACACATTTACTTAAGTATTACAGAACAAGTTTCTGAAATGTGTTTTTACATTTTGATTGTATTTTTCTATTTTTTAGTCCTTCACACAGTTTTTTTCAGCAACAAACACTTTTTTTTCTATACTTTTAGGGTCCGATAGTAAGGCCTAGGCAGGGCTGCACCTAGCCGTTTTGCTGCCTGAGGCAAAAAGTGAAATGGGCCCCCACATAATATCTCCCCCCACCCTGAATAAGAGCAAATACTAAGAATTACACCCAGCACATAGAACAAGAGAAGATGTACTGTTCACCGTCCATATATACAGAATTAGATCAAGTAATAAGCATTACACCAAGCATATAGGACAAGAGAAGTGGTACTGTATACCATCCATATACACAGAATAAAATAAATGGTACTGTGCACTGTCACAGAATAAGGATAGATACAAAAATAAGATCCTGAGAAATTGAACCCAGCATAGCGGACTAGAAAGTTGATATTGTGCAGCGCCTATACAGGGCAAGAAAATTATTACTGTGCAGTATCTGAATATACAGGACAAAAGAAGTGGTACTGTGTACCGTCCATATACACAAAAATGGAGCAGATACTGAGAATTAAACCCAGTATTCAGGACAAAATAAGTGGTACTGTGCAGTGTCTGAATATACTGGACAAGAATAGTGGTACAGTGCAGTGTATCTATATCCAGTACAATAGAAGTACTACTATAATCTGCATTGGTTCTAAATGAGAAAATTGGTTCAGAACAAGCAGGTTCATTATGAATTTTCCAAAAGTTTTGGGTTCTGTGAAGTTTGCCACCCATGAATCACTATTATACCCTGGGATCTCTTCAGACACCAGAGTATAATAGGCAGAGGTCTAGGGAAGGTGAGTAAACAAAGAAAACAGTCCTACTCACCTCTTCTGGGCTCTATTGTGACATCCTGTAGTCCCTCAGCATCCTCTTCAGGCCTTTTTGGGCCTCTTGAATGATGCCACTGGCTGTTGGGAACCAGTGAGGTCTGTGATTGGGCCTCAGCAATCAAGTAGGACACCCAGACATCGCTGTGTTATCCATGTGGCCAACTAGTGATATTTAGATTACTGAATGGATAGCTTGCCATTCAACCCCATGACCCCAGTGTAGAAACCACCCACCAAGGACTAAGCCACCCTCCTAGTTTGTCTATTGCAATGTATTCATTGTAAAGAGAATGACACATTTACTTAAAATTTGCTGAGTTTTATAACATTAATCCATAAAGTTTTTAAGTTTCCCAGTAATGAAATATAACTATAGTAACCCTTTCAGCTTTATTTGTAACATAGTAAACCATTAACAATATTGTTTCTGATCTATAATAACATCCAAGACAAATATATTGAGTGTTTTCTGCGTGTGGAAGCAGCGGGAAGAGTCAGCAGGGAGCAGCGTGCGGAGGGGCTTTGCACAGCGGTGAGCAGCGAGCAGCGGCAGTGGCCCAGTGCGGCCAGGAGAGGGCTGCCGGCCTACTGCCGGGCGGCAGCACAGCGGTGAGCAGCGGCAGCGGCCCAGTGCAGCCAGGAGAGGGCTGCCGGCCTACTGCCGGGCGGCAGCAGCAGCAAGAAGAAGTGCGGAGGCGCCCTACAAGGGAAGGAGCCACGGACACCCAGACCAGAACAGTGGGGCCAGGAGAGAGCTTCACGGAGGTGAGTAGCGGCCCAGCACGGCCAGAAGAGAGGAATATGGAAGAGGAGAAAACTCACATGGTAAGCTGAAGCATATGCTATATGTTTACAGATTTGCCTGACCATAAAGACAACTTCACCTGTATGAAATGAAAACTAGTGGCCCTTTTAGAAGATAAAGTGCAGAGGTTGGAAGAAAGAATAGAGACGTTGAGAGGCATCAAAGAAAGTGAGGTTTTTATTGATGAAGCAGAAGCAAGCCTCTTGAATATAGTAAGGGAAGAAAGTATGAGAGAGCCTACAGTGGTGGAGGCTGAAGCAAACCTCCTAAATATAGTAAGGGAAGAATACTTGAGTGAACCTACAGAAGCAGATAAATGGATACAGGTGACCAAGAGATGCAAAAGGATCACAAGGCCATCACCACTTACACAGCTAGGTAACCGATATGAAACTCTTATGCAGACTGATGAAAATGATAAGAATAATCTATCAGCAAAAGAAGAAACAAAAGTCACCCAGAGACAAGAGGGAGTAACAAGAAATAGCGTAGCGAGGAAAAAAAGAAGAGTAGTGGTTATGGGCGACTCACTGCTAAGGGGCACAGAGGCAGCTGTCTGCAGGCCAGATATAACTGCACGAGAAGTATGCTGCCTCCCAGGAGCAAAAGTTAGGGATATGGCCGATAGGATTCCATGCCTCTTCAGCTCCAAGGATAACTACCCATTTTTGCTGTTACATGTGGGTACAAACGACACGGCAAAAAATGATTTACCAACTATTCGTAAAGACTTTGAAAATCTAGGAAAGAAAGTGAAGGAACTGGATGCGCAGGTAGTATTTTCATCAATTCTCCCAGTTGATGGTTATGGTATCAGGAGATGGAATAAAATACTAGAGGTAAACAAGTGGCTTCGGCAGTGGTGTAGAGAGTAAGGTTTTGGATTTCTGGACCATGGAGTGAATTACCTCTATGATGGACTCCTTGCTAGAGATGGTATACATCTCACAAAGCCTGGGAAACACATATTTGCCAGAAGACTTGCCACACTTATCAGGAGGGCTTTAAACTAGAAGAGGAGGGGATGGGAAGTAAAAAGAAAGACAAGAACATGCAGCTAAAGGATATACTAAAGAAGGTTACTAGATGTGGTAATGAGGACCTAAGACAGGATACTCAGAAGGAAATTAAGAAAAAGGAAGTATCAGAGCACAATCTGAAATGTTTTTACACAAATGCGCAAAGCTTGGGAAATAAACAGGGAGAATTAGAACTGATAATACAGAAGGAAAAATATGATGTCATTGGTATTACAGAAACTTGGTGGAACGATAAGCATGATTGGAATATACAGATGGAAGGATACAACTTATTAAAAAAAAAATAGAACTAATAAAAGAGGGGGAAGAGTTGCATTGTATGTTAAAAAAGATCACATTTCCACGGAAATCACAGTTTTACAAAATGATAACTTATTGGAAAATATTTGGGTAACAATTCAGGGGAAAAACAATGATAAGGACATCATAATAGGTGTTTATTATAGACCACCAGGACAGACAGAAGACAGGGATGAGATTTTTTCACAGTAAATGACCACGCTTTCGAAGAAATTTGAAATTGTTATCATGGGAGACTTTAATTACCCAGATATTCATTGGGAAACTCACACAGCTACGAGTAAAAGCTCTATCAAATTTTTATCCTCTCTAGCAGACAACTTCATTGTCCAGTTAGTAGAAAAAAACACGAGAGGAACATCCATTCTGGACCTAGTTTTAACTAATAAGGAGGACATGGTTAAGGAATTAAGGGTAGCAGGGACATTGGGATTCAGCGACCATGCTATACTCGAGTTTGGGGTTGTAAGAAGAAGAAGACCTGAGAAGACAAAGACTAGAAGGCTCAATTTTAGTAGGGCAGATTTTAGGGGCCTAAAGGTAAGGGTTAGTAGAATTCCATGGCGAAAATTACTTAAGCACAAAAATGCACATGAGGGGTGGGAAATTTTCCGTAGGGAAATCATTAATGCACAGGAACTAACAATACCTAGAAGCAAGAAAAATGGGAATCACCTAAAAACTCCAGGATGGATGACCAAAAAATTACATAACCTACTAAAAAAGAAAAAGGAAACTTACAACAAGTGGAAGATGGGAGCTATATCTAAGGGAGAGTATACAGCAGTTTGCAGACTCTGCAAGATAAGCATTAAAAAAGCCAAGGCTGAATACGAATTGAAGCTTGCAAAAGAAGTTAAGAGTAATGTAAAAGGTTTTTGGGGATATGTTAAGAGCAAAAGAAAAGTGAAGGAAACCATTGGAGTCCTGAAGAACGAAAAGGGTGAAAAAGTTAACATGGTGGATCAGCAGGTGGAGTTACTAAATTCATATTTTGTATCCGTCTTCTCCCAAGAAATGAATGGTAATATCAACATTAATGGTGATAGTGATGAGGGGAATGAGGACTCCAAGCTGATTATAAGTGAAGGTTTGGTAAGAGAACATTTAGCTAAGATTAAGGAAACCAAGTCCCCAGGACCGGATGATTTACACCCTAGAGTTTTAAAAGAATTAGCAGAGGAAATAACAGAACCCCTTGCAATAATCTTTAATAAGTCATGGGAAACAGGAGTGGTCCCTCTAGATTGGAAAAGGGCAAATGTGGTCCCCATCTACAAAAAGGGGAATAGGGACGACCCAGGAAATTATAGGCCGGTAAGTCTGACCTCGATAGTAGGAAAAATCTTTGAACAAATCATTAAAGAACATTTAATTAGGTACCTGGATGGGAAGGCTTTAATTAATCAGAGCCAGCACGGCTTTATGCCTAATAAATCTTGTCAGACTAATCTTATTTCCTTCTATAATAAAGTCACTGAATGGTTGGACCAGGGAAATGCAGTGGACATAGTATATCTTGACTTTAGTAAGGCCTTTGATAAAGTATCACATAACATTCTTATTGAAAAAATGATCAAGTATGGCTTTGATAAAATATCAGTGAGGTGGGTTCACAATTGGCTTAATGATCGGGCACAACAAGTAATTCTAAATGGCTATACATCGAACTGGAAGAAAGTAAAAAGCGGGGTGCCGCAGGGCTCTGTCCTGGGCCCAGTACTTTTTAATATTTTTATAAATGATCTGGATGATGGGGTTAATGGGGAACTAATAAAATTTGCAGATGATACAAAGATAGGAGGAATGGCCAACACTAGAGAGGAGAGAGAATGCATCCAAAAGGACTTGGACACACTGGAACAATGGGCTGAGGTGAACAAAATGGTATTCAACAGGGACAAATGCAAAGTTCTACATCTGGGTAACAGAAATGCAAGAAGCATATATAGTATGGGAGGAATAGTACTAAGTGAGAGTACAGGGGAAAAGGATCTGGGCATAATAATAGATCGCAAATTCAACATGAGTCAACAGTGCGGTGCTGTGGCTAAAAAGGCTAATAAAATTCTAGGATGTATCAAGACGAGCATTGAAGCTAGATCAAGAGAGGTAATTATTCCGCTGTACTCTGCCCTGGTCAGACCCCACCTGGAATACTGTGTACAGTTCTGGGCTCCCCAGTTTAAGAAAGACATCGATTTATTGGAGCAGATCCAGAGAAGAGCAACCAAAATGGTGGAAGGTCTACAAACCATGTCCTACGAGGAGAGGCTAAAAGAATTGGGACTGCTTAGTTTGCAGAAGAGAAGGCTAAGGGGAGACTTAATAGCAGTATTTAAATATCTGAAAGGTTGTCACAGTGCAGAGGGATCTACCCTTTTCTCATTAGCAGAAGGAAGCACGAGAAGTAATGGGATGAAACTAAGGGGAAGGAGATTCAGATTAGACATTAGGAAAAACTTTCTAAAAGTAAGGGTAGTGAGAGAGTGGAATAGGCTGCCACGGGAGGTGGTGAGTTCTTCATCAATTGAAATCTTCAAGCGGAAACTGGATAGGTATATAGCTGGGATGTTTTAGGAATTCCTGCTTTTGCAGGGGGTTGGACTCGATGGCCCTTGAGGTCCCTTCCAACTCAAACTCAAACTCAAACTCAAACTCTAAAGAAAGAGGTGCGATATTCTGAACTCCACAGTGGTTCTGTTTCCAAGGGCATGTGTCATCGGTGTGACTATGGTAACCGGTTAAGTGGAAGGAAAGAACAGATAGGGACTGTCATAGACTATTACACTAGCTGTAAATACATGTGCTGAAAAACAATGTAAAGAGAACATAAACCCTTACCTTTTATGTGCTCCATTTTCCTTCAAAGTAAATAGAGTGTCAGTAAAAGAGACAGATATGGACGTCTATACAGTAGAAGACCACATACTGTATGATGCAAACTCTGCGTGACAGAAGGATAAAGTCACCATGTATTCAATATATATTTACTGTATTGTTTAGAATTTTCTAAATATATACACACATATATTTCCACACATACACACACATATATAGTTCTCATTTATTGAGCTAAAATATTTAAGAATAACTGTGGCTAGTGGATATTCGGGAATAGGTTGCTATTTTAGCATGGTTTGGTGTTCTGACCTATACCTCCAATGAGAACCTCTAATGTATTCCAATATATAGGCATACAGTGGCAAAAATCACCCATTGGTTACCATTAAAAAACTACATCTGCACAGTATATGTTTTTTCATGGTGTCTCTGTATAAGAAAATGCAGCAAACCATGCTTTCACATACATGTATTCCTGCCTGGTGGATGACAAAATACTCTTTTAGCATCTGTCAGTTCCTTAGGGCCATAAGGATATGTATAGTGTGAATATAGTGTTAGACACATTATAAAACTCTGACCCAGGGCCGGCTCCAGATTTGTGTTGGCCCTTGGGCGACAGAGCCTCAGTGGGCCCCTTTTGGAGCAACCCATGCACACCGCAGCAAAAAAGCTGCGGTGGTTTTTTTTGCTGAGGAGGATCTACTGGAATGGAGTGTAATACAGTCCATTCCATACAAGTAGATAGAACCTGTTCAGACATCAGAAAGTAAAGAGGAATGTTAGGCAGACATCTGCCCCGGATTCCTCTTTATTTTCTACCCCCCCCAGCTCACAGTGCTGGATACAGAGCATCAGCATGCCCTTGCGGCTTTCCACCGCTGATTAGGCTCAAATAAATGGATCTAATCAGTGGGGAGTCTCAAGCCACAGCCTCCGAATCAGCTGCAGAATCTACGGCAAGATCCAGCAGGACACTTTTATTTTTTTTTTTCAGAGTCCTGCACTAATAGTTTTCAATGGGAGGCAGAATGAAGAAATAATCTGCCGCTGATTGGGGGCTAAATCCACTGCAAAATCAGCGTCAGATTCCACTGTGTGAACAGGGCCTGATTCTGTTAACAGTGCAATGAACGCTTTCATCTGTATTAATGGAAGTGCTCAATGCAGAAATTGAGTTGGCCCTCACAGATACATATATAAATATATACACAGACAGGGTATAATAAATATATACAGAGACATAACTAGCAAAAACTGGGCCCCATAGCATACTTTTGACTTGGGTCCCCCCATAGCGCCCGCTTTCCTGGCCTCCACACAGTATAATGCCCCATTTAAACACACTATAATGTCCCACAGTGGCCCCTGCACACAGCATAAAGTCCCATAGCGGCCCCTCCATACGGAATAAAGTACCATAGTAGCCCCTTCACAAGGTATAATGTCCCATAGTGGCCCCTCCACACGGCATAATGTCACATAGCGGCTCCTCCAAGTGGCATAATGTCCCATAGCGGGCCCCTTCACAAGGTATAATGTCCCATAGAAAACCCTCCACTCGAGATAATGTCCCATAACGGCCCCTCCACACAGTATAATGTACCATAGCAGCCCCTTCACAAGGTATAATGTCCTACAGTGGCCCCTTCACACAGTATAATGTCCCATAATCGTTCTTGCAAATATTGGAAAAATTTCGGCAGAACCCTAAATTCTTGGGGTTCACGACCCACAAACTATTATTATACTTGGGGGTCTTTTCAAGCCCCCAAGTATAATGATCGGAGACCTAGGGGAGGTGACAAACATAAAAAAATCATGTTACTTACTTCTCCCGAGCTCCGGCGTCTCTCCTTGCTCAGTCTTCAGCTCTCTTCAATGACGTTAGAGATGTGGGTTACGACGGCATCATTATGCGCCGCGACGTCGGCCTTACCCACTAGAGGTCATTGAAGAGAGCTGAAGATAGTACGGAGTTGCATCAGAGATTACCTCCCCTTGGCCTCCGATCATAAAACTTCAGGGTCTGAAGAGACCCCGGAGTATGATAATAGCACTTTCGGTTTGGACCTATTTGGTCCAAACCGAACCACCTGGCGTGGGGACATTTTAACACATTGGTGGGCCCTGGGCAAAGGTTTCATAAGTGGGCCCCCCCATCACCACCACTTAGAAATACTTGACCTGAACAAATTATAATGCCCTCTGAATGGCCCCCACATAGTATAATGCCTCTCTAGTGGCCCCATACAATATAATGCCCCTCATAATGTCCCCTTCCAGGTTGCCCCCACATTTTCATGTCCCCCTCCAGGTTACCCCCAGATTCATGTCCTCCCACCAGGGGTGTAACTTGAGGGGGTGCAGAGGGTGCAGGAGCCTTAGGGGGCCCATAAGCACTGGCATCAGTAGTGAGATTGCAGCTTCCATCTGGCCTATAAGCCAAGGAGTCATGTCCCCCTCAGGTTGCCCCCACAGTATCATGTCTACCAAACTCCTAGGTTGCCCCCACAGTATCATGTCCCCCCACACTGTCATGTCCCCCTCAGGTTTTAGATAGGGAAGGGAAGAGAAAAACTCAGATTTCAGGATAGATAATTTAAGGGAATTTGCTGCAATATTATACTGTAAAAAGCAGAGTAAAATATACCTGTTCTCAAAGTAAGACTCTTGAGTCTCGCATGCCCTGTTCATGTGCTCTGTGAACACTAATTGTGATTTCTATGTATCATCTGCTATCTGCACATACATGGGAGCTGTCAATTATTGGGTATGGACAGGGGACCAATGAAACAAAGCAAAAAAAATTCTTGTTTTTTTTTTTTTGTTTTTTTTTGTTTTTTACATACTGCAGTGCAGCAAATTATGATGAATTATATATGGCTAAACTCTATCCTATCCAACCCTCAGGACTATAGGACAATAGCACTTTAAGAACAAAATAAGGAGGGGTGGGATTAGGCAAGATGAAAAATAATTATCCCTATAGTTAAATATACCTGGAAGTGAAGATATAAGTTTAAATGATAATAAGAAAATACGTATACTTATTTATACAACTGAATATCTGTATGTTACATTTCTAAGCATTATGAAGAATAAAACAAGATCTACCAGAATCCACAATGTGCTTTGGAATAATAAATTACATGTTTGTCATGTCACGTTGACTTATTATTTTTCTATTTTTATCTTTGCCTTGAGGAATAAGGAAATTTTACTTTCATAAACATGGTTCACATACTTAATTTTTCATACACTTGATGTAACCTAATTTAGCATCAAAAAGTGTTGATTATTCATTTGCTTTTCATTCCAAATGAATTCTGAAATATAGTTTTATACTGAACCAAATTCTATGTGAGAAGATATAATATAAACATTGTAGCAGACTGTGGAAGAGTAGAGATATTATTTTAACTGTACCGTTGGTAACAGGACTGCCAAAATATCATAAATAGCTTTTCCTTTTTTATGTTTCTGTACAGAAACATAAAAGTAGTAGAGTAGTTGAGGCCTGAAACAAACTCCCAGCAGATGTGGTTGGGAAATCTACAGTATGCGAATTTAAGCTTGCCTGGGATAAGCACACATCTATCATAAGATAAAGTGGTAATAATATAAGGGCAGGCCAGATGGACCATGTGCCATCAATCTTCTATGTTTCTATACAGCTCTTTAGTAGCTTTTCACCTTAAACTAATACAGTCTAGTAATGTTCCTTCCTTGCTTTGATACAAGTAGTTTTTTTTTGTTTTTGCTTTTTATAATCAGTAGTGCATGAAAATGCATGAAACTTAAAGTACATTACGATATTTGGTGATGTAGCATCTTCCTTAACTTTCTCCGAGCCTTTCATTTTGCTTCCTTTGCCTGCAAACGCTCTGCAAATCTTCATAAACCTCCTATGTAAATGCATTTAGTGTAAGAAAATAAGGAGCACGTAGATGCAACTGCAGCATATCAAAACAGCAAGGTCAACAATGTTCCATCTATCCTAGATAGCTGCCCTTGCGTGGGGTCATATAGGAGATCTTGCACATATGCTTTAATAGCATAGCCTGCAGCAATGTTTCTCCTTGTGCAAGATGTAATTAGTTGTGCACTGGACAATATGTACTCCTTAGGCCCTATGCACACTACCATAGTTGTTTTCAGTATATTGTCAGCAATTACATAATAATAATTGTTATTAGTACAGTTGGGAAAAAAAGTATTTAGTCAGCCACCAATTGTGCAAGTTCTCCCACTTAAAAACATGAGAGAGGCCTGTAATTGTCATCATAGGTAGACCTCAACTATAAGAGACAAAATGAGAAAACATATCAAAGAAAATCACATTGTCTGATTTTTTTAAGAATTTATTTGCAAATTAGGGTGGAAAATAAGTATTTGGTCACCTACAAACAAGCAAGATTTCTGGCTCTCACAGACCTGTAACTTCTTCTTTAAGAGGCTCCTCTGTCCTCCACTCATTACCTGTAGTAATGGCACCTGTTTGACATTGTTGTCAGTATAATAATCTCCCTCAATCTGGGGCTCCATGCAAGATCTCACCCCATGGGTGTGGGGTCAAAATGATCACAAGAACGGTGAGCAAAAATCCCAGAACCACACGGGGGGACCTAGTGAATGACCTGCAGAAAGCTGGGACTAACATAACAAAGGCTACCGTCAGTAAGACTCTACGCCACCAGGGACTCAGATCCTGCAGTGCCAGACATGTCCCCCTGCTTAAGCCAGTATATATCCGGACCTGTCTGAAGTTTGCTAGAGAGCATTTGGATGTTCCAGAAGAGTATTGGGAGAATGTCATATGGTCAGATGAAACCAAAGTAGAACTGTTTGGTAGAAACACAACTCGTCGTGTTTGTAGGAGAGTGAATGCTGAGTTGCATCCAAAGAACACCATACCTACTGTGAAGCATGGGGGTGGCAACATCATACTTTGGGGCTGTTTCTTTGCAAAGGAACCAGGACGAGTGATCCGTGTACATGAAAGAATGAATGGGGCCATGTATCGTGAGATTTTGAGTGCAAATCTCCTTCCATCAGCAAGGGCATTGAAGATGAAACGTGGCTAGGTCTTTCAGCATGACAATGATCCCAAGCACACCGCCAGGGCAACGAAGGAGTGGCTTCGTAAAAAGCATTACAAGGTCCTGGAGTGGCCTAGCTAGTCTCCAGATCTCAACCCCATAGAAAACCTTTGGAGGGAGTTGAAAGTCCATGTTGCCCAGCGACAGCTCCAAAACATCACTGCTCTAGAGGAGATCTGCATGGAGGAATGGGCCAACATACCAGCCACAGTGTGTGCCAACCTTGTGAAGACTTACAGAAAACGTTTGACCTCTGTCACTGCCAACAAAGGATATATAACAAAGTATTGAGATGAACTTTTGTTATTGACCAAATACTTATTTTCCACCATAATTTGCAAATAAATTTAAAAAAAAATCAGACAATGTGATTTTCTGGATTTGTTTTCTCATTTTGTCTCTCATAGTTGAGGTCTACCTATGATGACAATTACAGACCTCTCTCATCTTTTTAAGTGGGATAACTTGCACAATTGGTGGCTGACTAAATACTTTTTTTCCCAACTGTACTAATAACAATTATTATTATGTAATTGCTGACAATATACTGAAAACAACTATGGTAGTGTGCATAGGGCCTAAGGAGTACATATTGTCCAGTGCACAACTAATTACATCTTGCACAAGGAGAAACATTGCTGCAGGCTATGCTATTAAAGCATATGTGCAAGATCTCCTATATGACCCCACGCAAGGGCAGCTATCTAGGATAGATGGAACATTGTTGACCTTGCTGTTTTGATATGCTGCAGTTGCATCTACGTGCTCCTTATTTTCTTACACTAAATGCATTTACATAGGAGGTTTATGAAGATTTGCAGAGCGTTTGCAGGCAAAGGAAGCAAAATGAAAGGCTCGGAGAAAGTTAAGGAAGATGCTACATCACCAAATATGGTAATGTACTTTAAGTTTCATGCATTTTCATGCACTACTGATTATAAAAAACAAAAAAAAAAAAAACTACTTGTATCACAGCAAGGAAGGAACATTACTAGACTGTATTAGTTTAAGGTGAAAAGCTACTAAAGAGCTGTATAGAAACATAGAAGATTGATGGCACATGGTCCATCTGGCCTGCCCTTATATTATTACCACTTTATCTTATGATAGATGTGTGCTTATCCCAGGCAAGCTTACTTGCCTGTATATAAACCCATTAATTTTTGTGGCACCATACATACGTCAGTAGTTTGTACAGATGAGTGTCCAGATCGCTGAAACCATCCACAAAATATGGAGCAAGTTGCCTCTATTTGTGGCACAGACTCAAACATACAAGTGTATGAGATCATACAAGTCTTTATGCGGATCTGTGCAGATGACATACTAATGCAAGGCAGACATGTTTTTTTGTGGAATACAGATCCATTTTCGTAGACAGTGAAACCACTATGGTCGTGTGCATGTAGCCCTACAGGTAAATACGTATTTATCTGGCTAACTACTCCTTCTGTGAATTAAGACTAAACACAGCATGGCAGCAAGTACAGTGGCTTGAAAAAGTTTTCATACCCCTTGAACTTTTTCACATTTTGTCACCTTACAACCACAAATTTAAATGTATTTTATTGAGATTTTAAGTGATAGACCAACACAAAGTAGCAGATAATTTTGAAGTAGAAGGAAAATGATACATGGTTTTCAAAATTTTAATCAAATAAAAATCTGAAAAGTGTGACATGAAAAAGTATTCAGCCCTCCTATATCAATACTTTGTAGAGCCACCTTTCACTGCAATTACAGTTGCAAGTCTTTTGGGGTATGTCTCTACCAGCTTTGCGCATCTAGAGACTGAGATTTTTGCCCATTCTTCTTTGTAAAATAGCTCAAGCTCAACGAGATTGGATGGAGAGCATCTGTGAACAGCAATTTTCATGTCTTGCCACAGATGCTCAATGGGATTTAGGTCTGGACTTTGACTGGGCCATTCTAACACATGGATATTCTTTGATCTAAACCATTCCACTGTAGCTCTGGCTGTATGTTTAGGGTCATTGTCTTGCTGGAAGGTGAATCTCCTTCCCAGTTTCAAGTCTTGTACAGCCCCCAACAGGCTTTCTTCCAGGATTTCCCTGTATTTAGCTCCATCCATCTTCCCATGAACTCTGACCAGCTTTCCTGTCCATGCTCAATATAACCCTCCCCACAGCATGATGCCGCCACCACCATGTTTCACAGTAGGGATGGTGTGTTAATGTTGATGAGCAGTGTTACTTTTCTGCCACACATAGCGCTTTGCATTTAGGCCAAAAAGTTAAAATTTGGTCTCATCTGACCAGAGCACCTTCTTCCACATGTTTGCTGTGTCCCCTATATGGGTTGTGGCAAACTGCAAATGGCACTTCTTATATCTTTCTTTCAACAATGGTTTTCTTCCTGCCACTCCTCCATTAAGGCCAGATTTGTGGAGTGCACAACTTATAGTTGTCCTGTGGAAAGATTCTCCCACTTGAGCTGTGGATTTCTGCAGCTCCTCCAGAGTGACCATGCCCTCTTGGCTGCTTCTTTGACCAGTGCTCTCCTTGCTCAATATGTCACTTTAGGTGGACGGCCATGTCTTTGTAGGTTTGCAGTTGTAGAATACTTTTTCCATTTTTGGATGATGGTTTGAACAGTGCTCCTTGGGATGCTCAAAGCTTGGGATATGTTTTTATAACCTAACCCTGCTTTAATCTTCTCCACAACTTTATCTTTGATCTGTCTGGTGAGTTCCTTGGTCTTCATGATGCTATTTTTTCACTAGTGTTCTCTAACAAACGACTGAGGCCTTCACAGAACAGGTGTCTTTATACTGAGACTAAATTATACACAACTAGACTCTATTAACTAATTAAATGACTTCTGAAGGCAATTGATTGCAGTGGATTTTATTTAGGGGTATCAGAGTACAGAGGGCTGAATACTTTTGTACGTCACACTTTTCAGATTTTTATTTGATTAAAATTTTGAAAACCATGTATCGTTTTCATTCCACTTCACAATTATCTGCTACTTTGTGTTGGTCTATCACTTAAAATCTCAATAAAATACATTTAAGTTTGTGATTGTGAGGTGACAAAAGGTGAAAAAGTTCAAGGGGTATGAATACTTTTGCAAGGCACTGTAAGCAGGATTGCAGTTCAAGTACTTGCTGTCACTCCATATGGTAAATTAGCATGGTTCCAAGTGCATTGCTGCTAGACAAGATGTGGTGAAATGATCCTACATAGAATTTAGCAGAGGCATTTTAAGAAAGTAATCTTCACTATTATCTCACATAGTACTCTTTCTTTCTCTTTCAACAAGTTATTTATCTTCCTTCCAACACATGACCCATTCCATTACTGTACACATTTTAGCCATTCGGGGCAACACTGTGAACCATGTGGATTCCTTACAAGTCCTTATATCTTGTCTTATATTGGGATAACTACAAGCAGCATGCATATCAGCTACTATGAAGCACAGAGGTGAAGGGACCCCACTAAGGTATTTTTCCTTTTTGTTCTGAAATCTATTGACACTTGGTTCTCTTTCTAAAAGACCTGATTTAAAATAGTTATATCCATCCTTGGGTGATTGTTCAAGTAAACCTAATTATACTACTGTTTGTATTGCTACAGTTCAGTTTACTGAGGAATGGGAAGCAATACTAAATTGACTAAATTGCTATGGGGTTCCCCTAATACTAGTTACCCACCCTGTCCATTTTCATTATGTGTTTCTATGTAAATCAAGGAGGGCTATGGGAGTAAAAAGCTGATACATGGGTATGGTCCGTGTTCTCGGTATTTGTATACTAAATATGTTCAGTAATTAATAATATAATTAATAAATGAAGTAAATCCCCGCTGTGGTTGTTAGACTGTGGTAACTGTATCTGACATTTGCGTGTCGAGCTAAACCTAATTAAACAGCACAGGAATGAATTAAACTCCTTGCAGAAAATAAACTCCAAAACATAAAATTTCACAATGTGAGAAGTAAAGTAATGAGGAAATTTTAAGATTATTTCCAGGTTAATGTACTGAGCACAAGAATAAGACATCAAAATATATCCATATTGACCAGGGGTCTACTCAGTTTTTAGAATTTTACTCAACATTTTGTTTCTTATTTGTTTGGTTTACAAAAGTCTGTATAGATCACTCCCACAGAGTATAAGCAGTCATTGAAATTTTCACATATTGTCTAATATTGTCTATTATTTGTATAGTATGTGTATTACCCGTAATCCCTTTCTGCTACAGACAGACAGCTTTTGCATTTTCATTTTTTACTCCTGCCTTCCAAAAGTCATAACTTTTTTTTTATTTTTCTATTCACAAATTTGTAAAAAGGGCTTTTTTTTTTGCAGAATAAATTGTATTTCATAATGGTACCATTTAATATTCCATACAATGTACTGGGAAGCTGGAAAAAAATTGACATTTGTGCCATTTTATGATGGGTTTTGTTTTTATGGCATTAACTGTGCAGCAAAAATTACATGCTACCTATATTCTGTGGGTTGGTACAAGAAAGAATTCCATCTGTACTGGAATCAGTTAAAGGGGTTTTCCAGGCAAAGAATATTTTTTTTCAAAAAGGTCTGTTAGTGCTATTAATAGGTTAATAAGTGAACAGGCCGGAGGTGCCTCCGACGCCTGTGCAGTATAGATGGAGTGCCATCTCTACTACGCAAGCGTCAGGAGTACCTCCCAGAAGGGAAGTCTGGAGAGGAACACACGTAAGTATGATGGAGTGGAGGGGGGGGGGGTAGCAGAGGCGTAGTTAGCGGGGGGGGGCAGAGGGGGCGGCTGCCCTGGGTCCTCTGAATTTTTGGGGGCCCACCCCGGGGCGTGGACAAGGAGGAAGCGCAGGCGGCTCCATTCATCATCATCGCAGGTGAGTATGACTTTTGTTTTTGTTTTTTTAGCTTAGTTGTGGGTATATTAATAGTATAAGGGGTGGTTAGGAGGGGGAAATATAACTATAAGGGAGGATTCATTAGGGGGCATTATGACGATGGGGGGTCATTTATATAAGGGTTATTAGGAGGTATTATTAATACAAGGGGGAGGTTATTTATATAAGGGGTCATTAGGGGGCATCATTTATATTAGGAGGCATTATGAACATAAGGGGGGTGGTCATTAATATAAGGAGCCATTAGAGGTTCAGTATTTATGTCAGGGGGAATCAGGGGCATAATATGAGGGGCAATTAATTTAATTAAGGTGGCACTTGGGTTTTAATAAGACTAAGGCCCCACATAGTGGGCTGCAGAAAAAAAGCGCTGCAGGAAAAACCGCAGCGGTAACATTGTGGTTTTTCTAGCAGCGCTTTTCACAGAAGGTCCGCAGAGGATTCCCCTGTGGACTTTATGATTTTAATACACCTATATGGAAACCGCCAGTGTTTCTGTAGGTATAATTGAAATGCTTCAATTTCCAAAACCGCAACGGTTTTGGAAATCGCAGTGCATCTGCTGCACGTATTTTTCCGCAATGTGTGGATGGGATTTGCTAGATGTAAAATGCCGGGTTTTTTCTGTGGGTTTTCGCCACATGTGGCCCCCATCCCCACTTTGCAGTAAAATATGCGCAGTGGATACGCTGCGATTTCCAAAACAGACGCAGTTTTGGAAATCGCAGCATGTCAATTGTACCTACGGAAATGCTGGAGGTTTTCCTGTACATATAATTGAAGCAGAAAGTCTGCAGAGGAAACCTCTATGAACTTTCTGTGCAAAGTGCTGCAGGAAAAACTCTTTTTTTTGCTGCAGGACACCACGTGGGGCCTTAGCCTTAAAGAGGACCTTTCACGTCCTCATGTATATGCTGTTTTACATACCGCTAGAAAGCTGACAGCACGCTGAATTCAGTGCACTGTCAGCTTTCCCGGTATGTGCCCCGGGGCTGGAGATATTGGCGGTCTTAGTTTCACGATTTAGCTGGGCTGTAAGGAACGCCCTCCCTGACAGTTCTCGTTCATAGACTTGTACTGGGGGGGCGTTCCTCACAGCTCAGCGTCATCACCGTGCAGAAAGGAACGCCCCCTCTGAAAGTACAGCGCTATAGATGAGTACAGAGCTGAGCTGTGCGGAACGCCCCCCCAGTACAAGTCTATGAACGAGACCTGTCAGGGAGGGCATTCCTCACAGCCCAGCTAGACTCTCAGGAACGCCCTTCTGACAGTAAATCGTGAAACTAAGACCGCCGATATCTCCAGCCCCGGGGCACATACCGGGAAAGCTGACAGTGCACTGAATTCAGCGTGCTGTCAGCTTTCTAGCGGTATGTAAAACAGCATATACATGAGGACGTGAAAGGTGCTCTTTAAGGAGTTTTCCAGCTCATTTTTATTGATGGTCTATCCTCAGAATAAAACATCAATAAGATATAAGTGATTCCCCACTGATCAGCTGTATGAAGGGGCTATGGCGCCTTATATCACACGCTGTCTGTTTATAGTGACCGTGTGATGTAATTCCAGCCTTGTCACATAGACATGTACAGGATGAGGCTGTAGTTACATTACATGGCCGCTATGAGATGAATGACACTATGTAAACAGAGAAGGGGTCACGGCGCTTACACAGGTACCACGGTTCATTCAAACAGCTGATCCTGGGGTCTGGGGTATTGGAACCCCAATAATTTTTTTCCCCCTTTTTTTTTCCTTTTTAATTAGGAAACATCTGGGGCATTATTAATAAGGGACACTATTTAAAGGGGTGCACAGAGAAGTTATTAACTTAAAGATACACTTGGGGTTATTATTCATTATAGGGGGTTATATTATATATTTTATAATTGGGGTAGCAGCAGGATGGGGGTGCAGTTGAGGACAATGTGGGTCAGGTACCTGGAAAAGTAAGGAGCCAAAGGTGTCTGTGTTGCAAACTTTACAGAGACTGGAAGAAGTGGTCATGGCCATCCAGATGAAAGAGATGGGAAATGTGAACGATTAGTCAGAGACGTCACCGGTAAGTCACTAAATGCTACTGCCCTGTATTCACCTAAATCGTCTGCAGAGCCCTGTGTAGAGCCGCTATATACCACTATACACTCACCGTATACTGATAGTATCGGTATACGAACAAGTCCAAGTTGGGGGCCCACTTGAACATGTTCGTTTCCCCTGTGCTGAACCCCTAGCTACGCCTCTGGGGGGTAGTATTGGTGATGTTCCGTTTCCGGAAATGGGGAAATGGAACGTCATCGGATAATCAGAAAATGTGCCTGGGGCGGTCACATGACCGCCCCAGGTATATGGGTAACTATACATTTTTGCTAAAGTATGTCATTTAGAAAGTGGGGGGGGGGGGGGTGTTTAGTTTAGTGTAGGAATACCATTTTATCCCGGACAATTCCTTTAAGCAGAGCCTATTGAAGGCTGCAAAGAGTTGGAGTTGGTGGAGATGGTGAAAAGTCCTCTTTAAGTAAAAATTCTCCACATGAATATAAAATCATGTCCCTACGGTACTGTATGTTGATATACCTGAGTCTTAGCAGGTTATTGGTGGCATATTACAGATCCATAACACAGTAGTATTATTACAGCCTTATGTATGTATCTTTTATATTAGATTCTTTGTTTTACTTTAACATTAAGTAAAGATATGATTGCACTTATTGATCACACCTCAGAATGTTTTTCTTTTTCCATTACATTAAGAAGAAGAAATAAAACTCTTCTTGTAAAATGTAGTGTGGTTCAATAAAGACTTTTTACAGGATCAATTAAACAGCGCATAAAATGGCATTGCTCTGAAAATACTCAATTGTTTTTACAAGCTTTTTTAATAACATTCGCAACTCATATATTTTAGTCATTTGCCATGATCCCTGGTGAAGAATTATGACTGAGCACCTCTGACATCAGTGACTCAAGGAACAAATTAAATCTTTCTCCAGCTAGACAACAGAACACATAATTAGCTTAGTGGTTAGATCGTCCCTTTGGCCTTTGTTTGCTCATGAGCAAGTAATGGATTATGTGTATGTGGGACAGACGTTAGAATGGGTTTGCATTATAGAAATAAGACAAAGAGTCTGATATTTCATATATAATGATTCAGCCTTTTGGCTATGTTTTTGCACATTAATAACAGCATGAGGATCTAAATGCCAGTGTTTGCGGCCCTATAGCTGTGACCTAATGATAAGGACAACATACAATGCTTTGGATTTTGGATGAAACTGACAGCAAATTCATAATAATGTTAAAAAACAGCAAGGCATATGAAATACCTAAATTCATAACCAATTTGATGTTTTTTATTTTTTTATAGCAATCAGCAAACATAATTTGCTATGGCAAAAATGAATAGAAAAGCACATTAAATGCAATTATTCTCCTTACTAATGGAAAATATGCAAATTGAGTCATTGTATATATGTCTAATATACAATGACTGTATGCCCTTCTCCTACTGAATAATATGCACTATAAATGGCATGTAAAAACAATTGGAAATTGGATCATAATTATTTATAAATGATTTAAAATTCCCAGATATACAGATTTAGGACTCATGATACTGTGAGCATTTCACTCCATGTGGTGCTTTATACTTTATATATGGCTATGAGTAGTAATTCAAACAGGATTTCATGTGTCACACCTGGAGAACATGGTGTATCCACTATAACATGCTACGGTTTATTTTACAAAAGCACTGAATATACAATGGTGAACATGCTCCGAAAGTATAGTACAAACTGAAACAAAATTATTAACTCCTTGGTGTCATCCACAGTTCATGTATGGAGGATGGGTGCTGGAACAATAATATCCAGCTGAGTTATGCATTAAACGTCGGCTCTTAACAGCAGATATTTAACCACTCAGATACAGAAGCCAACTGCAACCAAAGAATCTAAGCAGTTACATCACATGGGGAATACCATCTTTAACACTAGAAGTCCCAGAGAGGGGTCATTTAACATTTCTACCTTTGGAACCCAGAGACGGGTCGAATGACCTGAAGGATTTTATCTAACATCCTATAATCACTGTCTTTTGTTCTGTAATTAAGGCCATTACTGTCACACCACAGGAGGTTGTTGTTTTCCATTGAGTTTAGCCATTTAGTGTCTAGTTAGTTCTATTCAGTTTATTGTATTTGATAATATAAAGACTATACATATTGTATTAAGTTTAGTTTTATTTGAGCAAAAAAGCACTGAAACAATTAATCATTTTTTATATATTTTAAATAGAATTAGAAATTTTAGAGCAAGGTACAGCTGTGAGTAATGACCAGAAGCATTTGTCTAAGGCAGGGGTAGGCAACCTTTTTTGTTCGGCGTGCCGATTTTAATAAAAAAATCAAAGATGAGGTACTCGGAGTGCCGGTCAATAATTGTAAGTCTGACGACCCCTAAACTAAAGTCATATACCACAAACCATAACACAGAAGTGCTGCCACCAGATGCTTTAGGACACATGCGTTTACTGCTATTTCCTGGGACACTCCTGTACTTTCTGATTAGAAGCAATGAAAGTCCATGTGCAGCCCCCAATTAGTGTTAAATTTATTGTGTCCAGGAGCCCCGTATGGCGGCATCCTTATGGTGAATATACACTATGTATCTGGATGCAGCTATATTTGGAACTTTTTCATTCAATGTAAAACTGGTGCATTTTTGCACAAAAAAAAACAAAGCCGGAGTTTTCTGTGCAAAAACACATCCTTAATATAGAAAACACACCGTTATACAGAATAATGTCCCATAGTGGTCCCTGCACACGGTATTATGTCCCATAGCGGCCCCTTCAACATGGTATATGTCCCATAGCTGCCTCTGCACACGGCATTTGTCCCATAGCTGCCTCTGCACACAGTATTTGTCCCATAGCAGTCCCTGCACACAGTATTTGTCCCATAGTGGCCCCTGCACACAGCAATATGTCCCATAACGGCCCCTACACACCGTATATGTCCCATAGCAGACCCTGCACACGGTATATGTCCCATAGCGGCCCCTGCACACGGTATTATGCTCCATAGTGGCCCCTGCACACGGTATTATGTCCCATAGCGTCCTCTGCACACGGTATTTGTCCCATAGCGGCCCCTGCACACGGTATTATGTCCCATAGCGGCCCCTACACACGGTATTTGTCCCATAGCTGCCCCTGCACACAGCATTTGTCCCATAGCGGCCCCTGCACACGGTATATGTCCCATAGCGGCCCCTGCACATGGTATTATGCTCCATAGTGGCCCCTGCACATGGTATTATGCTCCATAGTGGCCCCTGCACATGGTATTATGCTCCATAGTGGCCCCTGCACACGGTATTATGCTCCATAGTGGCCCCTGCACACGGTATTATGCTCCATAGTGGCCCCTGCACACGGTATTATGCTCCATAGTGGCCCCTGCACACGGTATATGTCCCATAGTGGTCCCTGCACACGGTATTATGCTCTATAGTGGCCCCTGCACACGGTATTATGCTTCATAGTGGCCCCTGCACACGGTATATGTCCCATAGTGGTCCCTGCACACGGTATTATGCTCTATAGTGGCCCCTGCACACGGTATTATGCTCCATAGTGGCCCCTGCACACGGTATATGTCCCATAGTGGCCCCTGCACACGGTATATGTCCCATAGTGGCCCCTGCACACGGTATATGTCCCATAGTGGCCCCTGCACACGGTATATGTCCCATAGTGGCCCCTGCACACGGTATATGTCCCATAGCGGTCCCTGCACACGGTATTATGTCCCATAGTGGCCCCTGCACACGGTATTATGCTCCATAGTGGCCCCTGCACACGGTATATGTCCCATAGTGGTCCCTGCACACGGTATTATGCTCTATAGTGGCCCCAGCACACGGTATTATGCTTCATAGTGGCCCCTGCACACGGTATATGTCCCATAGTGGCCCCTGCACACGGTATATGTCCCATAGTGGCCCCTGCACACGGTATATGTCCCATAGTGGCCCCTGCACACGGTATATGTCCCATAGTGGCCCCTGCACACGGTATATGTCCCATAGTGGTCCCTGCACACGGTATTATGCTCTATAGTGGCCCCTGCAGGCAGAAGCGCCCGAAGAGTACAGAGCGGCTGCGGAGCATGGAATAGTGAGTACATTGTTTTTTATGTTTGATCATCTCCCCGGGGGCTCCGCTTATTATACTCAGGGGTCTGAAGAGACCCCACAGTATAATAATAGCAGTTTCGTTTCGGCCGTGTTTGGTCCAATCGAAACTGCTGGGTGAGGAGTCCGCTGCCGTGCCAGGGGAATAAGCCTCGCGTGCCAAGAGTGGCACGCGTGCCATAGGTTGCCGACCCCTGGTCTAAGGCCTCAAGCACACTAGCGAAAAAAAAATTGCGCGAAAATCGCATCGCAATGCGATGCAATTTTTTTCTGCGATTTGCCAATGTATTTCAATGGCACCAAGCACACCTGCGATTTTTTTTTCGTGCGATTTTTTTCATAGGTGCGATTTTCCTGCGATTTTTTTTTTTTTTTGTGCGATTTTTTTTGTGCGAAAAAATCCCAGAGGAGTGATCTATATGACCAATGGGACAGATCACAAAAATATCGCAAGTAGCTGTGATTTTTTTTGCGATTTTTTTTTTTTTTTTTCTGCACCCATTGACTTGAATCTAAATATACAAAAATGTAAATATACAAAAGAACAACTGTTATTTGTTTCTATGCTTTTTATTTTTGTTATGAAAATAATAAAAAAAATACAAGGAATAAAACAATTCCACACATATTTACAATAGGCTGCTGTGGGGGGCTGCGTGTGTGTGTGTGAGTGGCATGTCTTTCTTGTGTGACTAGCATTTCAGCACTCACTCAGCAGTCTGTCTGCACTGTCGGAACATACCTGGCACTGCCTGGGTATGTCCCTGGTACATTTGCCACACGTGTATTTGTAGCAGTAAACACATCTCTCAGTTGCACAATTGTTCGTGCATCGATGGTTGACCTGACACTTCGCCCTTTTGCCAGGGCTGGGTGTGGAAGGTTGTTGCCGAAGGAGTTTCTCCTTGCGTGCCTTCTTTTCAGTCACATGAGAGCCACCTAACTCTTTTGCAAGCTCAACCAGGAAGTCCACCCATCTCTCCTGCACCCCAGTGCATGCCTGATAAAGAACATGAGCATTCAGTGCTGCCATGTCAATCATGTTGTAGAACACGGCGAATGGCCATCTCCGTGTTCCTGCATGCAGGCTGTACTCCCGCACCATTTGGTCCATTACATCCACACCGCACTTTGTGTGGTTGTATTGTGTGACCGTGTTTGGCTTCCTTTTGTTGGTATCCTTAGTCTCAACCACGCTGTGCATGCTGCTGAGAATGTAGACGGCCTTCTTTCGTTTGGGTGCATGCACTGTCAGTGTGGCATCAGTGGTTGAAAACACCTGAGTGGTGAATTCAGTGCGGTCCATCTGTCTAGCGGATTGAGGAATTTCCCGGCGACTCTTGTTGACTGTGCCGAGGATAGTGGTTTTCCGGCTAAGCAGTCATTGTGCAAGTGACAATGATGTAAAGAAATTGTTCGTGGTTACAGTTCTGCCCTTGTCCATGAATGATTCCATCAGCCTCATCACTACAGTTTCAGACAGTCTCTCCCCGCTGGGACGACTGGGGTCCTTGCCAAGATATGGGAGGACATTACAGATGTACTTTGATTTCAAGTCGCAGACTACTTTGAGAAGCAGTCACATCCCCCACAGCACAAAAGGCTGCATGCAAATTTGCTAAGGTGTTAGCAAATATTCCCAGCACAACAATGCAGCTGGGGGGTGGGCAGACACTCAGGAGCAGCTTACATTCTTTTCTTTACACTCTCTTACAAGACCTGAGGTGGATCAACACAATTCCCCCCTGCAGATTCCTCAGACAATGGCCACATTTACAAATGAAAGGAAATGCTAATTGGAGCCATCAGAGTTGTCAGTTTGGACTAAGGGTCATTTGACCCTCTTTCAGGACTTGAAGGGGGAGCTCGAAATTTCTGGGACTTCTAGTGTTAAACCATTGAGTGCTCCTTTAATATCACAGGGAAGAACGATTGGTGGTCATGACAGCTGAGAGCCTTTTGAAGTACAGTGGCTCAGTGGTTACCAGTGTAGCCTTGCAGTGGGAGTGCTGTAGGAATATGTTGGTGCTATACAAGTTTAGGCTAGGTTCACATCTGCATCGGAGTCTCCGTAGCAGACTTTGCCTCAGAATCCGCCGAAAATCGGTGGAGAGAAAGGTCCTGGACAGAAGACCTGCTTCAATATAAAAATGGCAGAAACCCGACGGACACCTGACAGATCCCATTATAGTTTAGGGGGTCTAGTGGAGTCCTCTGATTTAGCAGACAGATTCTCCTTCGTTTAGGTCCTCCAGAGGACCCGAACGACGAAGAGCCCAGCGCAAGTGTGAACCATGTGAGCCAAAGAGAAATAAATCAAAAGCCTATCATCATAAAACTTTTGATTTGAAATTGCCAGATGCCACAAAAATGTTGGAGTAAGTTAACTGTGACAGTTTTTAGAAACCTTTTATGCCAGTTTTAAAAATGTTGGAAAATCTGCCCCAGTGGGTTGAAAGCCTATCTTATATACTTTTGACAAATCGTACATTATATGTACTAGATTTCTTGAGATGGGTCATTGATTCAGAGATTCTGATTATCATACTCAGAGTCAGGAAGTAATTTTTCCCCCTAAAATTAAGGTGTAAGGAAACCGCTAGAGGAGCGATTCCCCAGTAGCTGCTGGAGAACTGTGGGGGGAGGGGCACAACAAGACAGTGGACCCTAAGCTGAATCCCCCCACTGTCCCTGCCTACTTGCCCGATCTGTCCTAAGCGACAGCCAGCAACAAGTCAACAGTCCCTGCTTATAATAAGTGATAACACAGAACGCAGAAAAGACGAAAAACAACAAACGGAGGTCAGCTAGCCAAGGGGTCGGTAACAATGAGCAATGAGCAACGAGCAATGCAGTACAAAATCACAATCCAATAGAAAAGTCAAAGGTAAGCCAGTGGTCAGGAAATAAGAAGAACAGGTAACAAAGAGCAAGGAGTAGAGCCAGTACGCGTAATGCAATAGCAGGCGCTAATGGGAAAGTGAGCAAACAATAAATAGGGAGGAAGAACCCGCCCCAGACTTGATAGGAGGATAGGTTGTCAATCACACAGGTAAGACTAAAGTTAACTCTTAGTGGAGCAGGGGAAAACCAAGGTGAAGGAGAAGGGTGTGGTGGAAAATCAATTACGGAGATGAGGGAATAGGACAGTGTTCAGACAATACAAGAAAAACCCAAAGGAAGGAATCACAACCGGACAAGCCTCCTGCGCCGCAGCGTGCACCCAGAGGATGGTGCCAAAACCCGGACAGGCAAGGACGTTACATAAGGACTTGGCACCATTCTTGTAGAGGATTTTGACTTTCTTTGAATTAATACTGAACGATTAAACTGTGGGTTGGATTTGATGCATCTGATTCTTTTTTCAACCTTAAGAACTTTGTAACTCTTTAGTAGTGTACCCTGCCTATATAAGCCAAGCCTTATAACAGTACCAATCTAATTTCCTTGAATCATCAGTAGTGTACATGACTCTTCGTTCTTTTTGGCAGTGATTCTGATAACATACAGTTTGACAAGGTATGTTTAAACACCTCTACTTAGCACTTTCAGATCCATGTCACAATTAAAATGCCCCCCCCCCCCCTTAATCTTTCTAATATGGCTCCTCTGATTTCCAGTCCCCTTTTGATTTCTATAAACTGACCACCAGCTTATCAGACTACTCTATGGCACTGTAGACACTCCCTCTGCTCTCAGCTAGTCTATCTAACATCAGTGGGGGGTAGTCTACCAAAGGATAAAACCACAGTGTGCAGACTAGTATGAGGATCGGGTGGGAGGGGACTTGAAATCTGAGAAACAACCCTGAAATATTAAGAAGGGGGGCACCACATATTTTACCTATTCTGAATGTATATATTGTGGCATTTTTATTGTGAACCAGAAAATCCCTTTAAGGCTGAGGTCCCATGTTGCAGAAACACATCTTTTTTTGAGTTTTTTTGAGCCAAAGCCAGGGGTGGATTGAGCATAAGGGAGAAGTATAAGAATTTCCTATATATTTCCCATTCCTTTTGTAGCCATTCTTGGCTTTGGTTTAAAAAAAGCGGCAAAATCTGCAACAAAAAAACTGCATTTACGCAATGTGGGTCCTCAGCCTAAAGGCAAAATTGGTTTGCGAGAGCAGAGATCTCTTTTAAGAACGCTGCACTATTGGTCAGTTTCACATGTTTTAAGACAATGGTGGATCCCACAGTGCGGAATATAGAGATATTTTGTAAAGAAAAACATCAGATACTGTTGACTATGAGCAATCTATTGTCGTTCATTTCTCTTCAATTTAGATTTGGAATTTTAGATTACCTCCCTTCAATCTGCGTGACTGACTGAATACTATTGCTAACAGTAGAAATGACAGGTAGAACAAGTGAAAACAAGTGAGATGGAAAAGAGGCGTCATAGACACACATTTCAAAGTCTTGGGATCAGTTTTGTCATTTCTTTCATTGTGCTATTTCCCTAGCAGTTGCCATCTGCCACAAAAAGAGTGCTGTACCTCAAATGCATGCCATGCTGAACATTTAGTAATTATATGTTTTATCAAAATTATCACCAAGCTGTGTTAGATTCCAAAAAAAAAAATCACATCCTGTATTTACTGCTTCACATGTACTGTAGTATGCATATTTTATCGTATATTGTCAGTTGGTGTCATTGTGCATAGCAGAATGATGCTACGTTTTTAGTGAAATAAATTGAAATATCCAAGAATTTAAATAAGCATTCTCAGCAATCTGTTCCAAAACTAACGCAATTAAGAAAATATCTTGCTTTCTGACATATGCATGTTAATTATTTTAGGACTTTATAGACCTTCTTTATTGTGAAACCTTAATTTGTTTCTATGGTAACATGCAAATTCCAGCTTTACTAGTGTTTATGATACAGATTCTTCATTTTAAAATGTGTTGCTATATTTAACGTAAATCTGGCTTGTTTAGGGAGTTTTGCTCTTTGTTATCTATTAAGAAAAATTGAGGATCATTTATGATGTACCTGTAAGGAGGTGGAAGCTGCCTCCTTCCACAAGTGTGTCCTTATGTGGTAGATTATTGCTACATCCTCACACAAAATAGGCTAAATGTGCTTGTGTACTGTTTATGTGCATGCATTTTCTTTGTACATTGTGACTGTGAAGTATTCTGTTGTGTATTTACATGCTTCACTCTGTATTTTGTGTTTTTATGCTATTGTCATTTTATGTACTTTGTTGCTGAGTCATCACACTTTCTTAAATCTAGTATTTTCTGGAAAAGAGGCAGTGTCGAAATAGGCGCAACCCAATTGCGCCGACTGGCTGTGCAACAGCCCACGTCATTCCCTTTACCCTCAACCTCCCCGCATTCAGACAGAAAGCTTTTGCGCTTTACAGCCTGATGCTTTCTAGTCACGGTGGGTAGGAAAGCCTGCTATGAAAGGAGTTTTTCCCGTGCCTTTCATTTCCATTCCGACTTCTGAAGTCACCTATCAGTGAGGATTGTTCATGTCAGTCTGGTGTTAGAGTCTAGGCATTACCCAAACGCTAGTGTTACAAACCTTGGCGTGCAGCTGGAGAAGTAGAACCCCTGTGTACTGAGCATGACATCTTTCTGAATAGGAAGACTGATCTGTGCTGCCATTGGACTACTTTTCTCATCCTGTTGGAAGGTTGCTATGTATCCTACTAAATCGTTGAGAAACTACTGTACTCAAGCAACTGTCACTGGGGCATATTTTTAATGTCTGGCATATTCAACGCAAGTCTTCATGTTCCTTGTGCTGGCTTATTCATAAAGGGGGGGGGGTATTTTTTTACAAAAAAGCCCTTTTTTTTTTTTTTTTTATATCTAACTTTAAGAAAAAACAAGAAGATTAAAATGCTAAAAAAAATTTTTTTTAAATTTTTATAAGAGCCACTTTTTTTTTTTTTTTTTTAAAAAAAAAAAATATAATTTTAAAAAAAATCATGGGGGTTTTTATAATTAAAAACAGAAAAAAAAAGGTTTTAAATTAGAAAAAATTTTTTTATATTTTTTATATTATAGGGGGTTTTTTGGGGGAAAAATTTTGGGAGAAAAGGGGGGGGATGTTTTAATGTTTTTTTTATGGGGGGACAAACATTATTGGGGGCCTTTATGTGTGTTTGGACTATTTTTACCATTCCTCATATTTTCAGGCTTATGCAATACCTCCTGGTTTCTACTTCATGGCTGTGGGAGCGTCTGTGCTTTTTCAGGCAGCACCTAGCAGCATTTGCCCACTGCACCTCCAAGCAGTTTTTTATTCACGCCCAGTATACTTACTTATGTCTATGTATATATACACAGTACAGACCAAAAGTTTGAACACACCTTCTCATTCCAAGAGTTTTTTGTATTTTCATGACTATAAAAATTGTAGATTCACACTGAAGGCATCAAAACTATGAATTAACACATGGAATTATATACTTAACAAAAAAGTGTGAAACAACTGAAAATATGTCTTATATTCTAAGTTCTTCAAAGTAGCCACCTTTTGCTTTGATTACTGCTTTGCACACTCTTGGCATTCTCTTGATGAGTTTCAAGAGGTAGTCACCTGAAATGGTTTTCACTTCACAGGTGTGCCCTGTCAGGTTCAATAAGTGGGATTTCTTGCCTTATAAATGGGGTTGGGACCATCAGTGGTGTTGTTCAGAAGTCAGGTGGATACACAGCTGATAGTCCTACTGAATGGAGTGTTAGAATTTGTATTATGGCAAGAAAAAAGCAGCTAAGTAAAGAAAAACGAGTGGCCATCATTACTTTAAGAAATTAAGGTCAGTCAGTCCGAAAAATTGGGAAAACTTTGAAAGTGTCCCCAAGTGCAGTGGCCAAAACCATCAAGCACTACAAAGAAACTGACTCACATGAGGACCGCCCCAGGAAAGGAAGACCAAGAGTCACCTCTGCTGCGGAGGATAAGTTCATCCGAGTCACCAGCCTCAGAAATCGCAGGTTAACAGCAGCTCAGATTAGAGACCAGGTCAATGCCACACAGAGTTCTAGCAGCAGACACATCTCTACAACAACTGTTAAGAGGAGACTGTGTGCAGCAGGCCTTCATGGTAAAATAGCTGCTAGGAAACCACTGCTAAGGACAGGCAACAAGCAGAAGAGACTTGTTTGGGCTAAAGAACACAAGGAATGGACATTAGACCTGTGGAAATCTGTGCTTTGGTCTGATGAGTCCAAATTTGAGATCTTTGGTTCCAACCACCGTGTCTTTGTGCGACGCAGAAAAGGTGAACGAATGGACTCTACATGTCTGGTTCCCACCGTGAAGCATGGAGGAGGAGGTGTGATGGTGTGGGAGTGCTTTGCTGGTGACACTGTTGGGGATTTATTCAAAATTGAAGGCATACTGAACGAGCATGGTTACCACAGCATCTTGCAGCGGCATGCTATTCCATCCGGTTTGCGTTTAGTTGGACCATCATTTATTTTTAACAGGACAATGACCCCAAACACACCTCCAGACTGTGTAAGGGCTATTTGACCAAGAAGGAGAGTGATGGGGTGCTACGCCAGATGACCTGGCCTCCACAGTCACCAGACCTGAACCCAATCGAGATGGTTTGGGGTGAGCTGGACCGCTAAGTGAAGGCAAAAGGGCCAACAAGTGCTAAGCATCTCTGGGAACTCCTTCAAGACTGTTGGAAGACCATTTCAGGTGACTACCTCTTGAAGCTCATCAAGAGAATGCCAAGAGTGTGCAACGCAGTAATCAAAGCAAAAGGTGGCTACTTTGAAGAACCTAGAATGTAAGACATATTTTCAGTTGTTTCACACTTTTTTGTTAAGTATATAATTCCACATGTGTTAATTCATAGTTTTGATGCCTTCAGTGTGAATCTACAATTTTTATAGTCATGAAAATACAGAAAACTCTTGGAAAGAGAAGGTGTGTCCAAACTTTTGGTCTGTACTGTATATATATATATATATATATATATATATATATATATACACATTATATAGTTACATATACAGGTGCATCTCAATAAATTAGAATATCTTTGAAACATTTCTTTCTTTCAGTAATTAAATTAAAAAGTGACCTCCTATATTTTCTAGATTCTTTACACACAGAGTGTTCTATTTCAAGTGTTTTAATTCTGTAAATGTTGATTATGGATTACAGGTAATGAAAACCAAAATCTAAGAAAATTTGAATATTGTAAAAAAGTTCAGTATTGTAAATTCAGTGTGTCACCTGCCGAGGTTTCCTAAGCCTTTAAATGGTCCCTCAGTCTGGTTCAGTGGGACACACAGTCATGGAAGACGCTGATTATGAATTGTATTACTGAATTACTGAAATGAATGAACATTTCAAAGATATTCTAATTTATTGAGAGGCACCTGTATATGCATATGCATACATATTTACCTATATATATACAGTACAGACCAAAAGTTTGGACACACCTTCTCATTCCAAGAGTTTTCTGTATTTTCATGACTATAAAAATTGTAGATTCACACTGAAGGCATCAAAAAAATGAATAAAAACACGTGGAATTTTATACTTAACAAAAAAGTGTGAAACAACTGAAAATATGTCTTATATTTTAGGTTCTTCAAAGTAGCCACCTTTTGCTTTGATTACTGCTTTGCACACTCTTGGCATTCTCTTGATGAGCTTCAAGAGGTAGTCACCTGAAATGGTTTTTCACTTCACAGGTGTGCCCTGTCAGGTTTAATAAGTGGGATTTCTTGCCTTATAAATGGGGTTGGGACCATCAGTTGTGTTGTTCAGAAGTCAGGTGGATACACAGCTGATAGTCCTACTGAATGGAGTGTTAGAATTTGTATTATGGCAAGAAAAAAGCAGCTAAGTAAAGAAAAACGAGTGGCCATCATTACTTTAAGAAATTAAGGTCAGTCAGTCTGAAAAATTGGGAAAACTTTGAAAGCGTCCCCAAGTGCAGTGGCCAAAACCATCAAGCGCTACAAAGAAACTGGCTCACATGAGGACCGCCCCAGGAAAGGAAGACAAAGAGTCACCTCTGCTGTGGAGGATAAGTTCATCCGAGACACCAGCCTCAGAAATCGCAGGTTAACAGTAGTTCAGATTAGAGACCAGGTCAATGCCACACAGAGTTCTAGCAGCAGACACATCTCTACAACAACTGTTAAGAGGAGACTGTGTGCAGCAGGCCTTCATGGTAAAATAGCTGCTAGGAAACCACTGCTAAGGACAGGCAACAAGCAGAAGAGACTTGTTTGGGCTAAAGAACACAAGGAATGGACATTAGACCTGTGGAAATCTGTGCTTTGGTCTGATGAGTCCTAATTTGAGATCTTTGGTTCCAACCACCGTGTCTTTGTGCGACGCAGAAAAGGTGAAAGAATGGACTCTACATGCCTGGTTCCCACCGTGAAGCATGGAGGAGGAGGTGTGATGGTGTGAGGGTGCTTTGCTGGTGACACTGTTGGTGAATTATTCAAAATTGAAGGAATACTGAACCAGCATGGTTACCACAGCATCTTGCAGCGGCATGCTATTCCATCCGGTTTGCGTTTAGTTGGACCATCATTTGTTTTTCAACAGGACAATGACCCCAAACACACCTCCAGACTGTGTAAGGGCTATTTGACCAAGAAGGAGAGTGATGGGGTGCTACACCAGATGACCTGGCCTCCACAGTCACCAGACCTGAACCCAATCCAGATGGTTTGGGGTGAGCTGGACCGCAGAGTGAAGGCAAAAGGGCCAACAAGTGCTAAGCATCTCTGGGAACTCCTTCAAGATTGTTGGAAGACCATTTCAGGTGACTACCTCTTGAAGCTCATCAACAGAATGCCAAGAGTGTGCAAAGCAGTAATCAAAGCAATAGGTGGCTACTTTGAAGAACCTAGAATATAAGACATATTTTCAGTTGTCTCACACTTTTTTGTTAAGTATATAATTCCACATGTGTTAATTCATAGTTTTGATGCCTTCAGTGTGAATCTACAATTTTTATAGTCATGAAAATACAGAAAACTCTTGGAATGAGAAGGTGTGTCCAAACTTTTGGTCTGTACTGTATATATATCTGAATGTATATGTATATATAGTATACAAGAATGCAAAGAAAACCAAATATGTTTTTAATAAAATGTATGCAGATTTAGAAACCCACACATGCTTTTAAAAAACAGCATACATTCTTCAAAAATGCATGCAGTTTTCCCTTCATGATGTTAATGATAAAGCATTCATGCCTTTTGCATAAGTTGCTCATCTCCTTCACTCTCCCAAAGCATCTACCATGCTGCCATCCCCTCAATGTCCATAAAACCCTCCAACCACTCATGGAAGAACACCTGTACGAAGGAGACTGGGGAGAGGCTAGAAAAGTTAAAGATAAAGCAACAAATCAACAAATAAAACATGTGTGAACAAGGTGTTGACTTGTCTGGTGATCAGGACCAGCCCCCACCTACTCCTGGCCGCTCTGGCAGTCAGTAAAGTTTAGACAAATGCTGCTTTCATCATTAATTAATAACATCATGGCACAATGAACGGCATATGATCAGGACCATTCATGAAAGTGACTGCAACAGAGACTGTGTTGCTTACACATTTCTGCAAAATGATAGGAAATTTTTATTTGGTCTCAATTACAAAAGAATTGTTTAAGCACATTTTTTCTCTGTAAAAAAAAAAAAAGCATTTCCCTTCCCAGACTGCATTCCCTTTCCCATACTTGTGTATTATGTGTATCCCCTGACTAAATTATCCACCACCTGCTATAATTCCCTTCATAACTTGATATATCAGGATATGTCCCACTATTCCAAATTTCAGATATCAAAGATATCATTTTAATGGCCAAAGTACAACCTGTTTCTTCCATTGGTGGTATGTTACTTTTGGAACATTCCAGTTTTGTTATTTAAATCTCTCCCTATTTGCATACAAAATAATTATGCCATTTATTTTCATTTCAGGCTGCTCTTTGGTGGTCACAGATTGCCAATTGCAAAAAATATACTTCCCACTAGATATAAACAACTTCCTTTGAAGGGTGTGCAATGTTACATTTCAGGCAGATATGTAATGGATAATGACTGCTGCTCATTGGTATGAGAACTCCACGTTATGTTCCTTCACCACCCTTTCACATAACCATAACATCCCCTCTAAGGATTTTTATTTTTGAAGAATTTACCCCTGTAACCCAGACACAGGCACTCTACAGCATATCTGGTGGCAGTGTGACATTATCAAACCCTTATGGTACAATATACAGTACATGCTGTATTCAGCACCATAGTGGGCAACTTTACTGTCTTTGGGTTTAGGGGACTTACATCTGAAGATTGGACTATAGTATTTCATGTAATGATAACTCCTAGATCTTGCTTGGCTAGAAAATGTGAGAACAAGGAAGCCCCGCTGTCTCTGAGAGGATTCATATAGTGTATAACTGTGATAGAGTCATAACCATTGGGATTACATTACTTTTCATGTCTCTAATGTATTTTAATATTATTGTTCTTCACAGCAGGAATTGTTATTTGCATCTGTTTTATTGTTCTTGCTCTTCTGTTTTTATGCTTTACCTTAAAGGGGTTGTGCTGTTATGGACACTTATCTCTTATCCACAAGACAGGGG
Organism: Leptodactylus fallax; assembly: GCA_947044405.1. Taxonomy (NCBI): domain Eukaryota; kingdom Metazoa; phylum Chordata; class Amphibia; order Anura; family Leptodactylidae; genus Leptodactylus; species Leptodactylus fallax. Next base: position 4,867,852 of record CAMRHE010000108.1, on the reverse strand, counting down.
ATATGCTAGGTCCTCTTTGTGAATGGAGCACCATTGCATTTGCGTGACTGCCACTCCATTCACTTCAATGGGACTTCCCAGACTGTAATCTCTGGCAGCACCCACAGCCCCATAGAAGTGAATGGAACACCAGTTAAGCAAGTGCACTGATACTCCATTCACAAGGAGACTTTTGATTAACTTTCACTCCCCTGTCCTTCTTATCACTGGGGGGACCAGGCGTTCGGCATCCCAACAATCGGATACTTATCCCCTGTCTTATGGAAAACAGATAACTTCTCTCACTATCCTTGCTCCTTATACCATCTTCACCCTATTGTAATTGCACTGGCTTCTTGTAGTCATAAGCCTTTATGCCTGGATCATGGATTGTATAGGTTGTACTATAAACTGTTGTCCTGCATTTGTATATTATCACTCAATGGCTTGTGACTTTGTAGCTTGTGGCAATGTATTTTCTTCCAATTATAAACTTAATAAAATATACTCAAAAAAGATGCAAAATATTATATCAAGATTTCCTCTTTCTGTACACCTGATCTGCACAGTCAAACAACACTAACTGTCTCCAGATCCATTCTCTGTGTATTAACTGCTGAGATCATCTGATCGGTGGGGGTGCTGAGTGCTTCGATATTGATGACTTATTCTTAGGATAGATCATCAATAATTTTCAGAACGCATAAAAACCTTTAAGGATAAAAAGGGAACATGAAGATAAACTTTACCATTACACCTTAATAATGATAATAATGAAGATCGCTCAGCAAACGTTATACCTGGTTTATAAAAGGAGTCTATCAGCAGTAAATTGGCAAAAAAATCTATGAAATAAATCACCCCCATTATCTATTTTCTACATAATGAAACCTAATAAATAAAAGCAAAATCAAATACAGTTGGTTACTTTAACCACTTCAGTACCAGGCCAATTTCTGGTCCAGGACCCGACAAATTTTCGGGTTTTTTGTATGTGCGTTTCTGATGGCTGTAACATTTTTATCATTTGCGTTATTCAACTAATTTCTGCATCTTTTTACGGTGACACATAGAGCTTTATTTTTATGTTGTTTTTATTTTTGCATGTGTTTTAATTTTTTTATATTTGGGAAAATATAAACAAAAGAAGAGAGAAAACGTGTCTGTTTTTTACTTTTCATTTTTTTTTTATTTAATAACACAAAGCACTACTAAAAAATTTTATAAAATAGTTTTTACTCTCCATTATGGTAATTTTAATTTTGTATGGTGTCATCGGGGGTGGGGCTATAACCTTTAATAACGGTGTTTTATTGGCGTATTATTTTATTTATTTTTTAAATTATTTTATTTACATTTTTTTAATGTTTCTATTCATTTATTTATTTTTTTTCACATTGTGTACCCATAAGGTCACAATAGACCTTTAGGGACATCTGATCACTGTTGTTTTTGTTGGGGAGGCTGATTTCCCCTGTAACTGGCGCTGCTACATTTAGCCCCAGTTGCAGGAGGAATACAGCCTCCTGCATGTTACTTGCACAATACCATAGAACTGATCTGGGTTCTCTTGCAGACTCTGACCCCGGCGGATCACGTGACTGCCAGGTCAGAGGGGAGCCGCAAGATGCCCATAGCAGTGTATACAGTGCTCATTGAGCACAATTTTGTGCAGCTGCTGAGTTCTGCCGGTACGTCCAGAACTAGACAAGCACCTTCCGGACGTATGTAGTTTATGGGCGGTACGGAAGTGATTAAGGACCCTGTTCTTAGATACAGTAACTGAGGCTGTGCATGTAAAAAGATTATAGAGTGACTTAGTCCATTACTGTGTCTTGCAAAGATGTTATTTCACCTGTATGGACTCACCAGCATACTACCAGCAGGTACAGCCACCAGGTTAGCTTTAAGCTGTGCAGTCCATGCTCCTTTACACTGCTTTGCATGCTCAAGCCATACCCTGCCTGAGCAATATAGTTTCCACTTGTTCCTGTGAAGGTATTTGCTGATTTGTCCTGTACTCTGTTTATCTGTGGATCAACCACTGGACGTTTTTCAGACTCTGTCTCTTCTCATCCTGTTTTACTGGTAACTGACTTTGGCTTGTTCCTCATCTATGCACCCCTGCTGTCTATCATGACTCTTGATCCATAGAAGACTATGGTTTTATAAACAACAAACACTCACTAAGAGCCAAAAAGAGTTTCTACAATATGAAAAGTAATAATTTATTAATGTATCACGTAATACAAAAATTCATAGAAAAGGCGAACAATTACAATAACACAACCACAAGCTGTTAAGGAGGATGTAAAATACATAAACACCCCCACAGAAACAGCCCCTGGAGACAAAAGAAGGGAAATACAAACAGGGAAAACACCACACTAATAATCAAAAATAAAGTAACCTGGATTATACCAGTTATAACAAATCCATGCTATAGTAATAATAATAATAATACACAAATGGAGCAGGAAATAAGAGCTACTAATAGTATCTAAAGTGTACCATAGGGACCTAATATTATGTATACATAGCAAGTCACACGGCTAATAGAAACAGGTGCTTAAAGGGGTTTTCCGGGCAAAAAACTGTTTTTAAAAAAGGTATTTTAGTGCTATTAATGAGTTAATAATTGCACCAAAATACCTTTAGCAGTGTTTTGAGTGATTTCTGACTTTCTCTGGGAGCGTTTAGCATCCTCAGCACTGTCCGCCCCCCCCCCCCCCCCCCCCCCCCCCCCCCCCCCCCCCCCCCCCCCCCCCCTCTCTCACACCCTCTCCCTGTTTCCCTAGCTAGCCCCCAGACTACTGCTCTATCTATTTACCTACCTACCTACCTAACAGCCCCAGTACCCCCCAATCATACTTACCTGTCTTCTGTGTCCTGGAGTTCATTTTCTTCGGTCCCGCTAGCATCTTCTTCTGTGGACTTCTTGCGCATGCGTGGTATGCGCTCTTCGCTTCTGCCGGTGACTGCTCTATTGCACAGGTGCCAGCAGAAGTGGAGGAAGTGACGCTTCATGCCAGAAGACTGAAGATGGTGGGTAAGTATGAGGGGGATGGGGACAGGGGGAGTATTGGTGATGATTCGATTCAGGAAATCTGGAAACAGAATGTCCCCAGATTATAAGAAAATGTGCCTGGGGCGGTCACGTGACCGCCCCAGGTATATAGGTAAATACACACGTGGACAAAATCGTTGGTACCCCTCGTTTAATGAAAGAAAAACCCACAATGGTCACAGAAATAACTTGAATCTGAAAAAAGTAATAATATACAAAAATTCTATGAAAATGAACAAATGAAAGTCAGACATTGCTTTTCAACCATGCTTCAACAGAATTTTTTTTAAAAAGAAAACTCATGAAACAGGCCTGGACAGAAATGATGGTACCCTTAACTTAATATTTTGTTGCACAACCTTTTGAGGCAATCAATGCAATCAAACGATTCCTGTAACTGCCAATGAGACTTCTGCACTTCTCAACAGGTATTTTGGCCCACTCCTCATGAGCAAACTGCTCCAGTTGTCTCGGGTTTGAAGGATGCCTTTTCCAGATGGCATGTTTCAGCTCCTTCCAAAGATGCTCAGTAGGATTTAGGTCAGGGCTCATAGAAGGCCACTTCAGAATAGTCCAATGTTTTCCTCTTAGCCATTCTTGGGTGTTTTTAGCTGTGTGTTTTGGGTCATTATCCTGTTGCAAGACGCATGACCTGCAACTGAGACCAAGCTTTCAGACACTGGGCAGCACATTTCTCTCTAGTCTTGAGATTTCATTGTACCCTGCACAGATTCAAGACACCCTGTGCCAGATGCAGCAAAGCAGCCCCAGAACATAACAGAGGCTCCTCCATGTTTCAAAGTAGGGACAGTGTTCTTTTCAAGATATGCTTCATTTTTCCTTCTATGAACATAGAGCTGATGTGCCTTGCCAAAAATTTTGATTTTTGTCTCATCTGTCCATAGGACATTCTCCCAGAAGCTTTGTGGCTTGTCAACATGTAGTTTGGCAAATTCCAGTCTGGCTTTTTTATAATTTGTGTTCAACAATGGTGTCCTCCTTGGTCGTCTCCCATGAAGTCCACTTTGGCTCAAACAACGACGGATGGTGCAATCTGACACTGATGTTCCTTGAGCTTGAAGTTCACCTTTAATCTCTTTAGAAGTTTTTCTGGGCTCTTTTGTTACCATTCGTATTATCCTTCTCTTTGATTTGTCATCAATTTTCCTCCTGCGGCCATGTCCAGGGAGGTTGGCTACAGTCCCATGGATCTTAAATTTCTGAATAATATGTGCAACTGTAGTCACAGGAATATCAAGCTGCTTGGAGATGGTCTTATAACCTTTACCTTCAAGATGCTTGTCTAAAATTTTCTTTCTAAGCTCCTGAGACAACTCTTTTCTTTGCTTCCTCTGGTCCATGTTGAGTGTGGTACTTACCATGTCACCAAACAGCATAGTGAGTATCTGTAGCCCTATTTACAAGCCCACTGACCGATTAGAAGATTGTAGACACCTGTGATGCTAATTAGTGGACACACCTTAATTTAACATGTCCCTTTGGTGACATTATTTCCAGGGGTACCATCTTTTCTGTCCAGGCCTGTTTCATGCGTTTTCTTTTTTTTTTTTAATTCTGTTGAAGCATGGTTGAAAAGCAATGTCTGACTTTCATTTGTTCATTTTCATAGAATTTTTGTATATTATTACTTTTGTCAGATTCAAGTTATTTCTGTGATCATTGTGGGTTTTTCTTTCATTAAACGAGGGGTACCAACAATTTTGTCCATGTGTGCATACAATTTTTTTAATGAACTCAGTTAGAAGTTAGGGGGGGATGGGGTTTAGTTTAGGGTTTAATTTTCAATTTATGCCGGACAACCCCTTTAATAGTAAAAAGTAATGGCCATAGCAAAAATGTCAACTGACTGTAGTTAATACATGGACAATGGTAGCTAGCAAATACAAGGTAGGAACTGCTGCCCCATGCAGTGCAGAAAGTCATCCAACTTACCCACAGACATAGTATGCAAAGTGTGGATGTAACCCTAAGAAACAGCAGCGACCCTGAAGTGCGTATCATCTGTCAAGACTTCGTCAGGAGGTACTATGGTTTTTGCCTAACCTTTTTGTGGTGGTCAGCAGGGTCTCCCTGACCACAGGTTAGCTGCTACCTATACAGGGGCCACTCCAAAACGTAGAGGGCAAGTTGTCTCCCTGCAGTGAAGGAACCCTGTATGGGGACTAAGGGGTAAATACATTAGACATTGCCTTTGTTAGATACCCAACGCCAAAATGGTTAGGTGGAACAGTGGGTTCACAACATTAAAAAAGATGGAGAATGGCTACTTGGTCCACTGTACTGTATGTAAGAAATCAACAGAGTACAAAGTGAATGATTTCTGCAGCCATAAGTTATCTATAGACATTTAGAAATAAGACAAACTTCTGAGCTTTGTTCAATTATAATTAACTGATAACTACAGTAACTTCTGCTAACACCGACATACGTGATCTCTTTGAAATCAATATCCTGGTAAGACAGAAGATATGTAAAAGTGAATAAAACTTGTTGCAGAGAAATGTCATCTTGTGTCATGTCACGAAATATGTTTCATTTTTGATCAATTTTTCCCAACTGCTAAAAATAGTGACCTGTGAATAGTGTGACCTGAAATTGGTGTTATTTAAGACAAATTCACAAGGGAACTGTCCTGCACAGTCTTGTAACTAAGCAGCAATTCTCAACTACTGGGATATATAAGTGCCCTATGACTGTAAGAGTCACTGACATTTTATGATTCCTATCTATTACATGTATTGTTAAAATTCATTGCAATCCGATCTGATAATGGTTCTTGGGTATTTTTATCTAAAGTATTGATTTGCTGTTTTATTATTTATTATTTTGCATCATTTTTTTTTACATAAAATAGTTGCAAATCTGTGGTTGTGTTAGCCCTTTTGTGGTATAAATGAAAACATAAATCTACATCAGCTATAAGAAGAAGAGCACGGACTTCCAGAGGATGCGCCTAATTCATAAAGAGTCGTACACATTATCATGAATTGAGTCCATTCTCCACCATCACAGGGAATGTTAAGACTAGCGTACCATATGCCGGTCTTGATTACTTTTCCATTGATTTCTTAAGAACAGGCTACTTAAATGGTAAATATACTGTGAGCAAAACCAACTACCTAGTGTGGCAGGAGGACAGCAATCAGGTGTTAATCTTCCAGTATAGTAAGACCATATGTGGCTGAAGTATAAGATGATCACTAGATCAATTAGATTAAAAGCAATGCATTTTGGGTTTGGCTGAGATCACTTTTTATGTTGCAAATATATTGGTATACACACTCACATGTTCTTTTAAAGCCTTTAAAGCAAAGGGTTACAGCACCAAACTGATGTACTTCTAAATAACAGTCAGTGCGGACAGGGCCTATTTGATGTGTTATGCAATGTACGTCAAATATACATTATGGAGCACATTTTTATACAATATACTGTACAATAGCAGATATAAAATAGACAAGAAAATAATAATAATCATTTGTGTTACACAGTATTTCAACTGCATCTCTTTTTACTATAACAAGAGATTAGTGGAGGATTGATGTCTTCTTGCCACGTTGGCTAATGTGTCTTACTTCCACTGTTACATAATCCAGTCCATACTGGCAACCAGGATCTGGATTTGGGCACTGGCTGCAGTCTCTTCTCATTTTTACAGGTGTACAATAGTGTTGTGCCTGTAATAGCACAACACAAATAAGCGAGTACGTATATACAATATGCAGTGAATAGGGGACAGATCTTCCTGTCAATACTTAGTTAGAGCCTTGCTAGAAAAAGCTCTAGAGCCTGTTTACTAAAAGGAAGTAAAATAGATTAATAGAAAATATTACAAAACTGTTCACCAAATACACCCTACACAACACTAAACTGCTACATCTGTCTGCTATATCCATCTTGAGATGGATTCCTGACTCAGGTTATTCATCTCTATAGAAGTCTATGGGGAGAGACAAGAGTGAGCAGATAAAGAGAAAGATAACATGAGAAAACATAGCATTAGACTACTGTAGGAACTGAACATGTTATCACAACCACAGCACTTTCCACATATCAGTACAGGTCAGTACCTCTCTGTATATGACTGTTTTTGAGTGAGAAAGAGACAGTTATACACTCCTCTACCTATTACGAGCAGAAAATACCAAAATAAATATGTGCCAAAAAAACAAAAGGTATACAAAATGTATATCAAAAATAGCAAATTTTATTATTTAAAATATAAACACATACAACATAATACATACGGGCAAACTCTAGCAGTGTAAAACCTGGTCACAATCACCCGATGAGTGTTTCAGCATGCGCCTTCATCAGGGGCATGACCTCTTAACAGAGGCCCCATAATCTATGAACAGAGACACAATAGTAGTAACAAACATATCCATATGGGAACACATGTATAGGAGTAGACCCGGACACCATTACCTGACGCGTGTTTCAGCATGCCCCTTTATCATAGTAATAGATAATAAATCTCCCCATTACGCTTACAATAAATATACAGTGTATAGCCTTCTTTTGGGGCAGATAAGGATATGAAATGCCAAATGCAATGCCTATATTTGTCTGTAACAACATTACGTACATTTCTTTTGTAAAAAGTCAAATCCTTTCTATTGTTTGTGTCCCCATGGCTCTGTAAAAGGAGTATTGCAGAAGACTGACCTAAGAACTTTTTAATTAACCTAGGTCAGTGCAGCAAAATTAAAATCTAGAATGACTAGCTTTAAAATTATTAAGCTAATTATGCCATCAATCTTCCATTTGTTCCCAATGCGAAGTTCAAACCAGGACAGAATTTACTATAAAAAGAAAATTTGTATAGATGCTGGACATTTAGAAGATTATTTCATTTTTCAAAAGAACTTTAAAGGTATTCTATCATAGTAACACTTTTCATGTTATAGTTTTCTAAGTATTTTTTATACTTTTTAGTGTTTTATTCTTTATGTGTTATTGAATGGGGCACTAGCATAGAGTAATTTTATTTAATTATATTAAAATAGCAAACTCAGATTCAAGCCTTCAGTTTCTAAAGGCTCGCATACTTGTGGCTGATTATACATCCATCTAAACACATCATTTCATCAAAAGGTGTATGTTCAACATTCAATGCTGTATTTTAATGGTTTAGAGTAGCATCCGCACTCATATATTTGGATACAATGGGACGCATTTATCAATACTGTCTATCTTTGAACTGTCTTAAACTACGAATCCCATTCATAGTTTTAGACATATTTATGAATCTGTCATACAGACCTTCATAAATATAAAGTGTTTCTAGAAGCTCCAAAATTCTGGCTCTCCATGAGACAAATATTTGGCGCAAGACATGTAGATAAAATCAGTAGACAAAAATCTTAACTTGCAGGATGTAAGGAACATGTTCTGTCTTCTTACACGTTCTCTCAGTGTGCAGTCTGACATACAGCATAAACCTTCTCTGTCTTCCAAATAAACAGACTGTTTTTTCTGTAGTCTAACAATTTATTGGTCAACAGGTTGTAAATATGGTAATGTGATGATGATAATGATATGATCTTGAGATGATGATATGTTGATATGGTAAAACTATAAGAATACAAAAAGTACAGGTATAAGTATTGAGCATGAATACATGGCCATGACACTTAAAATCAACAGTGACAGCACATGGCAAGATGGCAGCCTATACATATACACACATAACTAACAGTAATAACATCCTGCTTAAGCTATACATGGCTCACTAACAGTCCTGAACACTACATACATTCACATAGGAATAAGACAATTCCTACCAGATATGCTTGCACAAGGATAATGGAGCTTAAGTATGGAGTAGTGCAAGAGATGGCATCCCAATGTCTTGTGGGCAGGTTTCTTGCTCCCAGAATGCCTTGCTTTACCCAGAGTGTATTGTAGCTCCCACAATGCAATAGCTCCACAAGGGGAATTCAACAGGTAATGTAACTGAAAGACCACTACATAGTGCTATAACCTAATTAGAATATACATTAACAAAGTATGCAAAATGAGATGATACACTTTTAATATCAGATTCTGATCCATTGGGCAGAACAGAACACATATTCGGGGCATGCTTCAAAGACCCTACAATTCTTGGCATAACATTAGCAGACACAAATCATCTCTCGCTTACTGAGGTAAAAATGTGGCGCACAACAGAAAATTTTGGCGCACAAAGTAAATTGTTGTAAATTCTTTACACCATTTTAAACTTGGTCTACTTTGCACAGGAAATCTGCGCCATATTCGTTCTTTAGAAGTCAGACACTTCTAAACCACGCTCATTCTGGCGCACATTTTTCAAAGGTCTAGCCTGCGTATTTTTATTTTCTTTCTGGTGCATACTGTTCTTAAATATGTCTTAAATGTTGTGCACTATGAATTTTGGCGCAAATGTAGACAGAAAAGTGTCAGACTTGGATTGAAAATTGTGCCCCAATGTCCCAAGATTTATGGTTGCATCAAAACATTCAACCACTGCAGTCTAAGACTTGTACAGTGCCTTGCGAAAGTATTCGGCCCCCTTGAACTTTTCAACCTTTTGCCACATTTCAGGCTTCAAACATAAGGATATACAATTTTAATTTTTTGGTGAAGAATCAACAACAAGTGGGACACAATCGTGAAGTGGAACGAAATTTATTGGATATTTTAAACTTTTGTAAAAAATAAAAAACTGAAAAGTGGGGCATGCCAAATTATTCGACCCCCTTAAGTTAATACTTTGTAGCGCCACCTTTTGCTACGATTACAGCTGCAAGTTGCTTGAGGTATGTCTCTATCAGTTTTGCACATCGAGAGACTGAAATTCTTGCCCATTCTTCCTAGGAAAACAGCTCAAGCACTTCACAATTGTGTCCCACTTGTTGATTCTTCACCAAAAAATTTTATATTTTTATGTTTGAAGCCTGAAATGTGGCAAAAGGTTGAAAAGTTCAAGGGGGCCGAATACTTTCACAAGGCACTGTATTAGTAATTATTATATATCCTAGTGACTGCTCATTTTAGTAAAATAGTATCTATAAGCCACATTCTAAAACTAAATTCCTCTCCCTATGCGTTTCTGCTGCATTATCAAGTCATATGCAGTGTCATCAGGAGCAAAACAATAGCTATAGAGGCATTAGTTTAGCCTCAATAATTACATAGCGGCATGACAATGCATAGGGAAGGGAATTTAGTTAAATTCCCACTTAATCAGAGCAAGGTACATGAATTGAAAAGAAGGCTGATAATCATAAAACACAAGCAACATCACTGTAAAAATAAATCTTCAGTTGGAAGGAAAAAGTCAAGATCAAAAACACTGGTAAATGGTTTGGTACCATTCCATATAGGGGGCCCACAAGAAAGGATAGATGACTTGGTAACTCTAGACTTGCCAATGTGAACAAAAACATTAACCAGATATCCCAAGCATACTGAGCAGGGATCAATGGCAAACCAACTTAAGCCTATGTCGGTGTAATGCAGTGAAGGATTGGTACAAAACTTACAGATGGAGGTGTGAAATAGTGCAGAGTTTCCAATAGGTGATGTAGTTCATTCTTCAGCTAGATGCTGAAGAGAGCTGTGTTTACTAGAAGCTCCAGTGTCTTCCATGACGGATAGATTCTACTCCTGGCATAGGTGAAGACCTTTTTAGGTAACGACATGTCAAATTTAGTGCCATTTTCTGAGATGAGTTTCATAAGGATTCCCTTTGTAGGGAATTTTTGTATGTTCACCGAATTTTCTGTGTGGTGGTAAAGTGGCAGCCAACAGATCCGCTAACAGGGAAATATTCTTATGCCTCTCAGACAAGGTATACTGATTATGCATCATTTTGTCCTTATGAATCTGGGCGATAACCTCCCTTAGGGTGATAGTACCAGAACATAGTACCCCACTTCAACTTTATTTTAATTTATAGTAAATTAATATGTAAATCAGGGAACTTATACAGCTTTTTAATATACATGAACTTAAAAAATTACATTTGCTTCTTATGCTAGTACAGTAGACTCCTGTCTCTAAACAGTTAAACGGGATAGTCCATGCATGGTTCACTATTTTATAAATAGTGTATTCCTGTATTCTTCTGCTAGCTGGCTGAAGGTGGCTTTGACTGTTTGATGAACAGGACACTATGAAGTATGCTTCTACAGGGAAAGGACTCAATATTATCTTTGTATCTACATAGAAAGACAGAGCTCCTAGAGCCTTTATCAGCAATCTTCAATTATCTGACCTGATTGTACTGCCACAGAGCTGTAGATAACAGTGAGAGCACTCAGCCCTCTCAGAGAGCAGTGATTCACATTATCCATTCTGCGTTATCAGATACAAGCCATGCACCATGGAAATTCTGTGTAAACAATGGAAGGAATAATCTAAAATATCAGGTAAACAAAGCAGCATTGCTAAATTAATGTATTTAGGAAAACTCTTCAATTTACATAAGCTAGCAGTATAGATAGGATCCTTGAGATGGGAATACTCCTTTAACTTCAAGGTGACTACAATCATTTTCTATGCACAGTACAGTGGCATTTTTAAGTAAGGATTCCAGTTCTACTGATTTTTGTATTATTCACAACCTATATACTAGCCTTTCTAGAACATATGTAGTGTCTATTCAATAGACCAATTACATGTTTCAAATTATTATGGTCTTTCCATAGCCATAAACAAGATGTGTTGAGTTCTGTAGCATAAATGCAACTAAAACCAGAAACCAAAATGTAGTCTTAAAAGAGGCTCACAAAAATGAAAAGGGTTGTCCAGTGTCAGACCAATATTGAAAAACAAATTTTACTGTTTGTATAATAAAAAGTTATACAGTTTTCCAATATACTTTCTGTATATCTCTATACTTTCCTTATGGTTTTCTAGTTCTCTGTTTGCTGTCATTTATTCTGCTTACTTCCAGTGGATACAAATCAGTCCATTGTCATGTGATATACGGTTCATGGTCATGTGATATACAGCCCATGGTCATGTGGTCGGCACACAGGTGCACAGCTTGTTATTGGTCTGATTACTGTACTGTGAATTTAATGAGTTGTGCAATTGTGTGTCCATCACATGACCATGGACTGTATAACACATGACTATGAACTGTCCATCACATGATCTTGGAATGATTTTTAGCCACTGGGAATAGGCAGAATGAATAACAACAAGCAGAGATCTAAAAAACATGAGGAATTGATACAGAAAGAATATTGGAAAATTGTAGAACTTTTCATTGTACAAACAATAACATTTTTCTCTCAATATTGGTCTAAAACTGAACAACCCCTTTAAATAAAAAAAATGTAAACATATCATAAATGTACCATACCATACAGCAAAACAAAACACAAGCCAAAATACTACAAACCAGATGGTCAAGCACAGACTGTACAGCACTGCTAATGTTAAGTGTAACCTCAGGGCAAGTGTATAAAAAGCAAAGTAAAAAAAAAGCAAAGCTGATGTAAGATCCAATGAACCAAACATAAAATGGTTAAATGTGTTGATCAACTGCATTCTACAACAGAATAATAATGACAGTCTATTACTTTAAATTATTTGGGTACCTTCTTTATTAATAATAAGGGTAAGTTCATATCAGTGTTATGTTAGCCCAGTCTTGAACAGAATAGCAACAGAAGAATGCACTCAACAGTAAAGCAGGATCCGTCCACTGGATCTTGAGGGACCCCATTGACTATAAAGATGTTCATGACGTATCCGCCTTATTCACCGTCATTTCGCTGGATACAGTAGTTTTTTTACTTTTACAATTTTAGACAAATTCTGTGAGAAAGGCTCCTAACAGAGCTTCCAACCATAGATGACTCAAAGAAAAAGACTTTATCTCTAATTTTCATTTATCCTAGACCTAGTGGGTAAAGACTAACTGCTAGTTCGCTCTCTAATTCTCTATTATTCACTCACACAGATGCAGAACAGATGACTTATTATAAAGTCCTATAAATTGAGGTGGATAAAACACTTAGGGTGAGATAGAAGACTAACTTTTCGCTGCAGCTTTATGTCTGTGTGTATTTCTAACTCTCTCTCTCTCAGTCAGTTCCTTCTCCCTTCCCTTCTTCATTGACTTCATGAAAAGCTGTAATTTGATACTTCAGTGAGGTGATAACCATCTTGGTACACCAAGGCAGATTCAAAGAAGATGTCAGAGTGAGTGAGTAGTTGAGGAGGGGGGAGAAGAACAAGAACCTGGTAAGTAAAGAAAGAAGCCTATTTCTGTTATAAGATATATTTGTTATTAAGTTTCTTATTTCACCTGTACTACTTCTTCAAGGTGTATTGAAAACATAAAACTAATTTCAGAAGAAAGAAATTCATGCTTTTAATTTTTATACAGTAGTAGAAAGACAGAGTAGGCCAACAGAATAATTCTGTTGTCAGGCTATAATGCAGCAGATATTTATGACTTTTAGGCTGAGTCCCCACGTTGTGGAAAAGCAGCTTTTTTGTGGCAGATTTTACTGCGTTTTTGAGCCAAAGTCAAGAATGGCTACAAAAGAAATGGTAAATATATAGGAAGTTCTTATAATTCTACCTTCTGCTCAATCCACTCCTGGCTTGGGCTCAAAAAAACGCATCAAAATCTGCAACAAAAAAAAGCTGCGTTTCTGCAACGTGGGGCCTCAGCCTAAAATGTTGTATTTTCCACACAAACAGTGCCATATACAGTCTGCATAGTGCAACTGCTGGTATCATGTGTGTGTGTGTGTGGAGGGGGGGGGGTGTTATTAAACTACTTAGTCTAGTTTTTTTAGCATAACTGTAGTGTAGACCCTGCTTGCACTAAAATTTTTTACTTTTTACTTTTCTCACCAATTAGAGTTAGGGTGTGTTTACACATTCAGGTTTTCAGAAAATGCTGCGGCAAAAAAGCAGCATTTTAAAAATTAGCAGCATGTCAATTATACCTGTGGAAATGCTGGTGTTTTCTGTATAGGTATAAAAGGAGCAGAAATTCTGCAGAGAAAAACTCTGAGGACTTTCTGTGAAAATCGCTGTTGAAAAAAATGTGAAGTGTTTCCGCCGCGGTCTTTTCCACAGCTACGTGGGGTTTTTGCAGTTTAAGACTGATACATACATATGCTGCTATTCCAACATGTTGAAAAAGTTCTCATCTCAAGCTTCTGGTTTCTTGAGGTTAAACAGTTAACAGAGTAAGACTGATAATAACATACATCTGCTATGCTGTTCTTTGAAAGTACACACATAAAAAATGTATGTGTTCCTGCATTATTTATTCAGTAATGAATAGAATTTTAGAGCAATCTTCTTCACTAGGCCAAACAGCCACAGTTGTTACTCCCATGGGTTTGTAGTGACTCAGTGAACTGACATGCAGCCATTCCTATCTTAGAAAAGGTGTGAGAGCCAATAGAGCATCTTACATTTAAGTATGATACAATGTGATGGCATTTGCTAATAACATCCACATCACTTTCACAAGTGTGAACATTTGGAACATGACCAACTAATCCTCAGGAAACAACAACTGTGTTTTCAGTTAAGACTGGGCTCTTATCTGTGTTAAATATTCCTACATTTTTCTGTTCTGTAATAGGGAAAAACCAAAAATCAAAGTGTCAGATCTATCAAACAACAGATACTTATGGTGCCTGTTCAATATAAAGGGGTCTGTTGGGTTTCTTTCACGGAACCTGACTTTTTACCGGAGCAAAATAGTGCAATGTTAGGAGCCTAGATGTGAACATACTCTTACATATATGATATATACAGTCACAGACAGTGACTAACTTAATCATGAACTCTGAACATCGGACAACTTTTGATTTTGTGCCAGCATTTGTGTCATTAATACATTTTGTAATATACTTTACTAACAAGTTTTGTCTCCTTTCGGTGAAATCCTACATTTTTTTATTCTTCCACTTCCTTTTCTATTGAGAGCTGTATCCTCACTGTGTACAGTGTATGGGCTTGTGTGTAATGCAGGAAAAATAAGGGTGGGGGTCATTTAGGTTATTTCTCAGGCTTTATAAAATGTAGAAATGTGATGACATTCTCATCTTTCATATGACTCTAGTTCTACATTTATCATTTTCAGAGATATCATCAGTTGAATACATAGTCAGGATTGAGATATTTATATGCAGCTGCTCTCAACTTTGAATGTAAAGATAGTTCATCAAATAATAACCCCTTTAAGTTGTGAAGTCCCAATTTTGATTAACTTTGTCTATAAAATATTTGTGATGTATTATTATAATTTCCGTCTTTTTTTCATTTTGCACTCATTTTTTCTCGTCCAGTGCATAAAAGATGTCTGCTCTGGGAAACAAGTATTATTATTCTGATCATCATTATTATTATTATTATTAATAAAAATAATAATAATAATAATAATAATAATAATATGCTCATGTATATTATTATTTGAAGTTAACATTAACCCCTTCTCACAGTAACCAATTTTCTATTTTACATATCTAAAAAGTGCATAAAAGATGTCTGCTCTGGAAAACAAGTATTACTATTCTGAACAATATTATTATTAGTAGTAGTATTAGTATTAATAATAATATGTTCATGTAATTATTATTTGAAGTTGACATTAACCCCTTCTCACAGTGACAAATTTTCTATTTTACATATCTAAAAAGCATAACTTTTTTATTTTTTTGTTCACATGGTCGAATACGCAGTTATTTTTTTTTGGGACAAATTGTACAACTTATTGGTACCATTTTTGTATTCTATATCATGTACTGGTAAGCTGAAAAAAAATCTGAACTGGGTGAAATTGGAAAAAAAAATGCAGCTGTGCCATATTCTTACGGGTTCTGTGTTTAGTGCATTCACTGTGCAATACAAATGACACATCACATTTATTCTACAAGTGACTAAGATCATGCTGATACAAAATTTATTCAGTTTTTGTTATATTTTAATACTTTTAAAAAATAAAACCTTTTTCAAAACAAAGTTTTCTTTACATTTTATATTTCTGTCTATGGAGCTGTGTAATGACACTTTTTGCGGGGTGAGCTTTAATTTTTATTGGTACCATTATAAGGAACATAAGAAAAAATTTGATCACTTATTACTGAATTTTTTTTTTTTTTGGTGGGGGGAGAAGTGAACTTCTTAGTACCCCTAGGGTGTTTTTGATCACTCACACAATATACTGCAATACTTTTATACTTCCCAATTGACCACAGCATTGAAGTGGTTATTAGCTGCCATCTGTGCTTTCACTATTAGCAGCTCTTAGTCCTGGGTAATAACTGTATAATACACTAAGGAACCCACCATGTATAAAGAGGGCTCAGCTCCTGATCTCTCTCAATATTCCTTGTTCAACAACATGATGTACTATTAAGTTAAATGTCAGGAATAATAAGGGCAAATATATAAATATATAACACACGAAACATACTAAATATCGTTCTTTAGCTTACAATTGCTAATGTAACAATAATGACTAAAATATTACAATCTAAACCTTTCCATAGGTCTAAGAGGGGTGACACTATGCATAGAAAATGTTTAGTTTCTGTTAAGAGGAGCCTTAACAACATCTGGGGCTGTGGTAAAATGCTGCAGCAAGAGGAGCACAACCCAAACACAAAGGAAACAACTTATAAAGCTATTTACACCAGTATTCTTTCATTTAAAAGAATCACAAATTTTGTCACAAGCCTCATTGGAAATGTGGGTGGGTTTAATATGAGGGAGGGGTGTCACTTGACTGACAGATTAATTATAATTTACACCAGAAACTGGCATGTCAAACATTTCAGGAGCTAAAACTGAAGTGCATTAAATATCAGATTTAACAAATTCCTCCTGTGTGGGCTTGGCCTTCCTTAAAGGTATATCCCCCATAGAGCTTATCCTTTTGTGTCCCTTATTCCCTTAGGACTTAAGTGTCTACTTGTCAGGGGTGCAACCACTGAAACCCCAGAGATCAGGAGATTGGGGGCCCACAAAATCCTCCACATGGCCAATTAAAGGGGTTGTCTAGGAGCTGAAGACAAGTGCAATGGGCCATCTCCAAGTTTAAAGCTCCACCTCTAGACAATTGACAACCTTCTCCTATGCTGCAGCTGCACTCTGCTTCTTGAATTACTGTACATGAGTCTACATTTTCCAGACTGGATCACTAGCATTTGAGCTTCATTTCCATATTTCTAAAAACTGCTTTTTTCAAAGAAATTGTGCATCTATTCAACTGTCTAAAGGTATGATGGTGCTCAGCATAATTTTCCTTACAATGTACTGAGGCTGGTTTGATACTGCGTTTTCTTTAATATTCTGCCTGGAGCTACACATAGACTTTTTGCAGCATGAGATTGAGTTTTGGGACAGTTGCACGCAAAGAGAATACAAATAAATCTGCTTTATCTGCTGTTCTAGGATACAATCTCATTTGTAACAAACACAGACTATGGGAGTTGATCTCTTTTCTTGAACAGCCTTAAAAGGACATGGGATGATATAAAGTTGAATGCAAGTTTCATGTAGTTTCTACAGAAGATCTCATTGAAGTTTGCGGGAAACAATCTCAAGTGTGGAAATAACCAAATGACACAAAAAAAATCATGAATCCTGGATCACTTTGTCATGAGAAATGCTGTGCACACATTCTGGTGTGATGGGGGGTCATTTATTCTGCCAGAATAGTTCTCATAAACAGCATATATGTGCTGAATGAATAGCAGTAAAAACTTGCAGTTGGCTGGAACTAGTATTGATCATTTCTTAATTTACTGCTTCTTAAAGGCACTGCATAGTGAAGAAAACCTATTTTAACCCCTTAATGACCGGGCCATTTTTTGTTTTTGCATTTTCGTTTTTCCCTCCCCACATTCCAAGAGCCATAACTTTTTCATTTTTCAGTTCACAGAGTCACATGATGGCTTATTGTTTGCGAAACAAATTGTACTTTGTAATGTCACTATTCAATATTCTGTGCAATGTACTGGGAAGCTGGAAAAAAATTCAGAATGAGGTGCAATTGGAGAAAAACTGCATTTGCGCCAAATTCATATGGGTTTAATTTTTACACCATTCACTGTGTGGTAAAAATGACATGTTACCTGTATTCTGTGGGTCAGTACGAACACGGCGATACCAAATTTATATAGTATTTGTAATGTTTTGATACCTTTTAAAAAATTAAAAACTTTGCTAAATAGAAAAAAAATTTAGCATCGCCATATTGTGTCACCTGTAACTTTTTCATATTTACATGTATGGAGCTGGGTAAGGCGTCTTTTTATGCGGGACAACATGACGTTTTTATTGATACCACTTGGGGAAAGATCTGATGGTTTGATCACTTTTTATTCAATTTTTTATAGGAGACAAAGTGTTGAAAAAAACGCTATTTGGCCATTTTGATTTTTTTCCCCCGCTACGCCATTCACCGTATGGGATAAATATTTTAATATTTTAATAGTTCGGGCATTTTGGAGCGCGGCGATACCTAATGTGTTTATGTTTACTTTTGTTTATTTACTTTTATATCTGATCTAGGGAAAGGGGGGTGATTTGAACTTTTGTGTTTTTTTAAATTTTTACATACTTTTAAAAACTTTTTTTTTTATACTTTTACTTGTATGATCAGACTCCCTAGGGACCTTGAAACCTAGGGAGTCTGATAGATCATACTATTCACTGCGATACTACTGTATCGCAGTGAATAGCAAAATGCCTTCACTGCTATTAGACGATGCCTCTGGCATCGTGTAATAGCTATACTGAAATGACAGGCCTGGGAGCCTTCAATAGGCTCCCGGCTGTCATGGCAACCAAGCGCCGCCGTCCGATGACGTTCCGGAGGGCGGCGATGAGGTAAAAATGGCGGCGCCCTTGTCGGCTCCGCAATTTAGACGCCGCGGTCGCGTTTGACCGTGGCATCTAAAGGCTTAACAGCCGTGATCGGTGCAGGCACCAATCGCTGCTGTTAGCTGCAGGTCCTGGCTGTATTATACAGCCGGCACCAGCGGTGTATGGAGAGCGCTCAGCTCCTGAGCGCTCTCCATACATCGTCATGCGACTCAGGACGTACTATTACGCCCTGCGTCGTTAAGGGGTTAAAAAGATAACTTATCATCACCATCATCACTTAGCATTCAGATGCTAAAATTCCCTTATCCGTTGTCACTGCAGAGGTGAACTCTTGCTGGCCATAATTTCCCCTTTGTAATATTCTTAAAGTGTACTTCCAATTAAAAACCTACATTTCATATATGAAAAGTACAGGTGAATATAAGAAACTTTGTATTATATCTTATTGAATAAATATGCTTCCTTCTCTATCAGGCTGAGTTACTTTTTACATAGAAGTTTATGGAGAGGGGAAAGGGAGGAGGGGGCTGCTGGAAAAGATACACAACTAGCTGCAACTGCTAAACTCTTCTACACTATAAGTCAGGAAGCTCTTTTAACACTGCTACGTTTCAATATAAGATTCTACCATGCCAAAGAATGAGGCAATAAATCAATTACCAGCTTCCTCCTCCCCTCTCCATAGACTTCTGTGTGAAGGCGGATGCCAGATGGATTCTATACAAATAAACAGACTGAGTGAAGACAAGGCAAGCAGCCTAATAAGTGGAGAAGGAAACCTATTTATATTATATTACAAAGTTTCTTATATTCACCTGTACTATTCATTTATGTTTTAGGATTTATAACTAGAGGTACACTTTCATCATGGTACACCCTGTGAACAACGTATCACTGACAAACCGATCTAACAAAAAGAGATTGTTCAAGGTTAGCTACTGTTAGGCTACGTTCAGTAAAGCGTCAGGTCATGGTGTGCATAGGCTATACCATGGAAGCATGAAAAGACAAAAAATGCAGCACATTGGCGAAATGGTGTTTCACTTGAGGGGAATTGTAGCACTCCAGAAAGTTCCAGAACCAGAAGTATAGGGAAGTGCAGTTGCACAGACAATATACAATACAATCATGAGTCATCAGCATATACATTAGTGAACCTTATAATACACAGTGAACACTTTATTACATAGTTCACAGAACCATAAGGAGTATAAACGCATGAACATAACCATACACAGACCTATCTTTACTGGGGACTTCACACCAGTCACACACATAATGCTCTTTGAGCATGTAAAGTGACATGTATCTAGCCTAGTGACCTCTGTTTTGGTAGACTTGAACAATCCTTGCATTAGATGAATGTCCATTCATCTGAAATGCTGCCATTTAGGGAAATATCTGGTAATGGCACCCCTAGGAAAAATTTGCAGTTTTCTAGGAAGATTGAGAGCCCTATGGCTGTCATATGAGAGGGATTGTTGGTGGTCAGACCACCCATTTAAAAGTCCACACATTGTGGAAAAGCTGTGTTTTTTGCTGCAGATTTTGCTGTGTTTTTTTTTTTAAGCTAAAGCCAGGTGAATTTAACAGAAAGCAAAAGTGTAAGTGCCTCCATATTTCCCTTTCTATTTGAAGCCACTCTTGGCTCCATAGCCAATCTCAAAAAACTGCAAAAAAAAAAAAAAAACCCCCCAAATAATACACGTGGCCTCAGCCTTTAAAGGGAGTCTGTCAGCAGTTTTGATCTGGTGACCTATTTAAACATTCCTTAGTGGATGGTTTTAGCAGCAGCAAGACTAAAGCTGGCCATACACATAAGAAAGTAAAATATTTTCTCCATACACTCGAGAGATGGCTGTATTAGACTGTATAGCAGACAATTGCTGGCAACAGATGAAAATGGTGACAGCATCAAACAAAGCTATTAACCACTTAGATGCCGTATCAATTGTACCACAGCATCTAAGCTGTCTTTAAAAGGATTGGCGTCCCTCTGTAATGTCAGGGGGAGGTTCTGATTGGATGTCATGACAACTGGGATCCTAATAAAGGTTCCCAAGACTGCCATAATAGGTATCTTATATCGCCCTATCACAGGCAGGGTGTAAGAAAGTGTTGAGTATAAACCATATACTGCAATACAGAAATAATGTCATATATTGTATGAGCAATCGAATGGTTGTCAGTTCAAACTCCACAGAAGGAGTGGAAACAAAAGTTAAAAAGTAATTTATTTTAAATATAAAAAACAAAAATGTTAAAAATTCAAATCGCCCCCTCTTTCCCCATATTACATATAACATTTTTAAAAATGTATATTTTAAGTATTGTCACATCCAAAAACTACCAAACTATTAAGTATGATGTATTTATTCTATATGGTGAATACTATAATGGAAAAAAAAAACAAAATGCCCAAATTGCTGTTTAAAAAAGACGAATAAAAAGTGCTAAAAAATATATATGTATCACACATTGGTACTAATGAAAACAACAGGTCTTTCCTAAAATAAAGAACCCTTAAATATCCCCCATGGATGGGTATAGGTATGGAACTGAAAACAAATTTTGATTTGATAAGTTTTTTGGTGCGATAAAATATAATAAAAATAATGTGGCTATATTTACTGTATAGTGAAATCTGTAAAAACAAAACCCCAAAAAAGCAAAGACACGATTGTGTTATTCCCATTTCCCCCAACTAATCATTTTTTTACATTTTTTTTAAATAAATTTTTATTGGTTTTTGAAAAGTACATAAATGTATCCATGACAAGAAACATAACATGAGAAAAAAGTAAACATGGTAAAAGAGAAAACAAGTATCAATCATATTAAGCAAAAAAAAACAAAAAAACAGTGAGCCGTCAATGGGGGTGTCCCAGGCAACAGCTCGGTAACAGTGGTAGAACCTGGGAGGATGGTGGAACACCAAAGGTCAGGAAGAGGGAGGGGGGTAATCCGACAATGTTATGGGGCGGGGTCTGCCCACAAATGTTTTCAGGTGGGGTCTCTGGCAAAAGAGTACCAGGGGGCCCAAAATGTAAAGTATTTGTGGTATGTATGTAGTTCTAGATGAGAGAGTTCCTCCATGCAAGCAATTTTAGAGA
This sequence comes from Leptodactylus fallax, assembly GCA_947044405.1. Classification (NCBI taxonomy): domain Eukaryota; kingdom Metazoa; phylum Chordata; class Amphibia; order Anura; family Leptodactylidae; genus Leptodactylus; species Leptodactylus fallax. Next base: position 4,845,826 of record CAMRHE010000108.1, on the reverse strand, counting down.
TTTTCCTGAGGAGGTGGGAGATTGGAGGGGGAGATTTTGAGGCCCAGTAAAGATGGATGAGAGCCATATTTCTTTTACATTTTTTAATACATTGTATCAAACATTAAATAGTGCCATTTAAAAATAAAACTTGTCCCACAGAAAACAAACCCTCATATGGCTATGTAAATGGAAAAATTAGACTTTTGTCAAGCAAAATAAAAAATTTGCTATGGTGGGAAGGGGTTAAAAAGCTCCTGAAATATTTCAGTTTTCACACTGGCTACTGAGCATTCACAATAGCTGACAAATCATTTTTTACCATTTGTGCTGTGTACACTAAAAGTATCCTCCAAAGTCATCAATTACAACCCAGCATGGTCCCTGTTTAAACCTATAACAGTCAAATGGGAGAAGTTGTATCTAAATGAATAGTGATAAAAGCCATTTGTATATATGCCTGATACAAGGAGATAAGGTTGTGAGCCCCAGTGGGGATAGGGACTGTCATGTGTGATTACATTCTGCACACAGTGCTGCAGATTATGTTGGGGACATATAAATAATAAGACATAAATAAGTAAATACACTCTTTAAAAAAAGTAATGCTCCTTTGACATTAAGGTTGTGCCAAATGCAGATTTATAAGTGCTTGTTGCCCCCAGCAGCCATAACTCATCATGCGCTAAGGTTCTCCTCTCGGACCCTTCTGCTTCTATGATTCACTCACTCATCTTCCCATCAGTGCCAGTAATCAAGCAGCCTATTAAATCTCCTTCCAGAGAAGCCTGACAGCCAGAGAATATATAACATCCTCAAACCATTTATTCTCCCTTGATGAAAATCATCCATCATTAGGCTTTTTTCTTTGTGTGCTGACTAAAAACAATTAAGGGTTATTATGGTCTGTGTAAATGGGAAAAGAATCCCTTTACTTGGTGTTCTTATTTGTTGCAATTGTATGGTTCGCTAAACAGCACATTACTTGCCTCTCAGCTGTGAGGAATACATGAGGTTCTGTAACCATGAAAGGAATGCAGTCATGTAACAGAATGTTCTCCATTAACCTTTTCTGTGAGCACAGTGCTCTCCATACACCGCAGGATTTGTCTACAGATACTGTACACTTACCTCCCAACTATCAGATATCAGAATGAGGGACAAATCTTGTAGTGTGCGGAGCATGCTGTGACAAATCTTTGTATGTTAAGCAACGCTTCTATGCTCTATTACTTCTTCCCTTAAACCCTGCACAACCCCACCTAGTTCCTTTGTGCCAAATACAGTAATAGTGGTGAAGCCTCCTTAGTGCCCTCACACAGTATAATGTTCCCTTAGTGCCCTGCACAATATAATTCCTCTTAATTTCCTACACAAAATCAGGGGCACACACAGAAATAATTGGGTCCCATGGCAAAAGACAGCATTAGCCCACTCCTTCCAAAAAAGGCAGGGTAAAAAAGGATAGTGGTTGTAGAAATAATGTAACTGCATATGAAAAATAAAAAAAACCTTCACCAACAAATACAATTGTGGGCTCTGTAAGCAGATGTGAATGAACAAGTTCAGGTGACAGGCAGTGACAAATTTCAGTTACATTTTTCTCTGCAGCCTCCCTTGGTTGACTATATACTGACCTACCGCTCCAGGCAGGTACATAGTATTATATGCTATCTACAGTGTTTTGCAGAAACAATGAAAATACATGACTGCAGGTACTAGACTTGACTACAGGTACTAGACATGGTTGACAGCTTCAGCAATAGCATTGAATCTACTTCAATAACTACCTTGCAAAGCTAAACAAAAACATTACTTTATGACTTTAATTTTCCATGAAGTTTGTGGGAGGGCAGAATCTATCACGACAGCTATTTTCAGCCTTGACTCAAGAAGTATGATTTACAATGTAAACTATTTACACCTCTGCATTAGCTCACCTAAGGCAGATAACACTGTTCCCTAGCAAAGCTAAGGGCCTGGTTTTGAATCCAAAGAAGAAAAACATCTGCATGGAGTTTGTATGTTCTCCCCATATCTACCTGGATTTCTTCCAGGTACTCCATGGTGGGCAGCCCACCCTATAGACCTTTCTCAAGCGACCCTTGATTCATGTGTTACAGTAACCCAAAACTAAGGAAGTAACTCTTATACAAATGTGAAAAAATCTTCTACCAGTGAGGGTGGGAGTCAAGACAGTGAGCTTCTAAACCAGGGTGTTTGATATATAAGTTTCTGTCCAGGGCATCTGTATGAGAGTGAACACCTGTCAGTGAGTATTTGCTAAGTGAATGAATGTCTGGTAAATGGTTATTACTGTATGGCTAACATCACATGCTTATTTGTCAGTTCTTCCCTGTTATTGGACCAATGAGTTGACTTGGTTTGTAAGGAGAAGCTGAGGTCGGTGGTTTTGCTGTAGAAGCAATTATATGCTTTTTATTGTTATGGAGGTATTGATGTCATTAGTAAAGCCCCTTAAGGACAAAGCTATTATGAGTGAGATGGAACTGGAAATAAAAACTGCAGTTGTGCTATTTTCTATTTTCTTATGTTTTTTGTTTTTATGGTACTAACTAGGGTAGATGGGGGTAGATGTGGTTTATCTTTAGTGCATTGCCCTTTTTTTGCACCAAATATGGACCTCTTTTCTCTTTCTGCACCCCACTTGCTACTTTTTAAGAAAGTGTGCAGAATCAGGGTGGGCCAGGGCCAGAAAAGAGGATTGGGTCATGTCTTAAATCTAACTCATAGATTTCAGTTCTGGTGCAGAGGATCTCCCATGGTGTGCCAGAATTATAAAGAGGGTGGAGCCCCTTTAATAGGAAACACCAGTCTTAAAAAATTTCCCCCACTGTAGAGTAAAAGTAATACACTGGGGGATTTACTAAGCAAAATGCTCCAAAATTCTGGTATTATTTGCAGCCAAAAAAACAGTCTAACATTCCTTGCGCCATATTAATCAAGTGTTTTAGCCACTTTTATGATTTGTTCGAAAAAAGGGTGTAACTGTGGGAATGGGCGTGGCTTAGCAGAAAGTGAGCATGGCCTAACATGCGATACTGTGTGCCAAAATTTTGGAGCATTTATTCTGGCGTAAATTAAGCCAACTAATAGAGTATATATAAAGTTAGACTAGACAGTCTAATAATGTGACACATTTATCATCCAGCATCAGACAAAGTGATCAGGTGCATTTAAGACTATCTAGTCTAGCTTTGCTCTGTCTAACTTTTAGAAAGTATTATTACATCTGTCCCATTACTTTTATTCTGTGGTCAGTACAATCACAGTAATACCAAATTTCTAAATTCTTTAAAATGATACCAAGATCATAATAGTCCTTACAGATTTGGGGCAATTCGCTGATGTTCGGCATTGAGATACCAATGCAGATCTCAATTCCTGACAGCGTTTTTAACTGTGAATCTCTCTGAATCTGTTAGGGCTATCATGATGATCTTGGTATCATTTTGAAGATGAGATTCTCATCTCCAAGATCATCTTCATAGCCCTAAGAGACCATAAGATATAGGGCTCTAAAGTAACCCCCCCTCCAGCCTCTGGCAGCATCTTAGACCTGCGGTTAAAAGAAGAAGGAGGAAGGAGGGGGAAAGAGCAGAGCTGCAGACTGCAGAGACACATTGTCTGTTATCCACTCTCCTATCAATCAGAGAGCATACTATACTTTTGCTCTCTGATTGTCACATAGAGGGATAATGTAATACCCCTCTGAGCCTAATCACAGGGGTATTCTTATGTAATAGCCCTCTGAACATAACATAACCAGGAAGTTATTGGAGCTGTGAACCAGACGTTTACCATTGTCGCAGCACCGAAACAGTTGTACCAAACACTTACACAACACATAAACAAAGTCATCAATAAAGTTTACATTTTTTTTACTGTCCCTGCCTGATGTTTATAGAGTAAAATACTCCAACCTCCTCTCTAGCGATATCCGTTACAAGCTAAAATAATAGCAATAACGATTATTACTAGAGATTAAGGTATAAAACATTTCTGACAGACGGAAAAGTTCCATCAGTCAGATAACACATTTTCACCCATTGAATGTCACCATATAAAATCCCAGTTTTTGGCAGCTTTCAGATGGGTATAATAGTGGGTGGTGATACGGGGTGCCCACTTATGAAAACTTTGCACTGGGCCCAACCAATGTGTTAAAACGGCCCTAGGTCAGGATGTCATTTTTTATTGAAACCAATATATGTATAACATTTTGATAACTTTTTACACATTTGTTGAGGGAGTTAAAGCAGTAAAAAAAATGGCAATTTAGGTAGTTAGATTTTTTTTTTTCCTGTTTCAGTGTTCACCATATGGGATAAATACTTTTATATTATAATATTCTGGGCATTATGAGACATGTTAATTTTTTTGTTTATTTTTTTATCTGCAATTTATACTGTTATATGCTGCAATTCTTTTATAGCATGACTGTGATGTAATAGAGCTTCACAAATGACAAGCCTGGGAGTCTTCAATAGCAACGAATTGTGGCCTTCCCATGATGCTACAGGGCACCAATCACTTCAAAGATGGTGGCGCTGATCTAAGATAACCACGTACATGCCATGGTCACAACTGACCACTAAACAGCCATGATCAGCGCTTTCACTGAACGTGGCTACTACTGGGAGTGTCTGCTGTACAATACATCAATAAATATGGCACTCCTGTTCATTCACTGTGCTCAAGTAGAGTTCCAACCTGTATTCAGCAGAATATTTCCCCTGCACCAGTTATTACATTATTGTATTCTATATTGAGAATCATGATAAGCATGTAGTATTGAATTGTCACTGCACGGACTGATTGCTATTATATTCCATTAGAGTATTTGATGAAACGTCATACTTATGTGGATTGCCACCTTCTGAGTCAAATCAGTATCAGCATATTTCCATGAGAGTACCGAGTGTTCAATATACTACTATACAATACAGTCAGCATCTACTGCATATGGCGTGGGCTCAGGTTCTGCACATGTACTGCAGATATAGCTATGCGGTTAAGAGACCATTGAGATTTCCTAGGACTGATATAATATATGGCTCTGTTATAGACGTATTGATGTGCCTTGTGCTGTAAGAAGGAAAATGATGTGATACTATTACAGTATATGTATACTTCAAGGATCACCCATATTTAAATGGTAGAGCTCTGTTACTTTCTTAAATATTCACCTGACAACTGTATTCCGTAGAAATGTCCCTGCTGATGATTTCTGATCTGCATGCATTATTTAGTAAAAAGTAACTGTGACTTCTCATTCCAGAACATGCATGATACCATGATGAAGTACTTTAGTAATATATAGACTTCTACCAAAATCACAATCCTGCTAGCACTTCTGTTACGTTGCCCTTACTCATTAACTCCCACAGATTCCCGCTGCTTTCTTCTGATGTTTCTTTCCTTATGGCAGAATCTGTTGTCAATGTCATTATTTGCTTGCCTGCCATCTGTGCAGTTTCACATTATATTGCAGTCTTTATACATTTTGCCTTGTGTGTTTGGTACACACTTTCTCCTAAACAATTATAATGGGGGAAAATATAGTAGATAAAATTGTTTATCTCTATGTAAATGAGTTACTAAAGGTAATTAATACATTTGTGGCTTTATTTGGTTTGAAGAAAAGCTTATCTAAGGGCTGGATAAATGTGTGCTTGCCAATACTGTAACAGCATCAATAACACTGTGAGGTAGGAGTTAAGCCTTATCTCTGTATAAGCTGTCTTTCTTGGCTATTGCATATATGGCATACAGCCACTAGCAAAAAGGCTTTCCAAAGTAATGCTGAAGATCTTGGTTTATGTATTTACTATAATGGCACCACATGATAGTTTATGAATGTTTTGATCAATCTATCTGTGGTATTTTATTTGTATGGACAGGCTTTTGTAAGTATGTGCAGCCCGAATGGATAAACAATCTGTGAATGCAACATATTAGGGGAGGTTCACCCTAACGTCAGGTATCTGTTGTTCTGATCAGTAAGAGGAAAGCCAGCAGAACCTTTCCCATTTATTTTATCATTGAAGTTATTCAGAATGGATACAAATGGAAAGTTTTCAATTTATTTCCATTAGTTAGGGAAAATTAAAAGTCCATTGTTCTGATCCTCTCCACCATTTTCAAAAGATTTGACTTATTGTGTCTTCAGCTGCTGCTTCTTTAAGGTTGCCATGACAACTTGGGAAGCTTTTGTGTTGTATACTTCCATGTCTTGGACAATTAGCAGCTGAAGAGGCCTATGTAAGACCACTCCTTCTTGATACAGGTGCCGATTAATTTAGTTTGCTTCCTAGTTTGGTTCTGCATCTCGTCTGTGAATACCTGTTTGCTTACTGACCTCTGACTTGCTCCCTGGATTCCCTTTTTACCTCCTGATTCTGCTTTAATGTTCCCGGTTGGATTTGTGAACCTTGTCTTGTTTCCTGGATATTGCTTTTGTCTCCTGTTTCTGCTTATTACATCCTCTCCTGGTTTTTGACCCTACTGGCATGACTTCTCTTGTCTCCACACAACTTTATAAGTTTTAGTGGACTTTGTGTTGGTTTCTACAGCAGTGCATTTATTATTAGTACATTTATCTGTTTGGTGACAATTCAGATTCCCAGATTCAACGCAAGTCCATCTTTCCTTGTGGTGAACTCTGGTGAAGGCGACTGGGGTTCTGTCTTGGCTCGCTGAGATAGTGTGCTATTTTTAGATACCTGTCTCTACTGCTTGCAGTTATCAGCCAATTCCCTGCTATTGCTTTTATTGTGACCTTGCATCTAACCATAACACTTATATAGCTAAATGGACAAACAGATAGATAGACAGATATAGATAGATAGATAAACAAATATCAGATAGATAGAATAGATATACGTATATAAAACAAATAGACAAATAAAAAACAGATATGAGATAGATAGATAGATAGATAGATAGATAGATAGATAGATAGATAGTCAAATATAAAATAGATAGATGTAAAAATATAAAATAAAATAGATAGAATAGCAGCAATGCAGTTTAACCCTGACATATTGTTTGTACAGTGGGAAAAAAAAAGGATTTAGTCAGCCACCAATTGTGCAAGTTCTCCCACTTAAAAAGATGAGAGAGGCCTGTAATTGTCATCATAGGTAGACCTCAACTATGAGAGACAAAATGAGAAAACATATCTAGAAAATCACATTGTCTGATTTTTAAAGAATTTATTTGCAAATTATGGTGGAAAATCAGTATTTTGTCAATAACAAAAGTTCATATCAATACTTTGTTATATCTCCTTTGTTGGCAATGACAGAGGTCAAACTTTTTCTGTAAGTCTTCACAAGGTTGGCACACACTGTTGCTAGTATGTTGGCCCATTCCTCCATGCAGATCTCCTCTAGAGCAGTGATGTTTTGGGGCTGTTGCTGGGCAACATGGAATTTCAACTCCCTCCAAAGGTTTTCTATGGGGTTGAGATCTGGAGACTGGCTAGGCCACTCCAGGACCTTGAAATGCTTCTTATGAAGCCACTCCTTTGTTGCCCTGGCAGTGTGCTTGGGATCATTGTCATGCTGAAAGACCCAGCCACGTTTCATCTTCAATGCCCTTGCTGATGGAAGGAGGTTTGCACTCAAAATCTCATGATACATGGCCCCATTCATTCCTTCATGTACACAGATCAGTCGTCCTTGTCCCTTTGCAGAGAAACAGCCCCAAAGCATGATGTTGCCACCCCCATGCTTCACAGTAGGTATGGTGTTCTTTGGATGCAACTCAGCATTCAATCTCCTCCAAACACGACGAGTTGTGTTTCTACCAAACAGTTCTACTTTGGTTCCATTTGACCATATGACATTCTCCCAATACTCTTCTGGAACATCCAAATGTTCTCTAGCAAACTTCAGACGGGCCTGGATATGTACTGTCTTAAGCAGGGGGACACGTCTTGCACTGCAGGATCTGAGTCCCTGGCGGCGTAGTGTGTTACTGACGGTAGTCTTTGATACGTTAGTCCCAGCTTTCTGCAAGTCATTCACTAGGTCCCCCCATGTGGTTCTGGTATTTTTGCTCACCATTCTTGTGATCATTTTGACTCCACAGGGTGAGATCTTGTGTGGAGCCCCTGATCGAGGGAGATTATCAGTGGTCTTGTATTTCTCCCATTTTCTAATTATTGCTCCCACAGTTGATTTCTTCACACCAAGCTGCTTGCCTATTGCAGATTGAGTCTTTCCAGCCTGGTGCAGGTTTACAATTTTGTTTCTGGTGTCCTTCCCCAGCTCTTTGGTCTTCACCATAGTGGAGTTTGGAGTGTGACTCTTTGAGGTTGTGGACAGGTGTCTTTTATACTGATAACAATTTCAAACAGGAGCCATTACTACAGGTAATGAGTAGAGGACAGAGGAGCCTCTTGAAGAAGAAGTTACAGGTCTGTGAGAGCCAGAAATCTTGCTTGTTTGTAGTTGACCAAATATTTATTTTCCACCATAATTTGCAAATAAATTCTTAAAAAATCAGACAATGTGATTTTCTAGATATGTTTTCTCATTTTGTCTCTCATAGTTGAGGTCTACCTATGATGTCAATTACAGGCCTCTCTCATCTTTTTAAGTGGAATAACTTGCACAATTGGAGGCTGACTAAATACTTTTTTTCCCCACTGTATATGCCTTGGCACCCTCTACAAAGTGCTGCTGTATTTTTTACGTCTGTCTGTTTTGCAGCCATAGCAGTGTGCACCTCTTCACATTTTTTTTACTTTGGAGGTGCTGCCTGACTTATGCATTGTGCATTTAGGGTGTGTGGCTTTCTCCATGTTGGATTTGCTGTCCTCGGATCTGGCCAAGCCTATTTTAACTAGAATAGAATGGAATAGAATAGAATAGAATAGAATAGAATAGAATAGAATAGAATAGAATAGAATAGATCTTTATTGATCGCAGGGGGGGAAATTGGGGTTCCACCAACTTCGGTAGGGCACAGTCACACACACGTCACCAACCAGTACAATAACCAGGAAAAGAGTATGACAGATACAGATGCACATTATTAACTAACATAGAAACAGTTACACATAGTTAAGTTACATAGTATACAATCAGAGCAGATTGGCATATTGTTAATAAGACACAAATCAGTACACAACTAGTAGTGGACGCAACCCCCGCAAACTTGTAGTCTCCTAGCCCAGGGAGCTATTGGCACTGTTGAAGAGTGAGATGGTTGACGGAATGAAGGATCTTCTGAATCTATCACTGTCACAGTGGAGTTGTAAGAATTTTCCACTGAAGGAGCTTTGCTGTTTAGTAATGTCCCAATGGAGCGTATTTGGTGCGTTATACCTAATTGACTTAAGTTTCTCTAAGGCTCTTTGCCTCACAATTGAGTGCCTGTCTTTGTCCCTCTGCTAGTCCTCTCAATGTCGTGTCCCTCAATAACTACTGGAGTGAAATCCGACTTCACCATACCAAAGTTGATATGTGTCTATAAATCCATTAGAGTTTATCTAATTTATATGTATAAATACAGGTGCATCTCAATAAATTAGAATATAAGTGACCTCTTATATTTTCTAGATTCTTTACACACAGAGTGTTCTATTTCAAGTGTTTTATTTCTGTAAATGTTGATTATGGATTACAGGTAATGAAAACCAAAATCTAAGAAAATTATAATATTGTAAAAAAGTTCAGTATTGTAAATTCAGTGTGTCACCTGCCAAGGTTTCGTAAGCCTTTAAATGGTCCCTCAGTCTGGTTCAGTAGGACACACAGTCATGGAAGACACTGATTATGAATTGAATTACTGAATTACTGAAATGAATTAATGTTTCAAAAATATTCTAATTTATTAAGATGCACCTGTATATGCAGCAAGCCAGTGGAGGTAGAGATTGTATTCACTTTTATCAAATCCTCAGGGCTGGTGTAGTGAAGAGGGGGGCTGCAGTGTGGATTTGGTGATAGTAGAGTACCCCAGGAATTCACTGTGGTTAAGTCCTCTATCTGATGGTGGTTGGGGTGCCATTGATGGTAAAGGTACAGGATTAAGGACTCAGAAGACAGTTGATTAAAGAGGACCTTTCATGTCTTTATAGATGTGCGGCATTATGTACTGCCGAAACTAACAGCAACAATATCTCTAGTACCAGGGTGCGTCCCAGGAAAGCTGACTGTCGACTTTCTAACGGTACATAATACCACACATCTGTGAGGACATGAAATGTCCTCTTTAAGTTGCAAGTAACTCACTGCCTGGCTACCTTTGTGAGAGCACTGCTGTTTCTTTAAAGATTATTGTGTTCACTTGCTACTTGTGTGAATAAAACTCTGCTTCTGTAGCTACACCCTGGCTTTGCAATGTCTCAATTATTTGTTCATGATCTGTTTGGACCCATGAATCCTGTTTCCCTCCAAACAGCCATGTCTGGACACCTGTCCTTCCATTTGCCATGTCTGAACTATGTTCTAGTCTCTTTCTGTCCTTTGGACACATGTAGTTCCATCTGTTATGTCTGATTTATGTTCTAGTTTGTTTGTCATGTTTGGGCGCAAGTCCTTCCATCTGCTATGTCTAAACTATCTCCTGGTCTTTGCCTGACTGTTTGGACACTAGTCCTTTCTTCCTGTGTGATTAGACTCTGCTATTCCTCTGCTATCTGAGGCCTTTGGGTTTCTGCCATGTTTGTATCTCTGTTAAATGTCCTGACACTCTACCCTGATTTCTGACTATGACCCAACTTTTGTTTGACCCAATTGTTTTGGTCTGTTTCTGGTTACCAGTCCTGAACACCTGTCTATTTTTAGCCTCTGTACGTATATTCTGTCTCTTCTGATTTTAGCCTGTATTTGCACCATGCATTTTTCCTGAATCTGTGGTGCCTTCACCATAGTATTTATCTGCTTGGTCAACTGCTACCAAACCAGGGCCACCTCAGGAGGCAGCAACCTGACAGACTCCCTGCAGTGAAATTTATATCCCCATATGGGGTTAAAGAGTGAAAACCAAGGGGTCTGTTTAGACAATGCCCTTAGAGGTGTCCCTAAGCCAAGCTGGTTTGGTAGCACAGTGACTTCACAATCTGCTGCCCATTACATTCATGATTCTTTACTGTAGTTTCAATAAGGAGCAGTAAACATTTCACACCAGGTTGTAAATAGTCTTCTACACAAATTGGAGGTACAGGTGTTTAAGGTCCAAAGTCTGGAGCAAGGAGGTAAAGGTGTTTCTCCTAGGGGCAGGGGCTCTTTTTCTCTCAAAGTTTACTCTCTTTGCTCAACTCTACATATGCCCAAGCTGTAGGGCATAGGTTCAAAGGTTGCTAGATCTGGCTGGTAGGTCATAGATCTAGTCATGGCTATGATGCCCATTGAAAATTTTCCTCACAGACTTTTTTACTTACACGAAAGTGTGAGCAAAGCTTAGGTTCAGCTCATCTCCAGTTACACTTCAACAGCCTAATAACAAAACCAATGAAGAATTCCTATACAGACTTACCCAGTACCTGCTAGAACTTTCTAAGGATGGACCAAGTTGAGAGGGGAGGTTCTCTCTTTCCCCAGCTCCAGCCAGAATTGGTTCGGTCTGGAATTAAAGTTACAGAACTTAACACTGTATTGGCAATAATATTGACAACATGTTAAGTAAGTACAGAGACTCTCAAGTAAACATCAAAACTTTTAAACAGTGTTCACCTGATACACTGCATATACAGTATATGTGGGCAATACAAGGACCTGGCATATAATGTATTCTTTCCAAGGATTTTACAATGAAGCAGGGGCATTCATTACATGTAGAGGAAAGATAATTTGTACATCTCTATAACAAAGGTTCTGAATAGAATAGAATAGAATAGAATAGAATAGAATAGAATAGAATAGAATAGAATAGAATGGAATGGAATGGAACTTTATTATTCCCCCCAGGGAAAATCTACCATAGTAGGAGAAAACAAAACAATACACACAGATTACTTTACAGTACAACAATACATTAAAACTAGAATATGTCAAACACAACATTTCCCCCTTCCGCCAATAACCATAACTGACAGGTAAAGCATTTCCATCATTTTCCTACATACATTAACTTCCTTAAAAAAACATAAGTGACTATTTCCTTTCATATACACCATGCCCACCTGATCCTTCTAGTCCAATTCCTATTTATCTGCACAACTAAGTACTAATAATTCTCTACAGATTCTACAACTGAATTTATTCAACCTGAACCAGAAGTGCTATTTTTATACTCTAGAGTTTTTTCAGATCCAGAGTGTAATAATAAGAAGCCCAGAGGATATAACAATAAACAGTCATAGTCACCTTCTCCTCACCAATTCTGGCATCTCTCCTATGCCTCAGATTGTTATACTCTGGAGTCTAAAGAGACCCCAGGGTATAATAATGATTCATGGGTAGTGAACCCCAAAATTCACAAGTTGAACCCATGATTCATGGCTGAACCCATGATTTTTAAGAACCAGTTTGCTCTTTTCTAATCCTAACAAAATGTCATAAGAAGTTCACAATTCAATCTATCAAGGATGGTGAAACCCACATCTTTGCTAGTTTTCCTCTCAGTAACCCTGGTATATGGTATTAAAAGAACTAGAAAAATCAAAAAATATCACTCTAACTATGTACCCTATTCCCCCCATGAGAACATCCCGTGAAGGAAATACAACACCGCAGCATCATCTTCAGACCCACGAGTATAATAGGTGGAGGCACAGAGGAAGTGTGTAAAAAAAAAAACATGCATACTCACATGCATACTCACCTCTTTAGGCCTCCTTGTGGTGTCCACTGTTCTTCTGGTGAGGTCCAGTGCTCTTCTGTGACTTCAACAAACCAGGCAACCATTTTAGTTCGTCCGAGATGAATCTCCATTTGTTAGGTATTGTAAAAAATATTTATAATTTGAAATATTAGGGAGGAACCCGGCTCGTTCTGAACCGAATCACCCATCTCTACTCATGAAATGTCATCATGTAGGTATAATGCAATAAACATTACAATGCAGGAATAGAACAAAGGATTAAGCGGAAGAAGAAGGACAGAAAACACACAGCAGGGGTAAACCAAGAAACCATTGGGCTCCATAGCAAAACTTGTCATATGGTCCCATATAATTTTCCTAAGCACCCTTTTATCATCCATAGTCATCACATACCACACCTTAGCTCTGAGTGGACATGAGAATGCTTAGTTTTGGGCTCCATAGCTGCTGCTGTACTTCCATTGAGCTTTGATCATGTGTGCTGCCTATCTGAAATATTCTAGCAGTCAGTAGATGTAAAGTAGAGCCATTTGAACTGTAGTTTATTGGGGCATTTTGTAGGTGACCCTGTCTGAGCTACACAAGGAGCATTGAAAGTGTATCCAGCTAAACAAAACACAACCATAAAACGCTTCAGCATATTTCTGATTAAACTGATTATTTCAGCTTTATTGCAGAGTAAATGTCTTTTAGCTATCAGCGTGATATGAAGAAAATACTGATGATAAAAATCACTGACTTGATTATTTTCATATGAAAAATACATTCGGTGCATTGCAAGTACACTTCATAGCCATATCCATTAAATGATTTCCATTTTAACTCATTTCTTACTTACCATTCAATTTAAGCTTAAGTTGGTTTTAGTAGACACTCACTTACTATGGTTTGGTTGGACTTAACAGGGTTAAAATCTGTCCATACAGTATGTATTGTATAAACAAACATTACCTGTGCTTTGTGAAACATTTACTAGTCTTAATTTCATTAGGTTCTGTTTTGCTTACTGAAAGGAGACCCAATCAGGGTTCTATATGGAGTTCCAACACTTATGATGGCAAAGACAACGCTGAATGCACTAGTAGTGTTGCTGTTAAAGCAGTGGTGTTACTAAAGCCTGTGGGCACACATGCAAACTTTGAACAAGGCCCCCTACTTTATCCCTACAGCGTATTCTTGACCTTCTGTGACCCTAACAGTTGGACCCCCACCAAATTGATGGCCTGTCTTAATGATTTGCCACCAATTTTTTAAAGGTGGATAACCCCTTCATGGTTGAGGTTCCACGTTGCGGAAAAGCAGTTTTTTTGTTGCAGATTTTGTTGTGTTTTTTGAGCCAAGGCCAAGAATGGTTACAAAAGGAAAGGGAAATATATAGAAAGGGCTTATATTTCTTCCTTCTGCTCAATCCACTCCTGGCTTTGGCTAAACCCCCCCCCCAGAAAAATCTGCATTGAAAAAAACTGCCTTTCCGCCATGTGAGACTACGTCCTAAAGGGGTATACCAGTTCCTTTGTATCGATGGCATGTAATATACATAGGGAATGGATTACAAGCTGATCAGCAGGAGGTCCATCGTTCCACAATGTGTCAAAGCAAAGGAAACCTTGGATGGAACCTTGAAGGAACACATTATAAGTGGATGGGTCTATCATTTCCCATGCACACAGGGTAGTATGCTCAACACGATAATAATAATAATAATAATAATAATAATAATAATAATAATAATAATAATAACCTTTAATAGTCACCACAGGGAAATTCGGTGTGTTACAGCAGCAAGGATATGCAATGCAAGATAAGAAATACAAATACACATACAATATATACAAAACGTTCCGCATCCCATTGGTAGTAGACAGACAGGTAGAAAGGTACAGGTAAAGAAGAAGGGGGGGGGGATGGGGGGATATCACAGCAGAAATAAATTTCAGTTCTTTGTGTGGAACGATCTCCGCTTAGATCTGTGTTGGTTGTACAGCCTGACCGCAGTGGGGAGGAAAGACTTCCGATAGTGCTCCTTCTCACACTTAGGGTGAAGTAGTCGGTCACTGACAGTACTGCCCAGCGCTATCACGGTCTCATGCATGCATGGTCTCATGCATTTGGTACCATTGCCCTGAAACTGTATGGCCATTACAAAGTCCTGATCTCAATCCTATTGAAAATTTATGGGCAAAGCTGAAAAGGCAGGTGTGAGCAAGGCGGCCTATAAACATGCCTCAGTTACACCAGTTCTGTCAGGAAGAATGGGCCCAAATTCCTACCAACTATTGTGAGAAGCTTGTGGAAGGATATCTAAAATGTTTGACGCAAATCATACAGTTTAAGGCAATGGTACCAAATACTAATTAAATGTATGTAAACTTTTGACTTTGCAGAAAGTAATAAAAATGCCTTCAAAATTCAAATTGAGGGGGAAACCTGCAGGGAAATATAGTATTGTGATACCCATTCCAGTGAATTTTTGACCAAGTAATATATGGCTGTTAACCCAAGTAGGTTATATATACAAGGGCTATCCACACAGGACAAGCTATTCAACATGGTAGTGTGAAGGAAACCAAAGCTTGTTCTGCCAACTAAAAGTAATTGGGATCCTGGCATCTCATACTATAGCTTTTAACTTTGTTGTTATTAAAGGGGTTGTCCAGGCTAAAATATTATTTTTTTATTATGCCGGAGAAGATTAAGAAAATAAATAAATAAAAAATCCTCACCTGTCCCTGATGCTCCGGTGTCTCCCAGCACAGTATGGTCCTGCAGCTCCGTTGTTGTCTTCTGGTGGACGTCCCTGCCGTACGTGACCACTGAGGCTGATCAGCAGAAGGGACCCAGGACATCCACTGTAAGAAAACAGCCAAACAGAAGGACTAGACCAGGGGTAGGCAACCTTTTTTGTTCGGCGTGCTGATTTAAATTAAAAAATCAAAGATGAGGTCCTCGGAGTGTCACACAATAATTTAAAGGCTGACGACACCTACACTAAAGTGATATAGCACAAACCGTAAACAGGTGCTGTCATACTGTGCTCCCAGTCACATGCGCTTACCGCTATTTGCCTTGATACACCCGTACTTTTCCATGCTGCATCCAGTCCCCGGCTGCCGGTACTTTCACTTTTCTCTAAGAGGAACGCGGATTAATTTCAGCCACTTTTAATTCCTGGCGGTGCAGTAACAGCAAAACCCCAGGCAGGAATTAATGAGTGTCACACTTACCCCAAAGTGACAGCACTGGTGCCTGGGAACTGGATTTGGCTATAGCTGCACCTGGGTACATAGTGTGTCACTGAGGCCCCATGTTGCAGAAACGCAGCTTTTTTTGTTGCAGACTTTGTTGTGTTTTTTTTCAGCCAAAGCCAAGAATGACTACAATAGGAATTGGAAATATATAGGAATCGCTTATACTTCTATTTTCTGCTGAAGCCACTCCTGGCTTTGGCTCAAAAAACCGCAACAAAATCTGCAGCAAAAACGCTGCGTTTCCGCAACATGGGGCCTCAGACTTAGGCTTCCTGAACACAAATGGCACGGAGGTGGTTTTCACTGACCTATACATTAAAAATGAATTGCCAGGTCTACAAATGCAGACAGGTATAGGGTATGTATAGGACAGATATAGGACCTGCTCCATAATTTGCAGCTCTTCAATTTGGCCCGGACACACAGCCGCAAAAAGAACGGGTGTGTATGTGCCCATTGAAATGTATAGGTCCGTACTTTTATCCACAGTTGTGGATAAAAAGTATGGTCATGTGCATTACAGTTTAGTAACTCCATGTGCCTCATATTAATAGCAGTTAACCCTATCATATCCCTCACATTAACCCCTGTGGGCTATACAGAAGGGTTGCTGATATGTGAGACATATGGAGGTAATAATTAAGTAAATATCTTCATTATTGATGTCCTTTATTAGTACCCCATATGTCTCACATATTATTGACGTCCTTTATAAGTACACCATATGTCTCACATATTAGTAACCCTTATGTGAGGCACACAGGGGTTAATGTGAGGGACATGATGGGGTTAATTGCTATTAATGTGAGGCACATGGAGTTACTAAAACTAAATTAATAACCCCAAATGCCTGACATTAATAGGAATAGTAACCCCAGCATGTACCTGTTGGGCTTTTTTTTTTTACTTTCACTTTGCTCTCTCCTCCTCCTTCTCCATCTTGGGAGAGCCTTGGCAGGATGCAGACAGCAGGAGCTCATCTCTGCAGCAGGCAGGGTCCTTGCTGTACAGTGAGAGCTCCATCTCCTGGACTTTCCTCACCCCCTCTCATTGGTGGGCAGTGTGAGAAGGGAGAGCGTCCTATACTTCAGCTCTAGCAGAGCACTGAAGGGACGTTTCCTCTTCATTTAATACCTGCAGGTCCCATGCTGGCTGCTGTGCCAGCAAAATATGCCATGCGTGCCACTCTTGGCATGCGTGCCAGGGGTTGCCGACCCCTGGACTAAACTGTGCTGGGAGGACATAGGAGCACCAGGGATAGGTGTGTATGTTTTTTTTTTATTGTTTTCACCTCCCCTAGCCGAATTAAAAAATAATATTTTAGCCTGGACAACATCTTTAGTTTCCTTATTTTATGTATTCTCTTTTCCTCCTGTTTAAAGTTTCTTAAGAGGTTGCAAGGTATTCATTGGTAAGATAAATGAGCGGTACATCATTCACGCCAGCCATTCTCTAAGAACTTCATATCACTGTTACAAGACTAATAAAATGTTTATGTTTTTTTAAGCTACAATATGTTTTTCCATTAAGCCTATCTGGAATGCCTCTAAAACAACTTACTACATTGTATATGCCATCAGTGAATGGTCATAATCTGTATTAGACCAGAGATACAAACAGGTTTACAGTATTCTACAGCTTAAATGGTAATTGTGAGACTTTCAGAAACATTATTACATATGAATGGGCTGGTAAACGCATCAAGCACATGTATCGTTTTCAAGCCCTATTCAGATAAATGGGACAGTTGCAGAAATTTTTGTAACAAAACCAACAATCATTTAGATGACAGCTGTTAAAGGTATATGAACACCTTTTCCATGTTGACCTTTACAAACCCTCTTTGTAGTTTTAATCTGAAATGACCTACCATCCAGTTCTGCGTAAAGTTGTGTCTATTTACCAAATTATCCTCTTTTCCATTTTCCTTCATTTACATCTCCTTTCTCAAAACTCCAAGATATTTTAGTACTTCACACATCTAGTTCTCTTTATTACACTGTATACAGTGATCTTGAGGTTCTGCTTACAATGGTTTTTATGTTACGGTATAAAGCTGTATTGTTTTCCATCCAGCTACAAGTACAAAATATAACAAAACAAGTGAACACTGAAAATGCTGGATTCGTTGCTGATATAATCACAGTGATTTTGACATCTGGCTGCAATGGAAATGTATTTTAATTCAGTAAGTATTATGACTCATTGTATCACTGAGAGATTTCTATCCACTGATTCCTCTCTGTAGAAGCAATTCCTGTACGCCCCGCCAGATTGTCACAGAGCCGAACAAAAATAACAGCCTTATTGACAAAGATAAGTGATAAAATGGTCGTTTTATAGTGTAGAAATCCAGCAACTACAGAGTTAAATTGAATTCACTAATATCGTACTCTAGGTAACAATATAACCCAAATGTGAGAAAATCACCATGGCTGCATTACAAGACTGTAGGAAACCATTCTACCCATGGTGGATTGGTGCTTGTACAGTATATCCAAACTTGCTGACTATACACATCTGAGCACTGGTATGTTCACATGGTATGAAAACACACAAAGAACTGAAAACTAAAAAATAACAATGCCATGTAAATGGTACCATTAGAATGTCACATTATTCATGTTTTCCCTTAACATTTAACTACTAGTAAACCACATTGCAGTGCTTCATAGTCTCATATACATTTATTTAAAATGTCACCATCATAATGCTGCAGAAAGGCATGAAATCCTTTTTTTTTGTATTTCTATGAGGGTTTGTATATTCACATGTGCAGGATATGTTTTTCTCCAGGTTTTTAATGTAGTGTTTCAGGAGTAAATTTAAAGGGGTTTTCTGGGCAAAAAAAATGTTTTTTTTTAAAGGTCTGTTAGTGCTATTAATGGGTTAATAAATGCACCCATATACCTTTAGCAGTGTTTTGAGTGATTTCTGGGTGTTCCTGGGAGCTCCTGGTATTTTCTGCATTTGTTTACATGGTTCAGCTTCCTGCTATTTAACTCCCACACTAGCTACCTCTCACCTCACTCCCTCCCTCCCTTCCTCTCTCTCTCCCTCCCATACACCCCCCTCCCTGTCTCTCTAGCTATCCTGCACACTACTAGCCCTTCCCTACTTACTCAGATCAATAATAATAATAATACATCTTATTTATATAGTGCCAACATATTTCTCAGCACTGTACAGTTTGTAGGGTTCAAGTACAGACAAAACAGATACATTACAAAGAAATAGTCAAATCACACAATGGGACTGAGGGCCCTGCTTGCAAGAGCTTATAATCTATGAGGTAGAGGGGGAGACACAAGAGGTAGCAGGGGCAGCATCGGAGGTAGCATTGCTTATATAATGGTCAGACAATTTTGTAATAGAGTTTACTGTCATAACACATATATAAAGCTGTATGAGCCGTCACCAGTCGTGTCCTTTAACATGCAGATGGTGCCTTGATATATAAAGTTAGTCTGATACGGCATCATATCCTGTGAGGTAATGTGGGAGCGTGAACAGAGGAGGGTTCGTTTTATGGATTCTAACTATGGAAGGGTTTACATTAGGAGTTGTGATAGGCCTGTCTGAAAAGATATGTCTTTAGTTTGCACTTGAAGCTGTAGAAATTGGAGGTTAATCGGATAGTCTGGGATAGAGCATTCCAGAGAAGTGGTGCAACTCGAGAGAAGTCTTGTATACGAGCATGAGAGGTTCTGATAATAAAGGATATTAGTCTTGAGTCATTGAGTGAACGGATAAGTTTATATTGTATTATGTATTGAATAGGTAGCCAATGTAGTGACCGACACAGACCGGAGTCATCGCTGTAGCGTCTAGACTGATAGATGAGCCTGGCCACCGCATTCAGAATAGATTGTAGAGGGGAGAGTTTAGTAAGAGGAAGACAGATTAGTAAGGAGTTACAGTAGTCAAGGCGAGAGTGACTCAGGGTAACAATAAGTGTCTTTAGTGTATCTCTGATAGGGGGTATTCTGGAGATGTTTTTGAGTTGGAGATGACATGAGCGTGCGAGTGATTGGATATGAGGGGTGAAGGAAAGGTCTGAGTCAAACATAACCTGAGGCAGCAGGCATACTGCCTAGGAGTTATGGTAAGGCTGGAGACTGCAATAGAGATATCAGAGACAGATCTATTAGATGGTGGAAACAGCAGTAATTCAGTCTTTGAGAGATTCAGTTTCAGATAGAGTGAAGACATGATATTTGAGACAGCAGAGAGACAGTCACTGATGTTCTGTATTAGTGTAGGGGTGTCATCAGCTTAAAGATGGTATCGGAAGCCAAATCTGGTGATGGTTTGTCCAATGGGGGCCGTGTAGAGGGAGAAGAGCAGGGGGCATAGGACGGCAATGGAAAGAGGGGAAGAAACAGAGCCCGCAAATGATACACAGAAAGTGCGGTCAGAGAGATAAGAGGAGAACCAGGAGAGTGCGGTGTCCGTGAGGCCGACAGAGCGGAGCATAGTGAGGAGGAGTTCATGGTCAACAGTGTCAAATGCTGCTGAGAGATCTAGAAGAATAAGAAGAGAGAAGTCACCTTTGGATTTAGCCGTCAGGAGATCATTGGAGACTTTTGTGAGGGCCATTTCAGTAGAGTGCAGAGTGCGAAAGACGGATTGTAAGGGGTCAAGAAGAGAGTTAGCAGAAAGATAGTGGATTAAACGAGAATAGATCAAGCGTTCCAAGATTGTGGAGATGAAGGGGAGGTTAGAGACAGGTTAATAGTTAGCAGCACAGGACGGGTCAAGGGAGGATTTCTTCAATAGCGTGGTTATGACAGCATGTTTGAAAGAGGATGGGAAAATTCCAGAAGAGAGAGAGGGGTTAAATATTTTAGTAAGGTAAGTCGTGACAGCAGGAGACAGAGACTGGAGAAGGTGTGAGGGGAAAGGGTCACTACTGCAGGTTGTAGGGTGAGAAGAAGAAAGTAGCTGAGATACTTCTTCTTCTGTAACAGGTTCAAAAGATGAGAATGAACAGTCTGAAGTGCGGTTGGTGAGGGGATCAATGCCACCTGGGGATTGGGCAGTTATTTCCTGAGCTCAACCCCCGACCTCATTATATACTTACCTGTCTTCCTCCTGCGGGACGCGCATCCTTCTTTTCTGACTGCCTGCGCGCGTTCTTGCCCCAACGCTGCTCTGTAGCGATGATCCACCTCTACTGCGCATGCGTGGGAGCTGCGTAGCAGAGGTGGATTATCGGCAGCAGAGAGCAGAGCAGTGCTGGGACAAGCGCCTGCAGTCAGAAAAGAGGGAGGAGCCATCCTGCAGGAAGAAGCCTGGAAGGTAAGTATGATGGAGTGGATGGGGGGGGGGAGTAGTAGTGATGTTCCGTTTCCGGAAACGGGGAAACTGATTGTCACCAGATAACCAGCAGATGTCCCTGGAGAGGTCACATGACTGCCCCAGGGATATGGGTAAATATACATTTTTGATTAATTATGTTATTTAGAAAGTAGGAGGATGTTTAGATTAGTGTAGGGATTTCCATTTATCCTGGACAACCCCTTTAACATGACAAGTGCTGCATGTCCAACATACCTTCTTGCCTCTCTAAGGACCCATCTGCACCCCTATTGATATGCCTTTGCTTAATGCCTCCTTGCTTTTTAACTTTTTAAATTTGATGATCAGAGATGTCATGGCGCCATGGCAATACCCTGTCACCTCTTTTGGATGGCAAGGCACTTTTAAAAGTGGTCTCCTGCACCTTGCCATTTCAACTGTTTCATCTTTCACAGGAAGAGACTTGTAGGCTCAGCAGTTTCATTCATCGGGGGACTGATAGGTACCGAAGTAAAGTTATAATTTTCCCAGTGCATATGGGGGGCACTAAAGGGGCAATTTTAATGTACTTGGATTTACTTGGGGACACTAGTCCTGCTTCATGTGGGGGGCAATAGCTCTAAAGGGTACTTATTGGTGTTTTCACCTACTTAGGGAGCACTCATAATCTATGTGGGACAGTGGCACAAAAGGGGCACTTTCTTATGTTACTATGTGGGGTGGGGGGACATACACCTTGTGAACTGTGCCTGTTTGTTTTTTAAATCCCTGGCAATGCCTCTAGAACACCCAAGTTATATTGTGATCAGCATTACCGATCAGTCTCTACCCGTTGTTAATATTTGATAACTATTATTGATCAGTCATAATGCAGCTCAGTTCTAGGGTGAATAGATGGAACATAATTGTTGATTATAATGTTAATCTGTTTTCCCTTAGTCCCAACAGCAGCACAATATGGAACTATGGAACTATGCATGACTAAGTTTCCCTATAAGAGGGCAAAGAGACCTCCCCCCTTGTGTAAATTATAAAGTAAAAAATTTCCAAATTTAGGGAGGAAAGCTTGTGCTGCTGTTGGGACTAAGGGAAAAGAGATTAACATTATAATCAATGATTCCCTTACGTCCCACAGCAGCACAATATGGGGATATAGCAAGTAATTCCCTTAGGGAGGGTTTCCCTGCTCTACAACACCTAGGGCTGACTGACCAAAGGCAGTTGCCACAGAACTCCGAACATCTAGATGATAATGTTTTATAAAGGTTAGGTGAGATGACCAAGAAGCAGCCACACAGATCTGATCCAGAGGTAAGGTCCAGTTCTCAGCCCAAGAGGTTGCTACAGCCCTGGTTGAATAGGCTGTACAAAATTTGGGTGGAGCTAACCCCTGAGAAAAAAAAAAAGAGACTTTGATTGCCTCCTTGATCCACCTAGACAAGGTAAGCTCGGAAGGCTTGAGACCTTTGTCTCTACCAATACATGTTGACAAGGAGATTCTCGCTCTCCTAAAGGACCGTGTGCTTAGGAGGTAAATCTGGAGACACCTCACAACATCTAGTGTGTGCAGTTTTTTCTCCTCTTCAGAGGAAGGAAAAGGAAAGAACACAGGAAAATAAATTAATTGATTAATATTGGTGCGGGAAGGCACCTTAGGGTTAAACCCAGAGAGAAACCTAAGTTGGACCCTATCTGCAAAAAAAGGATATATAAGGTTCCTTGGAAGAGAAATCCTGGAGCATACTCACCCTTTTGGCTGAAGTGTTGGTTAATAGAAAAGGTGGTTTTAAAGGCAATAAATTTAAGATCTACATCCTCCAAAGGATCAAAAGGAGGACCACAAAGACCTGAAAGTCGAGAGATCCCACTGGGGAACCGGAGATGAGACCACCAGTCAAAGTCTGGTAGCACCCTTAAGGAACCCAACAATAGTAGAATCTTGAGACAAACGTCTGCCTAAACAGGCGGATTAGGCTGAAACCTGTACCCTAAGAATAGCAGGAGAAAGGCCTGTATCCAAGCCGCTTTGTAGAAAATCCAGAAATTCTGCCGTAGTAGGGTTTGAACTATCAGCATCTCTTCTGGGTCACCACTGCTTGAAGATGTTACCTATCCTATGGTAGCTTTTCTTGGTAGACTCTGCTCTGGCACAGGAAAGGGTCTTCAAGACAGCTTCTGACAGTCCAATAAATCTCCCTAGGGACTGGTCAACCTCCAGGCTGTCAGGTTGAATCTCCACAGATCCTGGTGCTTCCTGCCTGAGTTCCTGCCTGAGTTCCTTGGGAAACCAGGTTCTGGGTGGGGAGAAGCCTCCAATACAGTGGGGAAAAAAAGTATTTAGTCAGCCACCAAATGTGCAAGTTCTCCCACTTAAAAAGATGAGAGAGGCCTGTAATTGACATCATAGGTAGACCTCAACTATGAGAAACAAAATGAGAAAACAAATCCAGAAAATCAAATTGTCTGATTTTTAAAAAAATTTATTTGCAAATTATGGTGGAAAATAAGTATTTGGTCACCTACAAACAAGCAAGATTTCTGGCTCTCACAGACCTGTAACTTCTTCTTCAAGAGGCTCCTCTGTCCTCTACTCATTACCTGTAGTAATGGCACCTGTTTGAAATTGTTATCAGTATAAAAGACACATGTCCACAACCTCAAACAGTCACACTCCAAAATCCACTATGGTGAAGACCAAAGAGCTGTGGAAGGACACCAGAAACAAAACTGTAGACCTGCACCAAGCTGGGAAGACTAAATCTGCAATAGGCAAGCAGCTTGGTGTGAAGAAATCAACAGTGGGAGCAATAATTAGAAAATGGAAGACATACAAGACCACTGATAATCTCCCTCAATCAGGGGCTCCACGCAAGATCTCACCCCGTGGGGTCAAAATGATCACAAGAACGGTGAGCAAGAATCCCAGAACCACACGGGGGAACCTAGAACACACTACTCAGATCCTGCAGGGACTCAGATCCTGCAGTGCCAGACATGTCCCCCTGCTTAAGCAAGTACATATCCGGGCCCATCTGAAGTTTGCTAGAGAGCATTTGGATGTTCCAGAAGAGTATTGGGAGAATGTCATATGATCAGATGAAACCAAAGTAGAACTGTTTGGTAGAAACACAACTCGTCGTGTTTGGAGGAGATTGAATGCTGAGTTGCATCCAAAGAACACCATACCTACTGTGAAGCATGGGGGTGGCAACATCATGCCTTGGGGCTGTTTCTCTGCAAAGGGACCAGGACGACAGATCCGTGTACATGAAAGAATGAATGGGGCCATGTATCGTGAGATTTTGAGTGCAAACCTCCTTCCATCAGTAAGGGCATTGAAGATGAAACGTAGCTGGGTCTTTCAGCATGACAATGATCCCAAGCACACCGCCAGGGCAATGAAGGAGTGGCTTTGAAAGAAGCATTTCAAAGTCCTGGAGTGGTCTAGCCAGTCTCCAGATCTCAAACCCATAGAAAACCTTTGGAGGGAGTTGAAAGTCTGTGTTGCTCAGCGACAGCCCCAAAACATCACTGCTCTAGAAGAGATCTGCATGGAGGAATGGGCCAACATACCAGCAACAGTGTGTGTCAACCTTGTGAAGACTTACAGAAAACGTTTGACTTCTGTCATTGCCAACAAAGTATATATAACAAAGTATTGAGATGACCTTTTGTTATTGACCAAATACTTATTTTCCACCATAATTTGCAAATAAATTCTTTAAAAGTCAGACAATGTGATTTTCTAGATATGTTTTCACATTTTGTCTCTCATAGTTGAGGTCTACCTATGATGTCAATTACAGACCTCTCTCATCTTTTTAAGTGAGAGAACTTGCACAATTGGTGGCTGACTAAATACATTTTTTCCCCACTGTTTGTCCCTCGACTCATGAACATGAGCTGGGCAATACCAAGTCGTTTTTGGCCAGAATGGTATGATGGCTATCACAGAGACTTGGTCCTGTCTGACTTTCATCAATACTTTTGGTATCATGGAAAGTGGAGGGAAAATGTATGCCAGCCTGGACCTCCAAGGGATGGACAGGGCATCCACTGCCAAGGGATAGTCCTCCTGATACAGAGAGCATAACGTCTCTACCTTGGCGTTGAGTCTGGTCTCCATGAGGTCTACTTCTGGGAGACCCCACTTCAGGGTAATCTGATGAAATACATCTGGATTGCGAGACCATTCTCCTGACACGACAAGACCCCGACTCAACTGATCTGCTACCATGTTCAGGGAACCTTTGATGTGAACTGCGGATAAGTGGGTCAGATTTTTTTCTGCCCAGGTAAAAATCAGATCGGTCTCTCCAAGGAGAGACAATGACCTGGTGCCTCCCTGTCTGTTCAGGTACATTACGTTCGTCATGCTGTCTGACCGAACCTTGAGTTCTCCCTCTGAGGAGAGGAGAAAAATGAAGTAGTGCCAGGTACACTACTCTGAGCTCCGTCCAATTGGAAGATGTTTTTTCTTCTAGACTGCTCCAAACTCCTTGTACGGTCTTCTCGTACAGGTGGGTTCCCCATCCCGAGAGGGATGCATTGGTAGTCAACAGGGTCCAATGTGGTTGGACCGTGGACATTCCGTCTTTCAGGTGTATCCACCATCTGAGGGAAAGACGGGTACTGGGAGATAGCTTGATCTTCTTGTCAAGACCGAGAGGAGTACGGTTCCAGGCTTTTAGTACATCCATCTGGAGAAGACGCAAATGCCATAAGGCCCAAGGGACTGCAATGGCTGAGGATGACATCAGGCCTAGGCCTCTCATGGATGTTCTGATGGATACCAGGCGTGTCCTGAAGAGAAACCAGACCGCTTTGGTCAATCTTTCCTTGCAGGTGTTAAGGAAATCTCCATGCGGTCTGAGTCCAACAGATACCGCAGGAACTTCCTGCGGGTAAAGGGAATTACATCTGACTTCTCCCAATTTATTAGCCAACCCAAACTCTGGAGAGGGGAATGGCTATCAGTAACTGCTGGAGCAAAACAGATTCTGACTGGGCTTTTATTAGCCAGTCGTCCAGGTATGGCACTACAAAAAGGCCCTGAAGCCTGAAAGAGGCGGCTACAGGAGCCACAACTTTGGTGAAGGTATGAGGAGCTGAAATGATGCCAAGGGCAGGGCTGCAAACTGAAGATGCTTCCTGTGCAGAGGATATATTGGGACATGCAGATAGGCATCCTTAGATCTAAGGTGACGAAAACTTTGACCTATTGAAAAATGATGTAACGGATTTTACGGTCTCCATACGAAAATGTTTTTTTCTTTATGAAGCGATTCAGATATCTTAAGTCTATAATCATTCTCCAGCTGCCTGATGGTACTGGCACCAGAAAATTGGGGAGACACCGAATCCTTCCTCCAAGGGGGCAACTCTTCCAAAGCCCCCTTGCGGATGTAATCGTGAATGGAGCATTCCAATATATTCTACTGAGCCACAGGAAGGGAGCGGGTTATGACGAATCGATCCTGAGGCGGCTGAAGAAACTCGATCGCATAACCTCGCTGAACAATCTGTAAGACCCAAGGGTCCTGAATTTTTTCCTGCCAGACAGTGTAAAAGTGAAAACCGATCTCTTACAGGAGTCTCGGCCACAGGAAGAAGGCAGCTGATGTCAAGCTAGGCCTCTTTTTGTCCTCATCCTTGGGGACCATTCGTCCAGAACCCCTAGGCCTCTAGGACTTCTCTGGAACTGAGGTCTGGGTTGAGGCTGGCAACCTCTACCCCGGCCGGAAGGTCTTGACCTGCCTCTAAAGGCCTGAGGCAGAGTCTTACCCTTTAAGGTCTTCCATAATCTCATCCAGGCTTCTGCCAAAGCTTACCTGGCTCAAAGGGTAGAGAACAAAGGCTGAATTTGGAGGCATTACCCGCTCTCCAGGGTTTTAACCATAGCGGCCTTCTAGCTGCCGTAGAAATGGCCAACGATTTGGCTGCCAGCCTTAAATGATGTTGGGAGGCTTCAGCTAAATAATCTGCCGACAAGGAAACCGAACTAAAAAAAAAGCTAGGAGATCGTCTCTGGAGTCTCCAGAGTCAATGTCAGCACGTAATTTGCTTGAGACTTCATTAGAGGCAATAGCCACGGAAGTTTGACCAGAGGCCAGAGAATAAACCTTCCTAAAGGTACTCTCTATGTGTCTATCCATGGGATCCTGGAGGTTAGAATCATCATCCACTGAGACCACCGTAGGATGGGACAACTTGGGCACTGCTGTGTCCACTTTAGGTGGGAGGCTCCACCAATCCCACTGAGCCTCTGGAATAGAGAACAAGGTTCTAAATCTTTTGGAATATCTGGGAGCTCTTTCTGGATGATTCCATTCAGCAAGCACGAGTCTTTCTAGTGACTCATTCCACTTGGAAGGCCCTAGGTGTGGAACAGGAGGCTTCCCTGTCAACATCACGGTCCCTAGACCGGATGGACTTCAGCAGCCTATTTATCTTCTCAGGATGAAAGAGAGGTCTGCTGGAATCTTCCAAGGTATCATCAGATGAAAGCATTTTGTCAGTCACCTAGAAATCTTCATACTGCATACAAACCAGATCCACTTTTTTTTTTTTTCGAACTTCTGGCAGGGTTTGAACCCAGGACTCTAATACTGCAAGGCTGTAGTGCTAACCACTAAGCCACTGTGCTGCCCAGAGTTGCAGCAGCACGAATAGTTATCCAAGTGGAGTACTGAGGCCTTCCTCACTAAGAGACAAGCCATCTCCTGCACTGAGATGAAGGTTTCTATAGGAGGGGGAGGAGGAATGAGCAAGTAGTGCTCACAAAAAACCTTCCCCCTGCGAATTTTGCAAAGCTTAATTCCTTGTACAGAGAATTAAGCTAAAAATATACAGACCGATGACCAAGAATTCAGTCCCCGGAAAACCAGAACACAAACAAAGGTTCCGGAGGAACAAAGTGATCGACGTCACTTCTGGCAGCCGCGGAGCTTGTAAGGTAAGTGAAATGGTAATGCCCCACATCAAGGCTGCACAAGTGGCCTGCACTACAGGACTTTATAAACATGCAGCATGCAACCACCTCTCTATGTACTACTGAAATAAACCTTTGCAAAGCAAAGGTTGCAAGCTTGGCTAGGCACAAAAAAAGGTAAGTGTGTGAACCGAGAGCAAGGCAGGTGGTTTGGACTCCGCAACCAGAAATGAACGCACACGCGGTAGTTCAAGAAAAAAATATATATTTACTATAAGTTAATAAAGGCTAGTTAAAGGTAAAATGACAGGGCTAAAGACAAGCAAAATATACAATATAGCATGAACAATTTCAAGGCAAATTCTGCAATGGTTTCTACTTTTACTCTGTCCACTTCTGCAGTATGGACACTGAATGAACAATATACTTAAAACTATCCCTAACTGACCCTGACTTCACATTTGGGTGCACCCCCTTTTCCCCAGTGGTCCAGGTGGACCGCTTACAGTCCGTAGAAGGCGCGGTGGGGCCCAAAGTCGGTCCTTTCTTTTATAGTGAAGCGTCCTCTCCTCACGGTTATCAGGATCTTGGGAGAAATGAAGTCCTCTTTAACAGACAGGGAAACCAACTGAATGCAATGTAATCCAACAGCAGATTCCACTCAGCACACTGACAGTCCTGCCGAATCCATACACTGAGCTGGGATGTAAGCCGGGATTTAGCAGGTGCCGTCCAGTACATCAACAGCACTGCGAGTCTCTATCTGTGGTATCCATATACACAGTCACAATGTCAGTCTCACTGATCAGCCACTGAGCACAGTTCCTTTCACGTGGACTCACTAGTCCTGTTGTCTCTTTACACTCTGTTTGTCTCTGGACCAAGATACAGCTTAGCTGTACAGAAAAATCTCCACACCAGTTCAATACAACACTTGCCAAGATGGCTGCTGCTCTCTGTCTCGTCACTTCATGCTTCTCTGCTCACACTCTGTCTGCAGAACAGACAGGCTGACATAAAAGGGGGGGAGTCACTCCAGCATCATGTCACAATTACAATGGCTGCTGTCTTAAAGGAACAGAATCACAGAAATACATTCAACATTAACAGTTTATACAGACAAATGAAGCTTAAGACAACATTGGCTGTCTCTTACATATTCCCCCCCACTTTAAGATTGGCAGTCCCTGCCTATGACTGTATATCCAGAGGGTTGTACTTTTATGCACAGGGTGGTAGTATACCGATGTATGGCAGGCCAAACAAACTCATCCTGCGCATACCGAACAGGGGGAATACCAGCATTTGGCCTAGTGGTCCGTCTGAGGACCGGTGGTATATTATGGGGTGCTGCAGCTATGGGCTGAAAAGGACCAGCGGATTCCGCACCAGAGGGGGCACAGGCCGGAGATACAGTAGTCACAGGTGGAACATCCCCAGGAGCAGGGATCGGCCAACAATCATCCTCCTCGTCGGAGGCCCATTCCGCACCTCCATTCTCTGACTGTGGGAGCTCATTCACATTGGCAGGCCCATCGTGATTTGTCCCTTCAGAATGACACAGGCGCAACATATTTCGGTGAAGTACTCGAACACAATCAGTTCCTTCTTTCTGGACCTGGTACACTGGCCCATTCGCATACTTGCGGCCAACAACACGATACGGCAAAGCCTCCCATCTGCTTTCCAATTTCCCTTGGGGTTTCTTGACACGAACTAGCACCAGGTCGCCTGGTTGCAATGGTGCTTCTTGCACTGGGGTCTTATCAGGATGGGGATGTTCTTGCAGGCGCTGCCGCACCAATCGATGGATCGTCTCAAGTCTCTGCCGATGCGCCCGCACCCAAGAGGTTGGATCCCTCGGAGGAACCCATCCACATCATTCAACTGTAATTCTCCTATACTTCGCCCAGACCGCCCAAAGAGAGTGTATAAGGAGAGTACCCCGTTGTAGAATGGACCTGATTGTTATAGGCCCACACCATTTCAGACAAGAACTGAGGCCACTGTAACTTCTTGTCTTCCTCCAGAGTCCGCAGCATCTGTAGCAGAGTTCTGTTGAATCTTTCACAGGCCCCATTTCCCTGAGGGTGGTATGGAGTCGTGTGCGACTTCTTTATCCCGTAGATACGTTGAACTTCTTTCATTACGTGTCCCTCAAAGCAGGCGCCCTGGTCGGAGTGGATGCGTTGGGGGCACCCATATACTCGAATGAAATCTTGGCACAGAGCACGAGCTGCTGACTCAGCTGTCTGGTCCTTGGTGGCGGTTACCACCGCAAATTTGGTGAAGTGATCCACCATTACGAGGCAATACTGGTGTCCGCTATTGGATGGGCCCACCATTAGATAGTCTATCATGACGATTTCTAAAGGTTCCTGGGTCACGATGGTTTGCGGGGAGCTCTCTGTTCTATTGCCTTATGGATCTCACAAGTTCGACAGCTGCGGCATACTTCTTCGACCATTTGACGAAGACCAGGGCAGTAAATCAGTCGCTGTAACCAACGAAAGGTCTTCTCATGACCAAAATGTCCATTCTTATTATGAGCCTCAACTGCCAAGGAGCGAGCCAGTTCACTAGGCACCACAATTTGGTATCGAATGTCGATCTCAGAAGGTAAATAGACCTTTCGGCATAGCACTCCATTTTTCATCTCCAACTTTTCCCACTGACTCAAAACAGATAATATCTCACGTGTCAGTCGTTCTCTTTCCTCTCTACAGGGCTTCTGGCCTTTCTCAACACACTTGATCATCTGCGCCAGCCCCTCATGGGTCTGTTGTATCTGTGCCCATTCCTGTCGTGAGGGACCAAAGAAAGGAGCCATTTCAGTCCCCTCCATCTCAAACTGATTAGTGGCGGTCAAGGCCTGTGAAAATCTGCTGAAATCGGGCACCTCCACATGCTCCAACTCATGATCCACGTCTTCTGTGGGGGGTCTGGGCAGTTACCCTAGAAAGTCCGTCAGCATTCTGGTTCTCTGTCTTGGACCGATACTTAATGCGGTAATTGAATGTAGACATTCGGGCTATCCACCTCTGCTCTAACGCCCCGAGCTTGGCATTTTCCAGGTGAGCTAGTGGGTTGTTGTCAGTCAGTAGTAAAACTTCAGCACCGGTCAAATATTCAGAGAATTTCTCGGTCATGGCCCATACCAGTGCCAACAGCTCCAATTTAAATGAACTATAATTCTCGGGGTTTCTTTCAGAATCTCTCAAAGACCGGCTGCCGTACGCTATGACCCTCTCCTGGCCATCCTGAAGCTGGGAAAGCACTGCTCCAAGACCATACAGGCTTGCATCTGTATATAGCTGGAACGGCAAGTGGTAATCAGCATATGCCAAGATTGGGGCTGTTGTCAGTGCATCCTTTAATGCCTGGAAGGCTTGTTCCTGTTCAAGTCCCCACTTCACGGACCGGTTCTTTGGACCACCGGATGTGCCTCGTAGGAGAGCATTAAGTGGTGCTGCTACCTTGGCGAAATCCTTAATAAACCGTCGATAGTAACCGGCTACTCAAGGACGCCCTCACTTCTCGCAGGGTAGTCGGTATTGGCCAATCTTGAACAGCCGCTATCTTGTCTCTTGATGGTCTCACCCCTTCTCCTGATACGCGGTGACCCAAGTAATCAATTTCAGATTGGAACAACCGACATTTACTGGGTTTCAATTTGAGCCCATGTTCCCGCAATCTTCGAAATACTTGCCCCAACTGGTGGAGATGGTCTTCAAAGGTCGCAGAATACACTATAATGTCATCCAAGTAGATGAGAGTGAACTCAAAGTTGAAGTCACCGAGACATTTCTCCATCAACCGCTGAAACGTTCCGGGTGCATTTGTCAACCCGAAGGGCATCCGGTTAAATTCGTATAGTCCCATGGGCAAGATGAATGCCGTCTTCTCCTTGTCTTTTGTGGCCATCGGCACCTGCCAATACCCACTAGCCAGATCTAGTGAGGAGAAGTACCGGGCTCTCCCTAGCGCTGAGAGGGACTCCTCAATCCGTGGCAAGGGGTAGGAATCTCGTACGGTGCAAGCGTTTAACTTCCGATAGTCTACGCAAAATCGGATGGACCCATCTTTTTTCTTACTAACACCACAGGAGCCGCCCAGGGACTCTGGCTTTCTTGGATGATCCCACCCTGTAGCATCTTAGCTAACAGTTCTTTCACTTCCTGATACAACTGTGGAGGAATTTGTCGGTAGCGCTCTCTAATTGGAGGGGTGTCTCCTGTGGGAATCTCATGGTAGATCCCTGTGGTACATCCAAAATCTTCAGCATACCGTGCAAAGGTGGCTTGGTTCTCCCACAACAGCTCATCTACCTTCTGCACCCATTCCAGAGAACATGAACTTACATCCATCTTCATCTGTTCTCGAATTGCACAGCCATTCCATTCAGAGGTGGGTTCCTCATCTTCTCCCATGGACACAGTTACGGTCCACTCATCCCTTTCAGTCGGCTTCAGCTGCATTGGAGTTACTTTCCTTACTTCCTCGGAGTCACATAGATGTTAGCCAGCAGCCTCCCTGGGGTCGGTCCACACTCTGGTCCTGAGTGTTTACACATCGAAGTGGTACTCTTCCATTGCGAACTATTGCCAAGGAACGGGCCACTAGCGGATAACACCTCCTTCGGCTGCCTGCGTGGTTCTACCAACACAGCTATGCCCTCTAGTTTCCGACGGTGCCTACGGGCATGGACACTATTGTCTCCCGACTGGGTGGCAGTGTAACTTATGTATGCAAAGGAACTGAAATTCGAGCCAGAGGACGCTGTGCATCTGAACTTTTCTGTAAGCCACATGTCCGGATCAGCCGCTGGAAGCTGTTTGAGTAGGCCGATGGGTGGTGGTTTCTTTCCAATAACCGTGACCTTTCTTTTCAAAGAGGATCTGATCTAATTCTTTTAACACATTCATCCCCAATGACAGGGACCTTTACTTCATGTGACTCCTGTACCACCACAATGCCTTTCCTACCTAGATCTTGGCCACATACCCGGACATTCATCCAGGCCACTCCCCGACTGAACTGGTAACTGTTAGCTGCGACCACTCGTACGATGTTGGGGATCATATTTCACATGTTGCTGGAGTCCGTTCATAACAGTCTCTACTCAAGGTCGTTACTTGGGAACCCGTGTCAATCATCCCGGTAACCGGAATACCCTCCATTTCCACCTGTATAACAGGACTTGCGCGATCAGGTCATCATTAGGGCATTCTCCCCACATAGTCTCCTTGTCGTCTCCCTACTCCGCCCTTCAGCGCGGGGACTTCAGTTTACGCGTCTCTCATAAGTTTGTCGCTGCTCTGGACATCTAGCAGCAACGTGGCCCACCGTCCCCTCCCCGTACCCCCGCGCCTGCCCCTTCGGCCCTTCTTTCCCCGCCTTGTTTGGCCCCTTCGGGGTCCTCCCCCCCCGGGGTGGTGGGTGATTCTGACTTGCTGGGTGTGGATGGCTCACCCTTTCATCTCCAGTCTTCTGGAAGTCTGCAATTTTCATAGACTGCTCATCACAACGAGTGTGCAAGTGTTCCATTTGTTCTTGCAGTTTCTGCATTACTGTGAGAATTTCTTTAACCGTCCCTTTTTCTACTGTCTCTGAGCCAGAACTAGCCCCCTGTGACAAAGTAACTCCAACTGCGGTCTGGGGCTTCGGGAACATACTATTGGCACGGGAGATGGCCTCTACCTGTACATCATGGAATTTAGCATCAGTCTCTCGTCGTATAAAATCCTGCATAGTCACAGTTAAACTGCCGTCACGTATCCCCAGGACAAACTGGTCACGGAGAGTCCGATCGGGTTACAGAGGCTGGCGCCCCCTCTTTCCTTCCTTTGAATATCTCGGGCGTTCTGTGGGCTTTCTTGGGGAAGGCTTTCATTCTCCTGTTGTCCCTCTGAACCGGCCCGGCCCCAGCATGCGTTTCTCCTGGTTTCTGCGGCTACTTGCTCAATGTCTGCCTTTTTCAATGGCCTCAGTATCCCGGTCTTGCCCCCTTGTTGTCTTTGCTGCTCTACTGTCTTCTCTCTTCTTCCTGTTCATTCGTTCTGTTCCCCCCTCTCACTCTTTTGCCTCTTTAGCTACTGACTCTTATAGCCCCTGCTCTTCTTCCTCCGCCCATTCTCCCCCGCCCTCCATTCTGGTAGCGTCCTGTCGTCGCCATTTGTGCCGGAGCGGCGGTGGTTTGGCTCCGCACCGAAATGCGCCCCGTTTCAGAAAAATTATTTTACTATGTTATAAGGCTAGTTAAGGTAAAATGACAGGGCTAAGACAGCAAATATACATATGCATGACAATTTCAGGCATTCTGCAATGGTTTCTACTTTTACTCTGCCACTTCTGCGTATGGCACTGATGAACATATACTTAAAACTACCCTAACTGCCCTGACTTCACATTTGGGTGCCCCCTTTCCCCAGTGGTCCGGTGGCCGCTTCGTCCGTGGCGCGCGGTGGGGCCCAGTCGGCCTTTCTTTTATAGTGGCGCCTCCCTCCGTTATCAGGATCTTGGGAGAAATGAAGTCCTCTTTAACAGACAGGGAAACCAACTGAATGCAATGTAATCCAACAGCAGATTCCACTCAGCACACTGACAGTCCTGCCGAATCCATCCTGGCTGGGATGTAGCCGGGATTTAGCGGTGCCGTCCAGTCATCAACAGCACTGCGGTCTCTATCTGTGGTATCCATATACACAGTCACAATGTCAGTCTCACTGATCAGCCACTGGCACAGTTCCTTTCCGTGGACTCACTAGTCCTGTTGTCTCTTTACACTCTGTTTGTCTCTGGACCAAGATACAGCTTGCTGTACAGAAAAATCTCCACACCAGTTCAATACAACACTTGCCAAGATGGCTGCTGCTCTCTGTCTCGTCCTTCATGCTTCTCTGCTCCACTCTGTCTGCAGACAGCAGGCTGACATGGGGGGGGAGTCACTCCAGCATCATGTCACATTCAATGGCTGCTGTCTTAAAGGAACAGAATCACAGAAATACATTCAACATTAACAGTTTATACAGACAAATGAAGCTTAAGACAACATTGGCTGTCTCTTCGTGAAACAGCAATGCTCCACCACAAGGCTGCACAAGTGGCCTGCATACCGGCCTTTGAACATGCAGCATGCAACTGCAGCTGCATGAACTACTGAAATCAACCTTTTCAGAGCGAAGGTTGAAAGCTTGGCTAGCACAAAAAACTGCCTAAATAAAACCCCCCTTCTTTTCCACAGAAGAGAAGAGAGGTGTAAAGATGACTCCCCAAAGGAAGTTATCAAACTTTAGGGGAAAAACAAAACATGGGAGGAAAAAAAGACCTCCCTCCACCTGTCCCACCACACAGGACAAAAAAAAACACAAGGGGGGGAGGTCTCTTTGCCCTCTTATAGGGTAACGTAGTCATGCATAATTTATGCTAATTAAAAGTTCCGCCTGTCCTACCAGAACACAGGGGCAGGAATACCCCATATTGTGCTGCTGTGGGACGTAAGGGAAAAGATATTTCTATAGTAATATATTTTATTTATTAATAATCTGCTTAAACCTGCTTACAACTAAAACTTCCAATTCCGTAGCTTTTCTTTTGCATGATTGTGAAGTCTAGAAATCAAAAGCCGCAGCGTTTTACATTAATTGCAAAGCGGATGGGATTCTGGCTAATCCAATCCACACTTTGCAGAAGATAATCCGCAACGGAAATGCTACGATTTGAAAAACGCTTGCGTTTGTGCAAATCGCAGCATGTCAGTTATACCTACAGAAACACTGGCGGTTTCCATATAGGTATATTGGAAGCAGAAAGTCCACAGAGGAAAATTCTGCGGCCCTTCTGTGAAAAGCGATGCTTGAAAAACAGTGATGTGTTTCCACCACACTTTTTCCCACAGCACTTTTTGGTTGCGGCCCGCTATGTGCGGCCTTAGCCTCAGACATTATAGCCCTGGTATTTTTTTTTTAGCTTGCCATACCCATTAGTTGTTTTAGATTTTTTTAAGACACTTAGCAACAGCTAGAGAATATATTTGAGGATGTATCTGATTTAAAAAAAAAAAAACATTTGGAACCGGACAGTAAATTCTTGGTTTCAATATTGTTGTAATCCTTGCAATGTTGATATATGAAGCTCACTTGCTGGCCAAGTTTATCAATCTATTTTTCAATTATAAAATGCTTGTTTTACTGTCTTTTCACATCCATTCTCAGGAGATAGCTTCCTAGTCATTGGGTGTGAATGATGTCAGTCTTTAAAGATCAGGATTAATGCATACTCCATTATTAACACACTGATGTGGACATAAGTGTAAATCTTTAACACCAGGAGCACATTCTTTCATCTTAATGTGTATCTGACTTAAATAAATGTCTCCTTGAAGATCATTTAGAAACTGAAACACACACTCTGGGAGATTAATTCTTATCCTTTAGGTCTTATATTCTGCTCTGCACTGAATGTTCTTGAAAAGACATGTTCCTCATTATCTAGTTCCAGACACAGAATCAAATATGGTAATATAATGGACAAATAATGCCTTTTCAATCTGATGGATTAGGTTTTTATACCATGTATTTACAGATCCTGATTTTGGCAAATGATATACAGTAAGATATCACATACACGCAGTATATGAAAAATGTTCCCCATAATCTAGCGACAGCTATCAGGGAGCAGATTGGTAGCCGTATTTGAAATGTAAAGCACTCAGCCCATTGACCAGAGAATGATATAATACAGTATGTTGCAAGGCTATAATACAAGGTGCTCTTATCATTGATTCTGATATGTAGCAATAAATATAAAAGAAAAGGTACTTATAAGTGTAGGAGTTAAAATGTGAATAAGAACAAAAGGTAAGTGTTATTGCCCTCATCTTTAGGGGTACAACTCCCTTAAATAGCATATATGGGGTTATATCCCAAAACTCGCCACAATCCTTCTCCCTCGGTAGCCTGGTCCAAACCATCCCGATGAATAATAGGGTGTATATAACAAAAAGGATCTTCTATTCTCTGATGCTGTAACAGAACATTTGTAGGCACTTGTTCGGGTAATTCTTTATTTTAATAATTATATAAATAATTTATGTAAAGAAAAAGTATTAAAATGAATATAGATCTTTTTTGTGATATTTCCCATTGGGCACTGATTCTGATCTAAGATTTTGATGATAAAATATACCCATCATAAAACAACCTATGGAAAGGACTCTTATTTGGAAAATGGACCCCCTACCCAATTCATGAACTACATTTTGAAAGTCTCCCTTAGCCTAAAGCCCAACATTATGGAAACGCATCTTTTTTGTTGCAAATTTTGATGCATTTTTTTTAACCAGTAGCTTCAAAAGTAATGGAAAATATAAAGGAATCACTTAGATGTTTCCCTTCTGTTAAATCCACTCCTAACTTTGGCTTAAAAAAATCACAGCAAAATCTGCAGCAAAAAACCCTGCGTTTCCACATGTGGGGCTTTAGCGTTTTTCTGAGTACACAGCAAAATCTTTACTAATTTGGAACAGCCATACAAAAGTATTCTATTTGCTAGTATCCTGGGTTAGTGGGATATTATTATTATTATTATTATTGTTACTAAATAGTAGAGTCATATCTGTTTCCTTTTTAGGGGGACATTATTTTCAAAACAGGGCCTTTTTGATTCTGTAAAACATATTTTTTTAATTTTGGTATTTTAAAAATCCTGACATATTGCACATTATTTTTACACTAGCAACTTTGTTTTGTAGAGATCAGTTTTCAGCTTTTAAGCACTTTACTAGAGTCACATCTCAAGTCAATATCATCCGGGCAAAATTCTAGTAATTGTAAACATCTTTCTGATAAGGTTAGAGGCAGATAACACAGTATCACCACTGCTAATAGATGAAGGGAACAACTCAGACTCTTCCTCCCTCTTTCTGTAGATGATACAGAGAAGTACATACAGTCATGGTCGTAAGGGTTGCCACCCCTGAAATTTTTCCAGAAAATGGAGTATTTCTCCCACAAAATTATTGCAATTACACATATTTTGTTATACACATGTTTCTTTCCTTTGTGTGTATTTGAACAACACAAAAAAAAGAGAAAAAAGGCAACTTGAACATAATTTCAAGCAAAACTCCAAAAATGGGCCAGACAAAATTGTTGGCACCTTTTCAAAATTGTGGGTAAATAACTTTGTTTCAAGAATGTGATGCTCATTCAAACTCACCTGTGGCAAGTAATAGGTGTGGGCAATATAAAAATCACACCTGAAACCAGATAAAAAGGAGAGAAGTTGACCCAACCTTTGCACTGTGTGTCATAGAGAACAGAAAGAAGAGAAAATAACTGTGTGAGGACTTGAGAAGCAAAATTGTTGAAAAATATCAACAATCTCAAGGTTACAAGGCCATCTCCAGAGATTGTGATGTTTCTTTGTTCATGGTGTGCAACATAATCAAGAAGTTTACAACCCATGGCACTGTAGCTAATCTCCCTGGTTGTGGACAGAAGAGAAATATTGATGAAAGGTTGGAACGCAGGATAGTCCATATGGTGGATAAGCAGCCCCAATCAAGATCCAAAGAAATTCAAGCTGTCCTGCAGACTCAGGGAGCATCAATGTCAGTGTCACTATCCATCGACATTTGAATGAAATGAAACGCTATGGCAGGAGACCCAGGAGGACCCCACTGCTGACACAGAGACATAAAAAAAACTAGACTGCAGTTTACCAAAATGTACGTGAGTAGGCCAAAATCCTTCTGGGAAAACGTCTTGTGGACAGCTGAGACCAAGATAGAGCTTTTTGGTAAAACACATCATTCTACTGTTTACTGAAAACGGAATGAGGCCTACAAAGAAAAGAACACAGTAGCAACAGTCAAATATGGTGGAGGTTCAAAGATGTTTTGAGGTTGTCTTTTCTGCCTCTTACACTGGGTGCCTTGACTGTGTGCAAGGCATCATGAAATCTGAAGATTACCAAAGGATGGAAATGGATGGAAACAAAGCGCTGGAGAGCTCTGAAGTAGAATACCAGCAAAGACGTATAATAAACTAAAAAATAACTTTTAATAAATACATATAAAAAAATCTCTACTACCAGGTAGATAACTAATTTAAAGATACAATATGGATACCACCAGTATAAATATTCATAGACCGCAAGACATGAAATAAATGCATCAAATCAGTCCAATAATGCATTTAAAATCCATATATCATGTCATCTCTGATCACGGGCAATGCTGCCGGGTCCCTGCTATATGAAACAGCTCAGACTCGGCAGCTAGTGCGGCCGCTCTGTTTCAGAGTGGCCGCCATGTTTAGTCACGTGCACCAGGACGTAACTGTATGTCCTGGTGCACCTAAGGGTTAAGTACTTGTGGGTATAATCCATCGGGACCCAGAGTTTTGCTCACATTTAATTTGCTTAGTTTGCCCTGGACCATGTCTATGTTTATCCAGTTTAGTATATTGGTTGATATATTACCAGCATTGGTGACACCTACATCTACTACTGCCTGTTCTTCTGTATACACAGAGTTAAAGATCCCATTTAGTAGCACTGCCTTCTCTTGGTTCCTGGTGACCAACTCCCCATTACCATTATTTAGGGGACCTACTTTTTCTGATCTTATTTTATTTTTATTTTATTTTTTTTGCATCTTCAACAAAATCAAGCAACTTTGCAAACAAGTCTTATTGATTTGATCCTACTGTTTTGTGTATACAGGCCTACTTTATGTGCCTCCATATTTACAGACTGCAAACAGACCTAGTGTGTTGTCAGATCTTACTGTCAAATGTCAGTCTATGTTCACACAGAAAGGATTTGCAAACTGAGTTCTTCCGGATAATTCATAGCAGAAAACCTTTCCTGAAATTTGGATTTCTACTATGTATTTGCATCTGGAATCACATGCCGATTATGTTAAATGATGTTCAATTGACCTAATCTGCAGCTTTTTAGAAGGGAAGCTGCTTCAATAATAAGTTTTCTGTGTATTATACTATCTATTGAAAAATCATTATTCCACACATTT
Organism: Leptodactylus fallax; assembly: GCA_947044405.1. NCBI lineage: Eukaryota > Metazoa > Chordata > Amphibia > Anura > Leptodactylidae > Leptodactylus > Leptodactylus fallax. The sequence goes on along the minus strand of CAMRHE010000108.1, from coordinate 4,805,529 downwards.
TTGTCTAGAGCATGCAAATGAGGAATAAAATACTCCATTTATATTCATTGCTGGAAGAACTGCTGTTTTTATCTGTCCAGATTTAAAGGGAATGGATCACCTATATTTTTTACCACTTACATCAAATACTGATACATTTTGTTTTTTCTAATCTGCTTTAATTTTATGAAGGTATATACAGTACTTTATTTTGCTTTCTACACATAATTATGGGAGCAACCATTCTGACAAAGCTGCTGTTAAGAGCATTCATAGATATACTTTACAGAAGTCACATGAATTCTAAGAAGTTGAAGTATGATAGTATAAAGATATTTGATTTACTTCTATAGATGAGGTTCTAGGCATGCCCTGTGACCTGTGCAGAGGACATTGTGCAGTGAAGCGGGGTGATCTGTAACCATCATCTAATCTGAATAGTGTGATCCTGTATTATCTATATGTATACTGTAGGTGATATCTTTCAGTGTAGTCTTCTAATGTGATGATGGTGATGATATGACTACTAAAAATTACCTATTGAGAACAGAAGTTGTTAGCGTAGAGTCTCAGTGGTCAGAGTAGAAAACTGCAATATAACATAAAAAGTTGAGCTACAGGTAATTTTCTACGACACATTCCCTTAAAGTGTCCACAATCCAGAGAGAGTTGGTAGTTATCTATACTGCTAGAAGTCCCTTACCTGGCATAAGGTGCAGACTGGTAAATCCGGCCAACACAAGGATTGAGTTTCATGTCTGAAACTCGATTGTGTGATTGCTCCCTTAGACTCCCTGTAGCTAAACTGTAGTCACATATCACAGATAAGCTCCAATGGACCACAACTATAAAGCAGCCATGGAGCCATTATTGAAGAAAATGACAAGCATGTCCTATATACTGACTATATTTTTAATCCCATAAACCAAATTAAGGTTTTATACACAGGATGATGAGAAACATCCACATCACATACACTTTTGAATGGCCATCACACAGTAGGTTTAAACACTATGAAAACTGGTTTGAAAACAGACTGTGAAACTAGTCCATTTAAAAACCTGACACGTTCTATTCTGTATTTGTCCAGTCTGACAGCCACACAGACTCAAAAGAAGTCAATGGATCAGTTTTATCCCCGTCACTGCTCATGTCAATCGATCATTCCCCATCATGGGTAGAAGACAAACCTTTTTTGATGGGCGTTAAAAATAATGTCCATTTTTGACAGATGTGTGACATGCGATAAATGGAACAGTTGTATGAATAAGGTCTTAGGCTTATTTTGTAGGCTATTTTATTATAATTTACATATTTAAAAATGAGGATAAACATTCACAAGTATGTGTCTACATTTGAAGACTGAAAGAATGTGAAGCATCGTACAATAAAATCAGAATAATGAACATTTTAATAACATGATTGGTCGGGTTATTTAGTGACATTTCTTGGAAACACTTGTATACAAGCTTAATATAATTCTAACTGCTTGAAAAAACTCAATGAAACCTTAACAAAAAGTAGAAAATTATGGTACTCAAGATCTCAACAGCAAGTAATGAATCAGTACAGTTACAAGAGAATCCTACTGCTGAAATTTTATGTTATCTTAATCATTTTCTTGGAATCAATTATTTCGACATGTCCTTGTCTTTATTCAGCTTGTGGATATACTTTATCCAAAAATGAACATGGATTTTATGGGCTAGTGTGGAACATGTCATGTCCCGTTTTGTTGTGTAACCCCTAAAACTCCAACTCTACATAGTAACATAGTAGATAAAGTGGATAAAGACACAAGCTCATCAAGTTCTATAAAGGCAAAAAAAAAAACCCACGACACTGACATTAATTGCCACATCGGAGGAAAAATTCCTTCCCAACTCAAAATTTGGCAATTGGACTCTGGAATCCCTGGATCAACACCATGTCAAAAATTTGTAGCTCTATCAACCTATGATATTCTTATTTTTAAGAAATGCAACCAGGCCCCTCTTAAAGCTTGTAGAAGATATTAGTCATCACTACATCTTGTGTCAGTGAGTTCGATAGTCTAACTGCTCTTACTGAAAAGAAGACCTGCCTGTGACTATGGTAAAAGATTTTTTTTCCTCTACACATAGCATGTACTGGAAGCATCCTTTTCACGGTTACAGGCCTTCTTATAAAGAGATTACTGGAAAGTTTTTGTTATTTTTTGTGTTTCGTTTCTATGGCATTCACAATGCATTACAAATGACATAGTAACTTTTTCTGGGGGATATTATTACAGCAATAGCATTTGTCCATTTTTTTGTGAAATGAAAAATGAACATTGGGGCACCATATTCTGACACTTATAACATTTTTTTGGTTGATAGGTCTGTGTGAGGGCTCTTTTATTGCAGGGCAAGCTGTAGTATTTATTGCCTCCATTTTCTGGTATGTAAGACTTTTTCCCATTTTTTATTCCATGCACATTGCATTTTTTTTCACAGGATTGACCATATGGGAGAAATAACATTATATTTTGATAGTTCAGACTTTTACACATGTGATGATATGTTGGGCTTTTTCTTGTTTTTATTTTTTGTGTTGGTGAAAAAAACATGAACGTCATTGGTCTTTTATTCTAACCAAACCTACTCATCCATTTTTAACACAAAAAAAAATGTTAAAAACCAATCCCCAGACTTATATTGGGTCCATCAGGCTGGAAAAACTGACAAAAATAGAACAAGTGCTATTTTTTAGCTGACGATATTGACTGTCCGTAAAAAAACGTGTCTATGCTATCTATTGTTCTAAAAATGGATGTGTAATGGGTATTAAAAAACATTTGTTTTACCGTTGTGTGCATGAAACCTTAAAGGGGTTTTCCGGGCAAAAAATGTTTTTTTTTTAAAAAAAAAAAGGGCTGTTAGTGCTATTAATATACCTTTAGCAGTGTTTTGAGTTATTTCTGGGTGTCTCTGGAAGCTCCTGATATCTTCTGCATTTGTTTACATGGTTCAGCTTCCTGCTATGTATCTTCCACATTAACTCCCTCTCACCTCACTCCCCCCCTCCTCTCTCCCTCCCTCCTATCTCCTTGCCTCCCATACACCCCCCACCCTGTCTTTCTAGTTATACCGCCCACTACTAGCTCTTCTCAACCGACTCAGCCCAACCCCCAAACCCCTTATATACTTACCTCTCTTCCTTCCAGGCTTCTTCCTCCCATCCTTCTGTTCTGACTGCCAGTGCACACTACAGTCCCAGCGCTGCTTTAAGCTCTGCAGTGACGATCCACCTCTACTTCACATGAAAACTGCGCAGTAGAGGCGAATTATCGACTGCAGAGCGCAAAGCAGCGCTGGGACAATAGCACTCGCCGGCCATCATAAAAGAGAGAGGAGCCATCCCACAGGAAGAAGCCTGGAAGGTAAGTATGATGGAGTGGAGGGGGGGAGTAGTAGTGACTAGAGATGAGCGAATCGAAGCTGCACAAGTGGAATTTGATCCGAATTTCAGGAAGTCTTCGATTCGCATGGAATCCAGATTTCCTGATGCTTCGCGGTAACTAATATTTAGTAAGGACCTTTGTGACATCAGACGGTCACAAGATATTCTCTAGTGATGTGATTGGGTAGACGTGTCTTTGCTTGCTAGCAGATCTTTTCAAATTAATAAAAGTTGTCCTTGCTGGAGAGAGAGAGAGAGGAGAGAGAGAGAGAGAGAGAGAGAGAGAGAGAGGGAGAGAGAGAGACATAACCACGGCATCCACGGGCTTCCGCCATTTTGCCGCCCACCCTGGCTCTTTACAGACAGGAAATAGCTGTTTATTTGCCATGAATTAATTCAGATCAAAGAGAATCATATCGGAAAATTCGGCGAAGTTGCCGAATCGAATTTTTGAAAACTGCTCATCTCTAGTAGTGACGTTCCGTTTCTGGAAATGGGGAAACAGATCGTCACCGGGTAACCAGCAAATGTCCCTGGGGCAGTCATATGGTTAAATATACATTTTTTATTATGTTATTTAGAAATTAGGAGGGTGTTTAGATTAGTGTAGGGATTTCCATTTAGTGTAGGGATTAGTGTAGGGATTCCCAATGGATAATTTCCATTATCCATTTTCCATTTATTAACTCATCTTTTTCAATAGCTTTTGTTGTGTTATTTGACAAGATATCATGGTGCAGCATGATTCAGCAGTTTATGTTGAACTTTGCTACATTTGTACATGATTTGAATATTTTCCCAGCACTACAAGGTATATATATCACTGTAAACAAATATTTTGATATTTTACCCTTATTCAAGAGAATCACTGAAATACAACATTTAATTCAAACTATTAAAAAATAAAACACAAGAAATGACCAAAGGATTCCAATAATGGACATTCAATACAAAACAAATCACCCTGACTTACAGGGGCATTAGAGTCATAGATACTGAGGGTCTCTACAGACAACTGCAGAAAGCTCTAGGATAAATGACATATGGTAACAATTATACAGTATCCTACCCAGTCATGCATTACCCATAATTAGCTGCGGAGAACTTACAGTTTCCCTCAGGGAATGCAGACAAATAAGCCTACACAGAAACCATATACAACAATAGCAAATAAATCTTCTAATCCCGGAGAGGTGTCATGGTTAGAGTATTAATCATTCTGCCAATCACTGTATGTAGCAGGCCATGAGATCCCAGGCCAGATTTATCAATCACTGTATGTAGCAGAATGTAGAATAGAATTATGGTCCTAAATGTCCCAATGCATTTTAACAATGCTCAGGATCATTGTGGGCAGGTAAACATTCCACAGAAATACAGTAGCAGAAGATTATAGGTACACATTTGCTGAAAGGGAGTCTACCACCTCCCCTATGCATATTCAAATGTCACCACCACATTACAGATAACATCACATTGATAAACAACATACTTCTTATATATGTCACTTTTGTAGATTTAGCCTTCGCTCCCTGCAGCACTGCTCTTGCGGCTCAGGCCCCTACCATCTCCTGCCTATGCCACCTTGTGCAGTAAGAATTTATATTCCCCATGCTATGACATGACACATTGTCCTTGAGCAGCAAGAGCAGTGCTCCCAGGGCTGAAGGTGCAGGGAGCACTGCAGTGGAGGTGTGCCTGGTGTCTAATGGTGGTAGTAGTGGTCCCCGAGGCTCGTCCTAATGATGGGTCTTCCTTAGTCTGATGGGAATTGAAGTGTTTATAGGTGGTAGGTGTAGGAATGGGGCTCAGGAGGCAGGGTTACAAAGAAACACACAGTATACTGATGAAGAGCAGGGAATAATACAATTTCTTTCAATGTTAGAGATTCAGTTCTTATGAACATCCACTAAGACTGGAGCTAAGCTTTAGGTTGTACTTCCCGGATGACAGTCTATGTCTCAGTTGCTAAGGTAGTCTTCTTTAACAGTGTGCTGAACTCTCTTAGTCCTCAAGATGTCTGCAAGATTGCCCTGCCTAATTCAGGCTAACAAGCAGGGTCATAGCTATGAGGTTAATATAATATAATATAATATACCTTCACAGTTTTTTCTTGCACACAATAGCCACAAAATTGAGCAGGGAAAATTGCTATCTCCTGACTACAGAACAACACATAGACTGTTTCTGAGCTGGCTTGGAGGCCAGCCTAACCAGGGACTCTTGCTCAGTCTCCTTACACTAGGGAGAACTACCTTACTGACTCCTAGCTGAAAAAGGAGAAGACTCACTATCTCCTCAACCTTCACCAGAGGCTCGTAAGTCATGGGTCGTACCATTTGCTTAGCTCACAATCTAAATGATTTGCTCCATTAATGGCATAAGTGCATGTCAAATATACACAAAGTGGCTTTCAGGCTATGCATATAAACAAATATAAATTCTAAGTTTTGTAGTTTTGTAGTGTCCCAGTGGGACACTATATAGCCACAACAGCCCCACTGGGATTAGAAGATTTATTTGATTTTGTTGCATCTGATATTTGTGTAGGCTTATTTGCTAAATCTGTGTTCATTACTTGAGTGATAGTCCTCCTCGCCAATTATGAATAATTCATGTTAGGGTAGTATATAGAGATGGGCGAACCTCTGAAGTTTTATTTCAGGTTTTTTCCCATGAATCATTTCAGTCCAAAAAAAAATTGTTCCAAATTTAGTTTAAATTGGCTTAAGAATAGTGTTTGACACTGTCAGAGCTCCTAGAGATCCTATCCAACCCATTTCTCATTATTTAAGGCATGCACAGGCAAAGTAATGTCAAACTCACAGTAATACGTATGTCTCAGTACATCATATGGAATATTAAATGATACCATTATGAAGTACAATTTGTCCTGCAAACATTAAAGGGGTTTTACGGGCAAAACATTTTTCAAAAAAGCTCTGTTAGTGCTATTAATAGGTTAATAAGTGCACAAATACATTTAGCAGTGTTTTGAGTGATTTCTGAGTTTCTCTGTGAGCTCCTGGCATCTTCTGCATTTGTTTACATGGGCATCTTTCTGTTCTGCGTTTTCCTACAACTACCATGATGCCTTGGGCTTCACTCAGAGCTGACTCACACCACCTCCTTTTCTCACTCTCTCCCCCTCCATTTCTCACTCACACGCCCTCTCTGTTTACCTAGCTAGCCCACCCATTACTAGCCCTTCCTAACTAACGCAAATCACCCACCCCATCATACCTACCTGTCTTCCGGTCTGGACCTTCTGGGCACGGGACGTCACTTCTAGAGATGAGCGAGACAGGTAAGAATGATGGGGTGTGTTGATATACTTGACGTTTCCGTGTTGAAACGGAACGTCACAGGAAAATTGGAAAATGTGCCTGGGCCGGTCACATGACCAACCCGGTGATCTTGGTAAATATAGATTTTTGGTACACTAAGTAATTTAGAAGGTAGGCGGGGGGGGGGGATGTTTAGCTTAGATTGGAAATTTCTATTTATCCCGGACAACCCCTGTAAGCTCTCATGTGGCTCTGTGAATGGAAAAATAAAAATATTATGTGGTTTGGAAGGTGGGGAGTCAAAAACGAAAATTGAAAAATGCCTGCAGCAGGAAGGGGTTAAAGATCGATTTTCCTCCCATTTTACTGTATGGAAACTATTGCTGTCACTGTTACATTACTAAGGCTGTCTTTGTGTTAAAGAGCTTGAAAGTACAGTGAAACTTCTTTGAGCCGACCACCCAAATTTGCACAGATAAATGGTTTTTTATAGAGATGGTTGTCTTAAAGAAAAAAAGTATACAGACTTTAGGTTAAAGTGTCTAACAGAGTAAGCAAACACATACTGCCCCTCGAAACCCCAAATAATGATGGAAACAACCTCTATGAAATAGCTAAAATTCATGTATTTTACGCTTTACCATGCCTGGGACTAATACAACAACTATAGTGCTGTATACAAATCACTCCAACCCACACACATAATAATAGGCCAAACTCTTTCTTACTCCCCTGGTAACCTGCTTATTTTCTTGTTCAAAATGGCCCAATCATTCTCGGTCCCCAACATGTCACTCTTCTAATTCTTGGTCCCCAGCATGGCTTTCCTCTCATTCTTAGTCACCAGCCTGACTCCTCTTCTCATTCCTGCCTCCCCTTGTCATTCAAATATCCCAACGTAGCTCTCCAGAAGGGAGAAGTATAAGCACTTCCTATATATTTACCATTCTTTTTGTAGCCACTCTTGGGTTTGGCTCAAAAAAACACAGAAATGTCTGCAACAAAAAAGCTGCGTTTCCTCAACATGGAAGCAGTCTAAAAATAATCTTTTTTTGGGGGGGATTAGCAACAGGTTTGAAATTATTTTAAATACAAAATGGAAATATTAATTTTTATTTTTTTACTATTCAAAAAACAGCAGTACAGTATGGAACATAAAGGACAAGGCAGGCAATGTAGTAGCAGCAGAAGTGGCAGTGAAGTATAGAAAACAATGGACAGGCAGACAGCTACAATGGCATTATCCACACTGTCAGCAGTAGTAGATCTAATTATTTTCACACAGCCAGAAGTGTTTGAAAATCCTCAAGGATTAATATCTGATTTCTTTTTTCAAATGTAATGTTTTCCACAATTGTTTGTTTGCTTTAATGTGTCAGGTTGTTGCTACAGATAAAAATACTGTACAGTTTCATCAAGTAAAAGTTCGCAAACTGTATTAAAATGAAATGTTTGTTTGTTGCAGAAAATGCACTGCAGGCAGCCACCAGGTGGATTTACATTATATTAAAATTTGACAGTTTGTCACCTCATCTTTTACTGACTATTTTCACAGCCTTATAAATTTTCAGGGCCGGTTTTAGACATAGTGTGGCCCTGGGCAAAAAGTACAAGTGGGATCCCAAATTCAAAATATTGTACCAGCCTTAGGGTGCATTCACATCATGTTTGTTAAATCTGTTTAGCAAATTTCTTTTAAAGGGGTTTTCCAAGATTTTTTTTTTTAACAGGTAGACAAAAAATGTGGTGAAATGTGTGACCAACACAGTTTCTGTTGCAATCACTTCCGTACTGGTCCTAATCATGTGCCATTCATCATGCACATGACTTCAGCTGTTAGCCACACCCACTATGAGCGTGATGTAATCATTGATAAAAACTGCATTTGTCTAAACTTTATTGACTGCCAGAGCAGCCAGGATGAGGTGGGGGCTGGTTCTGCTCACCAGACAAGCCAGCACCTGGTTTACAGCAGTGATTAGAGGCAGCAGAAGCAGCAAGGTAGACAAGCACTTTTTTCATTTTTATTTATTTTTAACAATTCTAGCCTCTCCCTTGTCTCCATTGGACAGACCTTCTTCCGTTATCAGAGGGTTTTATGGACACTGATGGGCTGGCAGCATGGTAAATGCATAAGGAGAGTAAAGGAGATAAGCAATATGTGCAAAAGATGTAAATACTTTATCATTAGCATCATGCAGGGAAAACTGCATGCTTTACAAGTTTGGGTTTCAAAAATCACATGCATTTTTTTTTAAAAACGCATTTGGTTTTCTGATAAAAACATATGCTTTTTTGCGCAAAACTGCACTGTGGGAATACAGCCTTACTGGGAAGTGTTGCATCATGGGACCAGATTTTTTGATTGTGCTTTACAAACATTCTCAGTCAATATATATACAGATACACATTCATATTCTTATATACTATATATACACATACCTGGAAAAGCTCTGACACTCCCACAACCAGGAAGTAGAAATCAGGAAGTATTGCATGAGCCTGAAAATATGAGGAATGGTAAAAATGGTCCAAACACACATAAAGGTCCTCAATTATGTTTATTCATTCATATGACAAGCATTTCCTGCCTTCAGTCACATTTTCTTATTCCCATAAAACCCCTTTAATGGATGCAAAAAAGTGGATGGAAACAGATCCGTATACAGATAGATGGATAGCATGATAGATAGATAGATAGATAGATAGATAGATAGATAGAAGATAGATAGACCCTACCCCATCCCCCAAACAAACTTACATGATAGATGGTCAAGTATTTAGAGCCCTACCATGACGGATCATAGTGCAGCATGCCCCTGGCTTCAGTTGATTTGTCTGCTGATTTAGCTGAGCAGAGAGGGTAGCTCTCTGAGATTCTGAACTAGCACACTTTTCGTCCTCAGTGGGGCGAAGTAAGCTGTATACATGTGAGTTTGACACAGAACAATTTCCCACCCAGCAGGCAGCAGCACTCTCTCTGTACCTGTAGCATGTAAATTAAATTGAAAAAACACAAAAAAAACTGCTTTAAGACAATGACTAGGAATATAGTGCTGTATAAATAAGTGTTTGATACAGCACCAGACAGTGTGTCATGCTCTTAACACCTGTAGAATTTAGTTTTCAATTCAGTTTTAAAATTAATATTATTTTTAAAAAAATTATGTCTAGTCATTTTGGCTTTATTCACATGACACTCAGCCAACAAAAATAGAAAAAATGAAACAGAATGGGTGTAAAACATATACAAAATAGCCATTAAATCTGTCAAAAACATCACTCTCATATGAATAAAGCCCTAGTCAGATGGCAGTATGGCACATTAATAGCAAGGTTTTAATTTAAAAAAAAAATGTCACTTGAACACAGTGGGCAGCGCTGTGTAAATGCAAGCATGATACAGAGCAATATGCCATTGCATCGATTGTTGGTACCACTGTATACAACAAAACACTGGTCTAAAGTGTATTTAGCAGAGGTGTAAACATGCTGTAAGGGAATTGCTAGTTGTGCCAATCCCTAGTGCTGCTGCTTGAACAAGGGAAGACAGGAAGGACAGACACAGTGATCCCTAAACTCAACCCAGCCCCTGTCCCTACCTAATTGCCACAACTGTCCTAATGATAGGGACAACTGGGCATCGATCCCTTCTCTGAATAAGTGTACACAAGATAAGACAAACAACACTGAAGCAGAGTCAGCAAGCCATGGTCAAACCAGATAGACAAATAGTACCAAATAGTCAAAGGGTAAGCCAGAGGTCAGGAATATGAATACAGGTAACAAACAGCAAGAGAAGCGTTTAGCAAGGGACAAATCTCAATAGCCAGCAAACATGTGTGAGCAGATGACCTGTTTATAGGAAGTTCAGAATCTGTCCCAGACTTGATTGGTAGATAGTCTGTCAATCACACAGACAAGGCTAAGATTAACTGTTTCAGGAGCGGAGGCAAACAAAGGTGCAGGAGATGGGTGTGGCGGAAATTCAATTACAGAGAAGAGGTAATAGAGCAGTGTTCAGACAGAGCAACAAGTACCCTAAGCAAGGAATCAAACTGAACATGCCTCCTGCACCGCAACGTGCGAGCGGAGGGTGGCGCAGAGACCCGAACAGGCAGAGACGTTACACATGCATTGCTGACTGATGGGTGGCACACTGTATGCAACAAAAGATGAACTGAAGTGTAAATAATCACAGCAGGCTTAAAGGGGCTGTGCAAATTTAGAAAAAAAAAAGGCTGATTTCTTCTTCTCGGAAGTGACATCATGTCTGTTCGTCACATGGCCATGCTACAGCTCATTCCTTTTCATTCAATGCCACTGAGCTGTTACATTGCCATGTGACCAACGGACATGATGTCACTTCCTGAAAAGACAAAATCAGCCATGTTTTCTAATCCTGCACAACCCTTTTAAGTGTATTTAAAGGCTGCATAAAAATGCATTGTTGCCATCCTGCAAAAAATATGGCAAGAAGGATTATAGGTGGCACAAACACACTGTATGCAAGAAAATGAATGCTGCTGTGTGTCACTTTTCTTGGAGACAGACTGGTTGAATGTATGCAAGAATTGTGAATTTGTGAGTATTGTGATGTAGCATACTGACAGCAATGTGATTGTCCCACTCTCTATGACACTAGCACTGACTTACCTCTTCCAAAAATCACTATAAAAATCTTGCTATATAAATTTATAATTTAAAAATTGCAATAAAATCTAATTTTTCTTTTCTCATTACACACTAATCCTCACAATATGTATCTATATTCTATGTTTGTTTTTTTTTACTATATTTCCCTATCTGAGAGCTGATATGCTGTCAATGTAATTTCTACCCTAACAAAATGGCAACATTTGCGACTGTTCCTTTTATAATGGCTATGGCTCACAGTCATCAGTGTCCACACTACAGTCATGGCCAAAAGTTTTGAGAATGACACAAATATTATATTTTCACATGATCTGCTGCCCTCTGGTTTTTATGTGTGTTTGTCAGATGTTTTTATCACATACAGAAATATAATTGCATTCATATTATGAGTAACAGAAGCTTATATTGACAGTTAGAATGAGTTAATGCAGCAAGTCAATATTTGCAGTGTTGACCCTTCTTCTTCAGGACCTCTGCAATTCTCCCTGGCATGCTCTCAATCAACTTCTGGACCAAATCCTGACTGATAGCAGTCCATTCTTGCAGAATCAATGCTTTAATTTTGTCTGAATTTGTTGGTTTTTGTTTGTCCACCCGTCTCTTGATGATTGACCACAAGTTCTCAATGGGATTAAGATCTGGGGAGTTTCCAGGCCATGGACCCAAAATCTCTATGTTTTGTTCCCTGAGCCATTTAGTTATCACCTTTGCTTTATGGCAAGGTGCTCCATCATGCTGGAAAAGGCATTGTTGAGCGCCAAACTGCTCTTGGACGGTTGGGAGAAGTTGCTCTTGGAGGACATTCTGGTACCATTCTTTATTCATGGCTGTGTTTTTAGGCAAGACTGTGAGAGAGCCGATTCCCTTGGCTGAGAAGCAACCCCACACATGAATGGTTTCAGGATGCTTTACAGTTGGCATGAGACAAGACTGGTGGTAGCGCTCACCTCTTCTTCTCCGAATAAGCTGTTTTCCAGATGTTCCAAACAATCGAAAAGGGGATTCATCAGAGAAAATGACTTTACCCCAGTCCTCAGCAGTCCACTCCCTGTACCTTTTGCAGAATATCAGTCTGTCCCTGTTTTTTTTTCTGGAGAGAAGTGGCTTCTTTGCTGCCCTCCTTGAGACCAGGCCTTGCTCCAAGAGTCTCCGCCTCACAGTGCGTGCAGATGCACTCACACCTGCCTGCTGCCATTCCTCAGCAAGCTCTGCACTGCTGGTAGCCCGATCCCGCAGCTGAAACACTTTTAAGAGACGGTCCTGCCGCTTGCTGGTCTTTCTTGGGCGCCCTGGAGCCTTTTTGGCACCAATGGAACCTCTCTCCTTGAAGTTCTTGATGATGTGATAGATTGTTGACTGAGGTGCAATCTTTCTAGCTACAATACTCTTCCCAGTTAGGCCATTTTTCTGCAGTGCAATGATGACTGCACGTGTTTCTTTAGAGATAACCATGGTTAACAGAAGAGAAACAATGATGGCAAGCACCAGCCTGCTTTTAAAGTGTCCAGTGGTGTCATTCTTACTTAATCATGACAGATTGATCTCCAGCCCTGTCCTCATCAACACCTACACCTGTGTTAATGGAGCAATCACTGAAACGATGTTAGGTGGTCCTTTTAAGGCAGGGCTGCAATGATGTTGAAATGTGTTTTGGGGGATAAAGTTCATTTTCTAGGCAAATATTGACTTTGCAAGTAATTGCTGTTAAGCTGATCACTCTTTATAACATTCTGGAGTATATGCAAATTGCCATTAGAAAAACTGAAGCAGTAGGCTTTGTAAAAATTAATATTTGTATCATTCTCAAAACTTTTGGCCATGACTGTATACCCCTATATTTCCTTATGATTGGTTAATGGTATTATGATAGCCATAGTTGTACATTTCACTCAAATGTTCTTGTCAGGGAAAGTGTAGCTAGTGGACCTATTTGACACATAGAAAATGAAATGTCATGATATAAATAGTTATTTGTTACACTTGTTAATGTGAAGACTACTCATCTATTTCATGTTTGGCCACACCAACAACCTATATAAGAGAAAGTAATGCCCACGGACTGTCATATATACTGTGCATTTTCTCCACTACCTGTACTGTAAGTGTTAATATGATGTGCTTTGTCTACAAAATGATTCAGTGAAGTTACCAGATTAGACTTAATCTCCAGTTTTTAGCATGGGTTAATAGTCGCTGCTCCTCCATTTTGTCACAGTTGGAATTTTTTCTCTAGTCCCCATCGTTTCCAAGTAATCAATGCTGGCCTTTTAAATGATACAAAGATCTGGAGTTGGAGGAGGTGGTGAAACGTTCTCGTAAGGCATTAAAAAAATGCAAATTGTAATATGTATGTGTATATTGCTTTTGTTACATAATATGTTACCCATTAAGTCATAAAATACCCCTGGGGAACGTTCTTACTTTACTATTTTTTATTGCAACTGTGGCATCCATAGGCACCCCAGTTATAGGTGAAAACAGCCTCCAATAGTCACTGGCAGAGCTAATCTAGGGTGCTAAGACCTAGTAGCTCTGCTACACTGGGAGTCACCTGACCCTGCAGCTTCCTTTATTTACTACAAAGCGCTCATTAAACACTATATAGTTTGTAAAGAAGAAGACAGAAATGGCAATATACCACTTTTATCTCTCCCCTCCTACCCTGAGGTCTCCAGCTGTCTCTAATATCTGTAGATTTGTGTGGTGATGCCAAAAAATGTCACAGCATTCACCGTCAAACAACAGCAGGCAGTCGTTGTCAGGTTAAGGTGTGGCCTACTTAATAGGAGCAGTTTAAAATTCCCATATTATGGAATTACCATTTTAACAATTCTCTACTATGCAGCAGGTAAGACCACAGGCAAAATAGGCTACCTATAATCCAACACATCTCCAGGTAGCAGAGTCTAAGGCTACTCCAAGGTTTTCACCAGATCCCGCCGATATGGCTGCCTGGCATCTAGGTTGCATCTGCAGAACTATGGTTCTGAAAACAGGTGTATTTTCAAGCAAGTAAGATCCAAACCAGAAAACCTATTGCAGGCAGAATTACAATAGCCGAGGTCAAAAACCAACAGAGTGTGAGAATAGCCAAAATGAAACCAGATGAATTGCCAGTAGTCAAGGTTAAGTTGGATTGGATGCTGAGCCAGTACTCTGATTGGGCCTGCATCTTAAGCCTCTGACAGGCTGAGCAGATCCACACAGAGCATGGCAATCTTAAAGGCTATGTGATAAATGTATATGTCCTACAGAATCTTCCCCACTGTCGCTGCACTGAAGGGATGAAGACTGCTGGGTGGAGAAGCAGGAGCGTAGATCCTTAGGATCCTAACAACCAGGTATTCCATGCCTACAGGCTCCTTCATATATAAATTTGGTACAAGCCTGTTTATTAGAACATAAGTTGGGGAGCTACATCTACAGCAATTTACAACTTGCATTACTTCCCCTTTATGCTATTTAAAAGCCTCTACAACACTAACATACAGCCTCTACAATGCCTAAAATTGTAACATACAGCCTAAAGAAGCACGATTGCCTACGCTCTTGTAAACAAAGCTAATCATAGATCAGGGTAAAATACATTGCTGCATTTTGCTGAGTTAACTTCCCACACATTGTACTGTTCCAAAGAACTTAATAAGGCTTGGCATGGCTTATCCAATTACCACTAATAATTCTATTCTGTGCAACTCTTTTCTGCATCACAGCCTTTATTCTCTTACTCATCAAATAATAGTGTACTTTCTATTAATATCCGATTATTCTCTGCACATTTTACTTGGTACTTGTGGTTAGATTACCAAAGTCATTACAGTAATACATGGTTGACTCTGTTAGTAGTGTTACTGCTTCAGAGAAAGAAATACTAAAATTGCAAGGGGTCAAATTTATTGACTGTTTTTTTAAAATAACTTTATTAAATTCAAGAATTTACAGAGTATCAAAAGGTTAATAGATTTAAAACAAAGCCTCAAGCATAGCCTGCCCTTCTAAGACTAAGAATTTAGTCTAAGTGAGCTATTGCCCTCATTATAAAATTATTATTATTATTAATAATAATAATAATAATAATAATAATAATAACTTTATTTATATAGTGCCAACATTTTCCGTAGCACTTTACAAATCAGAGGACACATGAACACACAATATGAGACATTACAATGTGACAAAGAAAGTTGACATAATAGGTGGATCATAAATAAACATAGGCTCATATGTAGTTCCCTGCACCATTGTGAAAGAACTGGGGGGATCCAAGAACTAGATCGGTCCTTGATTATTTATTATTTATTACTTATTTAATAAAACATGAATACTGTTTTACGTGAGGATATAGACTGAGCCATAAATCAATCCAACCCATTTCTCTCATGAATCTGGTCAATGGGTCTTATCTCTCTGCTGTATTTCCATTAAACCTCAGATATCAATTCTTTAATTGATGAATAATCCCTCAATGCACATAAATCTTGCTAAACCTACAAGAGGTGCTAAAAAGAAGGTCGGAGGCAGTGGTGAACCTAGCCTCTTTGCTGCCTGAGGTGGACTATAGAAAGACGCCCCCCCCCAAAAAAAAAAAAAATTGAGTTTCCATGCTACTAGCTTCACACGCTGTTATCGTCGCACAATATACACAATACACAAACTTATAAAACAGTTTTTAAGAATTCTTCTTCCTGTATTACTTCAGTATCAGATCAACAACACGGCATTAACAATGAAAGTAACTTCACACATCTTCTGCTTGGTGGATGGACGAGCCCGCATGGCCCCCATTCTCTATAATAGGAGCGCCGCAGATAGGAGAGTACTGGACTTCGGTTATCTTTGGCGCTCCCAGCAAAGTGAATGAGAGCCACGCGGGTTCGTCCATCCACCAAGTGACACACCTATATATGGCTGCGGTCAGGCTGAATTCCCACCCAGTGGGGGAAAAAAACCCAATTCTCAGGTTCAGTGGGGGTCTCAGCAGACAGACCCCCATCAATCAGGTATTTATCCTCTATCATTTAGGTGAATACAGGGCAGTAACATTCTGTGACTTACAGGTGCCGTCTCTGACTAATCCTTCACATTTCCCTTCTCTACCCTCTGGACTGCCATGACCACTTCTTCCAGCTGTGACTTGTCTCTGTAAAGTTTGCAACACAGATATCTTTGGCTCCTCACTTTTCCAGGCATCCGACCCACATTGTCCTCACCTACACAAAGCCCCCATCCTGCTGCTACCCCAATTATAAAATACATGATATAACCCCCCATAATGAATAATACCCCCAAGTGCAACTTTATATTAATAATGTCCGTGTGTACCCTGTATAAATAGTGCCCCTTATTAATAATGCCCCAGGTGTTAACTAATTAAAAGGTTTTCCAGGTCATTAATAAACTAATCAGTGGGGCTCAAAAACCCAGGACCACTACTGATCAGCTGTTTGAATGGTACCTGTGTAAGTGTCATGACTGCTTCTCTGTTTACATAGTGTCATTCATCTCATAGCGGCCATGTAATGTAACTACAGCCTCGTCCCATACATGTCTATGTCACAAGGCTGCAATTTCATTACACGGTCGCTATAAACAGACAGCGTGTGATATAAACAGATGCCATAGCCCCTGTTTATAACGCCCCATTTACACACACTATAATGTTCCACAGCAGTCCCTGTGCACAGTATTGCACAGTATTATGGCCTGCAGTGGCCGCTGCACACGATATTATGTCCCGCAGCGGCCCCTGCACACGGCATTATGGCCCACAGTGGCCCCTGTACATGATATTATGGCTCACAGTGGCCCCTGCACACGGTATTATGGCCCGCAACGGCCCCTGCACACAGTATTATGGCCCGCAACAGCCCCTGCACATTGTATTATGCCTTGCAGCGGCCCCTGCACACGGTATTTTGCTCCATAGTGGCCCCTGCACACAGTATTATGCTCCATAGTGGCACCTGCGCACGGTATTATGCCCCCGCAGCGGCCCCTGCACACGATATTATGCTCCATAGTGGCCCCTGAACATAGTATTATGTTCCATATTGGCCCCTGCACACGGTATTATGCTTCATAGTGACCCCTGCACACGGTATTATGCCCCGCAGTGGCCCCTGCACACGGTATTAAGTTCCACAGTGACCCCTTCCCACTGTATTATGCTCCATAGTGGCCCCTGCACACGGTATTATGCTCCACAGTGGCCCCAGCACACAGTATTATGCTCCATAGTGGCCCCTGCACTTGTATTATGTTCCACTGTGGCCCCTGCACATGGTATTATGCCCCACAGCGGTCCCTGCACACGGTATTATGTGCCATAGTGGCCCCTGCACTGGTATTATGCTCCATATTGGCCCCTGCATAAGGTATTATGCTCCATAGTGGCCCCTACACTGGTATTATGCTCCACAGTGGCCCCTCCACATGGTATTATGCCCCACAATGGCCCTGCACACGGTATTATGCTCCATAGTGGCCCCTACACATGGTATTATGCCCCATAGTGGCCCACCCATGAATTATTATTATACTCTGGGGTCTTTTCAGAGGGCCGAAGCCAGCTTGGAGTAACATCGGATCGCAGGAGAGGTGAGTAACACAGTTTTTTATGTTCCCTCACCTCCCCTGGGCCTACGATTATTATACTCTGGGGCTCGGGTATTTGAGGCCCGTGGCCTCACTTACTGATCCACCCTCCTGCTCACAGCCGCTTACGCTTCCCCTTCTGCGTCCAATAGCAGAAGGGGAAGCGGAGGCGGCCACGAGCAGGCGCGGGGGCCATTACCTGCTGCGGTTATTCCAGAAGGTAACAGCCTATTCCTAAAAAAAAAAAAAAAAAAAAAAAAAAATTATCCTCACCTACAGTGCCTTGCGAAAGTATTCGGCCCCCTTGAACTTTTCAACCTTTTGCCACATTTCAGGCTTCAAAAATAAGGATATAAAATTTTAATTTTTTTGGTGAAGAATCAACAAGTGGGACACAATTGTGAAGTGGAATGAAATTTATTGATTATTTTAAACTTTTGTAAAAAATAAAAAACTGAAAAGTGGGGCGTGCAATATTATTCGGCCCCCTTAAGTTAATACTTTGTAGCGTCACCTTTTGCTGCGATTGCAGCTGCAAGTCGCTTGGGGTATGTCTCTATCAGTTTTGCACATCGAGAGACTGAAATTCTTGCCCATTCTTCCTTGGAAAACAGCTCGAGCTCAGTGAGGTTGGATGGAGAGCGTTTGTGAACAGCAGTTTTCAGCTCTTTCCACAGATTCTCGATTGGATTCAGGTCTGGACTTTGACTTGGCCATTCTAACACCTGGATACGTTTATTTGTGAACCATTCCATTGTAGATTTTGCTTTATGTTTTGGATCATTGTCTTGTTGGAAGATAAATCTCCGTCCCAGTCTCAGGTCTTTTGCAGACTCCAACAGGTTTTCTTCCAGAATGGTCCTGTATTTGGCTCCATCCATCTTCCCATCAATTTTAACCATCTTCCCTGTCCCTGCTGAAGAAAAGCAGGCACAAACCATGATGCTGCCACCACCATGTTTGACAGTGGGGATGGTGTGTTCAGGGTGATGAGCTGTGTTGCTTTTACGCCAAACATATCGTTTTGCATTGTGGCCAAAAAGTTCGATTTTGGTTTCATCTGACCAGAGCAACTTCTTCCACATGTTTGGTGTGTCTCCCAGGTGGCTTGTGGCAAACTTTAAACGGGAGTTTTTATAGATATCTTTGAGAAATGCCTTTCTTCTTGCCACTCTTCCATAAAGGCCAGATTTGTGCAGTGTACGACTGATTGTGGTCCTATGGACAGACTCTCCCACCTCAGCTGTAGATCTCTGCAGTTCATCCAGAGTGATCATGGGCCTCTTGGCTGCATCTCTGATCAGTCTTCTCCTTGTTTGAGATGAAAGTTTAGAGGGACGGCCGGGTCTTGGTAGATTTGCAGTGGTCTGATACTCCTTCCATTTCAATATGATCGCTTGCACAGTGCTCCTTGGGATGTTTAAAGTTTGGGAAATCTTTTTGTATCCAAATCTGGCTTTAAACTTCTCTACAACAGTATCATGGACCTGCCTGGTGTGTTCCTTGGTCTTCATGATGCTCTCTGCGCTTTAAACAGAACCCTGAGACTATCACAGAGCAGGTGCATTTATACGGAGACTTGATTACACACAGGTGGATTATATTTATCATCATCAGTCATTTAGGACAATATTGGATCATTCAGAGATCCTCACTGAACTTCTGGAGTGAGTTTGTTGCACTGAAAGTAAAGGGGCCGAATAATATTGCACGCCCCACTTTTCAGTTTTTTATTTTTTACAAAAGTTTAAAATAACCAATAAATTTTGTTCCACTTCACAATTGTGTCCCACTTGTTGTTGAGTCTTCACCAAAAAATTTAAATTTTATATCCTTATGTTTGAAGCCTGAAATGTGGCAAAAGGTTGAAAAGTTCAAGGGGGCCGAATACTTTCGCAAGGCACTGTACTTTATTTCTGACTTTTATATGATTTGTATCTTACATATCTTACCATGCTTCCCCTCTGCAGGCTATGTATATAGTTTCTAGTTGTCCCTGAACTGGTAGGTGAAGACCAGCTGTTATGAAAAAAAACAGGACATTCTGCTCCTTACAGTGGGGAAAAAGAATATTTAGTCAGCCACACAATTGTTCAAGTTCTCCCACTTAAAAAAATGAGAGAGGCCTGTAATTTACATCATAGGTAGACCTCAACTATGAGAGACAAAATGAGAAAACAAATCCAGAAAATCACATTGTCTGATTTTTTAAGAATTTATTTGTAAATTATGGTGGAAAATAAGTATTTGGTCACCTACAAACAAGCAAGATTTTTGGCTCTCACAGACCTGTAACTTCTTCTTTAAGAGGCTCCTCTGTCCTCCACTCATTACCTGTAGTAATGGCACCTGTTTGACATTGTTATCAGTATAAAAGACACCTGTCCACAACCTCAAACAGTCACACTCCAAACTCCAATATGGTGAAGACCAAAGAGCTGTGGAAGGACACCAGAAACAAAATTGTAGACCTGCACCAGGCTGGGAAGACTGAATCTGCAATAGGCAAGCAGCTTGGTGTGAAGAAATCAACTGTGGGAGCAATAATTAGAAAATGGAAGACACACAAGACCACTGATAATCTCTCTTGATAAGGGGCTCCACGCAAGATCTCACCCCGTGGGGTCAAAATGATCACAAGAATGGTGAGCAAAAATCCCAGAACCACACGGGGGGACCAAGTGAATGACCTGCAGAAAGTTGGGACTAACGTAACAAAGGATACTGTCAGTAACACACGCCGCCAGAGACTCAGATCCTGCAGTGGCAGATGTGTGCCCCTGCTTAAGCCAATACATATCCGGGCCCGTCTGAAGTTTGCTAGAGAGCATTTGGATGTTCCAGAAGAGTATTGGGAGAATGTCATATGGTCAGATGAAACCAAAGTAGAACTGTTTGATAGAAACACAACTCGTCATGATGACAATTACAGGTCTCTCTTATCTTTTTAAGTGGGAGAACTTGCACAAATGGTGGCTGACTAAATACTTTTTTTCCCCACTGTATATCTTTCTTACTTAGTCAACATTGAAGAAATAGAAGCTTGAAAGACATTATAGAGAAATACTGAATAGTATTGATGTTAATAAAGAACACTGGCAAGATAGAAATTTTTTAGTTGCAGGATATCTGCGCCTGCCTTCTATTTTTCTTTCACTTGTCTCCTCCCTCCTCATTCCTTTCCCTCTCTATAGACATCTATGGAGAGCTGTAATTTGATTATTCTATGATCTGCCAGTTTGTCTTAGGAAACCGAGACAGATTCAGGAGAGATTTCAGAGTGAAAGTTAGTTTAGGAGAGAAAGAGGAGGAAGACAGCCTAGTAAGTGGAAAAAGAAGCATTTATTTTTATTAAGGTGTATAATAAGGTGTATGATAAGTTTAGTGAAACATTAGTGACCACATAATGTTACCACTTTAAATATTATTACCAATGTATGCAGCATATTTTCTATTAGTATTAATGTTAAGCGGGCTGCTTAACCTTTTTTACTAACATCTTATAATGGTATTAGGTAACAAAAAGAGTAATAATTATCTTATAAATCCTTCGCCACTCCAGAGTGATGTATCCCTGGTCCCTCAGTGGCCTCTGTTTATGAAGCTCCAGCTTTGGCAAACTGTGTCGACATGTATTGACTGTACTTGTAAAGTTTCAGCACCACTTGATTGGCTGCAGCAGTCACATGTCGTCATAACTGGATCCAGGGGACCAAAGGACAAGAAAATGGTAAGGTATTACCCCGTTTTGTTATTTTTTTTTAGCGATTTGTAAAAAAAATTTCATGAGGCTGTTTAACACCTTTAACTTTTTTATAATAATTATTACTATTATTACTATAATTCTGATTATTATCGTTATTTGTATTCCTTGTTTTGCATATAAATTGATATATTGCTCTGAAATTCTAATTGTTGGCTTTGCACTAAACTTGTGACCATACTAGTGAAAGCATTTTCCAGTTTCCTAAAACACTGAGCACCGAGGAAACAAAAATTCATCATTTTATTCTTATCCTCTCAGCACGTAGAGGATTTTGTATTCCAATCATGCTGTTAATTTAGCCCATTCTTACCTCTGTATTAACAGCCACAGAAATGGATAAGGAAGGAGGAATAATTGCATATATTTTATTTGTATTTGCCAATAAATTTAGTCCTGGTTACTCAAGGGAATCATTGAAATCTCAAGCTCTCTCATCTTGCATGTTCTTCATCAATTTACTACGTGCATTATATGTTGCTTCTTGCTGTTTCTTATGTCCTCAGATATAGCCAGTTGTAGAATTAATTAAAAGCAAAGACAATTCTCCCACTGTTCATAAAGGTTTTTTTTAGTTTACTGAAATAAAACTGAAAATATTCAGTATTTCTGTTTATGACCTGGCATTTTTTGTGATCCTGGTGGCGCTCTGTATCATGAGGGAAAGAGCACAGAACAATCTCAAAGAATCTTGTAAGCACCTTAGCAATATGCCATAACATTCTATGATGTGAGTATTCCTTGAGGTCAATTGTCTTCTGTGGTTAAAAAGAAGGTGAAACTTAGACAAAACCTACGGAAAGACAACATGGCCATCTCCAAATTTAGTGATCATAAATTTTTTGTGAGAATAACATTTGCCAATTTTTTGTTTAAATTTCAAGATTTATTTGGCTATAACCAAAGTAATTCTAGAAAGGTGAGCAAAGCTATTTTAATGGGGGTGAATGAATCAACAACAACTTGTAGAAAGATGCAGGCTGATCTTAAAGCTTAATTAACCCCCATGATAGGAGAGCCAAGAATACAATTTTTAAAAGATAATACATTGAAAAACCTAATTAATCCAGATCTCGAACATGTAAAATTAAACAAACATCATGCCTAACATGAAACATGGAAGGGAATTTACTGAAGTTATGGGCTGTCCATTAGTATGGGTACAAAGAATATGTGGAGCATGCAGTGAAAAAAAAAACTATTAAAGGGATTATCCAGTTTTGTTTTGTTTTTAATATGGGCCAAATATCAGGATGCATCAATACAAAACACTTCCTAATATATATCCTGTTTAAATTTGGCATTGTTTATCTGCTTTATTTTCAGGTTATTGACCACAGCTGTGACATTTTGTTTGCAAGCCCCTCCCTGTGAGCAGTTCAGCCAGCAACATCACAGCAGCACATGACCTCCTTGCTACTTGAAGCCACATATACTAACATGAGATGTGCGACTGACTTTTTTATTTGGTCAGGTACAATACAGACCAAAAGTTTGGACGCACCTTCTTATTCCAAGAGTTTTCTGTATTTTCATGACAATAAAAATTGTAGATTCACACTGAAGGCATCAAAACTATGAATTAACACATGTGGAATTATATACTTAACAAAAAAGTGTGAAACAACTGAAAATATGTCTTATATTCTAGGTTCTTCAAAGTAGCCACCTTTTGCTTTGATTACTGCTTTGCACACTCTTGGCATTCTCTTGATGAGCTTCAAGAGTTAGTCACCTGAAATGGTCTTCCAACAGTCTTGAAGGAGTTCCCAGAGATGCTTAGCACTTGTTGGCCCTTTTGCCTTCACTCTGCGGTCCAGCTCACCCCAAACCATCTCGATTGGGTTCAGGTCTGGTGACTGTGGAGGCCAGGTCATCTGGCGTAGCACCCCATCACTCTCCTTCTTGGTCAAATAGCCCTTACACAGTCTGGAGGTCTGTTTGGGGCCATTGTCCTGTTGAAAAATAAATGATGGTCCAACTAAATGCAAACCGGATGGAATAGCATGCCGCTGCAAGATGCTGTGGTAACCATGCTGGTTCAGTATTCCTTCAATTTTGAATAAATCCCCAACAGTGTCACCAGCAAAGCACCCCCACACCATCACACCTCCTCCTCCATGCTTCATGGTGGGAACCAGGCATGTAGAGTCCATTCGTTCACCTTTTCTGCGTCGCACAAAGACACGGTGGTTGGAACCAAAGATCTCAAATTTGGACTCATCAGACCAAAGCACAGATTTCCACAGGTCTAATGTCCATTCCTTGTGTTCTTTAGCCCAAACAAGTCTCTTCTGCTTGTTGCCTGTCCTTAGCAGTGGTTTCCTAGCAGCTATTTTACCATGAAGGCCTGCTGCACACAGTCTCCTCTTAACAGTTGTTGTAGAGATGTGTCTGCTGCTAGAACTCTGTGTGGCATTGACCTGGTCTCTAATCTGAGCTGCTGTTAACCTGCGATTTTTGAGGCTGGTGACTCGGATGAACTTATCCTCCGCAGCAGAGGTGACTCTTGGTCTTCCTTTCCTGGGGAGGTCCTCATGTGAGCCAGTTTCTTTGTAGCGCTTGATGGTTTTGGCCACTGCACTTGGGGACACTTTCAAAGTTTTCCCAATTTTTCGGACTGACTGACCTTCATTTCTTAAAGTAATGATGGCCACTCGTTTTTCTTTACTTAGCTGCTTTTTTCTTGCCATAATACAAATTCTAACACTCCATTCTGTAGGACTATCAGCTGTGTATCCACCTGACTTCTGAAAAACACAAATGATGGTCCCAACCCCATTTATAATGCAAGAAATCCCACTTATTAAACCTGACAGGGCACACTTGTGAAGTGAAAACCATTTCAGGTGACTAACTCTTGAAGCTCATCAAGAGAATGTCAAGAGTGTGCAAAGCAGTAATCAAAGCAAAAGGTGGCTACTTTGAAGAACCTAGAATATAAGACATATTTTCAGTTGTTTCACACTTTTTTGTTAAGTATATAATTCCACATGTGTTAATTCATAGTTTTGATACCTTCAGTGTGAATCTACAATTTTTATAGTAATGAAAATATAGAAAACTCTTGTAATGAGAAGGTGTGTCCAAACTTTTGGTCTGTACTGTATGTGGAGTGGACTGAAGAAAGTATCATGACACAACACAGACCCCAGGGAGGGAGATTGAACACGGGCAGTGTGTGTGTCCAGTGATTTAATTCCAGAGGAGAGTGGAGAAGTGAGGGGTACACAGAGTGAGAGCAGAAAGATGAATCATTGAAAATGTTGTTTTTCCCACAGATTCACTGCATGTAAATAACAGTGATACAAGGAACAGCAAGTAAAATAATGCCAAGCAAAGGGTGCACAAGGGAACAGTGAGTATTTAGTTAGAAAAAAAGACATGATGTTACTCCAGGTTTAAGCATGATACTATTGGCCAATCAGTGGCTTCTGAATTAGGTATGCAAAAAGACTGCAACCAAGTGGATACCAAAAGTGTCACCAACAGTTCAAGAAATGGTAAATAAGAACAATGCAATTAGACTGGAATATAGAGTGTTTCTGAGTGCCCTAAGATTTTGGCAGTCTAAGGTTGACGGCTGGACACTACTGGTGTGCCTAGCATGGTCCTTCTGAGACTGAATTTTGTTTATTTGTTTGCTTTGATAAAAATCAGGGGAGCGCCAATATGGAAAATGATGGGATGGTGCAGGTGTGAGTGAAAGCTTTAAGCAATAGATCATCATGGAACTTTTCCTCTATGGAAGTAAGGTTGGAATCTAATGTGATGACCTCGACTCATACTCATTGTCTTACATAATTATCCTGGGAGTGGGGGTCAGAGGTAGGGGTTATATGTTTACCTGCACCTGATTTAGATTTTTTTTTTTTTGTCTGTGGCTTTTGTTGTATTCTTTCTTACACAATAGTCTCAATAAAAAGTTAATCTGATTAAAAAACAAGAAGAGTAAGTAAACCAAAGTATTTGCTAATAAATTACTCACTATTATTTGTAGATTTAAACTTTAATATGATGTTCAAAAAAAGTTTAACTTTAATCTGATGACTAGTGAGGCCCTTTTAACACCGAGGGCATAATGTGAAATATTAATACATTTAGCCCAAATGATCAAACAATAACATCTGGTAATGTTGACACTTAGCCAACAATTGCTTTTGGCAGAAAATGGATAATCAAAAAGAAGAGTACAAAACTGTAGCTTGTGTTACCATTTCACAGGCTTTAATGAAATAATTCCTTACTGCTCCACATGCCCCATTGCCAGCAGCGAGCTGTGGCCAAGAAATCAAGAATAATGCACAGTAAGTGGAAAAAGACAACCGGTATGTTCACACAGCTGGTGAAAGAATTTAGCTTTTAAATAAACAACAGTTATGATAAAGCCTAAGACTCCAAAGTAATTTCATTACTCTGTACAATAAGTCTTTAATAGCTAAAATACACCAGAAATCAGTCACCATTCCTAAGCTAGCTTTAATCTACTTTGCTTGTCCTTTAATGCCTAGTAAACAATAAGCCATAATGTATGCAGCATATTTTCTCCATTTTCAGTTTTCAGGAATTAAACCGTATAACTGAGCAGATAGAGCCATTTGAAGTATGCTTAATGTATGCTAAAAGAACAAAGTCATTTCAGGTAGGGATGAGGCTGCCTATAATGTTTTTCATGAAGATGAATGGCAAGAAGTTTGCATTTTCTAATCTTAAAGAGTTTGTCCAGCCGCCAACCATTAAAAAAAAAGTTTTTAAAGACATATTCACTTATTCATATAACACTGATTACCCCGACACTCCAGTTCTGACTTTCCAGGGGTCTCTGATGTTCTCTGTTTCCTGGTCCAGCTCAAGTGGCTACAATATTGACCTGCAACAGTGAATTTTTCTGAGTTTCAAGATGGGACCAGGAGAACTTCTGGGTTTTTTTTTTTTTGGTTTTTTTTATGCCACACTAAGCCCTTTTTTAAATGATGGACCAGACAACTCTTATAAAAGTTTCTTACTTTCCTTATTGATAGAAGTAAGCCCATCAAGTTTCAAAAGGAAGGCAAAAAAAACTCCACAAGGCCAACACCCTATCAAAGGAAAAAGTACCCTCTAATGCCAAGCATGGCAACTGGACTATGCCCCTGGATCAACATCCTATCCCAAAAATGTCTAGCTCCCATAACCTATGATATTATTCTTTCAAGAAAGGCATCCAGGCCCCTATTGAACTTGCAAAGCCCCTTTAAAGTTTTCTTCACTGTTCTTGCCTATTCTATAAATTCATTTGATTTGTGGTGGGTTTTTCACATACTAAACAACTTTTGGATCAGCAATTCATAAACTGGAATATACAATGAACCTTTGTCACTTTCACACTTTCAGAATCTGATCTTGCATCAGTATTTGTAAACCTATAGAGAAAAGGTATAATAGAGTGTTGAACCTTTCTGTGTTTTGGACCCACTCCTGGTTTTGCCTTCCAAATACTGATGGAAAATAGTGATCAAATATGGAGAATGTGAAAGTTGTAAGGAAACAAGGTCCAAAAATATGTGGTCTGTCTTAGGCCACTTTTACACAATGAGGTGCTGTCAGTTGCTGCCTGTGCTTTCTTAAATAAGTGAAAGACTGATTGATTTTGGGCTTTTTCTTTTTTATTGACTACCTGGTAACCAGTAAAACTGCTCGGCCGGTAACAAGGAAAAGTCCATAATTATTCACTGAAGAGAAATCATTGACAGAACAGAGTGCGAGTACAATGCCCCAGCACACATTGTCTAGCATCACATTAAGTATTTGGTCAATAAGTCAAAACCAGTAGTGGATCAAAAATACAGAAGAGGTATATATCTTTCCATTCCATTTCCATAATTTTTCTCCATTTATGGTTTCGGCTAGCAAGCGCTAATGTAAAATACTGTCCAAATACTGACTGTGTGAAGTGGTCATAGGCTAGTTGTAACGTCTCTGCCTGTTCGGGTCTCTGCGCCACCCTCCGCTCACACGTTGCGGCGAAGGAGGCGTGTTCAGTTTGGTTCCTTGTGTAGGTTTCTTGTTGCTCAGTCTGAACATGGTACTAGACAATGTAATGGATTTCCGGCCACACCCGTGTTCTGGGCATTTCTCTCTGGACTGCATAGAGTTAATCTCTTCCTGGCCTGTGTGACTGACAGCCTGTGTACCTATCAGGTCTGGGGCTGGGCCCAGACTTTCTATATACGCGATGTCACTTTCTCAGCAAGTTGCCGGTTATTGCACTGTCTTTGCCTGCTCTCCTTGTTATATCCCTTGCTACTTTGTTACCTGATTCTCTGACCGTTGGCTTGCCTTGTGACTATTCTCTTGGATTTTGATTCTGTACTGCATTGCTCGATTGTTACCGACCCCTTGGCTTGCTCACTCTGCTTCTGTGTTGTTTTGTGTTGTCCTGTTCTGTGTGTCACTTACTCAGTATAGGGCTTGTCTTCAGGTTGTCCTTTTACCGTTTAGGGTAACTGAGGCAATAGGAAGGGACAGTGGCTGGGGTGAGATTAGGGCTCACTTGTCTCTGTCCTTCCTCCCAGACCCCTGCAGTAGTGTCAGGGTATTGCTACGTTTGGCAAGACCCTAACAGAATAACCGGCCAATACATTCTGCCATTGCTTCTCATAGGGTCAGCATGGATCCTATTCAGGGCCTTGCAGCCAAGTTGGAAGGTTTGCTTCAAAACAAAAATAAAAACAACAACGCCGAGCGGCACATAGCGTAATATTGCTTAAAAAATAGGTTGTACATAGATAATTGTGTTGAGAACAGGAGGTAGTCAAATGATTGGAGAAACAACAAGGATCATCCACTGAAAGTATGGTGGAAAGCCACTAAGTGACACAAAAGCACTGGTCTATATTATAGTGAGTGTTCAACTGACTGGGTCTGATGGTAAACAGTACCCCTTCAATTAGTGATCTCACAACCAGGATAGTTAGACATTATGGATGTTTGTATAGGTGGGTTCTCACCTTTTCAAGTTGTGTTGGCCCACAACTAACACAGTGGATGGATCCAGAGTATGTTTTGGTATATGTGAGCTGCGGAATCTCTAGGTGTCAGAATCTCCTGGATCCAGATGGTATACAGGTAATGGATTGGTAGGAGAATCTCCCAAAAAATGAGGTGTGGGGACCTCCTACCTCCTCAGGCTGTCTCTTGTACACTTGATAAAGGGGATCTGATTTACCCGAAACGCGTTGTATTATTTGAGTATAATAAAGCATCTTTGGTGAAGCGTGGTCCCCACACCTCATTTTTTGGGAGATTCTCCTACCAATCCATTACCTAAGTTGGAAGGTTTGGCAGGCCTGGTAGCTGAGCTTGCTAAATAGGTTCAGACCCTTACTGAGGCTGCTGCAGCATCCCCGCCAGTTTCTTCCCCTTTTAAGGCGAAGATGTTACTCCCGGATCGTTTTTCAGGGGATCGTGAAAAATTTGAGACTTTCCGGGAATCCTGTCGCCTGTATTTTCGGATTAATCCACATGCATCCCAGGCCCAAATGGTAGGAGTAGTTATATCCCTCCTACAGGGGGGATCCACAGGCTTGGACCCTTAAACTCCCTCCTGGGGCTGAGGAGTGGACTGACTTTTAAAAATTTTTTTTGTCTTTGGGGTCTATATATGCTGAGCCAGACCACATTGGGCTTGCGGAATGGCAACTCCTCACTATGCGGCAGGGCAAATGCTCTGCTGAGGAATATTGCGCAGAATTCCGCAAGTGCAGTGTAACTGCAGGT
Organism: Leptodactylus fallax; assembly: GCA_947044405.1. Lineage (NCBI taxonomy): Eukaryota > Metazoa > Chordata > Amphibia > Anura > Leptodactylidae > Leptodactylus > Leptodactylus fallax. The sequence goes on along the minus strand of CAMRHE010000108.1, from coordinate 4,776,069 downwards.
TGGTGTGAGTCAGCTCTAAAGGCCCACTTTAAACAAGGCCTATGTGACCGTGTTAAGGAGGTCTGGGTTGGTCACCCAGATCCCCCTATTCTTAAGCAGGCTATGACATTGACTGTCCGTATTGACCGTAGGATCTGGGAAAATATTAAAGAGAGAATAGGGTCTGCTTCTTCCAAGTTTTCTGTCTCTCCCTCTCTCTCTCCTGAAAAACCTGTTATTTCTCCCATGACTCCTGGTGAGGAACCCATGCAACTGGGTGCTATGGACGCCAAGACTCGACGAGAGCATCGTCTCCGGAATAACCTCTGTCTGTACTGTGGTACTTCAGGGTATATCATACGAGACTGCTCCATCAGACCCCGCACACCAGGGGAAAAGCTTCAGTGCCTGAGTGGTAGTCGGAAGAACCACTCAGGCAACCAGGTATTTGTCAATAATAACAATAAGATGTTGTTCTCTGTGTCTCTGTCCTCTGGGGACAGATCTGTTTCTGGCCAGGCCTTAGTTGACTCTGGGTCTGCGGCAAACTTTGACAGTCTCGTTTGTCTCAGCTTTAGGCATTGAGCTTTTGCCACTTGACACTCCTCTGGCGGTTACTGGAGCAGATTTTGCCCCACTGGCCAGGGATAAGGTCCGATTCAAAACCCCCTTAATCACGTTGCAAGTAGGTTCTGCTCATTCAGAGGTCATGAGCTTTTTTGTTATGGAGCATCTGTCTTCCGATATTATTTTGGGGCTCCCCTGGTTGAACCTCCATAACCCTATTTTTGATTGGGGTAAAAGGGAGTTGGTAAAATGGGGAGATCAGTGCTCATCCCATTGTATTGTTTTGCACTCCTTAGATTGTGTCAGTGAGGAGACGGTCTCAGCTGTAAAGGTTGGAAATGCCAGGCGAATAAAAAAAAGTTTGCCTGGTCCTCCAGCGTCTGTTGTTGTTGTTTAGGGAGATCTGGAATTGAAGGCAGAGAAAATACTGGGTCCTACTAAAACTGGTTTATCTGGTGAGGGTCCGGTGGCCCCTCATGAAGGGGGGGTACTTTAACGTCTCTGCCTGTTCGGGTCTCTGCGCAACCCTCCGCTCGCACGTTGCGGTGAAGGAGGCGTGGTCAGTTTGGTTCCTTGTGTAGGTTTCTTGTTGCTCAGTCGGAACATGGTCCTAGACAATGTAATGGATTTCCGGCCACACCCGTGTTCTGAGCATTTCTCTCTGGACTGCATAGAGTTAATCTCTTCCTGGCCTGTGTGATTGACAGCCTGTGTACCTATCAGGTCTGGGGCTGGGCTCAGACTTTCTTTATATATACGGGATGTCACTTTCTCAGCAAGTTGCCGGTTATTGCACTGTTTTTGCCTGCTCTCCTTGTTATATCCCTTGCTACTTTGTTACCTGATTCTCTGACCGTTGGCTTGCCTTGTGACTATTCTCTTGGATTTTGATTCTGTACTGCATTGCTCGATTGTTACCGACCCCCTTGGCTTGCTCACTCTGCTTCTGTGTTGTTTTGTCTTGTCCTGTTCTGTGTGTCACTTACCCAGTATAGGGGTCGTCTTCAGGTTGTCCTTTTACTGTTTAGGGTAACTGAGGCAATAGGAAGGGACAGTGGCTGGGGTGAGATTAGGGCTCACTTGTCTCTGTCCTTCCTCCCAGACCCCTGCAGTAGTGTCAGGGTATTGCTACGTTTGGCAAGACCCTAACACTAGTATCACAATACAGATGTACAGTCTGCTGTTTAGATCCACCAGAGGGAGAGACCAATGGACTGTAAAACTGAAAGAATGGTGAACATAAACAGAGCACCTTCCATTTGTATCAGTCATCATTGAGTGCAGTGATAAGAAAAAATAAAGGTTCCTTCAGTTGGCTTTAAGTTTCTTCAGTCAAAAGGAACAGGACATCATGGTCCTTTTCTTCTATCGGCTTAAAAAAACTGAAAGTTGTCTCTTCTATCTTTTTTAGCATTGCACTCAGTGATAATTGATACAAAGGGAAAGTGCTCAGTTCATTTAGATCAAAACAACAGACATTACAACTGTAGTGTAAAAGCTACCCTAACACTTCATGCACACGACCTAGTGTGCAGTCTGAGGGTCTTCCGATGATCTGTTCTAATATTTTATAGGACCTGCTCTAAACATATCATAAAGGAATGGAGCTTCAGAACATACATATGAAGAACCTCAGACTGTACAGTCATGGCCAAAAGTTTTGAGAATGACACAAATATTATATTTTCACATGATCTGCTGCCCTCTGGTTTTTATGTGTGTTTGTCAGATGTTTTTATCACATACAGAAATATAATTGCATTCATATTATGAGTAACAGAAGCTTATATTGACAGTTAGAATGAGTTAATGCAGCAAGTCAATATTTGCAGTGTTGACCCTTCTTCTTCAGGACCTCTGCAATTCTCCCTGGCATGCTCTCAATCAACTTCTGGACCAAATCCTGACTGATAGCAGTCCATTCTTGCAGAATCAATGCTTTAATTTTGTCTGAATTTGTTGGTTTTTGTTTGTCCACCTGTCTCTTGATGATTGACCACAAGTTCTCAATGGGATTAAGATCTGGGGAGTTTCCAGGCCATGGACCCAAAATCTCTATGTTTTGTTCCCTGAGCCATTTAGTTATCACCTTTGCTTTATGGCAAGGTGCTCCATCATGCTGGAAAAGGCATTGTTGAGCGCCAAACTGCTCTTGGACGGTTGGGAGAAGTTGCTCTTGGAGGACATTCTGGTACCATTCTTTATTCATGGCTGTGTTTTTAGGCAAGACTGTGAGAGAGCTGATTCCCTTGGCTGAGAAGCAACCCCACACATGAATGGTTTCAGGATGCTTTACAGTTGGCATGAGACAAGACTGGTGGTAGCGCTCACCTCTTCTTCTCCGAATAAGCTGTTTTCCAGATGTTCCAAACAATCGAAAAGGGGATTCATCAGAGAAAATGACTTTACCCCAGTCCTCAGCAGTCCACTCCCTGTACCTTTTGCAGAATATCAGTCTGTCCCTGATGTTTTTTCTGGAGAGAAGTGGCTTCTTTGCTGCCCTCCTTGAGACCAGGCCTTGCTCCAAGAGTCTCCGCCTCACAGTGCGTGCAGATGCACTCACACCTGCCTGCTGCCATTCCTCAGCAAGCTCTGCACTGCTGGTAGCCCGATCCCGCAGCTGAAACACTTTTAAGAGACGGTCCTGCCGCTTGCTGGTCTTTCTTGGGCGCCCTGGAGCCTTTTTGGCACCAATGGAACCTCTCTCCTTGTAGTTCTTGATGATGCGATAGATTGTTGACTGAGGTGCAATCTTTCTAGCTGCAATACTCTTCCCAGTTAGGCCATTTTTGTGCAGTGCAATGATGACTGCACGTGTTTCTTTAGAGATAACCATGGTTAACAGAAGAGAAACAATGATGGCAAACACCAGCCTCCTTTTAAAGTGTCCAGTGGTGTCATTCTTACTTAATCATGACAGATTGATCTCCAGCCCTGTCCTCATCAACACCCACACCTGTGTTAATGGAGCAATCACTGAAACGATGTTAGGTGGTCCTTTTAAGGCAGGGCTGCAATGATGTTGAAATGTGTTTTGGGGGATAAAGTTCATTTTCTAGGCAAATATTGACTTTGCAAGTAATTGCTGTTAAGCTGATCACTCTTTATAACATTCTGGAGTATATGCAAATTGCCATTAGAAAAACTGAAGCAGTAGACTTTGTAAAAATTAATATTTGTATCATTCTCAAAACTTTTGGCCATGACTGTACATCTAGTCATGTACAGGGAGCCTTACTGTCTTACATATCATTACCCAAATAAAATCTTTGTGAAATACATAAAGTATTTCTAACGCATAAGACACTGATGAAAGAGGTTCCCGGAACACTAACAAGATGTTCAACACTATATGTCAAGAATCATAGAAATTATATATAAAAATGTATGTATCGCAATATCATTTCTGACCTTTTTTTGCTTTAATGCAGTGTCTAAACATAATAGGGGATCAATAATTGAAGAAAGCAGCTTATATGCCGTCTTCTTGCATGTAAATGTTGTCTTCTCATATTTAATTATATGTTTGACCTTGTTTCCTATGACAGGTAAATAAATATTAGAATCAATAGTAAGACAGCTGCATAGCCTTCATGATATGGCCTTGGGCAATATTGTGGAAAATACTTTATACATACTGCAAGTAGGTTGTGTACTACTTTATAGAGCTCTGTATACACATCATGTGCCATTATTTATTTATATACCCCACTGCGGTCACAGTAATTAAGTAAAGTTTCATTTTCTACAAAATAAAAAACAAAGCTCATGGTTTACTGTTCTTTCGGGGTGCCTTATCCCTCCCTGTAACAGTCAATTATACATGTGAAATGAATGGGGGCTCAGCAGCTGATACCTACCTCCACTTTTGTCCATAAAATGATGGTAGACTCACGTTCAAAGCTGTAGTGGATGGTGAGATATGGATCATGAAAGTCAAAAGTTCAGAACATTGTTACCCTTTTGCTCGTCAATGTAAGAGATCCTTCTTGAAGTTGAATGGAGAGGTGACTGCATGGAAACCAATGAGTAAGAGCTCATGTATTTAGCATATATACAGTAAGAGATGAGATTCATATTTCACTGAAGGAGTTGTCTGGTCTAGCAATGCCATGTAAATGAATGCTGAGTTAGTAGAATGGGTCATGGGTGTAGCAATAAGGGGTGCAGAGGTAGCATTATTATAAATGGCACAAGATAGGTAGGGGTCCCATTATAGATCTTGCACTTGGGCCCATCAAGTTAAGCCTGTGGAATGGGTCCTTCATTCAGGATCTCCATGTGCCAGGAGAATTTATACAAAGTGAGTACTATCTTCAATGCATCAGTTGCTTCCGATTGTGAAATTGGTTCAGTAATTCACTTACCATGTGGCTATGAATTGCAGGAGAATTGAGCACTGGGTGCCAGCAGGACACCATGTCATCTGCTTATTAGCCCTTCAGTCTTTGAACTGATCTGGACTGCCATACCAGATATAGTATATAACAAAGGTGGAAAGCAATAATAATAAAAAAAGGTAGTCCATCAAGCATGGTGGTCCCTCTATTGTCATGATTGGTGGGGTTCAGCATTATTTACATGTTGTTCTTGCACCCTATTTATATACTGTCAATCAATATTATTACAAAATGTACTTAAGACTAAGGCCCCATGTAGCAAGACGCAGAAAAAAATGCTTCGGAAAAAAACAAAGTGGTAACACTTGCTTTTTTTTTTCCACAGTGTTTTTCATTGCATTTTTGCAGTTTTCCACTGTGGACTTTCTGCCCCTATTATACCTATATGGTATACATACTGCGTTTAGCCAGAACCCCATCCACTTTGCAGGTACTGTAAAATGGAGAGTTTCTGCAAATGTGGGGCACCAGCCTTAGTTACATTTTAACAAGGTAATATTAAAGTTGTAGACTTTGCTGCTATTACTTTGCATGTAATACTATTGATTCTCAGTTTTACAATTCAATCTCCTAATCCATCAATTTTCAGATAGCTAAATGGCTGTTACTGAAATATTGCCTCAGCCTAGTATACTGTATGTACTGCCAAATCTAACTGTGTGCACCTAAGCTTAAAATACATCAAAGCCAATAATAGATTAACTAATGTACAATTACTGGATTCTGAAAGTGACTGTGGTTGTTTACTGTGTGTCCATGCATATAGCAGTCACCTACATCTACACTAATTCAGTTATTATGCAATTTTTTCTCTATATGTTCAATTACATGATGTGGTTACATAGGAAGTAAGTCATTATGTTGCTATTTCTTACTTCTAATGTTAGCGATTACGACAACTGTCTAGGGAAAACTGCATTAGCAGTGACATGTTCTGTAAATCACGGCTAAAAGCACACTACTGTCGTCACAGTTCACGAATAATAGGAAACACTCGCATTTGGACTGACACAAATGACAGGTGTATTTATAACCAAAAAATTACCATCTGAAACTCCCAACAGCTGGTATACTTATACTATGCTACATGTTACAATGATTTTATGTACACTATAGTAATACACACTTGTACAATATAGCAATCTATAATGTCCAGACTTGTAGCTATTCGTTCCATCAATTTGATCAAAGAGATGACCGTCTAAACTTGTATTTAAATACCCTGACCAAAGCAAGGTCACTTGTTGGCACCTCCTCTGGCATCCAAGCAGTTTCAGACTGGGGTGTCTAGGGTCAACCTGTAAAATGTATTCTGGGGACCACTGTATAGCTACATGCAAATGTTATCTGACACCCATTCATGAGCAGCCACCAGCACTCAGTCAGTGACAATATGGCTGCCCCACTGCGGCAAGCAGCATACTCTGGCATGGTAAATGGGCCATTACCCCAGGCCTGTGCTCTCCCTAGTGTCCACCCAGACACCAACCCCTGTAAGTCATATGAAGCTGGGCACCAGTGTTGAAAGACATACAGACACTAAAGTTCTCTTTACTGAGGTAGGTGTTGAAGACACAGCAGATATGGTAGATGGAACGCAACTGGCAAGTTGATGATAAAGCAACAGCAGAATGAAAAGCAAGCAGCAAGTTCCTGTAGTCACTAGGGATGTACTGCCTGCCACTCATGAGTGCCTCTAAGGTACTTTGGTTTGGGGAACCTGCACCATTTCATTCTGCCCCTTGACCAAGACTTTATAAAAAATAAAGAGAACATGTAATCCAACATGCTGTCCTTAAACTGTAGTCAGTACACCTAGCTTTACTGCAAATGTACTAGATGCTGCTAGACCAGGCTTGTAAAGCCAGGATTGTATGACTATTACAGAGAAGGGGGGTCATCCCATGACTAGTCTTAGGACAATTCACACAAGGCAGATGTTACGTTCTCACCCATTCAAACTTCTGTGCCATCCTCTGACCACATTGTACGATACAGGAGGCATATCCGCTCATGATTACCTGCTCCCGGACTCTGGTCATTTGTATTGGCACTGTTAGGGTTACTTTTGTGTGCTTTGTGATTAACAGCTTATCTACCAATCAAGCCTGGGACGAGTTCTGGACTTCCTATAAACAGGCCATCAGCCCACACATGATTGCCGGCTATTGTGTCTCTGACCTTGCTAAGCGTTTGTCCTTGCTCTTGTTTTGTATTTACTGACCTCTGCTTTTTGGCTTTTGACTTTTCTTTTGAATTTCGATTTGGTACTGTTTTGTCTCTCTGGCTTGACCCTTGGCTTGCTGACTCCTCTTCTGTGTTGTGTTGTTTTGTCCTGTTCTGTGTTTCACTAATCTAGAGTAGGGTTTGTCGTCCAGTTGTCTCTGTCATTAGGACAATTACGGCAATTAGGTAGGGACTCGGGGTGGGCCTAATTTCAGGGCTCACTGTCTCTATCTTCCCTTTTCCTAGCAGGTGCTATAAGATATTACGGGCAATTTCATAACAGCAGATTCGTTGCAGAGATTTCTGCAACTAAGAATAAATTCCATTTATGTGAATAGGATTGTTTTAGGGCAAGCCCTGGGACAATCACAGAAATTTCTGCAACAAAACTGCCATGTGTATATCCTTAAACTAGCTTCTGAAGGGTTTCTGTCTATTAAGAGATCTTGGGGGATAACATTTAATATTCCAAGTTGTTTTGTCCTTTTCCCAAAATGTATAATTTTATTTTTGGCAACCTCTCAAGCTAAGCATTTACAAATTGTAATGATTCTGACACTACATGATTTGTTTAATATCACATGTGTATACAATTTCAGAACTCTCTAGTCCAACATAGGGTTTACTTTGGTAAGTAAGAGTTGTCATCAGTGTGCTTATTAGCTCCATGGACTGTTCATGCTGTTCTCTTAGTACAGGTTTACTGTCAAGATGCATCCTTATTCCTGGTGTCCAGTCTTGTCCATGTTCTGTGTTCTGGTTCTTATTCCTGGCATTGTATCACAGCCCTGAGGCTTGGCGTTGTGTCCTGGCATTGCACCTTGTTTCTGTCTCCTGGTCCTGTCTCATCTGGCTTAATTCTACAATTTCAACGGCGATGCTCATAGACCATTTTGTCCTAATTGCGAGCACAAACATAGATGTAGCATGGATCCAATAATCCTTATTATAAATAGACACAGGGACAAACAATGCTTTAAAATAATAAGACATTGCATTGGTAAGGGGACTCACTAAGGAATGACACAAACAGGATCATGAGCAAAAAGCCCTGCACTGTAATGAAGAATTATACTGTATATGTGTGACTACAACAACATTAATAAAATGAATTAAGAAAAAAAAGTGTATACTTACAATCTCCGCAAAAAGTGAATTGGAATTTTAAAAGTTTTTTCCTAGATATACATAGCAACCATGTTTCTTTATTTATATGGTGAACTATTATGTCATGCTTGGCTGAAAAACTAACACTATTTGCTGAATAACTTGCCCTTCAACACCCAGACACATAGTAGTTAGGGGTACTGGCACAGATTTTGCTTTTGGATCCAGGTATACAGTCATGAATAAAACAAAGTACACACTCTGTATATAAACAATTCCAAGATCTATGATGGAATTACTACTTGAGCAAAACTAAAACTTTGGTACGAGAAAATAAGTAAACCTGCAGAGAGTGACAGAGCTAAACCAGTAATTCTATGGCAGGCCGAGGAAGTAATTACCGATTTGAGCTCAAACCAGGAGAGTTCGGAATAGCCAAAATGTAACCCGACAAATGTCAAAGTCTGAGCCGTGGTCCCAAACAGGACGTCCCAGAAATAGCCAAATCAGAAGCAGAAGAAAGATCCAGAATAACAAGGCAAAAATTTGCACCAGAAAATCAGCAACTTATGGTAGAGATTCAGGGAGTAAGCACAGAGAAACAGCTGCACAAGCAATCATAGGCAAATGACTTTGCTAAAGCCAAGTTTAAATACCTTGTCTGAAGCCAGGATGTAGCTTCAAACAACCTGTCCCAGGTGTCAGGCCTCTGTTGATCTTCAATTGATGACTGGTCTTAAGCATAGGTCATCAATTAAGTCACAGAAAAGCCCTATAAACTGGCCCTGAAAAAATCAAGTGCTCCCATGCTATAGATGGGTTAAATTGGCAGAAGACAGGGCCAACATATGTGGGTGGTAGTTTGGGTAAAATGCATTCAACCACGGGCTGCATATACTACTATTGTAAGACTGCGAAAGACTGTAACCATCATATTGTGTTCCTGCACAGAGACTGGAGGATTGTACTGGAGATTTTGCATTTCCTGTTGTGCTAAAGTTGAAATACAAAGTTAGAGCTGTGCGTCTGTTTAGTGTCAAGGTCTGCAAGAGTTTATCCATAGGGTGTGATCTTGCAGTGTGACTTCACTATATATGATTTGGCATATCATCAATGTTATAGTTGCATATAAGGATATAAGTCAAGATTAGAAAAACCTTAGTGTGGTTATCATACTATAGGTACTTACATGCAACATTATTACTATTACATTTTTTTTTTCTTTTTTAAAATAATGTTGACTATTGCATGAGAAAATTTCATGACAAAACAATGAATAATATTTCCCATAATACACATAATTATATTTTGTTAAATATCATTATCCCCTTATCCCTGTATGTCAACATTGCAGTGGAACTGAAATGTAGGAGTGGTAAGCTCGGTAGGCACCATAGCAAAGGGGTTTTACAAACATTACCATACACTAAAATGATCACTTATTCTTTAAATAATATACATATCGCAGAGAACTTATTTCACACCTTAAAGCCCCCCTTCCCATCCACCTCTAAAAACAGCTGCATGGAGGTGGATGGAGGATGGAGGCACTGTGTCCCACTCACAGGTCAATGAGAGCTGCTGTCTCGGCAGGTGTAAAGCAGGGGTTACTGGGTATAAATAATACTTATCATGACTCAAATAAATGCCAACTTCTTATTGTTTACTGAACTGTACTGATAAGAGCCTGAAATCCCAGTCAAAATCTTCATATAAGACACTATGGAAGAATTAAACATAAGCATGACTTATACATGGAGTTGGAACGTAGGCAAGATGGCCCAATTTGTGATCAGAAGGAGCAGCCCACCAGTATACTGCCACTCTGCCCCTAGTGCCCATTGTCAAAATCCAATACTATTTATTATGTTTTGAATTTTATATTTTATGCACCGTTTGTACTTTTACTCATTTGGTCGTCTCCTGTTCTTCACGATTCATTCATTTATTGTACATGAAGGCTTACAATTTTGAAACCAGAACCATGTATCTTTGCAGTGCCAAGATTGATGACTAGGATGACAGCAGTATGTTCTTGTTAACCTGTGTATATAGTACTCTTGTGCATTTCCTGGCAGTATTCTTGGGTCTAGTCTTGCCTTTCTAGTTCTTTGTCTTTATCAGCCTCTCCATACAGTTTCTAACTCCGATTCCTCTTCTCGCAATATAATGATGACAAGTGTTGTGTCCCTTGGTTCCCAAGCTAGTTATTCAGGATTCATTTTGCCAAAAGAGCAATATTCCATAAACACTAACTATAAAAGAGAAAGGCAAAATAGAATTTATTCTGAAAACATAACTCTACTTGCCTTTGTGTATTGTGTGGGTGGATAATTGACAACTGTTATGAACAGACAATTTTTTATATATTTATTTCCTATTCAGTTTCAGGGTAAGCAACTTGACTAATTTTATTAATTTGTTTCATGATACCGACTCATTATAATATGTTAATATTTACTCCACCAAATCCTTGCCTTGTTCATGATAATAGTTATGTAACTCATAAAATAATACTTACATATTTTTTACTCACCTGTATTTATTTTCTGATGGTATATTTTTCTTATTTTCTGCACATGGTTATGGGGTCAGTCATTTTGGTGCTCTTCTCTGTTAACAGCGGTTTAGAGATTTGCTTTACAGCAGCCACATGGATATAAAATATGGATATTTTATGGGAGAGTTGTCTGTTCATGCTCTGTGACCTGTGCAGAGGTGACTGTGTTGGTAAGATATGAAGGGACTATATCCTATTTGTCCTCTTTGATTCACGCAAAACCTCCATCTTTGCTCTGCTGTTATCTGTTCTTCACATAAATGCCTCCAAGACTTCTCCCATCCATCCCAAATACTCTGCAACTTACTACCATAATACATAAGACTGTCCCCACAATCATAATCTCCAAGAGGACCCTGAAGACTCAACTCTTCAGGAAAGCTTATGACCTTCAATAACTCTGATGCTACCACCATCTGAACAGCCAACTTTTACCCTCACTTACTATCTTTATCCCCCTTCCCTCATAGATTTCAGGCTCCTGCTGGCAGGGCCTCTATCGCACTGCACCAGTTGGTCACTATTTTTGTCTATTGTACTTGTCTTGTGTATTTTTTATGTAAACCCCTCTTCAAATGTAATCACCATGGAATCAATTGTGCTCTAAAAATAATTAATAATGATAAAAATAATAGCAAAATAATAACAACAATAATAATAGCCAAAATGTTTCCAAGAGAATGTAGCATTGTTTCCATCTTATTCTACTGACATTGACAATAAAGCAATATTTAGACATGGTGGATGTGCTGCAAAATCGGTAGATTCTACACTGCATATCAGCAGTAGTTTACAGTAAATTATAAGTGGATAGGTTTTTAAAGCAAAACCATCCACATTTAGACAGAAAAAATCCATGGAAATCAGAGCCTGCTGTGGATATGCAAACCTGCAGAATGTAGTTTTGTGCAAGTGTATACGGTGAGTTCTACAGGGATTGCGTTGGAAGCGTGAACATAAATCAATGCAGAAAGAGTGGTTACATCAAAACTAAAGGTAGCTATACACATTACACTTGCCTCAGCTGAACCTGCAGATTTTGTTGAGTCCAGCAGACCATCTAATATATATAAAGTGTTTGGCTAATGCTCATTCAGCTTATGTCAGAGGGAAAAGGCATGTTGAATTTCAACATGCCCAATCCTTTGTTCTCAAGGGAGATAAATCATCGAAAGAGGTGTCTGGCAATGGCTTATCTCCTGGTGCATAACTAGCAAAGACTAGCAAACGTTTGACTTGGACTCCCCCCCCCCCACGGCATAGTTCCCCCTTTCCTGGCCCCCCCACAGTATAACGCCCCATTTACACACACTGTAATGTCCCAAAGTGGCCTCCAGACAGTATAACGTCCCATAGCAGCCCCTGCACACTGTATAATGTCCCATAGAGGCCCCTGTTCACAGTATAATGTTATATAGCGGCCCCTACACACAGTATAATGTCACATAGCAGCCCCTCCACACAGTATTATGTTCCATAGTATACTCTGAAGAGACCCCAGAGTATAATAATAGCAGTATTTGTTGGAGTTCGCGGTCTTACTTACCAATTCCCACTCCTGCTCACGGCCACCTCCAGGGGGCCCCGAGCATCCCATATTATGTCGCTGGGGAACACGGGGCGCCCTGGACGGCAGAAGGGGAAGCGTAGACAGCCGTGAGCAGGAACGGTAAGTAAATAGGGCCCGTTACCTGCTTGGATTACTCCAGCAAGTAACAGCCCATTAAAAAAAAAAAGTAGCAGCCCCACCGGGCCCTCTAAGGTCACGGGCCATGTGCTTACGCCACTGCTTATCCCCCTTGGCCTGAGTAGCCAAACATATCTTTTTCATCTTAAAAAATTAAGAGTTATGAAATGTACTGACACATGCTGGGAACCTACATAAATTGCAATTGCAGCATCTTTCCAGGAAACCTACATATTCTCACCTCACCTAAAGTCTCCCTTTCCCACCAAAGCACCAGAGAATATTACCTAACAAATTCACACTGAGCACAGGCTAAGCACCAACTATAATTCACAAATTTTTCACTTCCCACCAGGGACTGGACTATGCAACTTATCCCCCACCTGCTACACATAAGACATCCATCAGGTAATCCACCTATCCACCTCACTGAAATAGCTTTTGTATCACCCTTCCTCTTACCTAGTAACTCTCTTCTCTGTTCTAGGCACCATGTAACCTTGCCACTCTACCTTTCCCTACTGGACACCATGTAACATACTTACTGCTACCGTTCTTATTGGACATTATACCATGTAACAGACTTACCATTACCCTTGTTACTAGACATAGGTAATATTTCTACTTTTTGCTTTTCTACCTACCCTTCCTACTGAACACTGGTTAAAGGGAATGTATCACCATTTTCTTATTTCATTTCTTAAAACCAGATAATGAAATATATCACTTTTTTCTAATTGGTTTTTACTTTCTAATTGTAGATTTTTATTCTTTTTTTCTGTACATGATTATGGGGCTGCCATCTTGCCTGGAGCTTCTCCTCTGTTTTGTTAAGAGCAATTTAGTGAAATGCTTTAGAGAAATCTCATGGTCTTAGGCAGCAATAGACTGGAGCCAACACATTCAGGTCTAGGAGAGAGTTTCCTAGACATGCTCAGTACATGGAGGAAATAAACTGACATGATTGGATGGGTCAGTGATGTTATCAACAGACGTGTTATCTGCTCTTGTGTCTTGTTTGTGATAAAAATACGTTGACTGCTGTAAAGAAAACCCATACAGAATTGACAATTGCCAGTCTATTATTAGGCTTAGTAACCAGAATGCTAATTTCATGATTTAGTACTTTTTTAAATCGATAGTATAAATTCTTTAAAAATATGTTTAATGTAAAAATTGGTTTAAAAATAGGTCATTTTCTGGTGACATATTCTTTTTAAACTTACTTCCCAAGCAAATAACCTCAGCTGTAGTTCAAAGCCATATAACATTTGTAGTCCTATTCCAAGGGACCAATGTCACAAAACCTGTTTTTTTTTATCAGACATTAAGACATGTCACCTACCTTGTAGCCAATACTGACTGTTCACTGTATCCTAACAGAGAATTATATCAGTTTGCAGTTCAACCCTTACTGTAGCCAGTTTTCATTCTAGTTTACTTTCTAGTCATACTTTATTTTTGCATTGACTGTTTTTAAAGTTCAATATAAAGTAATATATTGAAAATCTTTTGGAACAATATTTGTGGAGTTAAAAAAAAAATCTGGTATTGTTTTTGGGTTCCCTTTTCATGGCATTCATGGCATACATTTTAACTTTTATTTTAGAAGTCAGTATGATTATGGTGATACCAATACAAATAGACGTTTTTTATATTTTACTACTGTTAAAAGATTAAAAGAAAATAAATTAAAATTTGCTTTGTAACCTTCTAGTAAAGCACCTGGTTAGAAAATATCGTGTGCTATTATCTGCCATTTTTTTTTTTATTTTGTATTTATTGTTATCAGTTGTTTATGAAAAATGTAAAAACATCAGTCACAATTCAGACACATCCAGCTTTATTTTCCTGTCAGAAAAGAGTGCAAGGATTACATCAAAATACTCCAGTCCTGCTAGCTACTTACAAGAAACACACCACAAAATTAGAAACTATTGAGAGGGCAGATGGTATTATACATAGTGACAATGGATTTACAGGTGAGAAAAAGTAGTGTAGAGAAGTCCATTAGAGAATTTGGCACTATAGTCTGGGTACAGCACATACTACACCTTCAGCTCAGGTCTATGGGGTACATATGGCAGCATATCACAGTTCAGAAAGCTCTACACAGTTCTCACTACAAAAGAAATTTCGGTTTCAGAAATACATGAAAAAATCTCTGAACTAGACCTTTAAAAAGAACAAGAATCCAGGTTAACAAACAACAATGTATACATCATCATGATATGCCATTTCTATGAATGTAATGCATGTAGTGCTAGCCTGACCTAATACCGTGTTGGCCTAACCTTTGACTGTGTACAATCTGACTGGGTGTGAGGCTGCAATCCATTTACAAAAATGCAGGTATGGCTTATGAAAATGCAATGTACAAAGTCTATCAAGGCAGGGGGATGTTTACTCTTGTCTAGAGCACAGTCAGCTGTAACCAAAGTTGAAGTGACCTTTTATTAAACATCATAAGCTTAAGCAGATTTAGCACAAACAAAAAATAGTAGCATTTCTCAGATAGAGCACTGAAATTTCTATTCTACACAAAAATGCCTATAGGGAACAGTACAGGAAAGCTTCCCCACTGAGCCAGGCCCACAGAGAGGTTTACGCACATCATATTATGATGTAAGAGTATGTGTCCATCATTTGGGTAGTTACAACAAAGTCAGGACAATATCAGTCTACATCAACATATCATCTTCATATTATCCTCACTAATGTATCTTCATTTCTAAGGACTAATCAAAGCGGGGATGTTTTAAAGTAGTACAAAGTAAGAGTAAAGTAGCTGCTCGCAGCAGCCAAAAAGGTTCTTTGGATATGGCAACCTCATTGATTATTATGGGCAATAGTACTACTTTTTATATCCATCAGGCTTCATTCAGGTTGGCATATTGTACCCTTCTCTATAGCGTTTCATCTGTTTTCCCTACCAATTTCAGAAATGGCATAAACTGACAGATAAATGGCATAATAAATGGTAAACCACTTGGCTTTCCTTTGCCCTCACTGTGAAGACCTCTAATGCCCATGAGTACCAAACTGCAGAGTTCATGGATTTCAAGCACAGTTGCAATAGAAAAGGCAGCCGTACCATCCTGGGATCTCAGTCCTGAAAGTCCTGTACCCCTTCCTGGGCTGAACATTTTCAGAGCAGGTGCAATAGAGGAGGCAGCTGCTGTCAACTTAGAAACACATGGAAACTGCAAATTTGTTGACATTCTTACCTACGGGCATCAGGGTCTTGGTAGTGTGGGCTAAGGGAAGCCCTTAAGCAGTTTAGAGTTTCTCTTGCTGGTACACGTACTGTATGGCATTTCTGAAATTTCTTAGGAAGGCATACAACCCACTTTTATATGACCAGGTACAATACACCTGTCTAAATGCAGCTTTACATTGTATTCTAATTAATAGAAATGTATTTCTTCATACATTATATTCCGATCTGCTTATCTATCATCATTCTTTCTTACATATTTGGCCATACTAAATTTCGGAACACCAGATGAACCTCTCATTTTGTGCTAGGAAATGATTTTTCAAGTAAAACGTCACATACTCCCATAGCTACTAGTGTGCAGTGAAAATGCCCCATTAAAATGAATAATTATCCCACTTAAAATCACATCAATTTCTAGATGTATCCATTTATTATTGCCTACAGCCCTACGTGTCATATATTCCTGCCTCAAATGAACCAGTCCCAGAATGGTAGCGGGATTCAACAGTACAGTACATGTCATTATATGACAATCTAATCCATCTGTGCTTCTGAGTATATGTACTTTTGTAGCAAACCTGTATCTGGATCCTTCTGTTACACAACTGCTTTCTATCACATAACACTTGTGAAGAGGACTCTCTCACATTACTCTTGTCCATACTATAGTGGGTCTAGCTTTCGTCACACACAGTAACACTGTGCCAGCTCACAAAAAACAATGACTATTATAAATGAGCAATAAGCAAGCCATTCAGTTGCATATGTCTGCATTTTCTATCAACAGATTATTGAATTTGGCAATGTTAAAAAAAAGAATTCTCTTTGCACTTTTCTTTCCTATTTTTACATTGCAGATTGACAATAAACATTGAACATGCCTTTGTACAAGGTTGTGACTCGGTTACAAATTAACGATAACAATGCACAAAAAAGAAACATCTCGTTGTTCATTAAAGACTCCCGCAAGTTTTTAGCTTTGCATCTTAAATGCGGCACCTCATCTGAGCCATGCCCAGGGCTCTGGGAACACTGATATCCCTTGTCTGCTTGACCTTCTAGTGACCTTCAGGTTTACTAGCCTTGGTGTCATGATTAACAGATCCCGAAGAAAGCCATGGAGAGACGGATCTTGAGCTTGTTTGCTTAGCCATACTGTAGTGGCTGATTACAGTGTAAAATCTTCCCCGTGAGTTGGAATCTTGTGCAGAATAGTAGGCATCCAGCGAGGAAGGTATGCATCTCTTATGCTGAAATGAAAAGAAAAGTAATGTCTTTAAAAGTGTCATAAGTAGTGATTTACATAGTTTGTCAAGAAGTTATTCTATCATCATAATGTACTCTATCCATGGGGATGGGAAGAAAAATCCTCGCCTTTCTAGGTCTGAAAACGGGAAGGACACTTTATCATTTATGCACAGTGATTATGAAATATTATGTAATATTATACCACACCATCACAGAAGCAACTACCATAATTTTACAGATTATGTTACCTCTTTGCAATCAGGTAGATACTAAACACAACCCATATTATCATGAAGCCCATGGCTCCAAATATATTCTGCAACAGGACAATGACCTAAAGCATAGAGCCAATGTCATTAAGAACTATCTTCAGCATAAAGAAGTAGAAGTTCTAGAAGTGATGATATGGACCTCACAGAGCCTTGATCTCAATATCATCCAGTCTGCCTGGAATTACATGAATAGGCAGAAGGATTGGAGCAAGCCTACATCCGCAGAAGATCTGTGCTTAGTACTCAAAGATGTTTGGAACAACTTCCTTGCTGATTTCTTGTGCGTGAGTGTGCAAGTGTACGTAGAAGAACTGATGCTGAATTGAAGGTAAAGGGTGATCACGCCAAATATTGACTTGATTTAGATTCCTCTTTTGTTCACTCACTTTGAATTTTGTTGTTTAAAAAAATAATCTATTAACACTTTTATTTTTTAAAGCATTCTTACTTTGATGACTTTTTCCACACACGCCTAAAATTGTGTCCATTACTGTGGATGGATAGATAGATAGATAGATAGATAGATAGATAGATAGATAGATAGATAGATAGATGGGAATAGGCACAAAAGAAAAGAGAAAAAAAAATACCGTAGCATTGCTTTAATTGAATTTTTGGTTTCTAAAATGTGTCATTGTCATTTTTACTATCTCACACGTTAACATTGCTTTTGTGTTCTGTACGAGTAATGACTGAATACCTTGTATACAAATCCATCTGGGCAGCTGTGATCATATGTGAAGGCTTTGTAGACCACAAGGAATACTATGCAAGCAAGAAAAGCCAGTGCCAGGCTTATTAGGATGGTGACCTAGAGGGAAAGAAGAGGAATCATACATAAAGTGAAAACTGAATTATTGCAAAAAAGTCATCTTACTTCCTAAATGTAATTAGGATGCCATTGATGTATTAATTTTTAAAAATACTTCAGTGAAAAGATGTTGTTGTCAAAAGCTTGTTTTGCCCCTGGGATACAAAAGAAGGACACTACGGTACTGAAAGGATCACAGTCAATAGGAGGAAATTGACAGCCTCCCTTTTGCTGCGCCTAGGAATGAAGACAAGTAAGCATCATTAGGACCTGAGAGCTCTTTCTGATCTTCCTGGAACCTGACATTACATCTTTCTTTGCATGGTCTTTTGATAATGCATCATGAATTAAATTACACAGTGCATCTCAAGGTTTTCAAAGAAAATAAGAAAGCTTTTTAAGGGGCCTGTACTTTCAGCACATCAGCTCAAGCGTATAAAATAGTCTTTGAATGTATCTGCCAAGAGATCACATGTAACTTGGCAATTCCCCCACCTCTGCTGAATGCACCATTCTTACATCACGATATGGTGTATTTCTAAAAATAGTTCACAAGGTCTGCCCATACATGGTTGAGCCCCATTCAATTATCATATATAACACATACTATATATAAATTGGGCCAAATCTGACCGGCAGAAAATCCAAAAAGTGGTAAAATTGCTGGTGCAAAAATATTTCACCACTTCACAACAGAATTCTGGCCAGTAGTGTATATTATGCATATTGTGTATATTTATTGAAATGTGAAGGCTTTTGTTTTGTTGTCTGCTTTTTAGTAGCTTAGCCACAGAAAACTACAAATACAGAGTCCATTTTCTTTGCTTAGTTCACAGAAAAAGTACATTGAAGTCTATAAGATATACTAAAACAGCTGAGGAAGTGACTACAATGGATAGTGTCCATGCATGGTTCTCCAACCATACATCCTTCCCTTTCCCTCTACTTGCCTCTTGATTGTATACAAACAGGAATACAGGACCACCATTCCAATGAGAAGGGAGAAGGATTATCCTCACCTTAGTATTCACCACAAAAAAGAAGAAGTTGCATTGTGTGACCCTGGTGACAAACACCACATCTTCAGCATAGTGCACAAACACAAACTACAGTAAGAAAATATTTAAAAAACACACAGCACAAATGGAAATGTATGGTTTTCTATTGAGTAACAAGTAACATTTGGACACTATTAGGGAGATTTATGAACTGATTCATGGAATTTTAAATGTCATTTGCACAAACCAGTTTTCTGCCATAAAAGATGACTGAATTCTATTTCAGCTATGAGCTGGCATAGATTTCATTTTAGGCACATGGACTGTTGGATGATCGCACGTGCCTCATCATAAATTAAGTGCATTCTTCAGCCGCACAGGGGATATCAAGACCAGAATAGAAAATGTCGGTCTTAACAAATTTCACCCTATCTCATCCTACAATACCCTAGAATTTTATACATCATATTAATCATTCAAAGGATGCATATCTTACAACTCTTAGTATCTACTTTAGAGATATTTATGCATTTACAACTAGGTTACTAATATCTAGCATTATCATATTGATTTCTGTATTCAACACTGACCATTACTTTGGAGTTGTACACATCATAAATACCCCCTTTATATGAATACGTTATAACAGTCTCCATAGACTTTCAAGTAACATTTGGCTGCAGCATTTTGGAACAAAAAATAATGTGCAAAAGACACCACCGAAAAGGAATCTAAATGTTGCAGAGAACCACCTTAAAAGATTGGCCAAGGAATTTTTAACTACACAAATACTACACAACACAAACTACAAAAAGTGACTCAAGTTGGCTATATAGATTTTTTAACAGCACTAAATAAACATACTACTTACCAACATTTACATTGGTAAAATGTGGACAACTAAGTCTGACTCTTGGACCGCCCCAAACTAAATGGGATTGCCCACTTCGGGTCATGGTTTTTGTGAACTGTGCTCCATTTTGAGCTAGGACATAACCAAATCTGCCAGGACTGGCAGGAGTGTTCCAGCAAATTCAGAACAGTTGGCAACTATGCATGTATCGGTACAGTTAGAGTTTTGTCTGACAAAAAATACTGCTTGCCACTTTAAAAGACTATACTACTAACTGCAAAATGCAAGAGATATTTGCTTAAATCTATTCCAAGCTGACCTAGTTACTCAGTCACATGTAAAGCATTTTAAAAAGGTGAAGTTCTTGTGATTCTGATCTGAATGAACGTAGTGGTTGATTCAATCTGTCCCAGTGGTTTTTCTACAAGTCTAGATATTAACTAGACCTTTTCAACCTGTATGGTAGCTGCAAGCAATGTATTCAGGCTTCATTTTGAAACACTGGAAGCTAAAATTTGGATACACATTCAGGTACTTGAAAATATGATTGTAAAACTGTAAGATGTCTTTGCACCGTACAGTGCAGCAAAAGGGATAAATAAATATCTTACCATGTTTAAAGCTCCGAAGAAATGTAAAAAATCCACCTATTGTGCAAGTCATGCTCAAGCTCTCCAACAGCCAAAATCTCTCTACAGCAGTATTAGAATGACTCCATTAGCAGTGTCAGCACAGTGCTCCTTATAAAATATAGCACCAGAATAGTGTCTCAATGGGCTTTCTAATTTATGCCCTGTCATTTTTTCTATTGGTAACTCATGTTGCATACATATACATGTATATTTGGAGTATGGTATATGTGCAGTATAAGTCTTTACAGGGTGTTTGCAAACAAGTGTTCACTTTTGTTTAGCTTGACATGATTTATCCTGATTCAGGGGCTTCCATGTTAAAAACCTCTTTTCTTTGTGGCAAGTTCTGCAATGTTAATGTTGAAGAATGAAATGGTGCCCACAGAAATGAATAGTTGGCCAATATGTTATATGCATTTATTATGTGTTCTCTTGTATTCTAGTCTGCTAGTATCTTCACATAATAAAGGCTATGTACATCATTGTAACCAATGTTCCATACATATTGTTCTAGTCTATGTAACATAATGGAAAGCAACTGTACAAATAGTGCTGCTGAAATACCTTGTTCTTGTTGTTATGTTTATACAGCTACAGTGCAAACTTACACCATGGAGTATATGTATTCTACATAACGTACAGCAGTACTATAGTAGTATATGCTACTAGTATAAAGGAATATGGCAGTTTATATTATAATATAGAATAGTAGTATATCATACTACAGTAATATATAGTATCCTACACACAGTGTGGCCATGGTCTATAGTGAAGTTTTACTCCTTTCAATTTGACACCCAGCTAAGTTTTAAACAAAAGGAGAGGGGGGGAATTGGAGTAATATTTCATGACTGTAGGATCTGACTACACTGAGTTTGTAGTCTGTAACTAAGGTGACACATCAAACCTCAAAAGAGCTATAGACACAAGTTGTGAGTATATTTTAGTACTTTTGCAAAGTTACCTTTGACCTTTTAATTTACATATTTGAAGCAGTAGCCGATGAGAATATATAATATGAGAAATAGATTGCCTATAGTATAAAACCCACATTGAAATATGTCAATTTATTACAAATGTATTCACCTTTATTACACATTCACAAAGTAATTTACAAAGTACCTGCTGCAGAATACAGTGCTTCTGCATAATAAAATACCAGTCCCAAGAAAGATGCTTTAACACAAAGGCTACGTTTACAAGACATCTCTATATAATTGTCAGGAGGGTCTATACAAGTATATACATCTATCATTGACTTTCATTCACCACTTGGTGACACAAGTACACAGGGAATGCATGGAGAGGGCTCCACAAATTATTTTTCTTTTCAGACAGGCCTATCACAACTCCTAATGTAAACTCTTCTGTAGTTAGAATCCCTAAAACATACCCTCCTCTGTTCACGCTCCTGCATTACCTCACAGGATATGATGCTGTATCAGACTAACTTTATATGTCCAGGCACCATCTGCATGTTAAAGGACACGACTGATGACAGCTCATACAGCTTTATATATGTGTAATGACAGTAACCTCTATTACAAAATTGTCTGACCATTGTACAAGCTATGCTACGCCTGTTGCTGCCCCTGCTACCTCTTGTGTCACCTACCTCATAGATTGTAAGCTCTTGCGAGCAGGACCCTCAGTCCCAGTGTGTGAATTGACTATTTCTTTGTAATGTATCTTTTTTGGCAGTACTTGAACCCTACAAGTTGTACATTGCTGCGGAATATGTTGGTGCTATATAAATAAAATGTGTTATTATTATTATTATTATTTATTTTTAAAAGCTACAGAAAATTAAATAATGGCCTTAAGAATGCAACTTGCCCTGAAAAAAACAAACCTTTATATGGCTCAGACCCCCATTATGGCCCCACCCCCAAATTTAAAAAGATATGGTTTTTGAAAAGTAGGAATCAAGAAAAGAAAACTACCTGTAGCACTAAGAGGTTAATAAACTGCATAATGCACAGTTTACAGTTTAAACATTTCCCAAAAGGCCACTTTTTAGCATGCATTTAGCTATTGAAGTCTATAATAAGTCCATTAGACACATATATTAGGAACATTTCCTGCTGTATATACTGAATGGTCACCAATCTTAAATTGTACAGTATGTGACTTGCTGTTCATTACTATTTTGCTTACTACTTGCTATTTTATGTGTGTTTGTTGCTGAATTTGATCCTATTTTGTCTGACTTGTTTTTCTTGATGTCCAGAAAGCAAAAAAGGCATATGTTTTTTTACACTTAAGTCTATGGGAAATCAAAGAGAAAATAAAATGCCATATTTCATGGTTTTAGAAATATATTCTCCTACCGAAGGATTCACTCTCGGGGAAGAATCTTCTGGATGCTGCACTGTATTGAATCATCATGCAGCAGAGTGTTGGGTTCCTACAGCTCCATAGGATGGAACCATAGACACTCCATGTGCCATGTAAGGGTAAACTCACAAGGAGTTTCTGCAGGTTTATTCTGAGACAGAAACTGCCTAAAAAAACCTCCCATTCTCTCCCATTCATTTCAATGGGAGTAAGTGATAGATTTTAATTCTCGCTGATTTTTTCACCTACAAGAAAATCATAATGACCTATCTTTAGCTGGATCTGCCTTTCAAAGCCAATTGAAATGAATGGGAACAATATTTAATACTTGCAGAATGTCTACACCTTCCAACTGTTGGTTAACTGGCGTGGTAAAAGTAAATTAAAGATATCAGTATATTTTAGGCAGACTAAGCAAATATCCATGTTGTTTAATACATTTTTCTGATCATTTACATATTAATGTCATTTACCTAATTTATTTTGCTGCAGGAGGAAATGCTTATCCAGACATCTTCCTGCTCAAGTTTTGCTTGACAAATGGTGACAGCTATATAGAATATGTCAAGAAGAGGTGAGGAAAAACCTGTGAGCAAAGTCGCCACTTCACTAATAAGTGAAAACTCAGTTGTAGGGTGAAGATAACAGCACTTGTGAAAAAGCTCTCTAACAATGTCAGTCATGAGAAAATTTTTCCATATCCGCTGTGGAAAAAATATCACTTCTAAAAACAACTATCCCCAGAGGGTGTGTGTGTAACAATGCACAGCCAGCTTATATTAAGTGCTGCTTTAGTACTGGGCATGCATTGTTGGCTTTTACCATAGTGTGCAATTCAATTGTCTACACTATTTGTTATACTGTTAGGGTCATATCCACCCCCAATGAACCAACTCTGTTGGGGAAACACGTTGGGAACTTTTAGAATATAAGGTTACCCTTTCTGTTGATTATTTGACATGGTTGTCTGTTGTTATTTGGGTTTAATGTTATACCATGGTGATGTCTCAGGAATAGTGTTTGGTACCATACCATTTTACGTCTTTTACAAACACCCCCTCTGCCTGTAGTTGTTTTTAGGTATTATTTATTTACCACATGGCTATGCTATATGCCTCCTGGTGACGTTTTATCAATTTACATTAAACATTATGTTTTAGAGTTCCTTTTCTGTGACAGTCTTCTGTATTCAGGAGTTGACTCATTATTTTCTGTGAATTATTATAAGAAATTTATTATTAACTTTCTTGGGCATACTGTACATTATTTCATTCTGAGTCTATATGCCTTGGATACAAGACAACTGAGGGAATCTTAATTCTCCTTCAGCTCCACAGATTTATTACCAGATAGTTCCATATGGTAAAGTGAGCACATACAGATCAGGGGAATTGCAGCCTAATAGTTTTGCCAGCATAATGTAGTATCGAGGCAGCGCGGGAGAGTTGCCCTGCATGCTTGCCATACAAACTGTAGCAGCAAGTGTAGGTATTACAGCACAGCTCCATAGACTATAATGGTTCAGCACTGCCATACCTACAGTTTCCACTACAGTTTATACAGCAAATGGTCAGCACAGCTCTCCTATGCTGTCTTGGTACTGGTGATCTGCAGGGGTCCCAAGTGTCAGACCCCTGCAGATCTAATATTGATGGTTTATCCTGAGGAGGAAGTAAAGTGTTAGCAAGCATCCTCTTACTCTCCATTAAGTATGTGCTAATATCAGGTCTCACTGATGCTATGAGACACATGATAAATTATGGTAATTAATATTAATAATGACAGTGAAGACTTGACCCAACAGCAGATTTATTGCTTAATGCTGACTTGAACCATCAGCGTTGAACCTCCAAACAGCTTTACTATACCTCGGTGGTCCAGTTATGAAGGCATGAAGGCATAAGTGAAGTGATGTGCAGCAGGCGGGCCCAAAGCAGCTACACCATTTGCCCTATCGTTAAAGCAACCTTGCTTATATCTACAGCTGATATATAAATATCTAAAAGTGCTTGAGACAACTCTTTTATGCTTCGTTCACACCTGCGCTTGGTGTCTGTCCGTTGCCAATCCAGTGAAAATCTCGGCGAACTGTATTGGCATCGGATACAGACCGGTCAGCGACGCATTGGTTAAAAACCCATTCATTTGAATGGGTTTTTAAAGCAAAAGCGCGGGTGTGCGCTTACACCCTCTGTGCTGCAAATCCTTTTTTTTTCGTCGGACACGAAGTCCTGCGTGTCCAACTTTGTTTCCGACGAAAAAAAAGGATTTGCAGCGCAGAGGGTGTAAGCGCACACTTACCTTTTAAAAGATCAATAAATCAGGTTGTATTTATCAAACAAATCCAATATAATTCACAGGTGTCATTGGATATCTGCAATATTCTTACACTTCCCGTACAACCTTTTGCTCTTGAATGCCTATCTACCAGGTCGAGCCTGTATACCACATGAGAATCAGTGTGCCACTATAAAAATCTCACTACACCCAGCAGCAGCAGTGAGGAAACAATCCGGCATCAGCCGATAATTGCACGGAATCAATTCATCCTTCACTGTGGCTTTTATCTGCCAACTTGAAACAAAAAGAAGATGAAAGCTGAATACGGTGCCCAGTTTTCCACTGGCATCGCTGCACCTAGAGGAAGTCGACTTCACATTGATTTTCTTAATTACTGGCTCAGAGGACAGTGTTGTTATCTTCATAACATTGCAAAAGAGTGAAGGACAATGCAAATACAGTCCACGCATTCCTCAAATAGCCTGCTGTCCAATTATAGAATATAACACCGAACACAAGAAATTCTTCAAAACTAATCTGCTAAATATAAAACCAAAACATTATCTATTACAGGTTTATGTCACCAGCAGAATATTTTGGAAGCAGATAGCCCATACAGCTACAGTACAAAAGCTGTCTTTGCATATCTAAATAAGAAGGGAATCGCCAAGACAAAAATTCTCTAGCCCCTACCATTCCTGAACTATCAGTGCACTTATCTTAAGTGTCTAATATGATATATAGGGCGACGTGGAAGGTGGGGTGGAAAATAAAAAGGAATCTGCCTCAAATTGCTCTTCATTTTTTGCCATATGAACATACTCTTAGACTCTGTACTGTCAAGTGGTTGTTCTCCAACCCAGTCCACACTTAATCATACCATCCACTTATCAGGCACCAAAACTAACCGAACTGATTGCTCAGGAATAATGTAGTCCAGAGAAAAAAAAATCCAACTGTGCTGGAATCAATGGCGTGCGCCTTATTAAAGTATACAAAGAACTGAAGTTTATGGAGGTGGCTAAAGTTCCTCATTAATACTTCCCTAAAATATATTATTATTATTATCAGCTGAACTCATACCATGCTAAGAGGTAACAAGGAGTTTGTGAACCCTTCAGACTTTTCTATATTTCTGCATAAATTTGACTTAAACTATATCACATTTTGCAAAAGGGAGTTAAAGAGAACCAAATGAAACAAATAAATCAAAAATATTAGACTATTATATTATTTATAAAAAAAAAAAAAAAATAATCCAATATCATGTAGCTGTAACAAAAGTATGTGAACCTTTAGAGTCACGTGTTTTCAATCAATAGGATAACTATCAGGTGTGGATGATGACCTGTTTATTTAATGCACACGATGCTATCAGAGTCTGATCCTCACAAGACATTTGTGGAAATCATGGAGCAAACTAAGAAGTTGTTGATGCTCATCAGGTTGGAAAAGGTTACAAATCCATCTCTAAATAGTTTGGACTCCATCAATGTACTTCTTAATTCATTCCTCCACTGACAAGAGATACACCTGAATTATTAAGAGGGCCTGACTTTTTAATAATTCGGGGAGTATCTTGCAAGGTCCCTTGGAAGGTGGAGGAGGGAGGCGTAGATTTCAGGTATAACTCAAACCAATTTGCTGGAGGGAGTTATAGTAAATCTGTCGGGCTGAGACATCCAGGATCTAGCCCACCATGGTCTCCAACCTGTTTTTTAGGAAAAAAAGGAATCAACTGGTGTATTTTTGCCACATTTTCTGGTTCAAATGGGCAGCCACTCTCTTTTTTCTGCCAGAATACTGGCATGTCTATTTTAGTAAATTCCTACTAGTATATACAAATGTAGAGAATTCAAGACCATTATCACCAGGAGTAGGCGATCAACAAAGATTACACCAAGAGCAAGGTGTATATTAGTCTGTGAGGTCACAAAGGAGCACAAAGTAACCTCTAAGCAATTAAAGGTCTTTCTCACATTAGCTGATTATTAATATTCATCAACCCACCATTAAAAGGACACTGAATATGCATGGCAGGATTGCAAGGAGAAAGCCCCTGCTCTGCAAAAAGAACATTGCTGCTTGTCTGCAGTTTGCTAAAGATCACCTAGATGAGCCAGAATAGATGGACAGATGAGGCCAAAATAGAGGTTTTTATTTTAACTCCTGAATGATGCAGGGTAGTTTGTAAGTTAATGCTTGGTGACTTTTTTATATTTTCCTTCCCCACCTTCCAAAATTCATAACTTTTTTATTTTTCTGTCAACATAGCTATGTGGGGGCTTACTCTTTGCATGATGAGTTGTACTTTCATATTGGACCATTTTGGAGTGCATATAATGCTTTGATTAGCCTTTATTAATGTTTTTGGGGGGTCCATGTGAAACAACCTGCATTTTGTTTTTACGGCGCTCACTCTGCATTAAAAAAATGGCATGGTAACTTTGTCCGGTGGGTCATTACAATTACCGCGATACCATATTTACATTGGTTTTATCATGTTTTACCACTTTTACAAATAAAACCTCACTTTTTGAAAATTAACTTTTTTCCTGGGGTCACCGTATTCTAACACCTATAACTTTTTTACTGTTTTGTTGATGGAGATATGTCAGGGCTCTTTATTGACTTTTCAATCACTTTTTATTGCTATTTTTTGGGGAAAATGAGGTGACCAAAATACGTTAATTTGCGTAATGCAGTATTTTTTGTTACAGCGTTCACCATATGGGTTACAAAAAAACTGTTATTTTTGAATAGTGCGGACTTATACGCACATAGGGATACCTAACATCTTTGTTTGTTTTTTGTTTTTTTAATGTGTTTTTTTTAATTAAAAGGTGTTTTGTTTTTTTTAAAAAAAAAAAAACTCTACTTTATTTTTAACCTTTTTTTTTTTACTTTTTACCTGTCCCACAAGAGGACTTGAACCTGGGATCTCTGATCCCCAGTGCACTGTACTGAAATACATTGTATTTCAGCACATCATACATAGGCTGACAGGCCTTATCCCTTATCGAAGGGAATCTGAGGGGTGGCAGGGGTATCTTCCCCTGTACCCACTGGATTCCATGACTGCTATTGATCACAGCATCCGAGGGGTTAATCCACTGGAATCGGAGGATCTTCTGACTCTGGCAGCTAGTCCTGGGCCTCAGCTTTGTAATACAGCTGAGTGCCAAAAGTAATGGCGCAGGCACAGCTCCTGTGTCCCGAAGCATTATGCTGAGTGCTAACTGCACGCTCAGCACAATGTAATAGTAAGGCGCAGAGCGGGAAGTTACATGAGTTTCTATCATACTTGGGAGAAAATACTCACTATAAATAGGGGTGTTCCCTCACATTTTGGGAATTGGTTCAGAACCAGCTTAGAAGCCAGACGAGTATCCAGTTTGGAGCGTTGCAACCCTGTCCTGGAAGCTAGTAGCAAAAGTACTTAGTAGCAGACTCTGTGTGAGCTTTGTGTGCAACCCCTTGTGTGAACAGGAATGCAGCTGACTTTTTTGTGGGCTTTGTGATTCTTATGCTGTCATTGAGGGCTGTCAAATGTGACTGTTGTGATTCTGTTGTGAACTTACTGTGAACCATGTTTGTAGGTGCAATTAATCCAAGTAAAGTACTCGGTCAGCCTGAATCCTGCAAGTACTTATTCAGCCACAACTCATTGAAGAAGCACTTAGGGCAAGTGGGGCACTAGTTGCCCTGATCCACTCCATTGGTTCAGTTGGCATTACAGACATGCTGACAAATATTTGACACACATATGGCAAAATGAAGCTCTTTTTGTATATGGTTGGCTAATAATAGCATGTGGGCATGTTAATTGTATATGTTGGGAGAATTGTCTGGTATATAAATTATTCTGTATGTTAACCCCAATCTTGGTATGAACCATGCCCAAATACTTTCATATATAGGTCTATATAACGCTGCTTCAGATTAGTTCTGTGGTGATTATACTAGCCATATAGGATAATGGCAGAAATACTTGTGGTAAGCAGATCTAACACTGTACATTGTGAAGTGCTTAAAGTGAAGACTGCGAGTACCAATTATATACAGTATATGTTAAAAAGAGCTGTAATAGGGAAATCAATTCCCTACACCTTCAGGAGGATAGAGGCACAGTTACAGCACCTATTAATGGAGAAGGGTTGATGTGATCACCATCTGCCAGCAGCAGCCGCGGGGAATCTGATTTTCTTGGGACAACTCATTCCTATTACCTAGGAGCATGTAATACGAATAATTCCGGTAAATGATTCCTATTTAAGAGAATAACTAACAAAGTAATACAATGTAATTCACCAGCATGTACTGACATTATCTGGGCATAGGCGGGGAATATGAATTCTTGACCTTTGCTCTGCTTGGCTGTGAGAAGTCTCTCTCTTGTAAAATGAGCATTCCCATAACATGCCAAGATTCGACAATTGTATTAAATAAGATAAATCTAATAAATGTACATTTTACAGAATGCGGTTTTGTCTCATGTAACTGCCCTTCCACCTGAATCCAAATAAGAAACTGCTTTGTTACAAATCTTGGAATCCTATTCAGGGTACCTACCCAAACTATGTTTAGAAGTCTAGTGAGTTGAAATAGAATACAAATATGTCAGACAATAGCATTGGTAACAGTTTGGGCCCTGTGACTCTCACAATTGCTATAACCATGTAGCCCAATGAATGAAAGCCAAACAACATAGTCATGATCCCCTTCATTCTAGGAGTCCCAATGCCTGGACCTCCACTATGTTCTGTCTCCAGGACATGTCAAAAAATATGCACATTCATATACAGTACACATTCATTTCATTTGTATGTATTAACTACAAAGAAGTTTACTTGATATCTATTCTCAATTTGGTTGAATGGTTTTAAAAATCTATTTTCAAATAACATGTGAAGACATTATATAACAATAAATAGGAGGTAGACCCTTCATTCAGGACCTCCATCATTTAGTCAGAATTTCTGGTGGAACTAGTACCTAGTGAATGGGAGCTAGCCTGGCATAACCAATTACAGTATAGAGCTTTCTGCTTCCAGCCTCGTCTGCTTTTAACAGCTGATCAAAGGCAGTGCTGGTTGTCAAAAATATCTTAATCCAGTAAAACCCCTTTAGTAGTAAATGCAGATCAGTGCAAAATAGATTAATCCAAGTAGAATAAAATTCTGAATTATTAGTACTATATAAATACTTGCTCATATTCCAGAATGAAAAACATCCCACACATTTATAGAAAACTGGTCACAAAGTTAAATTAAAATGCCAAATTGTTCTTCTAAACAATTTTGTATCTATTTTTTTTTTTTTTTTTTTTTAAATCTGACAAAAGTTATGGCCCCTGGAAGGTTATATCTTACACAAGCTCCTACTCCATACATAGTGAGCAGCGGCCAATAGAGAAACAAGAAAAAGAATAAAGAGATGCAGGATTTCACAGAAAGGAGTCATAAAGTATATTGCAAAATTTATAAATGACAACAATACTGCCAGAAAATGTAAAGTTGGCTGAAAGTTTAGTTATGTTTCAGGGAGTATGAGGACTTGAAAGGTCCTCTTTAAGAAACACACAAAATCTCTTAATATGTGAATAAGACCTCAAGCAGAGGCATAGCTTTAGAGGGATCAGAAGACCTGTTGCCTGTGGGATCCAAAGGCCCACCTGCCACAAGACACAACTAGGAGCTAGACTCATTTTCCAATAATCCTGAGTTACAGCCTATATTATAGCTATCACTGTTGGTTGTTATTAGAAACAGTCAACAATTTTGTTGTCAGACCAGCCTACTGTAGCTGAGCTCCTATAACTACAGAATGTGGGACAATTTGTTTCCCACAGTACATGCAATTACTGTACTTTTTTACTTGATTTTCACGAAAAAGAACGAAAAGGAAAGACTCAACCCCAAGATTATATGGAATGTCACAGAATGTCCTAGAATTTTCTTGCTCTGTGATTATAAGAAATTTGAAGTGTTCATTGCCCTTATATAAACCGTCTACATCTGTCCAGATTTCCTAATAGGTTAAAGAAAAATTAAAAGACAGATTTTTCCAGCCATGAGTTTCCGTCTGTCCTCTTCCGCTGTAGCTCTCATGCATATTATCAAGCAACTGCTCTTACTCCACTTGGGATTTTTTGTGAGCATCGTATGTAAATTTTCCCTTAATGTAGCTGAAGTTTATTTATTTATCAGTGGGGCTGCTTTGTGCTGCACAGTGAATAAAAGAAATGTCAGTGAACTACGTCTGTTATCTGTTTTATGGTAGGAAATTATGCAGTTTCACCAGGTCCGCAGGGATTTTATAGTAGTACAAACTGAGTGCACCAAATACATTAGTATCGTTAGTAATAGTTAATTTTAGTCAATACCAATTTTAAGAGTTCAGTATTAACTTATAAATGTCACTCCAGCATTTCCCAAAGATCAAGATTAGAGATGGGTGAACCAACTCTTACTGAGCCGCAGTCCACCCGAATATTCCAAATTGTTTGGAATTTAGGAAACCAAACAAATGGAAATTTGTCTCTAAAGAAATCCAGAGTATAATAATTTCACTTTCACTTTGACATAACATCTGCTGTGTTTTCCTTAGAGAACTAGAAATTGGATAGATAGTTTCCTAGGAGCGCTGACAGTGGTCTACACTATGTTTTAAGCCAAGTTAAGGTGTGGTTCGTACCAAACTTGTTCAATCTGAAACAACCCTAAACTAAACAAATCCTGAGAGGTTAGCCCATCTCTAGCTAGTGCATTCCCTACACTAGATAATTTTTATTACTAATGTACACTCTGTTCCCCAATTGATATGAGCTAAGTGCTAGCGGCGAGGCATTGACACTGGACAGAATGTTGGTATGAACCCTCTTTCTTAGCCCAATACAGGAGCGCACTGACATACTTTATTAAGACAGCATGTAGCAAGTTCATATAGCAGCAAGCATAGGAAAGGGTTAACATAGCAATGTAAGTCCTCATGCTCAATCCTAATTGGTTAGTATATCTTGAAAGCATAAACAACCACATCTAATATTCAGCTTTAAGGATAACAATGTTTTTTACACACAATACACTTTTAAGCGGATATGAAAATATAAAACAGATATAAAAGTATAAAATTATAAAAAGTTAATTATGATCCTTCATAATGTGACTGAGGATCAGTTGCAGGAGAGTCAGAGGAATAAGAGTTCTGGTCTCCCTTGCTACTCTCTGCAAAAGTAATAAAAGGGGATCCAGGGCCCGGGGTGCACATTAGTAATACAACTTAACCAGTGTATTTCAAACACTGGTAAGCTTTATTACTCCCTGTATAACCCCTATAAAGGTGTATATTATGGCATATCCACAAGACTCTGTATTTCCAAATTCCATCCCTGTAGATCCTGGAAAATTAAAGAAGAGCTTTGGTTTTCTGCTGTGATGTTTCTTGATGATTAGCCACAGATACAATGGGAATAGGAATGGCAGTCATTCTGCGGATTCTGGGACTGAATAAGCTGTGGAATATGTGGCAATTCCAGACATTCTTCTGTTTTCCAATGCACATGTAGAGAAAAGCATGAAGTATGCTATCCTCTGCTTCACTAGCATAATACAAATGTGCCTGGAGTCACCAGACATCAATGCTTGACTCATCTCTTGTAAGCTACATTTTATTAAACCTAAAAATGGAGGAACGGCTGGAATTGATTTAGGGAGATTTGGGACATTAAACCCTATCTGCATTAGGATATATTTACGATTTAGTGACCCCAAACCTGGTTTCATGGTGCCTTTAACTACAGATTTACACATTTCTGGGGAGATAACATAATGCATCAGATACAGATTCTGCATGTCTGTATCAATTGTTTGCAACAGAACAGTTACAATAATGATGTTTTAAATTACATAGTTATTCTGTGACAAGTCATGCTGGGTATACTCTAGGGAAATGGCAGCAATACTGTATGGTAAGCAAACTTAATACCGCACATTGGGAAGTCCATAAATGAAGGTTTGCATGTTTCTGTTATATACCTATTAGAACAGTGCCTCACTTTACAAGTGGGCGAAATATGAGTAATATGGAAGAGCTGTCTTTGGGAAATCAATTTCTATAAACCTTCTGCAACTAATGCCTATTGCTGAACAGATGCATAGATACAGCACCACAGATATGTTGTCTGATACAAAGGGGTGAGGTCACATTACAACCAGATACCATACGACATGAGTACAACACAGCTTCTGGAAACCTCTACACATTAATGAAGGGGGCTACAAGGGTGTAATGGTTTAGCGAAACATCATGATAGACAGTTCATTTAATACAGACACATCTACTGGTTCCTATTATGTTTGAATAGCCTACATATCTTAGGTTGTCAGCACACATGACATGGGCTTCCCCGAGTTACAGTAAGTGATCGCTTATGTTCTTGGTCATCTTTTACTTGCTTGCTTATTATCTTTTCTTTTATTGAAATCACTTATATTAATGATGTCTGTTCTCACTATCCTCAGAACCTACCGCAAAACCTTTGGTGATAATTTGATCAATGGTGCTTGTCAGACTAAATATACAAGGCAAAACTAGGAAAGGGACAATGAGGCCTCATTTATTGTATCAACTGATTCCTCAATCCTTCCATAAAGAGGACCTTTCAGGTCCTCATGCACATGCTGTTTTATATACCGCTAGAAAGAATTGACTTTCCCGTTATGTGCCCTGAGGCTGGAGCTATCGGTGGTTTTAGTTTCACCGTCCACCATCAGAAAGGCGTTCCTGACAGTCTAGCTGGGCTGTGAGGAACGCCCTCCCTGATAGTACTCGTCCATAGCCCTTTCTTCAACTCGGTAGTGGCATCAGCCATCTTCTTCGGAGTGGCCTGCTGGGGGAGCAGTATATCAACCAGGGACAGAAATAAACTTGACAAGCTGATTAGAAGGGCCAGCTCTGTCTTGGGGAGCCCACTGGACCCAGTGCAGGTGGTGGGTGACAGAAGGATACTGTCTGTGGTGAGCTCCATGCGGAAGAAGAAGTCCCATCCCATGCATGAGACCGTGAGCGCGCTGGGCAGTACTGTCAGTGACCGACTGCTCCACCCTAAGTGTAAGAAGGAGCGCTATCGGAAGTCTTTCCTCCCCACCGCGGTTAGGCTGTACAACCAACACCGACCTAAGCGGAGACCATTACACACAGAGAACTGAAATATCTTTCTGCCTGTTAAATCCCCCCCCCTACTCTGCTACTTCTTACCTGTCTGTCTACTATCAATGTAATGCCTCTCACCTTGGAACATTCCTGTACATGTTGTATTTGTATCTGCTTATCTTTGCTGCTATAACACACTGAATTTCCCCATTGTGGAACTATTAAAGGACTATTATTATTATTATTATTACAGCCCAGCGATGATGCTGAGCTGTGAGGAACGCTCCCCCCAGTACAAGTCTATGCACGAGTACAGTCGGGGGGGGGCGTTCCTCACAGCCCAGCTAGACTGTCAGGAACGCCCTTTTGCCGGTGGACGGTGAAACTAAGACCACCGATAGCTCCAGCCCTGGGGCACATAACGGGAAAGCTGACAGTGCGCTGTCGGATTTCTAGCGGTATGTAAAACCGCATATGAATGAGGACATGAAAGGTCCTCTTTAATCACTTCCGGACCGCCTATTGGGTATATACATGTACATCCGGAAGGTGATTGTCTATTTCTGCAAGGATGTATCAGTACGTCCAAGCAGAATTCAGCAGCTGCACAAAGTCGTGCAGCTGCTGAAACAGGGAGCCGGTTGTAACTTCAGCTGGAGATCCCATAGAGAAGGCAGGGAAAGTTTATTATGTTCCCTGCCTTTCCGATCGCTGTGTATACAGCGCTCAATGAGCGCTGTATACAGCGCTATGGGCTGCACCATCTTGTGGCTCCCCTTTGACCCAGCGGTTACGTGATCCGCCGGGATCAGCATCTATAAGAGCTGCTGGGTCCTACAGGACCCAGATCAGCTCTATAGTAATGTGAAAGAAACGTGCAGGAGGCTGTGTTCCTCCTGCAACTGAGGCTAAATGTACCAGCCCCAGTTATAGGGGAAATCAGCCTCCCCCCCCCCCAAAAAAAAAGAAAAAAGTGATCAGATGTCCCCAAAGGTCTATTATGACCTTATGGAGACACAATGTAAAAAATAAATAAATAAATACATAGAAAAGTAAAAAAAAAGTAAATAAAATAATTAAAAAAATAAATAAAATAATACGACAATAAAACGCGCTTATTAAAGGTTATAGCCCCACCCCCGACGACACCATACAAAATAAAAATTACCGTAACGAAGAGGAAAAACTATTTTAAAAAGTTTTTTAGTAGCACTTTGTGTTATTAAATAAAAAAAAAAAAAATTAAAAGTGAAAAACAGACACATTTTCCCTCCTCTTTTGTTTATATTTTCCCGGATATAAAAAAAATTAAAACACATGCAAAAATAAAAACAACATAAAAATAAAGCCCTATGTGTCACCGAAAAAAAGACGCAGAAATTAGTTGAATAGCACAAATGATAAAAATGTTACAGCCCTCCAAAACCGCACATACAAAAAACATGAAAATGTAACTCGTCTGGAAGGGGGGTAAAGCATCTGGCATGGAAGTGGTTAAGAAGTCGCCTTTTCACTTTTTCAACACTGTACTTAAAAAGGACCTTTCACCACTTCCACCAATTCAAGTTCTTAGTATCTGTGAATAGGGACCGCTCCACTGATTCCAGCTGAAATTGTTTCTCTAGCCCCCACAGTTTCTGAGCAACAGCACAGTTAGTTTTGATGCCTGGTGTGCTATTTAAGCTCTGTAATGTCAGAGGCAATCAGAGGCAGCCAGTGTCAGAGCTCACAATCACACTCCTTGCCTGCTCCTGCCTGACACCGCCCTTCTGACAGTACAGAGCCTAAATGGCATATTAGGCACCAAAACTAATAGCACTGATTGCTCTGAAATGGTGAGGGCTAGAGAAACAATTCCGAAAGTCATAACTTCTTTATTTTTCCATTCACAGTGGTGTATTAATGCTTTGATTTTTTTTCCCGCATTTCTTGTTACTGTTAATTTTAGACCCCATAGGGGTCTTGAACCACAGGGTGTCTTATGGCTAATGCATTGCAAAATAGAGGTACTTCTATATATATATATATATATATTAATACCAAACATCCATTGTAATAGTACAGCAGATGTTGAGAAATGGTTAATACTATTCTTGTGGAAATTATAAAAGCTGGAAGGGAAAATATATCAAGTATGTAGAAACTTTACAAGACATAAGAGAGCTGGGGGAATGGCAAAAATCCATTGTGAACGTATATGTATAT
Organism: Leptodactylus fallax; assembly: GCA_947044405.1. Lineage (NCBI taxonomy): Eukaryota > Metazoa > Chordata > Amphibia > Anura > Leptodactylidae > Leptodactylus > Leptodactylus fallax. The sequence continues at coordinate 4,739,534 of CAMRHE010000108.1, read as the reverse complement.
ATATGTATATACGCATATTTATCATTGTCTCTGCGTTTTTTTTCGCAGCACTTATTTGCTGCGGCCCACTACGTGGGGCCCTAGCCTCAGCCAGTAAATCTGGACTATACACAGACCAAGTTTCCTAGCTTACTGTATTTCTGCAACATAGAGTCTTAGCATTAGGGAACTGCTGATAATGTAATTCACTATTTAAGGAACCTTTACTATAAAACATGAACATATCTTACACTATATGCATGTGTTTGAGCACTCTGAAATCTACTATTCAGATGAAGGGTGGACTGAAATCTGTTCCTGCACCTTTGTATTACTAATAAGTATCACTTCGACTAGTAGCACTTTCTGCCATAACACCTCTTAAAATGGGTTGCAGTAAGACATCTCACTTTGTAATAATTCATCTCTTCATTTCCAGAGTACATTGCCAACAGCATTAAAAATGATGCATGATATAATAATATACCATAATAACATAGAATAATAATATTTAAAGTACTGTATAGGAAAACTATTTTATGTGATTTTCCTTGTCTTCATAAAGTATTTATAATAATGATAATGATGATGATATTGATAATAATATAGCAACAACAGATTCAGAACTGAACAATCAGGGACTGTAAAAATCATTGATAACCACTTTTCAACACAATAGGTACAAACAATGACTTAAAAGTACCAGGGGCTACATCAGCAAGCGATAATGCTACAGAGTTGAGTATTGTATCGGTTTAGATATTTTGCTGATACCATAACATTATTATGCGTTCTATCAAACAGCATGCGGCCATCTGGCGAAAAAAAACCTGAGTTTACAATCTCAAGGTACATAATAATAAGCATCTGAAACAAATGTCTGAGATATCCCTGAAGGAATGATTCCTGAAGTTTTTTTTTTTTTTGCTTTGTCTAGATGGAAAACTATTACAAAAGGTCTTTAGTAAAAGGAACACTAAACCTAGCAATAATAATACAATTAAACACCTCTTGTCAATCTGTAGGATTTTCTGCATGTTCCTAAGGGTATGTTCACACCTGCACCTGATCTACGTTCGGGGTTTCTGTCCCCAAATCCGCTTACAAAATGTGGAAAGAAAAGTTCTGCAAGTATGAATTTTCTCTCAATATTTTTCCGTCTTTTTCGGGAGGGAACCAGGCTAGGTTCACACCTGTGTTCAGGTTTCCGTTTGTGGGACCCCACATATATACAGTATTTCAGCCTCTGTTGATCTAAAAAAAACTGTTGTTTAAAGCAGACTTTTCTTGAAATACTTGTTTGTAAAAAAAAAAAAAAAAGACATTCGCACAGTGTCTGAATTGTTGCAAATCACTATAATTAGGCAAAGTGTTCAGTAAAGAAATGACTGGAAAAAAACAGGAGGGGGAAGACGGAAACACTTGTGCAAGTGCTAACAATAAGAATAGGGATGGTAACAGCAACACTGCTTCTGCTCTTGTTCATTACCAAATGACAAACCGATGCCAAGGTGCAAGATCTGCAAGCAGATAATTAGCCATGGGTATGCAGGCACACGTGTAGAAACTAGGTCACCAGCATATTTGGCAAAATGGAATTGGCAGTGGCACCAAGTGAGGAAGACTGTTCTATTTCTTCTCTCCATGATCATATTTCTAGGCAGGTGACATCCACACCTAGCACATGGTCATCATCATTATTATTCAATATTCTCAACTCTGTCTGCTTCTCCTCCTCCTCATCCACACTAACATCAGTCATCATCCATAAAGGAAGGTGTGTCCAGTAAACAGCAGTCTGCAGTCAGACATGTGGCTGGTCTGCAACTTTAACTCCCATCTGGTCAATTTACTTGTGGTGCACCCATTGCCAATCCTGCATTTTGCCAACCGATGGCAGTCTCAATGGAGAATACCTAGCTGCTTGATATCAGCATGTGGACCTCTGCTTCTAAATGTCAATGTGGGGAAAGGTGCATGCCACTATCAATACGCAGAGCAGCAGTTATGGACAAGGACAACACATAGATGTCCCACTGAGTCTACGTTTTGAGTGCTAGACACCACAGTCTAGAAACGCAGCAAGTCCTGGTGCTTTCTAGTACTAATACTAACATCACCTCATGGTTTTGGGGCAAGCACAGTTTCTACACCAGGCAGGAGCCATCCACCTCTTCCAGTTCCTCCACAGTGGACCATTTTCCACCCCCAACTTCACCATGGCAACCCACTGCTTACACTCCCCGCCATCATTTCATTGTTGTAAAGTGAAGCGCATATTGAGGGGCACTGTTGCATATGCTGAAGTGTCAGTTTGACCAGCAGTATATGATTACTGAATGGAACAAACCATAGGCGCAATGGAGTGGATAACTGGTCTGTAAGAAGAAAAAAAAAACAGTTTCTACCTCCCAGTTTTGGAAGATAGTCCATCTTTTTCAGACAGGCCAGGCACACTGTGATAGTGTGTCCCAATTTTTTTCTTACAATTTTGTAAATTGTCACTCTGCCAATACGATTTTGATGTGGCATTTGCTCCGCTCCCATACATTGGGGATAATGTGCCCCAAATTTTTCTTCAAATCTTGTATTTGTCTCATTGGTGCTGCACCTGCTCCCATAAAGGGACAATTTTTTATAGCTTTTTTATTACATCAATTCTTCACTTTTCAAGTGACAGGCATGATGACAGTGTGCCACAAATTTTTCTTCAAATTCTATAGCCGACAGTGTCATGTGCCACTGCCACTCCCTTGGCATAATGAAAATAAAATGAAACAAACAACCCCACCATTGCTTCTTCCAATACCAATGTAATGTTTGTACGGCATTCTCATCTTTTAAAGGGATAATATTTGGTGGCTTTTTTATGAAAAGCCAACCCTTCATCACTTTTCAGCTAGGCTCACACAGCCACAAATTTGTCTCCCAAATAACAAGCCTGTAGCGCTTAAAAAGTCAACAAAAAGCACTAATTTTTCTACAAAACTATTGCTTTTTGCAATATAGCAACCATTTGTATCTAAAAAACAACAGGCAAGCATCTTTCCCCAATAAAAGGATAAATTTTGGAGCATTTTAAATATTTAAATGTATAAAAGCGAGTGACAGTGGTTAAACTAGAAGTTTGTATCCACTGTCTACCATCCGTTTTTTCCCATAGACATACATGTCACTTTCACCTTGACATAACTTCGGCTCTGTTTGCCTTAGAGAGCTAGAATTTGGATAGATAGGTTCATACCAAACTTGTTCGACCCAAAACAAATCTTGGACCTGAGCCACCAAAACCTGAACCAAAACGAATCTTGAGAGGTTCACCCTTCTCTAGTTATGATGCACCCTACTGCCAGTTGCACATTGTAAACCTGACAATTGCCAGCATGCTAGGACATGCACGCTGTCATAAGTATCCCAGAGCAACATGTTATTTTTGTCACATGTGAGAAAAAACATGGTTTTCAGGCTAGTGGAAGCCATAATAGTGCAATCTTACCATATGTTTGATTAGCAATCAAAGGATTAATAATTACAATTTAGCTTAATGAAGTTAATAAGACATGTAGTGTTACCTTGCTTTTGTACCCTGTGTCTTGATAATGTTCTTGGCTTGGATTACAGAATATCAAAAAATATTTTATACCGTAAGAATAAACTGAGTTGCAAAAGTGATTTTCTGGGATTTCTTTTTTGATGGTCTACAGTTACTATAGACCATCAATATCTGATTGTGGGGGCCAACAACTGGCCCCCACACCGGTCATTGACGTGAATGGGAACAGAGCTGTAATAGCATGGCTCAGCCGTTATACTATGTACAAAGCTATTTACTTCCCACTCCATGAATTGTATAGTACCAGGCCCGACTGCAGCCCCAAATAGCTATTTAGTGCGGGAGCAGGATGTGAGCCCCCAACAATCATATATTAATGGCCTATCCTAGCAATAGACTATTAAACTAAAATCTTTGCTATCCCTATGATTATCATTGTAGAGAATCCATGCTTTTTTCCCTCTGTTTCTTGATAAAATCAAATATACTTTTGCCTAACATATCCATGTAAGGTTTTGTCTTGAATTTTTCATTTAACCTTTTTTTTTGGAAGCCAAAAGGGACCTGCTTTCACAATGTGACTATAAATGTCTGACATTTGCAATTGTCTCCGATATCATGTGGCACTGATGTTGCTATGGCAACTCTTTTCCTTACTAAAAAAGCAAGTGGAATAATTCAGGAAAGTGCATATAAACTGATTTTGCATAAGTTATCAGCACCCCAATGAAGGAAATAATTAGGAATTATTCTGAAATATAAAATATATGTCACTACCTAATCATGGGTGTCATTAATATCAACTTATCAATTTATAAGAAAGGACTTACAAAATGCTACTTTGCCAAAATGAAGATGAGACAAGTAATATTAATAGCAGTATATGGTGGTATTATTTAGGAAATGAACTGCAGTATTCTGTATAATCTATACTGAAAATGTGAGCACATTAAGCATTGATATTACTACATATAGTGTGATGGCATTACATGAATTGTATATGGTACTATTATGATAATGCTTGTATTATGATACAATATTTTAGTATCATTAGTATTATTTGCTGAAACTATGAGGACAATTATATAAAGGAATAAGGGAGTGGGGGGGGGGGCCATAGACCCCATAGACTATAATGGGGTCCATGTGGTTTCCGCACGAAACATGCGGAACCATGTGGAGAGGAAAGTGCTGCTTACAGTATTTTTCTCTCCGATTTGCTTTGTGCGGAAAATGAGCGGAAACCACATGGACCCCATTATAGTCTATGGAGTCTGTGTGGTTTCCCAGGTAAACCGCTTTTTATGTGAACCGGCCCTTATCCTGCTTTCTATAGCACGGCCAAAAACCAACGGCATGCCCTATACTTGACAAAAATGTCATACTGTTTCCATTAATTGCATATATAAGTTCACCATAATATTAAATAATTTTGCTGATTTTTTTTTTTTAAAATGATGCCATTATTAACAGTGTAGGAAAAATAATCCAGAGATATTGCGGTTTTCACACTGACCACCAAGGCTGCTGTAAAGCATATTTAAGACAAGATAGCTGCCACATAATTATGTAAAGAATATAATATTTATAGAATCTACAACCAAAATGCAAATTTATTAGAAATTTTTAGGCTGTGACGATTCCCTGCCATGGATAAAATCGTGTGTGTGAAGAACGGTATCTCGCTGAGGGAATAGTTCTGGCTTATTTCTTTTTCTCTCTCACCAAAATACATTTAGACTTCCATTATGTAATACTGTGCCGAGATCAATACACATATATCTACTCTATTGTGTTTTTAAATTATGAATAATTTATTTTAATCTTTCACTGTAGTTATGTATCATGAAAAAATCCTATTGAAACTATGTCATGTCACATATTAGCACTGTCCTCCTCCTAAGACTAAGGAAAGGACTGTATGGTATTGGTCTCCTTAGGCTAAGGACAGGACTATAGAAGTATAATCCCTAACTGCAGCAGCATGAAACACTGACAGGCTCCCTCGTCCAAATGAACTATGGCCCACATTTACTAATAGTTAAACAGAGAAAACTTAGGCAGTCTGAAAATGCTCTGTTTTATCACAGCACCAAGAAGTTACCAGAATGCACTAGATTTTGGCACATTTTACCCAAAATTGATTCTCGAACACAAGAGTAAATCCTCATGGTTTACTCTGAAATACTGTGTAGATATGTGCAAATAGGAAGAGATCTGTCAAGTAAGGCGAGCAGGGAGTGGGGAGAAACCAGAGGGTAGCCACCCAATAGACCCTGCACTGTTTACACTGTCTATTAGTAAATGTGGGCCTGTGTTTTCTACTATTCACTATTCGGTTAAGGGAACCTGTCAGTGGTTAGGACAGATGAGTCCCTTTAAAGTTATGCTGCACATTCTAAGTACTATATAGATGTACAAGTGCATAGGAAGTCAAGTTTAGGTGAAGTACTTCAGTGGCCTCTGGGTCTATTGTTAGACAATTTTGGTAAATTATCTTAAAGTGTACCTCAAAGTGGATTATCAGCATGGACAATCAAAAAGAAATATCTTTAAATAGGACATTTTACCATCTCCACCAACTTCAGCTCTTAGCATTGGTTAATAACCGCTGCTTTACTGATTCCAGCGCAGTTTTTTTTTCTCTTGCTCCCACCATTCCCAAGCTGTTACTTTTGGTGCCTGATATACTATTTAGACTGTCAGGTGGGCAGTGTCAGGCAGGAGTAAACAAGGGGTGTGATTCTGAGCTCCAATCAGAGGCAGCCAGTGTCAGTGCTCAGAATCACACCCCTGCCTGACACTGCCCACCTGACACTACAGAGCCTAAATAGCATATGAGATACGAAAACTAACATCACTTATCGTGAACTTATGGAAGTGTATGATAATCTTCTGACAGTAATCCACCATATAGTCACATTGTACACTTCATGTGTACAGTATACATTACATAATATTTCCCTAGTTCACCGTATGTTTGATCATATGTATTTTTGTTATTCTATCAGAATTTATATAAAGACTATTTGCTATAATGAAAACAGAAATCCATTCTGATGTGCAGTAATAAATTGTTGATAAAATTATCATTTTGTTACAACAGATGCACAAACAGTAAACAGATATCTTGTGTGTGCTCTGCCAGCTCCTTAGATATGCGCTGCTTTTACTCTCCATTTGTTGCTATTTTTTGCTATACTGACTAAAAAACTACTGGTAATTAAAAACAGTCACTGATTTCCTTTTTAGTGAGGCGTATTTAAAGGGGTACTCCCATCTCAAGGATTATATTCAGATTTGTAGCTGAAGCTAATTTAAGTGTTTTATTCTCTACATTGCTTTATCTATCTTGCTCCGTTTGCCAGGTACAGCTAAATTTCTCTCCTCGTTGTTTACAGCTGGTTGCCAAGGTTATAGTCCTGGTCACAGGTTGGGATGATGACTCCTGGCCATCTATATTCTCTTTTCTCTCACTGCATATGGCTTTGAGCTTTTGAGAACTGATAAGGGCTAGATAAGCTTATTTAGCAATAGCTCTGTTATCTGTGTGTGTAAAGCCAGAAATAACTGTGCTGTTTAGGGCAAGCAGGAGCTGAAATCCTGAGATGAGAAAACTCCTTTAACTTAGGCTGGCTATACACTGCAGGAGTGCAAAATGAAATTTGAGCTAAGTTAAAGGGGTTTTCCATCCCCAAACGAATTTTTCATATTGATGACCTATCCACAGAATTGGTCATCACTCTGTGATCTGTGGAGGTCTGACACTCGACAACACAGATTATCTGTTTTGGAAACACTACCTGTCCACTGCAGCAGCTTCCAGTGCCTGGAGGTTGTTAGAACAGCCCCACACATCAGATACAGATGTCCGATACAGTGGATATGTCATCAGTATGAAAAATCCTTTTAGGGCTAGAAAAACCTTTGTGCCACCAGAACTCAGCATAATAACCCAGCCCCACAGATAGATAGGTTAGGTTCACCTGACTTGACGCCTCCATTGCTGAGATAACTCTGATTTTGTCAATATGAAAATGAGCCATTGTGCCAAACGAATAAGCAGCAACACCCGCATTGATCCAAAGAGCTAATTTGCATATTGACAGAAACAGCTATATCTCTGCAACTGTATCGATTCACAAAGGGAAACCACTGTTTCACTCAGGTGACCCTGACCTATCTATCTGCTGGGCTGGGTTGATATTCTGGTGACAGACTCCCTTTAAGGGTGGACATATCTGTAGATCAATTTTCTACATTTCTGATCAGACCAATCAGAGAATATTCGTTTCATATTGCAGTACCTTCTTTTAGATATTGCACATACTCTGTAGTCAGAGTTTGTTTTCAACCAAAAAGATGAAACAGAAGAAAATAAGTAGCTCACAAGTATTATCCCAAATTATTGCCTGCAACAAACAAAACTAGATGGCAGTCAGATTCCCAGGGCTTCAGGATCTGTTAAACTGCCAACAATTGCCTTAGAAAAATAATCGCGTTACTTTTAATGTAGTGGATATGAAGGGGCACAGTTGTTCAACAATCTGCACCCAGCTCCATCCATAAGTGATAAGATGCAGCACAGAACAAAGTCTTGGACCATTGTCATGCTGCCAGAAACAGGTGCAATGATGAAACACTAGCAGCAAGATGTTGTAAGATTTTCCACAATAAATTTGCAGCTTCATATTTTATCCTCTATGTCATTCTGTGAACTTGGCACTGCACAGAAAGTGACATTTACTTAGTTAATACTATATTAAAGCGGCTCAAAAGAATGAAGCTTTAGCTAATGTTAACGGGTTTCTTGGCACAGGCCCTTTAATGTAAAGCCATGAATCACTTCAGAACTACAGCTAACTATGCCACAAACCGCCATATATTTTGATTAAGTACAGTATCGGATATGGGTCATTTAAATACATGATGAAGTGTATATACTTTTAAGAGAACATTTAATGAAGGAATGGGTTATAAAATGTACTGAAACAGATTGAGTACTACAGAAGTAAATGAGCTATGCAGATCTTCACTGTCTTATGCCTATGAATGCAAAATTCCTGACTCATGAGGACTATTGCTGGCAAATAACCGAATGTTTCATAGTACTATTCCAGGTTGTTTTCATTCAAGTTGTTTGATAGCTCAAATAAAATAAAAATGGAAGGAAGGCAGGAGGGGTGGAGATAGCTACCTTGTGGGGTGGTATGCTGGCATGCCAGCAAGATACACTTCGTTCCATGTGACTTACTGCACTCCCTTATTTGGCTGTCTCGCCCTCAGTTTTGTCAGCTGGTGATGCATCCTATATGAGAAGGCATCAGTTCCACTCACTGTAGTCATCACTCCACACTATGAAACAGCGTCCCCTAGCTATGGAGCAGTATGCAGGGGCTGTGTGTCAGTATGTGCCCATGCAGCAATGACTGCATACAAAGAGGGATGTAGCAAAGGAGTAGGTTGTTGTGACATGGGCATGGAAAGAGTATTACAAAGAGGATTTCTTGTGACAGAAAAAGTGAAAGGACCTGGCATATTACCAATACGATTGTCTGCCCTTGTGATTAAGATGAATGTAATTTATATGCTGAAATGGGATGGGGAACCTGGGAGGCAGGCAGAACCCCTCACATTGTCTGAGATGTCCTACAGGGTGAGTAAATAATCCATCATTTCGTCACCGATGGAAGAGGGATGCAAGGTAATGCTGCAATGGTATATGTTCCCTTATTACTCTCACAAAAATATCCGCAGATGGACTCCAGCTACTTCCATCACTGCAATAATGTGGCAGCTTGTCTCACATATGGTGGGAACGTCTAATCATGAAGACATTCTGAGGTAGAATCTATGGTTTCATCCCTATGATAACAGGAGAGTCCTTGTCCTCTGAACCAGCAGTGGCCCTTGTGGGCACGCCACCAAAAATAATCCCCAAACACACCCACAAAATCATACTTTGGAGCACATTTATCAAAACTGTTGTATCCAGTTCATAGTTTTACAAATATTTATGTATCTGTCTTATGGATCTTCATAAGTATGGAGCATTTCTAGAAGCTCCAAAATTCTCAAATACTCTCCAACTAAAAGTGTTGAGCTTCACCATGAGACAAATATTTGGCGCAAAACATGTAAACAAAATATGTAGCAAAATGCTTAACTCGCAGGCTGTGAGGAAAAATTGGTGCACGTATCAAAATCCCTATAATTATTGGTGCAAAATAAGCAGACACAAATCATCTCTCGCTTATTGAGGAGACAAATATGTGGTGCACGATGGGAATTTATGGTGCAAAGTAAATCGGCATAAATTTAAAAGTTTATATCATTTTAAACTTGATATAGTTTGCACAAAAAAATCTGCACCATATTCATTCTTTTCTGTTTCATAAATGTGTTGTAAAGTTAGACACTTCCAATCCACACCCATTCTAGTGTAATTTTTCAAAAATGTTGAGCCAGTCATATTTTTCTATTCTTTCTGGTGCACACTATTCAGAAATATGTTGCAAATGCTGTGCACCAAAAATTGTGCAAATGTAGACAGAAAAATGTTGCACTTCTATTGATAAATATGACCCACTATACCTTTCTGGCTTCAAAAGTAACCATTGCTCAATTTGCCTTAATCCCACTGGATTAAGACAAATCCAAATTGTGTTGGATTATGGTCAATGTCTGCATGTTGAGCATTGTATCATATAACCAGGATAAATTTTTATCAAATATAGAGACCATGACAGTAGTGCTTAGGGATCCAGGGGATTGGCAAGGACGGTTGAAGGAATTCCATCCCCACGTAGGTCAAATGACCCAAACATACATCATAGGAATCAATGCTGTAATTTTGAGTCAACAGACCTGAGGTTTGGAACAAGATCTGCAGCCTTAATATAGTTCAAAAATTTCGGAGTGGTGTGCAGGCAGGAGGTGGAGGAGGAGGATAACATGGCATAAAATAATACTATGTGCAACTCACATGCCAGCTTCAGGTCATTATTATTTTTACTATTAAATGGACTGTCTCATGAAGACAACTACTGTCCATATGCTCCCCTCATAGAGGGGTCACCTGCTCAGGTTCCCCTCTATGAGCCAAAACGGAGAGAGCCCATCTGCGCAGAATCAAGCATTCTTGCAGACTCAAGCTGCTCTTGTATTACATGAATGGCCATTCACCTGAATGGTCACTTTATAATGCTACTTTAGCTGTGGCTTCTGATAGACAAATCAGGTATACCAAGGGCGGATCCAACATCAGCCACATTTTCAAGAGGGTTTTTTGTTAGTTAGTCAAGTGAAAAAGCACAAGTTGTTATTAAAGTCATTGTACTATAAAAGAGAATGTGTAATCCCAGCCTTGTGGTATCAGCTATTATTTTGACTTCTGGCAAGTACAACAGCCGTGCATCTCCAGAGCATCCTGCCATGCCTTCTCAATAGCCTGTTGATGATTTCTATAATTATAGCCATTCATCCTGTTGCTGCCTCTGTTTTATTCTTACCGTACATGAAATACTCAAACCTTTTCACCAATAGTAACCTACAAAGACATCAGTTATCATCATTCAACAGTCCTTCAGCAGAGAATACCATATCCTGTCCACTTCTAATCTTTGTTTTATACATAAATTGTTACATTTGGACATCTTTTCTCGGAACTCTAGGTGCATGATTTTCATTTTTGTTTAGCATAACTAAAAGTTATATTCCACACATATTTAGATTTTCCAACACTGGATAATCTAGTAGATTATCAAAATGATCAAAATGCAATATATCAATGTTGACTTAAAGGGATCCTATCATTCAGAAAGACTAATTTTAGTAAGACCATGTCGTAATAGACTTTATAAAGGCTATTCTTCTCCTACCTTTGTTGTTTCGCTCCTCGCTGCCGTTTAGAAGAAATGTTGATTTTTATCTTTATGCTAATGAGTCTTAAGAATGCACAAGGGGCATTCCCCCAGTGCTGAAACTGCACAGGGGGCGTCCCCTGTGCTCTCCTCAGACGCATTTTCTCTTCTTCATTAGCAGACGCCTCTTCTTGACATCATCCTTCGTTCAGGAGACATGTGCATGTCCATTCGGCCATTTTTCTGTGGCCTGTTACACTAGTGTACTGTATGCGCTGTATGTAATAGGCCACAGGAAAATGGCCGAAGACTCGTACAAGGATGACATCAAGAAGAGGTGTCTGCTAAAGAAGAAGAGAGGCGGCGCGGTAAGTTCAAAAATGTATCTGAGGAGAGCACAGGGGACGCCCTCAGTGCATTCTGAAGACACATTAGCATAAAGATAAAAATCAACATCTCCCAGGAAATGGTGTAGACAGGGCCATTTTAATATATTAGTGGGTCCAGTTCAAAGGTTTCATAAGTGCTCCCCACCCCACACACACACATACATAATTTAATGCTCCCTCAAGTAGCCCATACGATATAGTGTCCCCTCAGGCAGCTCCCACATAATGACTCCAGTCCCCTCAGTCACCATTCAATTATGTTACATAAAAATAAAAAAATAAAAAAATAGTTATACTTACCTAGCCTTGTTCCCATGGAGCTGCCTGCAGGCTTCAGCTGTAGTGAAGTCTCCATCTCGGCGCTCATGGCACCTCCCTGCTGCAGATAGCTTAAGCCAAAGCCTGAATGCTGGACTGAATCCTGGAATTCAACTTTATCTGCATTCTAATGATGAAGATAGAGTTGAAATTGCAACCTGCCACCAAAAACAGCGGGATGGCACCTGAATGGCAGGTATGATCCTGCTTGATCCGGTGCAGATGCACCATTTGCCCTATGGTTAAAGCTGCCCTAGGTTGGGAAGTGTGTATACCTATAACAAGCACAAAAGTAAAATGTATTTATTCTTTGTGCCACTTTGGCTTCTAGTAGTACAAACCTATAGCTATGAAATACTTTCCTTATATAGGACAGCATATTAAACTGACAGGTCCACTTTAAAAGGCAATTCTGACATAATTACATTTTCTGAATTATTTTACCAGGGTTTTATTGAGCTTCAACAAGGAATTCTAACTTTAAAGCTGAGTCATCCGGAAATGGTAAACTTTAAAAGAAATGACCTGTAAAGTGCAGCGCTGCACTAAACACAGTTTCACAGTAATGACTCAATTACATTAAGCATTTGACTGTATAATTGCAAGACTGTTTGATTACAAAGTAAATTTGCGGCAGGAGGTGAACATAAGATTGTGGCCTGAATATTGCTGCACACTACCAAGACATATAAAAAAAACCTGATGAAAAAGAAAATAATGCATTGAGGATCCTTGCACTTTGTATCCTTGGAAAGCCTGAAACCATTTGCTAATGTTGGGTTTGTTGAAATCCTTAAAATTGTAGATAATGGTATATAATAGGAGAAGATTGGCAACACTCTTCTGAAGAATGAAATGCGCAATGTTGTGACAGTCAGTACAAAGAGAGCTGAACAAAGGTATAACAAAACATAAAAAGTACAGAGACATGACAAAGCAAGCACGGATAATGGCTAATAATAAGTCATTCTTCGTCTACCTTTACCACAACTGGATTAGCTTGGCAATAGGAGAGTAAATTTTACTTATCTACGTTGGATGGTACTGCAAAGAATATTTGTTTATATATTTAACTTCAAATATGTATCAGTGAGTAGTTTAGATGCTAAGCAAGGGCATTATTTAAGAAAATTATTTTGTAGGCTCATAGATTTCCCAATTTCTTTCATTTACACAGCTACCTATCCTTGGCAATTCTTGTTAAATCTAAGACAGCTTCTATAAAGGGGTGTTGTAAAATTGTTAAAATAGACCCTGTTTCTATTGTCTGTTGTCTAACAAGAGGGGGATAGAAAAAAAGAGGCGTAACACATGACCGCTAGATCAGGCTACATACAGGTTTGTTTGTAGTCTGTAACCTTAGGCCTCCTGCACACGGCTGTAGAGGCTTTTACTGTCCGCAAATACTGATCTGCAATCTGTAAAAAACCTGTCAGTATGTCATCTGCAAACACCGGTCTGCGAAAAGATTTGTAACACTTGTCTGTGCCACAAATATAGGAAATGCTCAGGAATCCTTGTTTTTAGCTAGAAAAACCATTGCTTTACGTTGGATGCCCCCCCCCCCACCCCCCTCCCTGTCAATGGAGGAAACTGGTGAACTCCATCTTGCCTTATAATCAAATAGTATTTTAAAGTAGAGGTTGCCCTCAAAAATTCCAAAAAGTTTGGGGTTCGTGGTGTAATTCACTGATGACCTTGTACACAGCCCCATCCTTTCGCACAGCCCTTGGTGCATTTATTGCTTTAGTATGAGAAGCTGTTGAGAGCGCTCGTGACCCGACTTGTATCTTTGATCTTTTTATTATCTTTGGGACCATTTATGGGGATGGTATACTGTCAGGATAAAACAAAGTCTTTATTTGCTTTTATTTGCTTTCGCCCTCTACAGGCCAAATTGGGTTTTCTTCACATCTTGATTCCCCTGCCTGGACACTCCTCCTGTTGTACAATTATTCAATAAAATGAGTTTGAAAAAAATAAATAGGAGATGCTTCGTAATTTGCAGTGCTTGGACAGAGCACGCACACACGGCCACAAAAAAATGCGGTTGCATGTCTGGGCCCATAGAAATGCATATGTCTGAACTTTGATCCGCAATTGTGGGTCAAAAGGACAATCGTGTGCAGGAGGCCTTAGAGATACCTAGGTATGAACAGGAGTGCTATATGTAAAACTTTATTACTTTTCAATACTATTTGAAAATGAGAAAAAATGTAAAATTAAGAAATGAAGCAACTTTTCAAATATTTTTTTTTATTAGAAATGTTATACCATTTTGCGTCTATGTAGAGCTATGTATGTAAGGTAACAGACAAAAAGCAAACCCTGAGTTGTCTGATCCTGCAGCCATGCTGCTTCCCATCCATAGTTTCCTTCTCTTAACTTCATGTTACTATATAGTACATGGGAGCTTTCTACATAGTACCTTACCAGTATAGCAACAACAGTATACAGAAAGTCAGCGCCCTTAACATCTAATACAGCTGTAGATACTGTACTTCCTTTGACACTGGTGTCACTATTGAACTATACTTCCATTCTTTCATTATCGACTGCTTAACAAAAAACAACGGATTATAAATTTACGGATTATAATTTAATAGACTGAAAAATTTCATACTAATCCTTACGGACAAATAAATGCCAGATCATGTTTCATACTCTAAAAGCATATTACATTGACTCTCGTAGTGAAAATCATGCACTGTGAAAATGGTAGGGGATGTCCTCTCACAGGGACTGACTATTAATGACAGCTAAAACAGGCAAGGAAAATAAAGTAAATGGAAGCTGATACGGCTGCTGCTTCCTGTTCCACTAAATGAAGACAGGAGAAGCTTGACACAAGTCAGAAATTACAAAGAAATGACTGAGCACACTTAAGATTCAGTCTCATTTAAACCCGCCAAAAGCACACAATTTTGGGTTAGACTAGACAAATTAATTTTGATGCATTTTTCAATGGAAACTAAGCCAACTAATAGGTGGTGTAAAGTTACACTAGAGAGACTAAAGATGTGCCAAATTTATCAACCAGCATTACCCATTTTGATAAATCCGGTAGAACCTAAAGGGAGTGTATTACCTTCCCCAAGCATATTCATCTGCCACAACCATGTTATAGAGCACATTACAGTGATAAACAACATACCTTTGCCATTTATGTCACTAAATTTGGAGAAAAACAACGTTGAAGTCTTAAGTAAATGAGGCAGTTGGTGCATTGTAGGCAGGCCTTTAGCTCTCTGGAGCACTGCTCCTGCCACTCAAACCCCTACCACTGTTTGTCTGCACCACCTTGTGCAGTGAGGGTTGATCCTCCCACTGCTATGACATCAGCCATCCTACTTGAGCATCAAGTGTAGTGCTCCCAGGGCTGAAGGCCTGCCCCCAATACACCAAATACCTAATTTGCATAAGACTTCAAAATTATCTTTATGCAAATCTTCAAAAGTAACATACATAATAAAGGTATGTTGATTATCACAGTAATATGGTGGTGGCAGTTGAAGGAGGTAGACCCTGATTAAGGCTGTCCAGTCTAAGTAACTTTAGACAGTATTAGCAAAGCTGTCCAATGTTCCTGGTACATGGTTTAAAAACATATGCTTATTATATTAAACCAGTTTGTAAGAAGTTTTTTTTATTTAATAAGAGGTATTGCAATTAGGGAAAAAAAAGCTTAAAAACTATTTAAATAATTACAAAAAATATACAGGTTTCATGTTGGATTTCAGACTAAAAAATACAGCACCATGTGTGTCTGAGAAACAATTGGAAGTAAGGTAATGACAGACAAAAATGCAGATACAATACCTTTAACCGTTCAGTCACCCCATCCGTGAAGCTGACAGTGAACTCTGCAATTTTTGGCACTCTAATTTTCTTGTTCTTTTGTTCTGACTGATACTCTGTCCTTGTCTTGACAACCACCTGAAACACATCAGCTAGTTAGAACTTTAAAGATGATGGACTGCACAAGAAATCCCTCTTTTTTAATAGAATCCCTATGACAATAAGTTTGTTTTAAAATGATAAAAAGACAATGGTGGAATCCTTATAACAAAAACTATGTATTATATGACAACTAATAATAATATGACAGGCTGCCGGTGCCATTATGTATTTAATGAAAATGATTTACATTTATAGGGTCTTTTGGGTCTACAATGCCTCCCAAACTAATAATAGTGGCATGTAGGTGTCTTTAATAGGAGTAGAAATATACCTTTGTGGCGACAAACCAATAAAACAATGCGGAGATAAATCATCTTTTTATGGATATGCAAATCAACCAACAAGTGCTTTGGGGCGGGTCTAAGTTGCCAGATTCACCTACAGAAAATTGTGTTGCAGACAGAGGATGAAAATATCAAAAGGGGAGACATTGGACAAATCTGGGAAATCATGCCCACCACCAATGCAGGGTGATTTTTATATCCAGAAAAAGATGATTATCTCTGCATTACTTCATTGGTTTGTGGTCACAAAGATATAATTCTGCTCCAATTAAAGGTCCCTACATGGCATAATTGTTAGTTTTGGAAGCATTTTAGTCCTAACAAAGGAGTAAAAAGAAACCCCCTTCTATAATGATAGTGAAATCTAATTTTCGCTTTAGTCAAGTCACTAATATCCAGCTTGCATTAGGTTACCATGCTTTGGCAAAGAGTGTTCCAAGACTGAATGAACTGCTCTTAAGTTCCCAAGCACATTTATGCTAGGTTCAACCTAGCGTTCAGGTTTCCGTTCTTCAGGTCCATTTCGGGGCTCGAAAAACAGCAACCCAATCCGCTTAAAAAGCGGTTATCCATGGAAACCCACGGACCCCATAGACTATAATGTGGTCCACCGGGTTGCCGCCCAAAAAATGCTGAGAGAAAAGCCCTGCTTAAGTGGAAAGCTCTGCCCCTAGAGTTCTCGTAACAATGCTGCTCTGGTCCCCAACCTTTTGTCTTTACAGCTGGTTCATTGGCAATGACATGTCATCATCACATACGACCGCTGCAGCCAGGTGTAGCATTACTGGTGGGAAACCAGAGAAACATTGCCACAGGTGCGCCAGAGAATATGGGTACAATGTTTTTATTTTTTTTTATTTTAAACCTTGAGTTAAATGCTTTATTAAAAACTTATTCGGACTTGATGAATTTACAGGTAATCTTCAGAAAAATTGGCAACAATTGGTTTTTGTTGGGGAATGTTTTTTTCCCCATTGAACTCCCAAAAAACTGTTTATTAAGCTATATTTGTGGTCTTTATATCCTGTATATATTTCACAAAATACAAGGAAAGATCTTCACAGAATAAAATGCAAAGACTACACATGTCCTCTATGTGTATCAATAATGGCCATTCCACATGTTCTCCATGACTCAATATAATGTCCAGTCAAGGGTCACTTTTGAAGCCAAAATAAGAAAAATTAACATATGCTATTTTAGACATAGTGGATTTCCCTATTAAATGATGGGTCTAATATCTGTAGATAGATCTCTGTATCTGTTAGGGAATTGCCTGGGAGGAAAGGGAATGACAGAGACAGTGAATCCTAATGCTTGACCCACCCCCTGTCTCTACCTACTTGCCTCAACTACCCTAGGCAGTAGAGGACAACTGGGTGATGGTCCCTTCCTATAATAAAAGTGAATACACAAAACGCAGACAAGTCAAACAAACAGGCACAGGTAGTCAAGACAGTCAAGGGTCAGAACCAATCGGGCAGCGAAGTACAAAATCAGAACCAGAAGAATAGTCAAAAGGGAAAATCCAAGGTCAGAAATAGATAATAAGAAAAACAGTATACTGCTAGCATGCTCAGAGAGACTAATAGCAAGCAACCAAGAGAGGGTTGGAAAGTTATATAAAGGATATCAAGAATCTGCCCCAGGCTTGATTGGCAAAGAAAGATGTCAAAGAGCAACTAATGTTAACTCTTTAGTAAACCAGTGCACTGGCTGGATTGGTACACTGCAACAACAGGAGGCCCAGGAGCAGAGGATCATAAATGGACACGCCTCCTGCGCCATAGCATGCGGCCGGAGGATGGAGCAGAAGTCCGAACAGGCAAAGATGTTACAGTATCTTTATTGTACACTACAAAATACTATACTGGGATTTGGTAAGTAGGTACCCCAAAGCTGTCAATACCCCTAACTAAATAACCACAAGTATGAATAACTGGAGACAAAATACAGAATTTATCGGTAAGGGCAGGATCTGACCTACTTATCTAAATTGGTTATCATGTATTGTTATCTAAAACTCATAATACCAGAACTGGGACAAGTTCCTTTTCTTATGCACTCCATGTATTAAGAATTATGTGTAACTGATTTTATTACAGCCATAAGACCACAATGTATTGACAACCAGTGCATCTAAATAAAGTCACTCTTTGTCCTCACAAATAAAGCATGAAACATGGTTATAGTGCACATTCATTTACTGTTAACAGAGTAAACATTCACATTTCCAGATAATGAAGTGAGTCCAGCTATGAGCTCAGGTCTATATCACTATCTTATGCGACCAATAGAGAGAAGTGTCTAAGCCTTTTCCTATAAACATGAAAAGCAGGAAACGGCATGCTACAACCTTGAGTGTGGCAACAACCTTGTATGCTACTCATTTCCTTCCACAACTTCAATTTCATTTTCTCTGTCGACAACAGAGGAATATATCATGGCTTCTGAAATATACCATGTTCCTTCAAGGTTTTCTGCTTTCAGCCAATGCTCCATTTTCCGGAAATGCATTGACACAGGGGGGGGGGGGGGGGGGGGGGGGGGGGGCCCCCCCCAAACAAACAACAAACAAAAATGCACAGTGCAAACTACCAGCCAGCTAGAATCAGAGTCCGACTGCCCAGCCAATCAGAAGGAGTGGTTGTCATGCGGGGCTTGTGAGTGGACCAATTAAAGTGCTCAGCTCTCTATCTGAGTTTGCCTGGGCACTGGTTCAGTGCCATTTATTGTGTTCCACATCTGGTGCTGTATCCTAGTGCTAGTTCTGTTTGAATTCTGGATTTTGATCCTTGTCCGACCTCGCCCTCCCTATTGGATTGACCCTTATATTGCTAACTGTGTTTGAGCTGGACTTTCTTGACTATTCCTGCCTACCCATTTGGGACCTGTGGTACTTCTCTAGTTTTTACTTCTGGCCTGACCTCAACAACCAGGGTCATAGCTATAACAGATGCAGAGGTTGACCACTCGATTTTGAGCCCTTCCAAGTTTAGTGCTGCTCTTTACTTATCTTCTCTACTCCATGGATGCAACCTGGGAATTTACGCCATGAAAATCAGAGGTTAAAGGGTGAAAATCGTCAAATCCTTAAACTCTACTAACCAGAATGACTCATGCCAAGGCAACTGACAGTAAACCTGTTTAAAACCGCTAAATACTACCCCATTATAGCTTCATTCTACTTTGTAAGAAAATGAATGTTTTTACAACTTCCTATTCAGCCAAAATATCAACATACCTGTGTGAAATTCCCAGAAACGGTCACTCATACCTAAGGACTGTGTCTGGTAGTGCAGGAGTGGGGCTGAGCTTCAATATCACATATTCCATAGACAAGAGTGGAACTCTCTCAGGGATGTAACTCATGCACCTGCTGTATATCTACTTAACACCAGGTGTAACTACAGTTACACCAAATATCCCACTAACTCCAATGTCACACTTTTAGAGGGCCAAGAAAATATGATATACTGTACTCCTGAATATATAGATTCCCGAATGACCATTAGTATGGCAGGCTGGACACTTGGGTTGATGACAGTGAATTTTCAACTGAATGTTAAAACTTTAACAATGGTTTTTTTTTTTTTTGGGTCCACCATTCTGTGCAGACTAATATTAATACTGTATCTTTGTTGCAGTCAGAGCTCAGTTTACATAGAGTTCTTTCTAGCATTAATAAAATCCTTAGGACTGATATAGACACTGAGATAGTTTAGCATAGAACCCCTCCATTGTTTTGTTCTATATGCAGCTGTTCCCAGCCACCCATTCTGCATGGAGCTACAGTACAGCCCCACTAAAGTGAATGTGGGTGGCTGCAGTTCCTTACAGAGCCTATGTCAAGTATTGCCAGTGTGCAGGGAAGACCGGTGTTACATTCCCTTCATTCATTGTTAGGACTGGTAGAGGTCCTAGAAGGAGTATACCTACCAATCATAAAGCAATGTCATATTTTAGCAAAATGCCACCATCTTATAAAATGAGAAATCCCCTTTATGCAATAATTCAGCCTGCAACAATCCCTAGGTGTAGTTTAGGAGCTTACTGTTTTAGGACTAATTCACATATTTTTTTTTCATCTGCCTGGTGCCCATGTCAACCCAGTGTGTATGCAGTATGTTCCAAAGTTCCCTCTAGTGGTAGCTACAGGAAGCCAAAATGTATCAATTAGTTCTGTGGTCAAGCAGGGGATTCTGAGATGCATGACCACAGAAAAACATCTCTGCCTGCCAAAAACATACAGTATACCAAGACAGCACAGAACTTGAGTCTATTTACAATACAATAATAAAATGGTGTTCTTGGGTGGTATCACAGTGATTTTACATTAAATTAAGCTATAAAAAGCTTTACAGATTACCAGTTGTCCCATTTATCAGGAGATATAGCTCTGGATTACATTGTAACTGTAGGTTATCAATTATTTGCATAGAGAATATGTTGTAGGTGCAATGGTAAAATGAAACAGAATTTGTTAGCAGAATAGTCTTTGTTCGCTGTTTTGTGTCAGTAAAACTGACTGGTACAGCACTAGCACTTCTCTTCTCAGTAGAAATTATATAACAAGTATTTTGATATGTAAAAGTATCAGCAATAAACTAGTGCATTGCTCTGACTTATCTCCAATTATTCTGAATAATTTAAATGAATAATTTTAGCATTTTTTGTCAATAAGTAAAATATTCTGTGAACTGTTATCTGATAATTATCTATCTCTAGTATGAACATGCTCATAGCATGAACTTCTCCCAAAAGACTCCATACAGCCCAATTGAATCTCCAGCATACAAGCTGCATTGAATATGCAGGTAGACCTTGTGTCCCCTGTGAACTGTACATGCTTATCATCTAGAAGGCAGACATGCCTGAGCAGATTGACATGTATGCATTGCTAATTTAATGGCACATACATAGAGGAGTCAATGCCGCTGACAGATTGATGGGATTTAAAGGTATAAAGGAGAGTCTAGACCTTGGATATCAGAACATCCATTCAGAATATTACCTTCTCAGGGGCAGAGAACTGCAGATGATTTACATCCAAGGGTGTGATCAGAGGCACAGTCTGAAATCCATCTTCACCAGAAGGCTCCTTACTGGTTTTGTCACTCAGATTACTCCCCAGCTTCACCATCCTTTATTCCTCTGCTTGCAGACCTGGAGAAAGGAGAAAGCCCAGATGATTATAAAATAAGCTACCTGTATCATCAATGGAGATCACTATATATATATATATATATATATATATATATATGACACTATTTCATGCACTGTGCCTTATCCCTTCCTATATTATATACATGTTCAGCATACAGCAGATGGCTAGCCACATATGTATATATAAGCCTATGTGTATGTGCAGGCATTCTACCACTATGCAGCCAGGGAGTGTCTCTGATACAAAGCTGCCGGCATGCCAGCTGCTAATAGGTAACAATACTCACAGTAAGACGCCTTTCTTCTATGTCTATGGCCAGGCTGCAGGAGAAGCAGTGAGCCCTGTCTGTGGTGCTGATGCAGACAATGCTCCTAGAACAGCGGCTTCTAAAAGCTACTAGAGGGGAATAAGGCGCCTATTGCAGGACATGCTTCCTGCGGCACTCTGGCTGGAGCAGCTCAACTAGTCATCTGTACACTGGCGCCATCTGGTGCTTACCATGGAAAACTACAAGACTTTATTCAAACCAATGCATACACAAAACCACTGAACCAGCAACGCCCCCTACAGGGAAGTCAACAAGATGCCAGAGGATTATTTAATTTTTATTTCCTTCATATTAAACGTTATTGTGCATAAAACATATAAATAATGACTATGAAGCATAATATGCACACCTAATGCACTCACAAGTAGCATACAATGTGCTTGGTGCTGTTGTTTGACAGCAGGATAGAAAATCTGCATCATGTTTCCTTGGAGACCTGTGCAAAGGCTACTTCAGAGGTAAGATGTAACCTAGGCAGCTGGAGACTGGAGATGCTACAATGCATGTGTCAGGATCCAGATTCATGATGATGCAGGCTGATTTGCATCTTAGGGAATGGGTGTGGAAGAATATTTATAGATCTATAGACAAAAGATGTATAAATGATTGATACATCAATAGATAGAAGATGTATAGATGATAGACAGAAGATGTGTATATCAATGGATAGATTAATAGATAGATAAAGACACACAGATGATTGATAGATAGATAGATAGATAGATAGATAGATAGATAGATAGATGATAGATAGATAGATAGATAGATAGATAGATAGACCATGTATAAATGACTGATACATCAATAGGTAGATAGAAGATGTATAGATGATCAATAGATAGAAGATGTATAGATGATAGAAGATGTGTATATCAATGGATAGATTAATAGATAGATAACGATAGACAGATGATTGATAGATAGATAGATAGATAGATAGATAGATAGATATATGATAGATAGATAGATAGATAGATATATGATAGATAGATAGATAGATAGATAGATAGATAGATAGAGAGCTATGAGAACACTTGTGGACGGGGTAATATTTTAAGTTTTGGGGACCTTACATTGTATGTGACAAGAGTTTAGTAATGCCTGAAGACCTGTCCCTGTAATCTTTGTCCATGTCACACAGTAAACTTTGTTCATTTCTTTATTTTCTATTTCTTTACTTGTCCATTTTACTTTACTTTCTGATGCAGAACCAATGGTTTCAGCATTTGTAAGCGCAGCACTTGATGTGAGTGCACTGTTCAGAGGCTTTTACTGACAGGGAACAGATTGTTTCGGTTCTCAGTCACACTACGAGATCATCCTGTCAGTGTGACAGTCCAATCTTGCCAATGGCACTGTGAGCAGGAGTGGGTAGCACATAAATTAATGGTCTTTGTGTCATGAGCCCATTACTTTATGTGGGGTTGGTGGACAGGAGGGGTTAAGCTACCCAAAAACAAAGGTTACATATTTTACAATACACTGGGGCAGATTTACAATTTCTGTCTATTTTTTTTTTCTTTTATGTTTACTTGTATAGTGCCATCATATTCTGCAGCGCTTTACAGACATTGTCAGTCACCGTTCCTTAGAGGGCTCACAATCTACATTCCCTATCGGTATGTCTTTGGCATAGGGGAGGAAACCCATGCAAACATGGGGAGAACATACAAACTCCTTGGCAGGATTCGAATGCAGGAGTCCAGCGTGGCAAGGCTGCAGTGCTAACCACTGAGCCACCGTGCGGCCTGTTGTCTTATAGTATGACAGTTGTGAGAGTATGAACCTAGAGGGCGCTAGGGAGCGACCCTGGGCCAAGCCTGAAAAGGTCCTCAGCCACACCTATGGGTGGGGCGTAACTCCAAAGGGAGTGGATACAGCAGCAGAGCTGCTGACGAGTCCTGCAGGAAGCAGGGACTGTGGAACCAGCCAAGGACAGAGAGGCAGTCTGTCCCAGGAGGGCTGGGGTCTAAAAGAGGACTTTTGGCTCAAGCAGAGCATATGTCAGGCTGCTTGTTGCCCCAGAGGATAGACAGGGGTCAAGCAGTGAGTTAGTGCCCTAACTGTGGCCTAGGTCATTTTTTGTTTTGTTATGTTCCATATGTTCCACCTTTTCCTAAGCTGAAATAAAGCCACTTTACTTTACACTTGGAACGTCTGAACGCTGTCTCTCCGGTGCCCAGTACCACGAACCACTGCTGTCGGGACCAGGAGTCTGCCGCCATTGAGACTAATCCCCCAAAATTGTCATACAGTGTAAACTCAAATTAGACAGTCTAAAAATGTGGCAGCTATAGCTGGAGCATCAGGAGTATTCTAAACTGACACCAACTATTAGCACCAAATTTTGTGCCAACATGGCACAATTGTAGTAAATATTGTCACATCTTAAGTCATTCCCCCTTTCCAGCAAGACCCTCTTTCTTCCTGCTAAGCCACATGTCTTTGTTGATGAGGCAAAAAGAATGCATAAAACACGTTCCCTGAATGTGGTGCACAGCATCCATTTTTTGGGGTGAGGGGGTCATTCTGGATCATTTTATTAGTAAATCTCCCTCACTGTAAATGAAGCACATGGGATAAACAGGAAATATTAGTCAGTGCTCTGTATAAACATCATGTTGCCAGCCTGGGAAGAGATCTTTACTGTCATTTTGCTTAAATATTTCTTGATGTTCCAATCTGAGAGGAGTCTGAGTGATAAGTGTGCAGTATGTGTGGGATCTGGGAGCTAATGTCTACTGGAAAAATTCTACTTCGGCATATTCGTTGCCAACATTTTTTGTTTCATGTAACTTTTCTGTTAGGGGGCGCTCACACCACAGTTAGTAATGTCCGTTGCTATCATCCATTACATAATGTTACCAGCGGAATCTGTTAAAAATCTCATTGATTTCATCATTTGATCTGTTGTCCATTGGTGTCCGTTTTCACCAAATCCGTCACATGTCCGTTATTTTAGAAGACATAATAACATAAGATGCCGGACTATTGTGTCTGGTCAAAATAACAGACTTATGATGGACATTAAGCGTCGATTATATTTTAACATTAATGTCTATGGCTACTGGACAGTAACAGACGATCGCGCGTTATTACAATTTGTTTTTTTCTGCGCATTTTCAGAACAAAAAATAAGCAAAAAAAACCAGACAGTATAAAGAAAACGGACAATAATGGACACTAGTTTATGTTAATGTGTCTGTTTTTTTAACTGATCCACTTGTCCGGTATGATTGATGTCTGTTTTTGTTTTTTTTACCGGACCCTATCAGAACGGACATCCAACAGTAGTGTGAACACCCCCTTATTAAATATTCTTTGTTTCCTACTTTTTACTATTATGGATGGTTACAAAAAAACACAAATAAGCGCAATGTGATGCCCATTCAGTAGAATATTTGTATAATGTGCAGTAATCCAGGCAGGCTCTGTTTGGGCGAGCACCCCGCTCCTCAGCCAGCGCAGCACTCTTCCTCTGTGCTTCTGTATGTGTTGTGGCTGAAAAAGCACTCAGAGACTGGCAGGACACGGTATCCCTGAGGTAACTTCAGGTACAGATAAACTTCACAGCAGCTATTTCCAGATGCAGGCAACCGCCTTCATCAACAGTATTAAGGTATGTTCACACAGTGTTCTTTGCATAAGGATTTATAGGCGGAACCTGCCTCAAAAGCATATCCCATTCATTTAAATCGGAGTCGGAAGCAGTTTTTGTCAAAACAGCATCAAAAAACCCATCATGTTTAAAAAAACAAAAAAATTAATTCCTGAAGCAGATTTTTTCAGTCTGCAAAAAACTCAGTGTGAACATACCCTTGGAGTTGCAAGACCGGCACTCTCTGCTTCAATTATACCTATAGGGAAACAGTCAGTGTTTCCGTAGGTCTAATTGACATGCTGTGATTTCCAAAACCGCAACGGCCAAACTCTAATTTCCTGCCATGATCACGTGCATCTCATTGAATGCGATCAGGACTGTCAGCGGGATTTCTGCGTATATCTAAATTTTTCAAGACTGTAGGTATATATTGAAAATGAAAACATCTTCTTGCAATAAGCGGTTAGGTAATATCCATGTGAGATATACATTGCAATACAACAACAAAAAATCTGCTGCAGATTCACCTTGGAATACATTACCCTGTGCAATCTGTCACTAATACCCAGCATAAGAACCCTGCCTCGCAGAAAGATAGGTTAGAGTCACCTAAATGAAACAGAGTTTTCCCCTTGTGATTCAGTGTCTCCATTGCCAAGATACTGCCATTTTTATGTGAATATGCAAATGAACTATTTGAAGCAACGACAATGATCGCCAAAGAGCTAATTTGCATATTGATGAATACAGCAATATCTTTGCAAAGGAGGCACGAAGGGGAAAATACAGTAGTGTTTGATTCAGATGACCCTAACTTATCTATCTGAGGGGTTGTGTTGATATTCTGATTAGTATTCTGGTGACAGACTACCTTTAAATGGTAAAATCTGCGGTAAAAATCTCAAACATAAGGCCCCACATTGCGGAAAGCAGCTTAAAATGCCACAGAAAAAACACAGCGGAAACGCATCACTTTTTTTACGCAGATTTTCTTCCCTTATTAAGCCTATTGGGAAAACGCCAACATTTCTGCAGGTATAACTGACATGCTGTGTTCTTGAAAAAGCAGCTTTTCTGTAGCGTTTTTTATCTGCAATGTGTAGATGGAATTAGCCAAAATCTCCTTCCTTTTGCTAGTACTGTAAGCACTGTGTTTTTTTCCACTGTGTTTCCACAACGTGGGGCTTCAGCCTAAATTTGGTAAAGTCTCATCCACTTTGCACTGCAGATTTTTCACCACAAAATCTGGACAAAAATCAATGTATCCAGCACATCCATCCCTAAGTGATTTCCAAAGTACACCTGGATCATGGAAAGTCTTCAAGTGTTTTGTAGCCTGGTGTTTTTTCCATTATGCTTAGCTTCTGTTCACACTAGGCTTCCCTTGAATGATAGCAATAACAAATCCACTTTCAAAAAGGATCCCAGTAAATCCTGATGGCTCTCAACAGTAGTATGGCAAATGGAGCTCTGTACGAAAGAAAAAATTGTGATTTACTTTTAACAACTAGTACAGGTGCTTCAAGTGCCATATGTTTTATGAGCAGGAAAATGTGGGCACTCCGGTGTATTACAGATGTGCTTATGCATAATAAAGAACAACATATTACGCATATAAGCTCCCAAGGCTTTCAAATCACTTGTAAAGTCTTCCGCTCAAAATCCTAAATAAATCCCCAGACTTAGCGCAAATCCTCACAGTTCCCATAAACGTCACGAATTATAAGCTAACACAAAACTTTTTATGGCTGTATTGTAAGAGCATCAGTTTTGGATGTGAATTATTTTACTCTGTGGAAATATTCCATGTTAGCCTAGTTAATCTGATGTTTACTAATATTGTCTAAGACAAACGCAAGTGCAAACTTTCATCTTTAGACTTTAGTCTGACTTTTCACCACCTATCAAATGAAAAATGTGGTGCACGTTAGTTCATAGTAAGTACCGCAATATCACTATCTTTCCTGACAAAAGGTATCTGATAGTAGTATACTGTAATGTTGTACTGTGTTAGCCATTGATAGTAGAAGAGTGAAGAAATCAGGCAATACCTTTTAGAGGCTGAGTATATTTGATGGTGAGCTTTCAAGAGTACTAGCTCTCTTCTTCAGACATGGTGTTATACAAGAAACTGAAAATTCACAGATTTTTTATACCCTAAAGACATGGACCTTCTAAGGATCTTAGAATCCTTAAAAAAAAACAAATTGCAATCTAAATAGAGAAGTTATTTACAACAAAAAATAAACAATCTGGAAAGTTGTGGGGGCGTGACGGAGGGATCACTAATTCTTGCTATCTGTTTGCTATCAGGTGGTGATTTGTGACCCTCACAGTTCATACATAGTGTGACATGAAACTGGCATGAATATTAAGTCCAAACTGCAGAGTTTGAATTTTTGCATTAACTTATATTCCCATTCCTTTTTCTCTCTCTGCGTCCTAAAATGTCCCATTAAAACCACAACCCGCAAATCTTCAATAGAGTGATTCTCTCCGGACAAATGTGTGGCCACTGGGAGATCGGTTCTGCTGTTATTAATGGTGGATCAGTGTGATTTCATGCGCTAAGTCTCTGCCCTGTTTCCCCCACATAGAGGCCTGTGGTGGGACATTGCATACACATTATGAAATACACCACATTGGAAGACCTGCAGGAGAATGTCCCCCTAATTCTGTGCACCTGTTGTGATTGTGGGACAGGTACACTGTCAGCGGTGTGGATGTGTCTGCAGGTCTTGCACCTGTTTTGCAGGCAAGGTGAGGTGCCATTTTCAGTTGGGTTCTTCAGGGCACTCCGGACAATAATACGCTGCAGGTTTGGTGGTTGCTGAAAGGAAAGGAGAGGGGGGACTGGAAATATGTCCTTGAGTCTGTTGTCCCCATGTAGCACAGGTTGGAGCTCCTTGGCAATCCTTCATAGGAGCTCCAGCTGTGGGTTGTAGGTGACTAGTGGCACTCGGGCTTCTTTCTGGGTCTTTTTATATGTGAGCAGACTGTCTCTGTTAATGGCTGCCGCTTTAATTGGTTGTCACTTTTGGTTTGTATCCCAATCGAAGAAATTTCGTCCTCAGATCCAGGAGGTGCTTGTCCAGGTCTGCTTTGTCGGAGCAAATACGATTGTCTCGTATAGCCTGGCTGTAAATAATAGATCGTCTTGTATGCTTGGGGTGGAAGCTGTCGTTTCTCAAATAGGCCGTTCTGGCTGTGGGTTTGTGGTATATTGATGTGAGTAGCCGGTGGTCTTTGATGTATATTGTGGTATCCAGAAAGTGGATTTCACTCTCTGAATAGCTAAGTTTAAGATTGATGGTAGGGTGAAAGTCAATGAAGTCATTATGGAATTGAAGTAGGGCCTCCTCACCTGCAGTCCAGATGACAAGAATATCATCGATATAACGAAGGGAAATCATAGGTTTGTTGGCGCATGTTGATAAATATGCTCCTTCCAGTTCTGCCATAAAGAGATTTGCATACTGGGGTGCACATCTGGTCCCCATTGAAGTTCCCATTCGCTGTAGCTATAGATCCTCTCCAAAGGTATCTGAAACATGTAATACATTAAAAGGAATGGATCACCAATTTATTTATTAAAACCAAATCTCAAATTTTTTGAAATGTTTTTATTTTTGGATTGTACATTTTTTTTGTTCTATTTTCTGTACAAACTAAAGGTGCTTCCATCTTGTCTGAGCTTCTCTTCTGAATTTACTAATATGCTTTACAGAAGTCTCATAGGCAGGTCTATGGGTGAATTTTCCAGACATGCTCTGTCGATTGCTGCAAAGAAAACAAAATTGGCAAGTTTCTCTTTATTATTAGGCTCAGTGGCCAGAGTGAAAATTGCAAGAGATACAGTGGTACTTTTTTTTAAAATTTATTTAGACTTATTTTTAAATATATATATATATATATATATATATATATATATATATATGAACACCTTTTTTATGATTTATGTGATAGAAAAAAAACAGTGCCGCAACCCGGCACCGGAGGATGGGAGTAGTAGTGACAGTGGTGATATCACAGGGTAGGCTGAGTACACTCAACCAAACTCCTCCAGCCCACCTCCGAGGCCTGACACTGACGAGGTGGGGCAGCGTGGTACCTGATCGTGGTGGTAGTTGTTCCCCTGGGGGTGGCGTTTACAGTTGAAGAGAGGTCCTCTCTCACCCTGAGCCATGTGGTGGTGTTCGGAAGGGCCCTGATGTTAAGCACAGGAACAACTCAGCAGGAAGTGGTGCAGTTGAACCAAAGGGAACTTTACTCATGGAACTCAGAACAGTGAACTTGTGCAGCTTCCCGATAGGAGTAGTACTTTCCAGCTGTTAGGCTACACCCAGGCTTGGGATGAGGGATGCCCAGACTGTGGTGGTGAAAGGGTGCCTTTACTCCACTCAAAATAATTTATGTACTTCGCCTCTCCAAGACGTGGGGGCTAACCACAATGAATTCCCAGGGGCCCAAATACCTGTATGCCAAATGGATCTCAGAACACTGCTTCTTGAGAAACACAACTCCTATCCTCCTATTAGGTACACTCACAGTCTCTGCAAAATGTAAGGTAATATCTTCCCTGTCTCAGGGCTGTCTTCTGTGGAAAGTGGGCTCTCTCTTTCACCTCTCTACTGTATCACAGAAAAATACAATAGAGACCTAAAACAATCAAAACCACTAGAAGCCAAAGCCCACCAGAAACATACAGGTGAACTTCCCCCCGGTAACAAGACTCAATAAGTCCCAGGTCATATAAATACGAAGTAATAAATATTCAAATAATCATAATTCACATAAAATAGTCCCATTTAAACTGTATAATACCAAATATAAACACTCCTTAGATAATATCACCAATTTATGATGAATACAAACAATAATGTGAAAAACTACACCACAAATAATAAGAGAACCTCAGGCAAAACAGAGGAAAAGACCCTCAGGCAAAACAGGGGAAAAACCCTACACGTAAGGAAGATCCCAGATGAGGCTGCACTGGGAGGCAGTGATACTTGTGGGGTTTCTCTCCTGAGGGTCTTTAGTTCTCTCTTTATTATTTGTGGTATATTTTTTCATATTATTTTTTGTATTCATTGTGAATTGGTGACTTATTGGCTACCGGGGAATTTCACCTCTATTTTCAGTTTCAGGTGGTTTTAATTATTTTTAAAGTCTATGTTGTATTTTTGTGTGATATCATGTATTTTCTTGAGGGATTTTTTTCCCTGCAACTATAGAAATGTATAATCCCCACAACGTAGCTGGCCAAAATTTTAATAATTCTTATCTACAGCCTTAGGTAACAGTTACTATAATTTATGATGTTTTTACCAGTAGTACATCATGTAGGTTCAACAAAAAGTTAGTCACCTGAACAGCAATGCATTAACCTTATTTCTTTCCCCTGCAATGAGGTCAGCTGGCAGCTACCTCATATGTGTCATTACTGCTTTCCTCTTGATCCATCATTGCTGGATTACTAGAGACATTAGATGGATTTTCAGAGAGAAATATATTAAGAGCATAATAAAGGAACACTAAACATAGAAAATGCACAAAAATTGATTTTCTCCATTCCTTTAAGTGTATCATTGATTTTAGGTTTTGTGTAGTATTTTACAGTAATAAACATTCACACACACTAATATCAAATCCAGCGTTCCTGAGTAAGGGATCTCAGGAGCAGATGATTTCATGATGCTCACATTAATTCACCATCGTACCTAAAAGGGTTTTACAAGGTTAGAAAAATGGTAATTTGACATGGGTTGAGCTGCAATGACACAAAAACATGAACAAGAGAGGCACTGTTTCTGTAAATAACTAGATAAATAAAAACCATGACTTTATTTCTATTCATGGCCAACTCCTTCTGCTATTGGTCAGGTATTAAAGTGGCTGGCCAAGATCCCAAGTGTTTTGGATACCGATAACCTATTCACAGGATAGGTCAGCAGTGTATGACCAGTGGGAGTCAAATACCTGGACCCCACACCGATCAGCTGATCAGGATACCGGAAGCTGTATATAGTGTATACATCCAGGAGCATTTCTGCACCTACTCAGGGAATGGGAGCAACGCTTTGGTTCCTCAACACCACTGCTACAGTGTATGGCTCTGAAGTGGTGGTGCCAGGAAACTGCAGATTCATTCACTTGAATAGGAGCAGAGCTACTTCTGGCTGTACAAACTGTATACTGTTTCTAATAGCTGGATCAGCAGGTATTGGACCTCCACTGATCACATACTGATAACCTACCCTGTGGACAGGTTATCAGTATAAAAAACACTGGGGGTCATGGACAACTCCTTTAAGTGGCATGTGTGACAGTTATGACAAATAAATATACTGTAACTATAGCAAGAAAGGTTCATCTGCATTTTCTCAATCCTCTGGATAGCAAATCAATAGCAAACAAAAGAGAATAACTATAGTAAATTGAATTAAACTGATGTTTAATGAAAATGCTTTACTACAGTCCCACAACCACACCTAGTAAGGTGTATGAAGATGATAACAATAATAATAGTAATTATAGTAAAAGGTACACAAGTGCTAAACTCAACACTTTTATTTTCTCAGATGACCTACATTCCAGATTAGATTTCCCATATTAGTAACAAGCACGTTTTCTTGATCTGCTTTATCTTACACTGGTTCCGCGGCTTCTTGCTGAAAAGGAAATGAAAATATTTAGACTTCCACCAATTATTCACATCATACAAACCACCATAAAGCTCCATGAAGCAATGCAGGTGCAGCAGATCTTCCCATAACAGGTGCTGCATGTTTATCACTTTCTACAGTTTTAATTGCAAATCTTTACAGTATATTCATCCTAGACTGAAGGAGTAAAGAAAAACCTACACAAATTAAATAAAGGGCAACACATTAAAGTATAGTACAGTAACAAGGCTTCATATCTCGATCTACTCGTCCTGATGTATGCCTAGACATAACCAGTTACAGTCTCATTGCCCAATGTCATTGGAAGAGCTGAGCTGTAGTTTAGCAGAAATTCTAGACTACTGAAAATGCCATACACTGGGTGGTCAGACAGTAAACTCTATTGTGTGGTATAATGTGTACAGTGGAGTGACAATGAAAAATGAAAATGGTGCTTCTTTGATCCTCAGTTTAGGGACTGCAGAATAGGGGTGGGGGTGCTGTTTCTCATATGTATATAGTGGTGTATGGTGACTTATTATTCAGGCAATTATTCATCAGTTACTCATCTGTAGCCAGCACTGTTTTGGAGTGTTTGCACCTAATCAGTACAGGGTAGAATTACTGGATTGCCGGGTGAGAAGCCTTTTCGACAAGCAAAGATAGCTGAACACAGGGTTTGGCTATATTCTTCAGTCCAATAAAACTGTATAGATCAGCAGCATGACAAGTACTTTATCTTAGTTACAGCTAGTTTTCGTGAATACATGAAATGCTGTTACTTTTATTAGCCAGCAATATAAGAAGTTGTTTTAAGAGCCTCCTTGTACCTTAGATTTACTAGTGTAATAAATATGACATAGTATAAAAATACAATGAGATTCAATGGATGATAAAATGTTAGGTATTTAATAAAACAAGCTTAGCTCCATAAACGTTGTTCTGATATAATTGCCATTTACTGGTGGAGATCAATAAATACAACAATGTTTATCTGTTGCTTTAAAATGCTAAAAGAAAATCTGTCACTTGAATATGCTGTTGTGTTTATGGGCAGCGAATTACGGGAATAGAACCACTCTACTATTAGTCCAAAAATTTGTACAGTTTGGCTAATCATGCCTAACAAAGAATGCAGGGAATGGGTATAAGTATTGTATCTGTAAGACAAGAGCTTACCTGTCTCCTTCACAAGTGAAGGATGGGTGCCGAGTGTCTGCATTTATACATGGCAGCCATTAGTTACTGGTGAGAGGGGCAGGGAGAGACGGCGAAGCACTCCCCTTACATATGCAGCAGACTTGTTTGTGCCATTTAGACAATAGTAATTTGGATATTTGTGCCTAAAATGCACATATATTGTGTATATATGTATATAAAAATCATAATCCCTCCTTAGGCCAAAAAAATTAAGAAAGCAGAAAGGAGAACATATTCCAGGGTGATGACACTACATAAGTGTAACAACCACCCAAAAAAGTGAAACAAGATGCCACATTCAATGTAAACATGGGAACCATGATTTCCATGACCATCAAAGCACGGAAATAATTTGTATACGAATGATACAGTACTAGAAGTATTATTTGTTTTACACTAAATTTGTCACCCTGTTTTGGGTGGTTGTTAATCTTGTATAGGATCACAACTACATAGTTTTCTACTTTGTAAATGTTTTTTAATTGCCTGTGATACATGTCAGATGATATTTATGGTGGGGCAGACTATCTTTTGAGTGCATTGTTTTTCGGAGACAGAATGTTAAACAATTCCCCACTGCTGCTGCTGAAACTTTTGAGGAAGGGAATGACAGAGACAGTGAGTCCTAATGCTCGACCAAGCCCCCCAGTCCCTACCTACTTGCCTCAACTACCCTAGGGGGTAGAGGACAACTGGGTGACAGCCCCTTCCTACAATACGAGTGTAAACACAAAAGCAGACAAGACAAACAAACCAATCGGGCAGCGCAGTACAAAATCGGAACCAGAAGAAGAGTCAAAAGGAGAAGCCAAGGTCAGAAATATAATATCAGTCAGATAATAGCCAGCACACTCAGAAAAGGTAATAGCAAGCATCAAAGATAGGGCTGGAAAACTATATAAAGGAAGTCCGTCGTAGGCTCCATTGGCAAGGAGGAATGTCAATCAAATAGCTACTAACTTTAAGAAATCAAAGGAACTAATAGCATTGGCTGGACTGACACACAGCAACAAATACTCAGCTGTGCTAAAACAAAAGGAGCAAAAAATAACAAATGAACAGGTCTCCTGCACCGTAGCATGCGACAGGAGGATGGCGCAGAGGCCCGAACGGGCAAAGATGTTACACAGGGATATAAAAAGTAGAAAATCACTAATATATATCACTATAATTGGAGATCCATTATGTAGTTTGATTTAAAATCTTCACAATCAATACTTTAATTTAACATCATTTATCATGAGAGAGACTTACTGTCCTCACTTATCTGGCTCAGTTGCTGCAGTCTCCTCCTTAGTTGTTTATTTTCCTTAACAATGTTCCTAATCTCTTCCAACACAATATGTTGAATTTTTTTCCTGAAGATAAAAGTAACATATAATCATAATGTTGTAGGGTTAGGGTGGGTTCACACCTGCGCTTGCTATCCGTCCGTTGCCAATCCAGTGAAAATCTCGGCGAACTGGATTGGCATCGGATACAGAACCGGTCAGCGACGCATTGGTTAAAAACCCATTCATTTGAATGGGTTTTTAAAGCAATGCACGGGTGTGCGCTTACACCCTCTGCGCTGCGAATCCTTTTTTTTTCCGGAAACAAAGTCGGACACGCAGGACTTCGTGTCCGACGAAAAAAAACGGCTTCGCAGTGCAGAGGGTGTAAGCGCACACCCGCGTATTGCTTTAAAAAACCCATTCAAATGAATGGGTTTTTAACCAATGCGTCGCTGACCGGTCTGTATCCGATGCCAATCCAGTTCGCCGAGATTTTCACTGGATTGGCAACGGACGGATAGCAAGCGCAGGTGTGAACCCACCCTTAATTCAACTACAAGCATATCCACAAGACACATCAGAAATGTTGGAGAGGTGGGGGAGCTGCCTTTAAGACACAAAGTGACTGACTGGCCATGCATGTGCTTGGCTCTCTGTATTGCAGGAAATGACAAAAACAGCTGGGCAAGTATCATGTGTGTGGCCAGCTCTCCAATATGAATTAAAAAGCATTACAGATTACATATGTTACTACAAGTAAAAATATTATGCCAGTCAGGACATAATACATACTTGTGCTGAATCCTGGAGGAGCTCTTTAAGACTGGGGCCACAAGTTACGTGAATACGTGATTCTGCCAGCAGCTAACCTGCTGCGAATTACAGTAGAAGAGAAATCCTATCCTCACACTGTGGAACACAGTTTGTGCTGCAGCTATGGAACCTGCGGCTGAAAACAGCTCTAGCTCCAGGAACAACCCGTGGCAAAAAACAGCCAATTTTTGGTACAGGGGGAGTTTCCACAAGAAATCCCACTGCAGATCATTGACAGAACCAGCTTATTTTAGTAAAATAATCTTATGTGTATGACCACCACAGACATTAGATTTCACCAAATTTATTGGATCTGCTAAAGGTCTGCAGGTAAATATCTTATGTGTATGACCATCTTAAGATCAAAGGTTGGTAGAATAAATAAAGACATACTTTCATCAAATTTAGTGCTTATTCACACAACATGTCTGTGAAAAACAGTTGTGTGCATAAGGCCTTGGTTTCTCACCCTCAGGTCAGCTTATGCTCTCAAAAATGAGCATTTCTGGGCCCCTGAAAATCCCTTTAACTTATAAAGTTGAAAAACAAAGTAAAAATGTTATACAATTTTCCTGTACCTTTCTTAATTTGCTTTTTTTTCCTATTAGGCTTAGAAGACACAGGATTACGATGATCATTAGTATGAAGATTACCTGCAGAGTAAAAAATGAATAAAACAAATCAGTGAAGATTTTGTCCCTTTACAGCCACTTGATGCTATATTGCTGTTATTTTTCATCTAGGTGCTGAAAAAATCTGATGTGTATCTACAGTGGAATCACTGGTAGAAACCTGAGGCTGAGTCTTGAATATCTGCCACAGCTTAGCAGTTTCATCTGAAGATACAGTCATGGCCAAAAGTTTTGAGAATGACACAAATATTATATTTTCACATGATCTGCTGCCCTCTGGTTTTTATGTGTGTTTGTCAGATGTTTTGATCATATACAGAAATATAATTGCATTCATATTATGAGTAACAGAAGCTTATATTGACAGTTAGAATGAGTTAATGCAGCAAGTCAATATTTGCAGTGTTGACCCTTCTTCTTCAGGACCTCTGCAATTCTCCCTGGCATGCTCTCAATCAACTTCTGGACCAAATCCTGACTGATAGCAGTCCATTCTTGCAGAATCAATGCTTTAATTTTGTCTGAATTTGTTGGTTTTTGTTTGTCCACCCGTCTCTTGATGATTGACCACAAGTTCTCAATGGGATTAAGATCTGGGGAGTTTCCAGGCCATGGACCCAAAATCTCTATGTTTTGTTCCCTGAGCCATTTAGTTATCACCTTTGCTTTATGGCAAGGTGCTCCATCATGCTGGAAAAGGCATTGTTGAGCGCCAAACTGCTCTTGGACGGTTGGGAGAAGTTGCTCTTGGAGGACATTCTGGTACCATTCTTTATTCATGGCTGTGTTTTTAGGCAAGACTGTGAGAGAGCCGATTCCCCTGGCTGAGAAGCAACCCCACACATGAATGGTTTCAGGATGCTTTACAGTTGGCATGAGACAAGACTGGTGGTAGCGCTCACCTCTTCTTCTCCGAATAAGCTGTTTTCCAGATGTTCCAAACAATCGAAAAGGGGATTCATCAGAGAAAATGACTTTACCCCAGTCCTCAGCAGTCCACTCCCTGTACCTTTTGCAGAATATCAGTCTGTCCCTGATGTTTTTTCTGGAGAGAAGTGGCTTCTTTGCTACCCTCCTTGAGACCAGGCCTTGCTCCAAGAGTCTCCGCCTCACAGTGCGTGCAGATGCACTCACACCTGCCTGCTGCCATTCCTCAGCAAGCTCTGCACTGCTGGTAGCCCGATCCCACAGCTGAAACACTTTTAAGAGATGGTCCTGCCGCTTGCTGGTCTTTCTTGGGCGCCCTGGAGCCTTTTTGGCACCAATGGAACCTCTCTCCTTGAAGTTCTTGATGATGCGATAGATTGTTGACTGAGGTGCAATCTTTCTAGCTGCAATACTCTTCCCAGTTAGGCCATTTTTGTGCAGTGCAATGATGACTGCACGTGTTTCTTTAGAGATAACCATGGTTAACAGAAGAGAAACAATGATGGCAAGCACCAGCCTCCTTTTAAAGTGTCCAGTGGTGTCATTCTTACTTAATCATGACAGATTGATCTCCAGCCCTGTCCTCATCAACACCCACACCTGTGTTAATGGAGCAATCACTGAAACGATGTTAGGTGGTCCTTTTAAGGCAGGGCTGCAATGATGTTGAAATGTGTTTTGGGGGATAAAGTTCATTTTCTAGGCAAATATTGACTTTGCAAGTAATTGCTGTTAAGCTGATCACTCTTTATAACATTCTGGAGTATATGCAAATTGCCATTAGAAAAACTGAAGCAGTAGACTTTGTAAAAATTAATATTTGTATCATTCTCAAAACTTTTGACCATGACTGTAGAGCTCCATTCAATGTGGCCGCCAACAGCAACTGATCTACTGTATGAAATATGGTGCAATTGCCCATTGAAAAAAGAGAGAGGCTAAATGTGAGCACCTTGTGCGCCACTTTGAAGTATGGTAACCACAATGAAAATGGTGAACACACTTATATGATGCCTTATAGAGGGCCTAGTAGTGGCAGATGAAGTCGATGATAGGGTAAGTTAATTCCACAAACTATAGTCTGCCAATCAGACTATCCAAATAACCCACCGATCTGTCACACTGGATATTTTTGACCATAAGTATCAATGTCAATTATGAAGATGCCTATAAAAATTTTATCACCTCAATATGTTTACTTGCGGAATAATTTTTAGAGTGAAAATAAGTTACATAAAATTAGGACTTATCCAGCAAATTGTGTATGGATTTGTGCAAACCTAACTTATAAGAATTGGACAGTTTCAGAACTTTTAGCACAAAATATGCTGTGTGTGAATATAACTTTATAGCCCTTTAAGGCTAAGGCCCTATGCAGTGAGCCACAGCCAAAAAGCCCTGCAGAAAAGACTGCGGCAAAAGAACAGCACTTTTTACAGAAACTCTGCAGAGTCTTCCTCTGCGGATCTTCTGCCTCTATTATACCTATAGGGAAAACGTCAGTGTTTCTGTAGGTATAATTGAGATGCTGCGCTTTTCTGCTGCAGATTTTTTTCTGCCACATGTGTATGGGATTTCCCAGAATCCCATCCACTTTCCAGGTAGTGTAAACGGCCTAAGCTTGTATGATCATTAAAGCGAGTCTGTCACCAGAACTCAGAATATAAACCCAGTCCTGCAGACAGATAAATTAAAGTCATCTGAATCAAATGGTGTTTTCCTGTGAATCGGTGCCAGTGTTGCTGAGATTTTGCTGCTTTTTGTCAATGTGTAAATAAACTCTTTGGAGTCATGACAATGCCCTTGTTTCTCCAAATGTTCATTTGCTTATTGACAAAACAGTGATATCTCAGCAATGGGGCTCTGATTCACAAAGGGAAAAGTTTGATTCAAGTGACCCTAACCTATCTTCCGGGTTGGGTTGATATGCTGGGTTCTAGTGACAGACTCCCTTTAATGACCGACATTATTTGAGCAATTTCAGCACGTGGGTTTAACAAAAATATAGTTTAAAGAGGACCTTTCACCACCTCCACTAATACAGTTTTTCGCATCCATGAATAGGTTCCACTCCACTGATTCCAGCACAGTTGGGTTCTTCTCTCTAGCCCTCACCGTTCCCAATCAACAATCGCAGTTATTTTTGGTGCCTGATGAACTATTAAGGGTCTGTAATGTCAGAAGGTCAATGTCAGGCAGGGGGTGTTATTCAGAGCTCCCATCAGAGGCAGCCAGTGTCAGAGCTCAGAATCACACCCCTTGATGTGACACCACCCTCCCTGACAGTACAGAGTCTAAATAGCATATAAGGCACCAAAACTTACAGCACTGATTACTCAGGAATGGTGGGGGCTACAGAAAAATTCCAACTGTGCTGAAATCAATGGGGCGGCACATATTGACAGATACTAAGAACTGGAGTTGGTGGAGGTGGTGAAAGGTCCTCTTTAATACTAATTCTTGTGTGTTTTTGTGATATATAGGGCTTTATTTTTTTGTACTATTTCTCTTCTTTAGGGCTCCTGACCATGACCGTATTATAAATGCAGAGAGAAAAGCAGGACTTTTCGCTCCGAACTTTTCAGACGGAAACCCAGTGGACCCTATTATAGTCTATGGGGTCTGCGGGTTTCCGCGAGTAACCGCTTTTTAAGCGGATTGGGTTTCCGTTTTTCAGAAAACCCGAGCACAGGTGTGAACCTAGTGTAAGGTAGTCGCCTTATGAGAAGTCATGGGGTGAGGGTTCTCTATCATGTTGTTCTCATCCCTGCCAGCACAGGATTTACAATAACCTTCTTGTCTGTGCTGTAATGAGGGTCACATATATACATATAATATATATACACTCTAAAGTATGTGTATACTGTTACAAACCCTGCCGCTGCAAATTGCCCTGTGGCCTTTTTTTAGCTCTATGTCCTGACATGACAGGATTCACAAATGGGAGCTCTGGGGAGCGGCCTCTCCTCTTCCTCAGGCCGGTGTGCGCCATGTTGTCTGCCTCCCCGCAGTCCGCTCCTCTGTCCCGCCTTTTCCCGTTCCTCTCCTCCCATTCGGAGAGGGTGACACGCCGCAGCAGTATGACTGGCCGCAGCTCTCCTCCTCCGCAGTCATGGCGGACGGCTGTTCTCTTCATGGAGACTCCTCCTCTGCGCGCTCTGTAGTCTCGCTTTTCCCGCCCACTGTGTGAAGGATGGGGGGAATGAGAGAGAAGAGGGCGTCACTAGTGATATGAGATTATCTCCTAATAGTAATGTATCTAGTGGATAAAGCTCTGTCATGGTAAACACTGGTCCTCAGCAGACACCTCAGTGACTTCTTACATTATTTAACCCTTTAAGCAACAGGCCAGTTTTGGAACAGAAGACATTTCTTTTTCTTTCCATTCCATTGGTCTTAAGTTTTTGCTGATTTTTTTATGGTACATAAAGAGTTAACTCTTTAAAGACCACCTCTTTGTGAAGAACCCCTCCCCCAGAAGACTAGTTTTTCACACAATTTTGGGAGGCTTTCTCTAAGAGGTTTTACTGTATAGCTACATTTATGTTCATTTGTGTATGACAGGAGATACCAATCTCCATGAATAGGGATACCAGCTATGTCTATATCATGATGTCATTTCCTGTGTCGGGAGTGTCATGGAAGCAGAGAGTGGAAGCGGACCTGGGAAGCATCAGAGCGAGAGCGGGCGTGGATCGCGAGGTGAATATTCCTTATTTTATTTTTTCATCCCTTGCTGAGAATTTTGGGAAAATATTTTTTACTCATCGGACAACCCCTTTAAGCAGTCCATACATTTTGGATAGCTGTCGGCCAACAGCTACCTTGTTTGACAGCCCACACATGCATATTTGTTTCAACCAAGTAGTTCATGAGTGCAGATTAAACCTCTGCCAAACCCTGCTGAAAGCATCTTATCTCACCAAGAATAAAAGGATTGCCAGAGGAAATCCAAGTGTCTGATCCTTATCTCCCCATTATCAGCCATTGGGGGAGAAGTCTTCCTCATGTATTAAATCTTTGGCTGAACTCATTGGAATCAGTGGCTTCTGCCAACAGACATCTAAGGCTGTATTCACATCTATGTTGGATTCTGCGTTCGAAATCTCCAGCACAGAGGATAGAAGCCTGATGGATGCCATTATAGTCAATGGAGTCTCTTTGGCTCCATTTGTGTCTGTCATAAAACAGATCAATTTTTCCATTCTTCGGGTCATCTAACAGAATTACAGATACAGGTGTGAACCTAACATAATGTGTATGGCCAGCTTTAGTTAACCCTGCTTGTGGAAGTCACTTTTTCTATGTAAGTGTATGATATACTTCCATATGATCTGTGCATTGGCAGGTTAGTCTTAAAAAACTGTGGACTTCTTTAAGAGGTGGCCTTTTGTACAGGTTTATTGTAGGTCAACACAAGGCTGTAAAACCTGGAGCTCCCGCAACTGGGTCTTTCCCATCCCTATGTGTATGTAAGGAGGTGAAGGTAAATCTCCTTAGTTAAGCCACCTTAGGTGGGGGACCATAGATGACCATACTCAAGACACATACCCACCCAAGACACATTGTCTACCCCTGTGTAGCGGTATATAGCAGTGTTTATTGTCTGTTCCGAATTGCTGTGTACCGTTGGTGGTGAAAAATGTGAATTTCTGTGTTTCCTTGGTAGGTTCGACATGTGGAGGAAGAAGATTGACTGTGTCTAGTTGTTGTACCATGGGAGGAGTAACTGGACACGTATGATCCCGTGCCAGCTGTGGTATGATGCTTGCTGTGATGAGGGCTTGTTATAAATGGGACAGCCTTTGTGCCTTTTCGGGAGATGACATCAGGGGAGTCTGTTTGATTGGTCGGTTCGTGCCATCCTGGAAACCCGCTACTATATTACAAGGAACTGGAGGCCTAGTCCATGTGTCAGCTCCAGGTGACTGAAGTTGCTTGTGGAAAGTGTGCTTTATCCTCTGTGTTGATGGCTTGTCTTGCTTATCTGAAATCATAATGAGAGTGTCTGGTGTTTTTTCCTGACATGACTACACTACACCAACTGGTCTGTGCAGGGGTACTGGTCGGCGGGTCAGCAACTGGCTGGGATATTATTTGCATTTGGCAGCTTGGGGCTTTCACCCAGAGATGTAGCTGTGCCAGCGGTTACAGCGCACTCTGACCATTGTTTATCACTTTTTAGCTGGCATATCTGAGCATTCCTCTTGATCTCTGAGCTACATATTTCAGGGCTTCCACAGACTTCAATGGAACCAAAGCGACAGAGATGTACATTTTAGGTATGTATCTGTATGTCAAAGGTTTTAGACAGCTGGCAAATTTTTAAAACATAGTCAGACCTGTCAGACCAGCATTTTTACATTTTTCCACATTATCTTCAAGTTGTACAAGGTTATCTGCTACTATTTTTGAAAGAAATGCAAATGAAAACAGAAAAAGGACTGCCACTAAGGGGTATTTATGGAATATTCACAGCAGGATCACATTGTATAAGGCTTTCATTTGTAGTCTGTTACCATGGACACACATAGATCTGCGTAGGAGCTGTAAACGCAGAACGGTAGTAGATTTTTAATGAAGAATATTAGCTGAAAGTTGCTTCATTTTTCATTTTAGCACTGGAACAATAAAATAGTTTGGTGAAATGGTAAAAAGTGGACCTACCCCACAGCTCAAGTGGGAAGTACTATTACATCCTAATTTCGGAAATGTCCACTTTACTTCTTGAATAAACTACTGTGGACAAGGACTCCAATATGTGTAGAGGGCTGCAAAATATGTTAGTGGGAATAAAAAGATCACCACCACAGAAGACCACCATAGAAAAGAGGTGTCTTTGAAATGCTGGTGTTCTAGTATTCACTAGATGGCACTGTTTGCCACGACCTGTACTAGTGTGTGACTTAACATGAAGATGCTGAAAGGGTTGAAGCCTGTGTAAGGTTCCTATGGAAACAAACGAATGATCCTCTTAGGGATAAGATG
Source organism: Leptodactylus fallax (assembly GCA_947044405.1). Classification (NCBI taxonomy): domain Eukaryota; kingdom Metazoa; phylum Chordata; class Amphibia; order Anura; family Leptodactylidae; genus Leptodactylus; species Leptodactylus fallax. Next base: position 4,696,591 of record CAMRHE010000108.1, on the reverse strand, counting down.
AAAAACAATTGTGCAGCAGAAACAGCAGCAGATATTAATCTTTCTCAAATGTCCTTGTGATTTTTTTCACTTTGCCCTATTGTATTGTATTTTTTTATTCTTTTATTGTTGTGTTCTAATTTTAAAGTATATAGTATACAGTACAGACCAAAAGTTTGGACACACCTTCTCATTCCAAGAGTTTTCTGTATTTTCATGACTATAAAAATTGTAGATTCACACTGAAGGCATCAAAACTATGAATTAACACATGTGGAATTATATACTTAACAAAAAAGTGTTAAACAACTGAAAATATGTCTTATAATCTAGGTTCTTCAAAGTATCCACCTTTTGCTTTGATTACTGCTTTGCACACTCTTGGCATTCTCTTGATGAGCTTCAAGAGGTAGTCACCTGAAATGGTCTTCCAACAGTCTTGAAGGAGTTCCCAGAGATGCTTAGCACTTGTTGGCCCTTTTGCCTTCACTCTGCGGTCCAGCTCACCCCAAACCATCTCGATTGGGTTCAGGTCTGGTGACTGTGGAGGCCAGGTCATCTGGCGTAGCACCCCATCACTCTCCTTCTTGGTCAAATAGCCCTTACACAGTCTGGAGGTGTGTTTGGGGTCATTGTCCTGTTGAAAAATAAATGATGGTCCAACTAAACGCAAACCGGATGGAATAGCATACCGCTGCAAGATGCTGTGGTAACCATGCTGGTTCAGTATTCCTTCAATTTTGAATAAATCCCCAACAATGTCACTAGCAAAGCACCCCCACACCATCACAGCTCCTCCTCCATGCTTCACGGTGGGAACCAGGCATGTAGAGTCCATTCGTTCACCTTTTCTGCGTCGCACAAAGACACGGTGGTTGGAACCAAAGATCTCAAATTTGGACTCATCAGACCAAAGCACAGATTTCCACAGGTCTAATGTCCATTCCTTGTGTTCTTTAGCCCAAACAAGTCTCTTCTGCTTGTTGCCTGTCCTTAGCAGTGGTTTCCTAGCAGCTATTTTACCATGAAGGCCTGCTGCACACAGTCTCCTCTTAACAGTTGTTGTAGAGATGTGTCTGCTGCTAGAACTCTGTGTGGCATTGACCTGGTCTCTAATCTGAGCTGCTGTTAACCTGCGATTTCTGAGGCTGGTGACTCGGATGAACTTATCCTCCGCAGCAGAGGTGACTCTTGGTCTTCCTTTCCTGGGGCGGTCCTCAAGTGAGCCAGTTTCTTTGTAGCGCTTGATGGTTTTGGCCACTGCACTTGGGCACCCTTTCAAAGTTTTCCCAATTTTTCGGACTGACTGACCTTCATTTCTTAAAGTAATGATGGCCACTCGTTTTTCTTTACTTAGCTGCTTTTTTCTTGTCATAATACAAATTCTAACACTCCATTCAGTAGGACTATCAGCTGTGTATCCACCTGACTTCTGAACAACACAACTGATGGTCCCAACCCCATTTATAAGGCAAGAAATCCCACTTATTAAACCTGACAGAGCACACCTGTGAAGTGAAAACCATTTCAGGGGACTACCTCTTGAAGCTCATCAAGAGAATGCCAAGAGTGTGCAAAGCAGTAATCAAAGCAAAAGGTGGCTACTTTGAAGAACCTAGAATATAAGACATATTTTCAGTTGTTTCACACTTTTTTGTTAAGTATATAATTCCACATATGTTAATTCATAGTTTTGATGCCTTCAGTGTGAATCTACAATTTTTATAGTCATGAAAATACAGAAAACTCTTGGAATGAGAAGGTGTGTCCAACTTTTGGTCTGTACTGTATATGTATGTATATAGTATAATCACAAATAACACTACAGTACATTTCAGTCTCGCTTGGGACATCTTCACACATATTTCCTTACCAATACTTTGTGTTATTTATTTTTATATCCTTTAACCCCTTTCTGTCATGTCAGATTTCAACTTTCACATTACAGCTTTTTCCTTCCTGTCTTCCAGAAGCCATAACATTTTTATTCTCCCTTTCACATAGCTGTATGAGGACTTGTTTTCTGTGGGATGAGCTGTATTTATCTAATGTCACTATTTCAACAATGTTTCATACAAAGTATTGTGAAATGGTACAAAAGCGATATGTTGAGTAAAATGGCACAATTCTGCCATCATTTTTAGGTTTTAGGTTTCACTGTTATGGAATTCACTGTGTGATAGAAATGTCACATTACCTTTATTCTGCTACTGTGATACCAAATGTATGTAGTGTTTGATATGTTTTACTACTTAATATTAATAAAATAAAAACATTTTTTCAAAACTAAATTTGAAGCGCCATATTCTGACATCCATACCTTTTTTATATTCCCATCAACAGGCTATGTAAAAGCTATTTTTTCAGGACAGTCACCACTATATAAGAAATGCATTTTGTGCAGAACAACTAGCAAATGTGCACTATTTGGCTTGGGTACAGTGGGTACGGAAAGTATTCAGACCCCTTTAACCCTTTCCCGCTGGTGACATTTTTCGATTTTCGTTTTTCGTTTTTGACGCTCCCCTTCCAAACCCAATAACTTTTTTATTTTTCTGTTCTCAGAGCCATATGAGGTTTTAATGTTTACAAGACAAATTTTTTTTCATAATGCTACCATTTATTATTCTGTACAATGTACTGGGAAGCTGGAAAAAAATTCAAAATGGGGTGGATTTGAAGAAAAAGTGCATTTGTGCGACTTTCTTACAGGCTTCGTTTTTACAACGTTCACTCTACAGCCAAAATGACATGTCACCTGTATTCTATGTTTCTGTACGATGTTTCAGGGATACCAAATTTATATGGTTTTATTGACATTTTAGCCCCTTAACAAAAATCCAAAACTGTGCAAAAATATACAGTACAGACCAAAAGTTTGGACACACCTTCTCATTCCAAGAGTTTTCTGTATTTTCATGACTATAAAAATTGTAGATTCACACTGAAGGCATCAAAACTATGAATTAACACATGTTGAATTATATACTTAACAAAAAAGTGTGAAATAACTGAAAATGTGTCTTATATTCTAGGTTCTTCAAAGTAGCCACCTTTTGCTTTGATTACTGCTTTGCACACTCTTGGCATTCTCTTGATGAGCTTCAAGAGGTAGTCACCTGAAATGGTCTTCCAACAGTCTTGAAGGAGTTCCCAGAGATGCTTAGCACTTATTGACTCTTTTGCCTTCACTCTGCGGTCCAGCTCACCCCAAACCATCTGGATTGGGTTCAGGTCTGGTGACTGTGGAGACCAGGTCATCTGGCATAGCACCCCATCACTCTCCTTCTTGGTCAAATAGCCCTTACACAGTCTGGAGGTGTGTTTGGGGTCATTGTCCTGTTGAAAAATAAATGATGGTCCAACTAAACGCAAACCGGATGGAATAGCAGCTGTGGTAACCATGCTGGTTCAGTATTCCTTCAATTTTAAATAAATCCCCAACAGTGTCACCAGCAAAGCACCGCCACACCATCACACCTCCTCCTCCATGCTTCACGGTGGGAACCAGACATGTAGAGTCCATTCGTTCACCTTTTCTGCGTCGCACAAAGACACGGTGGTTGGAACCAAAGATCTCAAATTTGGACTCATCAGACCAAAGCACAGATTTCCACAGGTCTAATGTCCATTCCTTGTGTTCTTTAGCCCAAACAAGTCTCTTGTGCTTGTTGCCTGTCCTTAGCAGTGGTTTCCTAGCAGCTATTTTACCATGAAGGCCTGCTGCACACAGTCTCCTCTGAACAGTTGTTGTAGAGATGTGTCTGCTGCTAAAACTCTGTGTGGCATTGACCTGGTCTCTAATCTGAGCTGCTGTTAACCTGCGATTTCTGAGGCTGGTGACTCGGATGAACTTATCCTCCGCAGCAGAGGTGACTCTTGGTCTTCCTTTCCTGGGGCGGTCCTCATGTCAGCCAGTTTCTTTGTAGCACTTGATGGTTTTGGCCACTGCACTTGGGGACACTTTCAAAGTTTTCCCAATTTTTCGGACTGACTGACCTTCATTTCTTAAAGTAATGATGGCCACTCGTTTTTCTTTACTTAGCTGCTTTTTTCTTGCCATAATACAAATTCTAACACTCCATTCAGTAGAACTATCAGCTGTGTATCCACCTGACTTCTGAACAACACAACTGATGGTCCCAACCCCATTTATAAGGCAAGAAATCCCACTTATTAAACCTGACAGGGCACACCTGTGAAGTGAAAACCATTTCAGGTGACTATCTCTGGAAGCTCATCAAGAGAATGCCAAGAGTGTGCAAAGCAGTAATCAAAGCAAAAGGTGGCTACTTTGAAGAACCTAGAATATAAGACATATTTTCAGTTGTTTCACACTTTTTTGTTAAGTATATAATTCCACATGTGTTAATTCATAGTTTTGATGCCTTCAGTGTGAATCTACAATTTTTATAGTCATGAAAATACAGAAAATTCTTGGAATGAGAAGGTGTGTCCAAACTTTTGGTCTGTACTGTATATTTTTTAAAAGTCGCCATATTCTGACACCTGTAACTTTTTTATACTTCCGTGTACGGGGATGCATATGGCGTCTTTTTTTACAGGGCCAGGTGTACTATACCATTTTGAGGAATTGCTATTGCTTTGATCACTTTTTATTCAAATTTTTATCATAGGCAAAACAGTGAAAAAACGGCAGTTTGGCACTTTTGATTTTTTTTTTCTCGGTATGGTGTTTACCGTATGGGAAAAATATTTCTATAAATTTGTAGACCGGACGTTTTCGGACACAGGGATACCTAATGTGTATGTGTTTCACAGTATTTAACTACTTTTATATGTTTTCTAGGGAAAGGGGGGTGATTTGAACTTTTAATATTTTTTATTTTTTTATTTTTTTTTATTTTGCATTTATTAGACCCCCTAGGGGTCTTGAACCCCAGGGGGTCTGATCACTAATGCAATACATTACAATGCTAATGCATTGCAAAAAAAACGGCGCTTATATTGCAGGCTACATAGAGTAGCCTGCTATAGAAGTTAATGAAAGACAGGCCTGGGAGCCTTCACAAGGCTCCCAGCTGTCATAGCAATGGGACGCCAGCCCCGGAACTTGCTCCGTGTGCCGGCGATCCCCGGGAAAATGGCGGCGCCCGCGTGCCTCCGGTAACATGGCGCCTCGGTCAGCTTCGACCGAGGCGCCAGAGGGGTTAATGCCTGCGATCAATGCGGGCACCGATTGCGAGCATTAGCGCCAGGTCTTGTATAAAACAGCAAAGACCCGACGGCTATGGTGGCCGCACGACTCCTGAGTGGCCGCCGTCTTTAAACACCCGGCATCCGCCGTACTATTACGGAGGATGTCGGGAAAGGGTTAAATTTTTCACTCTTTGTTTCATTGCAGCCATTTGCTAAAAGCAAAAAAGTTCATTTTATTTCTCATTAATGTACACTCAGCACCCCATCTTGACAGAAAAAAATAGAAATGTAGATATTTTTGCAAATTTATTAAAAAAGAAAAACTGAAATATCACATGGTCATAAGTATTCAGACCCTTTGCTGTGACACTCATATTTAACTCACATGCTGTTCATTTCCTTCTGATGCTCCTTGAGATGGTTCTACTCCTTCATTGGAGTCCAGCTGTGTTTAATTAAACTGATTGGACTTGATTAGGAAAGGCACACACCTGTCTATATAAAACCTCACAGCTCACAATGCATGTCAGAGCAAATGAGAATCATGAGGTCAAAGGAACTGCCCAAGGAGCTCAGAGACAGAATTGTGGCATGGCACAGATCTGGCCAAGGTTACAAAAGAATTTCTGCAGCACTCAAGGTTCCTAAGAGCACAGTGGCCTCCATAATCCTTAAATGGAAGAAGTTTGGGATGACCAGAACTCTTACTAGACCTAGCCAAACTGAGCAATCGTGGGAGAAGAGCCTTGGTGAGAGAGGTAAAGAAGAACCCAAAGATCACTTTGGCTGAGCTCCAGAGATGCAGTAGGGAGATGGGAGAAAGTTCCACAAAGTCAACTATCACTGCAGCCCTCCACCAGTTGGGGCTTTATGGCAGAGTGGCCCGAAGGAAGCCTCTCCTCAGTGCAAGATATATGAAAGCCCGCATAGAGTTTGCCAAAAAAACACATGAAGGACTCCCAGACTATGAGAAATAAGATTCTCTGATGAGACGAAGATTGAACTTTTTGGCGTTAATACTAAGCGGTATGGGTGGAGAAAACCAGGCACTGCTCATCACCTGCCCAATACAATCCCAACAGTGAAACATGGTGGTGGCAGCATCATACTATGGGGGTGTTTTTCAGCTGCAGGGACAGGACGACTGGTTGCAATTGAAGGAAAGATGAATGTGGCCAAGTACAGAGATATCCTGGAAGAAAACCTCTTCCAGAGTGATCTGGACCTCAGACTGGGTCGAAGGTTCACCTTCCAACCAGAAAATGACCCTAAGCACACAGCTAAAATAACAAATGAGTGGCTTCGGAACAACTCTGTGACCATTCTTGACTGGCCCAGCCAGAGTCCCGACCTCAACCCAATTGAGCATCTCTGGAGAGACCAATGTTCACCATACAACCTGACAGAACTGGAGAGGATCTGCAAGGAAGAATGGCAGAGGATCCCGAAATCCCGATATGAAAAACTTGTTGCATCATTCCCAAGAAGACTCATGGCTGTACTAGCTCAAAAGGGGGAGTCTACTCAATACTGAGCAAAGGGTCTGAATACTTACTGTATGACCATGTGATATTTCAGTTTTTCTTTTTTAATAAATTTGCAAAAATATCTACATTTCTGGGTTTTTTTCTGTCAAGATGGGGTGCTGAGTGTACATTAATGAGAAATAAAATGAACTTTTTTGCTTTTAGCAAATGGCTGCAATGAAACAAAGAGTGAAAAATTTAAAGGGGTCTGAATACTTTCCGTACCTACTGTATGTATCATTAGTGTTTTGTTAAATATCAGCAGACTGTGTTTTCCTTACCAGAATTCCTAAAACTTATGAGACTAGGCAATAAAACGTAACAAAACTTCTCAAACTTTCTCAACTCAGACTACGTCCATCAATCTGTTCTAATTCCAGGGCATTGCCAGCAACAAAATAGTACCATGGAGCGCTAAAAAATAGAATTACACAGTGCAGCGCAGATAATACCCCTAGGGACACTTAATATCACATTGCAGTACAATATACCTCCTCAGCAGTGCCAAATACCAGTCTCCAGCAGAAAATACCTGCTCATATGTGCCAAACAAATACCACTGAATAGCACAAAGATATGTGAATTTTTTTATTACATTTATGGTGTGCCCCACCAGATTTTTCCCAGGAGCATCCTGGCCCTCATTATGGATCATTTTTACCAAAAGATGTGACTATGAAGTAGTTAAATTTATCTGATGTCTGACTGCTGGTTCAGTTGCACAATGTTGATTACTTTTAGAAATGCCATTCTGATTTTGCAACAGGAATACTTCTAGAAATTAATTTTATCAGCATGTCAGTTTACTGCATACTTCAGTCAATAGATCACATACATATTCATGAAAAGTCAAAAAATACTGAGATAAACTGCAGTTATATAATGGTACAATAACACAATGAAGTACTGTAGATTTACTAATCTTGTCTGAAAATACGCCAGATTTATCACAGCGGTTGATGCTGGATGATAAATCTGGTGTATGTATAGATTGTCCGGTCTAAGTTTATAACACCTACTATGCTGTTGCTGTTCAACTATTTTGGAGAACCCATTTAAGGCCCCACGTTAAGGAAAAGAAGCTTTTTTTGTTGCAGATTTTGCTGTGTTTTTTTGAGTGTAAAAAAGCACTTCCTTTATATTTGCCATTCCTTTTGTAGCCACTCTTGGCTTTGGATCAAAAAACCACAGCAAAATCTACAACAACAAAAAAAACCGTGTTTCCATCTTAATTCATGCGAGACGAATTGCAAAATATTCGATTTTGTTAAAAAACAAACAATTTGGAATATTTGGGTCGAATCCAGCTCGTAATGAATTGGTTTGCCCATCTCTAGTGTCTACTAATTAATTTTAGGACTTTAGTAAATGTATGCTATTTTGCTTAGGCTACTTTTACGCTACGTTTGTAATGTCTGTTATTTTGGTCCGTCAGAGAATCAGAACAACGACCAGAATGACTGCTATAAACTGAACACTTGGCGTGAGCTTTATTTTCTGTATGATGATTTTCTGGTGTTCAAAGCATGAGAAAGTCACATTTTTTGTGCAAGTTGGGTTTTCATTTTTTGTGCAACTTTCTTCTCTTTTACACCACCCTCTCCATTTTTTAGAAAGGAGGCAAAGCAAGGAGCATGGTGGGGGCCATTCGCCCCCTCAGATTTATTATCTTTCAGCACAATGGCACAGCCCTGGCAGAGGGTGCACCTTATCTATGATAAGGCATGGGAAATGCTGGACTTCATAAATCTCCTCCTATATGTTTATATCCATCATCAAGTGTTAAGAAAAAGGACTGACCAGAAAGGAAAATGTTAGTTTTGCATCCATCCTTCTGTCAGTTTTACAGTCCATTGTTTGGATTCTCTCATGGATGAAAAACATGAATTGGATATTACAACCATAGTGTGAAACGGGCATTAGTGTTTTTGTAATGTAATTTGTACATCTTTTTCATTCCAGTATTATCCATTGCTTTCCATATTGAAATATGAGACAATTTCAGTTTGTCTGATGGAGACATTCATTAAAATAATAACAAGGCCATAAATGATAAGAGTTCTCACAGCTAAAATGATGCCCCATTCACTATGTTTGAATACCCTTTTGTGCTTTAATGCAAGTGACTGGCAATTTGTTAATAAGTACCCTCTCAATAACAAACAGATAAAATGCCAGCGCTACCAGCTGCTGCTGGATTTTGGCATTTTTACAGAAAGAAGTTGTGCCAGTCAAGTATGAACTTATTTTTACCATTGTGATATATACTGTAAATTTTGATTCTATTTCGAAAAAGATAGAGATGTCCAATTATTTGGCAGTGTAAGGGGGTCATTACCTGCCCCACTGTGTGCAAACACTGTGTTTTAGTATGATTTCTAAAGTACCTGTTTGATACTCTCAACTATTGTACATATATAGGACATTACAACTTTAAAGCCATTCTTTAAAACTATTTTTTTTCCATTTAAATAGGTCCAGATTTGTGTCCTCCTTAGTTTTTCAATATATCATTATAATAGTCAGAACTCTGTTTATCTGCAACTGTTCTCCAAATCTACATATACATAAATATAGTCTATAACTTGCCTGCAACTACCACCAAAGGGAACTTAGGGGCTAAACTGCTTACTAACATACTATATATATATATATATATATATATATATATATATTGTGAGAAGGTGACAGGTAAAGTTCTGGAAGGTCGCTATGTCTGCCCCCAGATTCCTCACTTATGTATGGTAAGTGAGGTTACAACACAGATCTGTAACAAAACATCAGCTGTGAGAAGGCTTTTTTTTGTTAACCATGTCCTGTCTTACAGCAGGAAGGAGCCTTCAAGCACAGGTGGGAGCTGGGCCTCATTAAAGGGCCTATAAAAGGTTGCCAAGACCTCAGTCCTCCCCCCCCCCCCCCGGGGGGGGGGGGGGGGGGGGGGGTTGGGGCCGGAGAATGAAAAACGGGGGGGGGGGGGGTGGGGGTTTTGCCTGTTTTTTTTTTCTGTTTTTTGGGGGGGGGGGGGGGGGGGGAGCCCACGGTTGGGGGGGGGCCCTTTTTTTTTTGTGTGGGGCGGGGGGGGGGGGGTTTTTTTTTGTTTTTTTGCTGGCCGGTTAGGGTTTTTTTTTTTTTTGCCGTTTTGGAAAAAATAAATGTACAGGGTAAAACCTGTTTGTACCTGACATTTTTGTGTCTGTCTCTGACTGTCTGGGTCCGCTGCTGCTACCACTGAGCCAGCCACCCCCCCACCCCCCCAATATATATATATATATATATATTTATTTTTTGGGGGTTTTAAACCCAACCTCTTTTCTTTTACAAACCCCCCCCCCCCCCCCCCCCCCCCCCCCCCCCCCCCCCCCCCCCCCCCCGTTGTTTCCCCCCCCCCAAACAAAAAGGAGATAAAAAAGGAGAGGGGGTAATGAACACAACACCCCCCCCACCCACCACCCCCCCGGCCCCCCCAACACCGGGGAAAAAAGAAAAAAAAAGTCCGGGAAAAGGGGGGGGGTGTCCATTTGGAAAAAAGGGGATTTCCCAAAAAACAATCAGACCTTGATTGATGCAAAGAAATCCAAAGGAGTTTATTCGAAGTCCAATTTTAACAGAGAAAATATTTCATCAGAAAATATCCATAACGCATACAACAGAACCCTTGCCTTTCAGGCTACTGTAGTCTCACAGGTTTCCCACTATGTCAACTCCATCAACAACTACTGAGCTTGCTGGGTAATGGAATCCTTTTATATCATAGACATTTCCCATAATCCTATGCAGTTTTCTCTATAAAACACTGGAGTTGATGCAGACTTGCCTCTTATAAGGCCAGGGCAGACACACCCTACTACAGTTCCACTACTGCAGGTAAGTAAATGAAAACACTTCTTTATGAAACACAAATTGTGAGTATTTCCTTAGTTTTGGTACATTGTTTCCAGATGGCAAGACCAGAAAGAGTAGAAAAATAGAGCATTAGGTGGCCAGCCTAATGAGGAAAGAAAGAAATAAGAAGCAGTAATAGAACATTCACACAGAGGATTTACCAGACCTGGCAACTCATGTACCACAACTAAGGTTACAAAACAGGAAATCAATTATAAACATAAAACAAAACATTTTACCTCTTCACATTCCTCCCCCCTTAAGAGGAAGCTTGTCCTTCTTCAGACAACTTTTACTTCAGCACCATACCTAGACAAATGATCGGCATTTTGGTGCTTCGTCCCTGACCGATGTTGTATCTCAAACTTAAATGGCTGTAATGCTAAATACCACCTAGTAATTCTGGCATTTTTGTCTTTCATGGTATGAATCCAAGTGAGGGGATGATGATCGGTTACCAAAGTAAACTCTCTTCCTAGTAAGTAATAGCGTAATGCCTCCAAAGCCCACTTAATTGCCAGCCCTTCTTTCTCAATAGTAGAATACTTTTGTTCACGGGGGAAAAGTTTCCTACTCAAATAAAGAATAGGATGTTCCTCACCATTATCCTCTTGACTTAGGACTGCCCCAAGTCCCACCTCTGATGCATCAGTCTGCACAATAAATGGTTTGTCAAAGTTCGGGCTTTGCAGGACCGGTTCTTTACACAAAATTTCTTTTATCTGTTCAAAAGCTAGCTTACATTCTGTTGTCCATACAACTTCCTCTCTTCTGTTCTTTTTAGTTAGGTCGGTTAAGGGAGCAACTATGGTAGCAAATTCTGGAATAAAACGTCTATAATAACCAACAAGACCTAAAAATGATCTGACTTCTTTTTTTGTGGCTGGAATAATAGCAGATTGAATGGCTTGTACTTTTGATATTTCTGGCCTTACTTTACCACTACCCACAATAAACCCAAGGTACTTTGTTTCTTGGAATCCCAAAGCACATTTGCGTGGATTAATTGTGAAACCAGCTTTCCCAATTTCAGTTATTACCTTTTCCAAGTGATACAAGTGGTCTTCCCATGATTTACTAAAAATTACAACGTCATCTAGATAAGCAGCACTGTACTCCATATGATCCTTCAAGAGTAAGTCCATGGCTCTTTGAAATGTGGCTGGAGCACCATGAAGACCAAATGGCATGTTTCTGAACTGATACAGACCACTAGGCATCACAAAGGCAGTTTTTTTCTTTTGATTTCTCATCAAGTGGAATTTGCCAATAACCCTTACATAAATCTAGGGTAGAAATATATTCTGCACACCCCAATCTATCTATGAGCTCATCTATACGCGGCATTGGGTAATTGTCAAAACTAGATATGGCATTAATTTTACGAAAATCTATGCAAAATCTTATTGTCCCATCTTTTTTCCCAACCATCACTACAGGTGATGACCAAGGACTTTTGGAGGGTTCAATAACTCCCAATTTAAGCATTTCCTGCACCTCCTTTTCAGCCTCACCCTTTAATTTTTCAGGTATTCGATAAGGTTTCTGCCTGATAGGCGCATGCTCCCCAGTATTTATTGCATGAGAAATTAAAGACACACGACCAGGCTTACTTCCAAAAGCATGTGAACTAGACCCAATAAGTTTCCTCATGTCACAATGTTGTCCTTTAGATAACTTTGGATTCAAAGTTACCTCTGACCAGTGTGCACAATTTTTCAACAAATCATAAATCTCTTCAGACATATTCTGTGAAGCCTCGGCGACAATAGTACCGGTAATGCTATTTGTGGGATCAACCTCTGGTTCAAGCCAACGTTTTAATAAATTTGCATGGTAAACTTTATTTTTTTGTTTTTTATCTGGGGTTTCAATTTCAAAGTCAACAGGACCTGTTTGTCTAACCACTTTATATGGCCCTTGCCATCTGGCCAACAACTTATTCTCACTGCTAGGAAGCAAGAGAAGAACCTTATCTCCAACTTTAATTGACTTATTTTTGGCATGCTGATCATACCATTTCTTTTGGTAAACTTTTGCTTTACGGACATTATCATGGGCTACCTTAATCAATTTCATTAATCTCTCTCTCATTTCCAACACATGTTCCACCACATTTTTCTGATGACCAGCTCTACCTTCCCATACCTCTTTAATAACATCCAAGAGTCCCCTGGGTCGTCTCCCATATAACAATTCAAAAGGGCTAAACCCTGTAGACTCTTGTGGAACCTCACGATAAGCAAATAACAGAAAGGGCAACCATTTGTCCCACAGTTTTGGATCATTATGTGCAAATTTTCTAAGCATATTTTTCAAGGTTTGGTTATATCGTTCAGTCAACCCATCAGTTTGTGGATGATAAGGGGTAGTTCTGAGGGGCTGTATACCAAGAAGTTTATAAACTTCTAACAGAAAGGAAGATGTAAAGTTACTCCCCTGATCAGTAAGGATATGCTTAGGTAATCCAACCCTGCTAAACACATTCAAAATTTCCTCAGCAACTCTTTTAGCAGTAACTGTGCGCATAGGTATGGCTTCAGGATACTTGGTACAGTAGTCTACAATTGTAAGAATAAAACGGTTACCTTTGGAACTTTTTTCTAGTGGACCAATAATATCCATACCCACAGTATTAAATGGTTCATCAATTACTGGCAAGGGTATAAGTTCTGCTTTGGGAGGAACAGAAGCTGTGTACTGACATACTGGGCAACTACGACAATAAGTAGTTATTTCATCATAAACTCTAGGCCAATAGAACCGATAAAGTACTCTGGCCAAAGTTTTTTTATAACCCAAATGTCCAGCAATAGGAACATCATGCGCTAATTTCAAAATTTCGGATCTAAACCTTTTTGGCACAACTAACTGTTGCACTTGTTCTCTTGTTTTTGGATGACTACACACTCTATATAAAATATTGTTTTCAACTAGATAAAAGGGTGTAACAGGCTGCCTACCACTTTCTTCCACCACTTTACAGTTAGTTAAACCCTGTTCATACAATGGATATAAGTCAATGTCCTGTTTTTGTTCAAATGCAATATCAGTGTCCCACAGTTCAGCATTTTTATACTTGCCATCCTGGGAAAGTCTTTTCCTGAAGGCATCCTGCTGTCCTGGAACGCTCGGAGGCTTTGATGATGGTGGCTCCCTGATGTCCTCATGAAATGGGAAAATGTCCTTCAAAGTCTCATCTCTCTTGTGTGCCTTTGCTTTAGCTCGGGTAGTCACAGCAGACAACTGGCTTTCCCCCATTAGCAAATCTTTGAATCCAGGAGTAGTTCTTCCAAGGATCACTGGTACTTGTAGTTCCGGAACAACAACTGCTGGCATGGTAAAACATTTCTCATCCAACTGAAGTTCAATATTTGATGTGGAGTAATTTTTTGTATCTCCATGAACACAAGTAATTGGCACTTTGGGAAAGTCCATCTTCTCAGTTATTAGGTCCCCCTTTACCAAACTTAGTTTACTGCCAGAATCCAGCAAAGCATCCACAGTCTGTCCATTAATTTGGATTGGCCGCACAAAGTCACTGCAAGCACAAAACGATCCAGACGTTGGGCCTTTAGTGCTTTTCCTTGGGCAAAATTTAGCTATGTGTCCCTTCTCTTGACAAATATAGCACTTTTTTTCACTTGTGATGGGGTTTAATGGAATTCTGGCTTCTTGACCTCTCCCTCCAGAGATAATTCTAAATGGTTTGGATGGGCCTGTTGCAGACCTGCTTAGGTCTCTTTTTGCTAGGAGAAAGTTTTCCGCCAAAGAAATTGCTTTGTCAGCATTTTTGGGCCGATGTTTTTTAACCCAGGCATGGACATCAGCTGGAAGAATTTGTAGAAACTGTTCAAGGATGATCATTTCACTGATCTGTTTAGTTGTCTTTGTGTCTGGTTTCATCCATTTCACATATAAGTCTTGCAGGCGAGTAAAGACTTCTCTTGGACCATCAGTGTAGCAGTACTTCAATTCTCTGAACCTCTGCCTGTAGGTTTCCTCACTGATGTCATATCGCCTTAGAATAGTCTCTTTAACCAAGTCATAGTTATTTGCATCGTTTATGTTCATGTGGCTATATGCCAGTTGGGCTTGTCCAGTAAGATATGGTGCCAGTCTTACCACCCACTGTTCCTCAGGCCACTGACAAGTGTGTGCAATTCTTTCAAATGTGGTTAAATATGCCTCAATATCATCCTGTGGAGAAAGTTTTGTCATGCGAGGGTCTTTCCAAGGAGACATAGCAACAGGCGGTCTCAGGGTTTGGAATAGTTCCCTCCAACGTTCATCCTGACGTTGCAATTCCTCGCGATTTCTCCTGGCTTCCTCTATTTGCCTTTTTTCTGCTTCAATCTGCTGCACAGTTAACCATTTCATAAGGTCAGCAATGCTCTCAGGTAAAGTCATTTCAGAAGGTCCAGCAACACTTGTCGTTATTGGAGCAGCTGTGGCTCCTTGCACTTCTGCCTCCTCCTCCTCTATCTGTGCACTGGGTCTGGCACTTTGACTTTCCATTTTCACCAGCTTGCTTGCAGCAGTTTGCTTTGCAGATACAGTTGGTTTTTTTGTAATGCGCCAGGAACGTGTCTTGTACATAACTCCCTTGTTTCTTTATGCTGGAGTACTTGGAGCGATACTCCAAAAATCATCCCGTTTCTGACACCATATGTGAAGCATGGGATTTTCCAAAAAACAATCAGACCTTGATTGATGCAAAGAAATCCAAAGGAGTTTATTCGAAGTCCAATTTTAACAGAGAAAATATTTCATCAGAAAATATCCATAACGCATACAACAGAACCCTTGCCTTTCAGGCTACTGTAGTCTCACAGGTTTCCCACTATGTCAACTCCATCAACAACTACTGAGCTTGCTGGGTAATGGAATCCTTTTATATCATAGACATTTCCCATAATCCTATGCAGTTTTCTCTATAAAACACTGGAGTTGATGCAGACTTGCCTCTTATAAGGCCAGGGCAGACACACCCTACTACAGTTCCACTACTGCAGGTAAGTAAATGAAAACACTTCTTTATGAAACACAAATTGTGAGTATTTCCTTAGTTTTGGTACATTGTTTCCAGATGGCAAGACCAGAAAGAGTAGAAAAATAGAGCATTAGGTGGCCAGCCTAATGAGGAAAGAAAGAAATAAGAAGCAGTAATAGAACATTCACACAGAGGATTTACCAGACCTGGCAACTCATGTACCACAACTAAGGTTACAAAACAGGAAATCAATTATAAACATAAAACAAAACATTTTACCTCTTCACAAAAAAAAAAAAAAAAAGGGCAAAAATTTGGGGGGGGGGGGAAAAACCCCTTTTTAAATGTTTTTCCCCAAAAGGTTTTTCCCCAACCCCCGGGGGGGGGATACATTTCTGATATTCTGGGGCCCTCATTCATCACAACAAAGGAGGCAATCTATGGCAGCCCCATAGAAATGAATGGCGTGGTGGCCACACATATACAGTCATATGAAAAAGTTTGGGCACCCCTATTAATCTTAATCATTTTTAGTTCTAAATATTTGGGTGTTTGCAACAGCCATTTCAATTTGATATATCTAATAACTGATGGACACAGTAATATTTCAGGATTGAAATGAGGTTTATTGTACTAACAGAAAATGTGCAATATGCATTAAACCAAAATTTGACCAGTGCAAAAGTATGGGCACCTCAACAGAAAAGTGACATTAATATTTAGTAGATCCTCCTTTTGCAAAAATAACAGCCTCTAGTCGCTTCCTGTAGCTTTTAATCAGTTCCTGGATCCTGGATGAAGGTATTTTTGACCATTCCTCTTTACAAAACAATTCCAGTTCAGTTAAGTTTGATGGTCGCCGAGCATGGACAGCCCGCTTCAAATTATCCCACAGATGTTCAATGATATTCAGGTCTGGGGACTGGGATGGCCATTCCAGAAGATTGTAATTGTTCCTCTGCATGAATGCCTGAGTAGATTTGGAGCTGTGTTTTGGATCATTGTCTTGCTGAAATATCCATCCCCAGCGTAACTTCAAATTCGTCACTGATTCTTGTACATTATTCTCAAGAATCTGCTGATACTGAGTTGAATCCATGCGACCCTCAACTTTAACAAGATTCCCGGTGCCGGCATTGGCCACACAGCCCCAAAGCATGATGGAACCTCCACCAAATTTTACAGTGGGTAGCAAGTGTTTTTCTTGGAGTGCTGTGTTTTTTTGACGCCATGCATAACGCCTTTTTGTATGACCAAACAATTCAATCTTTGTTTCATCAGTCCACAGGACCTTCTTCCAAAATGAAGCTGGCTTGTCCAAATGTGCTTTTGCATACCTCAGGCGACTCTGTTTGTGGCGTGCTTTCAGAAACGGCTTCTTTCGCATCACTCTCCCATACAGCTTCTCCTTGTGCAAAGTGTGCTGTATTGTTGACCGATGCACAGTGACACCATCTGCAGCAAGATGATGCTGCAGCTCTTTGGAGGTGGTCTGTGGATTGTCCTTGACTGTTCTCACCATTCTTCTTCTCTGCCTTTCTGATATTTTTCTTGGCCTGCCACTTCTGGGCTTAACAAGAACTGTCCCTGTGGTCTTCCATTTCCTTACTATGTTCCTCACAGTGGAAACTGACAGGTTAAATCTCTGAGACAACTTTTTGTATCCTTCCCCTGAACAACTATGTTGAACAATCTTTGTTTTCAGATCATTTGAGAGTTGTTTTGAGGAGCCCATGATGCCACTCTTCAGAGGAGATTCAAATAGGAGAACAACTTGCAATTGGCCACCTTAAATACCTTTTCTCATGATTGGATATACCTGGCTATGAAGTTCAAAGCTCAGTGAGGTTACAAAACCAATTTTGTGCTTCAGTAAGTCAGTAAAAAGTAGTTAGGAGTATTCAAATCAATAAAATGATAAGGGTACCCAAATTTTTGCACCGGTCAAATTTTGGTTTAATGCATATTGCCCATTTTCTGTTAGTACAATAAACCTCATTTCAATCCTGAAATATTACTGTGTCCATCAGTTATTAGATATATCAAATTGAAATGGCTGTTGCAAACACCCAAATATTTAGAACTAAAATTGATTAAGATTAATAGGGGTGCCCAAACTTTTTCATATGACTGTATACCACCACTGCATTTACAAAGAGCACTCAGGGGAACTTGCAGTCCCTGCTCTCCTGATCTCTGTAGGTCCCAGTAGTTAGACCACCAGTGATTAGACAAGTGTGTACAGGGGGAAAACCCCTTTATTCAGAATATGATAAAATGCATAAAAAACATACATAAAAAGAAAAATGTTTGTGATATGTTGACAGTGTATTGGCCAAAACTGTATCAGTTTTTGAACCACTTCCCTAAAGAAGAATTTGCTATCATGTGATTCTGCATAGTGGGCTCATGAAATAAGTCGTTTCATAGAGCGTCTCTACATAAGTATAGAAATATGTGGTCAAATG
This sequence comes from Leptodactylus fallax, assembly GCA_947044405.1. NCBI lineage: Eukaryota > Metazoa > Chordata > Amphibia > Anura > Leptodactylidae > Leptodactylus > Leptodactylus fallax. Next base: position 4,678,583 of record CAMRHE010000108.1, on the reverse strand, counting down.
TTCATTGCACTGGAAAACTATTTGTGAATAGGGGGCTTTATTCCAACTGTTAGTATGCTTTTATGTGGTCACATTTCCATAAAGGACTGAGTTCTTGTAAGTAATTTGTTTTCTTAAAGTGTCCTTATCCATTCACAAGACATTTCCAAACAAAGTATAAATAATGATAAAGTTTTGCAGAAATAGTCTTATATAATACAACGTAATAAGACTCAACAACTATATAATACCATGTAATAAGACTCAATTAATGGAGACTGGACTAATAGAATAATGTGGCAGACGGAAAAAAAATAATTCTGTGCAAGGTTCTACTAGCATTACTATGCTTTGTTTAACCCTATAAGATTGAAGATATATGTTGGGAAAAAGCTGTGTTTTTTGTTGTAAATTGCTGCAATTTATTGACCCAAAGCCAAGAGTGGATTTTATAGGAATGGGAAATATACAAGAAGCACTTATGCTTCTCCCTTCTGCTAAATCCACTCCTGGCTTTGGCTAAATAAGGCTTGTGGCCTCCGCCTAAGGCTAGTTTGGGCCTTAACCCTCTAACAGTTTTGGCCAGCTATGCTCAAAATGCAGTGTTGGGGGAGCTACTAATTACCATGTTTCTCCGAAAGTAAGACAGGGTCTTATATTATTTTTTTCTCTGAAAAAAGAGCTAGGGCTTATTTTCGGGGTAGGTCTTATTTTTTTCCATGAACAACAGTCACACATTTGATCACTTTTTATTTCAATTTTTATCAGAGGTGAAACAGCAAAAAAAAATGGCGGTTTGGCACTTTTGATTTTTTTTTCCCGCTAAATCCCGAGGGAGCTTGCCTGCAACTAGAAAGTTACGGGTCCAGTGGGGACCGGCCCTGGGGACAGTTGTTCTGCTTTGGGGGGTGGGTTTTGGGGGGGTCACGGTCTGGCCCAGGGCAGTTGTAATATTTTGGGGGAGGTTCACATTCAACAATGCCCGCGATCAGAGTAGACTCTGATCATGGGCATTAACTCTGGGTCTCCGCTGTACATTAGCAGAGATCTGGAACAGTAGCTATGGCAGTGGGGACCTGCCCTGGGCAGTTGTAATACTTTGGGGGGGGGGGTTCAAACTCAATATTGCCCACAATCAGAGTAGACACTGAACGCGGGCATTAACTCCGGGACTCCCGGTACAGTAGCTATGGTAGCGACTGCCATCTTTAAGGACCCGGCATCTGCCGTAATTGCACTCCAGATGTCGGGAAGGGCTAGGGCTTATTTTTGGAGTAGAGCTTATATTTCAAGTCTACTCCAAAAAACCTGGAAAATCTAACTAGGGCTTATTTTCGGGGTAGGTCTTATGTGGGGAGAAACATGGTAGTAGCGGCTTCTTCCCTGGCAACTTCTCCCACAGGCATACGGTAGTATAATGTAATATAATATACACATAATATAATGTAGTATAAAACCTGGGCAAAGTATTCTTGAGGAATATTTTGTCAAACAATGCTTCTATCAAAGTGTTTTCCTCACTCCACTCTATTAGCTGCACTTTCCCATAGAAAAATATGCTCTATGGACCTAAGTGGAGTCTTCATCTCTGCTGAGATCTTATCTCTGTTGTTGCCTGCCTCTCATTATTCATTCCTTGCTCCAGTCAATAACAAAATGTTCTCCAGATATCCTTATTTATCCTTCTGTTAATCCTTACATCTCTTTCTACATCTAGAATGTATGTTTTTCCTGTTGTCCATCCTGTGCAGAAGGCAAGGTAAGAGTTAAACCCCTAAATGTACTCTTCTGTGGCCCCAGGACCTCTTTTATCACCTTTGCTCTGACAGCTAGTATCTTCCTGGAAATGATAGAATGACTAAACTATGAACTTATCTTAGGTGCTGTGGTAAATGTTTTAGACTATGACCACATGGTGACTTTGGACACAACTTTTTTTAGTGCATGTAGTCACATTTCGACCTAGAGGGTACTGCGACTGGCTACAGCTCTACTTTTTTGTGACAGTCGCGGCACCCTCGTGTCACAATGTAGCTCCATTCACTAACATGAGTCGCAAAATTGTTCCCAATTTTATGCAGTCATACACTCCACCAAAAGCTAGGGAACTGATGGAAGAATGTATGAATATAGACCAACAGGTTTGTTTGTTGTCATAGAAATGCACACTGTAGGTTTAGAAACTGTTCAATTAAAATGATTTTAATTGAAAACCAGTTGGACATTTACTAAAGGAATTCTGCCACCTATTGCAGTGATAAACAACATACTTTTGTTATGTGCGTCACTTTAGTAGATTTGGAAGAAAACAATTTTGAAGTCTTATGCAAATGAGGCTGTTAGTGCACTGGGGGCGGGCCTTCAGCTTCCAGGAACAGTGTTCTTACCATTCAGATCTCTACCATCTCCTGCCTGCATCACGCCATGGTGAGTGAGTTGATCCTTCCACTGCTATGACATTACCCATTCTAGTTGAGTAGCAAGAGCAGTGCTCCAGGAGGCGATCACTGTAATGTTCTCTGTAATGCTAAGGTAGCAGTTGAATATACGTGAGGGAGGTTGTAGACTCCCTATAAATGCATTAGAACAATAAAAAAATTGATTGGTGTATACTGTATAGCTTTTAGCAATTTTTCATTTTGGAATACCAAATTTTTACCTGTTTTTTATTATTCTGTCAACATATCAGTATGTGGGCTTTATTTTTGCATCATTAGTTAGATTTTTAATGGGAATGCAGTGCACAGATTACTCACATATGTGGGTACATGAGGACTGTTACTGGATGGGTCACCAAGGGGGGTATTACTACTATATGGAGAAACAATGTGGAGCATTACTACTCTACATGGTGGCACAAATTAGAGCATTTCTTCTTTGTGGCGAAACAAATAGGGGTATTACTACTCCTTTGAATTAGTCATGAATAGCAGATTTGTGGAGGTCAGCTCACTGCCAATCAACTCTTCATTGCATAGTGCCATACATTGTATAGTGACTGGTAATGCAGCTGATCTGTGAATGATCTGCGGTAGAACCACGTTACAGGTGTACATGACTCACTAGGAAGATGCCGCGGACCTTGCCTTAGAATTGCAGGACTTTCAATCAGCTGAACAGCAAAGGTGCTGGAAATTAGACTAAGGTCGTCAACAGTAAAATTTTTGAAAAAAAAAACATTAACCTTCTGATATAATACAAGCGTCTATCACTCATTTTCCTGGCATACCTCCAAGTAAAACCTTTTGCTGAAACTGTAAAGATGAAAAAGAATTAAATGGCTGGTCATTCAAGTATAGATACTGTAAGTTTCTAGAAATGGTACTGAAAATCTTTTTGTCTAAAGATAAAAAAGTCTTTGTCTCAGTCTGCACAGAAAAAAAGGCACAAAATACAACTTTCTAACTGTTCTGTAATTTGGGCGGTGGTGGACAGACTTCCCAAGATAGTGTATTGTATATCACTTAAAAGTCTACCTTCGGCTGACAAAATGGCCTCACTTTTTTTTACAATACATTTCTCACGAGCAGCAAAATCTGGACCCATTGTGACAACTACCTGGTTTGAGTTTGGGCCATTCCCGAGGGCATTTTCTATACAGGTCTCCTGATATTCACCCTTTAACACCTGTATGGAAATTTAGATTTCGCTGTGGAAGGATAACCAGGTCAGCTACCTCTTAGAATGGTTCTGGTATAGTTGTTGGCTGGGGAGGGCAAGGGAAACACCAGTGCGTAGCACTGAAGGGTCAGGCAAAATCATAATGTGACATACTGTAGGTCGAGGGGTAAGAGGAGGCAGCAAGGTACTATAGTCAGAGGATAGCCAAGGACAGCAATAAGAATCTAGTGGAACAGAGTTGGTAAACAAGAGCAAGGTCAGGAATGACCAGGGGTAATACATCAGGATCAGGATATACACAAAGCAGCACAAGAAACAAACCTAACAGCAACAGACGGAACCTAATTACTCAGGCACCAGTGAGGGACCTGAGAATAACTGCTCAGGGATTGGCTAGGGACACATTAGTAGGTGCACATGCTGGCCCTTTAAGAGAGGGAGATGCAGCCCTACAGGAATAGATAGCATTCTGCTGTGGGAAGCCAGAGGGCTGTAAAATGAGGACGAAACTGGTGGGGACTCTGCTTTAATTCGTCTTCATTTTATGCTGTTTGAACGGCCCCTTACATTGCTTTGCTGAGTACATTTTCTTTTAAGATGAAATATCATATAAGGTATTGTGGTATCGTCTATATTAACATGTATTAGATGTGTAGCCTGACAACATCCCCCTGCTTAGTATGCAATATCAGGCACCTGCTGTGAAGACAACACAATTGGGTGTTGTTTCCTTAATTAAAAGTGAAACATAACTAGAAAACGAGCTTTGAAGCTCTTTATATCTGTTAGTTTAGTCATCAACTAGCTGAACCGAGCACCAAATTGCTACAAAGGGGTTAAACACTGTTTTCTACCATCTAAATGAGTGAGCTCAGCTGTGTCTATTTATTTTATGCAGTGGAAGACATGATGTCATCCAGTTCTTTCATCTGGGCCATCAACGGCTTTTATTCCTCTTTAATTTCCTGTGGCCAGCAAAAAGCCTGTTGGACAGTGGTCTGACTGAGCATTCAATTCAGCGGGCACATTCCCTGGAAGTTCCAACAAAGATATAGGCAAATATTGATGTAGCACCTGAACCCCTTTCTATGAAGCTATGCACGTACTGTCATTGCCATGTTCATCCAGGACACAAGGTCCAGGCCTGTTTGTCTTTACTTTTGCTGTGATATTTTTAGTTTATGTAAAAGCTGCAAATACCATGATAGGGCAAAGAATAGATTTCACTGCATCAATGATAAACCATAATAGAATACCCCCAAATAGAAGGAATAACCCAAATAACTGTATCAACAAGGGGCTAAATATAAAATGTAACTTTTATTCAGTCTTGATAAAATTCAAAGTCATAAGTGTGTCCCCAAGTATACTAAAATAAATAACCCAAATATACCTCTAAATATACACACACCATGTGAACATACCCTTACTGTCATGGGGAAAAAAGTCTACATGGTGCCAAGAAGAAAGGACACCAGCCATGACTGGCTGACAAGTTGTTGAAGGATTCTAATGCTAACAATCTGTAATTCACCAGTCTACAAGGAGAAGGAAGACACAGATGGGATCTTCCCTTGTCACTAGATATCCAAACAGAAGATAGTAAAAACTAAATAGGTAAAAGTAAAATAAATGATATCATCATAATTTTTGCATGTGTTTATATAATAATACATCCTCATCCTGCATAATGTATGTTAACATTATTCATCCGTGTCTTCCTTCTTCCTGTAAACTGGTAAATTTCAGATTGTTAGCATTAGAATCCTTAAACAGCATGCTGAAGTTATGGCTGATGTCCTTTCTTCTTGGCACCGTGCAGATGCACACCTGGATGCCCCAGAACACCAAAATGCCAAAACTTCTGCATTTAGGGTATATGTCAAAATTTAGAGTTTTGTTTTTTTTTATAAATCATAAAAACTATGTACTTCATCTGTTCAAACTGTGTGACCAAAAATCTCTTTGCAAAACTGTAGCAATTCTACCATGTGTGGTTTTGGTCATGCAGAAAAAACTGTTGTGTACTTGGACATTCTCATGGGCTTAACTTGAGGGAGTGCGGATGGTACAGTTGCACCTGGGCCCAGGAGCCTTATGGGGGCCCAAAAGTGCCTCTTACCAGTATTAGGAGACCAATACTATAAACTATACATTATAGTTGGTAGGGCTGGAACAGATTTTGCAGTGGTGCCCAGGAGCATCCTTATAGAAGTAGTGATACTTCTTGGTAAATAACTAATGTGGTGCATCCCATTAGCAAATTTGACTGCTATTTACTCTGAATAATTGTGGAAGTATGAAGGTCTTCTCAAAGGGACCTTTCACCACTAAAGTTCTTTGTATCCTAGACATTACTTCACTGATTCTAGCTCAGTTGGAATATTTTATCTGCCCCAACCATTCCCGAGCAAACCGTGCAATTAGTTTTGGTGTCTGATATGCTAAGTAGGCTCTCTACAGTCAAGTGTCTGTTTTTTAGCAGGAATAAGCAAGGGGTGTGATTCTGAGCTCTGAAACTAGGTGCCTCTGAAACATGTCCCTTTGTCAGCTCTGGCCTAAATCCAGCCAGCCACTTGACAGTAGATAGCCTAATTAGCATATCACACACCGGAGTCTCAGGTTAGTCTCCTGCCTAAGACCACCCACTTGACAGTAGAAAGCTATTGTAACCAATTAGACACCAAAACTAACTGCATTGATGTAAGGGAATTGCCAGTTAAGCAATTCCCCAGTGCTGCTGCAGAACCCTGGGGGAGGGGCACAAGAAGACAGTGAGCCCTAAAGCTGAACCCCCCCCCCCCCACTGTCCCTGGCTAACTTGCCTGATCTGTCCTAGGCGACAGCCAGCAACTGGTCAACAGTCTCTTCTTAATGTAAGTGGCAACACAGAACGCAGACAGGACAAACAACAAGAAAGGGAGGTCAGCTAGCTAAGGGGTCAGTAACAGACGAGCAATGCAGTACAGAATCACAATCCAAGAGAATAATCAAAGGCAAGGCCTGAGGTCAGGAATAGGAATACAGGTAACAAAAACAGCAAGGTGTAATAGCCAGAATGCACGAAGCAATAACCAGCGCCAATGAGAATGTGAGCAAAGAATAAATAGGAAGACAGAACCCACCCCAGACTTGATAGGAGGATAGGCTGTCAATCACACAGGTAAGGCTAAAATTAACTATTAGTGGAGCAGAGGAAAACCAAGGTGAAGGAGATGGGTGTGGCAGAAAATCAATTACATCATCTAGGACAGTGTTCAGACTGAGCAACAAGAATCTTAAACAAGGAATCAAACTGAGCATGTCTCCTGTGCCGCCGCGTACGGGCGGAGGGTGGTGCAGAGACCCGAACAGGCGTAGACGTTACAGTTGATCTCTCACGAATGATGGCACCCAGAGAAACAATTTCAATTGCACCAGAATCAGGTCCTCTTTAAGGCTAAGGCCCCATGTAGTGTTCCACAGCAAAAAAGCACTGCCGGAAAAACCACGACGGTAACGCATTGCGGTTTTTCCCACAGCGCTTTTCACAGAAAGGAAACCTCTGCGGATCTTTCTGCTTCAATTATACCTATAGAGAAACCGCCGGCGTTTACTTAGGTATAATTGTCATGCTACGATTTCCAAAACTTCAGCGGTTTTGGAAATAGGAACGTGTCTGCTGTGCGTATTTTCCCGTAATGTGTGGAGTACCCTATACTACATACCTTTACACAAAGATCCTACCCCTGATTACATCCCAGTATAGCAGGATTTAATCTCAAACACATTTTGAGATGGTATTCTAACTAAAAAAGTAAAAATATTTTTGTTACACGATAAACCGAAATTCACAAAGATCTCAGTAATCCACCAGGAAGACCAATCATTTCTGGTATAAACTCTCACTTGCAATGTAACGTCTCTGCCGTTTCGGGTCTCGGCGCCGCCCTCCGCTCGCACGCTTTGGCGAAGGAGGCGTCTTCAATTTTGTTCTTTGTGTAAGCTTCTTGATGCTCAGCCTGAACATGGTCCTAGTTCTCTTGCTGTGTAAAGCCACACCCTTGTAATTAGGAACATTTCTCTCTGGACTGCATAGAGTTAATCAGGTGTGGGGCTGGTCCCAGACTTTCTATAAACAGGTTGTCAGCCCTCACATGGCTGCCGGTTATTATCACTTGTGTTTTGCCTGCTCTCTTCATTATTTCCCTTGCTACCTTGTTTCCTGATTTTCTGACCACTGGCTTTGACTTTGACTATTCTCTTGGATTGTGATTCTGTGCTGCAATTGCTCGATTGTTTCTGACCCCTTGGCTAGCTGACCTCCCTTTGTTGTTGTGCGTCTTGTCTGCGTTCTATGTGATCACTTATTATAAGGAGGGACTGTCGACGTGGTTACTGGCTGTCACCTAGGACAGATCGGGCAAGTTAGCCAGGGACAGTGGGGGGATTCAGCTTAGGGTCCACTGTCTCGTTGTGCCCCTTCCCCCTAGTTCTCCAGCAGCTTCTGGGGAATCGCTCCTCTAGTGATTCCCTTACATGCAATTTATCACATTATATAGATTTACTATTACAGAAATATGTTATTGATCTTAAAAGCATACCTTAGAGATTCCACCTGTTTTTTACAAGACCTTTAGACACTCACATGGAAACCCACCTACCGATGGGCCACATTAGATGTCACCTCCCTCTACAGTAATATTCCCCATACTAAAGGATTGCTCACTATGTCACATTTTTTGTCTAATGATCTCATAGTACCACAAAAGCAATGTGTATTCACTTTAGATAGCATCCATTTTATATTAGAACATAATGTTTTTCATTTTGGTCCGTACATATATTTACAAACCCGTGGGACCGCAATGGGGACGTGTTTGGCACACAGTTTTGCCAATCTCTACATGGGTCAGTTTGAACAGAATTTCATTTATTCATCGATAACCTCCTGCTTATTTGGAATGGACCAAAGGAATAATTTACAGCTTTCACCGATTATCTAAACAGTCACGTCAATGAATGTGATATCACTTTTTCAGGCACATCTTCCATAGACCAAATAGAATACCTTGATCTTGCATTAACGTGTTTACTGATTTGGAATAAAGATTTAACCATTGGACCAGCGCTGCCTACCTCACTTATTTTTGGAGTGTCCATCTCCCTAAATTGATGTTTTGCAGCAGAAAGCACTCAGATGACACTCGGAGTGACATCAGAGCATCATTTGAATTCATTTCATGGTGCACTTACCTCTTATGGGGGCTTATGATCCGTTCTCTTGACACGTAACAGAATAGGAACTGATCCATTTTCATCAGAACGGACCATCGAGCGACCCCTCAGGAGGCACACTTGGATGTATGCATGCACCTTTAGGCTGGAGCCACACAATGTGGAAAAGCTGTGTTTGAAGCAGATGTGGCTGCGTTTTTTTTTTTTTTTTTTAGCCAAAGCTAGGAGTGAAATTAGCAGACACAAGAAGTATAAATGTCCCCCTAATTCTGTGCACCTGTTGTGACTGTGGGACAGGTACACTGTCAGCGGTGTGGATGTGCTTGCAGGTCATGCACCTGTTTTGCAGGCAAGGTGAGGTGCCATTTTCAGTTGGGTCCTTCAGGGCACTCCGGACAATAATACACTGTAGGTTTGGTGGTTGCCGAAAGAAAAGGAGAGGGGGGGACTGGCAATATGTCCTTGAGTCTGTTGTCCCTATGTAGCACCGGTTGGAGCTCCTTGGCAATCCTTCGTAGGATCTCCAGCTGTGGGTTGTAGGTGACAACTAGGGGCACTCGGGCTTCTTTCTAGGTCTCTTTATATGTGAGCAGACTGTCTCTGTTAATGGCTGCCGCTTTGTTTAATTGGTTGCCCGTCACTTTTGGTTTGTATCCCAATCGGAGAAATTTCATCCTCAGATCCAGGAGGTGCTTGTCCAGGTCTGCTTTGTCTGAGCAAATATGATTGCATCATATAGCCTGGCTGTAGATAATAGATTGTCTTGTGTGCTTGGGGTGGAAGCTGTCGTTTCTCAGGTAGGCCGTTCTGTCTGTGGGTTTGTGGTATATCGATGTGAGTAGCCGGTAGTCTTTGATGTATATTGTGGTATCCAGAAAGTGGATTTCACTCTCTGAATAGCTAAGTTTAAGGTTGATGGTCGGGTGAAAGTCATTGAAGTCATTATGGAATTGAAGTAGGGCCTCCTCACCTGCAGTCCAGATGAAAAGGATATCATCGATATAACGAAGGGAAATCATAGGTTTGGTGGTGCATGTTGATAAATATGCTCCTTCCAGTTTTGCCATAATTGACATGCTGCAATTTTCAAAAACATGGGTGTTTTTTAAAACACAGCTTTTACGCTGAGTTTTTTTCTGCAATGTGTGGATGGGATTAGCCAGAACCCCATCCACTTTACAGATACTGTAAAACATTGCATTTTCGCAACGTGGGGCTTCAGCCTTAGGGTGTCTTTGCACGTACAGGATATTTGATGCAATTTTTGAAGCCAAAAACAGAAGTGGATCACAATGGGAGACCACGTATAAAAATACTTTTTTGTATTCAATACAATACATTCAAGGTTTTTTGATGCAATTTTGAAGCCAAAACCTTAGCATGCAAACCCAGACTAGTGTGAACTGTAAATGACATCACTACTACCAGCAATGGATATACAAAGAAGAGCACCACCCGCATGCAGTCTGTAGGTGTCCTTCAGATATTTCAGGGTTCTTCAACATGCAAACAATATACTGATAGGTTAGTTAACATTCTACCTAGGCCTAGAGTATTTGTTTCAGATTTGAAAATTAGATTGTACAACCCACTGAGCAACCAACACTGATGAGAATCTTTGCATAATTCCAGCCTTTCTAATACACATTTGAGGCATTTGTCCTTAAAGGGAATCTATCATTAAAAAAACAACTTTTAAGCTAATGGCATGTTGGAATGGCCTTTAAAAAGGCCATTCTTCTCCTACCTTTCATTGTTGTCTTCTCCCAGCCGTTTCTGTAAAAATCCGTTTCTTCAATTATGGAAATGATCCTCACGGAGCACCCGGGGTGTTCCTCTATGGCAGCGAGCAACCCATTGCGTCATCGCTTGTCACTGCCCATTAGTATGTTGTGGTGACTGCCATCTTGGTCTTCTCTGTATGTTCTTTCTTCTGCTTCCTCTGACACAGCGCTGGACCACCACCATTTTCCGGTGGTCTTTCACAAGAGGCGCAGTACGGACCACCAGAAAATGACGACCCGTCATGCGGAGTCGCTGCCGTCCAGCGCTGCATCATAGGAAGTAGAAGAGAAGACCAAGATGGGAGTCACCACAACAAACTAATGGGCGGTGATGACGCAGTGGGTGCTCGCTGCCAAGGAGGAACGCCCCGGGTGCTCCGTGAGGATCATTTCCATAATTGAAGAAACAGATTTTTACAGAAACAGCTGGGAGAAGACAACAATGAAAGGTAGGAGAAGAATGGCCTTTTTAAAGGCCTTTCCAACGTGCCATAAGCTTAAAAGTTGTTTTTTAATGATAGATTCCCTTTAAACAATAAACACGCTTACAGATTGTCCTCTTATTACTTTCATGTATAATTGCCTTCATTGTTCTCAAGAGCTCTAATACAGTAGTACCCACTCTTGCTTTATTCTCCTAGCAATAACTTGGCATTCAGCAAAGATTAAAGATCGCCTATCCATCTGAAAATCTTGAGATCAAGGAAAACCCTATCCAACTGTCTAAATACACCTGAATCTGTTACTGAGATTTAATAAATAATAGTAAATACTATTTACACCCTTAAAAAGTATAAGAAGTACTGTTAAGTTCATCTATCTACTCAGGTTATCATTCCTACATTAGGATAAGGCCCCATGTCGTGGAGAAGATGCTTTTTTGTTGCAGATTTTGCTTCGGTTTTTTGGGACAAAGCCAGGAGTGTATTGGGCAGAAGAGAGAAGAATAAGTACCTCTTTTATATCTCCCATCCATTTTGTAACCACTCCTGGGTTTGACTTCAAACAACGCTGCAAAATCTGCAACAAAAAAAAGCAGTTTTTCCGCAACGTGGGGCTTTAGCCTTAGGCTAAGGCCCCACGTTGTAGAAACGGAGCTTTTTTTGCAGTATTTTTAGCCAAAGCCAGGAGTGGGTTGAGCATAAAGGAGAAGTATAAGAGCTTCCTTTATATTTCCCATTCCTTTTCTAGCCACTCCTAGGTTTGGCTCAAAAAAATGCAGCAAAATCTGCAACAAAAAAAGCAGCTTTTCCGCAACGTGGGGCTTCAGCCTCAAAGAGGAACTATCAGTTCTCCTGACTTGTTTAATACCCCATGAAATATCAGAATATTTTTTTTGCTCCTCTGTTACACCAAGAAATATATAAATACAGGTGCAACAATTATTAACAATACAGGCGGATTGTGATACACCTGCGTGACAATGCCACTGCCATTAATGTAGTAATGATCCTGTAATGTGGGTTATGGCTGTGTCACAGCACAGGGATAAATAGTAGGCTTCTGCAAGGAATAGCAGCAGTATCTCCATTATGACTTTTTTTTTTTACCACTGCCACTGGGGGGGGGGGGGCAGAAGTGGCTAATAGCCACAGTTTCTGCCACTGCCACCAATGTGTGCAGGGATCACCACCACTATTACCCGCTGTGTTCCACCTATTATTCAGCCCTTTGCCCGATTAATTCAGATGGGCCACATTTGAGCTGGTGCCACTAATGATTGCAATAATGGCTCTTCTGGGATTTGCCAAAGTACCGTTATTATAGCATGGCTGTGGCTGGTAATGGCGGCAGCAGCTCCAGTGATTTTAATTTTTTTGCCACTACCACTAATGTACATTACTAATCCTTGTACCGTGGCATCATTGTGTGACAGTGCAATGATAAGTTATAATGGGGCTGCAGTGGTTAATAGCTGTGGCGGCTCCGCTATAATACTGTGATTCATCCCACTGCCACTAATGTTTTTCTATGGCAGATACCGTCGCAGGGAAGGGGTCAGGAATTGATGGACTGCCCCTGTGCATTGCTGACATGAAATATTGTGCCAGTAACACATTACATGTCATGATAATGAATGTTGCATCTGTAAATTGACATCTGGGTGTTCTCAGTTGGGAGTGCGTCCCTGCACAATATAAGAATGGATCTGCCATCACTGATTGACAGTGTCACCAAATGGATGGCCATGTCTACAACACCCAGAATTGCTATTTCACAGGGAAATACAAGTATTTACTAAAATAGAAATGTCAGGCTAGCTGACAGCTCCTCTTTAATATCCATTCTGGGAAAATGTTGGAGGGGTCTACCAGGTCAAAAATTCTTCCAAAACCAATAATAAAAGCAGCAGAAATACACCATCGTTGCCACAAACCGATGAATGCAACACAGTCTTTTTATGTATATGCAAATGAGCCTGCAAATGCATTGACAGTGGGCCTGACTTGGCAGATATACCTACAGACTGCCGCAGTACAGGTGAATACATTTCTATATATGTCCTACATATTTATACACTGCTGTAACTCAGTGCAGTGTATGGCAGATAGTCTGCAGTCAGTTCAGAAAGGAATGGAAACAATAGATTTAGCATTTATAGGGGAAAAACTGCAGAATGTAAGTTATATAATGACCAGAAATATTATTCCTCCATATGTACACACAACAGCTTATCCTGAAAATTGCCTGAAACCGCAGGTACGCTCTAATGAATGTCTCCCATTGTGATTGTGGACTTAGGAGTTTGTTACTGTCCATCATAGATGCCTAATGGGCAAAATAAGGTCTATTGGTTTAGAAAATATAATATGTAATTAGATGGAAAACTGACCCAAGTACCATATCCAAAGAAACCTGGTAAATGATTCCTATTCTAAATAGTAAATATATTACCAATAGGCAATATATCATTAATAAATAGCTGAACAACAACAGACCCAGCACTAACCCTTAACACCACCACTAGATAGATAGAGATAGATAGATAGATAGGTAGATAGATAGATAGATAGATAGATAGGTCGGTAGATAGCTAGTGGGTATGCTTTATTCAGATAGTTATTAAGAATATAGAAGATTGGATTAATATCACTGTCTCTTTTGCAGTTGACATTAAGCCATATGGAATAGTGCAGTCTATGTTAGATAATCATAAATTACAAGCAGTTTTGAAATAACTGGGTGTTAGCGCATCTACTTGGCAAATTAGATTAATTGCGGCTAAATGGAAAATTATGAGACAAAACGTCTAAGAAGACATGATTGATCTGTAGAATACATAAATGGTTTAAATGAAAATTAAAAAGGTGAAAAGCTGTTCCATGTAAAATATCTTCAAAAGTTAAAGAACTTTTCTCAGGTGGAGAAAAAGAAACAAGGCTTCTTTTACCAGAAGAGCTGTGAATCTGTGGAATAGCCTACCCAGGAGCTGGTCACAGCAGTAACAGACTTCTTAGAACAGAGCAACATCATTTTTCTGCAACATAGTAACATTATAGTAAATTTGTAGAATTCTTGTTTTTCTGCACAATAAAGTAAAACAAAAGAGGAAGCAAGGGTCATTTTTAAAGTCAATTTTGATAAAATTTGTGTTGCCTCAATTTGTGCAAAATTTATCAAACATTTCTTCTTGAAATCTAACACTTCTATCCTGAGAGGTTATTCCACCTTCTATGCTACACCCCTACTGGGGTGATATTACAACAATATTTATAACTTGAGAAAGGCTCCTATAAGGCTGAACCGTCATATGTGGGGGAAAAAGGTTCACCACTTTGAGTACTGCCTGGATCTATTTTTCTTGTGAGAAGGTACAGTATATTGTTAAATAAAAAAGACCTATGAATATTAAATTCAACCAGCTGATGGGAGTCGATGTGGATGAACGAAATGGGTATGGATTCCTTTTTCAAACTTTGGGTTTAAGTTATCAAGGACTGCACATCAGAATTTTGTTGACAGTCTCAAAATAGGGTTTTGAAACTTATGGAGCTTATTTGCATGGATAGGTCTTCTTTTCACTGTTCACTCCACTTTGAGAGTGCTTAGTTGTCAAGCTGATGTACACCAGATTTATCAAGTTTTTGTTAAGCACCTAGAGTACTAAAACATTTCAAGTGGGAATAAAAGGATCATCACTTGGAATGATCCCTGGATCTCTTTCTCTGTACCAAGTGACCTTTTGGTTAAAGTGCAATTGAGGCTGCTTTCTCATGACAGAGTTTCATCCATGAAACTAGGTCCATGTGTGAGCTGGATTTACCAACCTTAACATTATGTTGGGACGTGGACTCCTAGCATTATAGTTACATGCTTTACACCTACTTTCCTGTGTTTTAGACACTTTAACAGTTTGTGCTCCTCGTACATGTGGGTGGTTCTTGTTCAAAAGAGGTGTGAGGTCATATGCTAAACTATGAGCCTGAAATTGCGCCAATATTTAATCCATCACATCAAAATTCTGTTGTAAACTAAGCAAAGTAATAAGTGGTGTAAAAGTTAGAGTGCAAGAAAGTGCGCCAGAATTTCCAACAGCATTACATACTTTGGAAAATCTGTTGCTGTTTAAGACCGTCTAGTCTAACTTTGCACTGCCTAGAAGTTAGTCTTCGTTTATCTGCCCCATAGTATTTACATTGTAAATGATGTTCCTACTGACAGACTACCTTTGACTTCACTCTTTCAAGGGCTTTTGGTATGTTCTGTAGTATGATATCATGCTGTAGCAAGTTATCAGTGTCAAGTTAAACTTTGCTACATCTGAAAAGGTAAAGGTGAGGATCAATAGTACAGTATGTACTAATAAATTACCACTATATGAAAATCCACCATAAAACAGGTTTGAAAAATATAGGACAAAGATGAAAATGTCAAAATGTAAAAATAAAGCCAAGCGAGAATCTAGAGTTAAAAGTTTATTCATTCAACATCTCACATTACAAATATTTAAAAATTATATGCATACTGGTATAAATAGTCATTTGCAAACTATTTAATAACATTAATTTTTCACTAGCACTTCAACAAATGAACTCTTTAAAAAAAGAACTTGTGTTATATAACTTAGAGTAAAACATACAAAAATATGAACTTAAAAGTGAAAATGACTTTAATAAAAAAATGAATTATCTTTATTTAAAATGCTATAATAAATACTACAACCTCCCCATACACAGTAAAAACTATGTGTAAATTCAGCCAAGTGGTACAATTAACTGACATACTTAAATAACTTTTTTCTCCTTCTGGTAAATGAGCAATACAATGGAAAAGAAGATAACATTAGGGATTAGTAAAAACTAGACACCCACTTGTTAATAATAATAATAATAATAATAATTTCACTTTCAAAAAAATATAACAAAGGAATCTGATGAAAATTATAAAAACTAATTATGCTTTCAAATTTAAAAATATAAAAAATAAAACAATTGAATACAATATTGTCCCAATTCTTACAATGTTATCAATCACAGTAGCTTTAAACCCTGACTGTCTGGAGAAGCACAAGTCTTCGAAAGGCCCGCGCTCCTCCCCGACACCAGATTT
The DNA here is from genome assembly GCA_947044405.1 of Leptodactylus fallax. Lineage (NCBI taxonomy): Eukaryota > Metazoa > Chordata > Amphibia > Anura > Leptodactylidae > Leptodactylus > Leptodactylus fallax. The sequence continues at coordinate 4,662,432 of CAMRHE010000108.1, read as the reverse complement.
TAAAAGAAGGTAACAAAATAACGCCAATGACCAAAACCTCTTTTATTCCATTTTTTTAAAAAATAATCTCAGTTTTACATTAGTAGAAAGATTGATTTCTGATTCTTTTCTTTAGAAACACCAGCAAGAAAGAGGATTACTAGAACAGTAGAAAACGACATCTTTAAATGCCTGCAATTAAAAACAATGAAGAATTACACTGCAAAGATCTCTCAAAAGTCAGAAATAAGTATTGCACATAACAACTTGAAGTTCAACTCGCCACAATATATTATCATATTCAAGTTTTAAATCACCTTTTAACAGAAGGCTTAAACTCTTCAAAGCAATAAAAACATAAAAAAATAAAATTAAAGAAAAAACAAAAAATAAAAAAAGGTGGGATTATCAAGTCTTTCCAACGGCATTTCGTCGAAAACGCCAGTCATTCACTGCAAACATATTAACTTGCATTATGCAGAGGTCTGTGTATGGAGAAGTAATATACTAGGCCAAAGCATTGGGCAGTGAGCGTTTCCGTCACGTGGAAACAAAAAGTAACGCGGTTCTGTTTAACAGTGCAGAAGAGTATCATGTTAACACCCTGGCAATGTGATGCTTGGGCTGCATTATGGGTACAAGCACTGCACTCACTGCTAGGAAGGCTTATTCAGAAGAAAGCAGGTTACAGAAAACCAAAAACTCCTGGCATGTGAAGAGACAAGGACTTATGCTATATATCACATGCTTAGCCCCAGCTAATAAGCTGAGGTGCCGACTATTGGCCGAAGAGGTCGATTATCTACTAGCATACGTTATACTAAAGCCATGAGTCCGTACAATGGAGTAAGGTCATGGGACTTTATGCTCTGGAAATTAAAGTGTTACCAAGTCTGTATCTGTAAACACGCTTTTCACACAATAACAACAAGTGAATATTAGTAGAATAACTAGATTTTTTTTTTCCTTATATTAGTCATGCATACTAACATTACACATCTGGAACCCGAAGGTATGGTTTTATTTTCTTTAGTTTTTTTTCCACTTAAAACATTTTTTTTTTTTAATTTTTTTTTTTCCAAACTGCAGTTTTGTCTGCAATATAAAACACCTAACATTAATTTTGTTAATATGTAAAATGGCTAAACATTCACCAAAAAAATTTGCAATTTATATATATATTTTTTTCACTTCTTTAAAAAATGAGAAATATGAAGAAGCAGAATACATTTTCAGTTGTTACTTTAACTTTTAAATTTCTATGCTACAATTTTTTTTTTTGCATTTTTCCAAGGGACTATAAGAGTAGATTAAATTGTCTTGTTCATGCGATTTGTATTGTTTTTCATCTCCTCAATATTAGATCTAGAACATCTTTAAATGAAACATCCACCAAATGTTTGGTGTGGGCTAGCATATTTGAAGCCACGTGCTTTGTATCTCTGCAGGTTCTGAAGTAGCATTACCAGTGCGCAACATCCATCACTCGTAATGTATGCAGAGCACTGAAATGTATAAAAAGCAGAATAAGAAAATAAAAATTTATTAAAATTATTTATCTTAAAAAATGAAGTTATATGAAGATCTCTCCGTAATAAAAGTACAAAAAGCTACTCTTTGCAATATGAAAAATTGAGGTATTGCATAAAGAGATATCCCGCCAGTGAAAAGTGGGCCTAAATGCTCACTGCTGGAAACATAAGATATATAAAATTAGTGCATAACAAGTGTACAATATGTGCATGACAAAAATAAGTTAGCTACAAAAACACTGTACCGAAAGTCAGCAGGTCATGTACAAAGGGAAATAAAGAGAAAATATTCTTCAAAGCTAGCTTCCAAACAGTGGTTTATTTCTGCCGTTAACCTTTTCCATGCTGAGGTGGAGTCTACACAAAGCCGTCCAGACTATTGGATGTATAAAGGACTGTTGGGCTTTCCTGTGCAAACATTTAGCAATGAAAAGGTTAAGTTATTGCCACTGTTTACTGGTAGGAATGGCACTCTAGCACACCCCAAGCCACCTACACTCATTTTCAGCAGATAAAAGGATTAAAACAATCTTTCAATCCATTGACTGGATGTATACAAGAGCACCCACCTATAGAAATTACGTTGGTCATTGCAGTACAGGGATTGGTTTTGTAAGCAGCTCCTCTACCAAGTTCTCTATAACCATCAGCAAATGTCTCCATTTTGAAATATATTTACCATACCCCTCTGATGGTAGCGATGCACATTATAAGAGATACAAAGGAATACCAAGAACAATAAAAAAAAGGCAGGTGCATTGTTTAGTAACGTTAATGCTGAGGGGAAGGGAGGAAGACCCGGGCTTCCTCTGAGAAAGTCAAATACCTCAATATTCTATTTGAAACCAGATCTCATTCTGGAAGTTGAAATTTGGTAATAACAGAGGGGCTCCTCAAGAGTTAAGCAGCAGCACTGAAGCAAGTCTTTGGTTTCCACAACCTATGATAGCATTGTTAGGAAGCAATGCGCTTGGACATGTTAAACCAGTTACATCTGCAGTGTTTATATTAAAAAAAATAAGAAAAGTCAGTTTTCGGAGCTAGTACTTGCCTCTATAAGCTCATAGCAGCAAGTCTCTGTAACCCTTTTGCAGCCAGACAGCACCAGGTTATGAACTGCTATGCAAGCCCATAAAACAAGCCTCTGCAAATCTTGCCCTTCACAGCAGCAATTCAAAAATAAAAATACCTAGGAACCCCTGCTAAACAAAATGGTGTTCTGTACAACCATTGCCATATGAATCCATGCATCAGCTTTTCAATCCTGTCATGCTATGATGAACAGCATACTCATTATAAAGGGCATCTGTCACTAGGATAATGTAGTGGCTCCCTCTGTACCCACCCGCAACTCTGAACTGCTTAAAATAAGTCATCCATTATGATCAACTAGAGGGACCCCATGTGGCCCCTCCTGTTTGGAGATCATTCTCGATCATCTTGTGTAAAGGTGCCCAGTTATCAGCTGCAAATCCTGAAACTGATGGTCAGCAGCATCTCCCCCTGTAAACAGGGCATGTACTGCTGACAGTGATGTAAACTGTACCGCAGGAGGGGCAATTAAAGGAGTCCCCCCCCTCTACAATCACAGGGAAATGAAAGTAGAACAAGTACCCATTAACCTGCAAATCATTGATTGTTATGGGACCCTTTCCTACAAAGTGCCTAGGCCACGTCAGGAAATGCTGACTATCTGAAGGCATTCAGAGACCAAGAGGATGTTCTGCTTATATCATTGTGCATCATTTTAGCCCTGTGAGCAGCAGTTCAGGAAATCATATAGTGAATACAAGTGACTTAATGTATATGGATGCCTGGATTTAAAGCAGTGTACCCTAGTGACAAATGCCATTTATAGTGATCTTGTCACCTATACAAAATGGAGAGCTGCATATTTCAAGATGACAAAGCTCTATGTTTCAAGCACCTAGTGCCTCAACGGACTACGCTCAGATCTATACCAGCTCAACCTACAGAATGACTGCTTTTACTTCTTGTCGGCAAAAGAGACAACAGATGTTGTATGAACTGGAAGTATGCGGTTCCTGGAATTTACATACATACATAACTTTTTCTCCAGACATCCTTAAAGATCTTGAGGTCATTCAGTAACGCACATTTGTGTGATGGGTAGCAGCAAATTTCCAAGCATTACAAATATTGCACATTAGATATAATGGATACATCTGCTTGAATACACAGGGCAGCGCTTGCTACTGACTAAAATAACCAAAATATCCAACCTCAAACTTATTGTACTACCAATACAATTCTTATGAAGCCTCAAGGTTGTTATGCCTCAGCGGCTGGTTCAGATGAGTGCTGGCTAAGTTACTTGGCCTGTAAAGAGTTAAGGCATCAAGATTATTCAGTGGTATAAGCAGCTTAAAGTCTACAGTGCCAAAAAGGCTTTAAAACAAGGTAATGAAAGTTCCTTAGCCAAAAACACAAGCAAGCTGAGAATGTCAAGAGTTTCATTTAGAAATCAATATATAGTAGCGTTGTACAAACTACAGCAAGAAGGGAAGGGACATTTGGAGCTAAAGTGACAACTATTCCAATGAGAGACAGTCATCACCTGCAAAGCAAATAAGGGCAGGCAGCAATACAGTACAATGTTTTCTAAGCGAACTAGGTAACATTTCACTGTACTACCGGCAGCCAAGCAGAAGAAGCAGGGGTGTAAAGTGACATTATGCTGAGGGAAGCCCTTCATCGGTCCTTTGATGTTCAAAGGGTAAAAATACATCTGTATGACATATGGGAAACTGATGTGTGCTGCCACTATACTCTCAGACAGCAAAGGGTTACGTAAGCAAGAATGGGCTCCTCTGTTAGTGTCCAGAATTCTAGACTGGAGGCATTACAAACATCCAATTCCATCCTTGAGGTATCTTACAAGTGTTCGGTGTCAAAATGGAGAACAGAAGCTGGCACCTGATATAGGCTAAGAAAGTTAGGACTATAGATATATATTAGGCATTAAAAAATAAAAATCTATACATTTGTTCTTTCTGAGCAGAAAAAACTGCCTTCTGTAATTTTTTTTTTTTTACTTTGGTAGGAATTTTTTTCTTTATGGGGGATATGGGTTAACTGATACTGTGTTACTCTGTTGATTTTTTTTTTATTATTTTTTAGAATTTTTTTTTTTTCACTGAAAAAATAAATAAATAAGTGCACTCCCCTCAGTAGTAACTTCACTCAACATTTACATTCTTAAAAAGCTTAAATAGCCCACGCTTAATATACTTCAGAGCTCAAAGGAGATTCTGCCAGTTATGTGGATGCCAAAACACAAAAAAGTGACAATGACTTAATATAAAAAAGTTAAATATTGGAGGCATCTGCCATTGTTTTACCCTTGTTCACGTACAACGCTGCTTTCACTTTTCTCTCGTTTTTTGTGTGTGGGTTACTTATTTTCACAATAGGCAATTACTAACTTCTACTAAAAGGTAAAAAAGCAAATTAAAAAAAATAAAATAAAATAAAAAAGAATCCCCAATAAATAGGAAATTAAAAAATCCCCCCTCGTAAAAAATAAGCTGTGTCAAACAGACCAATAGTGTTACTGTGGTTGCATGGTTACATTAACAGTATTCTTCTGTTAATTTTTTTAACAATAATTTAATTAAAAAAAATACTCTGGTTTTCTTTTCTTAATAATTATCTAGTTGCAAGCTCTCAAACTCTTCTCTTTGAATAATAATAAAAAAATTATAATAATAATATTAGTTGCAGTCTCCCTGCTCCCTTGGTTTTCGATGAGGACAGCATGAAACATGCATGCATCAGAGTGATATTGTTAGGAACAAAAAAGGCTTTCCAATACAGTTCTCAATGACACAAGACTTTACAAATACCTATGGTGTAGGTCATTCTTTCGTTATACTATTGTTAAAATACAGACTACAACAAGAGGACATGCTTTCCTAAGGATGGGAGGAGGGTAAAGAACAGAAGAGTGCACTTATTTGGATCCTTGGAAGGAAGGTAAGCAGTGGGTGGTTCAATTCCAACGGAATGAAATATGCCTTGGGCGATCTCCTCCCTCCTTCACCAGCGGCTTGTGGAACTCCCGGCCAGCACGCGAGTGGATAGCAGCCCAGCAATATTCACAGTAATACTGCAGACAGGTAACATTAGCACAGAAGAACGGCGCAAACTTGCCACTGCAGCGAGCTCCTTGACACTCGTCACACAGCTGGTCGTCCAAGACATATGGCTTCACCTCCACCTGAGGACAGAATCGGCAAAGATACAATAAGAGATGCAACAAGATAAAAATTGTTAGGCTATGTTCATATCTGTGCTGGAGACTTTGTTGTAGATTTCGTCATATTTGACAGGCTATGTCTATCAGACACGAAGGCAGAATCTTATGTACCTGGCATTGTGTTATGGTTTCCGGTTTTAATGGAAACCCCAATGCAGATATGAAAAGAATCATAATGATTTTTATATAGTAAAACTTTTATAAATGAACCTAGAAGTAGTTGTACGGTACATGTAGGATTACATATGTGAATAGCCCAGCAGCGTTATGATAAACTAAGAAAAAGAGGTAGATTCTGAAGCAGCTATAACTTTTGTATAAAAGGTAGACAAAAAAAAAAAAAGAAACTTCTCCCAGGGAGGGGAGACAAAAAGTGAAGTACAGTACTTCCCTCTACCCTACAAGGAAGGTTTTTGTTAGGTAAGGCTGTATGGACGTCATATACTGTGCACAAAACCCACAAGAACACCCTACAGTAACATAACTCCGGGAAGAATACACAAAATACTGAAAAATTTGGGCGGTTACATCCAATTATTTATTTCAAAGGTCTCCGTTAACCTCTTACTGCAAATAGATGTACCATTTTGTCCAACTTGTCCATACGGCAAAGAGACGCCTATCCTATCAGCTGCAAGTGTCACCTGTAATATACAGCAGACATTCTTCTGCAACAGGAACCCGTTACCATGAAAATGCCTGTAATTTATTCATTTTTACGTTTACTCTTTCTGTGCTTAAAAAAAAAAAACCAATCATCTAGTCCGATAAGTAATTGACAGCTATATCTGTAAGCACAGTCATACATGGAGGGCTGCCAATCTCTGATAGGACCACCACCCCCATGACTAGATGACTGTTTTAAGTATAGAAAGAGCATGGATAGAAATAAAAAAAAAAAAAAAAAAAAACCAAGAAAAAAAAAAAAAAAAAAGTTGGGACGCTGTGTAAAATGTAAAGAAAACAAGAATGCAGTGATTTATAAATCTCCTATAACCATATTTTATTCACAATAGACTACAGAACACATATCCGAAGGTGAAAGTAAACTTTTTTCAATTGGGGTTATACTAAAATATACAGAATGTTTTACCACAAAACTTATATTAATCTGCTCAGCTCTCCCTACTTTATAACAGGCTGCAGACTGAACTGCATTTTCACGGTGACAGGTTCACTTTAACCCCTTTGATGATACAATCAGAATAGTAAATGTCCATAGAGAAAAAAGAACACATTAAAAAGAGTAACTGTGATTTCTTTATTTTTTAAATAAATAAATTGGGACATTTTGGTAATATATAATACATAAATGATATGTACCCCCCAAATGTTGCCAAAAGTTATAGCTCTTAGAATGTGTCAATGAAAAAATCATTATCATGATGGGATTGCCTTGTTGAGTGATGGATGCACCTCTCAATACTCTCTTCAGTGAGGTGGAAACACAAGGCTTTTGTACATAGTAAGAGCCCATGCTTATGTCCCACTGATTTACATTATAGCTTTGTGTATGCTCATGATTGTACTTTAAGAATATGCAAGACCTGAAATCCACATACCCGCTTATCAATTTCTCCATGCTGTAGCTGAACAAAGCGGGCACTGATAGCAGCTATATAACTCTGTTGATTGGAAAAGGCAACTCGCCCAGCTCCCTTGGGGTACTTCAGCTCTGGGTCTGTGTCTATGCCAGCGTAGCATACACCTCCATATAGGCGGTCCATAATCATAGCTAGCTCCACTATAAATGAAAAAAAAAATAAAAAATCAAGATTGATAATCCTCATATTATACAAACATGCAGTAAATATGGATGCATATAACTGCATCTAGTGTCATTTACAAAATTAGAAGACAGATAAATGTTGTTACCTAAAACGACCTGCCATATTGGGCACTGACTACAGAAACCTGTCTTATCAACTATTTCAATTCAGTCTGCAGTCAGTAGAATTGTATACACTAAAGACAATGTAAAACTGAAGGTAATACACTGTACGTGTGAAACATACCAGCTCGCAGAGGTCGTGGGACTCCTCCAACAAAAATGGTTTTCCTTGGATCAAGAGGCTGAGAGCCATCCATCACAAAGTCACTGTCACTTAGATTCCAAGGCCGAATCTGAACCTGTTAAGTAATATAGGAAACTCTGAATGAAGTGACTTGTGGCTGCAGCTCACAAGAATAAAGCATTTACAGACTGTAGAGTACATGCAGTCCATACACTTGCATTGCTGTGCAACCTTTTTGTCAAATAAAATGTTACTGTGATAATAGTTAGAGATCTTAAGGAGGATTAAAGTTCAAGGCTAAGGTCACACATTTCAGAAAAGTTGAGATTTTGGTTGAAGCTTTTGCTGTGTTTTTTGAGCTAAACCCAATAATGGCTTGAAAAGGAACATGAAATATAAAGAAAGCACTTATACTTCTCCCTTCTGCTAAACCTTTGGCTCAAAAAATTGCAGCAAACTCTGCATTAAAAGAAAAAAAACAAAACAAAAAACAGCTTTTCCACTTTGTAATAAGAAGCGTCAAATTGCTTCATTCCCATTTCACTTATTCACTTTTAATAATGGGAAGGCACCCTACAGAGCCACCCTAACCACATCCATTAACATGGTAGCCTCCTACTATGCCTCACAGTGTTGTGATCTGACATAAGAGGAGCAGAAACTATAATTCTGTATTTTACGTGCGGCCGCACAACTTTTTAGCTGCCGCAACTAGTTTTGCCCTTTGTAACATGGAATTTTATTTTTTTTTTAATATTCGCCATACAGCTTCATGCTTGTTATATTTTATTTTTCATGGTCCCATTTTTGGGGTACGTTTTAATAAACATTAAATACCGAAATGACACTTTACAGTGAATTTAGATTCTTCTTGGAGGATCCAGTCACTGTAAAAAGGTTGGACTACAATCTAATGTTTGGGTGATCAACCTTTCCCCTATATGTTGTAATTCTCTATTGGTCACCACAGTATCAAAATCCGGTGCCAGGTGTGGCATGTAAGTGGCAATGAGCGGTCTTATGCCGCTTGTAAAACATGTCAGCTTTTAACTGTATACATCACTTGTAACTCGGGAGTACAGAATATTCAACGCTGAAGTAACTCAGCAATTACAGATGGAGATAGCACATTCAACCATCTTCCTACCAGCAGACAAAAACATCTTGTGCTTTTCTATATACCTATTACACAGCAGGTTTTTACTATTAATGGGCTATTCACAAGAGCAGAGTATCGGCAGTACTTTGATGGCTGGCCTCCTTCTGAAATGAAGAAGAACTTATGAAGCGCTCTTGAAGTTGTCAAGCGGAGCACAAGACAGGACGTTCCACCCAGTTAAAGCTTTCAAGTCTCTATGTAAACACTGGAGGTGCTTCAATGAAGATTTCTTTTGCAACCTTTGCCATTAGGTGATACTTGTACTTCAACTTACCTTGCATGAATAACTACAAAGAGAATGATGACATTTTCTATAATGAATACTCACAGGCTTGTCTTTAATGGTAGGGCTTGACACACACAGGTAGAGCTTACTGTCCTCTTCAATGCAAGCATCAATCAGAGCCTGCACAGAACTTTCATCTTGAAACAGTAAGAATGCATAGCCTGGGTTACAGAATACAAGACACATTAGTAACCAGAAAAATAGCATTTCAATGTAAAACAGGACTCAGATTAGATTAAGACCCAACAAAGAATAAATGTGACAGACCTGCAGTACAGATTTGAAATACCCAGCACTTCAATTCATGCTGTAGATGTTCACCGCAGATTTCACCCCTTTCAATGAAAAGGGTGAAATCCAGGACAATTCCACAGCAAAAATCAGCAGGAATCCTGTATGAAACACATATGTATTTAGCCTCCGATATTTACAATGCCATAAATGTATGGTAGGAGCAGGTCCCAGAGGTGGAACTCTCATCTATATCCCGAACAAGGATCCTGACCCCTACCTCACTCCTGTTCTGACAGCTGCCACGACAGCAGTGAACAATGAAGTGTTCGTGCCTGCGTGGCTCTTTATTCACTTCTATAGGTTCTGAGAACCATTAAGCAGCAGGCACGAAAGTAGGACAACATATGTATTATACAATCTATTATACACAGTGAACAGTGCAAGGACAACAGATATGCCTTTTCCTTTCGGTTCGTGCAGGAGGACAGCACACAAATATGGCAATTTTCATACTTTATTACAAAAAATGAAATTTACTGTATGCCAACTAAAATACCTTTTGGTGGGAAATAGGATTTGCTCTCTGCCTTATGAGGCCAATCCACGATCAGAGGACCAAACCGACGAAAACTAGCAGTGATTTCATCTGAAAGAAGACAAATTGCATTAATGCAATAACAATAGTATTGTTCTACAGTCCTCCATAGAATTACAGGGAACCAAATGTCACACTCATCTCTGCTAGACCAGGGGGTCAGCATCCTTCAGTACTCCAGATGTTGTGGAACTCCCAGTATGCCCTAACTCACTTCTATAGGAATTCCAAGAACAGCACGGCAAGTTTGCATGCTGGGATTTGTAGTTTCACAACAGCTGGAGTGCCTAAGGGTGCTGACCCCAGTGCTAGACAATACATTTGTTTAATTCGTAATAATATGTATGCACAGATAATCAGACAATGATATCAGTGGATGTCTAATATTAAAACTGAGTTAAACTATAGGGTGAATTATTATTAGGTCAACAGCAGTAAGTGTCAGCCTCTTTACAATGATGGGTAATGATGGGTGCAGTCATAGTTCCATTGTGTTCCAATATTTAAAGATCAGGTAATATAAAAAATAAATAAAAAAAAAAAAAAATCGGAACAGAGTACTGAAAAAGCCTCAGTCATGTACATGAGGCCTAAGGCTTGGTGAACGCGCCCATATTACAGCTTTGTGCAGGAGCCATATGTATTTTTAGTACCACAAACAGAATTCAATCCAGTCCCTAGCTCTAAGCTTAAACCCTTAACTCTTTACTCACAATGATAGTACTATCTATATTATGATAAGATTTTCACCTGCACAGTGAATAGGGATGAGCTGAATCATCAGAAATTTTTTACAGTACTTTTATCTTTACAAACACCTTTGCTCACCTTCATCGATATCAGGAGGCAAGCCACCCACAAACACTTTGCGGGAATAGCGTTCTACTCTTTCGCCATTCTGATGTGGAAAACAATGAGGAGACCCTAAGCCACTATGGAGGGTTTGATCACTTCGACCATCGTCCAAAAAGCCATCTTCCATTGGAAAGAGAGAGGACTGGCCTAAACAACGACAAATCAAAAATGGTTATTAAGTGCAATATTTATTATGTATTCTGCCCTAAGTATTAGAATGAAACAAAACAGAAAAGCAATGAGGAAGTCTGGAACAAAGAAAAACTACCAGTATATCAGTAGAAGCTGGAGAAAGTACATTCCTGCCTTCCATGTTGTGTCACCTTTAGAGAATAAGTGTCATACTGAGATCTGACTGCTGGGACCCCAGGAATCAGGAGAGCGGAGACTCGAATGTTACCCTGAATTCTCTGTATTAACGGGGCACGAGAGGCCACTGCTCCATTAGCTTCAATGCAGCTACCAGAGATTTTCTGTGGCAACTTCCAGACCGCTGTTCCCTTGATCACAGTGGTAGGACCCCCAGTAGTCTGACACATTTTCCCTATCCAGTGATATCTATGTCCTGTGATACTCTTCATTTAATATTAAAGATCTTGACAACATGCTTATCTAGAAATGGTAGCTGGAGTCTTAGGAAACAATACCACTGACCACATTACTGCTGCTGAGATTAGAGCACTATTTTCTGTATTCCTGGTCTATGCACAGATCTTGGCCAGCAGAATCCACTCAACCATATTACAATTAACTCTCTCAAAGGGGTTTCTAGGTCCTAAAGATTTTTGTGTCAATGCGCAATCTTTAACCATGGCTGCATCTGCAAGAAGACCCATTTTCGCCTTTGGTTGCCACTGAGCACCACTACCTAACCAAGATTGATCTTAAGTCTTAATGTGCCATAAACACAGCTGAAGAACATGTGCTCCACATGTGTGGCCCCACTCAGGGTGCACCAAATGTCAAATGTGCATACAGATTAAAAGTTACATTATCTCAGTAGCAAGATTTGCACTTTAACACAAAACAGGTATGTTCATTGTGCCACTAACCGCCCCCAATAGGGGCATATAAGTGGATTAGAAGTGGTGGTGGTGGACTGCCCTTAGCACCAAGAGCCACATAATGTGGATACACTGATAGAAACTAATGTAATCAAGACACATTACAGAACAGATGACCGGTTCTGTATACTAGCATGAGACGGACTTTTCTACAGAGAAACTTCTCATCTCATAGGTTACCACACTCGTATACAATCATGTTTGATGGAATGAAATGCAAGAATGAAGAAAAACATTACTGTTAAACCTTTTAATCGTTGTGCTCTGATTGGAAAAGTTTTTTTTTGCAATGTGCTTTCACACAGAGCACAGGATAGGGGATCAGCAGTTGTAAGTAAAGCCCTGGAGACATAGCTGAAGATTGCTCATTTTTCATTAGAATACATGTGGCAGCAGCCTGTCGTCTGTAGACCTCAATGACCAGGTCATTAGATCCAGAGAAATTCAAACATTTCTACTGTGCTCTCTTTCATAACCTCAAGGTACATACTGCTGCGTTTACATCGGTTTTATGTCAGAAAGCAACTTCTGTGCTGCCTGCTTCATGGAGCTCACACTGCATGACATGTATGGTCAGCTACATCAAAATGCCTCAGACATGTCACAAAACCTGAAATCTTTTTGGACTTCCCCAAACACACCCTATGTGAAATCAGACAGACCCTCCCCATAGGGGAAGGCAGGGGTTACTTATACAAGTGTGCATATGACAGCTATATCTCTGCAACTGGGGAACATACCAGCAAAGCAGACAGTGCGCTGAATTCACTGCACTGTCAACTTTCCAGTGGTATATAACACCGCCAATGTTAGAGGACATGAAAGGTCCTCTTTAGATCCTCTGCCGTTCCAGAACTGTCACTCTGGTCCTCCTCACCCATATTTGTTTACTTTGTTGCGACAATGACATCCTCATCTACCTACATGACTGCTACAGTGAATCACTGACCACAATGGTATATGGCACAAGACTGCATTGGTCAAGTGGGTAGATCATGCCAAGAAAACAAAAACCAGCATAGAGGACCAGAAGGGCAGCGCTGCAGCAGCGAGGCGTTTATCAGGCAAGTAATACTTCTAATATTGTATAAAATAGAACTACATCAAGCTGTAGAGCTCAGAAGACCAATTTAGGTTTTACTTGGATAAAACAAAAGAGTCTCTTTAATGTTAATTTTTCATATTTTACATTCAGCAAACATGAACATTTACAATAGCAAAGAAAGTAAGTGAACCCTTTAAAATCCCCTTAATTTCTGCATGAAAATCACAATTTTAAATAATTTCAGCTACATTATTTACAGGTGAAACATAAATTTAACATGCTTCACTTGTAAAATCCATAACTATACCCCCTGGGTGCACCTTTAAAGCCAGGACCTTGACTTGACCACTCCAAAACACATCATCTTTTTCCAAGCAAACCTGAGACAAACTGCACAGGGCTTTTTGGACAACAGCAGCTTCCTGTGTGTTGTCTTTCCATGATCACCATCCTTGTGTGCTGTGTTATGCTAATAGTGGACATGTGAACAAAGGTTTTTGCAGTTTGTAGAACCCTTGAGTATGCTTACACCTTTCCAAGGTTACCTGTTGTGCTCAAGGAGTCATCTTAACAGGATTCTCACACCCAAAGAGAATAGCAGCAATCCTGTATTTTCTTTGAAGAGAATTTGTCTAACCATGTACTGCCTTTTGCAATGCTTTTGTAGCCTTTTTGAGCTCCATGCATCTCTTCAAAAGGGCTTTCCATCCCCAAATTGAATTTTCAGTATGTTGTCTGTCAGGGTTCGACACCCATACCCTGCACAGATCATCTGTTCCACAGCCTCCGGGCTCTGGAAGCTGCTAGTGGACAGGCAGTGCATGTAGTGTCACTCCTATTTAAGTAATAGGCGTGGTGCTGCACACGCCACCTGTCCATTAGCAGCTTCTGTGCTGGACCCAGATAGGTTATTAGTATGAAAATTCGATTTGGGGTCAGAAAACCTCCTTTAAGGCTGGTCTCAGGCTGGATTTATCGAGTGGAACCCAGGCTCAGCTGAACTGGCTGACATACTGACTTCAGTTCACTTGGAGCTGTGTTTGTGCCAGTAAATCCAGCCAATACACAGACCTAGTTTCCCGACCTGAACTTGGCCAATTGAAATCAGCCTAACTTATCTTCTGAAGCCTTGTGAAAGTTGTTTGCCTCAAAACATATTTCACACTAAACAGTCCTTCTTGAAACAAACTCTACAGATTTGCCTGTAACCAGGCTTAGTGTGTCTTTATTTAATGGGCAGAGAACCTGTGTAACCTACACTGCCAATCTCATCTTGTGTTAAATCAATCAGCTCTTGGAGAAGAATTTAACAGAGGCCGACTTACTTTTCCTTCTTGCACCGTTGATATCTTCTTAAAAGACATGAATGATACAACTGTCTGTGCAGGATAAGTTTAGCTTGATTGTTATCTAAGCAACTACTATAGGCAAAGACGATCTGACAACATTTTAATAGGAATGGATACAAAAATCCAGTAATTTCAAAGAGTTCACTTTTTTCTTGCAACTGTATACTGCAAACTTTTTTTTCCAAAATGCATGCATATTATAGGGACAGCTTCGCTTCTATTAGTCGAAATTGGCAATATTATACCAGCTGGCTAATAGGAGCAATGAAAATACAGCAAACTTATAAATGAGATGTATTTAAGGCTGGAGCCCCACGTGGCATGAACGCCGCTTTTTTTCCATGGCGTTTTACAGTCAATGCAAGGTGGATGGGATTTTACCGAATCCCATCCACACATTGCGGAAAAATATGCGCAGCGAACATGCTGCGATTTCCAAAACAGTTGTGGTTTTGGAAATCACAGCATGTGAATTATACCTACAGAAATGCTGGCGGTATCCCTATAGGTATAATAGAAGTAGAAAGTCCGCAGAGGAAACCTCTGTGGACTTTCTGTGAAAAGCGCTGCTTGAAAAACCACAATGTGTTGCCACACGGGTTTTCCCTCAGTGCTTTTTTTTTTTTTTTTCTTTTGCGATCCGCTACGTGGACTCCTAGCCTAAGAAGGGAATTCTCTCTGCTACCCTCACAGTGACTGACTGCTGTGTATGCAGAGCACCCAGCTATCAATCACCAGAGAGAAGGGTAGGGGGAGCTAGGGAGCATGATCCCCTCAGGGATACAATGGACTCATAACTATGTTTGCTATATTGCTTGTCCTCTCCTATTAGCCAATCTAATAAGAGGGTGAATCAGTTTCTGTAATACACTGCCATTACACAGGACAGCATATTCAGGTTTGATGATCTGATGTAGTGGATTAGTAGCACACCCTGAACAATTTGCTACAAAGGGCATTGTAATATATATGTGAAATGGGTCCACAAAAAAAGAAAAATTAATATAGCTTTTTAAGGCAAGAGAATATTTCTGTTTTTTGACTGACCATGGCTGTCAGCCACTTATAAGTTGCAGTCAGTTCATGGAAAAAATAGGAGTCTGAGTCGGTGGTTTGGCCTACAGCTCTGCTTGAAACAGATTTCCAAAGCTTCTAATTCTTTGCATATCTTGAGAAACCATAGCTTCCTTCACAGGCATTTTGGTTCTTTAGTGCTGGACTTTTACACCGGATGCTTGGGTATACCGGTAGTCCTAGTGAGATGGATAGAACTGCAGCGTTCCTATGGCGTTTTCACATCATTGTGAAAGCTGCACCATTCAGGCAGATATATAAAGGGACCCCCATTATTGTGACATCAGGTACTAATGATACGCCTGTATTTCCATTTTCAGAATATTAGCCATATTGTACAATCTGATTTCAATTCCATTCACATTTCTCACAACTTTATTTTGTTTCAAGCTTCAAGAAAAGTCTGAAGCAATTACAATTCTATTTACATCCGATGATAATGAGAAAGTGCAGTCAGCTAAAGCAAAAGAAAAAAAGTATGGGTGTGGGTGAGTGTTTGTACATCAGCATTCTCAGTGCTGGAAGAGTAGATGAGCGGTAAACATCTGGCGTCTATAGGCTGGCTCATTACAAGAAAAAGGTTAATACAATATAAATCTGTGGGTTTTCCCTTTTGACTCTTTCTGTATCCCCGGTTGGGCCCTCCAAAGGTTGCGATAACACAGCACAGATCTGGCACATCAATGAGTGACATGTCCCTTAGAGAAGTTATATCTGCAATTTTGGTTAGTGGTAAACATTAAATGAGGCTTATCCTGTTATTACTAAAGCGCATCTAAAAACATTAGACAATAGTCCTATTTTGATGCCGACCAGCCCTATGCGAGTCAGTTGAAACCGGTCAGTAAAATAGAAATAAAAGATTTTCATCATCTTTCCAGTAAAGTAGCATTTCACAAAATGACAAGCTGGTAACATAATCTGGTGCTTATCACTGACATTATAAACATGGTTAGAAGATGGAAAAGCAGAAATATTACCTCTCCTTCGCCCATATGTCCTTGCTGCGTGTCAGAGAAAGAAAAGAACCTTTCAGACAATGTTATCAAGAACAGAAAATCTAATTACATCCTCCGTACACCATGTCATTTACTGGCTTCTCTGAAATGACTGCTCACCAAGTATCTACTTACAAATCTACATCTGCACATTATTGTGGCCACTGCTTGGGACTAGCATACAGGAAAATACTCAAGACATCAAGAAAAGAAACAAAAAAGTTCCCTTAGTCATTCCTTCACTAATTTATACAGCCTAGAAATTCACTACCTCCAATGAGTCCAGCTCTTTACATCATTTAATAGGCGCTGCTCCAATGATTCTGGCACAGAAATCAATGCTGTTTTGGTGCCTGACATTGCTATTTAGGTTCTGTACTGTCAGGAGGGCGTGTCAGGCAGGAGCAGACAAGGGGTGCGATTCTGACCTCTGACACTGGCTGCCTCTGAATGGAGTTCTGAATCACATCGCCTGCCTGACACTGCCCTCCCAACATTACACAGCTTAAAGGGGTAGTCAGGATATACACTTTTTGGCAAGGAGGCCACGGAAGGTGAGAAAAAAAAAACAAACAAAAAAAACAAACAAACAAAAAAACCCACACTTACCTGTCCCTGATGCTCCAGTGTCTCCCACCATGGTTCGGTCCAGCTGTAGCCCAATGCTTCTTCCGTCACGTGTAGCAAGGACTTTCAGTGGAGTGGAGCATATTAACAGATGCTAAGAACTTGAATGGATGCAGATGGTGATAGGTCCTCTTTAAAGGCAGTCTACCACGTCCTCCAAACATATTCATCTGTCACCACCATGTTACAGAGCACATGACAGTGATAAACAACCTATCTTTGTTATGTATGTCACTTCCTGTAGATTTAGAGAAAAACAACTTGAAACTATGCAAATAAGGCAGCCAGTGCACTGGGGGCGGCCTTCAGCTACCATGCAGACCTCTAACATCTCCTGCCTACATCCCCCTGTGCAGTGAGAGTTGATCTCCCTATGACATCGCCCCTGCTATTAGAGCAGTGCTCCAGGAAGCTGAAGTGCACCAAATTAATACTTTGTATAACACTTCAAAGTTATTTTTCAACAAATGTGACAAGACATAACATAAATATGTTGTTTATCACTGTAATGTGCTCTGTAATGGAGTGAAGACAGTAGAATATGCTCTATAATATACGCATAAAGGAATATTCCAGCTATGTTACCCCGACCAATCATCAGAACTAGGGTGTTTTGCACCCCAATTAAAACAGAAGTGTTGGATGGTAAAGCACGTCCCAGCATTATTCATTTCAATGGGCAAAACACCACTATTCTCATCCCAAAAATTGTGCCATTTGGCTGCTGTATCCATAAGCATAGCGTTACCCCTGCCTCCCCAACCTCTGGGGCATGGGTGACGGGTTACGTACTAAGACACAGCAGCCGTTGAATCACATCCCAAGGTGACTGATCTGCTCATATCCATACTATGAGGCCGATGTATTCCTCAGTGCTGCTAGCAGTCAAGCTGTACAGAAAGTTTGCATTCTGCTCTTGAAAATGAAAACAGCGCTGTCATTGGTTACTATGGACAACAACGTTTTTCTTATTAGACAGTTTCATAAATCTGCCACCTTGTGTGCTTCAGAAGAAATGGCGCATCCACAGTTGTAACCTGAAACCCTTAGTCTCCCATCGAAGGCAATGGAGCTCATGTAATAATAGGCATGCCAGGCAGGACTTCTACAGACTAGCAGATTGGTCGCTGCTTAGATGGTAAGACTCACAGGATCTACAGATTAACATACCAATGTTCTTCAAATACATTTTGTTTCATGAATAGTATTGTACCCATTGTAGACGCGTTTGGTTCCGAAATATGCTTAGTATAGTAAGATTACTTCAAAGACATAAAGGAGGGCATAAAACCTTACACCAAGGGTCTGGAAGAGAAATACCCCACATATCCCTGACTCTTCGCAGGTAACATTGTTCCAGGAGAGGAAATGAAATGACAAGTAATAGACAGCAGTGCAAGAAGTTAGGCACCACCTGGTTCCCAAGATGCATCTAGCCCTTTAAACATCTAGCCGGAATGAACAGTAAGTCATATTGCTAGGAAACACTGACAGATTCTCTCTTTTGCCCTTATGTGATAAAGTTCTTGGCAGTATATGGTGCGTCTCTGCATGGTCACAGCCATTTGTACGGTACATTCCATGCAAGACTGTATACAGTACCTCTGTGTACAACAAGCCATGGGTCATTCTGATGCTCGCACTGGCATCAGGTCAGGGAACAAATGGACAAATTAGTTATTAAAGAAGCTTTTTCAATAACTAATATGGTTGCTTGTTCCCTGGCCTGACATACTCAGTGGAGTTAACATTTGCTTGCGCTAGCGCCGCCTCCTTCTGGCATACATACAGCTCGGGCCACGGCATGAGTGTATGGGTGTGGGACCTGGGATTTATTTATTATTGAGTGTCCTGGCTAGTGACTACACAGGTCCGCTGCCTCTCCCTTCATACTTTACACAGGACTGCAGACTGTGTAAAATAAGGATTTTTTTTTTTTTTTAAATCTACAGAAGCTACTAACTTGGCATCTAGTGCACATTGGAGCACAGCATTAGGCCATGTTCACACAGCTGTAACACTGACGTAATCTACATTCTGTATTTCTGCTGCATGTCACGTTCTGCGACTTTCATGTAGGGGTTGAGAACTAACTCGTGCTCTATAGCAATGTACCCTCTACAATAGGAGGTATACACTGGTCATGTAATAAGGTGTTCAGCCTGACATCAATGTTCTTTCCATATCAGCGAACACTATGGCTTTTTAGGCAATGTAAATCCTTGGTGTTGCTGGTTTCACGCCACCATGCCAGGGAGTCCGCTTCCCAGTCATTAGAGCTGCTACTCACAGCATCATTGGCATTCTAGTTTCGGCTTCCTCCTCTTGGCAGTCATGTGAATGCAGTTTTTTGTACTCTGTCCTATGGCAATTAGTATTCCGCACATAATGAACGTTGGGTTGTTTTTCTCATTTATTTTGCATGGTTGCAAATTGGCCAAGATCATAATATAGGTTCAAAAGTTTTCTAGGCGAAACCATTACATTTTTTTTTGGTCTCCACCAAAAACATAGAAACTGATCATTGGCTGTGAGCAACTGCGTCACTTTTTGATAGATCTACCCCAATGCGTTTTGCCCAGTTTCTCCACTTTTACAGAGAAGTCCAAGTCGGTCCATGAACAGAGGGATAAAAGACTTCACCCTACTGATATGTGTTGAGCTGTGAGTGAGCACAAGCACTGCCCACCATAGACATAGTTTTTAGGATATTTTAAGTACACACTGCACATATATGATCAGATTGTCTTATTAAAACAAGTACAGCACTGTGATACCGTCATAGAGTTATACTGATGCGTACAATTACATGGGCCAGACCCACATAGCACCAAGTAGGTGGTTCTGTGGAGTCAAATGGTGTAGCACACAAACCCTTTCAGTCAGTCAGCAGCATCAGAAAGGATCGTGTCATGAAGTTGGTGACTCTAGTGTTCATGTCACATGATCGTTTTCACAGGTGCTGACTGGTTTAGAGGGATCCTGTGACACCCTGCTCCAAAGAACCATTTCACACCCTGACAGGCACTTTGGGGGGTTGGTTACTGGATGTGTTTATATTCACCAGTCGGTCAGTGTCAGGTTCCCTTTTATCCTGAGCTCTATGTATACAATGGACATTTGCATCCTCTGTCTAGATGTGGGTACAATGTACCCCAGCCTGACACTGGACTGATCAAAGTTGGTTCTTTTGTTAATGTAATGTATTATAATCTACAATTCCAATACAATTGTTATATCTGCGTATCACATATCATTACATACAACAAATATATTTTCCTACTATACAAAACGTGACAAAAAATAGCAAGACTTAAGGTCCAATGTGAGATGCATACAATAAACAATATATTACAAAAATGTCTTTAACTGCCAAAATACCCTTCATGTCAGCTCTCTATGGTCCTAATGGAGTGGAGCTAAGGCGGAGGGGGTGGTTGTATACAGGTAAAAAGTACTACAATGCAAATGGATAGATGGAGATGAGACCATCAAGGCCACCAATATGGTGAACTTCCTTCCATGTTGAAGTGTTAATTTACTTTACACAGACTTATCAAATGTACATTATATGTATATGAAGGGTCACGTGGGGTGCTAATACATGTGCAATCTGACTACTGCATTTGGATTACCACTAAGTGCTGGGTGGCATTGTTTCAAGGGGCAAGTACGAATGCAGGATAGCAAAGAGCAGCAAACCAAAGGCAGCACCTGCGGCTCAACCACATACATGTAATAGCACTTACCTTATTTTGTACCTGAAAGCTGGGTTCACACTGTGCTTTTTTAATCAGTACTGCATGCAGTTTTTATTTGCAGTAATGACTAGTACACGTTACTATGCATTTCTCCTTCATGCTAAAGGTCACCAAAGTGAAACCCTCTGGTTCACTGGCTTAGTAAAATGTGCTACTGAGCTGAAGGTGTAGTAAAATGTGATATTCATCACTGCAGTTAAATAAAGCATGTAGTTATTGGTCGGGGGTCTGCAGGGCTAATGCATGCCCAGTGAACTGCCAGTATATGACAAAACATGCTTGGGGGTGGGCAGGAACTAGAAGCTTGTATTTTTAACTAGAGCAGTTGAGTCTGCCCACTGTCACTGGAGTCTGCTCGGCTGTAGCAGTCGGCCAAAAGTACAGAATATATACACCTATGAGTGATATTCTAAACATCTGCGAGTGATGTGGCTTTTTCTTGGCCACTCTGCCCTGAAGGCCAGCATCCCTGAGTCGCCTCTTCACTGTAGACGATGACACTGGCGTTTTGCGGGTACTATTTAATGAAGCTGCCAGTTGAGGATCTGTGAGGCGTCGATTTCTCAAACTAGAGACTCTAATGTACTTGTCTTGTTGCTCAGTTGTGCAGCGGGGCCTCCCACTTCTCTTTCTACTCTGGTTAGAGCCTGTTTGTGCTGTCCTCTGAAGGGAGTAGTACACACCGTTGTAGGAAATCGTCAGTTTCTTGGAAATTTCACGCATGGAATAGCCTTCATTTCTAAGAACAAGAATAGACTGTCGAGTTTCACATGAAAGTTCTCTTTTTCTAGCCATTTTGAGCGTTTAGTCGAACCAACAAATGTAATGCTCCAGATTCTCAACTAGCTCAAAGGAAGGTCAGTTTTATAGCTTCTCTAATCAGCAAAACTGTTTTCAGCTGTGCTAACATACTTGCACAAGGGTTTTCTAAACATCCATTAGCCTTCTTACACAGTTAGCAAACACAATGTACCATTAGAACACTGGAGTGATGGTTGCTGGAAATGGGCCTCTATACACCTATGTAGATATTGCATTAAAAACCAGACGTTTGCAGCTAGAATAGTCATTTACCACATTAACAATGTATAGAGTGTATTTCTGATTCATTTAATGTTATTTTCATTGAAAATAACTGTGCTTTTGTTTCAAAAATAAGGAAATTTCTAAGTGACCCTAAACTTTTGAACGGTGGTGTATGTTATTTCCCAAAGCCACATAAGAAGGGTAAATTTGATAATGTACTATCCTTACACTGGAAACACACATTTCGATTGAATTATTTTTAGTGGATCCATTTTCCTTTATACTTCTCATTCTTTTAGGGATAACTTCTGGCTTTGCCTACATAAATTGCATAAAAAACACAGAATTTCTGAATTTCTACATCTTGTGAGAAGACAAAACAGAGCACTGACTGAAAAGGCTGCTGTGAGGACCTAGAAGTAGTGCATTCTTAGGCTTCGGGCCTTGAAATTTAAACATGTGGCCAATAGCTTTAAGAGTTTCGTGGTAATGTTCCAGTTTTACCCTCAAAATCATGCAACCATTGGCCACTGTCTATGGGTGAGGTTTTGGCTCATACTCTTAGGATGAATGCAGTCCAAATTGGTCCATGTTATATGGATGGTATTATAGCCGTGAATGCAGTCCCCAACCCTGGGTAATATAGCCCAAACTAGTTGCCTCATAGGTATGATGAAGCTAACTTGAGTTATTGGACCTGTGGTCAGGATGGGATTTCTGGGAGTAATGAATTAACCCTTACCTCTGAAGCCCAAATCCATTATTATCCTTCAGGATGCTTTTTTACAATATATCTGTGTTTCAGTAAGTTAACAACTCCACGGTGGATCTTTAGGAATGACATTCTAGCAGTTTCGACATGTATTTATTCCTTCCTTGTGCCAGTCCACTAGGTTGGATTGCTTACTTTTCAGTACAATTCCTGCTCATCCCAGCAGTAATAACACATGGGGCAGCTATCAGGGATCTGGTACACAAGATATTCTACAGGAAAGGATAAGACGCATACACTCCTAAATGGACGGCGCCTTCAGGCCTGAACGCTCCAACATATTCTACATTTATGCAAAGGCTAAACAAACACAAGCTATTCTACATAAGACATTTTATTCAAGTATATGTGTATTTAGTGATATTTCTGCTCCTGCCTATAAGTCTGCACACACAGCGAGGATCTCTTTGTACTGTGCAGCATGACTGCAGGTTGCTTATTGCAGACTAACATATAAAGCTATAATACAGATTAACTTTATTTATTGATTTCCTTTCCTATTTTTTGACACTGATCAATTTTTACTGAACTGACACCTCATGTAACACTGGTGGACACTGCGGTAACAGAGAAGGAACAGCTGTCCTTGTCTGCTACCTTGTTCTGAATGTACCTCATAAAGCGCCTAGCCCGGACTAGAAACGTGTAGTATTTCATATAAAGACAGCTACAATACTAATATAGTGCTAGAATAGGCTAAATAATTGATGGCCTATCCTAAGAATAGGTCATCAATTACAGATTGCCAGGCTCTGACACCCGCACCCCCGGCCGATTAGCTCTATTCGAATCTGGTGAGCGCTGAAGCCTCTTCAGTACTTACCAAGCACACCACTGTACATTTGTGCTTCGGCTATGCTTGGTATCACAGCTCTGCCCATTCACTCTAATGGGACTGAACTGCACTCAGGCCATGTCACCGATGAACATGATGTCCCATGGCCTGTGAAGCAGAAGTGGCAATTTCCACTTCAAGCTGCTGATCCACAGGGGTCCTGGCTATCAGACTCTCACGAATCTTCAACTGACGACCTATTCTAAAGATAAGTCATGAATTAAAAAGTTCTGGTAAGGCCCTTTAGAATAAGGCCCCACGTCAAAACATGACGTGAACAGGCCCTTAGATGGTTTTAGTGACAGGCACCAATACATAAAAAGGCTACAAGGTGAATAAAGCAAGTTCTTCCAAATGGATAAAAAGTATTGTTCACATTGCAGGCCAGAATACTGGAAAAGATGCATAACAGATAATAGAAATGTGGTTTACATTCCAAGGAAACTAAACAGAGGATTCTACTGTGTGTGTTATCTACTGTGTGTGTATATTATATATATTTTATCTCATGGAGTGACTGAGCAAATATAAGAAGCACTGTAATGTATCCTGCATTGAGGCCAATTATACTGTGCCAAAAATAGACCTTTATACCCAGCAGGGTTCCCTCTCAGCAACATTTATTAAGGCTCATACAAGCTTCACATTATACAAAAGGCCTAAAAAATTAAGTTTAATAAAATTATGAGCGCCCATGTCACATGGGTTTTAGCATCTGCTGACAGTCATGGCCAGGAGAAAAGATCTCCAAAAATGCACTGCAAACTGTATGTAAACTAAAACACCACTATAATGGTGACAATCTCTATGTTAACCTGTTCCACTCCATAATCAATATGGATTGCAGTATTCATGGTGTAATCTGGGATAATACCTTAAAAGAATTAGGGCTTCTTTCTATACGTTGTCTAATAGGGCACTTAGTCTTAAAGGAGTTTTTCCAAAATCACTTTTTATGTGTCTGTAAGCCAGTATATTTAAGGGGTTGTGCAGGACTTCAAAACATGGCTGCTTTCTTTCTCTCAAGAAGTAACATGTCCGTTCGTTGGTCACATGGCCATGCTCAGCTATTATTTTAATGGAACAGAGATATGGCATTGCCATGTGACGAACATACGTGAGGTCACTTCCCGAGAAGAAGAAAGCAGCCATGTTTATAAGTCCTGCACAACCCCTTTAATGTATTGGTATACAGACACACACAAGTACATTACGAAATTAAAAAAAAAAAAAAAAAAAAAAAACACGATCAGAAAAGAAAATGCCAAAGAGCATCAAAAAGTGTAAAACAGGCCTTCATTTTATCCGCAGCTTGAAGAGCACCATTAGGGTAAGTTCACATGGCAGATTTTGCTGCAGAACCCACCATGTAAAATCTAGCGCAGCAGTCTTCCTGCCATTGGCAGACAGATTTCCTACTCCCATTCACTTTAATTGGGGGTTTCGGCCAAATCTGACCAAAGATCAGGGCACTTATTTTTTCCCACTAGTTGAAGCAGCTGCATCCCATTGAAACGAATAGAAGGCAGATTTGTTTGAGGCGGATTCCACCACAAAAGTTCCGCTTTGTGAAGCTACCCTTAGAAAGCGGCAATTATAAAGGCATTACCTGAATGTCACTGTATGATTCTGCTGACATGGATACTTAAAACTTAATAACCAAGTAGATAAGTGACATTTTCTAGTGTTGCCAGGGCTCTGTCTATCCAGAGGCTCCTCTGCTATCCCTACAGTAACCAATACAGGCCATAAGCACTGGTACAACAGCGTGCCAACTATGCAGCTCTTCTGCTGTGCCTACAGAGTAATGCCACTGATCTGCTTCATTCTCTTTCTTGACTTAAATATAATGTAAAGTCTCAGAAGATTACGGTGAGACACCCAGTCAGATGTACTGCGAGTAACTCATAGGCAACGGAAATGCTGTTGCATAAGAAGGGCGGTAAAGACAAATCTCATGCATTCTGAAAATGGTGTAGAATAAAAGCTATGTTCATGTAATTGTATGTATACATGAGAGTTATGGACTGTATGTGCGCTGCCTGTCTGGACTAACTTTTTGCAGCCTACTTGTGAAGTCCAATGAATAAAGGTAAAGTACAGTTCATATACCATCACGCATGATATCTGCATCCCAATGTTCTCTAAAACCCATCTAGTATTTATGTGATATATATTTCATTGATTTTTACATGTGATTTATCACATACTACATACTAGCGCCCCCCCCCCTCAAAAAAAAAAAAAAAAAAAAAAAAAACTACCCACAGTTTTGCTTGAACTAACTTTCAAGTTTTTGTGGCAAGACACCAATTTTGGAAGAGGGTCTTGAAGAAAAATGTAATTCTATCTACAGAGACCATAGGTGTACATGCTCATGGTAATGCAGGTCTGCCCAATACAGATCGCCTCAGTCCTGCAGTTTCATGCTTGCGTACATATTTAATTACATTATTTTAGTCATTTCCAGCACAGAAAAGGGAAAAACTGACATTTCATCTCATGTTTATATGAATGCTCACGCCTCTGTAGTATCTGTATGGCTTCCTTCACATCTGTGCTGTTTTCTGTTGTTCTTCTCTGTTATAGGATCAGAACAATGTTTAATACAAAGAAAACAGAGTTCAAAGATTATCTATAATGGGGTCCGTTGGGCCTTCGTTCTGATGTCCGTCATTTTGTCGGACAAAAAGGTCCTGCATGCAGCACTTTTCTATCTGCAAGGTTAATGATTCCTAATGGAGCCTCCAACACAGATGTGAGCGTAGTCTACCAATTGCATCATCTTTATTTACCCCGATCTGACTCCAGAACCTGCCATGTCCCATTGGTTTTGGAGGATACAGTGGGGGGAAAAAAGTATTTAGTCAGCCACCAATTGTGCAAGTTCTCCCACTTACAAAGATGAGAGAGGCCTGTAATTGTCATCATAGGTAGACCTCAACTATGAGAGACAAAATGAGAAAACATATCTAGAAAATCACATTGTCTGATTTTTTAAGAATTTATTTGCAAATTATGGTGGAAAATAAGTATTTGGTCACCTACAAACAAGCAAGATTTCTGGCTCTCACAGACCTGTAACTTCTTCTTTAAGAGGCTCCTCTGTCCTCCACTCATTACCTGTAGCAATGGCTCCTGTTTGACATTGTTATCAGTATAAAAGACACCTGTCCACAGCCTCAAACAGTCACACTCCAAACTCCACTATGGTGAAGACCAAAGAGCTGTGGAAGGACACCAGAAACAAAATTGTAGAGCTGCACCAGGCTGGGAAGACTGAATCTGCAATAGGCAAGCAGCTTGGTGTGAAGAAATCAACTGTGGGAGCAATAATTAGAAAATGGAAGACATACAAGACCACTGATAATCTCCCTCTATCAGGGGCTCCATGCAAGATCTCACCCCGTGGGGTCAAAATGATCACAAGAACGATGAGCAAAAATCCACAGAACCACACGGGGGGACCTAGTGAATGACCTGCAGAAAGCTGGGACTAACGTCACAAACGCTACCGTCAGTAACACACTACGCCGCCAGGGACTCGGATCCTGCAGTGCCAGACGTGTCCCCCTGCTTAAGCCAGTACATATCCGGGCCCGTCTGAAGTTTGCTAGAGAGCATTTGGATGTTCCAGAAGAGTATTGGGAGAATGTCATATGGTCAGATGAAACCAAAGTAGAACTGTTTGGTAGAAACACAACTCGTCGCGTTTGGAGGAGAGTGAATGCTGAGTTACATCCAAAGAACACCATACCTACTGTGAAGCATGGGGGGAAATGGCAACATCATGCTTTGGGGCTGTTTCTCTGCAAAGGGACCAGAACGACTGATCCGTGTACATGAAAGAATGAATGGGGCCATGTATCGTGAGATTTTGAGTGCAAACCTCCTTCCATCAGCAAGGGCATTGAAGATGAAACGTGGCTGGGTCTTTCAGCATGACAATGATCCCAAGCACACTGCCAGGGCATCGAAGGAGTGGCTTCGTAAGAAGCATTTCAAGGTCCTGGAGTGGCCTAGCCAGTCTCCAGATCTCAACCCCATAGAAAACCTTTGGAGGGAGTTGAGAGTCCGTGTTGCCCAGCGATAGCCCCAAAACATCATTGCTCTAGAGGAGATCTGCATGGAGGAATGGGCCAACATACCAGCAACAGTGTGTGCCAACCTTGTGAAGACTTACAGAGAAGGTTTGACCTCTGTCATTTCCAACAAAGGATATATAACAAAGTATTGAGATGAACTTTTGTTATTGACCAAATACTTATTTTCCACCATAATTTGCAAATAAATTCTTAAAAAATCAGACAATGTGATTTTCTGGATTTGTTTTCTCATTTTGTCTCTCATAGTTGAGGTCTACCTATCATGTCAATTACAGGCCGGCCTCATCTTTTTAAGTGGGAGAACTTGGACAATTGGTGGCTGACTAAATACTTTTTTCCCCACTGTAACTACAGGTTAGTAACATTAAAACCAAAGCATGTTAAAGCGCCTGAAGACCATTGCAATAACCAGTCTCTTTCTCCACTGAGAGGACAGGTGAAGCCACACATGGCGCACGTCTGTTCCACTCATTAGGTCTATGTACTTCACAAGCTACAAGTCCTTAGGACGTATTCAGATGAAGTATTTAAAACCGTGTGCTGTTATACTGGGGCTAAAAACTTGTGCGTCACCTGTAAAATTATGCAACCTGAAATGCAAATTACAGCAAAAACACATGCATTTTTTCCCAAAGCACTCTTAACCACATCAGCTGAATTCACCTTCCGTAGTCTAACAGGTATGTAAAGCTAAAGTTACATGTCACAGATTTTCTCTATGGCCTTACAATGAGTATACTATACCTAATTCCTGATACGTAATTGTGGCTAATATGCTGAAAACTACAGTTGTGTTCATGAGGCCTTAGTTCATCGATTTGTGGCCAGAAAGGCAGGTTTCTGCCCATAATAAAGCATTTTAGACCTGATAGTTTCCCTTTAAATCCATTGCAATTTTTTTAACAACAGTGAATGTTTTCCCTCACTAGGTACCTATTTACAGTTTTATATCAAGTGAGAAGTCCACAAAAAACACACACAGATACTTTCTACATGAATCCATCAGCAGATTGCAGACTACTTGACAACAAATAAGGTTTCCATGTCATACTATTAGGATTATCATTATCACTGAGAAGTGGGAATACAAGTACATGAGAGAATATATGTCTTGAGGAGTGATTGGGACGCCAAAAAAAGACCAGGATGCGCGCTCCTCTTTAAGAATGCAAGATTCAGGGTGACATCAGGTCTTGGCACAACATAGATGTTTATTGAAATATTACGAGTAAAATGGATAACGCATTTCGGGGTTTTTTACACTGGGATTTTTTAAACATTTTAAAAAACCTGGAAATGCGTTATCCATTTTACTCGTAATATTTCAATAAACATCTATGTTGTGTCAAGACCTGATGTCACCCTGAGTCTTGCATTCCTAAAGAGGAGTCCCAATCACTCCTCAAGACGTATATTCACATTACTCACGACTCTGAAAGTTCCAGCTAGCCGTACGCCAGTGGTCCCTGCCCTCTATATCTTTGTGAGACCGAAACATCGATAATACCATTGTAGTTCACCACAACAGAACAAGGAGCGCGTCTTTCCTGTATTTTTCTTTTTAAGTACCTCCATAAGTACATGAGAGAGTACTATTAGTAAAATACCCCTTAGGTTTTACTATTATAGAGATGATTCTATAAGTAATCTCCAGACTCATTTAGGAGCTACAGAAAACTGCACTCATGCTGTGCTACAACTGAAAAAACACGCTCAGCTGGGGGTTAAACCTCCAAATTCTAGCTGTCACAACAATTTCCACCCACATTTAACTTCTGTCATGAAATCACATTATCTTTTTTCATGTGAAGCAGAAAGAATATTCGAGCAACGCCTCAACATTCATCCCTTCCAAAAAATCAGAGAGCCAAACAAATGGTGCTGCGCGTGGAGCAGCAGAGAGGCGTGAATAAGCATTAGGGAAAGGGATCAAAAAAAAAAAAAAAAAAAAAAAAAAACTGGTACGTCATCTCACAAAGTAAATGTGAGTTCAGAAAACGTGTCAGCAATGTCTGCTCAGATCCCCCGACACACAAGCTGCTTAACCAGAGCTGAAAAGCAAATGTCACGTGAAAAGGTGTGACACAAGTGCAGATTTACCTTTCAGTGAATCATTTTCTGCTCTCATGATGTCGATCAGGGAGCTTTCCAGTGAATGCATGTCAAATGTTCTGGTGCGATCCTGCAAAAGAACACATTATATTTAGATGGAAGCCAAATAAGGGAAATAAAAGTCCAAAAATACACAAACAAAAAACACCAAGCAAGAAACATTGAGAAATGTATAAAGCCCTGCACTCCAGAAGTCAGCTGCTAACCAGTCTCTCTACTTTTGTGAAAGTGGGTATGGTTTGTCTGTCTAGCCATCTGTGTACCGGGTTTATCAAATATGCCTTTAACAAGCTGCGATAAGTGTCACAATCTCACTCCAAGTAAGTGGGTGGCGTAGAAAGTGAACTTACATCTCAGGACACAGGTGCAGAATTAACTATGCACACAATTTATCAAACATGTGGCAACACCAAATGCAGCAAAACTGACTTTGAAGGGGTTATCCAGCGTTTTTAAGACATGTTTTATTCATAGGATAAGGCATCAATTTTAGATCAGCAAGGACCTGACTACTGGGATCTCCGCAGATCAGCCGTTTCCCTGTGCTGGCGTGCTCATGTACTTTTAACAGTGGCCATAATGAGTACGGACACTATTAAAGGTTTGGGGAGTGAGCACAGATGGGGTGATCCTGATAATTGAACATCCTCCAATCTAAAATTGATGTCCCTTCCTATAGATAAGACAATTTTAAAAAGCTGGATAACCCTTTAAAAATCCCCCCCTTATAAGAATAACAGGAAGAAAGTGACGAAAATATACTAAATGGAGAATAGTATTGGGCCACACCACTGAATCATTGAATTCTAAAAACATGACTCAGCAGTGCTGTCCCTCCACCTTTTGAAGACACCTACAGTAGGTGGTGAGTACTGTACACGTGGTAGAACCCTGTATGAGATGCACTGGCAGTGGTACTGATCCTGTTCCTTTATCGCTGTGCCATCTGGTGTAAATTATGATGGCCCCGCCGGGCTGCTATGAACTGCACTGACATGTCTATTTTTTGAAAAAGTGGTGTGCAAGGCCCAAAAAGAACCATTTTCTGTCAAAGACTATGATAAATCTCGCACATATAGTATATATCTTACAAATTAATAAAATCAAGCACATGACCGCCTAACCAGGAAAATGAGCAGAGAGATGGAGCCCAATGGGGACTGGAGTGGCAGCCTTCCAGAGGAGACTCAGAGGGGCGTGGATTTATTACTTTACCACCAGTAATTTTTTCCCCCCTTTTCCAACAACCAATCCTTTTAAGCATCAGCGGCAAGGGACCTTCACCACATTTACAACATATCATTATGGATACATCTAAACCAGGTGGAAATGCGGAAGACTTTGCATCCAGATAGACGTACGGAAAAGCTACAGTGGAATACAGTAGCTGAGAGAATTTTTTCTCTTCAAGTGTGGATTTCACAATGCACAAAATAAAACCCATACAAAAATTCACAATAATGGATTATTTCCACCCCACGTGGTTTTATCCTAAAGATGTCACCAATGCACAGGCCTGTTCAGTGGTTTCTATAGTCCCCATTTACCATAAATGTCTAACATCAGTGTCAAACAGCAATGACGTCACATTAGGGGAGATGTATGAAAAATGGTTGCAAAAGGAAACTGGACTAGTTGCCCATGGCAGCCAATAAGATTACGCCTCCCGTTTTTCATAAACTAAATAACGCAACCCAATTGGTCACCAAGCAGAAATATTTCATGTTTCCTTTACACCACTTTTGATCTATCCAACCACTTTACCTTTTCCAAACGCATGACAGATCATGAAAATTGTACATGATATTACTGGGAATAGTTCGGTCAGACATCAAACCTTAACTTATTACAGGCAGTCAAGAAATAAGAAGCTATGCAGCCATGTCTACCGGACCCTCCTAGACCATGGTGCAGGTTGTCATCCATCAGAAAGCAGCTGATGAGATCTAATGTCTGTTATTTCCTGAAGTCAAGGGAAACAGGAAGTAAGTAGGAGAGAAAAGAGACCTACAGATCAGAATATGTGGGGGAAGGGAAGATTGTAGGTCTCTGAAAAACCCAATAATCTGCCTTTGGAGTTTAGTGTACCTTTAATAGACCACAACTAAAGCTAGAAATGGGTGATAAAAGTGATCATCCTACCACAATTTGTTCAAGGACCCTGCAGACTGACAGTTATGTAGACATAGGGGTTAATCTCCTGCCGAACAGTTCCGTTTTCAGCTGGGGAATGGCTGAGGGATGGGCTGCTGCTCCAGCCAGTTGTCTTACAACTAGACACAGAGAGAAGGGTGTATGATACATGAAGAACATTTCTTCAAAGCAAAGTAGGTGATTGAGGAAGAGCTGGGATATTATTTTTTTTACTTTTGTACATCAGTAGGCTAAAAACTCAAGGTTTTTGTTGGGGAGGGAGACGACTCTGTACTAGAAGACTAGGACTACATGGCAACTTTTGCCGTAACTCCCATTGCACGACCAAAGTTTGCTGTACCACCTTGCCACTTAACTAATAGAAATGAATGGAGTCTCATTGCATCCCTGAGGACTACTAGTTGAAAAAAAAAAATAATCCAGCAGTGCTCAATCTTTTTGTGGTAGAAGTCGCAGTCACAGCACCCTCAGGGTTGCAATGAGATTTATTTAGATGGTGAAGGAGTCATAGGGCAACACAGTGATCTTCGGTGACGCAGTGGGAGTTGAGCCCAAAGTTACCATGTAGCTTTGGCCTT
Source organism: Leptodactylus fallax (assembly GCA_947044405.1). Lineage (NCBI taxonomy): Eukaryota > Metazoa > Chordata > Amphibia > Anura > Leptodactylidae > Leptodactylus > Leptodactylus fallax. Next base: position 4,629,997 of record CAMRHE010000108.1, on the reverse strand, counting down.
AAAGTGTTAGGACTTGTACAAGTTCTAGCTGTCTACTGGACATAATGGTTATAAAACAGCTATACATAGCCAAACGCTGATGAAAAACTTTGTCTGAATTTTGTATTTGAGGCGAATCTGAAGTGTTTACAAAATGGTAGAAAAGCAGAGATTAAAATCTGTATACCAAAGTCATCAAATATTGAATTAAGCAACTTGCATGAAAAGTATGTGTAGAAAGGAGGGAGAAAAAAAAAAAACAGCAAACCAGGTTGCACAAGACTCTTCTTCCTGGAAAGATTCTCCTGCTGCTGATCTTGCAGACACTCAGAGATTGAGCAACAAAGCACTCAACTAAAAACATGTCCTGGTTTGAGGTTAAGCCCTATTTATGCCCATTGCCAGGTAGACTCTTCCCTACATCTCTGCGCTAGATAAACAGCTGTATAACTGGGATAAACCAATATGCACAGTACTAAAGATGAGAAAATTGCCCATAGACTACAACAGGCATACAGATTCACCAAAGGCAAACCTCAAACATATAAGATTGATTCAACAAATCTGTCCCAGCAATAAGCCATTTCTACGCAAGGCAAATATTTCCTTTCTCTGATGAGAAAAGTTTTATAGCAACCTCCTTTTTCCCACTGCTTTTTATACAGTACATTATGACCTATATAAATTGAAAATACAACTGGAAAACTGCATATGAACCCCACCCCCGCCATATATTTCTCCAGTAAAGGATTAGCCAACAAGCTATAGACTTTCCAAGTCATGAACCACAGTTCCCAGAAGTATGCAGATGTCAGTCCTTCGCCAACAACTTGTCATTTATAGAGAGTACAATCTACATGATGCCATGTGACAGGCTATTACATGAAGCCAAGATCTGTCGGCAAAGTATTGGCCTCTTTCCCCCTCCCCATTTATCTGAACAGTGCACAGACCCTCCTAGACCTGTCTAAACCTGTTGCGAATTAGACAGTGGATTCACTATCAATCTGCATAAAATATTTCCTACTAAATACTAGCCATAAATGAATAAGAAACATGGCACTGGACAGTAAAATAATTTTCACTGTATACTGAAAAAGTTATGAAACATTCTTAAATATTTCAGCATCATATTCTGCAGCACTTTCCAAGTCAGTGGTGTACAAAGAAAAGGATCTATTCCTCACCACTTGTGGTCAGTGAACAGAAGCAGAGGCCAGACACCTTACTGGAGTGCGGAGAAGTGTGGACCCCCTACCACCACTACAGTCCAGGCCTTGCAGTCATACGTTATTCTATATCTTAGATCAGGTAAGAATTACTTCACAAGGAGCTCCTGGACTGCAGGATCCTTATGATTGCTGAACATACATGGGCAGGGTTTGTGCTGCTCTAGGCCCAGGCTTTGACTCCTGCAGGTAGAAATGTTGACCTTTTGGTTGGAGGAACAAAGGACTTTAGTTAAAGACGTTTTCCGTGAGTTAAATTATTGGGGCAAGTCCCGTTCCTACTCTACAGGCCAGTGACATCATGCTCATTTGTTACATTGCCTGTTTGCAGCTCAGTTCCATTCAAGTGAATGGGGCTGAGCTGCACTACCAAGCCCAGCCCCTACATATAGTGTACAGCACTATGGCTTGGTATTTAATGAAGAGGCTGCAGCACTTAACTGGATGCTGCAGTCTTTTCAAGCTGGTCGGTGACGGTCCCGGATGTTGCGCTCCCACTGATTGGGATTATAATAACCATTAAAGGGTCTTTTTGAATATGTTGGTTTCTGCATTAGGTAAGTTACTAAAGGAGACTAGCCAAAGGCAGTTTTTATGTAAGACCTTGTTGTAGACTAAATTTCCTTGTGCATTTGTTGCTGCGAGTTGATGACTTCACAAGTTAGCGATTCTATTACCGTTCTTGCCACAATATCTATAATTTATTAGGTAAGCTACTTAATAAAAGCACTGACCTGCTACAGGCAACTCCATCGCTGGTTTGCGTCTTAGCATATAAACTGTCCAGCCTGCGACATTTTTACCTTGAGCCCATAAATACTAATTTTACCAATAGTTTCTTTCCACAAATTTGCCATTATTATTGCATAGAAGCCTCACGTCTACAGAATGAAGCAATATGGATATATCACATGCAACAAATATGTCATTATAATGTCCGAGGCTGCATGCACACATAGCCCAAGAAGTGGACTCTTGAATTTCTGTTGTGAATTTGTTGTGTTTATTTCCATTCAATGTGAATAATTTACACGTGGTAACACAATGTAGGCCACTTAAAGGGGTATTCCCGCAACAACAATATTTCATATAAAAGTTACAAAATGTCACCTATTGAAAGCAATTAGCATTAGTGTATATGTCATTAGAAAAAAGCCCAATGAAATACCCCTATCCTTAACACTGTTTGAGCACTGTAGTCAATGGGTACAACCTGTAGTCCATCTTCATTCAGGACAAGCATGCCCAATTTGTTTCTTTCCATTTCCTATAGCTGCTTATTAGGTCAAAGTCAGGTTTCCGCCAGTTTTCGAGAAAAGTCTTCCAAGCAGGACTTTTGTCTCTGCCGATTTTAGGCAGAATCTGCAGCAGAGTTTCCTAAGGAGACTCCAACGCAGATGTGCACCTAGACTTATAGACATGAATTCCAAATGCATGCATGTATGAAAGATAGCACAGGATGCCCACTGAAGGCGATGGCACAGTATTCATGCAGATTTTTTTCACACTTTACTTTATTATAATTATTTATTTTATTTTTATGTGTTCTGTGTTATGGGGCCAGAACTCTTCTATAAAGCTACTATTCCAAGATTTTTCACAATCTGTGAATGGTTTTGAGAACCTCACCATATGGATAATGCAAAGCAAATCTGCCATTGATGCATGCACCGATATAGCAGTCTTTAGCTTGTACCTGTAAGCATACTAGAGAGTGACATCTTGTCATAAAAGCCACTGACAACCTTGGGTAGCAGAACTATTAGTGACATCATGCAGTACAGATGCAAGACATCTAAAATATATCTATTATGTGACTGCTGATAAAGCAATTCCCTAACAGATTGTTTACTACGGCTGCAGGATACTGTACACTTCAACCCTTTCCCTGCCAAGGACGAACATCATATGTTCTCCCAGTGAGACACTTTAGTAGTCAAGGATGTATGAGATACGTTCTTGCTACCAGTTCTTCAGTGTATATACCACCTAGACTAGTTCTACAGCCAACACTCCCGACTGTGTATTCAATTGGCTACATATCCGGATCTATAATGGCTAGAACTGTGTGATATTGAGTGACGAGTGTTATATTAAAGCTGAGACTCTCAGAATGACACCAGATTCACCATTCTTGGGGATATATAGCCACATATACTTTAATGATCCCCTTTAGTCAGTCTCTCTATAGGATATCCTAACTGTAACTAACTCTAGAGCGTAATGTCTAAAGGGTAAGTTCACAAGGAGGAATGTGCAACGGATTTGGGGGCGGATTCCGCTCAGATTCTGCCTCCCATGGTTTTTAATAGGAAGCAGAGATTGCAGCAGGACGCTGAAAAAATAAGCACCTTCTTGATCAGCCGCGGATTGTGCAGATCAAGTCTCCTTGCTGATCAGGCCCTTTCATCTGTGCATCCGGACGCGGGTAAACTGCAGCTGGAAAACGGTGGCAAAAAACGAAGAGGAATTCCTCTTCATCTTCCGCCATGTGAACTTACCCTAATAGTTTTTAGCCACTGTGAAACAGGTGTAATATTGGTGCACCATATATTATGGACACAACCCCCACACCTCCTTTGGTTCTTCAGTTATGGCGCTTTAACTTCAAGTCTAATGAGCCACGGGAGTTTCAGTTGTTACATCTATAATTCAGGAGCAAGATGTTGTATTACACCCATCTGAAAGAAGCCCTAGTTATCACATTACTAAGGTTTAGTGATGAATATACTGATTAGGGTTACGATTTATATAGGGAAAGTTATGGGAACACCACAGAGCAGCACTGGGGTCGAGACTTGGGAGCAGTTCTTCCCATCTTGGCAGCAATTTTCACAACTGGAAATATCACTTTAAGCATTGCTTGTGGTATCCATGAACATTGCACACCTGGATCTATTTTTAGATTTTTTTTTTTTTTCTGCATCTTTTAATGCATTTTCTTTCTCCTGTTTGTCACAATGATACAAGTAGGTGAACAGCGCTGACAGCAAACTGTCAAAACAGCGGCAACTGTCAGTTTGTTTACTTTCAGGAAATCTAATCGGTGTACTTTAAGGTGTAATCCCTGAAAATTTCTAAACTATAAGGTTTTCAAGAATATCCAGTTTAAGGCTAAGGCCCATGTTGCGGAAACGCAGCTTTTTTGTTACAGATTTTGTTGCGTTTTTTGAGCCAAAGCCAAGAATGGCTACAAGAGGAATGGGAGATATATAGGAAGTTCTTATACTTCTCCCTTCTGCTCAATCCACTCCTGGCTTTGGCTCAAAAAGCCGCAACAAAATCTGCAACAAAAAAAGCTGGGTTTCTATAACGTGGGGCCTTAGCTTAAAGGGGTTTCCAGACTTAAGACTGATAACATATCCAATAGGTTTAGAAATAGAAGATCAGCAGTAATCTGACCCCCGTGGACTAGCTGTTGAAGCCACAGTGGTGCTATGTGAGTGCCGCTTCTGCCTCAGGTGACATCACATTCATCAGTCACACAGAGTGTTTGTAGCTCAGTCCTATTCAAGTGAATACAGTAGCACTAGGATTGGTTTACAGTTTGTCCAAACGCTACAGGTCTCTTCAAGCTACTGCCACCTGGCGTAAAATGTTTGATAAGTTTCCCCCAATGAACATCTCCAAATATCTGAATAATGTTAAGAGCAGCTGAGGCAAGATGGCAGCCCCCGTTGTCATAATGAAAAGCTTAAAAAAAAAAAAATTTTTTTTACCATCCTAAGAAAAAAAAAAAAAGAACGTGTCGCCATCTGGTTTTAAATCGTTAAATATAGGTCTCAATTGTCTGGTATAGGTTGGAAACGTTTCATGCCATATATCTTCGGATAGGATATGAAGGTGAGCTATATTCCACAATCATTTTAATAGTACAACTTTTTATTTCACAATATGCCTTGTTCAGAAATCCCTCCCAGATACTAGACTTGCTGACTAATCGCTTCTTTATGCCGGCAAGCTTTGCTACCGGTAATAGACAACTGCTTTAACTTGTTTCTCTACATGCATTAGTAATAGGCCAAGATGCATACACATACCTTTATTAGATATACCAGGGAGTATCATAGGTGGAAATCTGATGAGGGTGGGTGAAAAGCAAAAAAAAAAAAAGGAAGCAGTAAGGTAAGAAATCCTAACATGTCATCTAATGGATTCTGGGTGTAGTAAGATAATGAAATAATGAAATACATAATCTGTAATAAAAGATGCCTTTTCAAGGGACATGGAAAATTAGGATTAGGCACAACTGGAAAAATACCGTACTCCGTTTTCCTCTAAGAAAACAAAAGGAGCAATGGATCTCAAACTTAGGACTTCTTGTAAACAATGAAAAATAAAAAAAAATAAAAACCCTGAAGGGATTCAGCTTTAGTAGATGACAATGTGTGAACACTGTAGGGAGGGTCTTCTGTCCTCTGAACACAAAAATAGGATGGATTATATAAGGAAAGGTTACAACTCTATTCCAGCGCTATGGTCAGATAACACAGGATCACACAGCCACATCAGGTGATGGATGGAGACGGCTCTTCCTCCCCAACTTCTGCATATATGCTTACAATATATAGATCAGATCTACAGGACTGAAAATGATCTTTTGTATTAACTACATGTTTTCCCCATGAAGTGCCAACTCTGGAACGTTAAGTAGATATGGTATGTACAGCACTCTGAATAGTAGAGGGTGCTTCAAGTACGGAGCAGGTTTTCTTACAACTCTACATTGTGCTGATCCTTTGTTATTCCTCCTAGGACTTTATGCATAAACTGATAGGGAGTAACCAGTTAGGGGTCTGTCCCTAACAAAGGAATAGTACAAGTTATAAGAAACCGTGCTAAAGATTTGTTAGCTTATAGGGGGATGCAAGTATTTACTAGAACAGGCAAGGTAGAGAGATAACACGTCCTCTACCTATGCTGGCCAATGAATGACACATCATGCACATGTCGCCTTAGACTAGATAATGTAAAGATACTCCAGATTTATTATCCAGCATCAGCCACTGTGATAAATCTGGTGTAGTTTCAGACTGCCTGTCTTAGTTTACACTGTATTAGTAAATACTGTCAGTATTATATTTGTTTGTATATTTTGTGTACCATATGTAAACCCTCAAATGTACAGCACCATGGAATTAATGGTGCTATATAAATAATAATAGTAAATCTGGGCCACCGTGTACAGGGGCCTTCAGTTTATCCTGGGATAAACCAGGATAGGGCATGCCGAATAATTTTTCGGCCCGTGAATAAGCCACTCATCACATTGCAGCACCTGCTTTTGTCCTTCTCTCCTATGGAATAAATATGTACACAGCATTTAGAACATTGCTAAATTTAAGAATGGTTTCACCTATGACAAGTTACACTTTAACACAATTCCCATTTACCTGCTTTCAAACTACCCGTTGACTATATATGTCTAGATGGCTGAAGCTTAACCCTGCAAGGACATATATATATATATAGATATTACACACGTCTTTGCAGTATTAAGTAGCTACGCAAAATCATGCAGCTGCAGAGGGCGTTTGTTATTGCAAGTGGACCTCCTATAGGGAACGCAAGGACGGTGTATTAGCCTCCACGTTAAAGCTCTCAAGACAGCATTAGTGATAAAAACCCCAGAAAATATGACCTTTCACAAACTCCCGTTCTTAGCATCTGTTAATAGCCGCTGCTCCACCGATTCTGGCACAGTTGGAATTTTGTCTCTAATCCCCACCATTACCAAGCAACCAATGTGGTTAGTTTTGCTACTTTGGGTCTGTACTGTCAGGTGGATCCTCCATTTCCAGGGTCGGAAGCTCGGTGCTTCTGATTACAGGCCCCTCGGCTGACATCAGCTGCGACGTCCCATTTGTGTCAGGTGACCACCACAGCCAAATCAGCAGTGACCTTTTCACAAGCAACATATGCCATGTTTCTACTTTATTCATGCTGTTTTTAATAAAGACAATGTAGCAGCTTCTTTATAGTAGGTGACTTCCTGGAAATCTCCAAAATTACTATGCTATGGACCACATAACAAACAAAGCCTGTCCTGTGTTATATAGAGAATATTGAGAGGGAAGTGATTTGTTCTGGTTACTAGTGCCAAAAACAAGGCTATACATAGGACAAGATAAATGTCATACAAGCATTCCAATTTACAGTATTAGACATCCCAAAATTTACAATAAATATATGAAATGATGTGCAATGCTAAAAAATATCAGATAATTCCAGGTTCACTCACCAATAAGAAAACTAAGCATACAAAACCTAACCTAACCTGTATGGACGAATACAATCAAGGATTTCCCCGTTTCCTAGCTGAAACAAATATGTACACCAAGCTCAGCCCAGTGCTTGGAAGAGTATGTTTGGCCCACAGGTACCATGTACATGACCAGTATTAAGGCTCACGCATGCAGTTTTTACTAGCGCTCCATACATACTTCAATTGTAAGAAGCCATAACATGGCACATATAGCAGTCAAGTCAAAGAGTCAGACTGATGCAAATATGTTCTTGCTGGATTTCTGCACGACCACATTCACAGATGCAACCAGCATGTTCATGCTGTGCGGCTAAATTTTGCTGTGTAGACATATATATTTTCAGAAAATCTTTTTAACATAACTTGAGAAGAAGTGACTACATCCAAACTACATCCCATTCTCTGCTATGCCGACTTAGCTTTGCAATAAGCAGATCACTCTGGTTACTATGGATACACTTCCTTTCCTATGCAGCACAACCATTCCAACCAGTCTGTTTCAGATTACTTGGGTCTTCAAGCTGTAGTAACTCCTGTAGCCCGGGACACCAACATTGCAAAAACGCAGCGTTTTACAGTACCTGCAAAGTGGATTGGATTCTGACTAATCCCATCCACACATCGCAGAAAAAAAATCTGCAGTGGAAATGCTGCGATTTCAAAAAATGTCAGTATGGCTTTTTTTTTGCTATAGGTATAATTGAAGCAGAAAGTCCGCAAAGGAAAGTAAATCAACAATTACTTAGTTTCGCCAGCTTCTATGCATCTCCATAGTAACAGACAACAAAACTGTGTAGTCTGTTCCTGCAGTTACACTCCATTCTATAAATCCTCTAACTCCGGCTATACTACCAGATGGACATTAGCACAAAACAGTGGAAATTGGAAGAAGTATGAGACCGAAAGACTGCAGGATTACACCACACAGAACTTGTTTGAGGTCTGTTACCATAGAGACACAGTCTGTCTAGGAGTTGTACAATCAACACGGTATTAAAGGGTATTCCCATTAAAAGAAACATGGCAAAATACACAGTCAAAAATTCAAAAAAGGTATGTGCAGTAAAACTTTATAAAGAAAAATAAAGCAGTATCAAGATCTATGCTCACCTAGTTCCCCATGGTGACAAGTATTTCCTCTATCTGGTTGCCATAGCAATGACCACCAACAGCTGTGAGATGGTGGACATAATTTCACCACTCCTCTGCTGGCTTGTTTGCAGGTCCCTGCTAAGTGCTGCCCAGTTTCACTTTAATTTTTTGTGCTAGAGTAGTGCATAGAGATCATGCATCTGGGGAGCAGAGCAAGCAAAAGCCAGACTAACATGGAGGCCTAGGAAATGCTTAAGAGGGGCTATCCGTGTCATTTTACAATTATTTCATAGAGCTGCTAGTGAGTCCATAAACATACCTTAGCGGTGACCTCATCACAACCAGAACATGAATGTGGTGACCTTCCCATTTGTAAAGAGATGACTGCTGAGGCCTGTGATTGACTATAGCAGTCACCTGGCACAAACCACCAGGTGACCTCTAGACACAGGAACAGACATGCCGCTGCTAGGAGCAGGAGCGGGGAGAGTACTGGTTTGTTATGTTTAAGGCCTCATTACCAGCACTAGTAAATAAAATAATTAAACCAACAACCCCTTTAACAGCCACATGGTAAACGTATGGTCCTGCCCACAGAAACTGGAAGGAGAAGTGCTGTAGAGGGGCGAGTAAAGAGGCTTAAAAGGTAAAAATGACACTGCAGTTGTTTGCATTGATAGGGTTAACATAATGGTGTGAATCACTCCACAGATTTTGTTTTCCACTTCAGGGAATAGCCCCTTTAAGACCTATAGCAATGTTACTACATTTTTTTTCAAGGCAAATAATTTTACAGTCTATAAGTAGTTGATAAAATCCTGAAAAATTAGATAAAAGTAGCAGTGAACATGGGGCATGTGTGGACGCTGCAGTGCAGCATGGTGAGGGACTCTAAGCCTACCGTACACCTACTCACGTGGTTCATCATCAGTACTGCAGTGGAAAACTATGAACCAAAGAGCAAGCAAGCGCTAAATAATTTTATACTATTTTAGCAGTATCGATCAGAAGCTTACTGACACCATTTACTTACATCCATAAGGTAAAGAACATGTGACTAATGAAAAGTGACAGTCATTTTTTGAGAAACCACTTTTACTAGTCATACGTATCTGTATTTAGTCACTTGAGAAAAATTTTTTTGTCATGTTAGAAAACTAGTTATGTTATGTGTGGCGCCAACTACCCATCCATACTAAATAGTCACTGGTGCAGATAAGCGAGTTAAAGAGCCTTCATATATTGCAATACGTAATAAAAACAGCATCCTAGTAATCTGGACGTAATAGTAACCCTTTGACTGCCAAGGCTGCTGGAAATTCACTGCAGGCTTGTGGACTATCATCAGACACGGATTGTGAATATTACTGCATACAACACTTATACTGTGCACAGTGGGGGTTACTGATGCAAGACCTTCGTCCTCATTCTGTCACCCTGAGACATGGTTTGATCCAGCTACTTATGTATATAATATATCATAGTACAGTGAAAGAGGGTGGTGATAAAAAAAATAAAAATTACTACAAAATAGTGCAAATCCACTGTGCTGTAGTAAAGGATTGGTGTCCCAACCTCCTCTGATACAGCACAATGCCTTTTTGTGCTGATAACATTTTTAGCACAACTCTTGTAGCAGACGTGTCATAGTACCTGCAGTGAACAATACATTGTAGGTGTAAGGCCTGTATACGGATGCAGCATTGCTGGGTTTGTCATTTGGCACAGGCTTGCATCCGATGTGTACAGATTCTAAATCCATCACACAGTGTGTACGGCATGAAGCTGGAGGAATGCAGTGAGCAGTGTCTAGCACATTCTTGCATACCACGGATATAAATAACCTCCATCAGAATGGATCACATTGAGGAGAGACGCATTATCAGCTGACCTGAAAATCTGCAGCCGCAACGTCTGTTTTGGAAACAATAAAGGATCCCTTGTCTATTTTTAAATGGACTCAGGGCTATGGGCCGGTGCCAGGAGCTGATGTGATATCTGCAATGTACAGAGCCCATCACCAAACGGCACAAGTGCTGAGCGATGGACAAGGACTAAAGCTTTGCTGCAATATTTCAAGGTCAACCATGACGCAACTATTGATAGTGCCAGCGATGGCATCCGACCCAAATGGAAATGTGAGAAGCAGGACTGATGAATGCTGCATATACTAGAACCCTCAGAACCATCGATAAAGACAGCACCCAGACCAGTACAGTACACAGTGCTGCATAGCATCCTCCTCCTCGGCTCCTGGTTATCTACTATGTAACCACATTTTCCTGTAATAAATCTGTGGATGTGTACAATCATATATCAATAGCATACGTTACATATCCAGTGCTATGCCAGGGAAAATGGAGGTATCTGTGACATCACATTTAGATGTCACACAAAACCTCCCATTTGTCACAACTTGAGAGAAACCTCTATGACCAGTCTAACCTGCTGGTGTATTTGTGAACACAAATGCGTTTTTGTTGGAGCATTATTAAAGGGTTTGTCTAGGGAGTTTTTTGTTTTTTTTTACTTCCCCTTGAGGTTTTTAGATGCAGTACCAAGGAGTTCTGGACTGATTCCAACCCTGGGTCACATGATTGGAACCAGCACCCAGGTTCCTTCACCGCCTCCTTTTCACTACTATTTACCAGTGGCATGTTGGGGGCTGGCAAACTATAGTAAAGCCAGCCCCCATAGCATAGGTAACTAGTGGGGAAAATGGGAAAGAAAGGAGGGGGGTGTAGGGACCCGAGGGCTAATTCCAATCTCATGACCAGGGGTCAGAACCCCCCCTTTTCCCGGTTTGCTGTCTCAAAGCCACAGAGTAACTATTCAAAGGCTCCTTGGAGAACCTCTAAACACGGCACATATGTTGTAAAAATACAGGCAAACCTTAAAGAGGACCCGTCACCTCTCCTGACTTGTATTTTAGTACATACTAGTATTCTTCATGAAATAACTAATTCTAGAACATCTTTTCTTAGAACTCAGCATTGTGCCGTTCCTCTGTTATTCCTCCAAGAAATGTATTAATATTTGGAAAGCTGGGAGTCACCACCTGGGGGCGTGTCCATACACAGTCTTACACTACCAATCAGTGCTGACTGGGTCAGACTTGGTAGGGACAAATCCCTTTGACAAGAGGAATAGTAAACACCCAGTTGTCAAATTATTCATACACTTTCAAGAGGAATAACAGCACACTGTAGTTATGAGAATAGATGCTCCAGAACGGTTACTTGTGAGGAATACAAGGATTTACTAACAGACGTGTCAGGAAAGAGGACAGGCCCTATTTAAGAAGTTAGACATTCCCATCACATTTCCTTTTTTTCTCCCAGTTTATGATTGTCAACATTTCCAGACATACAAAACACATATAGATCCTCACCGCAAAAGGAAATATGTTGTCGGCTCTGTTCAGGCTGTCTTCCATCCAAGATTTTTGTGCAAAGGCAGAGTTGGGCCTGGCATACTTCTGCAACTGGATGTGGTTATTCCCAAAATTCTTCTTTAAGGGCGAGATGGAATTCAAGGGCGTTATTCCTCCATTGAGTCCTCTACGGTGGTCCCTACCTTGGGAGCCACCCCATCCTCCATATCCACTACCACCAGGGCTCCATGAAGAAGATGGTGTAGGCGAGGGGCTTTGGTAGCTGCTCCATGGAGAGGGAGGTTTATTGAGATTATTGGCCAAATGGGGTAGTTGGTTAAAAGCAGCATTTCTGTGGGGGAACGGGGGTGGATGTGGGCTGGCGGGGGACCTCCTTTGCTGCTGATGTTGGTTATGGTGATGCTGAAAATGTGGGTGGTGGGGGTGATGTTGAGACATGGGTCCAATCTGTGGAGAAAAGCTACCTCCGAAGCCAGGGCTCACATGGTGAGGGAAATTTTGGAACAGCAAAGCGCCATTATTTGCCGAAGCAGCCGTGACCCCTCCCTGGTGAAAGAAACTTGCATCCTCATTGATGATAGTGTTAGAAGAAGGGGCGATAGCAGCTGACCAATTGCTGAACCCTGTCAGGGGGGACGCGGAGGAGGTCAGGGTCTGGTTTGAAGACCCCAGCCCCGATGCCTCTTGGTAATCAAACCCTGTCAAGACCGGAGACTCAATTCTTATTTTCTCCTTGCCGTTTTCCGAGGAGCTGTCTCCTTGACTTTCCTCAGCTTTCACCTTCTCGGGGTCAGGTAGGATTCCCGCTTCCTGGCTTTGGCTGGGGGAAAGCTGCTGTTTTTCTAAGGACTCTTGCTGTTCCTGTTGAGATTTGGATTTGTCGGAGCCCAGAATCTCATCCTGGATGTTATGGGCAGTGGGGGCAGGAAAGAGCCAAGCTGAGCCAGCACTACTGCCATTGGCAGCGGTGTTATTTATGAAGGCAGCAGGGCTCGGGGTGGCATTCTGGTGATGGTGAGGAGGCTGCAGATGTGGGTGAAACCTGACTGGAAAAGCCGACTTATTCCCAGTGTTATTCTGCACCAGCACTCCGAACCCGTAATCCCCCATTTATTACTAATTTTAAGGGCAAAAAGAGCGTTGTTTTTTTTTCCTTTACTGCCAAATTGTGCTTAGTGCATACAAATCTCCAGAGGGATGACTGCGGCCCCCTATACGACACAGATCTGCCCCCTCTAATCCTGGTCAGACATTTACCACAAGAGGGAAGGAGGGGTGGGATCTACCAAATGACTCTTTGGTTTAGTGAAGCTGGGCTGCGCCTGGTGCCTCTCCCCCAGCAGCAGCACACAGATCAATGGGGAGCTGTCATTAGAATACGAGGGGCCTCAGTGCGGTTCTCTTCTCCTGCTCCTGGCTGCTCGTGTGTCCTTCTCCTCCTCCTTCTCTCAGCACCCTGCCCAGCAGTCAGAGAAAAGACATACACAGTAAGATGACGTCTCGTTCTAGAAGGAACACAACCCTCATCGTCCTCATCCACCCAAACACCACATAATTACCTCATGAAGCCAGCACTTCAGTGACAGCAGCGGAGATCGAGAGCGTCGTCTGCCTCACACGAGAGACGAGGGGCGCTGTGTGCCTAGCGCAGGAGCTCGCCTCCCAGTCTCTGTGACATTACAGCATATGGTTGGCTCTGCTCCCCCGCCCCGGTGACAGCAACGAAGAGCAGACAGGCTGAAGGGCAGCGAGTGACTGACTGACTGACTGGATGGCTGGCTGACTGGATGGACGAGGGCTAGAAGAACGGGCTCTCTGTGTCGGTCTCGGGGAGCGGGGGGGAGGGGGGTTCTGCTCCCTCTACGTGCGTCTCTCGCCAGGCTCTGTCCGTCTCCGCTGCTCCTCCCCGTCCTTCTAGTCAGGACCGAGCACACAGAGAAATGACAACCAGCTGGAGCAAGAGGCGCTTCCGGTTCGCGTACTCGGGAGACATAGAGCAACCCCCCGGCTTAGCAACGGCCAATGGCAAGGCGAAGGCGGACGAGGGTGGGCGGGGTCACAGTTATGCCTGACCGGCAACTTCTCGCTAGTGCCGCACAAGCCACGCCCTAGAAGGTCAAAAGAGGAAGCAGGCTGTGCTGACGCTAGCATCACGTGCTGCCACCCCAGTAGGGGGAGCTTCACTCCTCCCATGAAGGTCACTTGTCTTAGCTCCGCCCAGTAAGGTCAGTGCTGAAGGCATGTGTACAGTGCGTCTAATGAGGTCAGCCAGAGGAGGTTTGGGTGTTGTCTGCTGGAGATGGGCAGGATATTTACACATAGCACTTGCTGGATTACAGATACACATAGACCTGCTTCTCTCTGCTGATGCATTACATATAGCACCTTGGATACTTACACACTACGGTTCAACAGTCTCTTGTTTTTTTTCTCTGTATAATACTAATAAATATTACAAAAAATCTTATTCCATTTCCATTTTTATACAATAAAAGTCAATGGCAGATACAGAGGTAATGTGCAGCTTTTCTATAATGTAGGAATAAGCCCAAGTAAAGCTAAATCAAGTTTTCGATTTAACTTCCGCCCTTAAGACTTGGTTCAGACTTTGCAATTTGCTGCTGTTTCACTCTGTATTTTTTGCGCAGCTAGATAACCTCAGTCTTTAGCTGTTACATAAACGTGAGTCAAGCCTCATACAGAGCTATGTTACGCATCTGTAAGATTACCCTATATTATGGAGCAGTTCTTCTAGGAAACAATATAATGGCGTGTGAAGGCACACACCAAGTGCATGTGGCACCATAACCAGAAGTGGATTCATAGGAGATATAAAGGAAGGTCTTAGGCTAAGGCCCCACGTTGTGGAAACACAGTGTATTTTGCTGCGTTTTTTTTAGCCAAACTCAGGAGTGGCTTGAAAAGGAATGGAAAATATAATAGAAGCACCTAAACATTTCCCTTCTGGTAAATCCATCTTGACTATGGCTAAAAAAGACGCAGCAAAATCTGCAACATAAAACACAGCGTTTCTGCAAAGTGGGGCTGTAGCCTTATACTTCTAAATTCTAACCATATCTACTTTTGGCTTTGGCTTCAAAAAACCGCATCAAAGTCTTCAGTGAGGCTAAGGCCCCATGTTGCAGAAACACAATGTTTTTTGTTGCAGATTTTGCTGTGTTTTTTTAAGCCAAACTCAGGAGTGGATTTAACAGAAGGGAAACGGCTAAGAGTATAACAAGAGGTACAAGTAGATACATACATTATTGTTTCACAAATTTGACATTAAAGAGGTGTTCAGAATTAGAAAACAGTGCAACCCCTGTCCACAGTCAGGTGTGTTGCTGTTTGTGGAAGAATACAGCCATGAATTTACAGTCCTAGACAATCCCTTTAATCTGGCCAGAAATATTAGCTATAACTAGGCCAAACTGGCTTATTTCAGCAGGTCCTGTTGAAAAATGCAGAATGTATGGAGTCCTCCCAACTCTCCCCTGACAGCAGATGTTGAGGAGGTAAAGGCCTCCTGTGCTCAGGCAAATATGGTGTGGAAATCTGGGCTGTAAATTACCTGCATTTCCTGTGCTGAATATAGTCAGGAGACGGAGGCTCAATGTATCATATTGTTCCATGCCTCCCTGTGGTTCCGCAGACCTGTACTATGTAAAGTACACAACATTAGAGCTGTGAGGAAGCAGGGACTAGACCATTATCATGCAAAGAGTCCAGGTCTTCTGACCACAAACTAGTCAAGCTACCTTTGTTTGCTTTGCATTGTTTGTGGCTTTGAGTCAATTTGCACTATAATGTGTTATTACTGTATGGAAATGTGTTGCATTAAGTGGGAAAAACCATTTAAGCTGGGGCTGGGTAGATAATACAGCCATCAATTTAGGGCATTCTAGTGATGGGAAGAGACTCAGAGAGGAAGAGGACTGTGTCATCCCTAATGTCTGCCCTAATGTCATTTTGTGGTCAGGCGATGGTTACTTTTATGGAAGCTTGGAATGACAAAGTCTGCAAGGGTAATTTGGGATGGACCTTATAGCTTATGATCCAACCTATAGTCATATATGTTCGACTGGGCACTCTTTTTATAATCTGTACTACAGTCATGGCCAAAAGTTTTGAGAATGATACAAATATTAATTTTTACAAAGTCTACTGCTTCAGTTTTTCTAATGGCAATTTGCATATACTCCAGAATGTTATAAAGAGTGATCAGCTTAACAGCAATTACTTGCAAAGTCAATATTTGCCTAGAAAATGAACTTTATCCCCCAAAACACATTTCAACATCATTGCAGCCCTGCCTTAAAAGGACCACCTAACATCGTTTCAGTGATTGCTCCATTAACACAGGTGTGGGTGTTGATGAGGACAGGGCTGGAGATCAATCTGTCATGATTAAGTAAGAATGACACCACTGGACACTTTAAAAGGAGGCTGGTGCTTGCCATCATTGTTTCTCTTCTGTTAACCATGGTTATCTCTAAAGAAACACGTGCAGTCATCATTGCACTGCACAAAAATGGCCTAACTGGGAAGAGTATTGCAGCTAGAAAGATTGCACCTCAGTCAACAATCTATCGCATCAATCAAGAACTTCAAGGAGAGAGGTTCCATTGGTGCCAAAAAGGCTCCAGGGTGCCCAAGAAAGACCAGCAAGCGGCAGGACCGTCTCTTAAAAGTGTTTCAGCTGCGGGATCGGGCTACCAGCAGTGCAGAGCTTGCTGAGGAATGGCAGCAGGCAGGTGTGAGTGCATCTGCACGCACTGTGAGGCGGAGACTATTGGAGCAAGGCCTGGTCTCAAGGAGGGCAGCAAAGAAGCCACTTCTCTCCAGAAAAAACATCAGGGACAGACTGATATTCTGCAAAAGGTACAGGGAGTGGACTGCTAAGGACTGGGGTAAAGTCATTTTCTCTGATGAATCCCCTTTTCGATTGTTTGGAACATCTGGAAAACAGCTTATTCGGAGAAGAAGAGGTGAGCGCTACCACCAGTCTTGTCTCATGCCAACTGTAAAGCATCCTGAAACCATTCATGTGTGGGGTTGCTTCTCAGCCAAGGGAATCGGCTCTCTCACAGTCTTGCCTAAAAACACAGCCATGAATAAAGAATGGTACCAGAATGTCCTCCAAGAGCAACTTCTCCAAACCGTCCAAGAGCAGTTTGGTGCTCAACAATGCCTTTTCCAGCATGATGAAGCACCTTGCCATAAAGCAAAGGTGATAACTAAATGGCTCAGGGAACAAAACATAGAGATTTTGGGTCTATGGCCTGGAAACTCCCCAGATCTTAATCCCATTGAGAACTTGTGGTCAATCATCAAGAGGCGGGTGAACAAAAACCAACAAATTCAGACAAAATTAAAGCATTGATTCTGCAAGAATGGACTGCTATCAGTCAGGATTTGGTCCAGAAGTTGATTGAGAGCATGCCAGGGAGAATTGCAGAGGTCCTGAAGAAGAAGGGTCAACACTGCAAATATTGACTTGCTGCATTAACTCATTCTAACTGTCAATATAAGCTTCTGTTACTCATAATATGAATGCAAAACTATTTCTGTATGTGATCAAAACATCTGACAAACACACATAAAAACCAGAGGGCAGCAGATCATGTGAAAATATAATATTTGTGTCATTCTCAAAACTTTTGGCCATGACTGTACACAAGCATTACAGGCATTTTTGTGGTGTTTAGTGATAGACTTGAAGGACACTTTTTGAGTAGAAGACTGCCCCAGAAAGGGAAGTTGACTGACCCCAGTGAATACCATCACTCAGTCTGAGTTTCAGCAGTGTGGTGTTCCTAAGAACTGTACCTCCATCATATGGCATATTGCTGTTTGTTTTACCTACCTTTCCTCAAGTAAACCTGTATTCTGCATTCACCATTAAGGGCACTCCACCATCAGGCTCAGGAGGCTTACCACAAGGCTGTGCCACTAGGGATACTAATACTAGTATCTTTCACACAGCAGGCTCACTCTTCACTATGCCAGGCCTGAGTAGTGTTGGAGGGTTGGTTGAGGTGACTACAGCCACCATGAGCCCATCAGTACTCCCAACCTCCCTTTCCTTTGCTGCAAATGCAGGCATTATACAGTCCGCTTTTTCAGGATCGTATTTGCCTGTCTGCACGTGGCCAGAAGGTGTAGATAATACCAATCATATCATTTTATACCCAATGTAACACCTTATTTTATAATAATATAATATTTTCTATACATTAGCTTATGCTTATCAACATCAGTCAATTATTGTACACTAAACAAATTAAAACTCATTGGTTCTTATTGTAAATGGCTTGTTGACTCATTAAAATGTGTACATTGAATAAAATGAAGTACAAGGCGTATTCCACATTTGTTAATATATTACAAAATTTTTATTGTACAGTTGACAACTGTCAGTTTTTGTCAAATAATAATAGGGTTGTGGCTAGTTACATTTAATGCAACGTGACTAGACTAATACAGTCACCCTTTATTTCTAAAAATGTATCACAAAATTATGTTGTGTTGCTTTTTAAAAATGTTGCAAGTTCTTTAGAGATCAAACAGAATATAGTACAAAAGGAATTGATTTCACATAACCATTCTTGTTCATTTGCATCATCCACATGCTACAACTAAAACCAGTAACACAAAAACAGTTGTGCAAAGTTTAAAAGACATGGGGAGCCTGAATTAGAGCCACAGAAAAAAACACCCAATTTCCAGGGATTTATGTCACGGTAGCTTGCAGGAGAACAAGCCGCAGAATTTCCTGCAGTATGCTCGTACTGTGTGACCTTGGATCAAAGTTGGAATCACACATACATATAGGCTGTAGCCACAAGGCCACAGTAACTAGCTGCAATGTACAGAAGCAGTATTGTGGATGAGATGAACACTCTGCACGGTACATAATATCTAAAATATAATTAAACATACTGTTTATTGGTAAGGCTTTGCCTACACTGCAGAGTTTTGTAGTGCTACCACAGTGTTTCATACACAAAACTTCATACAACTCAATGCATGCATTTGCACTGGAGCTGTAGGTCGATAAAAAGTTGTAGTGTAGCACTGGCCTAATTCAGAAGTTAGAGTAGCAGTAACAGTCGGTTCATACTAGCATTCGTGGACTCTGTCCCCCATTCTGCCTAAAATAGGCGGAGAGGAAAGTCCTGCAAGGCGGAAATCCTGCAGACCTCATTATAGTCTATGGGGTCTGCGGGTAACCGCTTTTTAAGCGGATAGGGTTTTCGTTTTTCGGGTCCCCAAGCAGACACGAAGAACGAAAACACAAACGCTAGTGTGAACCTAGAGTTAAGTGTAGTAATCCTATTTCTTTTACTAATATTTAGGCATTATTGTGTTTTATTGTGGTGACTGCTTTTGTAATAGTCACACCGTTAAATGCAGCGATATTGTTTGTCAGTTTTTAAATACCTTCTAATGGTAAAAATGTCACTTTGTGCTTGATAGCACATGGTAACAGAATTACATTTTGTTGTCAGAAGATAACTCAAAGGTGACAAATACTGTGGAATGGCTGCATTTCCTGATGTCATTGTTGATGAAATGGGTGTCACAGCAGACTAGACAAATGTCAATATCTTTGCAGGTAAAAATATATTGCCCTAACTTACTCTAGAAAACTAATTTCTTTGTCATTTTTCTGTTTGTGCTTGAACCCTTATGAGAATGGCATGCCTGCATGGATTGGTGTCATGGTCACACTGTCTTCTATATGTATTATGAGATCTATTTCTTTATACATATGACATTCCTCAAGTCAAGTGGGAAGGTGCTAGCCTCCAAATATTTGTACTTCAAGAACCTAAATAAGTAAAGTTTGGGGGGAAATTACGAACAAATCCTGTCCGGTTTCACATGATGTAATATTATGGTTGTAAATCTTAACTCAGCCAAGAGGCTAGCTACCGAACTAACAGCATCGTAAATCACCATAATCAAGATTAGAATGGGATTTGTGGCCATAGACCGGGTTCAAAAATGTCATGTGTGAAACTGGCCTTACCCAGAATTATCTTTATGTCGAAACACTTTTTGTGCTTGTTATCGCTCATGAATGTAAATGAGAGAACTTGTTTTTATTGAAGTTTTTATACCTAAATGTAAAATCTTGGAAGATTCTAAATTCCTGTTCTAAGCTAGAAATCTAGGTGAAGCCAAGCATGACAGAAAATATTTGGTTATTCAAGACACACAAGTTTTAACTCCAAATCATCTCCTAACCAATACCCTGTTGTTTTACAATCTCTCCTCTGAGACATTTGCACCCCAGCCTTCCTGTGAACCTATGTAGTTTCGATTCTAGGAATTAAATTACGGTGCAGAAAAATATTGCTTAATACTGTATAAGGGCTTCATGCACCAGTGAGCAAAGCTCCACAACCAGTATCATTTACAAATGTCACCTGTTCCTCTGTAACCCTATGTGTCTGCACTTCACTTCCATGATTATGTTTAATTCTCTATAACAGCATCACAAATATTGCATGAAATATTAGTTGCTAAAAGTAAAAAAAAAAAAAGCAATGCACAATGGGGCAGTTTTGTTATGCCTTTTATTTCAGTTTTCTGAGTTTCATACATACATGAGGTGCACCCTCCATCACCGATGGGCGGTTGATAATGCCAATCTCCTGCTATGGGTCAATGGCTGATGGTAGGCCGAAAGTGGCCGATCATGTCAAATACTGATATTTTATCATGGCATGAATGAACGGGCAGTGTACAGCATGACCAATCTGCTTTTGACATTAACAGATCGTCAGCCAAAATGGTGGTGATTGTCCATTTTGGTTGACAAAAACATACTAAGTATGTCCAGCTTTAGAGCTGCAATCTTGTTGGTTGCTATGGGCAGTCTCCATAGCAACATTGACATAACAACCACAAAAAAGTACATTTGAATGTACCCTGATGTTTAATAGGGGGAAAAAGTGAATGGCACAACTCAAATTTACACACAAATTGAAATGAATGCATAAAAGATTCAAAAATAAATTTCAATACAGTGGCGTGACTCTGGTCTGAATCTTAGGCTTCCTTCACATCAGTGTTCATCACCATAGTGGCAGATCAACAAAAATAACAGCAGTGTCAGAGTCATCATTGGTAGGACACCTACAGCACCCCAGATAAAGGTGTCTGTCATTTCACCAGACTAAATAGCCCATCATGCTGCACTATTATTTTTGGCTGTTTTTGTGAAAAGTTGTGAACTTATACATTACAACCTATATATTCATGTAGCAGGCACTGATATATAGACATAGGTATATATATAGACCTAATTTTATTAAAATTACAGTATTGATTAAGGAGGTCCATCCAGTATTCCATGTGATAAATAATTGATGAAAATGTCTCATAGACTGCATGCTGAGTCACTGCAGAGGGATCGATAGACATTGTTTTCTTCTTATAGAAGCATTTCATGTAATAAATGCAAAGAATAGTGGCAAAGATTTCCAGTATATGTAATATTGATTACATTGTGAGCATAAGTAACACAGACAAGTACCCTCTGAACTTCCGTCCCAGTCCCTGTGTTGTGTTCATGACATTGTGTGGTCTGCATATAACTGTGACTAATGTAGAAATATGATGGCTGGTAATGCTATACCACCAGCATTAGAATTTACGTATGTCAGTAAGTGGTTAGGATCCACATCCTTCGTTCATCCATTCAAAATGCAGAAATACTGAGCACAGAAATGATTGTGAATTCAGGTGTAACCTAAGCAAAAAGTTGGCTGAGATATATAGTACAATGCAAACAAATGTTGTTGTCAGATTATACTGCAGGAGATGTCAGTCTTGAGCAGATGGGGTGCTGATGTAAACACAGAACACTTCAAAAAGTAAGGAAAGTCCTGTGGACACTTCAGGAAACATTTAACATATGGCTGTAGAGTAAATAACAGTTTATTTCTTAAGGTTTTGCACTTCTTCCCGTAGTACCTGTTTAGAAGTATTATGCCCTGGATGCAAAAAAATGAATGACCATCTATTTCTAACCCTGGTAAACTATGCTTTTGTGTCTGGCAAAAAAGCCAAAAAACGGATGGTCACTCATTTGCATTAGTTTTTCATTCAGTGATAATGGTGACTCTCACTATTTCTCCAAGGAGTCCTGTCAGGATTTACTTTGCTTTTCACCCAGAAAACCTGCTTCATATAAACCTATATATTACAGAAGTCAGGTCCTTTCCCTCTATCATATCCTGCTGTCACAGCTGACAGATTCGCTTTAAGTTGCATATGACTACTGACATCCCAGCTTGAACTATCCCTGTTAATGTATATTCATGCACTCATGCTTGTGGACATAGAAACACTGTATGAAAAAGGATGACTGTCTGCATCTGTTTTCTCTATCCCTTAAATGGATCCACAAAACTGATGCTAAAAATGTCATGTAAAAGGCTGCTAAGCCACTTTGGGGGGCTACTAGATTTCATGGACTATTACACAGAGATAACTGCTGAGATATATGTCTCTGATTTGTAAAGTTTGACATCTGCCATCACAGGCAGGACGAGTCTGGCAACTTACTAGTTAATTTCAGTCTGCCTTCAAAATTCTCAGGTTGGTCATACTGTAGATAAACAGAAACCAAAATAAATATTTGATGAACCCAGTCACCATTCAGAAGAACAACCTTTGCTGGATCCGCCTGTTCATTGGTCAGGGCAGACTCTGCCACCTGCTCAGGGCCTATTTTTGTTCCCCATTAAGTCAGCAGCGATCAGTATATCAAGTGAAGGACAGGCAGAGCATGTATACTGTACCTGATGGATTACATTCCATAGACACTGCAGAAAGATGTCAGATTTCTTGTGTGCCTGTTAAATCCTCTGTTATGATTGTAGGAAGCAATCCCATGGAGACATCGGCTTATCAGAGAATTTTGCTTACTTGCTTCTCTGTACAGGGAAATAGTTGTCAAGATACTTGTTTTAAGAACTATAAAAGACAGGTTATTGTTCTTCTGCGGGATGGCTCCTTTTTATTTACAGATTTAAAGGGGTATTCAGTGTTCATCTCCCCAGCAGTACAGCCATCTTTTTTATGAGGAGGTGTACGTCACTTCTTAAATGAGGTGGTTCCTGTGATAAAATCTATGCCAGTTTGTAGATGGCATAGATTGCAATGATTATTTGTGACAGTAAACGGGCATAAATGGTATTAAATGTAGCGCAACTCCCATGTCAGTTATTTTTGCAACTGGTGTTTAAAAAGTCACAAACCCAAATCCGGTCAAAAGGTTTTCCAGGATGGGAAGCATTCCCTGTTCTCTCTGGTCCACAGGCTGCCAGGGCTAGGAGTGCAGCGGCTCAAGTTCCCACTGTGGCCAATCACTTCCTCAGCAGGCACATTTTGGGTCCTAGTGTGATCACCAGTACCCAACATGTGATTGGCTGCAGCAGTCACTGGAGCCTTTGCACTTCCAGCCTGGGCAGTCCAGGATTCCAGGGATGCGCCGCCTAAACTGAGGACAAGGGGTAAGAACATATCATTTAATTTTTTTTATTTTATTTCACCCATGGCCCCCTTGAGCTTTTAATTTATTCCAGAAAACCCATTTAAGGGTATAGACATGTGACATTCTTACAACCTTACAAGACCTGCCATTTTGGAGATTCTCTGATCCAGTCATTAAAGGGGTTGTCCGGGATAAATGGAAATCCCTACACTAATCTAAACAACCCCCCCCCCCCCCACTTTCTAAATAACATAATCAGAAATGTATATTTACCCAGGGACATTTTCTGGTTATCCGGTGACGATCTGTTTCCCCGTTTCCGGAAACGGATAGTCGCTATTACTCCCCCCATCCACTCCATCATACTTACCTTCCAGGCTTCTTCCTGTGGGACAGCCCCTCCTTCTTTTCTGACTGCCTGCGCACGCTACAGTCCCAGCGCTGCTCTATGCTCTGCTGCCGATAATCCACCTCTATTGTGCAGGTCCCACTCTACTGTGCAGTAAAGGTGGATCGTCACTGCAGAGCACAGAGCAGTGCTGGGACTGTAGCGTGCGCAGGCAGTCAGAAAAGAAGGAGCGGCTGTCCCACAGGAAGAAGTCTAGAAGGAAGAGAGGTAAGTATATAATGAGGTCGGGGGTTAGGCTGAGTAGGTTGGGGAGAGCTAGTAGTGGGCGAGATAGCTAGAGAGACAGGGAGGGGGGTATATGGGAGGGAGAGAGGAAGGGGGGAGTGAGGTGAGAGGGAGTTAGTGTGGAAGTTACATAGCAGGAAGCTGAACCATGTAAACAAATGCAGAAGATACCAGGAGCTCCCAGAGACACCCAGAACTCAATCAAAACACTGTGAAAGGTATATGGGTGCATTTTTTAACCCATTAATAGCAAAAACAGACCTTTTTTTAAAAAAAAACTAAAACATTTTTTGCCTGGAAAACCCCTTTAAGCTGTCAATTTGGCCCTTGTCAAAGTCAGTCCAACTGTCAACTCATCAGCTTCAAGAACTAACTGTTCACTTACTTCCTAATATAAAGGCCTTGTTTAATGATATAGTGAATGTGCACCTGGACGAGGGATGGCAACAGGGTGCACTATGGTAAGAAGGTAAGCCAATATATGCAGGATTATCAGTATTCTTCTAGGAAGACTTTGCGTTCTGGCATTAATGTGGATGATAATTTGCCTTGTACTACCTATCTATACTTATCTATATATTGTTGCAGACCAAGTATATCTCCTCCTGGTAATAGTTTTCCCTTATGGCAGTGGCCCCTACCAGACCGAAAAAGTAATCTGAAATGTTTTGAGGGACTTGACAAAAAGTTTAAGGTGATGTTTTGGGCTCCCGATATCCAAGATCTCCATCTGATTGAGCATCAATGGGCTGTGTTGGAAAAACAAGTCAAATCATAGCACTGTTTACTGGACTTGAAGAATTTGCTATTACTATCTGCCAGATACCAGAGGAAACCTTCAGAGATCTTGTGAAGTCCATGTTGTGATGGGTCAGTGTGCCTGAAGGTGGGTTTAATATTAATGACTGATTTGTGTATATTGCTAGGATATTACATAAAATTGCAGTTTTCTTATATTCTGTGTTAAAAAATATCAGAATCACTTGTGTTATGAGCAGGAAAAATTCTATTAATAGCTCCGCTCTGTCGGCCTCACAGACACTGTGCTCTCTTGGTTCTCTCTTATCTCTCAGACCGCACTTTCAGTGTATCATTTGTGGGCTCTGTCTCTTCCTTTCTTCCCCTTGCTGTTGGGTTTCCTCAGAGCTCAGTCCTAGGTCCCCTGCTCTTCTCTCTCTAGACAGCCCCCATTGGACAAACCATTGGCTTCTGGTGCCATCTTTATGCTGATGACACCCAATTATATACGACATCCCGTGACATCACCCTTGCACTAATACAGAACAGTGACTGTCTCTCTGCTGTCTCAAATAATGTCATCGCTTTATCTGAAATTGAATCTCTCAAAGACTGAACTACTGCTGTTTCCACCATCTAATAGATCTGTCCCTGATATCTCCATGGCAGTCTCCGGCCTTACTATAACTCCTAGGCAGTATGCCCGCTGCCTCGGGGTTATGTTTGACTCAGACCTTTCCTTCACCCCCCCCATATTCAATCACTCGCACGCTCATGTCATCTCCACCTCAAAAACATCTCCAGAATCCGCCCTTTCCTTACCAGAGATACATTAAAAACACTTATTGTTGCCCTGATTCATTCTCGCCTTGACTACTGTAACTCCTTACTAAACTCTCCCTCTACAATCTATTCTGAATGCAGCGGCCAGGCTCATCAATCAGTCTAGACGCTACAGCGATGCCTCTGGTCTGTGTTGGTCACTACATTGGCTGCCTATTCATTATGGAGTACAATATAATCTTATCACCCTCATCCACAAGGCTCTCCATAATACTGCACCTCCCAACATTTCCTCCCTCATCTCTGTCTATCACCCAACCCGTGCTCTCCGTTCACTCAATGACCTAAGACTAACATTCTCTATTATGAGAACCTCCCACGCTCGTATACAAAACTTCTACCGAGTTGCACCACTTCTCTGGAATGCTCTACCCCGGACTATCAGATTAACTCCCAATTAACACTGAATTTCTACAGCTTCAAGCGCAAACTAAAGACACATCTTTTCAGACAGGCTTATCACAATTCCTAATGTAAACCCTTCTGCAGTTAGAATCCCTAAAACGAACCCTCCTCTGGTAACGCTCCCACATTACCCCACAGGATATGATGCCGTTTCAGACTGTAACTTTATATGTCCAGGCACCATCTGCACGTAAAAGGACATGACTGGTGATGGCTCATACAGCCTTATTTATGTGTAAGGAAAGTAACCTTTATCACAAAAATGTCTAGACCACTATATAAGCAATGCTAACTCCGATGCCACCCCTGCTACCTCTTTTGTCACCCCCCTCCCCCTCTACCTCATAGATTGTAAGGTCTTGCGAGCAAGGCCCACCGTCCTATTGTGTGAATTGACTATTTCTTTGTAATGTATCTTTTTTGTCTGTACTTGAACCCAGTGGTGAACCTAGCCTCTTTGCTGCCTGAGGCGGACTATAGAAAGACGCCCCCCCCCCCAAAAAAAAAAAAAAAAAAATTGAGTTTCCATGCTACTAGCTTCACACGCTGTTATCGTCGCACAATATACACAATACACAAAGTTATAAAACAGTTTTTAAGAATTCTTCTTCCTGTATTACTTCAGTATCAGATCAACAACACGGCATTAACAATGAAATTAACTTCACACATCTTCTGCTTGGTGGATGGACGAGCCCATGTGGCCCCCATTCTCTATAATAGGAGCGCCGCAGATAGCTGAGTACTGGACTTCGGGGATCTTTGGCACTCCCATTAAAGTGAATGAGAGCCACGTGGGTTCGTCCATCCACCAAGTGACACACCTATATATATGGCTGCAGCCAGGCTGGATTCCCACCTAGTGGGGGGAAAAACCCAATTCTCAGGCTCAGTGGGGGTCTCAGCAGACAGACCCCCATCAATCAGGTATTTATCCTCTATCATTTAGGTGAATACAGGGCAGTAACATTCTGTGACTTACAGGTGATGTCTCTGACTAATCCTTCACATTTCCCTTCTCTTCCCTTTGGACCGCAATGACCACTTCTTCCAGTTGTAACTTGTCTCTGTAAAGTTTGCAGCACAGACATCTTTGACTCCTCACTTTTTACAGGCATCCAACCCACATTGTCCTCACCTACACAAAGCCCCCATCCTGCTGCTACCCCCAATTATAAAATATGTGATATAACCCCCCATAATGAATAATACTCCCAAGTGCATCTTTATATTAATAATGTCCGTGTGTACCCTGTATAAATAGTGCCCCTTATTAATAATACCCCAGGTGTTAACTAATTAAAAGGTTTTCCAGGTCATTAATAAACTAATCAGTGGGGCTCAAAAACCCAGGACCCCCACTGATCAGCTGTTTGAATGGTACCTGTGTAAGCGCCGTGACCGCTTCTCTGTTTACATAGCGTAATTCATCTCATAGCGGCCATGTAATGTAACTACAGCCTCGTCCTGTACATGTCTACAGTATGTGACAAGGCTACAATTACATCACACGGCCACTATAAACAGACAGCGTATAATATAAACAGGTGCCATAGCCCATGTTTATAGTGCCCCATTTACAAACACTATAATGTTCCACAGCAGCCCCTGCACACTGTATTACACAGTATTATGGCCCGCAGCGGCCCCTGCACACTGTATTATGCCTCGCAGCGGCCCCTGCACACGGTATTATGCTCCATAGTGGCCCCTGCACACAGTATTATGCCCCGCAGTGGCCACTGTACACGGTATTACGTTCCACAGCAACTCCTGCAAACAGTTTTATGCTCCCTAGTGGCCCCTGCACACGGTATTATGCCCCATATTGGCCCCTGCACACGGTATTGTGCTCCATATTGACCCCTGCACACGGTATTATGCTCCACAGTGGCCCCAACACACAGTATTATGCTCCATAGTGGCCCCTGCACTGGTATTATGCTCTATAGTGGCCCCTGCACTGGTATTATACTCCATAGTGGCCCCTGCACTGGTATTATCCTCCATAGTGGCCCTTGCACTTGTATTATGCTCCATAGTGGCCCCTGCACTTGTATTATGCTCCATAGTGGCCCCTGCACCCGGTATTATGCTCTATAGTGGCCCCTGCACTGGTATTATACTCCATAGTGGACCCTGCACTCGGTATTATGCTCTATAGTGGCCCATGCACTTGTATTATGCTCCAGAGTGGCCCCTGCACAGGGTATTATGCTCTACAGTGGTCCCTGCAAAGGGTATTATGCCCCATAGTGGACCACCCATGAACTATTATTATACTCTGGGGTCTTTTCAGACCCCAGAGTATAATGATTGGAGTCCCAGGGGAGAATACAAACATAAAAACCAGTGTTACTTACCTATCCTGGACACTGGTGCACTCCTTGCAGCTTTCGGCCCTGTTTAATTGCGCACACATGTCACGTGATCAGGCCGGCGCCGCGACCTGATGACGTCACCAGAGGCCTCAAGCCTGCTCGGAGTTACATCGGATCGCAGGAGGTGAGTAACATTGGTTTTTATGTTCCCTCACCAACCCTAGGCCTCCGATTATTATACTCCGGGGTCTGAATAGACCCCGGAGTATAATAATAGTAGTATTTGCGGCCCGCGGTCTCACTTACCGATGCCCGCGGCCGCTCACAGCGGCATCCACTTCCCTTTCTGCGGCCCATAGCAGAAGGGGAAGCGGGGGCGGCCACGAGCAGACGCGGGGTAGGTAAATAAATAGGCCGTGATCTGCCGGGGATACTACAGCAGGTTTTTTATATATATAAAAAAAAAGTTATACTCACCTGCGATGCCTTGATGCAGCCGCCGCCTCCTCTTCTTGTCCGCGATGTCTGTGTCTCAGAGTAGGCGGCGTGATGACGTCATTGTATCTCCGCCTGCGCTGAGATGAGACGTCTTGTAAACCAGCCCAGGACAGGCCCCGCTTAGCTCTGGTTTTTTTTTTTAAGCGGCCTGTCCTGGGCTGGTTTACATTAAATAGTAAAAATGCCACCCCCCAGACAGTGCCGCCTGGCGCAGCCGCCTCACTTCGCCTCATTAGCGGTGCGCCCCTGCTTGAACCCTACAATTTGTAAAGTGCTGTGGAATATGTTGGCACTATATAAATAAAATGTATTATTATTATTAATAAAGAAGGAGAGTCACAAGGAGCTCAAAATCCCCACCAATTCCTTGTCACCTTGTCAGCAAACCCTGACTGTTTGACACATTTTTCCACAGCACCACAGACAGTACCTATTAAGATATACATATATATCTTAAGATATATATCACACTGTAGACCTGTCCGGGTCCAAGAGAGGCTTGTTTATTTAGTGTAGGTTCCCATCTGAATGAGGTCGCCTTGTCGTGGTGTGAACCGAGAGCAAGGCAGGTGGTTTGGACTCCGCAACCAGAAATGAACGCACACGCGGTAGTTCAAGAAAAAAATATATATTTACTATAAGTTAATAAAGGCTAGTTAAAGGTAAAATGACAGGGCTAAAGACAAGCAAAATATACAATATAGCATGAACAATTTCAAGGCAAATTCTGCAATGGTTTCTACTTTTACTCTGTCCACTTCTGCAGTATGGACACTGAATGAACAATATACTCAAAACTATCCCTAACTGACCTTGACTTCACATTTGGGTGCACCCCCTTTTCCCCAGTGATCCAGGTGGACCGCTTACAGTCCGTAGAAGCGCGCGGTGGGGCCCAAAGTCGGTCCTTTCTTTTATAGTGAAGCGTCCTCTCCTCACGGTTATCAGGATCTTGGGAGAAATGAAGTCCTCTTTAATAGGGAAACCAAATGAATGCAATGTAATCCAACAACAGATTCCACTCAGCACACTGACAGTCCTGCCGAATCCATACACTGAGCTGGGATGTAAGCCGGGGTTTAGCAGTTACTGTCCAGTACGTCAACAGCACTGCGAGTCTCTATCTGTGGTATCCATATACACAGTCACAATTCCAGTCTCACTGATCAGCCACTGAGCACAGTTCCTTTCACGTGGACTCACTAGTCCTGTTGTCTCTTTACACTCTGTTTGTCTCTGGACCAAGATACAGCTTAGCTGTACAGAAAAATCTCCACACCAGTTCAATACAACACTTGCCAAGATGGCTGCTGCTCTCTGTCTCGTCACTTCCTGCTTCTCTGCTCACACTCTGTCTGCAGAACAGGCAAGCTCACATAAAAGGGGGGGGGGGTCTCACTCCAGCATCATGTCACAATTACAATGGCTGCTGTCTTAAAGGAACAGAATCACAGAAATACATTCAACATTAACAGTTTATACAGACAAATGAAGCTTAGGACAACATTGGCTGTCTCTTACATATTCCCCCCCACTTTAAGATTGGCAGTCCCTGCCTATGACTGTATATCCAGAGGGTTGTACTTTTATGCACAGGGTGGTAGTATACCGATGTATGGCAGGCCAAATAAACTCATCCTGCGCATACCGAACAGGGGGAATACCAGCATTTGGCCTAGCGGTCCGTCTGAGGACCGGTGGTATATTATGGGGTGCTGCAGCTATGGGCTGAGAAGGACCAGCGGATTCCGCACCAGAGGGGGCACAGGCTGGAGATACAGTAGTCACAGGTGGAACATCCCCAGGAGCAGGGATCGGCCAACAATCATCCTCCTCGTCGGAGGCCCATTCCGCATCTCCATTCTCTGACTGTGGGAGCTCATTCACATTAGCAGGCCCATCATGATTTGTCCCTTCAGAATGACACAGGCGCAACATATTTCGGTGAAGTACTCGAACACAATCAGTTCCTTCTTTCTGGACCTGGTACACTGGCCCATTCGTATACTTGCGGCCAACAACACGATACGGCAAAGCCTCCCATCTGCTTTCCAATTTCCCTTGGGGTTTCTTGACACGAACTAGCACCAGGTCGCCTGGTTGCAATGGTGCTTCTTGCACTGGGGTCTTATCAGGATGGGGATGTTCTTGCAGGCGCTGCCGCACCAATCGATGGATCGTCTCAAGTCTCTGCCGATGCGCCCGCACCCAAGAGGTTGGATCCCTCGGAGGGAACCCATCCACATCATTCAACTGTAATTCTCCTATACTTCGCCCAGACCGCCCAAAGAGAAGTGTATAAGGAGAGTACCCCGTTGTAGAATGGACCTGATTGTTATAGGCCCACACCATTTCAGACAAGAACTGAGGCCACTGTAACTTCTTGTCTTCCTCCAGAGTCCGCAGCATCTGTAGCAGAGTTCTGTTGAATCTTTCACAGGCCCCATTTCCCTGAGGGTGGTATGGAGTCGTGTGCGACTTCTTTATCCCATAGATACATTGAACTTCTTTCATTACGTGTCCCTCAAAGCAGGCGCCCTGGTCGGAGTGGATGCGTTGGGGGCACCCATATACTCGAATGAAATCTTGGCACAGAGCACGAGCTGCTGACTCAGCTGTCTGGTCCTTGGTGGCGGTTACCACCGCAAATTTGGTGAAGTGATCCACCATTACGAGGCAATACTGGTGTCCGCTATTGGATGGGCCCACCATTAGATAGTCTATCATGACAATTTCTAAAGGTTCCTGGGTCACGATGGTTTGCAGGGGAGCTCTCTGTTCTATTGCCTTATGGATCTCACAAGTTCGACAGCTGCGGCATACTTCTTCGACCATTTGACGAAGACCAGGGCAGTAAATCAGTCGCTGTAACCAACAAAAGGTCTTCTCATGACCAAAATGTCCATTCTTATTATGAGCCTCAACTGCCAACGAGCGAGCCAGTTCACTAGGCACCACAATTTGGTATCGAATGTTGATCTCAGAAGGTAAATAAACCTTTCGGCATAGCACTCCATTTTTCATCTCCAACTTTTCCCACTGACTCAAAACAGATAATATCTCACGTGTCAGTCGTTCTCTTTCCTCTCTACAGGGCTTCTGGCCTTTCTCAACACACTTGATCATCTGCGCCAGCCCCTCATGGGTCTGTTGTATCTGTGCCCATTCCTGTCGTGAGGGTCCAAAGAAAGGAGCCATTTCAGTCCCCTCCATCTCAAACTGATTAGTGGCGGTCAAGGCCTGTGAAAATCTGCTGAAGTCGGGCACCTCCACATGCTCCAACTCATGATCCACGTCTTCTGTGGGGGTCTGGGCAGTTACCCTAGAAAGTCCGTCAGCATTCTGGTTCTCTGTCTTGGACCGATACTTAATGCGGTAATTGAACGTAGACATTCGGGCTATCCACCTCTGCTCTAACGCCCCGAGCTTGGCATTTTCCAGGTGAGCTAGTGGGTTGTTGTCAGTCAGTACTAAAACTTCAGCACCGGTCAAATATTCAGAGAATTTCTCGGTCATGGCCCATACCAGTGCCAACAGCTCCAATTTAAATGAACTATAATTCTCGGGGTTTCTTTCAGAATCTCTCAAAGACCGGCTGCCGTACGCTATGACCCTCTCCTGGCCATCCTGAAGCTGGGAAAGCACTGCTCCAAGACCATACAGGCTTGCATCTGTATATAGCTGGAACGGCAAGTGGTAATCAGCATATGCCAAGATTGGGGCTGTTGTCAGTGCATCCTTCAATGCCTGGAAGGCTTGTTCCTGTTCAGGTCCCCACTTCACGGACCGGTTCTTTGGACCACCGGATGTGCCTCGTAGGAGAGCATTAAATGGTGCTGCTACCTTGGCGAAATCCTTAATAAACCGGTGAATAGTAACCGGCTACTCCAGGGAACGCCCTCACTTCTCGCAGGGTAGTCGGTATCGGCCAATCTTGAACAGCCGCTATCTTGTCTCTTGATGGTCTCACCCCTTCTCCTGATACGCGGTGACCCAAGTAATCAATTTCAGATTGGAACAACCGACATTTACTGGGTTTCAATTTGAGCCCATGTTCCCGCAATCTTCGAAATACTTGCCCCAACTGGTGGAGATGGTCTTCAAAGGTCGCAGAATACACTATAATGTCATCCAAGTAGATGAGAGTGAACTCAAAGTTGAAGTCACCGAGACATTTCTCCATCAGCCGCTGAAACGTTCCGGGTGCATTTGTCAACCCGAAGGGCATCCGGTTAAATTCGTATAGTCCCATGGGCAAGATGAATGCCGTCTTCTCCTTGTCTTTTGTGGCCATCGGCACCTGCCAATACCCACTAGCCAGATCTAGTGAGGAGAAGTACCGGGCTCTCCCTAGCGCTGAGAGGGACTCCTCAATCCGTGGCAAGGGGTAGGAATCTCGTACGGTGCAAGCGTTTAACTTCCGATAGTCTACGCAAAATCGGATGGACCCATCTTTTTTTCTTACTAACACCACAGGAGCCGCCCAGGGACTCTGGCTTTCTTGGATGATCCCACCCTGTAGCATATTAGCTAACAGTTCTTTCACTTCCTGATACAACTGTGGAGGAATTTGTCGGTAGCGCTCTCTAATTGGAGGGGTGTCTCCTGTGGGAATCTCATGGTAGATCCCTGTGGTACATCCAAAATCTTCAGCATACCGTGCAAAGGTGGCTCGGTTCTCCCACAACAGCTCATCTACCTTCTGCACCCATTCCAGAGAACATGAACTTACATCCATCTTCATCTGTTCTCGAATTGCACAGCCATTCCATTCAGAGGTGGGTTCCTCATCTTCTCCCATGGACACAGTTACAGTCCACTCATCCCTTTCAGTCGGCTTCAGCTGCATTGGGGTTACTTTCCTTACTTCCTCCGGAGTCACATAGATGTTAGCCAGCTGCCTCCCTGGGGTCAGGTCCACACTCTGGTCCTGAGTGTTTACACATCGAAGTGGTACTCTTCCATTGCGAACTATTGCCAAGGAACGGGCCACTAGCGGATCAACACCTCCTTCGGCTGCCTGCAGTGGTTCTACCAACACAGCTATGCCCTCTAGTTTCCGACAGGTGCCTACGGGCATGGACACTATTGTCTCCCGACTGGGTGGCAGTGTAACTTTTGTATGCAAAGGAACTGAAATTCGAGCCAGAGGACGCTGTGCATCTGAACTTTTCTGTAAGCCACATGTCCGGATCAGCCGCTGGAAAGCTGTTTGAGTAGGCCGATGGGTGGTGGTTTCTTTCCAATAACCGTGACCTTTCTTTTCAAAGAGGATCTGATCTAATTCTTTTAACACATTCATCCCCAAAATGACAGGGACCTTTACTTCATGTGACTCCTGTACCACCACAATGCCTTTCCTACCTAGATCTTGGCCACATACCTGGACATTCATCCAGGCCACTCCCACGACCGGAACTGGTAACTGGTTAGCTGCGACCACTCGTACGAATGTATGGGGATCATATTTCACATGTTGCCGGAAGTACCGTTCATAACAGTCTCTACTCAAGGTCGTTACTTGGGAACCCGTGTCAATCATCCCGGTAACCGGAATACCCTCCATTTCCACCTGTATGACAGGACTTGCAGCGATCAGGTCATCATCAGGGCATTCTCCCCACATAGTCTCCTTGTCAGTCTCCCCTACTACACGCCCTACAGCAGCAGGGGACTTCAGTTTAACAGCGGTCTCTCATAAGTTTGTCGCTGCTCTGGACATCTAGCAGCAACGTGGCCCATCCGTCCACACTCCCAGCAGCGTATCCCCCGTCGTTCTGGCCATCTGTTTGGGCCCCTTCGGTAAGCCTCTTCGATTTCTCCTGAGCACTGCACTAAATGATTTGGACCCCTTCGGTAGGTCCTATCCTCATCCCTCCAGCGGGGTGGTGGGTGATTCTGACTTGCTGGGTGTGGATGGCTCACCCTTTCATCTCCAGTCTTCTGGAAGTCTGCAGTTTTCAGAGACTGCTCATCACAACGAGTGTGCAAGTGTTCCATTTGTTCTTGCAGTTTCTGCATTACTGTGAGAATTTCTTTAACCGTCCCTTTTTCTACTGTCTCTGAGCCAGAACTAGCCCCCTGTGACAAAGTAACTCCAACTGCGGTCTGGGGCCTCGGGACCATACTATTGGCACGGGAGATGGCCTCTACCTGTACATCATGGAATTTAGCATCAGTCTCTCGTCGTATAAAATCCTGCATAGTCACAGTTAAACTGCCGTCACGTATCCCCAGGACAAACTGGTCACGGAGAGTCCGATCAGGGTTACAGAAGGCTGGCGAGCCCCCTCTTTCCTTCCTTTGAATATCTCGGAGCAGTTCTTGTAGGGCATTTGCATATTGGGGAAGGCTTTCATTCTCCTGTTGTACCCTCTGGAAGAACCGAGCCTGCAGAGACCCCAGCAATGCAGTTTCTCCATAGATGGTTTCTAGAATCTGGACTACTTGCTCAAATGTCTGCCTTTGTTCAAATGGCCTCAGTATCACCGTGGTCTTAGCATCCCCTTGTAATGTCAATATTGCTAGCTCTACTAGTACTTCTGGTGCGGTCTGGTACATTCGCTGTATCATTCGTATCTGTTCCACCCACATACTCACTGACATATTATTGCCATCAAATTTAGCTAACTGACTCATTATAGCCCCTGCTGGCATTCTTCCTCCAGCACCATTCTCTCTAACGGGTGCGTCACCGTCCATTCTGGTAAGCGGATCCTGCCGACTACGCCAATTTGTGAACCGAGAGCAAGGCAGGTGGTTTGGACTCCGCAACCAGAAATGAACGCACACGCGGTAGTTCAAGAAAAAAAATATATATTTACTATAAGTTAATAAAGGCTAGTTAAAGGTAAAATGACAGGGCTAAAGACAAGCAAAATATACAATATAGCATGAACAATTTCAAGGCAAATTCTGCAATGGTTTCTACTTTTACTCTGTCCACTTCTGCAGTATGGACACTGAATGAACAATATACTCAAAACTATCCCTAACTGACCCTGACTTCACATTTGGGTGCACCCCCTTTTTCCCAGTGATCCAGGTGGACCGCTTACAGTCCGTAGAAGCGCGCGGTGGGGCCCAAAG
The DNA here is from genome assembly GCA_947044405.1 of Leptodactylus fallax. NCBI lineage: Eukaryota > Metazoa > Chordata > Amphibia > Anura > Leptodactylidae > Leptodactylus > Leptodactylus fallax. The sequence continues at coordinate 4,593,998 of CAMRHE010000108.1, read as the reverse complement.
TCGGTCCTTTCTTTTATAGTGAAGCGTCCTCTCCTCACGGTTATCAGGATCTTGGGAGAAATGAAGTCCTCTTTAACAGGGAAACCAAATGAATGCAATGTAATCCAACAACAGATTCCACTCAGCACACTGACAGTCCTGCCGAATCCATACACTGAGCTGGGATGTAAGCCGGGGTTTAGCAGTTACTGTCCAGTACGTCAACAGCACTGCGAGTCTCTATCTGTGGTATCCATATACACAGTCACAATGTCAGTCTCACTGATCAGCCACTGAGCACAGTTCCTTTCACGTGGACTCACTAGTCCTGTTGTCTCTTTACACTCTGTTTGTCTCTGGACCAAGATACAGCTTAGCTGTACAGAAAAATCTCCACACCAGTTCAATACAACACTTGCCAAGATGGCTGCTGCTCTCTGTCTCGTCACTTCCTGCTTCTCTGCTCACACTCTGTCTGCAGAACAGGCAAGCTCACATAAAAGGGGGGGGGGGGTCTCACTCCAGCATCATGTCACAATTACAATGGCTGCTGTGTTAAAGGAACAGAATCACAGAAATACATTCAACATTAACAGTTTATACAGACAAATGAAGCTTAGGACAACATTGGCTGTCTCTTACAGTGGCAGGTGGGCTTCTTACTGTTTGATCAAATATGTATAACAAAGAACTTTTAAATTGTAGATCATATTAGGTGTTTTTAACTACATGAGTAGCGCCCTTTAGGGTTTTCATATGCCCTTGTGCTGTGTGCGGAGTGCCCTGCATTTTTGTATATATACTGTATATATATATATATATATATATATATATATATATATATATAATCTCCTATGTATCCACATTTCAGTTTGCAAAACATGTATATGTCCTTAGGTGAACGTAAACGGGTTTTCCCCCATAGAAAATACAATCCTCTTTGTTAGACACTCATCATCTCCTTCTAAAACCATTCTTGGCAATGTTTTTCAGTTACAATTCTTGTTCTTGTGCTCAGCTGTTCTTCCAGCATCCTTCAATGTTGTATGTTTGGCACATATAGCTGTACCCACGTGACCTGTAGTATCTTGCTGTGTGCCAAATAGGAGAATGAAATGTGAAAAGAGTTTGTGAATACTAGGACAGGAAACAAGATCTTATTTCTACAGCCAGACAAAGGGGCATATATAATATTCATAGCCAACGGCAATAACCTAAAACAGCAAATTAAATGGCACAAATAAACTGGTGTAGAACATGAAAACCTAAGTACATTTTTAGGAGCTATTCTAAATATGGTTATTAAATTGCACAAATGGGCTGGTATAGAACATGAAATCTTTAGTAAAATTGTAGGAGCTGTTCTAGATATGGTTATTAGAAGTATACTTCTTTCATTTAGATAACCTCATAGTAAATATCACTAGCCTTCATTTCAACTGTATTGTTATGCAGTGGCCTCAGGATACAATATTTTCAGGATACAATGGTCATTTCTGGACCACTGTAACTTAAAGCCAGACTCAACATACAATCCTTGTATTAGTGAAGTACAGTACATGCACTGACTGCCTAACTAGTAGCACCTCTCTACAATATAGAGCAGTATTACATGTTCTGTACTTCTCTCTACTTGCTCCAGGATTAGCTGCCCTTTTGGTTACTAGGTGAGAGTGGTTCCATGTTATTTTTTGGTTGCCCTGTCTATGCTTTTCAGTATCCTGAAAAAGCTCTTGTCACCAGCATAGAAAGTGATTTACAGGTTTCAGCAGCGCTTTTTGACTATTATGTATAAGGGTTTGCTACTTTATATTAGTCATTTGATCTTAATCTCCATATTTTTGTGACATTTTGGTGTCTTTGGAACCAAACTAGTTTTCCACAGAGTTATGGTCTCAAGATGCAATGGTTTCAACTTACAATGGTTGTCCAAGAGCCAAGTAATATTATAACTTGAGGTACCACTGTATTGTTAAACAAGAAGGTATAAAAAATGTGTAAGATAAAATGGCATCAGTAGTCTCACATGACAATCACAATTTGACTGCAAAGTAGGTATTCCTGCACCTTTTGGCACAATGTTACCCTGTCATGAGCGCATTCATGTTTTGCAGGTATTTACCATGTATTGCATGAGGGGCTCAGGTAAGAGAAAAGGCCATATCTGAGAAGAGAAAATGATAGCTAAAAAGAAGGTGAATTCTGTGATATATAGATTCATATGACTTTGAGCAAAATTTTGCCTTATATTAGTTAGTGTACATCAAACGGCTGTAAATCACCGTGTGGTCAGGCTACTCAGGACTCTCACTGTCTCTCATAGGAGTCCTTTTAAAATTTAGTCTGTTTTACCCTCCGAATTATACAAATCTATATATTTCAGTGCTCTGGTTCTTTCCCACATAGGGCACAAGAAATCAACTGAGGGATTCGCTTGAAGTTACACATGATATCTGACATCACAGCCTACACTTCACTGTTAGATGTGAAGGACAAAAAATACAGAAGATAAGCATTAAAACTATCCTTCTACTCTATTGTGTACCATATTTAATCCCAAAAAATTGTCAAGGTAAACAAGTGTTCAGTGAAACCCAAACATAAATGTATCATATACTGTGCGTATTAAACAACACAGCAAATGTGTAATAAGATGCACTGAACTGCCAACATTTAAGCCACCACTCCTAGTCAAAGACTGCATTATATAGATAGTCACCTTCACTTCCCTCACTGCTATAATCATCTGCCCTCTGGGTCCATATAGATCTACCCTAAGTCACTGATACTTCTGAAGTGCGATATATGACACAGGAACCATTCCCACAACACGTTTCCTTTCCTGCCATATAACAGGGAGGTTCACACTAGGCTTTCCATCGTTCGGGTCCATTGGGGGACCTGAACAATGGAGAGTTGGAGCATTAAGATAGTGTTTACACACGGAAACCAGGGGATCCCATAGACTATAATGGGGTCCACTGTGTGTCCGCCATTTCAAAACTGAAAGCGGTGGAGAAAAAAGTCCTCTGTGCAGGACTTTTTTCTCTGCTGATTTTTGGCGATTTCTGCTACAGAACCTCCAACGGAAACTTCAGTAAAGATGTAAACTCAGCCTAACTAAGGGATTCATCAGAAGCTATGTGTGTAAATGATGCTGCAAAAACACCCTATATTTGCAGTAGAAACGGCATTTCCCAGGCCTTGATGGTAGGCGCGGGTACTCAGCTTGAATTATCCATATTAGTGTATGTTCCCTTCCCGCAGTCAGGTTTGTTGACATAGGAAGCAGTATTGTCTGTAGTCTTGTAATTATAATGTTGCTTTTTTTTTTCCTTCAATTGTTAGCAGGGTATTATTTCCAGGCAATGCCCTAACAGTTTTTCTGTGATCGGCTGTATTGTTCAGCTAATTATTATGTATAAAGCCATGCTAACTCTACAGTTGTAAGGAAACTTGTACCTTACCATAACCACCAATATACTCCCCTTTTATTGTTTTGATCTGATGTATTCTTCTGTGTATAAAATTCTAACCAACTGAAAAAAAAATTGCACAGCAGGGTACCAGTAATACTATTGGTTTGACTTCATGACATTCAGTTTGGCATGGGGACATGCTTGGTAGAGGGTAAGGATAGAAGGTGAGGGAATGTAGAATGGTTAATAATATGTAATTGAAACTTGGCTTATTGTATTATTGATGGCTGTGGAAAGCATAGTTGCAAGGAACTCATAATTTTCCTTATTCTTTTTGTTTGTTGATTTCTTCCTTCTGAAAATTCAATAAAAAGAAAATTTTATATATGGGATGAAGTGATCAAGAAGCTATTTTACATATTACAACGGATCTTCAGGTTGCCCCCTTACTGAAGAACTTATCAGTTCCTTGATAACCTTTTCTCCAGTTGACCAAGTTGCATATACGTTATAGAATTTCTCTCCTATCTGTAATGAAAATCATCTGTTTTGAACTTTATAGTGAGCGTAAGTGTCCTATACACTGCATATACAGTGCAGCCAATATATACAGACAGAGCTGCAATGTAAAAAATGAGTCTGGATTTGGGAGCAAGGACTCCGATAAGCAGTGCAACATTGGAATCACTCATCACATGTAAATTCTGATGAAGCACAAATAAATGCAGCTTTTCTGCAGATAAAAGTAAAATATGTGTTTTTGAACACGCTGCATTTTCCGCAGCATTTTTTTTTTCTGCAGTGTGGGGATGAGATTAAATAAAATCTCATTCACTTTGCTGAGATTGCAGAAACAGTGTTTTTTTGCGTTACAATTCTACAACAGCCAAAACTCAGGGCTTCTGTGACATGTGGCATTAGTCTTAAAGGGGTTTGCCTGGGTCTTTTTTTATAATGGCCTATCATTATCATATCATCATATCATCTGATCAGTGGGGGGGGGGCTAAAATTTGGAACCCCCACAGATCAGCTATTCAGGACTGGTGTCTGGCCCTTTACTATATAGTGTACAGACCAGAAGCACATGGCTCTGTACATTGTATAGTGGCTCTGTGGTGTTACTGCAGCTCTGCTCTCATTGAAGAGAATCACTGGCCTCAGCAGTGTTTGACAATGGTTAACAAAATTGGTACATTTGGTGCACACATATAGCCTCCCTTTGGACGCCGCCAAATCCATGTTGGAAAGCACATAAAGGTTTAGTTGTCAAAAGACCTGCCATTATCATTCACACATATTATGTGTTTCCTGGATGGGTTGACGGGAGCTGAGAAGAGTTCATCCATTCTGTTATGGAACAGATGATAAATGACCATAAAATGATGTGATTGATGGTAAAAGATTTTCCACTTGCTCTTTTATTCGCTTCACCTGTTGGAAATATTTAAATTTTTCTACCATTGACGTCATTGGGACAATAAAATGTTTAACATGGTTAGATAAAAAGCTGATGTCATCCATTATTTCAATCTGACAGATCATTCTACTGTCTTTAACTGATGTATGAAAATACTTTTATCTGCATTAAATCTGTATATACCTCCTCGTGACCAAGACACCTTCCCTTGCCCACCATTGAGTCACTGGCAGCTTTCTCACCTCAGTCTATTAGGTAAACTTCTTGACTTTAAGTTGAAGGGGTTCATATTTTTACAGATGTGCTGTCCAGCATAATACTATGTCCTGCCCTACTGAATGATCAGTAATAGAGTCCAATATATGGGTCACCCATATGGCGAACAGACAGTGAGGTGAGGGGGCTCCCTTGTGCAGACATAAGCGCCATTGCAGTGTTTACATGCAATGACACTCAGTTCAGTGGCTGCTATAGGAAGGGAGGGACACATTTTCATTTACAAACATGGTACAGCAAAGCCTTTTCATTCTTATTTATTTATTATTTATTTAGCTTACTTATATAGCGCCATCATATTCCGCAGTGCTTTACAGACATTGTCAGTCACTGTCCCATATAGGGCTCACAATCTACATTCTTCAAGAATAAGAGCAAAAAAATAAAAAGCATGTATTCTGGCAAACATTTAGCACCTAAAATGAACTCCTATTATCTATAGCACAATTCAGATAATCGCATATGCTTGGGACCAAAAGGAGCCAGATTACTAACAATTTTGGAATACTGGAAACTGCCACATGCTGTGAGTAGCAGGGTCTGCCTTGCATTACATGATGCTCAGTAGAAGGATGTAATGGCAACAATATCTTTGGAAGTGGGCAAACTGCACAAAAAATAACAGCACAGCAGCACCAGACGATGGGTATATAAAAGTCAAAAAGTCAGAGGATATCTGTAACAAATACTGCCATGCAGTGTGGAACACCAACATACAGTGACCAAATAACTGCATTCTAATGTAGCAGAGTCTTTACAATTTCTCAATAAATTTCTCATTTCTACATAAAACTACTGGACAGGCAACATTAAGCTTATTGATGGTTGCAAAATGTATTCATGGCTGATGCATTCTGTACAACTATGCAGGTTGCACATCCCTAAGACCAGTCCAGCAAGTAGCAATGAGAAACATCAGAGCTGTATGAACAATGGAAATGCTGAGTCAGGTCCTCTCTGTCCTGTCCTCGGGCCTGTGTCTAAGGTCTGATGTTCCTCACTGCTACGATATTGATGCACCAACTGCAAAGCTTTGAGGAATGTAGAAAATGAGCCTCTCAATAAGGGCTGAATGAGTTATCTGCATCCCACAAAGCAGTTAGTTTTTCTTGGGCTATCTGCAGTCCAGCGGCTACAATATTTTTGATCAAGATGTAAAGCATTAAGTGGATGTTTTTTCATTTCTCTAGTAATATTTAGCTAGTTAGCTATGAATTATAGGAGTGTTTTCTAAAAGCAGTCTTATCATCAGGGCTATACTTAGCTGTGTATTAAGAATTAACCGTTAAATTTGATCCTGTCCATAAGTTTAAAATAACCCGCAGCTTCAAGGAACAAACCACAGCAGTTGCCATTTGCCTAAATATAGCAAGAGGTTTTAAATAGCAACATCTATTCAGTACAGACTAGAAGAGATAATAAATATGACAGTTCTGCTTCTCAGATACAGAACACTGGAGATATTCTCCTGAATCACATGATTAATGGCACCTTCTAGAAATTCTGCACACTAATGTTCAATAGATAGGAGGATATTGTGACTGCAGCCTGCTTATTGATATGTGTCTGCAGCTACATCCTGAATCTATTGCTTATTAAAAAGGACACATCTGCTTAATTTCAGTGAAAATCTCTAATTCCAAGATAATGGCAACTGGATAGCATGTGAGATTGGGAACCAGTTTTTCCTCGGCCCTTTACAGTGTGTGTATCTTTAGACTGTCTAGTCTACATTTGTACCACCTTTAAGTTTGCTTATTTTGGGCCGGAATTTTGTGACACAATTTTGGTGCATTGTGGCGCATTTCAAGGAGACCTGTCAGGGTGATCTGCGATGCTAAACCACCCACATGTCCTTATGGGCTGGGGGTTTAGTGTCCCAAATCGTCCTATAGTAAAGCATTCTGTGACTCCATTAAAGAAAACCAAACCTTTATATTTACCAAGCAATGAGTTTGATGCGTCTTATCAAACTCATCTCTGGTGCTTCCGGCGCATGCACTATTCTTCAATGAACTCAGGAATGTACACCATGGGACCAAGGTCTGGAGTATTTGCACTGAATTCCTCTGGTTTTACTGAAAATCTGCACCACCACAGGGAGTATAGCCGAGTATAAAGCTTTTTTATTTTTAATGCAGTCATGGATTGTGTTATAAGGGTGATATGGGACACTAAATCCCCACTCCATAAGAACCTGTGGGTGGTGTACCAAATTCCCCCGACAGGTTCCCTTTAATTTTTTGAGCATTCACTCCCATATGGCTAGCAAGTTGAAACATTTTTTAGCCCAAACTAGATGTGCCAAATATGAGCCACATTTATGCCAGTGTCTAGTCATAAGCAGAATAGTAAATCTGGCCACTATGTTATGTTAAAATGAGTCTGTCAGGTCCAAAACATCTCCCAATCCAATAATTGTGCTCTGTAATGGACTTTACTAGGAGCAGAAACATACCTCAATGAAGCAATGTGAAATTGGTCATATATTTATGGATATGCAAATCAGCCTGCATGCAAACAGGGGGGGGCCTGACTTGTCAGATTTATATACAGACAGCTGCACGTGCTTTGGCTTTCCTCTGGAATCGCGACCAAGTTACGCCCCTGTAGCTGTGAATGACATTTTCAGCTTCTGCCTGTGTCACAGATGTCTGTAGGCAAATACACCTAAATCAGGCTCCGCCCACAGTGCATTTGTAGGTTGATTTGCATATCTATAAAAATATTATCTTTCCATTACTTCATCAAATGCCACAATGTTTTATTAAAGTATGAAAATTGGAAGGCTGGAAAGTAAAATTAACTGAATTTTGTTATGTAAGAGTAATAGCTATTAGTTTAGTAATTATATTATATTTACTTACCAAAGGATTGGCTTTTGTTGCAGTGCCGATTTTTTCTTACAGGGGCTAGGAAGTGCAGCCATTTTTCCATCTTGCCATCTTTGAATTAGCTTTTCATTGAGTTATCAATAGAACACATAATGAAAGGTTTCTAAGAATCTATTTCAAAGGTGACAACCAATATTGCTGGACTTCCTGTTGCTACTTGTGCAAAAATAGCTATCACAACTGAATGGAAAAATGCCAATTTTTCTGTGAGTAAGTAAAATAAAATAAAAAAAATTACCATTGTATTTTTTGGTTTTCCTCTAATTTACTACTGACTTACTACCAGAGTGGACAGACAGTGTTGATTAGGAGGAGAGATAGAGCAGGGGAAGCAGAAGTCACCCACCCACCCTACTGAGGGTTGAACTGGATGGAGGCGAGGGTCTTGATCATCAGTGTTGTTTTGGCAGCCAGCAGGAAGGAAGTGATGGTAGTCAACTATTAAATGAGGTATGTAACCTCAACTGTAAGTCTGGTAAACTGCTATGGAGAATATTGTGCTCACAAGGATGTGAAAGAAAGAGGAGATGCAGAACCCTTTGACAAATTTTCTACCCCCGGAGTCGACATGGTGCTAATGGGAATTATCCAGGTGGGCTCTAGTTGAGTCATTGCCTACGGATGCTTCCTTCCAGGATTATTTACACTGATGTTTATATTGATGTATATTTTTATATTCAAAAATTGTTATTGTCTATGTTAGGCTTCACACTGCCATCCTTATGTCCATCGTTCTGATCCATCAGCGGATCAAAACACAGATATTAAAGTTGCCCTGACAAATTTAAACAGAAGTCTTTATGTATAATCTTGTTTGACTTTGATGTTAAAACTAAAAATGGAAGGGACCTTCCCCTTTTAATTTATCATTGACTTCAAGGAGGATGGATACAAACAGAAAGTCTTCCATTTGTATCCATCAATCAGAGAAATGTTAATATCCGTTGTTCTGATCCTCTGATGGATCATTACGGTGTTAAGGGACACAATAATGGGAATTTCAAATATTTTAAACATGTTAAAAGAGTATGATAATTTGAGTGGGGTTTTTTTTTGTGCATTATATGGAGGGTACAGATGGGTAAGGGTCTTAGCGGGACCACCTCTCTTATACAGTAGTCATGCTTGTCTTTATTCTCTTTTGACCGGTGTTTTAGGCTATTTCTGTCAATCAACAGAGTATCAGGAGATTTAGATTATATAGATTATATATGTAATACATTATTAAAACGTTATTACCAGTGTTATAATTTGACTAAAAACAAAAACACTTCAAAAGCTTCAATGTTCAGCGAGCACAGTATAGGTTTAAAACATTCTCATGATTTTTACCGCAGAAAAATTCATAAATACTATATGAAACTACACTTTATAACCCTGCTGTATTATAATACCCACTGCACAATGCTGTGCTCCTACATTGCACCCACTGGGTAAGCTACTGTACACTGGAATAGACTGGTAGTTTAATAGCCTGATTATATATGAAGGAAGGGGAGCAGGGGGGTCTGGGTTAGTAAAAATGTAAATGTCTCATCCAACGGCTCGTTTCATGATTTTCTCTACAAAATAGTGCATACAAATAATAAGATGCATTTGTAACTTTGGAAGTAATATTTGTAGCCATATTGCTGACAATTTTTCCCTGTATTGTCTGTATAGACAGTGCAGTAGGGATATGTGTGCTTTATGGTAGTATAATGGACAGCGGCTTGTGGACCCACTGTGTCACCAAATCAGTTTGGTTTATGGCCACTCCTAAGGGCATCTAAGTGCCTTCTTGGTATTCACCCTTTACCCTTTGTACAGGGATCTGGATTTTGCTGCAGGGAGACCAGCAGGTCACTAACTGTTGAAGTGGTTCCAGTGTTGGTGACAGCTGACACATCAAGTCAGGGACTATGGTGCTGGGCAGAATCAGGCAAATGCAGCGTGTCAATACAAGCGTGACTAAAATCAAACCAACAGCATACATGCACAGAATAAACAAACAGGTGTACATGACTGGTAACAGAGGTACTGAAATGAGAACAGCTATGGACATACAGATAGCAGAGGCTAGGTCTTGCACAAGAGTCCAATACAGAACAACATACCAGAAGGCCCAGAGGACAGGACACATAGCAGAGGTATATGTGTAACAGAAGGTCAGGACAGGTAGCAGAGAAGTCCATAATAAAAGGCCAGGAGACCAGGAAAAATAACAGAGATGTAAGCATGACAGAAGGCCTGTAAGGCAAGACAGATAATGGAGATGCATAAATGGTGGAAGGCCCAGAGGCCCAGAACAGGTAGTGGAAGTACTAGAGCCAAGATTGCAGCAGGAACAGTGGACACTAGACACAAACTCCATGCCAAACCAGCTAGGCTTCTAGATTTAAAATATAGCTGTCATAAAATCCTCAACCTTCTAACCCTATCCCAGTCTACACAGCAAAGCTGTGGCTGCTCTAGTGTAGTGTAAAACATAAATACTACACATAAATCCGTTACAGGCAATTTGTGAAATGCTGGCATGCTATAGAATACCTAGCATTTTCTGGTAAAGTATGAAACAGAGTAATTTCATTCTGACATTATATACAGTACTTTACCTAGGATTATATTATAGACAACAGTGGGTTCATTTTATTAATGAACTAAAACCTATGAAACCCGTGTATAATAGGGGTGAGAAACTTTTATTAACAATTTGCTATCTTATACACATCATTTCAGTCTTCTATTGCAGCAGTCTAAACCTGAATTCACTATAAATTGCATAGTACATTTTCTCAACACAAAAACATTTATTTTGGCACCTTGTCTTACACATGAACTTAACTTGCGATCTGAAACTTAAGCTAAAAGCATTCTAATTTGCAAATGAATTAACAAATTAAAAATAGAATAAATCACAGAAATGAGAAAATATTATGAACCGTTATCTGAAAGCTAATATTGCATTTTAGTAATTTATGTATTTAATCTTGGCTCTATGTACACATTTGGGTTAGGAAATTCATAGACTAGGATTAGGGTTAAAGTGTTAAAATGAATTTAGTTTTCACAGTGCCTTTAATTTTTAGCCTGCAGTTTTATTGTTTGCATAATTTTGGTCTTTATATATTAGGGTTGTGGTAAAGGTTAGACATTGTGTGAAGATTTAATGGGTTTTCCTGTCCTTGGGGGGTACTCATGGCCTATCCTAGGTCATCACTATCAGATTGGTGGGTGCACAGATCAGCTGTTTTAGGCAGGCTCCAGGTGCAGGAACTATGGAGTATACAGAGCCAGAAGTAGACTGTGTATTATCCTTGCCAGGATATTTCACCTCTTCTCCCATTTATAGTACCCCAGTATGGCTAACTACATAGTGTATGTAGCCCTATGTCACGGCTCACTTGACTGCGTATTGTCCTTGCCAGGATACTTCACCTCTTCTCCCAGCTGTAGTACCCCAGCATTCGCTAACTACACAGTGTATGTAGCTCTATGTCACAGCCCACTACACAGTGTACGTAAAAGTCCCCTTTAATCTTATGGTTAAGATAAATGTAAAGATTAATTTATTTTATATATTGGCAAGTTTTAGGCTGTAGTTTGGTAATTTACATAATTTGAGATGTTTATTAGGGTTATGTAATGTGTACAGCTTGAGGTTAGGGTTAGGAATTGTGTACAGATTACGGTTATGTTTAGGATATCGGTACAGATCAGGGTTAGTGTTGGAAATAGGGTAATTTATTTTTTACATTGCCTTCAAGTTCTAGGCTGCAGTTTAGGCATTTCATACGTTGCACAAAACAAAGAAGGCATTTAAAAGAATATATGGGATGCACATTATTATAAGATTATGTTGTACATTGCCTTGAAATTTTACTAGATATTAATAAGCGCTTTTTCTGATATACATACATACATACCTATCTAATGAGAGCTAAAAATCGAACATATGTGTTGATAAGGCCAGCAGTTTAGTATTTACATTTTTGCACGATTTTTTGCCAAAACCAGCATTTTTTTCCCCAGTGGATCAGAGGTATACATACATTTATACCATGCACCACTTATTTGGGACTGAACTGTGTGTTCAAGTGACTTTGTAACACTACGGGGAATCTATAGTTTTTACTGAGTGGATGTGGACTGACTCAGCTGGATATTTCTCTCCAGATAAAAGTAATCATTGCCGGCTTAGGGATTTAAGGAGTCTTTAATGCTAAATTCATTCGCACTAAAGCTCTCTCTCTTGCTGCATTTTATTTCTTTCTAGTGAGCAGTACATAATTAGAAAATATGGTATAGAAAATCTCTGCCATTTACAGTGCCTTGCGAAAGTATTCGGCCCCCTTGAACTTTTCAACCTTTTGTCACATTTCAGGCTTCAAACAAAGATATAAAATTTTAATTTTTTGGTGAAGAATCAACAACAAGTGGGTCACAATTGTGAAGTGGAACGAAATGTATTGGTTATTTTAAACTTTTGTAAAAAATAAAAAACTGAAAAATGGGGCGTGCAATATTATTCGGCCCCTTTACTTTCAGTGCAACAAACTCACTCCAGAAGTTCGGTGAGGATCTCTGAATGGATCCAATGTTGTCCTAAATGACTGATGATGATAAATATAATCCACCTGTGTGTAATCAAGTCTCCGTATAAATGCACCTGCTCTGTGATAGTCTCAGGGTTCTGTTTAAAGCGCAGAGAGAATCATGAAGACCAAGGAACACACCAGGCAGGTCCGTGATACTGTTGTGGAGAAGTTTAAAGCCGGATTTGGATACAAAAAGATTTCCCAAACTTTAAACATCCTAAGGAGCACTGTGCAAGTGATCATATTGAAATGGAAGGAGTATCAGACCACTGCAAATCTACCAAGACCCGGCCGTCACTCTAAACTTTCATCTCAAACAAGGAGAAGACTGATCAGAGATGCAGCCAAGAGGCCCATGATCACTCTGGATGAACTGCAGAAATCTACAGCTGAGGTGGGAGAGTCTGTCCATAGGACAACAATCAGTCGTACACTGCACAAATCTGGCCTTTATGGAAGAGTGGCAAGAAGAAAGCCATTTCTCAAAGATATCCATAAAAAGTCTTGTTTAAAGTGTGCCACAAGCCACCTGGGAGACACACCAAACATGTGGAAGAAGGTGCTCTGGTCAGATGAAACCAAAATCGAACTTTTTGGCCACAATGCAAAACGATATGTTTGGCATAAAAGCAACACAGCTCATCACCCTGAACACACCATCCCCACTGTCAAACATGGTGGTGGCAGCATCATGGTTTGGGCCTGCTTTTCTTCAGCAGGGACAGGGAAGATGGTTAAAATTAATGAGAAGATGGATGGAGCCAAATACAGGACCATTCTGGAAGAAAACCTGTTGGAGTCTGCAAAAGACCTGAGACTGGGACAGAGATTTATCTTCCAACAAGACAATGATCCCAAACATAAAGCAAAATCTACAATGGAATGGTTCACAAATAAACGTATCCAGGTGTTAGAATGGCCAAGTCAAAGTCCAGACCTGAATCCAATCGAGAATCTGTGGAAAGAGCTGAAAACTGCTGTTCACAAACGCTCTCCATCCAACCTCACTGAGCTCCAGCTGTTTTCCAAGGAAGAGTGGGCAAGAATTTCAGTCTCTCGATGTGCAAAACTGATAGAGATATACCCCAAGCGACTTGCAGCTGTAATCGCAGCAAAAGGTGGCGCTACAAAGTATTAACTTAAGGGGGCCGAATAATTTGGCACGCCCCACTTTTCAGTTTTTTATTTTAAAATGTCCAATAAATTTCGTTCCACTTCATGATTGTGTCCCACTTGTTGTTGATTCTTCACCAAAAAATTAAAATTTTATATCCTTATGTTTGAAGCCTGAAATGTGGCAAAAGGTTGAAAAGTTCAAAGGGGCCGAATACTTTCGCAAGGCACTGTATCTGCCTCTTTTTTCACATGACATGTGCATTCAGGGTACACACTAATGAAAAGTGGATTTATCATCATGACTTTACCTTACTGACACAAAAGTATCATATAGTCATTTACAAAATTATGCATTTATTTTTTATTGTCAATTGTAAATTTTTAATAAATTTTAACAGTTTAAGAAAACAAACAAAAAGCCAAAATCAGAAATGCAAAATAAAAAGGAATATAAGGCAGTTGAATGGCATAGTCAAAAAAAGGAAAACAGTGCTTGTACACACGTGGACAAAATTGTTGGTATCCCTCGTTTAATGAAAGAAAAACCCACAATGGTCGCAGAAATAACTTGAATCTGACAAAAGTAATAATATATTAAAATTCTATGAAAATGAACAAATGAAAGTCAGACATTGCTTTTCAACCATGCTTCAACAGAATTTTTAAAAAAAGAAAACTCATGAAACAGGCCTGGACAGAAATGATAGTACCCTTAACTTAATATTTTGTTGCACAACCTATTGAGGCAATCACTGCAATCAAACGATTCCTGTAACTGTCAATGAGACTTCTGCACCTCTCAACAGGTACTTTGGCCCACTCCTCATGAGCAAACTGCTCCAGTTGTCTTGGGTTTGAAGGGTGCCTTTTCCAGACGGCATGTTTCAGCTCCTTCCAAAGATGCTCAATAGGATTTAGGTCGGGGCTCATAGAAGGCCACTTCAGAATAGTCCAACGTTTTCCTCTTAGCAATTCTTGGGTGTTTTGGGTTATTATGCTGTTGCAAGACCCATGACTTGAGACTGAGACCAAGCTTTCTGACACTGGGCAGCACATTTCTCTCTAGAATCCCTTGATAGTCTTGAGATTTCATTGTACCCTGCATAGATGCTGTGCCAGATGCAGCAAAGCAGCCCCAGAACATAACAGAGCCTCCTCCATATTTCACAGTAGGGACAGTGTTCTTTTCAAGATATGCTTCATTTTTCCATCTGTGAACATAGAGCTGATGTACCTTGCCAAAAATTTCGATTTTTGTCTCATCTGTACATAGGACATTCTCCCAGAAGCTTTGTGGCTTGTCAACATGTAGTTTGGCAAATTCCAGTCTGGCTTTTTTATGATTTGTTTTCAATAATGGTGTCCTCCTTCTTTCATTAAACTAGGGGTACCAACAATTTTGTCCACGTGTGTATCTAGGCACAAGAATTACAGCCAAAAGAACTAAAATCAATAATACAACGAAAAGGGGAAACACAAGACAAGAGACGATAAGGGAGAGAGAGGAAAGGGAAGAAAAAGATAACCATAAGTAACCTAGTGTCTCTACCTGGTGAGGGAGACTTAAAAGGGAGAGAAGACATTAGAGTCTTGCCAGAAGTAGCAATACCCTACACTACTGCAGGGGTCTGGGAGGAAGGACAGAAACAAGTGAGCCCTAAACTCACCCCAGCCACTGTCCCTTCCTATTGCCTCAGTTACCTTAAACGGTAAAAGGACAACCTGAAGACGAGCCCTATACTGGGTAAGTGACACAAAGAACAGGACAAGACAAAACAACACAGAAGCAGAGTGAGCAAGCCAAGGGGTCGGTAACAAACGAGCAATGCAGTACAAAATCACAATCCAAGAGAATAGTCACAAGGCAAGCCAAAGATCAGAGAAATAGCACAGTAAATAACAAGGGCACAAAGAGAGCAGGCAAAGTCAGAGCAATAACCGGCAACTTGCTGAGAAAATGACATCCCGTATATAGAAAGTCTGGGCCCTCCCAGACCTGATAGGTACACAGGTTGTCAATCACACAGGCCAGGAAGAGATTAACTCTATGCACAGTGTCGGACTGGGATGTCTAGGGCCCACCAGAGGAATTGCTTCTAGGGGCCCGCCATCAGGACCCCTGCAGATCAGCGGTACCGAGACAGGGCGGCAAAAGGTAATAACATGTTGGGAGCCATGTTGCTCACCCACCACACCACTGCACTACCTAAACCCACTGCTACACCCTGTATGGCAAGTGAACAGCATGGCTCTTAGAATTGTTACCTGTAGCCGCACTGTCCTGTAAAAACTGATCTACAGAGGTCCTGGCTGTTGTATCATCGCAGATGTAATATTGATGGACTATCCTAAGGACAGGCCATCAATATTAGAAATATGGATAAATACTTTGAAGAGGTTGTCCAGGAATTGGCGCAACCTATGTCCCTTGCGGGAGGTGTAAAATAAAAAAATAAAAAATCATACTCACCTGTCCCTGGCGTTCCGTTGTCCGCTGCCAGTGTCCTTTCAGTCTCGTGCCGGCGACCACTTGCTGGGAGTCCTGCACCTCATGTGACCGCTAAGACCAATTAGGTACAGGATTTCCAGAAATGAGGGGCCACCATGAGACCGAACAGATAGAGGCAGGGGACAATGGGGTGCTGGGGACAGGCGAGTATGCTTTTTTTGAAATTTTTTTTTTTATTTTTACACCTCCCTGGCAGCCGCCACAGTGGTCGCTCTAGTTTATGGACAACCTCTTTTAAGGGGTTGTCTGGGCCAAATTTTTTTATGGCCACTTCACTGGTCCCCCCATATGGTGGCCTCTTCACTGGTCCCCCATACTGTATGGGGAACAGTGATGGAGCCATTATATTGTGTGGGAGCAGTGATGGGGAATAACATACTGTGGAGGGGACATTAAACTGTGTGGGGCATATTAAAGGGGTTGTCCAGAGTTACCTTTTTTATGGCCTATGGTCAGGATAGGGTATAAATACCTGATCAGTATGGGGCTGACACACGGCCCTATCAGCTGTTCGGAGCCACTTCCGGCACCTGTTCTGTACACAACACAGGGCTGGAAGCAGAAAGATCCATCCACTGTTTAGTTTCCCGGCGCCTTCACTGCAGCTCAGCTCCTACTGACTTCAATAAGTGCTGAGATGCAGTGAAGGTGCCCGGCTAATACACAGTGGACAGAGCTTTCTGCTTCTGGCCCTGTATTGTGAACAGGACGGGCGCCAGAAGTGGCTCCGTACAGCTGATCAGTCCGGGGTCAGCCCCGTACAGATAAGATATCTATGGCCTATCCTGAGGATAAACCATAACAAATTATGCCTGGACAACCCCTTTAATATACCCCCCTAATGAGCCACACTTTAAAGAGGTTGTCCAGTATAATTTTTGTCTTTTTTATAATTAGTCCGGGGAGAAGTTAAGCCCCCCCCCCCCCAAAAAAAAAAACATACTAAACATACTCACCTGTCCCCGGTGCTCCGGTGTCAGCAGGTCCCAGCACGGTCCGGTCCTGCTGCTCCGCTGTCTTCTTTTGCCGGAAGTCCTCACTGGCTGTGACGTCCCAGGTCCCTTCCTTTAGGCCGCTGATTGGCTTCAGGGGTCATGTGACGTCACAGTTAGTCACGTGCAGGGGGAACTTGCGCTGGAAGAAAACAGAGCTGCAGGCCGAACCGCGCTGGGACACACTGGGGACAGGAGAGAAAGTTTGTTGTTTTTTTTTACCTGCCCCAGTGTAATTAAAAAAAAAAATGTTATCCTGCACAACCCCTTTAATGTCCCCCAGGCTATTGGCCTCCATCACTGCCCCTCCAATGACCCCATCAATGGTCCCCATACAGTATAGGGGACAAAGTGAAGGGGCCACTGTACAGGGAGGAATATTGATGTTTATATGCCCATACAGTGGCCCCTTCACTGGTCTCCCCTATAGCAGTATTGGAGTTTCTGCGACTTAGGTATTGTTATGCTGGAGCCCTAGAGCAGGCACCAGCATAACAATACAGTGAGAAATTAGCTGGGGTGGGAGGGGGGGAATTACAACTCTCAACAGACCCAGAGCATCTGGAGTTATTAGGGGTCGTAGTTATCAGAGTTGTCAGTGAAGTTGAAAGATTTGGGGGCAAATAGGGGGAAAAGTTGTTTTTTTGTTTGCGTGGTTAAGTTGTACTTACCTTTCACACTGCTGGTCTGGGCTCCTATGCAGAAACCCGCCGCCGCGCACAGCATTAGTACGTCAGTGACGCTTGCAGCAACAAGCTGCAACTGGATTGGTTCCATTGGCTGCCCATCAGGATCCCCCTACCCCCTCCCTAGAGTAAATTCTTGATAGTGACGGTTATGGGTGCTGCAGCGATATCTCAGATACTTGAAAGAGATACAGCTTTAGTACCCACAACCGCAGTTGTCAAGAACATGGTGAATGAGCAGCGCAGCAACCAGCATATAAACAATACTTGGACAGTATAATATGCTCCGCAGTGTCCCCAACACAGCATTATATGTTCCGCAGTGTCCCCAACACAGCATTATATGCTCCGCAGTGGCCCCAACACAGCATTATATGCTCCGCAGTGGCCCCAACACAGCATTATGTGCTCCGCAGTGGCCCCAACACAGCATTATATGCTCCGCAGTGGCCCCAACACAGCATTATATGCTCCGCAGTGGCCCCAACACAGCATTATATGCTCCGCAGTGGCCCCAACACAGCATTATATGCTCACAGTGGCCCCACACAGCATTATATGCTCCGCAGTGGCCCCCACACAGAATTATATGCTCCGCAGTGGCCCCAACACAGCATTATATGCTCCGCAGTGGCCCCAACACAGCATTATATGCTCCGCAGTGGCCCCAACACAGCATTATATGCTCCGCAGTGGCCCCAACACAGCATTATATGCCCTCAGTGGCCCCAACACAGCATTATATGCTCCGCAGTGGCCCCAACACAGCATTATATGCCCTCAGTGGCCCCCCCACAGTATTATATGCCCTCAGTGGCCCCCACACTGTATTATATGCCCACAGTGGCCCCCACACAGTATTATATGCCCACAGTGGCCCCCACACAGTATTATATGCCCTCAGTGGCCCCCACACAGTATTATATGCCCTGAGTGGCCCCCACACTGTATTATATGCTCCGCAGTGGCCCCAACACAGCATTATATGCTCCACAGTGGCTCCCACACAGTATTATATGCCCTCAGTGGCCCCCACACTGTATTATATGCCCACAGTGGCCCCCACACAGTATTATATGCCCACAGTGGCCCCCACACAGTATTATATGCCCTCAGTGGCCCCCACACAGTATTATATGCCCTGAGAGGCCCTCACACTGTATTATATGCCCACAGTGTCCCCCACACAGTATTATATGCCCACAGTGGCTTCCACACAGTATTATATGCCCTGAGTGGCCCCCACACTGTATTATATGCTCCGCAGTGGCCCCAACACAGCATTATATGGTCCGCAGTGGCTCCCACACAGTATTATATGCCCTCAGTGGCCCCCACACAGTATTATATGCCCTCAGTGGCCCCCACACTGTATTATATGCCCTCAGTGGCCCCCGCACAGTATTATATGCCCACAGTGGCCCCCACACTGTATTATATGCCCAAAGTGACCCACACACACTATTAGGTGCTCCACAGTGGCCCCCCTACCCCCAGAGCCGGTGCTATTATTATACTTTGGGGTCTCCTCAGACCCCAGAATATAATAAGTACAGGTCCAGGAGAAGTGTTTAAAAATAACAAACACTTATACTCACCTTGTCTTATCTCTCCGGGGTATCCTCGCTCCATCCTGCTGTCTTTACCATCTTCCTTGGTCCTCTGGTCTCCAGGTCCTGTGTCCCAGATGTCACCGCTGGGGCCTGTGATTGCACCTCAGCGGTCACGTGGGACGCGATGACGTCATTACACTAGCGCGCTCCATGTCACCGCTGGGGCCTAATCACAGGCCCCTGCAGTGAGGCCGGAAAAGTGCCGGAGACGATGCTGAGTCCAGGACAGCCAGGTGAGTATTTTTTTTTTTTTTTGTCACTTCCCCTGGGCTGGCATCTAATGGAAAGGGGCCGGCCCCTTTCCATTAACAATAGGTATAGCGGTCGGGGAACCAGGCCTTCCCCGACCACTATCATGATAGTCCGGGGCCCCGGCCATTTCCAGCTGGCCGCGGGCCCCGCACCCCTCTGGCCACGATCGTTACACCACTGTCCATTGGTCAGGGGCCCAATCGGGATGGTCAGGAGCCGGTCGGGCCCCTTACCGTCCCGATCAAACCCTTGATCTTTGCATTGGCAAAATGAGTACTACTAGTCGGGGCTTGGGGCCCACCGGGGGATTCACCGGTTCCCCCGGTGGGCCAGTCCGACCCTGTCTATGCAGTCCAGAGAGAAATGCTCAGAACACGGGTGTGGCCGGAAATCCATTACATTGTCTAGGACCATGTTCAGACTGAGCAACAAGAAACTTACACAAGGAACCAAACTGAACACGCCTCCTTCGCCACAGCATGCGAGCGGAGGGTGGCGCAGAAACCCGAAAAGGCAGAGACGTTACAGAATATCTCTACAGGTCAAATATCGTGAAGTGTCCAGAATATATCCCAGGGTTGTCATATGGCCTGGAATCCGTCCTCCTTGTTGTTTAGGAGGGCGAAATTATGCATTTATGGGGGTGAAGCCATTCTTACAGTATATGTACTACCATATAAGCTCTTTCTCCAAATGACAATAAAAAGTCAGAATTTAGAATTTATTTTAAAGTACCCATGAAATGAATTTATGGCTTTGGTGAATATATGCTTTTATATTATTGTATATAAAACAATTCCCCAATATATTTTTTTTATTACAGATTACTCCCTTTATAAAAATGAATAATCTTACTATAGGCAGCCTAGTATCTGTTTTATATCCTTCTACATTGTGTTGGTGAGATACTATAGAGCAGAGATTGCCACAGTGTGGATCAGAAGCTGCATGTAACAAGTGGGCCTCTAAAACCCCATGACAAACAAGTGTCCAATGTTTAGTGAGACTTTCAAGGATTTCTTGATTTGTGGTGGAATACTATAGTCCTTTCCCGATAAAAGACGTCTATCATAACACAATTTCCTATGATACGTTATGTGTATCATGATTGTTGCTTTACATAGAAGCTAGCCATTACTGATAGCTAGTCATACTTGGTCTACGAGGGGCATTCATTAAAGATTTCCCCTAACCCACTTTCTGTGGACTGAGAGCAAAGAAAATTGGCACAGTTATTAGTCCTTCTCTACATAGGTGCCACCGAGGGACGCACACTTCTCCCATCTCTTTAAGCAACTGTAAACACCTCACTTGTAGAAGTCGACAGGTTGCTCCAAAAGCCACGTTGTGACTTCAGAAATCAGAGTCTCATCATCTGGAAAATGCTTGCCCTTCAAAAATAACTTCATTGTTGGAAAGAGGTGGAAGTCCGATGGTGCGAGGTCGGGTGAATAAGGGGGATGCGATAGAATTTCAAAGCCACAGGAGCATGCTTGGGCAACATGTGAGATGTGAACTGGTGCATTGTCTTGCAGAAGGTGGACACCTTTGGTGAGCATGCCACGTCTCTTGGTTTAGATGCCCTCCCGCAATTTCTACAGCAGTGAAGCATAGTATGCCCCAGTGATCATGGTACCCTTTGCTAGGAAATCGATCAATACTACTCCGTGCTAGTCCCAAAATACTGTGAGCATGACATTGTCTGCCGAGGGTTGGGGACGTGCCTACTTTGGAGGCAGTGAGTCATGATGCTTCCATTGCATTGACTGGACTTTAGTCTCAGGAATATAGTGATGGACCCAGCTTTCATCCTGTGTGATCAGTCTGTTGAAAAAGTCCTCCTGGTTACCATGGCACATTGTCAATAGAGCCTGAGAGCATTCGACTCGTTCCTGCTTCTGGAAAGGTATGAGGAGCCGGGGAACCCAGCCAGCGGATACCTTATGCATGTGAAGATGGTCTTGGATAATTTTTTCCACAGACCCCACACTAATCTTGACATTTTGAGCTAGGTGGCGAATGATTACACGGCAATTTTCCAAAATGGCGGCCTCCACTTGCTGGATGGTGTGTTCATCAATAGCAGAGTGGGGTCGCCCTGGAATTGGAGCTGTTTCCACCGAAGTCTGACCACATTTGAATTGATCATGCCAGTTCTTGACTACATCATATGATGAGGAATCCTCACCATAAACCTCTTTCATCTCATCGAACATCTCTTTTGGTGTGCGGCCTTTCAAGTAAAGGAACTTGAGGACTGCTCTGTATTCCACTGGGTCCATTATCAAACCTCACACCACTTCAGCACCTGTAAAATCAAGACCGTTATCAGTTCTGAGTTGCAAATTGGCACGTAACCTATAGAGACTTATATCATTACACATGTGCAGTTTCAGCATCCTGTGATAAATAGAAGTGGGTCAGGGGAAATCTTTAATGAACACCCCTCGTAGGTCAAGATTTCTAAATGGCTATATCCTTTATCAGCAGGAGGCTCTTCTTTATCTGCTGGAATCATGTATTTTTCATTGTCAGTGACCAAACATTGCATGCACATAACCAAATAGACTGAGTGAAGCAAGGACAGGCAGTCCGCTGTAAAATGGATTGCTTTATTTTTTCATTTTCTTCCCTACATAGATGAAAGGACAGCACCAATAGTGAGTGCTGCTGTAGTCTGGGTTTTCTTATGTTGTAGACCTTCTTCACCGAGTGATTATGATGATATGGTCCAACCACTTGTGAGTATGTGAACCAGAGGGAGCTATTGAGTGACCCAGGCCCAGG
Organism: Leptodactylus fallax; assembly: GCA_947044405.1. Classification (NCBI taxonomy): domain Eukaryota; kingdom Metazoa; phylum Chordata; class Amphibia; order Anura; family Leptodactylidae; genus Leptodactylus; species Leptodactylus fallax. The sequence continues at coordinate 4,571,480 of CAMRHE010000108.1, read as the reverse complement.
CCAGAAAAGGCTCTCAGCCACGCCTTTGGGTGGGGGGCGTGTATCTCCAGAAGGCTGGAGTCTCCTGCAGGAGGCAGGAACTGTGGAACCAGCTGGACAGATAGACGGTCTGTGCCAGGAGGGCTGGGGTCCACAGGGGATTTTGCTGGAGCTGAGCAGTGCCCCAGAGGCTAGTTAGGAGCTCAAGGAGTCAGTGAGTGCCCTAACTGTGGCATAGGTTTTTTTTGTTGTTTTGTTATGTTGCAGCTAAGCTGAATAAAGCCAGTTTTAGTTTACACTTGGACCGTCTGAACGCTATCTTTCCGGCGCCCATTACCACGAACCACCGCTGTCCGGATCAGGAGCCTGCCGCCATTTTGAGTCTAATTCCCCAAGTTGTCGCACACTAAAGGAACATTGATTTTGTTTTTACACTGAAGATCAAACTCCAGTGGAAACGCTCCATTTTTTAAAATGTGTGTGATCGAATGAGCGGACAAATGAATAAATGAATGAATGAATTAATTACATTGACAAATTACATTAGACTGGTGCTTAAGAAGACCAGACGATCCTCCAGCAAGCCCATTATACGTCTTTATCATTACAGGGCCCACTAGCTGTAGCAGAAAACATACTATCCTAAACTGACTTTGATCACAATGATCACGATCACCTATGGTCTGTCACTTTGTTTGGTAACTGCACATATGATCTTTTAGTTGTTATACAAATACATATTATGTATAGCAGCAAGGTAGACCTCAAAGATATTTACTTTGGTGAGCCAAAGGTTTCCCTGTCCGATTTCAGCTTTGTTCATAGTAAGGCAGTGTTCAGAGCAGCTTCATAAACAGAGTAATAGAAATAGACTCATACTACTCATCACTTATGTAAAGCATTCAGTGTTTCACAGTTGTAGAAAGAGCACAGAGCATATGTTAGTCAATGTGCTGCTAGGGTGTCTGTGCAGCACTAGGCTTCACTGTGTGAATGGGATTATTAAAAATCCAATTCACTATCATTGTTATGTCACAGTAGCCAGAATGCACCATAAACATTAAATGTGACCTTCAGCTATACTGTCTTATGATTGTGTCCTATGCGGACCACTCACAATGTGCTGACGGGAATTCCATATGGACAGTCCAGATTAATTGTATCTATGTGGAAGTGCACGGTATTTCCCATGGCCTTATAAAACACACAACTTCTATAGCAAGTTATTTTTTTTAGTTTATTTTACTATATTGGAAGTGTTGTTAGACTGACCTCAACCTAAAAGGGCACGACTAGGTTTTGTGATATCTCTGCCCCATAAATAATTTATAAATGCAAATAAACAGATTTCCTTCAACCACCTCCTCCTCTTGCTTGTACAGAATTCAAGGGTTGTAGCTGCCACAGAACAAATGTGCTTTCCAGTTTTTCCCCATGTTAGGAAATAGACTCATTACTGGAGAGGGAACACACACACATACACACTGCTAGCTCAAAGAAAGCAGGTCTGTGCAGAGCAGCTGGGGCCCAGAGCCAGAAATCCCATTAAAATAAGCCCTGCTATTTCCAGACCTACATAGAGCTTTGCAGCATGATTATATTCAGCCATCTCATTCAGAAAGAGAAGGCAGCCTGTATACAGTAAGGGCTGTAATACAATGATTTTTGCAGCTTCCAGTTCATAGGAACCTGGTTAATAGATAATGTGCAATGTCTTCCATTGGCATTGAGGTTGCAAGAGCGATGTATGTTGTATAGAGAGCAGGGAAGTGAATGCTAGTAAGAGCACCAGACTGCATTATTAACAGTGCACTTTGTAGCCTGTCATCATAAAGATTTCATTCAGTAAATGCTAGAAAGCATACTGTGTAAAAAAAAAAGGCCTAAAAAAGGCTTAGCACCCATAAGTATTGTTCAGTTGCGCATAATGTCTGCGCCAGGAACAGAGGTGCTTTACAGTGCAAATACAGGAGAGCGATTGTTTGATGTATGGTGTTTTCACTAATTAGCATATTAGGACGAACTATGCGATTTTTCTGTGGTTGCCATGGAGATCAATGATCGCTATGGCCTCTGTAATCCTAATCAGAGTTTCCATCAGAAACTGTACTAAGCAACAATCCCGCTTGCCTCACATGTCAGCAAGACCAAGTTTCATACCCGCCTCGAAATACTGTACATTGTTAACACCATTCTCACCCTTCCATTAATTCTCCATAGAGGATAATGCTAAAAGTCATGCAAGTGCTATCCCAGTTTCTGGGATATTGCTTTATTCTTAAACTTGTACTTGTATCCTTTATTTTGATATGGATTACATTGGTCCCAGTGGGAACCCCACCACTGTATGTATTTTACGTTGGTCCCAGTGGCAACCCCCATGCTATATGTATTTTATGCCATGCATATGGTGCCAGATGGGTATGTCTTAGCACTGACTTTGGAATTGCATACCAGTGGGTAGTGTACACCATAGCTATATTCTGTCATTTTAATGGTTTATGCCATATGATTTGTTGTATACACTGGTGCAGTCCAACTTTTATGGAGGACACCACATGTACATGTTTGTGTGACTTTGATGTAATTCTTCATTATTAAAATATTTTATGCTTATTTTACTCATTTTTTTGCTATAGAACACAATCACAACACTCTTCACATTGTGAAAACCTTATGCCTTGTGTTTATTATAGAACATACACAGAGGCTTGTGGATGGAGATTATGATGGGTATACAGTGTATAGACAGCCAACACTCTAAAAGACAAGGCTACACAAGTTCATTTACATGATCAGTAATGCCTCAGTTGTATTCCAAAGTGATCAGATGTTAAAGGGGTTGTCCGGGATAAATGGAAATCCCTACACTAATCTAAACACCCTCCCCCTCCTACTTTCTAAATAACATAATTAATCAAAAATGTATATTTACCCATACCCCTGGGACAGTCATGTGACCACCCCAGGGATATTTGCTGGTTATCCGGTGACGATCCGTTTCCCCATTTCTGGAAACGGCTCGTCACTACTACTCCCCCCCACCCCATCCACTCCATCATACTTACCTTCCAGGCTTCTTCCTGTGAGACGGCTCCTCCTTCTTTTCTGACTGCCGGCGCCGCTATTATCCCAGTGCTGCTCTGCACGTTGCTGCCGATAATCCACCTCTACTGTGCAGGCGTGGGAGCTATGCAGTAACGGTGGATTATCAGCAGCAAGGCGGAGAGCAGCGCTGGGATAATAGTTCATCACTGCAGAGCACAGAGCAGCGCTGAGACAATAGCGCGCTCCGGCAGAATCAGAAAAGAAGGATGAGCCGTCCAGCAGGAGGAAGAGAGGTGAGTATATAATTGGGTCAGGGGTTAGGCTGAGTATGTTGGGAAGAGCTAGAAGTGGGCAGGATAGCTAGAGAGACAGGGAGTGGGTGTATGGGAGGCAGGGAGAGAGGAAGAGGGGGTGAGTTGAGAGGTAGCTAGCGTGGAAGTTACATAGCAGGACCATGTAAACAAATGCAGAAGATACCAGGAGCTCCCAGAGACACCCAGAAATCACTCAAAACACTGCTAAAAGTATATGGGTGCATTTGTTAACCCATTAATAGCACTAACAGACCTTTTTAAAAAAACAAAACAAAATAATTTTTTGCCCGGAAAACCCTTTAATCATTTTGCCTTTGCTATTTCTAGTTAGGTGGGTACAGTGCTGCATTTATCAATATCTGTGCATTCAGTGCAATATATTCAGTGCATTCCAAGTATCTGTTGCAAAAAGATGGTCCCCAATCCCCCATAGTGCTTTTGTACAATGACCATTTAAGGCGGTTCTCAGATTTGATACTGCTTCTTGTACTGTGACTGATCTACTGAACAACCATGATATTTATTTATATATTTTGAGGCATGCTAACTACAGATACTGCTGCTAATAGTGTTCTTATACATCCAAAAGTGTTAGGGCTTATTCATAATTCCGCATTTTATAAACATGTGACATATAAATAAAAACATTGAAGTGAATGGAGCCATATGCAATCTAGGAAAAATGTGGATGCCTTACATACATGAAATGCGGACATGTGAATACAAAAGTAGCTCATGTGGTTGATGGTTGAAGGCATTTTACACAAACCACCCACTTACATATCTACTTATGGCGACCCCATTTGCTGCCACCTATAATATGGGGCTACTTTTAGATTTTTTTGCAGGGTTCCTTTAAGTTCCCTATCTGCCCCTGATACATGAACAATAGTGATGCTGTTTCTGGAAAATAAATAAGCAGATTTGATAACAGACTGTCCCTTTAGATTGAGCACCAGACTCTACGACTCAAAAAAGGCTCTAAACAGGGGCCCTTTGCTTTGTAAGTCAAACACTGTTACAGTATATGAAGAGGAAATTTACACAGTAGACAGAGCCTCTGGGTCATGATAGTATTCCTCTACAGGGTTGAGTATACAAATACTAAGTATATAATACCAAAACAGCCCGAGTAAGTGAAATTGCATTTGTTGAATTTGTCTATCACATGGGATATTTCAGAAGCTCATGGCTGCCTTTGGATGCAGTTTTGAGCAAAGTGGTCCTCTAGAGTAAATGGCTTAATTAGAAGCTTGCTGAAGCAGAAACTCCATGAATATACCAGTACACAATGAGGGATTGTCTGTATCCAGAATGGCTGATAGGTAACACAATGCAATCAGTCAGTAAGTCTCCGAAATACAGTAGCTCAAAGAACGGAAATTTGATCTGTTTTTATGAAAGTGTCACTTTGCATGGCTGAACACTCTGTGCAACCAGATAGCTGTGATGGTGTATTTCAGCAACGTGTATCCAGTCTCACTGGACCAGGGCCTGTAAGAAACTGCTAAATTATGGATCACAGGCCCACTTAACATGAGCATCTCTGGCAAACAATGAGCTAGTCTTCCACTGAGCAGATCCCTCCCGTGCACTGATCAGCAGAGTCGCTAATTTAGATGAGTCATCTTTTACTGCAACAACATTTTTGCACAGCACGCCTGGTTGAAAGAGACTAAAACCTGCAATGTGAAAGACCATAATCTTTTAGGGTGTGATTCTTTTCTCCCAACAGCTGCTCACAGCTTCTATGCCTACATATAATTATAATATATTATAATTATTGTATACATTTCATATACCAGTGCTTGAAAGCTCTAAATTATGAGAACTATTACAACAATAAACTGGCGGGAAAATTCTGTTAGAATTAGCAGGTTATTATACCCACTGGAATGTGGAACAAGGCATATGTATTGCTTTGTGCAAGCTACAGTGTTCATCGCTTAGTAGAAATGTATACAGAGTTCCAATAATGCAATCCATATGCATCTCTTTTATAGCAGCACTATAGAATGTTTAATGCTTTCTAAAAAAAAAAATATTATTACCCTATTACTTCTGTTGGCATGCTTTCTGGTCTATAGGGGTTCTCCACAGGCTGTGAACACTTACTTTCTCCACAGTTCTTAGGCTCCAGCCCTAGAGGTTCTAGGATGGTTTTGATCCCAAGTCATATGATCAAAAGCAGCACTCGGTCCCTGATTCACTCCACCTTCTCTATCCTATTCCGTGCTCACTCCTACTGTTACTTGTATTATGGGAGCTTTCTGTATACATCATTTTAACAGTAAAGCCAGCTCCCATAATACAGGTGCTGTAACTACTTGTAAACATGGGAGGAGAGGGAAGAGGTGGGGCAACTAAGGGACTGGGTGTCAATTCCAATCATGTGACCTGGGGTTGTCACCAACCTGAAAATCCTAGTTTTGGAGCCTAAAAACCCAAGATGAAGTAAGTATTCACAGCATTTTCATATGGAGAAGTAGGAAGGGGATTGTTCATTTTAGGTCCACACTCCATATTCTAAAGTCCTCAAGTGCAATTATTAGCTCTAAAGGGCCAAATTTAATTGAAACAATAGGTGCAGTATAATCCTAGTTAAAGGGGTTGTCCAGCTTCACATTCATTTTAAGTGGTCTTGGTGTTTTAAAGTATATACAAAGTATAACTCACCTGCCAGTCCTAGTGCCAACTCTTATGCGGTGCTTGGCGGGCTTGGTTACCAGGCTGTAGTGCTGATGTAAGACCATTGGCATGTGACTTCTGCAGCCAATCACTGGCCTCAGCATTCACAAGTTATCAACGTCACAGCTCCTGACTGCTGAAGTCAATCACATGACTTCTAAGATCACTGAATAGCTGGAGCATGGCTGCAGCAGTCACCTAGCATCGAACTGATGTCATCACTGCAGTCAGGTAAAAACTCGATAGGTAATAATGCAGAATCCCAGTGGACAAAGCTAAACATATACAGTAACGCACTGTGTATTATACATTTACCTTGTTTTTTGTAGCTTGTATATAGTTTATGTATGTAGCTATGTTATGCCCTTTTATTAGGCTGTTCCACTGGTGATGGGGGAATGTAGCGCAATGGAGGCAGAGACTGAGAGCCTTCACCCATCTTTCATACTGGGTCTCCAGACAGAGAAGAGTTTGGGAAGTAGAAAAAACCTACGTAGCTGCAATGCTGTCCTGAAACAGGAAGAAGTTAGCTGATATTATCTACTAGAAGAAGTTAGGAGAGTTTTTAGTGCCACATTGTGGATTCTACAATAATAGAAAAATTATTCGAGCACTTCCTCTTTGTTACGTAGGGTGCTCATGAAAGACGTTGCAATCACTCCAGTAGTTACAAAATATCACAGCACTCCTTTGTGGATGCAATTAAAAATGTAGCTTCATTGTTGTGTAACACTAGATCAATCTAATATAGAAGTATAGCTAATACAAGATATTCAGTATATATTCAGTGGACGTTTTGGTGTACCACCTTCATCAACGAATATTATAAGGATGAATGTGGAGTCTAGGATCAATGGTCTGGTCAGATTGATCTGGTACTACACAACAATAATGCTATTTCATTTTGTGGAGTCTAAGCACATTTACATCACAGGCCTTAGAGTACAGACCCTGCTGTGCCACAGGACACACAGGGCATTCCTGGGTAGAGAGAGAGTGGAAAGACTGGTACATACATATCTCAGACCAAAGCGCAGGCTGCTGGACTTGCCATCACCAAACTCATCTCACATCCACAGTGGACCCTCGAATAAGATCTGCATGTCCATCATTGGGGAAGCTGTTGGATGCTGCTTTGCATCAGTTACCTGCAAAGTTATGAACTGTTTCACTTGCAACCCTGTGTCTCTTGAGTCATTCGCCTGCAACTACCATCATGATCTATGGCACTCCCATCTAGCTCAGGAGGGCTGAAGACCACTGGAACGTATCCCATGGGAAGACTACCACCATCATCAGTTACCCTGCAGACCCCTCAACTCTGCACAAGCCCAGGAAGAGAGTTGGATGGGTTGATTGAGTCTACAAGCCATCATGACCACTCCTGTTATCACTACTACTACTCCCAGCCCCTGGGCTGCTGAAATTATTAGAACTCCTGTCAATCACAAAAAATAGAACACGCTGGTCAGCAGTTTCCTGTAAATCACAAGAGTTGGTCAAGCATGTGTCTTGCTCCTCCATTCAAAGTCTATGTCACTGACTAAGATAACTGGGTATAGCAATGAGGGAAACAGGACCAGAGTGCTCCATTCTGGTGGGAATCGCAGCAGTCAAAACAACAGCCATCCAGTGAATAGGTGATAATTACCTTTGACTATATTACCACTGCAAACAATGTAAGACCTCCGATGACTCTGAACAGAAAAATAAAAAAGATGTAGCCTTTGGAAGGTGTATAGGAAGAAAGTGAAGTACAAAATTGGAAAATCAATGTGGTTTAAGGGGATAAGATTGATTTCATAACTGCCAACATGTGTGTTACTGAGGACGTTATCTAAGTCTATGAATTATAATCATATACAAAGCAGCACTGTCTTCTGAATAATATATATTCTCACATGTCAGAATATGTGATTGATAGAATCCGTTGAATCACTAAAATTATCATACAGTGTATCTAAAATAAATCATGAATCAACTTTACAGTCTTGATTAAAAATATCCTACAATCTGTATGTACAGTGCTCATGCATATCTATGTGTCTCCATGGTTACAGGCTATAATAATGGAGAATCCCTTTAGTTATTTTTAGGGACGAAATCTTGTTATACTATGTATTTTAACCTTAATCTTGATGTGAACTTTAGAAAATGTAATTCCCATAACATGAAAGGAACACATTAATACCAGTCTGACCAATCTCCAGCTTCTCACTTATTACATACTTGTCATGTAGTGCAATCGATCATGTCATGTTTAGTTACAGTAAAATTATACTGCAGGGCAACTATAATGTGTTTTTTTTTCTGCAGAAAGTGTAGGTGAATGTGTTTCCAATGTCTGATGGCTCTAACATTGGATTGCTGAATTTTCCCTGTATTGTGTTCATGCAGATATTGCATTGATCTAGTGGGGACCTAGTGCAAGTTATTTTATGAAAATGTATAGACAGATTTTCAGCATATTTACTGTATGTACCTATTACTATAAATGTCCTGTGGAATACTTTCAAGGTGTCAAACTCTATCAGGGTTTCTCTATCCACCTACCATTCAGAGAATTGCTGACCATTGAGTACCAGGGCACAGGTTTTACTGCAATTTCTGCAGTCAGTATTGAAGCCATGGATGGTAACATACCCTATTGCCTAATAGAAATAAATAATGCCTAGACCAGTTCCCTGACAACTCAGTGCATTATTCAATGGTTGAAAGAGTCCCACCAACATGTAACTCTATATTAAAAAGGTTGTAGATAAAAATTTGGAGGACCAACTGGCTATATGTATCTGTCTGTCTATATATCTATCTACCATAACACTGTGAATAACATTGACTATCTGGTTTCGATGCCATCTGTTAAATATATTAAGTAGAAAGTGAATAGTAAATACTTGACGTTGATGTTTCGGAAGTGGAAAAACGGTTAACAGTAAGCATGTTGATGGGGAACAACTTGACAGCTTGGCTAAACTATGGCTAACTATTGCATACCAGGACATCCCACAAGACCTGCTGATTTGGAGATGCTCCAACAACTGGGTTGGGTCTTGTGGGGTGTTCGGGTATGCAATAGTTAGCACCTACCAAAAAAGTAGTCCAGGGAAGGACAACCAGTGAATTAGCAACTAGGTCATAAGTGTCCAGGGCTCATTAATGCATGTGGGGAGCAAAGGCTAATCTGTCTGGTTTGATCCTACATAAAAGCTACTTTAGCACAAATGGATGAAAAGGATACTTCTAGCTATAATAAAGAGGGGAAAGGAGAAGGAAGTCTGTATCAAAAGAGCATCAGAACAGCAATAGTAACAGAAGTAGGTGTGAAAGTTCCACAAGTCAGTTCCATCGATTACAGAGCATTGATTGAGTCTCACTCATGGAGATCAGATCTTCAGCATAGAGTCATGTTTTCTAGTGGCCCAGCTGGAGGGCTCTTCAAAACAACAAAACTGTTGTACTCTCTCCACCTTTTCTATGTAAATTGGAGATTGGCTCTGGTCCATTTAACAGGTACTAAAGACCTAACAACATCCATCAAATTAATTGTGAGGTTATTTTTTGAAAGAATATATTCTTTGGATGGCAAGGCAAGTATAATCATTATGGCCTTTGAAGGGAGTCAACCACCTCCTCCAAACATGTTTAACTGCTACCACCATGTTAGAGAGCACATTACGGTGCTAAATAATATACTTTTTTTTATGTATTTTTGGAGAAAAACTGCTTTGAAGTTTTATTCAAATGAGGCAGTTGGTGCACTGGGGACAGGACTTCAGCATTGAGATCACTGCTCTTGCTGTTCAAGTAGGATGAGTGGTGTCATATCAGTGGAAGAAGCATCAACTCCCATTGCAGGGGGTGGCTCATGCAGAAGATAGTAGGGATTTAAGTGGCAGAATGCTCCAGAGGTGAATACCCACCCACAGTGAACCTACTGAATTTGCATAACACTTCAAAGTTCTTTTTTTCCAAGTGTGTAAAAGTGACATGCATAACAAAGATGTGTTGTTTATCACAGTAATGTGCTGTGTAACAAGATGGTGACAGTTGAATATGCTTGGGGAAGGTGGTACACTCCCTTTATATGAATTATGGTTAGAGATGAGCGAATAGAAGCTGACGAAGTGGAATTTGATCCAAATTTCAGGAAATATTCGATTTGCATCGAATCCGGATTTCCTCACACTTCGTGGTATCGAATCCCATTTTTTCCTAAAATGGCTGCTGCACATGTAGGACATGGGTCAAGGAACTCTGAGAACGCAGGATCACCCACAATGCCATGCGTGCAGCCAATCAACAGCCAGCCAGCCCTGTGATGTCACAGCCCTATAAATACCCTCCGCCAACTTGGATTCAGGCCTTTTCCAGTGTAATTAGTGCAGGGAGAGACATCAGAAGGCGCTAGGGAAACTGATAGAAAAGACTTGAAAACTGATATTTTGCTCAATCAAACTTCAGGGAAAAAGCATTAGATGTGTCGGGAATGGATAGGGAGGAATTTATACAGAGTATTGAAGCAGAACAGGTTTCATTTGGGATGTTTTGAGCCTGGCTCAGTGTTCTACACCACTATAAGGCTCTCTGCAGCCAGGAAATAGCTGTTTTTTAACGCAATTCGCCGCAAATTAATTCGGATTGAATTGAATCGTTTCTGAAAATTCGGTGAACCGGTCGAATTGAATTTTTGAAAAATTCTCTCATCTCTAATTATGTTAGACTAATCTATTTAATGGTTTGCTCCGCCTGAATGGGAGCAGAACTGCGACACTCCATCACTGCTGTTATACATTGAATGGAGCCTTTTGCTTCTGACTCCATTGCCTGTGTAGGACCCACTGCTGGAGGCTGATCTGTGTGGGGTCTGGATATCGGACCCCCACCAATCTGATACTGATGACCTGTCCTGAGGACATTCTAAAGGAACAGACCAGAGATATTTTTTTTTTTTTAAGTAAGATAATGATCTAATGGAACCAAACAATATGATCTTTCTGTGCATCGATTACTACTATGATGTGATATTCGTGGCTGAATTGCTACATGTCAACCCAGCTTAAGAAGTGCAAAATAGTGTCAGGCCTGCAGCAGAATCCACTTGCATTCTCCTGACTCTATGTAGCCCTTCACGTTTTCCATTGGCAGCACAGCTGTGTGGATTTTTCAGGACGTCTGTCGTTGCTAAGCAGGAAATAAAAGCTGTGGCTATTGAGTTATTAATGGCGCTATGAGCTTGTCTTTTACTGTACGGTTATTTTATTTCACAGCATTTCTATTCAGCTATATTCTAATTAATACCTTTATCAAGGAAATAATGCTTGATAATAGCCCACTAAACCTCGCCAAATAACACATACATTTTAACGGCTCAATCCAAATCCGATTATGCATTCCTCTTGTCATTTTTAAGCTGTAGATGAGAAGCAGCAGCATCGGCCGGTGACACATTTCCATACACCAGGTCACCTGATCAGCCTGTTTTGGAAGGGAAACATGATGAAGCACCAGTTTTGCAGTATAAATAGCTTCTATATGCCATCAGGGGATCTACTGACACAGTGTGGTATCAGCAAAAGGGAAATGTATTTTGCATCTAGTTCATGCAGCCTGCAGGAATTAACCTTTAAAGATCCAGCACATGTAAAGGGGAAATGTGCCTATGCATAGTGGTTTATAAGGAAATGCATAAGGAAATGTTATAGCAATGTTCAGTACATATATTTGATTTCAATTTCCTAACACTTTATTATTCTAGTTATGATCATTATATAAAAGTTTATAGATGACTAGTTTTATGATCTCAACATTTAGTATTCACTGTACTGATCATCTTATGTTATATAATAGCTGTGTACCTTTGGGTGAGCTCCATATAAGTGGAGTATATCCAAAATTAAAGTACCCAATTTGTTAATGATTGCTCAGTCTGTTCAGAACTAACCAGGCTTGGGCCGATCTTTCCATAATTTTTGGATTTGAATCCAAACTTTTTGCAGTTTGATTCACATGAACGTTTTTTTAACCTCCTTGATTTTTTTTTTCCCTCTAAAAGTGATACTATAAAATTTGGTCTTTTGTATTTCCTGCTGAACACGTAAAAATGATGTGAATTTTTAAAAAATATAACATTATTTGACATTAAAAGGGCTGTGTCTGCATTAGAGAATTACAAAGGGGATAGAGTCCTAAGAGCCCTCAGAGCGTTATATAAAACTGTTTAAGGCCAGGGCCCCACGTGGTGTAAACGCAGTCACAGCAAAGTGGATTCAAATCTAGCGAATCCCATCTCCATTTGCGGTAAAATATGTGCTGTGGACACGCTGCAATTTCCAAAACCATTGCGGTTTTGGAAATCGCAGCATGTCAATTATACCTACGGAAACGTTGGCGGTTTCCCTATAAATTGGGAACGAAAAGTATTCAGACCCCTTTAAATTTTTCACTCTTTGTTTCATTGCAGCCATTTGCTAAAAACAAAAAAGTTCATTTTATTTCTCATTAATGTACACTCAGCACCCCATCTTGACAGAAAAAAAAACAGAAATGTAGATATTTTTGCAATTTTATTAAAAAAGAAAAACTGAAATATCACATGGTCATAAGTATTCAGACCCTTTGCTCAGTATGAGTAGAAGCATCCTTTTGAGCTAGTACAGCCATGAGTCTTCTTGGGAATGATGCAACAAGTTTTTCACATCTGGATTTGGGGATCCTCTGCCATTCTTCCTTGCAGATCCTCTCCAGTATCGTCAGGTTGGATGGTGACTGTTGGTGGACAGCCATTTTCAGGTCTCTCCAGAGATGCTCAATTGGGTTGAGGTCAGGGCTCTGGCTGGGCCAGTCAAGAATGGTCACAGAGTTGTTCCGAAGCCACTCCTTTGTTATTTTAGCTGTGTGCGTAGGGTCATTGTCTTGTTGGAAGGTGAACCTTCGGGCCCAGTCTGAAGTCCAGAGCACTCTGGAAGAGGTTTTCTTCCAGGATATCTCTGTACTTGGCCGTATTCATCTTTCCTTCAATTGCAAACCAGTCCCTGCCAGTGGTGAACCTAGCCTCTTTGCTGCCTGAGGCGGATTATCGAAAGACGACCCCCCCCCCCCCAAAAAAATAAAAAATAAAATAAAATTGCGTTTACATGCTATTAGCGTCACACGCTGTTATTGTTGTACAATAAACATACACAAACTTATGAAGCAGTTTTTAAGAATTCTTCTTCCTGTATTACTTCAGTACTTCAGTATCAGAAATCAACAACACGGCATTAACAATGAGAGTAACTTCACACATCTTCTGCTTAGTGGTTGGACGAGCCCACGTGGCCCCCATTCTCTATAATAGGAGTGCTGCAGATAGCTGAGTACTGGACTTAGATTGTCTTTGGCACTACCATCGAAGTGAATGAAATCCACGCGGGTTCGTCCATCCACCAAGGGACACACCTATACTGTATATGGCTGCAGCCAGGCTGAATTCCCACCCAGTGGGGGAAAAAACCCAATTCTCAGGCTCAGTGGAGGGTCTCAGCAGACAGACCCCCATCAATCAGGTATTTATCCTCTATCATTTAGGTGAATACAGGGCAGTAACATTTTGTGACTTACAGGCGACGTCTCTGACTAATCCTTCACATTTCCCTTCTCTTCCCTTTGGACTGCCATGACCACTTCTTCCAGCTGTGACTTGTCTCTGTAAAATTCACAACACAGACATCTTTGGCTCCTCACTTTTCCAGGCAGCTGACCCACATTGTCCTCACCTGCACACCTATCCTGCTGCTACCCCAATTATAAAATATATGATATAACCCCCCCATAATGAATAATACTCCCAAGCGCATCTTTATATTAATAATGTCCGTGTGTATCCTGTATAAATAGTGCCCCTTATTAATAATGCCCCAGGTGTTAACTAATTAAAAGGTTTTCCAGGTCATTAATAAACTAATCAGTGGGGCTCAAAAACCCAGGACCCCACTGATCAGCTGTTTGAATGAACCGTGATACCTGTATAAGTGCCGTGACCGCTTCTCTGTTTACATAATGTCATTCATGTAATGTAACTACAGCTTCGTCCTATACATGTCTATGTGAAAAGGCTGTAATTACATCACACGGTCGCTATAAACAGACAGCGTGTGATATAAACAGGCACCATAGCCCCCCAGAAAACTGATCAGAGGCGGGGTCCACTGATCTCTTAATGATAATCTGTCCTAAGGATAGAACATCAATTATGGCCCACAGTGGCCCCTGCACACAGTATTACATGGTATTATGCCCCGCAGTGGCCCCTGCACACAGTATTATGTCCCGCAGCGTCCCCTGCACATGGTATTATGCCCCGCAGCGGCCCCTGCACACGGTATTATGCTCCGCAGCGGCCTCTGCACAGGGTATTATGCCCCACAGCAGCCCCTGCACACGGTATTATACCCCGCAGAGGCCCCTGCACACGGTATTATGCTCCATAGTGGCCCCTGCACACAATATTATGCCCCGCAGTGGCCCCTGCACACAGCATTATGCTCCATAGTGGCCCGTGCACATGGTATTATGCCTTATAGTGCTCCCTGCACTCGGTATTATGCTGCATAGTGGCCCCTGCACTCGGTATTATGCTCCATAGTGGCCCCTGCACTCGGTATTATGCTCCATAGTAACCCACCCATGAACTATTATTATACTCTGGGGTGTTTTCAGACCCCAGAGTATAATGATCGGAGACCCAGGCGGTGACAAACATAAAAACCAGTGTTACTTACCTGGGCTCCGCTTCGCTTCCTGCTTTCGGCCCTCTTCAATGTCGCACAGACCGGCATCGCAACATAATGACATCGGCCTGCCTCACGTGATGCCTTGGACGTTACCAAAGAAGGCCGAAGCCTGCTGGGAGTAACATCAGATCGCCGGAGAGGTGAGTAACACTGGTTTTTATGTTTATCACCTCCCCTGGGTCTCCGATTATTATACTCCGGGGTCTGAAAAGACCCCGAAGTATAATAATAGTAGTATTTGGCCTCACTTACCGATTCCCGCTGCCGCTCACAGCCGCTTCTGATTCCCCCTTCTGCGTCCGATTGCAGAAGGGGAAGCGGGGGCGGCCACAGCAGGCGCGGGGATCAATAAGTAAATAGGCCGTTACCTGCTGGGGATTCTCCAGCAGGTTACGGCCTACTTATATATATAAAAAAAAAAAAGTTATTGTCACCTACCTGCGATGCCTTGATGCAGCCGCCTCCTCTTCTTGTCCGCGATGTCTGCGTGTCAGCGTAGGAGGCGCGATGACATCATTGTATCGCCGCCTGCGCTGACATGCAGAGATCTCGTAAACCAGCCCATGACAGGTATCGCGCAGCTTTGTTTTTTTTTAAAGTGGCCTGTCCTGGGCTGGTTTACATTAAATAAATAGTAAAAATGCCGCCCCCCCCCAGACAGTGACGGACAGTGCCGCCTGAGGCGGCCGCCTCACTTCGCCTCATTAGCGGTGTGCCCCTGGTCCCTGCAGCTGAAAAACACCCCCATAGCATGATGCTGCCACCACCATGTTTCACTGTTGGGATTGTATTGGGCAGGTGATGAGCAGTGCCTGGTTTTCTCCATACATACCGCTTAGAATTAACCCCAAAAAGTTCAATCTTCGTCTCATCAGACCAGAGAATCTTATTTCTCATAGTCTGGGAGTCCTTCATGTGTTTTTTGGCAAACTCTATGTGGACTTTCATATGTCTTGCACTGAGGAGAGGCTTCCTTCGGGCCACTCTGCCATAAAGCCCTGACTGGTGAAGGGCTGCAGTGATAGTTGACTTTGTGGAACTTTCTCCCATCTCACTACTGCATCTCTGGAGCTCAGCCACAGTGATCTTTGGGTTCTTCTTTACCTCTCTCACCAAGGCTCTTCTCCCACGATTGCTCAGTTTGCCTGGACGGCCAGGTCTAGGAAGAGTTCTGGTTGTCCCAAACTTCTTCCATTTAAGGATTATGGAGGACACTGTGCTCTTAGGAGCCTTAAGTGCTGCAGAAATTCTTTTGTAACCTTGGCCAGATCTGTGCCTTGCCACAATTCTGCCTCTGAGCTCCTTGGGGACAAGAATCTCTCACATTGAGGAGAGCACCAGTGAAGGTGTGTAGAGATTTTATTTGCCTTTTGCCCTCTACTTAGCATCTACATATCACAAGGCATTATGGGAAAGGAGCTGGGGAGCTCATGCGCCCTCTATTGGATGTAACAGATCCTCAATTTGCTTTTAACTCACCGAGCCTTGAGACAGCAAAAGGGATCTTAGCCAAGCCAATTTCACTTATCTGCATACAGCGCTGTTTCCGGATTGTTGTCCTTCATCAGTACAGAGCAAAGTGAATTGGCTGGCTTAGTGGGAGGCAATGAGTGGGTTAGGGACAAGAATCTCTCACATTGAGGAGAGCACCGGTGAAGGTGTGTAGAGATTTTAATTGCCTTTTGCCCTCTACTTAGCATCTACATATCACAAGGCATTATGGGAAAGGAGCTGGGGAGCTCATGCGCCCTCTATTGGATGTAACAGATCCTCAATTTGCTTTTGACTCACCGAGACTTGAGACAGCAAAAGGGATCTTAGCCAAGCCAATTTCACTTATCTGCATACAGCGCTGTTTCCGGATTGTTGTCCTTCATCAGTACAGAGCAAAGTGAATTGGCTGGCTTAGTGGGAGGCAATGAGTGGGTTAGGGACAAGAATCTCTCACATTGAGGAGAGCACCAGTGAAGGTTTGTAGAGATTTTAATTGCCTTTTTTAATTTTGAGTCAAAAGCAAATTGAGGATCTGTTACATCCAATAGAGGGCGCATGAGCTCCCCAGCTCCTTTCCCATAATGCCTTGTGATATGTAGATGCTAAGTAGAGGGCTAAAGGCAATTAAAATCTCTACACACCTTCACTGGTGCTCTCCTCAATGTGAGAGATTCTTGTCCCTAACCCACTCATTGCCTCCCACTAAGCCAGCCAATTCACTTTGCTCTATACTGATGAAGGACAACAATCCGGAAACAGCGCTGTATGCAGATAAGTGAAATTGGCTTGGCTAAGATCCCTTTTGCTGTCTCAACGCTCGGTGAGTCAAAAGCAAATTGAGGATCTGTTACATCCAATAGAGGGTGCGTGAGCTCCCCACCTCCTTTCCCATAATGCCTTGTGATATGTAGATGCTAAGTAGAGGGCAAAAGGCAATTAAAATCTCTACACACTTTCACTGGTGCTCTCCTCAATGTGAGAGATTCTTGTCCCTAACCCACTCATTGCCTCCCACTAAGCCAGCCAATTCACTTTGCTCTGTACTGATGAAGGACAACAATCCGGAAACAGCGCTGTATGCAGATAAGTGAAATTGGCTTGGCTAAGATCCCTTTTGCTGTCTCAAGGCTCGGTGAGTCAAAAGCAAATTGAGGATCTGTTACATCCAATAGAGGGCGCATGAGCTCCCCAGCTCCTTTCCCATAATGCCTTGTGATCTGAGCTCCTTGGGCAGTTCCTTTGACCTCATGATTCTCATTTGCTCTGACATGCACTGTGAGCTGTGAGGTCTTATATAGACAGGTGTGTGCCTTTCCTAATCAAGTCCAATCAGTTTAATTAAACACAGCTGGACTCCAATGAAGAAGTAGAACCATCTCAAGGAGGATCAGAAGGAAATAGACAGCATGTGAGTTAAATATGAGTGTCACAGCAAAGGGTCTGAATACTTATGACCATGTGATATTTCAGTTTTTCTTTTTTAATAAATTTGCAAAAATATCTACATTTCTGTTTTTTTCTGTCAAGATGGGGTGCTGAGTGTACATTAATGAGAAATAAAATGAACTTTTTTGCTTTCAGGAAATGGCTGCAATGAAACAAAGAGTGAAAAATTTAAAGAGGTCTAAATGCTTTTCGTACCCACTGTATATATTGTTTCAACACACTTTGCATAAATGAGCTGTACAGGTGATTATAAGAAACTGTGTAGTATATCTTATCAGAGTGAATTGCCTCTTTTGGCTCTTATCAGGCTGTTTCCCTGCTCCCCCATTCTCTGAGTTTCACTCTGACAATTCTGCTATACTTGTCTCAAGACAGACTGCAGGTTATGCAACTTAAATGACATATGTCTATAGAAATCTATGGAGAGTAAGCAGGGGAGTTAACCGGAAGCATAGGAGATAAATAGAGAATGTCAGGCTTAGTCTGATGCTTTCTATCACCCCCAAATTGCTTTATTCACAGTACAGTGAGTACTTCACCACCAGGAGCCATTTCTGAGTAAGACAGAGTTAGTTACAGAGTAGATTTCCCTGTATTTATTATGTGTAGTGTATGGAGGCAGCAAGTTTAAGAGGAAAATTTCTGTAAACTACAGAATATAAGCCATATAGCACAGTGGCTCAGTGGTTAGCAATGTTTCCTTGGTCCTAGGTTCAAAGCGACCAAGAACAATATCCACAAGAAATTTGTATGTTCTCAATGTGTTTGAATGGGTTTCCTCTGGGTACTACGGATTCCTCCCACACTCCAAATACGTACTGATAGAGAATTTATATTATCAGCCACATATGGGACAGTGACTGACAATGTCTGTAAAGCGCTGTGGAATATGTTGGTGCTATACAAGATAGATAATAATGTAACAACCAGAAATAGCGTTACACATGTACACACACACATAATAGCTTTTCCTGAAATGTCAACTGAAATGACAAGTACACCTTAGGGAAAAATTTTCTTCTAGAAGGAATGCTCCATATTACCACCAAAAGAAGCCATAATATGGCCATTTGCAAGAGGACATGCTACAATAGCACCCACAACAGAGCTTAGGCTAAATGTAGTTGCCTTTTGGTGGCAGCTATGTATTTATTCTGCCCAACCCCTTGCTGCCACAGGCATTTTTCATTTTTCGTTTTTGACACCTTGCCTTCCAAACCCCATAACTTTTTTATTTTTCCCTTCATAGATCCATATGAGGGATTAATGTTTGCGGGACAAATTTTACTTTTTAATGGTACCATTTAATATTCTGTACAATGTACTGGTAAGCTGGGAAAAAATTCAGAATTGGGGTGGAATTGGAAAAAACTGTGTGTGCGAATTTCTTACGGGCTTCTTTGTATGGCATTCACTGTGAAGCCAAAATAAAATGTCACCTGTATTGTATGGGTTGGTATGATTTCAGATTTACCAAATTTGTATAGTTTGATTTATGTTTTAACCTTTAAAAAAAAAATCCAAAACTTTGCAAAAAAATAAATTTTCTTGGAGTTACTATAGCACCATAACACCCATAACATTTTTATATGTCTATGTACAGGGATGCATAGGATGTCTTTTTTTGCAGAGCCAGATGTACTTTTTAATTATACTATTTTGGAGAATGTCCATTGCTTTGATAGCTTTTTATTAAAAATTTTTTGAGAGGCAAAACAGCAAAAAATGGTGGCTCAGTCAGAGCAAAGTGGATGGGATTCTAGTGAATCCCATGCCCACTTTGCGGAAAAAAACGCGCTGCGGACACGTGGCGATTTCCAAAAACGGCATCGCAACATGTCAATTATACCTACAGAAACGCCGGAGGTTTCCCCATAGGTATAAATGAAACAGAAAGTCCGCAGAGGAAAACTCTGCAAACTTTCTGTCTAAAGCGCTGCGGGAAGAACCACGATGCAATCCCACCACGGTTTCTCCCACAGCGCTCTTTTTTCTGCGGTACGCCACGTAGGGCCTTAGTCTTAATTTTTTTTCTTACTATGGGAAACACTACATTCACCGTATGGGAAATTGTTTTTATACGTTTATAGATTGGGAGTTTTTGGACACAGGAACACCTAATGTGTATGTGTTTCACTTTATTTAGATACTGTTACATGTGTTCTAGGGAAAGGGGGGTGATTAAAATGTTTAATTCATTTTATTTAATTTTTTTTACTGTATTTATTAGACCCACTAGAGGTCTTGAACCCCAGGTCTGAGCACTAATGCAATGCATTGCAATACATTGTAAAATTGCTGACACTTCTATTACATGCAGTAGCCTGTAAAAGAAATTAATGCCAGACAAGCCTGGGAGCCCTAAATAAGCTCCCGGCTGTCATGGCAATGGATCGCCGGCCCCCCATCTAGTTCCAGGGACTGGAAATCCTACCAAAAATGGTGGCACCCATGCGCCACTGGGAAAAAAGCACCTCGTTCAGCTTTGACTGAGGTGCTGGGGACCTTAAGGCTAAGGCCGCACTGTGGCGTAAAAGCATTGCATTTTTTTTTCTGCAGCGTTTTTCAATCTGCTTTTGCAGAGTTTTCCTTTCTGCCCATACTATGCCTATAGGGAAAACGCCAGTGTTTCTGCAGGTATAATTGACATGCTGCAATTTTCAGAAACGCAGGTGGATTTTTTTCTGCATTGTGTGGATGGGATTAGCCAGAATTCCATTCTCTTTGCAGGTACTGTAAAATGCAGCATTTTTCGCAATGTGGGACTTCAGCCTCATGTTGGCATTAATAATAATAATAATATAATAATAGTCCTTTAATAGTCCCACAGTAGGGAAATTCAGTGTGTTACAGCAGCAAAGATAAGATAAGATAAGCAGATACAAATACAAATACTACATGTACAGGAATGTTCCAAGGTGAGAGGCATTACATTAATAGCAGACAGACAGATAGGACGTAGCAGAGGGGGGGGGGAATTAAACAGGCAGAGAGATATTTCAGTTCTCTGTATGTAATGATCTCCGCTTAGGTCGGTGTTGGTTGTACAGCCTAACCGCGGTGGGGAGGAAAGACTTCCGATAGCGCTCCTTCTCACACCTAAGGTGGAGCAGTCGGTCACTGACAGTACTGCCCAGCGCAATCACAGTCTCATGCATGGGATGGGACTTCTTCTTCTGCATGGAGCTCACCACGGACAGTATCCTTCTGTCACCCACCACCTGCACAGGGTCCAGTGGGCTCCCCAGGACAGAGCTGGCCCTTCTAATCAGCTTGTCAAGTTTATTTCTGTCCCTGGTTGATATACTGCTCCCCCAGCAGGCCACTCCAAAGAAGATGGCTGATGCCACTACCAAGTTGAAGAAAGTCCTAAGAAGTGCCCCCCGGATTCCAAAGGCTCTCAGCTTCCTAAGCAGGTAGAGCCTGCTGTGGCCCTTCCTGTACAGGGCCTCCATATGATCTGCCCAGTCCAGCTTATTATTAAGGAGCAGACCCAGGTACTTATAGGTGTTCACAATCTCGATGCCCATCCCCAGGATGTCCACTGGTTTTGGAGGGCATCTGCCTTTACGGAAGTCCACCACCATCTCCTTGGTCTTCCCCGCGTTAATCTTCAGGTGGTTCCGGTGGCACCAGTCCACAAAATCCTGGTTCAGTTCTCTGTACTCCCTGTCATCATCGTCTGTGATGAGGCCTACTATTGCAGAGTGGTCAGAATACTTCTGTAGGTAGCAGCTGGATGAGTTGCACCTAAAATCAGCAGTGTACAGTGTGAAGAGGAAAGGGGCGAGAACCGTACCCTGAGGTTCCCCCGTATTACAGATCACGGTACCTGACACACAGTCTTGGGCTCTCACGTATTGAGGTCGATTTGTGAGGTAGTCTAGGATCCAGTTGGAGAGGTGGTGATCCACTCCAGCAAGGCCCTGCTTGTCTCTCAGTAACCTGGGCTGTATGGTGTTAAAAGCACTGGAGAAATCAAAGAACATTATTCTCACCGTGTTCCCTGGTTTTTCCAGGTGAGACAGAGCCCTGTGCAGAAGGTGGATGATGGCATCATCTACCCCAATGCCCGGTCGATAAGCAAACTGGAGAGGGTCCATAGCGGGGCTCACTAGAGGGCGAAGATGTGTGAGAACCAATCTCTCTAAGATCTTCATCAAGTGGGATGTCAGTGCTACAGGTCTGTAGTCGTTGAGGTCCATAGGGTGAGGTTTCTTTGGAACTGGTACCACACAAGAAGATTTCCATAATTCAGGGACTATTTCCTGCCTCAGGCTCATATTATACATATATGTAATTATACCACACAGCTGGTCCCCACAAGTCTTAATTAGCCTTGCACTGATGTCATCTGGCCCTGCGGCTTTCCTCGCCTTGATCTTTTTCATCTCCTTCCTCACCTGGGCCCGTGTGAAGGTCAGACTGTGGTCAGATAAAGACAGATTTCTGGATTTACTGGTCTGTTGGGAAGTAGCCACATGGGGTGAATGGGGTGAAGTCATTGTGGTGAGGGGAGCTGAAGGACATGCTGGGGTGGGAGGAGCTGGTGTGTGATCAAATCTGTTGAAGAATAGGTTTAGTTCATTAAGCCAGTTAACATCTGCCTCAATCTGGCAGACAGACTGTTTATGACCCGAAATTGACTTAAGCCCCTCCCAGACCCCCCTTATGTCTTTTCTTTCCATTTGCTTTTCCATTTTTTCCTTATAACTGGATTTTCCTTGCCTGATTAGATGCCTCAGCTCCTTTTGTACTTCCCTCAACCCCTCCTTATCTCTTGTCCTGAATGCCATCTTTTTCTCCTTAAGTAGTGTTTTTATATCAGAGTTAATCCATGGTTTGTTGTTGGAGAAGCACCTCACCACTTTTGTGGGTACTGTGTTGTCCACACAAAAATTAATGTAGTCCGTTATGCAGTGTGTGAGTCCTTCTATATCTTCTCCATACGAATCCTGCAAAACTTCCCATGCGGTTGTGTCAAAACAATCCCTCAGAGCCTCATCACTCTCCTCGGACCATATCCTCACTGTGCGGGTGACAGCTGGTTCTCTACGTACAAGTGGCTTGTACACAGGTCGGAGATGTACTAGGTTGTGATCCGATCTTCCCAGGGGCGGTAGGGCTGATGAGTTATATGCCTCCCTCACGTTGGCAAAGAACAAGTCCAGTGTTTTGTTGTCTCTTGTGTGGCAGGTTACATACTGTGTGAAACTGGGAAGTGTGGATGATGGAGAGGCGTGGTTGAAATCGCCAGACACAAGAAGGAGGGCCTGGGGGTGCTGAGACTGTAACTGGCTCAGCGTGGCTTGTAGAACCTCGCAGGCAGCGTCAGCTTTCGCAGAGGGGGGGACATATGCAGCTATCACGATGACATGTGATAGTTCCCTTGGTAGGTAGAAAGGTCTCATGCTCACAGCTAATAGTTCAATGTCCTTACAGCAAGTTTGCTCCTTAATCACAATGTGCCTAGGATTGCACCATCTATTATTCACAAACATTGCCAGCCCCCTCCTTTCCTCTTACCGCTCTCCCTTGTCCTGTCTGCCCGAAGGAGTTTAAAACCATCCAAGGAGACCAGAGAGTCAGGAGTAACTTCAGTGAGCCAAGTCTCTGTAAGTAGCATCATGCTGCACACCCGAAACTCCTGATGGTGCCTGGTGAGCGCTGTTAGTTCATCCATCTTGTTTGCAAGAGATCTCACATTGCCCATAATGATGGAGGGAACAGTTGGTCGGTAACGCCTCTTTTTAATCCTCTGAAGAGTTCCTGCTCTGCAGCCCCTCCCCCGCTTTTTCTTTCTCCAGAGTTCTTGGGGGATGGGTGGGCAAATTAGCGCCAAGTCTTTGCTGTAAAATACAGCAGAGACGCTGTATAATACAGCAAAGTATTGCGAATGTTGGGAAGGGGTTAATCAGAATCAGTTGATTGATGAGCTCTCACTTCTCTTATTGCTCTAAAATATGTGGTCCAAGGACGTTTGGCAAATCAAGTATATTATTAAATTCCATTCCCTTTATGATTCATTAACAATAAACAGTATTTTCTGTCATTGGACAACTTCCTTAACCACTTGTGAACTGTCTGTCAACCACGCAAGGATGTACCTGTAAGTCCTCACAGAGTGAAGTAGTTGCACCAGATTGTCCAGCTGCAGAAGCAGGGATCCGGCTGTTATTTACAGGTGAACATGCCAGGGAGAAGGCAAGGACAATTTATCAATGTTAAACTGCCCCCCAAAGGTCTACTATAACCTTATGGGGGACACAGTGTGGAAAATAAAATTAAAAAGGGCAAAAAAAGAAAAAAGAGCACCACTATCATGCCCATATGACAGGTTCTAGACACACCCCTGTGTCATGTGACCTATATAATATGTCTATAATGGAGAGAGGAAACAATTTTTAGATAAAATTTGTTCAACTTTTGTTATTAAAAAAAACTGAAAAAATGTGAAAGACACATTTTCCTACCTTTTTTCCCCCCTACATTTATCCAGATATTAAAAAAAGAAAAAAACATGCAAAAATAAAAATGACAGAAAAATAAAGCCCTATGTATCACCCAAAAAAATGCAAAGATTATTTGAATAACCAACATGAAATAACAAATGTGCTAATGTACCACATGTACCAGGAAAAAAAATGTGAATGGTCATGAACCAGGGAAAATGGCTCAAACATGAAGTGGTTAAAATTAATCTTCATATACTAAAAAGTAATAGATTTTGCTAATATAATTTTGGTATCAATTACTCATTGTGTGTATCAATCACATGACAGTACACAATGAAAATTCCCATATTGCAAAAGTTTTATTACATGTAAGGATAACTAAAATATTCAGTTTACTTGTTATTTGTGCAGCACATTTCAGAGCACTAGAACACTGGATATAGACAGAAACTTGAGGTTGATGGTGAGGGACATCAATGGTTAAAGAGTTTCCATTAAGTGTATTTAAGGTACAATAACTGCATGTTTTACCCCATGCTGATTGTAATCCGCTTCTACAATGTTTCCATCCATGGAAACCAAACTGTTTAAAGACAACAGTTTCCTTGATCTCAAGGTCAGTTATAAATGATCGATGAAGCATTGCAGATCATCAGCTATATAAATGCTATAGTAAAAGACTTTGCTTACATTATAAAGTAAGTCTGTAGAACTACATTTTATACAGTTATATGTAACTTAAGAAAGAAGAAATGGAAGACTTATCATAACAACCTGAGTTTATATGACTTTCAAGTAAAACTTTCTTCAGTTACATCTTAATGGAAGTCAAAATTTATGTTGTGTGACATTTAACAAGTTTTAATTTGGTAAGTCCCCCTTTAACACATCTTCCTTAACTGAGCATGATAAACGCCAACTCCAGACAAATATAACTCTACAATATGGCCAACTGAGCTTAAAGTAGGCATTCCCATATGATATGCTCACATAATATTACTCTAAAATGTGCTACTTTTATTTTTTATGTTCACCCCCGTTATTCTCTCCAGGACTGTCATTAGGAATTTTGAGGCTCCATACAGGCAAATATCTCAGTAGGTTTGCCCATAAGTCTCAAAGTCAAGACTTTCTATGTGGGAGCCAGACACTAATAGTTGAGTCACAGACTCAACTGTTTTTAATGACTAAACCATAATAGTATTTTTCTTTACATGCATAGTATACTGGTATATAGAGATATATCTTCATATGCCAGTACATTGTATTCTTAATAAATATTTTTTCAACATATAATGTGCAGGCATATTGATATATATCAAATACTCTGGCCCTACAATCACCAGGAAAACTATAAATATATATAAATGACACTACAATGGAACTATACAATTTTATTGTAAGTTCATAATAAAAAAAAAAGTTTAATAACATATTAAAAACACCCCAGTCAGGAAAAAAATATTGAGATATATCTCTATATACCAGTATATTATGAATGTAAAGAAAAATACTGTTGTGGTTTCTAGTGAGAGAAAATCTTTCCATTAAGAATAGTTGAGACTGTTGCTCAATTCTTATAGGTTACTGCCCTAATGGTGGCCCTGATTCTTTCCACATCTCTTTCCCTGCTCCTTGAATATTTTATTCAACTTGTGGAACTTTATGGCTTGAGGAACTTTCTTCTTTAATGCAGGCCTAACTCAGTAAGTTGTCAGGGTTTGGGACCTTGTAAAGCCATATAAAGTCAATGTGGCAGATTTACAAATGAGAATACACAAGAATTCTGATGCAATTTGAGCCATTAAAAAGTGACATACATGCCTTGCACCACATTTATAAATCATTTTAGACACTATACACAACCTGTCTAACAAAAGGGCATGGTTTACTGAAAAGATCATGCCCCAATATGGCAAAACATATATTGAGAAGACAAATATTTTAATGTGCTGTTAAGTACTCAGTACAAGGGAATATTAGCAGAATATTTCACTGTCCTCGACACTTACTATCACATACACAGTAGACACATTTCATGTTGGTTAAAAGGTATTCCCCTTAAAGGGAATCTGTCAGGGCAATTTGGGACACTAAACCACCCACACGTCCATATGGACCTGGGGTTTAGTGTCCCAAATCGCCCTGTTATAACACAATCCACGGCCGCATTAAAAATAAAAAAGCTAAGCGCTACTGGACAGATAGCTCCACCCATACACTTCCATACGTCACACATCAGGTTCTTGAATCGTGCCGACGCTATGGTGCTGTGCGTGGACTGTTTCTAAACGATGGACCTATGACACCTATTTCGGGCAGCCCGGATTTTCCTGCTGCGCTCCACTCCTCCTTTTTATCCTATACCAGGGGCCAACCGATCCTTCGATTCCACCAAGTCACAAGCACGACATCTCTCCTCCCCCCGCCAAGAGCTGACCCCTCCTGGGTCAGACCCTGATTCTGCCATATCCCATTGGCAATACGCCCAGCTAACTCATCTATACGCCACTCTTAAGACAACGCACAATCTGCACAGAGAGTTACTGCCCTTTGAACGCAAATGCCTCTCTCCCCATACCCCAGCTCACACAATCTCGCTTATCTATGGCATGCTGCGGGAGACCGCTACTGACTCTCTACCTGCTTATGCGGGTGGATGGGAGAGGGAGCTGGGGGGTCTCGTTCGCGCCAGATGTGTGGTCATCGGCATTCCAGGCGTGCCACAAATTCTCTATTTCCTGCAAGGCACAGGAGACTAACTATAAGATACTCTCCTGATGGTACAGAGTCCCATCTGTTCTCCATGAGATGTATCCCTCCACCTCAGATCGATGCTGGAGATGTAACTCTGGCCGGGGTACGATGAAGCACGTCTGGTGGGAATGCACACTCTTACGCCCCTTCTGGTCAGAAGTCCGTCGTATAATTCAGACGGTTACGGGCATTTCATTGGGCGATGACCCTGCCCCCCTTCTTCTTTCCATCTTCCCGAGTAAATATGAGAAACACACCCGCAAACTGATAGGCTTCATGCTCATGGCCGCAAGGGCTGTGATTCCTAGACTATGGAAATCTCAGACGCCCCCCTCTCTGGTGTCCTGGCTTAAGGAGATTTTGCTCATTCGTAGTATGGAAAATATGCTGGCGGAGCTGCGACAGGATGACAGGACCCATCAACAAACATGGCTGCT
This sequence comes from Leptodactylus fallax, assembly GCA_947044405.1. Lineage (NCBI taxonomy): Eukaryota > Metazoa > Chordata > Amphibia > Anura > Leptodactylidae > Leptodactylus > Leptodactylus fallax. The sequence goes on along the minus strand of CAMRHE010000108.1, from coordinate 4,544,088 downwards.
TTGGAATCATTTTAACACTCCAATGAATTTCAGTCTGCCCTCCCCTCTATATCCCCCCAACAGGGACCTCCCCCCCGACTTCTTATAATCTTTTGTCATAATAATGTAATTGTGTTTTGACTTAACCCTGCATTTTATTGAATTCTGTGTTCAGCTCTGCTGCGTCAGAGCCTATGTTATTCCCCATATTCTACTCCATTAACCTCTCCTCCCCTCCTATCCCATAGCCTCCCTCCCCTCCCCATCCATGAACTTCCCTGATCATTCTGTTGTTTGTACTCTCTTATCTCTGTCGATATGAAACTTAAATTCTTTGTTCGGCCCTGCTGCGACAGAGCTCATGTTATTCCCCTCTAATTTGCTCCATTGGTCATTTCTCAACCCCTATTTCCATCCCCTCCTTCCCTTCCCCGCCCATGTGCTTCCTGCTTCATAATGTTGTTTGAAATGTTTTATTTCTGTTTATATGTAAAAATTTAATAAAATCCTTAATGTTAAAAAAATAAATAAATAAAAAAGCTTTATATTCACCCTGCCGCAGTACTCCCCGCGCCTGCGCAGTTCTTCAATGAAGCCAGTACACCTCGGCTTCAGTGCGCATGTCCCATACTTCCAGTAATTGCGCAGTGAAGCCGGGGTGTCCATCTTTGGCTTCACTGAAGAACAGTGCAGGTGCCGGGAGGCGTGCCAACGAAGAATCTCATGAAGCCGGAAGGTTTTTTATTTTTACTGCGCCTGCAGATTGCATTACAACAGGGCGATTTGGGACACTAAACCCCAGGTCTATAAGGACCTGTGGGTGGTTTAGTGTCCCAGATTGACCTGAAAGATTCCCTTTAATTGGCATGAACAAAAAAGTAATACAATATCTGGAAATGTGTGCTGTTTGGTCTGTACCACTTCCAAATGTTAACTAGCAGTATTTACACTCCATTCTCAATAATTTTAGGCTATATTCTCCCCATGTTTGCATGGGTTTCCTCCGGGTACTCCGGTTTCCTCCCACACTCCAAAGACATACTGATAGGGAATGTAGATTGTGAGCCCTATATGGGACAGTGACTGACAATGTCTGTAAAGTGCTGCAGAATATGTTGGCTCTATATAAGCTAGCAAAATTAATAATAATAATGCTATCTGTGCCTTGTTGGGCCACCTTAGGCTAGAGTCACACCTGGGCTCTCCTTTGTTCGGGACCGCTGGGGGATCTAAATGATGGGGAGCCAGACCGCTAAAACAGCTGTTACCCACGGACCCCATAGACTATTATGTTGGGTTTCCAACATTTTTATACTGAAACCGACAGAGAGAACTGTAATAAAAAAGCAGATGACTTCCACATACTGGATTTAGTATTTTTAATAACTCAGAAAAGCAGAATAGGTGTGGAAACATATAAAAAGTCTTCAGATTACAATGAGATTGTATGGTTTTAGATATCATCTTTAAGTTATTAAATGCTTTTTTATGTAAATGACACTTACATTTTGAATTGTCTTGTGTATTTTATCCTGGACTTCTTCCTTTAAGGTGTTGTGTGCTTTGGTTATGAGTTTATGAGAAGGCTTCACTAACAAAAAAGCTAATCAAAAGCTAGACACTGCTAAAACCCCAATAATCTATTTTTAGTCTGTGGAAGAATCTGGCAGCAAGTCGTCAGTTCTGCTGCATCACCACCATATGGTAAATGAAGCATCACATACTGAAATCAGTGGACCGACTATGTAATACACTGCCAGGACATACTGCAAAGAGACACACTTTATAGACTCTTTTCTTTGAAATTGTTTTTACACTAAATAATCCTTTAATGCTAGACAAACAATGTATCACTCTGTATAATTAATATATTGTTTAATCATAGAAAATCATACATTTGACATAACTATCGACTGAACATCTATCTCTCCCAACTCCAGTGAGGAGAATGAAATGACCTGCTGCAAGCCACTAACCTGCAGTATGTCCTACAGAAACAAAGTATCAGGAAGGCAGAAATTATTATTTTGCTTACTTATAGAGCCAACATATTCTGCAACACTTTATAGACATTGACAATCACTGTCCCATGTAGGGCTCACATTCTACTGTATCTCTGAGGGGGATTATTGCTCACTGTAAAAGGGGAATAATTACAATTTAATCTTTATTAATTGTAATAATGACATTTCAATAACACCAGTTATTTAGTGTTATTACGATTTTATTATTACTATTAATAAAGTGTAAGTTTTAACCCCTCTCTAACATCTGCCAAACTTGTACAGCGGATTTCGGCCCTTTAAACATGCACCCATATAGTGGAGACCAGGCAGCAAAGTCCGCACTCAGAGACTTCTCTAATCTCGAGCATTAACCCTTGTGATGCCTCAGTCAAATGTGACTGAGGTATCAGATCACCAGTGCATGTGGATGCCTACATGTTTAACAACATTGACGTCATCCTGAAGGTTCCCGAGTCTGTCTTCAATACATTTTTATTACAGGCTGAATACCTGCCTAACTACCGCTGTAGCAGTTGTAGCGGCTGCTACGGGGCCTGCGACCTTAGGGTCCCTTGATGCTTTTTTTTTGTTTTTTAAATAGGCCATTACCTGCTGGAGTAACCCCATTCATGCCATATCATGTCACTGACGCTGAACAGCATCAGGACATCACTGACAGTGCGTTGATATGGGACGCCTGGGGCCCCCCTGGAGGGAAGAAGGAAGCGGAGGCAGCCATGAGCAGGAACGGGGACTGATAAGAGTATTTCTTGGGCGAATCCCATGAGATTCGTCTCGTGAGGTCCACTTGGCGGCTCCGTTCGGACCAATTATGTCCGATCTGAAACTGCTATTATTATACTCTGGGATCTCTTCAGACCCCAGAGTATAATTATTGGAGACCCAGGGGAAGTGAGCAAACATAAAAACCAATGTTACTTACCTCTCATGGGATCTGGAGCAACTCACTGCTGTCAGGCCGGCGTCACAACACATAATGACACCAGCGTAATCTGCGTCTGTGAAGTCAATGACGAAGGCCGAAGACAGCAGGAAGTTGTACCGGAGACTCCGATCATTATACTCCTGGGGTCTGAAAAGTAGTTTGTAGTAATAGTTTATGGGTGGTGAACCCCAAAAATTTGGGGTTCTGCCTAGAACACCGTAGGGGCCACTATTGGATGTTATACAGTGTGAAGGGGACATTATTGGACATTATACTTTGTTAAGGGGCCACTATTTTGATGGCAATAAGACTAGGAACCTGTTTGGCACAAAAGGTCTAAAACTTGGTTGTCGCCCATTTGGGAAATGTGTGGCCTGTACCAATGTTGAGACCACAACTGTACTCTGCAGTTCTGACCAGAGTCATCATTATGACATCCTTTACTCACTCAATTGCCAGTCTGCAGGTGTGATCTACTTTGCTTCATGCCCCTGTGGTCTAATATACGTTGGTTTGACTACTCGCGAATTACGCCATTGAATAAGAGAACACGTCTTAAGGATACTGAATGCTCAAGATGCAATGGAGACAGATAATCTCAAAGCAATCCCTAAACACTTCAGGCTGTTTCACAATTCTGATACATCCCTACTTCGCGACTAGAAAAAGCGTTTTCAGTCTGCAGATTTCAGTCTGCATATAATTCAATGGAATGACAGGTATATCTTCTTCTTGTGGCACATGGACTTCAGCATTTCTATATTTTTTATGTTCATGGATTACTATGACTTGTTTATCTATAATATGTTTATTATATTATTTATGTGCTTTGTATTTGCATATATTAAATTATTTTTCATGTAATTATCACTTTGTCATTGTTTATTCTTTGTTTCCCTTTTTTTAATTATTTTTTGCACATCCCTGCAAATACTGTGCAATTTATCACTTATCACTTTGCATTTTCACCACCTTTTTTTTTCTTTTTTTAAGTTGTTGAGCTTTTATGGACTAATATGTTTTCATGATCTGTATGTCCTTGTCACCCTATGTATTATTATTTGCCATCCCTCAAATTTAGTGTCTATATATAAGCATTATGTATTTTCATTGGAAGTGTCGTGGTCAATTACAATTAGGCTCATTTGCTATGCCCTACATATATTACACTTTGAGAAGCGTTATTTTGCGTAGGTGCATCTGTTATGCGCTGTATTCGATCCATTACCTGTTAAACCTGTGTCTGCCTCAACTTTGGGGCGGTGTCTGCACACACAGGTGGCTTTATTTTGCCCATACCTGTTTGGTGATAAATGGCAGCTTCTGCTCATGCGTAATGCAGCTTATTCTGTGAAGCAATTAGAGTTTTGTCACTTATGTAATTTCCGGTTGTGGCAGTTTCGCACTTACCCTCTTTCCACAGATGTAGCTGGAGGGCGCCAACAAATCTCTTTTATATATTTAGATAGAGAGTAAGGCCAGTGAACGGAACATTTGCCCCAAGTGAAGGAAGTTTTATCTACAGCCCTGATCTTTCTCTTCCAGATTCATCTTTGATCCTGTCCATGGTGCACTGGCTGGAAATGGTACATGACAAAGCTTTCTACCTAGTGCAATACAATCTATAACCTGCCTGAGTATTGTGTGACAATAGCAAGTCAGTGTGATGTGTTGCTTTTAGGAGCACATTTTTATTTATTACCTACATGCCATTTATAGTCAGAGGTAGTAAGTTCAGAGTTCACATCCTCATTCTCTGTATTTTCATAGAGTTCAGAGATAACTTTGTACTTTTCACTGATCTTCATAGATCTATACTACTCTTACCATACTGACAAATATCAATTATGACTCAACATTTCGCAATAAAATTTCATACTCCAACCTTTATTCCTAGTTATTTATGATAGCTTCATGAATAAAATATAAATTTATATCCCAATATAAACTTATCACCCTCATCCACAAGGCTCTCCGTAATGCTGCACCTCCCTACATTTCCTCCCTCATCTCTGTCTATAGCCCAAACCGTGCTCTCCGTTCACTCAATGACCTAAGACTAACATCCTCTATTATCAGAACCTCCCACGCTCGTATACAAGACTTCTCCCGAGTTGCACCACTTCTCTGGAATGCTCTATCCCGGACTATCAGATTAACCCCCAATTTCCACAGCTTCAAGAACAAACTAAAGACATATCTTTTCAGACAGGCCTATCACAACTCCTAATGTAAACCCTTCCATAGTTAGATTCCCTAAAACAGGGGTCCCCAACCACTGGTCCACGGACCGGGCCGTTGGGGGTCTTTTGCCGGTCGGCAATCTGGCCACAGTGTTGTGGCTCCTAGCTCTATACTAAACATGATCCCCCCCTCTACGCTCTCTATAGTACACTAAACAGCACTGTACACTGAGGCGTGCTAACAGGACCATGTAGCTAATGGCGGGGAGCTGGTCTACAGCGCTGTACACCGAGGTCCTGCCAGCACGCCCCGGTGTACAGCGCTGTTTGCTGTATAACTCCGTCCCCATATGACCAAAGTCCCGCCACGCCCCCCTCTCTGTGCCCCGCCTCCCTGCCAGGCCGTGGCAAAAAGGTTGGGGACCGCTGCCCTAAAACATATCCTCTGTTCACACTCCCACATTACCTCACAGGATATGATGCCGTATCAGACTAACTTTATATGTCCAGGCACCGTCTGCACCTTAAAGGACACGACTGATGACAGCTCATACAGCCTTATATATGTGTAATGACAGTAACCTCTATTACAAAATTGTCTAACCATTGTATAAGCAACTCTACCTCCGATGCCACCCCTGCTACCTCCTGTGTCACTCCTTCTACCTCATAGATTGTAAACTGTTGCGAGCAGGGCCCTAATCCCAGTGTGTGAATTGACTATTTCTTTTTAATGTATCTTTTTTGTCAGTACTTGAACCCTACAAATTGTACAGTGCTTCAAAATATGTTGGCGCTATATAAATAAAATGTATTATTATTATTATTAATGAATAAAACATCTTTTAAATGGATATATTGTTCAATTATTTGTATTAAAAACAGACTGTACTTAGTTAACTGTTATGAACACCTCTTTAATAGGAAAACTTCACATAACACTACACCTTTATATACTTTTCATTGTTTTATCATGATGTAGTCAGAGATATGATATGTCCAAAATTTAATGGGAACCTGTCAGAAGTTTTGAACATGTCAAAAGGCTGACAGCTAAGTAGAAGCCCCGGAGACCTGTTAAACAAATCTTGGTGTAAGTTTAGTAGCAGCATGACAGAGTATGAAAGGTCGCAAGTCCTGCAAGCATTCTGAAGGTTAGAAGTGCTTTCTGAATTGGGTTAGTTCACAACCCATGCCCTCTGCTCTGAATATATGATTTAGTAGGCTACTGGTTGAGTACTACAGGCTTCATTCAGAGTACAAGGGAGGGGCAGTGGACCAGCTCAATGCAGAGAACACTTCAAGGTGAAGGACCCCTTATAGCAGTTCCAGGACCTGATGCCCTGGATTAAAAGTTCATTTTTCACAGTCTGCTGCTGCTAATGACATACACCATGGTCTCAAGAGTCCTTACCTAGCACTGTCAGCAATTTTACCTTGTAAAAACTGCAAACAGATTCCCTTTAAAATGCAGACCAAGAGTTTGTTCAACAACACATTTTTGTGCTCAGTTCATTAGCTATTTCAGCCCCATTCTCCATGTAACAGACCAGCATCAGACTGGAATGTCTAGGGCCCACCAATGAAATTATTTCTAGGAGCCCACTGCCAGGACTCCTGCAGATCAGCTTTACCGAGACAGAGTGGCTAGAGGTAATAACAATACTATGCTGTTCACCATACAATTTGCACCACTGCATCACGTAAACCCACGGCCACATTCTGTTTGGCAAGCGAGCAGTTTGGCTCCTGGAATTGTTAACATTACCTGTAGCTACACTGTCCTGGAAAAGCTGATCTACAGAGGTCTTGGCTGTCGGACCCCTGCAAATGTAATATTGATGGCCTGTCTTGTGCCTCATGTGACCGCTGAGACCAATTAGGTACAGGAGGTGCAGGAGTTTCAGAAATGAAGAAATGAGGCATTGCCATGAGACCAGATACTGGCGGGGGACAACAGGGTGCTGGGGACAGGTGAGTATGTTTTTTTATTTTTTTTTTTATTTTACACCTCCCTGGCGCCACAGGGATCGCTCCAATTTATGGAGCAAAAGGGACTGGAGAGCAGACAGGTAAGTACTCTGACTCAGCTTGTAGGCCACAGGCACATTGTGACCTGTGGCCTACAGGTCGGGCACATCAGGTTGTGATGACAAAATGTGTTTTTTTTGTTTCAATTAATTCAATGAATTAATTAATTAATAGCAGCTCTGTGGTATGAGAGTTGCCAATCAGAGGCGGTGGCACTGGTGCTATCTCTTTTGTATACACAGTGTTCAGGCAGACAAACATGTGGTAGATCTAGGTCTGACACTGCTCCCTATCCTTACATACCTCAGCATAGGGCCTCTAAGGTGGTAGGAGCCACTACCTTCCAAAACTGGCCTTAGATGCATGACTTGTTTAGGTCTTTACGTAAGATTGACCTGTATAACTGTTGTGTATATTTACTTGTGCTTTGGGTGTCTTATTGTGCATTGTATAATGTGTATTTTTCTAAGTACACTGATGACTTATTACACTGTATGATTTTACAATGTCACTTTAAATGTGAATTTACTGCTTTGAGTCATTGCGTATAGGTCGGTCTGGTACTTTCTGGAAAAAGGGCGGTGTAACGATTCTCCAAATAGGCAAAACCTAGTGGTACCCATTGACTGTTCCGCAAGCGGTGTCCCTTTGGAGACACTCAACGTACAGTCTTTGCGCACTACAGCCTGATGATAAAGTGCCTGTGTGTGTAGAGTGCACAGTTCTTGGCTGTGACACTAATACACTCAAGAAGAGGAGATCTGGCTGTCCTGTCCTTGGGTAGGAGCTTTGAAGATGGCAATATGCTTCCTAACCTATTGAGGTCCTTGTACATATGATGTGTCCACCAATGGGAAGATAGCAGAAAAGGGCCAGGAATCACACCACCTTTGTCTATATCAGGCATACCGATGTAGTAAAGCTGGATGTGTTATTCCACTGATTCCTTTGTGCACCATGTTTTTGGTGGTTTTTAATCTATAGGTTTCTCTATATGTTGTAGTAGACCAGCAATTATTGGGGTACAGCTCAGTATTATGTGGCATAATTCGGACATTCGGATGAACTTTTAAAGAACACATAATAAGGATGAAATACACTACCTATAAATAGGTGACATCTCCTCCATATTAGGATGCATGACATATTGTGTAAAAGCATGGGATGGATTATAATAAGGAGCATAAGATAATATCTGAGAGTGGGCACATAACTTGTCCACATGCAAAAGCTGTGGACAGTAATAAACAATGCACTGTCTATGGTGGCCTCAAGTATTCATTTTGTTAAAGATTATACATGAATAGTATTCAGGCAATGAATTACCAAATGAGCATGAGGATTGTGTCGAGTTGAGGTCAAATTCTAATACAGTCTCTCCCAGAGCAGAACACTTTTTCCTCAAACGAGGAGTTATTGATAGCTCTCTTTGTGTCTGACTATGGTGGTTGCCATGGCAATCCGACCTGAATCTGGTTGTCTTATTTCAAATCATTGTGACACCATTATGTCTTGTGCTACATTTTTCTTTTTTTTCACATATCACTATTTAAGAAGCTTTTCCATCACCCAGCTGGTTTTATAATTATATAGCTATTTTCACAGTTTCTCTCACTTTCTATATTTAGGATTACATTATTTTGACATTTGTTGTTATAACGGTATCTTACAATGCGGCGGTGCAATGCACCCTATTATTTTATTATTAGTATTATTTGCATCGGTGGCTATAGTATGTCCTGATATAGTAGTGTAGTAATGTTTAGATATAATATTCTGCATGTGGGCATTGAATTTTTTTAAGGATTTTTTCTGAAAAGGATGATAAACAAATCTAGATTGACTTGAATATTTAAAGGGAATGTACCATAAATCATAAATTAATCATAATGATACATTATTTTCTATTTTTATTCTCTATTATTTGATGTAACTATGTATACAAAAAATTATTCCATAACTTGATAATACCTGTTTTCTAGCTCACTTTAAGTATTGCTATGCAGACTTGGACAGAAGAGCAGAGTCATCTCATTCTCATTAGAGGGCAGAGATAAAGCACATGAGGTGAAATGTAAAACTTACCATTAGCTTGAGCAGCCTTTGTCTGTGACGAACCCTCTGTTTTTGCTTCTCCCTAAGTTTCTCTCATCTCACTCAGCCCCTCTTCCTTCTCTTCTCTCCACAGACTTCTATCATATACTATTCTATTCACCTCAGTGAGCTGCAGTCTGTCTTGAGAGACCAAGACAGACTATGTCAGTTTAGGAAGGAGGGCGTAGACAGAGCTTAATAAATGGAAAAATATATATTTTTCTCCTATATGATATAGTGCAAAGTTGTTTTTATATTTGCTTGTACTATTTATTTATGTAAAATGTGTTATTTTATTAGTGACCATTTAAAAAAATCAATAAATTATTTCTATCGATTAATGAATGAAATTAAAATATTGAAATACATGATATATTCTCTTTAAAGTGTGTTATTTTGAAATGTCATACTATAACGGTAAATGGTGATCGCAGGTAAATACGTTTTGGGAACCTAATTCTAATGGGACATAAATGTCATCTAAGCTTTGTGTTTACTGCATAGATACTATACAAAGCACAACTCTCTTCAGCAGCAAAGATATTGTAGCAAAGTATATACTGTAAATCTATATAGTATTCTATTTCATCTTCTTCCTTGGATACATCTATTTAGAGACTAGCAACACAACCAACTCCATTTATTTTTACAGGTCTGCAAACAGACTGACAATTAGGGTATACTGAGTAAATCAATAGGGTCCTGTCAGCGATAGGCCTAAGGTAAAATGAGATTCTGATGTATCTGTATTAGCATTGGGACCAGAGTCTGAATCCCCCACTATTATATTTTCTCCATTCATATATTTATGTAAATATTTCCATTTTTAAAAAATTCTGGATTATATAAAACATTATTAATTATTAAGATGACTAAAATGTTAATAAACATCACAATAATAAAACTATAAAAATATAATCCTATAAAGAATATTAATAATTATAATATATTAAAAACATTGCCATAATCAATATATTAAAGGCTCTATGAATGTACACAAAAACTGTCAGGAGTTTATTAATAATATTGTGTCTGCAGTTACAGATGCTAAACTTTTCTGCTACCTGCTATAATGTCCCTAAGACAACTCTTACTACCTGTTTCTTGACCCTGTGGTACTTGCATGTATAAATGCTGGTGCACAGGTGCACCATAAGGGATGCAGAAGTACCAGTCACTACTGGGCCCTGGAGGCTGGGGACCCAAAAGCCTCATTACCAGTATATATGTAACACATGGTACATGGTCCTGTTACAGATTTTGGATTGGGGTCCAAGAGCTTCTAACTGTACCTCTGGGTGTGCATTGTTGTAGGTGATGACGATCCATGCACATAACTGGGACTGGACCTTTTAGTAAGTGATTTATAGTGGTTTAATATTTGTTTTTTTGATTATATCCAATAAACATTAAATTTTAGGTCCTTTTCATTTTAGTAAATACTAGGTTGATAGGATCTTTGTCTGGTGGTCAGGCACTGTGATACACTCCCAAGGTCTGCGATTAATGGATACATTTAGAAGCTATCCAAAATGAAGCCTGGCCTGTGTTTTCAGTTTCAGTCTAATCATTAGCAGCGTAAAAATAGATTTTGTAGCTGTTGCAATGGCTCCATGTGTCTCAAACCAGTAGGCAGTCAAGGGGTTAACCTGAATGAAAACACCATTATCTGCCTTCATGTGGAGTGGGATACTGTAGTTCCCTATTCACAGAAGCCTTATAAGGTCATGCAGCATCTCCTCATTCACTTGCATAACTGGGGCTGTGATTGCACCGAACCTAATGCATGAAGCCATGTATTATGAGGGCTGCGGTGAGAGTTACATAATGGAGGTGCCGACACTATGCTTCTTGTGTCAGAGGGAACAGGACTTAGCATTGCAAAGAAGTCATTACACTTTTTTTATGTTTTACAATTCCTTCAACAAGTATGCTCATTATTAGTTTAATGCCCAGATCTACAAATACTATTAATAATGATAACAGTAAAAGTATTAGAAAGTATATTGAGTAGTGGAATATTTCCTTATGGATGCAATCTCACCAAAGTGAAGTAGTTTTCACCTTTAGAATACATTTACAGAAATTGTTGAGTAACTTTGTAAATACATTGCATCACTTATCCTGTACTGTCCATGAATTACAGCCTGTACAACAGACCAGAGCTGTATTCACAGTACTGCAGATACCAGGTCAGCAATCTTCAGAACACTACAGTGACTTGGTTCTAGTGATATGCTATCCTTGAACTCTTTACACCATGGTATAAATATCTGACATAGGAATAACTGTACCTATGCATTACAGGAGCTCAGCTACAGTGCTGGCCAAAAGTATTGGCACCCCTGTAATTCTGTCAGTTAATACTCAATTTCTTCCAGAAAATGATTGCAATCACAAATGCTTTGGTAATAATATCATTTATTTTGCTTGCAATGAAAAAACACAAAAGAGAATGAAAAAAAAAGTCAAATCATTGATCATTTTACACAAAACTCCAAAAATGGGCCGGACAAAAGTATTGGCACCCTCAGCCTAATACTTGGTAGCACAACCTTTTGACAAAATAACTGCGAACAACCGCTTCCGGTAACCATCAATGAGTTTCTTACAATGCTCTGCTGGAATTTTAGACCATTCTTCTTTGGCAAATTTCTCCAGGTCCATAAGATTTGAAGGGTGCCTTCTCCAAACTGCCATTTTGAGATCTCTCCACAGGTGTTCTATGGGATTCAGGTCTGGACTCATTGCTGGCCACTTTAGAAGTCTCCAGTGCTTTCTCTCAAACCATTTTCTAGTGCTTTTTGAAGTGTGTTTTGGGTCATTGTCCTGCTGGAAGACCCATGACCTCTGAGGGAGACCCAGCTTTCTCACACTGGGCCCTACATTATGCTGCAAAATTTGTTGGTAGTCTTCAGACTTCATAATGCCATGCACACGGTCAAGCAGTCCAGTGCCAGAGACAGCAAAGCAACCCCAAAACATCAGGGAACCTCCGCCATGTTTGACTGTAGGGACCGTGTTCTTTTCTTTGAAGGCCTCTTTTTTTTTCCTGTAAACTCTATGTTGATGCCTTTTCCCAAAAAGCTCTACTTTTGTCTCATCTGACCAGAGAACATTCTTCCAAAAAGTTTTTGGCTTTCTCAGGTAAGTTTTGGCAAACTCCAGCCTGGCTTTTTTATATCTCTGGGTCAGAAGTGGGGTCTTCCTGGGTATCCTACCATAGAGTCCCTTTTCATTCAGACGCCGACGGATAGTACGGGTTGACACTGTTGTACCCTCGGACTGCAGGGAAGATAGAACTTGTTTGGATGTTAGTCGAGGTTCTTTAGCCACCATCCGCACAATCTTTCGTTGAAATCTCTCGTCAATTTTTCTTTTCCGTCCACATCTAGGGAGGTTAGCCACAGTGCCATGGGCTTTAAACTTCTTGATGACACTGCGCACGGTAGACACAGGAACATTCAGGTCTTTGGAGATGGACTTGTAGCCTTGAGATTACTCATGCTTCCTCACAATTTTGCTTCTCAAGTCCTCAGACAGTTCTTTGGTCTTCTTTCTTTTCTCCATGCTCAATGTGGTACACACAAGGACACAGGATAGAGGTTGAGTCAACTTTAATCCATTTCAACTGGCTGCAAGTGTGATTTAGTTATTGCCACCACCTGTTATGTGCCACAGGGAAGTAACAGGTGCTGTTAATTACACAAATTAGAGAAGCATCACAGGATTTTTCAAAGGGTGCCAATACTTTTGTCCACCCCCTTTTTTATGTTTGGTGTGGAATTATATCCAATTTGGCTTTTTGACAATTCTTTTTGTGGTTTTCCATTGAAGACAAATTAAATGAAGATATTATTACCAAAGCATTTGTGATTGCAATCATTTTCTGGAAGAAATTGAGTATTATCTGACAGAATTGCAGGGGTGCCAATACTTTTGGCCAGCACTGTATGCTGTTAGAGATATATCTGTGACATTTGCTGGATATTTATAATAGCAACCAGCAGAATTGTGAATGCAGCTCTGGATTATAATAAAGGCTGTAAATCAGGAACAGATTTTTCTAGTAGTTCCAGTAATTCCCCCTTTGAACACATTTTCAGCAATGGACCATGGGTACAAGATTTATGAAGACATAGATGACACACACATAGCTTTATATCTTTATTATTTTTTTTCTCTTTATAACTTTTGTCACTAGTGTGCACTAAACCTGTTTTGTGAGGGGTTAATATTCCAGTTATGTGTCACAATGTTTTCAGACCATAGACAAATGATCAAATCTAAAATTCTGATTCTCTCAGCTGACTTGGATCATCGTTGTTACCTAGCAATGGAACTCTCAATAAACATATAGGTAGGTATGCTCTATGTAAATGGGTCACTAAAAGGTACATCCATTTTCAGATTCAGCTTATACTATACATTCTCAGTCAGACTGTATTCACATTTGCATCAGAGGCTCCTATAATGAGTCTACGGGGCACTGTTGATGACCACTGTATGATGGATCCACCATTGCACAGCGGTGTCTATTTACATTAGAAATCACAATGTAGATGTGAACAGAGTCTCATAAGGTCAAGAAACTGCAGTGTGGCAGAGACAACAATTTCAGCTTCCTTTCTCCCACTATAGATGTATGAATGAGATTCCTGAAGTAGAGGATCAAGCTCTACAAGCAGAACTACGGTATATTTCAAGTAAATAAAGTCAACTTTATCAATAATTTGTATATTATATTGCTTATTGCCGTGTGTAACATGATGGGATGCACAAACAGAGAGAGACAAGGGGGTGATGCCATCTATGTCTACATATTCTTGTGGGTGAAAATAAACATTTGTGGGTAATAGTGTTTTATCACCTTATATAGCAAAGTGACCATTATATTACACCCACTTCAACTCTAGCACAGAGATGATGGTCACCTTACCTTCGAGGGGTTGTTGCTATGCAACCGCTCCAGCCATTGTTAGTGTATATTAAATAAATAATTCCAAACTGGCGTGAGTAATATAGAAAAAGCCTTTCTTTTCTGTCTTCCATGTGTTTTGTCATACGTGTTTTAATACAAGCTTGTCTCATCTTTATAGTATATGTTGCCTTGTTTTATTATAAGCTGATCGATTTATTTCTAAACATTCTAGAAATAATGGCTCAATTTAACACTTTGATCCATATGCTAGACCGAAGTGTTATATGTAAGCCACCCTTTAATCACTTTGGAATAACCTGTGACACTGCCAGCTCAGCAGGGGGAGTGTGGGGATGTGGGGGGAGAGCAAGATTCCAGCAGAGATTATTGCTCTTGTGAGAGGTTTTCTGTACACATGAATGCTCCATGTGATACGGAGTGGCAGCCATGTGATCCGTTTACTCAATAACCCTTGTACAGCCAAACAGACAGTCATTATGAGATTACTAGAGCAAATATATTTCTGCTTTATATCCACATATGGAAAGTATCGTAAGGTTGGCAATAAACATTCCATTTTATTGCAGAGCGCATTGTTAAGGCATATCTTGCCTTAAAAATGTTAAAAAAAACCTGAGGCTTGAGACTATGGTACTGTATTGCTGATGACCTCATCCAAAAGTGGTTGTATTCCTAAAGATTGTCATGGTAAACGTTAACCTCAGCAATACACACATGTGAGGTCTCTGTTTATGCAACAGCTAAACTTTACCCTCTTATTGCATCACTAAACTTAGCAAGATAGTTTATGTTTTTAAAAAAAAAAAAAAAAAAAAAAAAAAAGCACAACTCACCTGATTTGTCGAATAGACTCTGAAGTCCACCGACCTTGTTTGAATAAGAAGACGTGGGCTGATCTGGCAAAGTTTACAATACCAAGTAATATTTAGATTGGCTTGGTTTCTGGTTTAAATGGGTCACCTCTGGATTAACTGGGTTTTATTAAAATGAGTGAGCATTTATTAGGAGTCAATCAACTTTCAAGAGCATATATGGAATTAAAGAAAACAGGTCTCCTTATGTGTCTGTTATCATAAGGATACGGTATTTGCCACTACAAACATGCAAATCTAGTAGAGTTCTAAAGGGAAATCTACCACTACAATTCTGTTGCTGATTTCCCTCTATACATACCTCCATGGTAATGCTTTTCCGGTCCCCCTCCCCTAGTTTCTGCACAACTAGACTCCAGCCATGACGTGTCGTCACATAGGACCACATAGAACTCTCGCGCTGTAGTAGTTGCACGTGGCCACTAGTAAAATTAATGGATTTGTTGTTTTCTTTCTTTACTTTGAGTAAAGTATTTTTTTATAATCTGGACTTGCATACTTGATTTTGCTACAGATCCATTTGGAATCTGTAATTAAATCTGCAACAAACAGGGGTTGTTCGGCCTATAATTTTATTAATTAGGCCGGGGGAGGTGAAAAAAAAGAAAACCATACTCACCTGATCCTGGTGCTCCGGCGCCTCTCCGCTCGGCCCAGTTCTGCAGTTCCATTGTCTTCCAGTGGAAGTATCCGCCCCATGTGACAGCTGAGGCCAAACAGCGGCCTCAAGCAGGAAACTGGAGACGTCACTACGTGTGACGTCCTCGGTTCCTTTCCTGAGGCCGCTGATTGGCCTGAGCAGTCATGTGACCACTGAGGCCAATCAGCAGCCTCAAGAAGGGAATGGGGGACGTCACTACCTGTGGCGTACCCAGTTCCTTTCCTGAGGCGGCTGATTGGCCTCAGCAGTCATGTGACCGCTAGGGCCAATCAGCAGCCTTGGTGAAAGGGGATCCAGAATGTCACTGCCGGTGAGAAATTCATGAACAAGATGGCAGCCGACTGGACCGGACTGCCTTGGGAGGACACTGGAGCATCGAGGACAGGTGAGTATGTTTTTTTTTTTTCACAACATAAAGTTAAAGGGGTATTCCCACGAACATAACCATTTTTAAATTTGTAGATAATTAAAAGTTAAACATTTTTGCAAATATAAGTAATTAAACATTTTGCAGAGTTTTAAAGATTTTCTCTAAATATCTTGTCAATGGATATAACCATGAATGCAGGACCTTTCTAAACTCAGAAAATCTGCCATGACTTCCTTATTGTGGCCGGGATATCTTCTGATACATGTAGTGTCCCTGCCTGATAACCCAGTTACAATAAGAAAATCATGACTGCGTTCCTGACAAGTCCCAGACCATAGAAAGTTTCTACATTTGTGGTCGTATCCATTGGCAACCGATCAGGAAAACAGACTGTCACCACTAAGATAGATAGAGAAAATCTTTAAAACTCTGCAGAATTTTTAACTACTTATATTTGCAAAAATGTTTAACTTTTACTTATCTACAAATATAGATATGATTATGTTCATGAGAATATCCCTTTAAGGTGCTGCAGATTTAAAAATTCACACTAAGGTTAAGGCCCCACATTGCGGAAAAGCTGCTTTTTTGTTGCAGATTTTGCTGTGTTTTTTTTGAGCCTAAGCCAGGAGTTGATTGAGCAGAAGGAAGAAGTATAAGATCTGTCTACATATTTCCTATTCCTTCTGTAGCCACTACTAGGTTTCGCTAAAAAAAAAAAAAAAATACAGCAAACTCGGCAACATAAAAAAGCAGCATTTCCGCAATGTGGGTCCTTAGCCTAAATGTCATATTATGTGATAATTTTTTGCAGTGTGCAGAGAGATTTCATTGTTTAGTTTCCATCTGCAAATCCAGATGGAAAATTCACAGCATACCCTCAATACTGGTATTTGGCATTAAATCACAATTCTGGATTATCTTTTCTTAGAATTCTGCCTTCTGCCATTCTTCTATTAATCCTCTTGGAAAAGTGTGAATCATTTTGCAACTGAATGTTACCATTTCCCCTGTCCTTATACAGCCTGGCACTTTCAGCACTGATTTGACTGGAGACACCCAGTTATCAGTTTCTTCATACATTTCCAGGAGGAGTAACAGAAGAATGGTTTAACAAAGAGTTCTAAGAGAAAATGCTCCTAAATAGTTTTTTCCTATGGGGAATGCAAGTGTCAAAAATATTTTCTATTGTCATCTATTTTGCAACATCTACATGTAGGTGTAAATCATGCATCAAAATTATGGTTAAAGCGTTGTTTCATTTTACTTTTCAGGATAAGCTGCCATGTTGTGTGTATGAGGGGTAACTCTAAGTCTGGCCTTTACGTTTAATATTATACATCAGTTTCCCCTCTGAATGCTGTATCTGTAGTTTTCCTCTTTGGTTGCAGACTAGCTGCCATACACTGCTCACAGTAAAAACAGGAGAGTCTACTCTATAACTGTCTTTTTCTAACTCAGCCAAAGACCCAGGACCATGCAGAACATTACTGTGCAAATGTTTTAGGCAAGTGCTAAAAAAAAATACTGCTTTCAAAAGTAGAAGTCTTAATAGTTAATTTTGTCAATTAACAAAATGAATGAACAAGAGAGAAATCTAAATCACATCAATATTTGGTGTGACCACTTTTTGCTTTCAAAACAGCATCAGTTCTTCTAGGATCACTTGCACACAGTTTATGAAGGAACTTGGCAGGGATGTTGCTCCAAACATCTTGGAGAACCACACATCTTCTGTGTATGTAGGTTTGCTCATACCCTTCTGTCTCTTCTTGTAATTCCAGACAGACTCAATAATGTTGAGTGAGATCAGGGTTCTGTGGGATCAAACTGCCTTATGTTGAAGAAGCATCAAGAAATGGGAAACATTGAGGGCAGTTCGATACAGTGGTCAGCCAAGAAAACTTTCAGCAGATAAAAGACACATCACGTTTACTTGCTTTTGAAATTAGATGTCCAGCATTGTCATCTACTGAAAACTGATAGAACCAAGTGGGACAAAGGTACACCCATCTATTGTTCGTAGAAGTCTGGCCAGAAGTGGTCTTCATGGAAGAATTATGGCCAAAAAGCCATACCATCAACATGGTAACAAGACAAGTGACCCAACTAAGCTGTAGCAAGTGCTCCAGATGAGTCAAAATTTGAAGTATTTGTCTGTAACAAATGACAGTTTGTTTGCCAAAGGGCTGTAGAATGGTATAATAATGAGGCAAAAATGAAGCATGGGGGGCATGCATCCTGCAGATGGCAGCGCAAAGACACCTGCGTCTGGAACTCTTGCCGTGACATTCATTACTTGCTATCCCCGACTTCTGGGCAGTCACATATTGGGCACAAATGGTTGGGAAGAGACTAGAGACTACCCAGACCATTCTGTGCCTTCACTCTACGGGCCCCCAGTTTGAACTTATATCTTGTCTTCAGTCCTCTACGTGTGGAAACAACCGTCAGCCCTCTTGCCCTATTGCTCCCTGTGGATCAACTTCCCCGGGATCCCTGCTCCTCTGGCAATCATCTAAACCCCCTGGCACTCTCTTGCAACCTGTCCCCTGATAGTGCCGTTCCTCCTGTAATGGCAGCCAGGGGTCACATTATCCCCCACAGCCCAGAGGGTGCCATGCTATCTCCCACCTCACCTGCTCCCCATGCCAGCCATTTTATTCCACTTACTGTTCCTGTTCTGCCACGGGATTCTGATACTTCCAGGAAGGAGACTCCCCCACTAATGTGGACTGGAGGCGTTACCTGCAATGCTTCTTAATAAGGGGGATATAGAAAAGTTCATAGAGAGACTTGAGAATTCATATAAACAGGAGCTGGGTACTTTGAGAGCAGAGGTCCATACTCTGGATACTAAAGTTCAGGACTTGGCTGCTGAAAACCCCCCATTAACTACTGTATCTGCTCTTTCCACTAAATGGAGCGCCCATGATCAACATATCAAGCCGCTCAACAGATTACATGACAATGCTGAGAACAGAGGCAAGAGAAATAATATTAAGATCCGAGGTTTACCAAAACGGCTGACTCTACATGACATTTTCAGCAAAATACTTGACCTTCTCGTTGGGGATAATTTGTAGATTGATAGAGTGCATAGGGCTCGGGGGCCTCCCAACCCTGACATCAATAAACATTGTGTAAACATTATATGTCATCTACATCATTACTGAGTTAAGGAAGAAATTATGCAAAAAGTGTGCAATCTAGATGCAGTGAACTTAGACAGGGTAGCTTCATTCTCCTTCAGGATCTTTCCCTCTCCAAACTTACTCAGTGCCAGGCTATGTGCCCTTTATTGAACCTCTTGTGGGAACATGACCTACAGTATTTCTGGGACTTTCCATTCCAGTTGGTGGTTTTGAGTATTGGCCGACTACCACTGCGCCTGCACACCACTTGGCAGTAAAGCTGCTGGAATGAGATACGTCACTGAAAACAGCATGCAAAGTGATTGAAATAAGGCAGGGACATACATACATCTTCACTGCTCAGCTTAAAGGGGTTGTCCAGGAATTGGTCAAACTCCGGAGAAGCCCAGGGCAGGTGTAACCTGTTTCAAGCATTCCAGTGCCTATGCTCCATGTCTCGGTCCACGGAAGCCCTGCGCCCCATGTGACCGCAGAGACCAGAGATCAGTGGCCTCAGCAGTCAGGGGAGAAGGACTGGTGACGTATGTGAGTGACATCACCGGGCACTCTCCAGCCAATGCTGAGGCCGCTGATAAGCCTCAGTGGTCACAGGACCTCCAGGGATAGAGGCACGGTGCACAACAGTTCGTGGCTGTGGACATCAAAGCACTGGGTGCAGGTGAGTATGTTTGTTTTGTTTTTTTTTGTGACACCTGCCCGACCCCTCTGGAGTTGTCCAATTCCTGGAAAACCCCTTTAAAAATAATGTCCAATAATGCACACAGTATAATGTCCCACAATGTCCCCTTCACACAGTATAATGTCTCATAGTGGCCTCCATACAGTATAATGTCCTCTAGCAGCCTTCCACATAGCATAATGTCCCATAGTCCCATAATGTCCCTTCACACAGTATAATGTCTCACAGTAGCCAGTCAAGTATAGTATCCCATAGTGGCCACTCCACACAGTATAACATCCTGTAGTCCTCTCCAATCTTGCCCCTCCTCCTTTTGACAATCTTCCCCCTCCTTCTCTTCTCCTCCCCCCTCTTCTTCTTCTTCTCCCTTCATTTCTGGTTGTTGTCTTTCCCCTATTTGTCTTGTCTCATTGTGTTTGTTTTTCCCCTTTATGTTAGTCCTAATACTACCCTTTGGTACAATTGTTATATTGCCTATAGACTATATTGTTTTTGGCATGCACATCAGAACAGATGATATGTATCATGTAAACCTTATGTACATTTGGTTTTATGTAATGCATTATCTGATTATTATACTTTTATAACCTTGTCTTTGAACAAAAAAATGAAGTATGGTGCAGGTTCCTTGCAAGTTTGGAGCTGCATTTTCAGCAAATGGAGTTAGGGATTTAGTTAGGATTAATGATGTCCTCAATGCTGAGAAATACAGGCAGATATTTATCCATCATTGTCTTGAATATTTTGTGTACTGTATGTAAACCCTCAAATGTACAACACCATGGAATTAATGGTGCTATATAAATAAACAATAATAATAATAATAATTGTCTGATGAAGAGACAGAAGAATGTGAGCAAGCCTATTCCCATAGAAGATTTGTGGCTTTGAACAACCTCCCTGCTGAATTCCTTCAAAAACAGTGTGCAAGTGTACCTAGAATAATTCGTGCTGTTTTGAAAGCAAAGTCTGGTCACATCAAGTATAGATTTCATTCAGATTTATCTTTTGTTCATTCACTTTGCCTTTTGTTAACTGACAAAAATAAACTATTAACATTCTTACTTTGCGATATTTTTCCATACCTGCCTAAAGTTTTTGCACAGCACTATATACAGAAAAGTATTGCCCTGTACTCATGTGAGTAGAGTGTTTTGGTTCTAATAGAAAGCTTCAGCTGTAGTATCATACTAAGGCTCTATGCACACCACTGTGTGCTTTGTCAGTGCACTAACCATGTTTTTCTAGCACACTGGCCCATTCATCTCTATAGCCCCATACAATATAACAAGTGTTATTAGGGGCCTATGTATGAGCCAGTGAGCCCCTGCTGTCTGCTGTGTGGCCCAGGATCGCTAGTTGAAGTGAAGGGGTCTGTGGAGGCATGACCTCAGACGGATGTCATCCATGTGCCACCCGTGACACAGGACAGTATGTTCACTAACACTGTATTTCCATGTGCAAGAGGGGATTGTGATTTGTTCTGGCCCCATCTACTTTATAACCCTTACCCTTGCTTAAATAAAGATACCACACTGCATGACTTAAGTATTAAAGGGGCTGTCTGACCCACCAGCCAGTGATTGAATGAGCGACATTTCCTGTGTATATAAATAAAGGTGTGCTCACTTTCTGACTAGCAGCCCCTACAACAACATAAACTTATTTTGGTATATATATATATATATATATATATATATATATGTTTTGGTTTGGTGGTATTAGACCTTCTTGAGGCTGAGGCCCCACGTTGCGAAAATGCAGCTTTTTTTGTTGCAGATTTTGCTGCAGTTTGTTGAGCCAAAGCCAGGAGTGGATTGAGCAGGAGGGAGAAGTACTTCCTAGATATTTCCCATTCCTTTTGTAGCCACTCTTGGCTTTGGCTCAGAAAACCGCAACAAAATCTGCAACAAAAAAAGCTGCATTTCCGCAACGTGGGGCCTCAGCCTTAAACTTTATTTACATGGAATGACAGGACAAACCCTTTAATAGCTAACATGGTCTATAACAACTGCTATTTCCAAGTTGTAATTTAGCTTGTGTGTTTTAATGCTAAACAGAATACAAACTGTTAAATTAAACTGGAAAATGAATAATATGGCTATAAATTAGTGAGTCACAGTTTCTACTGTGGAACCACAAACTAAAAAAAAATTTCAGTTTTTCCAAGCCGCGTCCTCATATCTAGAACAATTTAATTTCTACCACATTGACTTGTCTTGCTATGGTTTATTACAGTAATACCAGCACACATCAATGCATAAAACGATTCCAAGGAAAGTTGTCAATCTTGCCCAAAGCAACCAATCAGTTTGCCTTTTCCAAATCTAAAATAAACTCTGAAAGATGCTTAAATTTGTCCTTCAACCTCTTAACAACTCGGGTATCTTTGGCCTTAGAGGACTTCTCTGTTTTGAGCAGTCCCTACTTGTTAGGAGGTTACCTCTGACAGCAAATTGCCCCTCTAGCTGGGACCCCCAGCAATGAAATGTAATTTGTGAGGAAACCTGGAAGTGTTTATTTTCTACAGCGCCACCACATGGAAAATTTAAAAAGTTTTCTCACCTCTCATCGGTGACCTCAGCAGTCGCTAGATAAGGACTAATGACATCACTCACATACCTCATCAGTTCCTTACTAGCAACCACTGACCACATGGAACACATGACTTCCAGCAATGAGGCACCAGTATGAGCCTGAGTGGACACCGGTGGTGGATAATGGAAAGTCAGGGATAGGAGAGTATGCTTTTTATATTTTACACCTCCCCCAGCCTCCACACAGGTTGCTCCAATTCCTGGAAAACCCCCTTAAGATAGGTCATCACTATATGAGTGATGGGGATCTAAAAGATTGGACATCCACAGATCGAAGTGGCATTAACGATCTGCTTCACAGTCCAGTGACTACACTTTGATTCATCACATGGCCTGTTTACATCTCAGGTCCATTCAGATAACCCCCACAATGCAGATATTGCTGACCTAACTCCTAGAAAACCACTAAGGCCCCAGGTAGGCTAAGGCCCCAGGTAGCGGGCTGCAGCAAAAAGTTTTTTCCTGCAGCGCTTTTCACAGAAAGGAAACCTGTGCAGACTTTCTGCTTCAATTATACCTATAGGGAAACTGCCGGCGTTTCTGTAGGTATAATTGACATGATTTCCAAAACCATGTCTGTTGCACATATTTTTTCGTAGTGTGTGGAAGGGAATCGCTAGAATCCCATCCACTATGCAGGGACTGTAAAATGACGCGTTTTTTCCACGGAATTTACGCTGTGGCCAAACCATAGCGTTTACACCAAGTGGGGCCCCGGCCCTAAGATAACTGTGCATGCAAGCATTGGTCATGAAGCCTGTCAGTTGCCCAAACCACAGATGTATATCTATAGCTTCATTTGTGAATGGATCTAATTTGGTGGTTTTACAATTCCAGATGTTCATTAAATTAAAATATTTTAGGCTAATCTAAATCATAACAAGCTGGATACGCTGCTGAACATTGCACAATCACCCCAGAAAGGGGTCTGCATCTTTTCACAGTAATCACTTCTAATATATCGACATTACATTAACTGAACACAGGTGGGCCAGAGCCTAAATTAAGTTCTTCTTCCAAAGAAGATGCAGATTTAGACAAGCAAAGCAATGGTTCATTGTAAGTACAGGGTTGCCATTAAAATAAAACTATGGCAAAAGAAAAATAAAGTGTGTCTATGTTTTAAATAATTTTTTTTTAGATAATATGACTCCTTGGGATGCTGTAGATCAATATTAGAAATTGTGTACTAAATCTGCATGCTTCTCGAAAACAGATATTTTCTTTTCCCATGCCTGCTCAATTGGTAGCTTCTACCTGGTGTGATTCTAGTGCTAGGATTTCCTGCCACTTCTGTTTCACCTGTTATAACATGTAGTCTCACAAATAGAGAGAAAAACTGCAGCTGTATCTTCCTGGCTCTTTCTCTCTGTCTTCTTCTCATTTCTAGGCAATTACAAGGGAATCTGCTGATTTCTAAAAAGAAAATTAAAATGATGCATAGGCTGGAGCTACAAAGCAATGTTGGCTATGATGCCTGTTGTGTGCCTTGCAACATCATACCGTAACTAGCGTGTTACATACTATTACAGACTTATGCTACAAGGGCTATTACAGACCTTTGCTTCTCCATGGTAACAGACAACAAACTGTAGTCTAATCCTAAAGTCATACTCTATTCTATGTGTTCTTTACTTCTTTCTAACATATAACAGGTAAATTAGTAAAAAGTGATTAAAGGATTATATTGTATAGGTTTTTTTTGTATTTGTTGCTATGAAGACATTGGTAGGTAATGTCAAATGAAAGTACTTCATTTTAGATGCATTTAGAATGTTGTACGAACCCTTATGGCTTGCAGGTTTGCAGGTAAGCAGGATATACCAGCCTGAGGGTGGGCTCACACTTGTGGCGACACTCCGTCCGCCACAAATCCTACCTACCTAAATGTCGGAAAACTGGATAGGCACTGGATAGGGAAAGGTTTGCGACGCTTTGCTTAAAACCCCATTCACTTGAATGGGTTTTTAAAGCAATGCAAGGGTGTGAGCTTACACCCTCTGCGCTGCGAAGCCGTTTTTTTCGTCAGAAACAAAGTCGGACATGCAGGACTTTGTGTCCGACGAAAAAAACGGCTTTGCGGCGCAGAGGGTGTAAGCACACACCCGCACATTGCTTTAAAAACCCATTCAAGTGAATGGGGTTTTAATAATAATAATAATAATAATAATAATAGTCCTTTAATAGTCCCACAGTGGGATAAATTCAGTGTCAAAGGCAGAGGATTTTTAAGCAAAGCGTCGCAAACCTTTCCCCATCCAGTTTTCCGACATTTAGGTCAGATTCGCGGCTGACGGAGTGCCGCCGCAAGTGTGAACCCACCCTGAACAGTCTGTAGGGAGACAGACTCCTAGCATTATAGTTATCAATAGTTGCCTCCCTGCTACTTGCTGTCCTGTACTGATTACAGTATGAGACACTATTTAGTGGGAAGCAGGGACTTCTAGCATCATAGATCACTAATGACCTTCTAACTGCCAAAGCCAAACGTCACTATTCTGTCCTCCTCCTCCTCGACCTCTCCTCTGCCTTTGACACAGTCGACCATTCCCTCCTGCTTGAAACGCTTTTATCCCTTGGTATCTCTGACCTGGCCCTTTCCTGGATCTCCTCATACCTCACCAACCGCACATTCAGTGTCTCTCACTTGCACACCACCTCCCCGCCACGCTCTCTTTCTGTAGGTGTCCCCAAGGCTCCGTCCTGGGACCCCTCTTGTTCTCCATCTACACCCTAGGCCTTGGCCAAATCCTCATAGAATCCCATGGTTTCCATTATCACTGCTATGCTGACAACACCCAAATATATCTCTCTGGTCCAGACATTACCTCCCTGTTGTCCAGAGTCCCAGAATGTCTAGCAGCCGTAGCCTCCTTTCTCTCCTCCCGCTTTCTCAAACTCAACATGGAGAAAACGGAGTTCATAATGCCAGAGGCATCGTCTAATAGAAGTGAAGGCATTTTGCTATTCATTGCGATACAGTAGTATCGCAGTGAATAGTATGATCGATCAGATGCACTAGGTTTCAAGGTCCCTAGGGAGTCTGATCATACAAGTAAAAGTAGAAAAAAAAAAGTTTTTAAAAGTATGAAAAAATTAAAAAAAAACACGAAAGTTCAAATCAACCCCCTTTCCCTAGATCAGATCTAAAAGTAAATAAACAAAAGTAAGTGTGAACCGAGAGCAAGGCAGGTGGTTTGGTCTCCGCAACCAGAAATGAACGCACACGCGGTAGTTCAAGAAAAGAATATATATTTACTATAAGTTAATAAAGGCTATTTGAAGGTAAAATGACAGGGATAAAGACAAGCAAAATATACAATATAGCATGAACAATTTCAAGGCAAATTCTGCAATGGTTTCTACTTTTACTCTGTCCAATTCTGCAGTATGGACACTGAATGAACAATATACTCAAAACTATCCCTAACTGACCCTGACATCACATTTGGGTGCACCCCCTTTTCCCCAGTGGTCCAGGTGGACCGCTTACAGTCTGTAGAAGCGCGCGGTGGGGCCCAAAGTCGTTCCTTTCTTTTATAGTGAAACGTCCTCTCCTCACTGTTATCAGGATCTTGGGAGAAATGAAGTCCTCTTTAACAGGGAAACCCAATGAATGCAATGTAATCCAACAGCAGATTCCACTCAGCACACTGACAGTCCTGCCGAATCCATACACTGAGCTGGGATGTAAGCCGGGGTTTAGCAGGTGCTGTCCAGTACATCAACAGCACTGCGAGTCTCTATCTGTGGTATCCATATACACAGTCACAATGTCAGTCTCACTGATCAGCCACTGAGCACAGTTCCTTTCACGTGGACTCACTAGTCCTGTTGTCTCTTTACACTCTGTTTGTCTCTGGACCAAGATACAGCTTAGCTGTACAGAAAAAATCTCCACACCAGTTCAATACAACACTTGCTAAGATGGCTGCTGCTCTCTGTCTCGTCACTTCCTGCTTCTCTGCTCACATTCTGTCTGCAGAACAGGCAAGCTGACATAAAAGGGGGGGGGGAGTCACTCCAGCATCATGTCACAATTACAATGGCTGCTGTCTTAAAGGAACAGAATCACAGAAATACATTCAACATTAACAGTTTATACAGACAAATGAAGCTTAGGACAACATTGGCTGTCTCTTACATATTCCCCCCCACTTTAAGATTGGCAGTCCCTGCCTATGACTGTATATCCAGAGGGTTGTACTTTTATGCACAGGGTGGTAGTATACCGATGTATGGCAGGCCAAACAAACTCATCCTGCGCATACCGAACAGGGGGAATACCAGCATTTGGCCTAGTGGTCCGTCTGAGGACCGGTGGTATATTATGGGGTGCTGCAGCTATGGGTTGAGAAGGACCAGCGGATTCCGCACCAGAGGGGGCACAGGCCGGAGATACAGTAGTCACAGGTGGAACATCCCCAGGAGCAGGGATCGGCCAACAATCATCCTCCTCGTCTGAGGCCCATTCCGCACCTCTATTCTCTGACTGTGGGAGCTCATTCACATTGGCAAGCCCATCATGATTTGTCCCTTCAGAATGACACAGGCGCAACATATTTCGGTGAAGTACTCGAACACAATCAGTTCCTTCTTTCTGGACCTGGTACACTGGCCCATTCGCATACTTGCGGCCAACAACACGATACGGCAAAGCCTCCCATCGGCTTTCCAATTTCCCTTGGGGTTTCTTGACACGAACTAGCACCAGGTCGCCTGGTTGCAATGGTGCTTCTTGCACTGGGGTCTTATCAGGATGGGGATGTTCTTGCAGGCGCTGCCGCACCAATCGATGGATCGTCTCAAGTCTCTGCCGGTGCGCCCGCACCCAAGAGGTTGGATCCCTCGGAGGGAACCCATCCACATCATCCAACTGTAATTCTCCTACACTTCGCCCAGACCGCCCAAAGAGAAGTGTATAAGGAGAGTACCCCGTTGTAGAATGGACCTGATTGTTATAGGCCCACACCATTTCAGACAAGAACTGAGGCCACTGTAACTTCTTGTCTTCCTCCAGAGTCCGCAGCATCTGTAGCAGAGTTCTGTTGAATCTTTCACAGGCCCCATTTCCCTGAGGGTGGTATGGAGTCGTGTGCGACTTCTTTATCCCGTAGATACGTTGAACTTCTTTCATTACGTGTCCCTCAAAGCAGGCACCCTGGTCGGAGTGGATGCGTTTAGGGCACCCATATACTCGAATGAAATCTTGGCACAGAGCACGAGCTGCTGACTCAGCTGTCTGGTCCTTGGTGGCGGTTACCACCGCAAATTTGGTGAAGTGATCCACCATTACGAGGCAATACTGGTGTCCGCTATTGGATGGGCCCACCATTAGATAGTCTATCATGACGATTTCTAAAGGTTCCTGGGTCACGATGGTTTGCAGGGGAGCTCTCTGTTCTATTGCCTTATGGATCTCACAAGTTCGACAGCTGCGGCATACTTCTTCGACCATTTGACGAAGACCAGGGCAGTAAATCAGTCGCTGTAACCAACGAAAGGTCTTCTCATGACCAAAATGTCCATTCTTATTATGAGCCTCAACTGCCAACGAGCGAGCCAGTTCACTAGGCACCACAATTTGGTATCGAATGTCGATCTCAGAAGGTAAATAGACCTTTCGGCATAGCACTCCATTTTTCATCTCCAACTTTTCCCACTGACTCAGAACAGATAATATCTCACGTGTCAGTCGTTCTCTTTCCTCTCTACAGGGCTTCTGGCCTTTCTCAACACACTTGATCATCTGTGCCAGCCCCTCATGGGTCTGTTGTATCTGTGTCCATTCCTGTCGTGAGGGACCAAAGAAAGGAGCCGTTTCAGTCCCCTCCAACTCAAACTGATTAGCGGCGGCCAAGGCCTGTGAAAATCTGCTGAAGTCGGGCACCTCCACATGCTCCAACTCATGATCCACGTCTACTGTGGGGGTCTGGGCGGTTACCCTAGAAAGCCCGTCAGCATTCTGGTTCTCTGTCTTGGACCGATACTTAATGCGGTAATTGAACTTAGTCATTCGGGCTATCCACCTCTGCTCTAACGCCCCGAGCTTGGCATTTTCCAGGTGAGCTAGTGGGTTGTTGTCAGTCAGTACTAAAACTTCAGCACCGGTCAAATATTCAGAGAATTTCTCGGTCATGGCCCATACCAGTGCCAACAGCTCCAACTTAAATGAACTATAATTCTCGGGGTTTCTTTCAGAATCTCTCAAAGACCGGCTGCCGTACGCTATGACCATCTCCTGGCCATCCTGAAGCTGGGAAAGCACTGCTCCAAGACCATACAGGCTTGCATCCGTATACAGCTGGAACGGCAAGTGGTAATCAGCATATGCCAAGATTGGGGCTGTTGTCAGTGCATCCTTTAATGCCTGGAAGGCTTGTTCCTGTTCAGGTCCCCACTTCACGGACCGGTTCTTTGGACCACCGGATGTGCCTCGTAGGAGAGCATTAAGTGGTGCTGCTACCTTGGCGAAATCCTTAATAAACCGTCGATAGTAACCGGCTACTCCAAGGAACGCCCTCACTTCTCGCAGGGTAGTCGGTATTGGCCAATCTTGAACAGCCGCTATCTTGTCTCTTGATGGTCTCACCCCTTCTCCTGATACGCGGTGACCCAAGTAATCAATTTCAGATTGGAACAACCGACATTTACTGGGTTTCAATTTGAGCCCATGTTCCCGCAATCTTCGAAATACTTGCCCCAACTGGTGGAGATGGTCTTCAAAGGTCGCAGAATACACTATAATGTCATCCAAGTAGATGAGAGTGAACTCAAAGTTGAAGTCACCGAGACATTTCTCCATCAACCGCTGAAACGTTCCGGGTGCATTTGTCAACCCGAAGGGCATCCGGTTAAATTCGTATAGTCCCATGGGCAAGATGAATGCCGTCTTCTCCTTGTCTTTTGTGGCCATCGGCACCTGCCAATACCCACTAGCCAGATCTAGTGAGGAGAAGTACCGGGCTCTCCCCAGCGCTGAGAGGGACTCCTCAATCCGTGGCAAGGGGTAGGAATCTCGTACGGTGCAAGCGTTTAACTTCCGATAGTCTACGCAAAATCGGATGGACCCATCTTTTTTTCTTACTAACACCACAGGAGCTGCCCAGGGACTCTGGCTTTCTTGGATGATCCCACCCTGTAGCATCTTAGCTAACAGTTCTTTTACTTCCTGATACAACTGTGGAGGAATTTGTCGGTAGCGCTCTCTAATTGGAGGGGTGTCTCCTGTGGGAATCTCATGGTAGATCCCTGTGGTACATCCAAAATCTTCAGCATACCGTGAAAAGGCGGCTCGGTTCTCCCACAACAGTTCATCTACCTTCTGCACACATTCCAGAGAACATGAACTTGCATCCATCTTCATCTGTTCTCGAATTGCACGGCCATTCCATTCAGAGGTGGGTTCCTCATCTTCTCCCATGGACACAGTTACGGTCCACTCATCCCTTTCAGTCGGCTTCAGCTGCATTGGAGTTACTTTCCTTACTTCCTCCGGAGTCACATAGATGTTAGCCAGCTGCCTCCCTGGGGTCAGGTCCACACTCTGGTCCTGAGTGTTTACACATCGAAGTGGTACTCTTCCATTGCGAACTATTGCCAAGGAACGGGCCACTAGCGGATCAACACCTCCTTCGGCTGCCTGCAGTGGTTCTACCAACACAGCTATGCCCTCTAGTTTCCGACAGGTGCCTACGGGCATAGACACTATTGTCTCCCGACTGGGTGGCAGTGTAACTTTTGTATGCAAAGGAACTGAAATTCGAGCCAGAGGACGCTGCGCATCCGAACTTTTCTGTAAGCCACATGTCCGGATCAGCCGCTGGAAAGCTGTTTGAGTAGGCCGATGGGTGGTGGTTTCTTTCCAATAACCGTGACCTTTCTTTTCAAAGAGGATCTGATCTAATTCTTTTAACACATTCATCCCCAAAATGACAGGGACCTTTACTTCATGTGACTCCTGTACCACCACAATGCCTTTCCTACCCAGATCTTGGCCACATACCCGGACATTCATCCAGGCCACTCCCACGACTGGAACTGGTAACTGGTTAGCTGCGACCACTCGTACGAATGTATGGGGATCATATTTCACATGTTGCTGGAAGTACCGTTCATAACAGTCTCTACTCAAGGTCGTTACTTGGGAACCCGTGTCAATCATCCCGGTAACCGGAATACCCTCCATTTCCACCTGTATAACAGGACTTGCAGCGATCAGGTCATCATTAGGGCATTCTCCCCACATAGTCTCCTTGTCAGTCTCCCCTACTACACGCCCTACAGCAGCAGGGGACTTCAGTTTAACGGCGGTCTTTCATAAGTTTGTCGCTGCTCTGGACATCTAGCAGCAACGTGGCCCATCCGTCCACACTCCCAGCAGCGTATCTCCCGTCGTTCTGGCCATCTGTTTGGGCCCCTTCGGTAAGCCCCTTCGATTTCTCCTGAGCACTGCATTAACTGATTTGGACCCCTTCGGTAGGTCCTATCCTCATCCCTCCAGCGGGGTGGTGGGTGATTCTGATTTTCTGGGTATGGACGGCTCACCCTTTCACCTCCAGTTTTCTGGAAGTCTGCAATTTTCATAGAATGTTCATCACAACGGGTGTGCAAGTGTTCCATTTGCTCTTGCAGTTTCTGCATTACTGTGAGAATTTCTTTAACCGTCCCCTTTTCTACTGTCTCTGAGCCAGAACTAGCCCCCTGTGACAAAGTAACTCCAACTGCGGTCTGGGGCTTCGGGAACATACTATTGGCACGGGAGATGGCCTCTACCTGTACATCATGGAATTTAGCATCAGTCTCTCGTCGTATAAAATCCTGCATAGTCACAGTTAAACTGCCGTCACGTATCCCCAGGACAAACTGGTCACGGAGAGTCCGATCAGGGTTACAGAAGGCTGGCGAGCCCCCTCTTTCCTTCACTTGAATATCTCGGAGCAGTTCTTGTAGGGCATTTGCATATTGGGGAAGGCTTTCATTCTCCTGTTGTACCCTCTGGAAGAACCGAGCCTGCAGAGACCCCAGCAATGCAGTTTCTCCATAAATGGTTTCTAGAATCTGGACTACTTGCTCAAATGTCTGCCTTTGTTCAAATGGCCTCAATATCACCGTGGTCTTAGCATCCCCTTGTAATGTCAATATTGCTAGCTCTACTAGTACTTCTGGTGCGGTCTGGTACATTCGCTGTATCATTCGTATCTGTTCCACCCACATACTCACTGACATATTATTGCCATCAAATTTAGCTAACTGACTCATTATAGCCCCTGCTGGCATTCTTCCTCCAGCACCATTCTCCCCGAACGGGTGCGTCACCGTCCATTCTGGTAAGCGGATCCTGCCGACTACGCCAATTTGTGAACCGAGAGCAAGGCAGGTGGTTTGGTCTCCGCAACCAGAAATGAACGCACACGCGGTAGTTCAAGAAAAGAATATATATTTACTATAAGTTAATAAAGGCTATTTGAAGGTAAAATGACAGGGATAAAGACAAGCAAAATATACAATATAGCATGAACAATTTCAAGGCAAATTCTGCAATGGTTTCTACTTTTACTCTGTCCAATTCTGCAGTATAGACACTGAATGAACAATATACTCAAAACTATCCCTAACTGACCCTGACATCACATTTGGGTGCACCCCCTTTTCCCCAGTGGTCCAGGTGGACCGCTTACAGTCTGTAGAAGCGCGCGGTGGGGCCCAAAGTCGTTCCTTTCTTTTATAGTGAAACGTCCTCTCCTCACTGTTATCAGGATCTTGGGAGAAATGAAGTCCTCTTTAACAGGGAAACCCAATGAATGCAATGTAATCCAACAGCAGATTCCACTCAGCACACTGACAGTCCTGCCGAATCCATACACTGAGCTGGGATGTAAGCCGGGGTTTAGCAGGTGCTGTCCAGTACATCAACAGCACTGCGAGTCTCTATCTGTGGTATCCATATACACAGTCACAATGTCAGTCTCACTGATCAGCCACTGAGCACAGTTCCTTTCACGTGGACTCACTAGTCCTGTTGTCTCTTTACACTCTGTTTGTCTCTGGACCAAGATACAGCTTAGCTGTACAGAAAAAATCTCCACACCAGTTCAATACAACACTTGCTAAGATGGCTGCTGCTCTCTGTCTCGTCACTTCCTGCTTCTCTGCTCACATTCTGTCTGCAGAACAGGCAAGCTGACATAAAAGGGGGGGGGAGTCACTCCAGCATCATGTCACAATTACAATGGCTGCTGTCTTAAAGGAACAGAATCACAGAAATACATTCAACATTAACAGTTTATACAGACAAATGAAGCTTAGGACAACATTGGCTGTCTCTTACATAAGCATAAACACTTTAGGTATCCCCGCACTCCAGAATGCCCGAACTATTAAAATATTAAAATATTTATCCCATACGGTGAACGGCGTAGCGGGGAAAAAAATCAAAATGGTCAAATAGCGTTTTTTTCAACACTTTGCCTGCTATAAAAAATTTAATAAAAAGTGATCAAACCATCAGATCTTTCCCCAAATGGTATCAATAAAAACGTCATGTAGTCCTGCATAAAAAGACGCCTTACCCAGCTCCATTCATGTAAATAGGAAAAAGTTACAGGTGACACAATATGGCGACGCAAAATTTTTTTTTCTATTTAGCAAAGTTTTACATTTTTTAAAAGGTATCAAAACATTACAAATACTATATAAATTTGGTATCGCCGTGTTCGTACTGACCCGCAGAATACAGGTAACATGTCATTTTTACCACACTGTGAATGCTGTAAAAATTAAACCCATATGAATTTGGCGCAAATGCAGTTTTTCTCCAATTGCACCTCATTCTGAATTTTTTTCCAGCTTCCCAGTACATTGCACAGCATATTGAATAGTGACATTACAAAGTACAATTTGTTTTGCAAACAGTAAGCCATCATGTGACTCTATGAATTGAAAAATGAAAAAGTTATGGCTCTTGGAATGTGGGGAGGGAAAAACAAAAATGCAAAAACAAAAAATGGCCTGGTCATTAAGGGGTTAAAGATGGTTGAACCCCAGAAGATTTGTTTCATCCTGTGTTTAGACAAAGCAAACCCCCCGATTCGGTCCAAACTTGTTTACATAGTACCGAAAGAGAAATTATTATACTCTGGGGTTTCTTCAGACCCCAGAGTATAATAGCTGGAGACTCAGGGGAGGTAACAAGAATAAAAAAACATTTATACTTATCTGCTATTACATCTTCTGGGCCTCCTTGCAGTGACCCCAGGTGTATGACATCACAGAAGAGTGCCAGACATCGCGAGGAGGATGACACAGAGCACCAAACACCACGAGGAGCACCAAAAGAGGTAACGGAAGGTGAGTATAAATGTTTTTTTTCTATTTTTGTCACCTCCCCTGGGCCTATACCTATTATACTGAAGAAATCCCAGAGTACAATTATTTACTGGAGGCAGCCATTTTAGTTTGTCCGAGACAAATTTCAAAATGTTGGGTTTTGTTAAAAAACTAACAATTTGGAATATTCAAGTCAAATCCGGTTAGTAGATTCTCCCATCTGTAGTTGATATGCTGTGTTCTAGTGACAGACTACCTTTACCTTTGCCATACTGTTTATACATTGCACTTCTTCTGTACAGATACAATGCTGCCTGTATGACAATATTCATGCAGTATTACTGTATTTATGACATCTTATATGTAATTACAGGTTTCTGTCAGCTCGACATAAGCAGCACTTAATACCTGTTATGTAATTCTTTCTTTTCCCCCTTTTGATTTCTAACAGACTGGATTCTTTCCTTTTGTTTTATGGTAAGTAGATGTTCATTTGTCTTAATGTTTCGCATTCTGTAGGTTTACTGCTCTCCTGACACTAAAAGTCTTCCACAGCTAATAAATAATGATCTCTTCGCACTGGCGTCATGGCTTCCACTTTTATAGGATCAATGACAAATATGACATTCTGGTCTGCCATATTTCTCTTCTCATTTACTTATAAACCCACCAGATTTCCATTTCTTTTTAATGGATAGATTAGCACAGAAAATGACTCTAACCTATCATATAAAAATCTGATGGACAAGAACTAATGCAAGTGCAAACAGAACCTTAACGTTAACATCTACCTTATTAAGTTGACAATTTCCACTCC
This sequence comes from Leptodactylus fallax, assembly GCA_947044405.1. NCBI lineage: Eukaryota > Metazoa > Chordata > Amphibia > Anura > Leptodactylidae > Leptodactylus > Leptodactylus fallax. The sequence goes on along the minus strand of CAMRHE010000108.1, from coordinate 4,509,428 downwards.
ATTGTTCTAATACAGGACAAATTCCCTGCGTAGACTGCATAGATTTTAAAGAAACCTGCCACTAGGTTTGGGACCTCTAAATCACTAGTACAGTATGTCCATGTTGGTGAGGTTTAGGGTATGAAGCTTGTCAATCTTAGGCTAAGGTTCACAATTGAGCCTGTCCCCTAAAACAGAGGTTACCCACAGACAACCGCGGACCCCATAGACTAAATTAAGGTCCGCCAGGTGTCCCTTCAGCCTGTCATGACACCAATCAACCATTGCTAAAAATGACCAGGCTGTTTCCACATCTAGATAAAAGTACATCACTCCTTGTTTTGCAATGTACATACAATGTTGGTAAAGTTTTGTCTGTCAGGTTTCCACCGTTTTTATACTGAAATCAGCAGAGAAAAAAGTCCTCTGTCCTCTACAGAGACTCCAACGCAGATATGAACCTACCCTTATTCTCATGCTGTACCTCCCTGGTTTTTGAGTTTATTCCTAGACTATATTTGTGGTAGTTGCAAGCACATAGACATTGCCATTGCGTCATTGAAGCCAAGGATAGTAAATTTCTTTTCATTGAATCACAGATATAAATTGAACTAGAGTAAGAACTATGGCCTATACAATTGTCATTGGAGAATCCAAATCACAATCTTTTGCTGAGTAAAAATGTTGACACTAGCTGATAGTCACCCTTCAGCCTGTCATGATAGCCATCAACCATTTCTAAAAATGGCCAGGCTGTTTCTACATCTAGATAAAAGTACATCACTTGTTGTTTTGCAATGTACATACAATGTTGGTAGCGTTTTGTGATGAAACAGAAGCCAGATCAAATAACTAGGATCAGGCCATAGTTTAGCAATAAGATGTTCAGCTTGCTTGTTTTCCTGGAACTGACCTCATAACCAGTCCAAATAGCTAATAGCTGAACTAGGAAAAAAACTGCTAAGCTCCATGTAGCAATACATCTCATGTTAATGCTGGAGCAGTAACAGAATGCACTGTTTCATTGCGTATTACATCCTCTTCATTCCTGAGGTGGATGAAAAAGATAACAGGAACCAAGAATGGAAGATATGCTTGCTAGGGGCATCCAAGGACCTTTAAGGAAACAGGAAATGGACTTTAGTAAAAATTTCAGTGAAGATGAATTTCCAGATCTCGTAATTTGAGCCTTCACTTCCTTCCTTTTTGAAAACAACATGTCATGTTCCTAGCACGAGAGCCAAGATGCTTGGACACTGTGGAGTTACAAGAGATTGTATTCATTAAACCATTAAAGACACATTCATTAGACAGAAGACGGAACAGTCAATCCATATTTGTAGACTTATAGTAAATGGCATCCAAACAGTGCACTGATACACTCTGATATATAGATACTGTATATATGTATTAGCATATTATGTAAACAGTTACATTTTATATATTTTTTATTATTTCAAAGATATTTATTGTTTTTGATAAATATCAATATTCAATTTTCATTAATAGTCAGAAAATTTACATTACGATATCAACTATTTATTATATATATATATATATATATATATATATATATATATATATACAAATGGCAGCATGTCAATTATAGCTATGGAAATGCTGGCACTATTAACCTCTGCGGACTTTCTGTGAAAAATGCTGCAGAAAAAAAAAGCAATGCGTTTCCACCGCTGTCTTTTCTGAAATTTTTTTTTTTCACGCAGAGATTCGCTGTGTGGGATCTTAGCCTTCAGGTTCAGACCTCAGGTTGCGGAAAAACTGCTTTTTTGTTTCAGATTTTGCTTCTGTTTTTTGAGTCAAAGTCAGGAGTGGGTTGAGCAAAAGAGAGAATATTAAGTACTTTCATTGTATTTCTCATTCCTATTGTAGTTACTCTGGGGTTTGGCTCAAAAAATCGCAACAAAATTTGCGACAAAAAAAAGCAACTTTTCTGCAACATGGGACCTTAGCCTAAGCAAACTAAAATGGCAGAATAGGTCCAGTGGATGTGGGCCATGCTGAGATAATGGCAATAAGAAACAACATATATAAGAATTCAGTTAACTAGGAGTGGGGGGAATGCAAATGTTGGGATTGTTTTTGCCATATATGTCAAATAAGCACACATGCCTGTACAGGATATTGCAATGTGGTGAATATACAAGCAAAATCAGCAGTTTTTTGTGTGTCTTTCAGCTCCAATTACCAGGATGTTTGGTTTTCGACCCTTGCATTGCATGCTGCAATGAATGACATACTGCATGTTCTGCATGTTCATAATCTGCATGGCAAGAATCTTAGTACTGCAGGTTTTTTCTGTAGTGTGTGGATGAAGTTTTAACAGATCCCGTCCACTACACTACTGCTGTGCTTCGCAGTGGATTAGCCACAAGCAATTTTGCAGTGGCTAACCTTCAGTGAGCACGCTACATTTGTCCCGCGTGGCCGCAACCTTGAACAGTTTTTTTTGTATCACCGATTTTGTCATGGAATAAATATGAAAAACCATGCAAAAGGATAGCTGTGCAAATATATCAACAGAAGGGGTTGTCGGACAGTCCAACAAATAAAAAGTTATAAAATACTCCAGTGACCCCAGATTTTTCTATTTAAATACCTTTTCCTACAACTAGTTTAATTTCTTAACCTCTCGGACAACTCCTCACTGTAACTATGCGCTTGCTGTGCTACAATGTTTCTGTAACTCCCATTTACTTTCATGGGAGTAATGGAAATAGCATAGCCAGAGGCATAACTTGAAACTACTGGACCTCATTGTAAAATCTGTAATGGGGCCCCCACTTATAATGCGCTATCTTTAACATTGTCTTCTTTTTTAAAGAGGCCTTTGGACACCCTCAGGTATCGATTGCTACCTCTGCACCTCTCATTCCTGAGCATAGCCCTGTAAATTTAACTATTTATGTAATCCCGGTCATGTGTCATCTTGGTAGGACACAGTCAGGGTTGTAGAGATAGCTGCGGGTTCTCTAAGGTGGGAGTCCGCATCTATGAGCATTTATGGCTCATCCAGTGGATATGCCATAAATGTCTGAGATGGAAATACTGTAGCACTTTAGGCATTATGTGCATTAATCCTTTTAATGCTTATCTGTCATTGTACATGTTCTGCTGTTCCTTTTATCCATATGGTGCAATATTTTTGTACCATTTGGGTTAATAGTACAGAGGACCTGTCTCAATGCTCTGCTGTCCTTAAACTGGAGAACATGATATGATCATATACAGCTTTAAACACTGCAATTATGAAAAAATATTAATATTGGGTATTAAATATGACAAAGCATATGCCAGGTTTGGTGCTGTATGTTTTAGTATCAGGCTATACGTTTCCGCTTCATTTCCTCTGGATCTGCTGGGAACAAGTCTTGCACAAATAAAGAGATCACCTATCCTTCACTTTTATGTATAGGCCACTGTTTGTTTTTCAGTCAGCTGAGTCTGACATTACTTTCTCCCTTCCCCCTGCCTTCCTAGTGAAGTTTTGTACTCTCTCACCCCCTCTAGTGGTAAAATAGCAAAGTACATTCTTTATTTTAATAATCTACTAGTAAGCATCTGTTGTAAAACCTCAAGTTGCTGCTGGTCTCTAAGTGCCTGTCCTAAAAGTCAATTCATGATGTCTGATATGACACAGGGTATACACTGTAGTATGTGTTAGTCTTGATCTGTATCACACAGTAAAATGTCTCTAGGATTTCTGGATCTAATAGCTATAACACATTCTGCTATGCATTGTTTTGGTATCTTGTTGTTTATCCAGAAAGTGTTGAGGGTACTTTAGCTCAGATGCAGAGGTGTAACTTGAGCTCCAGTACAAAATCTGAACTATAATGTATAGTTTATAACATTGATCTCCTCATATTGGGAATAGCGATCATATGTCTCCTGGGCCTGTGTGCGGCTGTACCCTCTGCACCTCCTCAAGTTGTGTCCCTGCTCAGATGTCTAGAGTCATGTTTATCAATCTAGCTGTTTGAGTTACAAATGAAATAATAGTGATTATTTTCGCTTCTATGGATATATAAAGCATAATGTATCCATCACTTTAAATTACAAGGATACCAAGAAGTTCTGTGACCATAAAAAACATGAGACTTATGCAGCTTAGACTGTGTTCACACGGAGGTTTTGGCAGCGGATTTTGACGCGGAATCCACCTCAAAATCCGCCTGAAAAAACGCCTCCCATTAATTTCAATGGGAGTCAGTGGCGTTTTTTTTTCCTCTAGCGGCTTTTTTCTGCTAGCGGAAAAAAAAAGCAACATGACCTATCTTGCCGCAGATTCCGCCCGCGGTGTCCACGGCTCAAGCCACGCTCCTGATTAGGCCCCTTCATTCGGGCTTAGTCAGGAGCGGTTAGCCGCGACAGAATGCTGATGCACGGCATCGGAATCCCGTCGCGGCTGACCGCAGCGAAAACTGGAATGGAAAAAATGGAAATGGAAAATTTTCCACCGTGTGAACACAGCCTTAGATCTCTGCGTAATGGCTGTGTTGGGAAACTCAACTCCTATTCAAGTGAAATGGGGCTGAGCTGCAGTAAGTCAGCAAGAGAATGGGACTGTGCTTCTGACTCCATTGTCTGTGCTAGTTCACAGTGTTAAAACAGCTGATTGATGGGAAGGTGGGGGGCCTAGGATTGTGCCATTAGACTCTACTAACCACAGTGTCACATCCCTGGGGGGGGGTCTAACCACTGGTTCCAGAAATCCAGAGAACGGGGGACTGAATGTTCCCCTGCATTCTTCTTGTGAATTAAGTATCAGTGCACTTGTGTGACCAGTGCTCCATTCACTGCTATGGGACTTCAGGACTGAAATCTCCAGCTGCCACATAGAAGTGAATGGAGCACTGGTTACACAAGCACTAGCACTTCAATCACAGGGAGAATGCAGGGGAACTTTTGTTCCCCCCTTCTCCTGATTGCTGTGGGACCCAGTGGTTGGACCCCAGCAATGTGATATTAATCCCCTGTCCTGTCTCAATCATTTACAGCAAGTCAGTTCCACACATATGGCACTTTACAAACATGCACAGGAGTGGCAACTATTCTTCATCCCTTTCTAAGATGCTCTGACCCTTTCTACCATGGTGATCATGGGCGGCCCCTGGGACTTATTCCTCTCTTTCCAACCACTCTTGGGGAAATGCATGGTACGTTTATTCCGTGGACATCTTGTGACGGTATATTGTAAAATCAAGCTGTTTACAAGAGCAGGTCATCCTATGACACACATATGTAGACATGTCCAGCCACAAAAAACAGTAAGGAAGGACTCATGTGTATTATACAATAATACTTTCCAACCAACTCTGGCGCAGTGATCATTGCTTGGCTGTAGCACATTTTCTGTGGATGTATATTCAGAAACTTGCTCAGTTTTCAGAAAACTATCTATGTGAAGTTCATTATATATATATATATATATACACACACACATATGTTTTTTAATAATGAATACAAATTGCACAGCACAGATGTTCAGTGTTCCCTGTTTATTTCTGCTGACACTGCTTTACATACCTTTAAATAGATCCACCTATAGTCTATGGGGCACAATTTCCTGTGATCACACCTGTGTTCCCTGTTTCCAAATGGAGTCATGTCAATAGGGTATGATTACCATTCATTTGCATCTCATTTTCACAGTCAAATGTTGATGCTACTGTCACAGCCACATGTCCATACCACAAAAGGTATCTCAATATTCAGTATGCAAAATATCTCTCGTCTCCATAATATAAGCTAATGTAGCAATAGCCATTTGGGATCCTATACATGGCTCTTCCCGACAGCTGTATTATGCAGCTCATATGCCGCAGAAAAAACAAGAAAATGGTGTGATGAAATCAGCAGATATTTACAAGCGGGTCCCCTCCAGCTGTGACTGGATGTGCCCGTAGTTGACTGTGAATAATCTTGTCCAGAGGATGGCTACAGTGATGGAATCCCAATAGGTTACAGAAACCATCATCCTGCTGCCTGGCAACCAAAGGACTCCGATTATAAGACTGAAATGACAGATGCAGTTATCAGGATGAAACAGCTAGACACACATCCGGGAGGAGAGATTAGAAGTGTGTCACAGTATTTAGGATAAAAGGATTTCAGCAAAAATACATGTTTTATAGGAAGTGAATACACTGAAATACATGTGCATGGGTCCCATTGCTGAGAAAGACTGTAGTGTTCATATGGATTATCATTCCATGTCATGCAGTAGTTTTATACTGCTTGGACCACTATCCCTAGACAACTGCATAGCTATTGCACTGACATCACAGAAGTACTATTTTGTTAGGCTGCGTTCACACTGCTGTTATTAATGTCCGTTGCTGTCATAGGATGACAGCAATGGACGTTAAAGGGGTTTTCCCATCTCCTCTCGCAGTTTGCCTGCTGTCTCTTCTTCTCACTTCCTGTATTCTTCACACAAGCTGGTGGGCAGGCTTTGACTGTTTAAAGGACAGGACACTATGAATTACCTCAATAGATATAAACATTGCCTTTAGCATGATAAATTATTTATTATGATTATTAGAAATCTATAATAATGCAGAACATTACACAGGTTTGGAGAACACTTACAGACTGCTAGGACTGAGAATGGACTTGCCGTAAACTCAATGTTATCTTTGTGATAACAGATACTGTATAAGCCTTTATCAATAAACTGCAATTATCTGACTTGATTGCCCAGGACTCAGCCCCCCTCCCCTCCAGAGAGCAGTGAGTCACATCATCCGTCCTGGATCAGATAGCAGGCCATGGACCAAGAAAACAATGTGTAAACAATGGGAGGAATAATTTCACACAGCAGGCAAACAAAGCAGAATTACTAAAGCAATGTATTTAGAAATACGCCTGAATTCACATAAGCTAAAAGTATAGATCCTTGAGATGGGAATACTCCTTTAACTGTAGCAGAGTAATGGACACAGATGGAGCCCCCTCTGTCTGTGTCTGTTCCCATTGACTCTAATGTAAAAAACATGACACTTTCTTCCATCATGCTTGTTTACTTTTAAAAAGGAAGAAAAATTCCTGCATGCATGACTTTTTTTCCATCAGAAAAGCAAAAATCATGAAGGAAGAAAGCTTCCATCATGTTTTTTTTTACGTTGGGGTAAATGCAGACAGACATCCGACGGAGGGGGATCAATCTACATACATGTTTCATTTAATATCAATTGCTATCATCTTTTGACAGATGAGAATAACAGAGATTAAATAACAGTAGTGTGAACCTACCCTTAGTCAAGAAAAAAATTAGCAGTTCACATTGTTATATCAGCATTTTTTTTTCTCCTGTCAAACAACTTCTTATAGCTTAGCTTCCTGGACATTTAGGAGTGTATGATGTGTATGGAAATAAGGGCACATTCTATATAGTAACAGAAACATTAGTTAGCATGGAGCCCATGGAAAAAGACACTAAGTACTACTGTAAGGGCCTGTTCACACTGGGAAAAATCGAAAGGTTCCTATGCACATTATATGGGTTCGGCCAACAATCATGTAATGTGTATGGCCAACTTTAATCTTTGTTTACCATGAGTGGTGACAGCCAAACCAGATCTCCTTTCTTCGTGGGTTATTCCAACATTAGCAAGCATTGTATGAAGAAATGTCCACAGGGTCAAGCTGCTGAGGACTGGGATGGGGTGACAATAAAACAGATTTTCATGACAGAGCTCTGAATTGAAATATTATTCTTCATGGAAATGAATATATTGGCAAATGGGCAATGGCACTTCCCTTGTCAATGGCATGTGGCTTTACACTGTCAGCACTGATTAGACAAATTGTAAGTACACATGACTTATCAAGAACACTCAGTTGTCTGTTTTTCATACAGTTCTAGGAGGAATGATGATCAGCAATGATCACTATATGATGTCTATGGCCAGAGTAAAGGCGGCTATACATATAAGATAGCTGTAGGCCAAATGATTACTCAGCTATAGCCATCTCGCCCAGCACCCCATACACATGCTTGTTTGGTTTGGCCAAGAACTGCATGTTTCCTGAATGGGCGGAGGAGTGGCAGTGGCTTATCTCCAAAAAAAGTATTTAGCTTGCTTATATAGTGCCAACATATTCTGCAGCACTTTACAGATATTGCTTTCACAACCAGAGAATAAGGTAGTACCAACTGTTTTTATCTTCCCTGACATCTGTTGTTGGTAAAGACTCTGGGAGCCATCTTACACTGTAGACATTGAACCGAACCCATCAAAATTGGAGGCAGTGATTCATATACTCCTATATAGTATGGTCCATGTAAGCTATAGAAGCTAAGGGTGAGTTTGGTCATAATGCAACCCACATAATTTCGTGGGGCCCCTGAGATCAGGGGGTGCAGCAGCAGTTGGTTGTATTATGGCGTTTTTTTCAGCTGCTACTTATTGGTTTATTCAAACAGGTTGTGGAAATATTTTACTCAACCATCCTCATTCCTGTCCCAGCCCATTCTGCTTCAGCCTCCAGGGGGCACTCTGCCCTGTGTCCGGACCTAAACAATGTCAGGATGGAACGTCCAGATGTTGCTCAGGATCTGAACATAGTACGTGGTACCCCCTGGAGGCTCAGGCAGAGGGGGCCCTGAACAGGAGTGGGGAAGTGTGTAAGGGGACAATATACTGTGTGGGGGGCAGTAATGAGGGAAATGTACTGTGGGGCAAGTAAAGGGGGTGTTGTATTGTGTGGGGGCCAATAAAGAAAGATTTTTTAACCTGCAAATGGGTGGGCAGTTCCAGTAAAGGGGGGCAGGGTCTAAAATTTTGATTAGGGGTCCCCAGACATAATTTTTGTTTGGGGCCCTCCCTTCCCATGTCTATTCCCGAGCCCTGTTGCTAGAGTGATCTTTGCAAGTGTTTTTGAGTGCACCCTGCTTTGGGCAAATTTTCAATATTTTTCCAATATTTTGTATTGGCAATATTTCTACAGTTTTGGGAGTGACAATGACCCTTTCATTTAGTTACAGTATGTGGAATGTTTTATAGTTTTTTGGGGATTTTGTTTTTCTTTTTGGCAGATCTGCGCTTTGACATTTGTTCTCACTTTGACATTAAAGACTCATTTTCTTTTGCTCAGTATCAAAACATCTAATTATATTCTAATTATGACTGAATGTTCCACAATAAATCATGAAAAAAATGCAATGGGGGGCATCATTTGTAAAGCAGTGCATTATGTATGTAGTCCTATTAGTATATGAATACAGGCCAATGAATAAATGTATGGCTTAAGATACTGCAGGATCAGCACTGACATCCAGTCAACAAAGCTTCTCATTCATGGATGGTCTATTTAATTGCTTAGTAGTCAAGTGTCTGGAGAGTTAAAGCAGCCCATCAATGTAAAGGCTGGCCTAGACATACTGTTAGGAGAGGATCTCTGTTATCACTGAGCGCAAGGAGATAAAAATTGCTTGATCTTTGCTCTTTGGTGATTGCTCAAGCACCAACAGAAAAACAACAGTGGAATTAGGACTGTGATGTGCAAATCTCTCAAATGGATTAAATAAGGTTGGCTCTGCTCCAGGCTATCTTATATTATTTGTCTGACAGCTGGACGGGATTGTTACAGTGCAGGATTAGGTCTAATAAGAAGGTGTAAGAAGAAAGATTGCAGGTTTCTCTCATGCATACTGAAATTTACACCACTATGATTTGTGAATGTTCCTATTATTTTAATTATACAATATGTGCTATTTGAAGTGTGAACCTTAAAGGGAATGTGTTGCCAGAAAATCACCTATTTTTCTAATCAAATTTTATGTTAAACATATTTTTGAAGAATTTTTGGTGAGGTTTTTACAAATTTTCCATGTTATTATCTCTTTAAAACAAAATCCTAAAAATCCTGCAGTTCTGACTGTGGCCATTAAGCCACAAAATATGCTGAGACATCCTGTTTTCTGTTGAATTCTTTGCAGTACCCCTCTCACTTATCAGCACACTGACCACAGCTATCATGTATATGTAGATAAGTCACAGAAGTCACCAGTCACAATAGAGGATTTCACAGTTTATCTACTCCCTTATCTACACAATGACCTCTGCAGAGCTCACAGCTCATGCATAGAAGTCACTAGGGTCTGCTCCAGACCATTGTGTCTATGACCATGGTCCATCTCCAGGAGACAGGAAGTCACAAACTATTTTAGGTTTAGTGGCAAAAGTTGAAATTGCATGATTTTTAGAATTTTTTATCTATTTTTTAACTATAGTATGGAAAATTAAAAGTAGCATCACCAAAGATTCTATAAATAATATGTTTGATATAAAAATGTCATTTAAACAATAGGCTATTTTCTGGCAACCATTTCCCTTTAAATATAACTATTGGCATTCACTCTTTTTATTGTGTATTAATATCCAGTAATGAGAGTGCATTGGCAGTGGCAAGTGTCCAAAAGTTAAAGGGGTTTTCTAGGTTACAAATATTGATGACTTATCCAAAGGATATGTCACTAATATCAGATTTACTAATATTAGATCTATGGGGGTCTGATATCAAGCGCTCCCATCGATTAGCTATTCTCAGTAGCTGATACACAGAGAATGGAGCAGAAAGCAGACACCTCTATTCTCTGTGTAGTGGTGGAACTAGGTCACTGCAATTCAAGTGAATTAGAGGTGACCTGCTGTACCTGGTCTGATGACTACACAGAGGACAGAGCTGTCTGCTTCTTGCTCTGTTCTCTGTGTATCAGCTGCTAAGAACAGCTGATCAATGGGGGTGCTGGCTGTTCCATTCCCACAATTGCCAACTAAAAGTTATGTTTATAGATGCCTTTACATTTCCATTACATTATTCACATCAGTTCATCGATGCCTTGTCATCAACGGTGGAACATCCTTTTGTTGTGTCCAAGGCAGGAGTTTAGAGAATGTACTAAGGCTGGGCGATTGTGACCCAAATCAAAATCATGATTAATTGAACACTTTACCTCGATTACGATTAATGAACAATTATTTTAGGACACTCCCCTTTTTATTTGTCGCTCCCCTTATTAATATGCCACGCCATGCCACTGAATTTTGGTTTCAGTTAGTGACAAATCAACAATCCTGATTGGACACTGTACAGTTAGCGACAAATCCTCATAGCCAATAGCAGTGGGAGACAGGAAAAAAAAATATGCCCCCTCTTCCTCAATGGCATCTACTCTGCCTACTCTGACTACCTCTTGCCATGGCCATACTTCTCATTAGCATTACAAACAATTCCAACTGAATATACATATATATACAGTGTGTATATATATATATATATATATATATATATATATACACTGATATCTCTCCAACCAGGGCAGATTAATTCAGCTTTTCAGTGGTGTATAACACTCATGATCTTAGAGGACAGGAAAGGTCCTCTTTAAACAACTCCAATATATGCCACAAAAATCAGGTCATAATTATGGACAGTGAATATCCAAAATAAACAAAATGTGATCAAAACTTTCTAAGGGTATGGCCCCGCGTAGGAAACACATCTCATCCACACATTGTGGGGGAAAAGAACTGTGAAAAAGCTGTGTATTCAAAAACGCTTGCAATATTGAAAATTACAGCATACGGAATCGGAAGCGTTTCCCTATATACTGAATAGGGGAAAGAAAAAAAAGCAGCGAAAAATGCAGAAAAAACTCTCGTTTTCCTATGTGGGTCCTTAGCCTCAGACAAATCCAACCAATTCAAGGTAAGTTTTTAGTATAGTTTAGGAAATGAGTTCTGACTGGTTTCTGTGGCTGAGAAGGCCAGATTATGGCTGGGGCCCCACGTGGCGTAAATGCCGCGGTTTGCCCACGGCGGAAAAAAAACCGCGGCGTTTTACAGTCACAGTAAAGTGGGTGGGATTCTCGCCAATCCCATCCCCACTTTGCGGTAAAAAACACGCTGCGGACACATGGCGATTTCCAAAACTATTGCGGTTTTGGAAATCGTAGCATGTCAATTATACCTACAGAAATGCCGGCATTTTCCCTATAGGTATAATTGAAGCAGAAAGTCCACAGAGGAAACCTCAGCGAACTTTCTGTCCAAAGTGGTGCAGGACGCCACCTGGGGCCGTAGCCTAAGGTAGGTTCATACAGGATACAATTGTACCAGATATTATCTGCAAATCTGCGCAATCCAAAGCAGATTGCATTACCAGGCAAGAGGACATTTCCTGCATGGAAATTTTAAAATCCACAGCATGTTAATTTCTTTAGCAGATTTGTAAAGCAGATTTCACCTCTTTCAGTTTAGCAAAGTAAAATCCACAGAAATTCCACACTATAATCTGTATGTTACATATGTGAAATCCACAGATGGGATTTCCGTGGAAAAATATGCCACAAAATCTAATGTGTATGATGGTTTTGGGGGCTTATGTAGATGATCGTGTTCCATCTGGGAAACACGGTGTATGTGCAATACAACTACAGTCCGTGTGAATAAAACTTACTGTATTTTAGGTGACATGCACACGACTGTGTGTTTATCGCTGGACTGTAATTGAACAGCACGGACAGTACATTGATGACATCCCTCCATGGCCCCATTCATTGAGGTTAGTGAGCACGGGCTGCAAAATGGACATGAATATGATCTGTACTGAGTTTTGCTCCTGGGTCACGACCTCATACATGGGACTGTGAAAATACAGGGTCGTGTGTATGGGCCCATAAGAATGAATGGGTCAGTGTGCTAGTCGTGGGCGATCATGTGCATGGAAATGTAGCCTGTACATGGACATTGTTTTACAGATAAAACATGGTTGTGTGAATATGACCTTACACAGTTGTGATAACAGGACCCATGTCAATGTATATTACTGTATATAATGCTATATACTTGAATCCCATAAATCATTCAGATACATTGCTTTTCTGAACAGATTTTGCAGTCATTACACAAGGTATGTTTGGATAGCCAATGTTTATATTCACAGTATTGGTACAATGCCTCATATTATTTGTATGTTTATTTATGTATGCAATTCCACGCATATTATCACACCCTAGTGAACGCACCCAAATGTAATTCTGGCTTGTAACACAGCACAAGGATTAAAAGCCCCTTAGTTGTATCTCTCTGACTTCTGCCTAACAAGCTATGCTTTGCAATGTGCTGCCTTCTGCTCTAACAAGGGAAGCTTTAACCAGGTTTCATTATTATGCAGACATAATTACTGCGGCTCTGAACAGATGGCTGCAGTTTAATAATGTTATGTGTGTACACGGTGATAGCATGAGCTACTACTTTGCAATATTACCCTTGCTTCATTGTAACTCTGCTTTTGTATGATGGAAGCTAACCATGGATGACCAGTCATAAAGGATCCCCATTGGATTTCTAATATTCATTAGGATGACAGAGACATGTGGATGACTAGTGCAATGATTTGTTGTTTTCTATGGCATTACGTTGAAGAAAGCCCTGAGTGACTTGACTGTGCAGCAGGAGTGAGTGGGTTTATTTCATGCACCTCTCCCACGCTTCTGTGCCAGAATGGCATTTCAGTCCCAGGAGCACTCTGTCTCCAGCTCTCTAGTTTTTGTGCCATGTATTCATAGGCATCTTGCAGGCTTCAGCAGTTTCTGGCATTGCTGAATGAATTCCCTGACCTTGCTGCTGTAGTGACGTGGCCCTGATTCTACACACAGGAAAGCTAGAAATCAAGTCTGTCAGGTTTTACTCATCCCTCTCTAGTATATTTTGCCATTGTATTAAGAGCCACAGTACACAGAGGCAGCAGTTACATCAATTGTTTTTTACTGGAGCAGATGTACAGTACAGACCAAAAGTTTGGACACACCTTCTCATTCCAAGAGTTTTCTGTATTTTCATGACTATAAAAATTGTAGATTCACACTGAAGGCACCAAAACTATGAATTAACACATGTGGAATTATATACTTAACAAAAAAGTGTGAAACAACTGAAAATATGTCTTATATTCTAGGTTCTTCAAAGTAGCCACCTTTTGCTTTGATTACTGCTTTGCATACTCTTTTTCCATTCTTCAAGACAACCTCTTTTAGAGCCTCGATATTGGATGAAGAGGTCTCTTCAGAATTTCCCATAAGTGTTGGATTGGGTTTAAATCAGGAGACATGCTTGGCCACCGAATAACTATCATGCTGTTCTTCTTCAGAAATTCAACAGTGGCCTTAGATGTGTGTTTTGTATCATTATCATGTTGGAAAGTGCATGACAACCAACGGCACGGAGTGATGGTAGCATCTTCTTTTTCAATATAACTACATCTGTGAATTCATGATATCATGCAGCTCACATAAGGACTCCATGTTTCAATGCAGACACTATGCATTTTTCTTTGTACTACTCAGCTTTGCATTACCAAAAACATTTTGTCTTGGTGTCATGACTCCAGATTATAGGGTCCCGTAGTCTTCATCATTTTCAGCATTGGTTCTGGCAAATTGTAAGCAGGGTTTTTTGTACATGGGCTTTAGTAAAGGCTTTCTTCGTCATTACACCCATTCATGCCATCCCATGCTTGTCATGGGAAACACTCACTCCAGTTTGGCTTTCTACTTCTTTAGCTAACTGCAGTGAACTAGCATGTCAAATTTCTTCAACCCTTCTCATCAGAAGATGCTCCTGTTTAGATGTTGTTATGCCAAGGGAAAAGATTCTTTGGATTCCGTGTAATAGAATAAAGTTATAGAATAAAACACTAGACTATCAACAATAGTTTAACATTTTATTAAGAAGAGTATAAGAAGATATCAAAAAGGTCTTACAACAAGGAAAAGTATAAGATATTAGAATGTAATTAAATCAACACTTCCAACACTTAAAGGTATATCAGAAGGTATATCAAGGTTAATCAACCTGTGATATAATCAAAACCTGCAATAAAGCAAGGTATAATCAACACTAGCAATAAAGCAAGGTATAGCAAGATAATCAAAGTTAAGCAAACTATGATATAATCAACACTTGCAATAAAGCAAGGTATAATCAACACTAGCAATAAAGCAAGGTATAGAGCAAGATAATCAAAGTTGTGATATAATCAACACTTACAACACTGCCAAGCTTCATGGATTAAGGTATTCTTCAGGAAATATCACTAAGCCGTAGTGACAGGTCTCATTATGCAGCACCAGGCGTCCCCAATCAATGCTATCAAGATTGCAACATACGGCTAGGGGATGTTTCCTGTGAAAGGGGCCAATTTCCACTGGAATATTTCATGGGACACGTGCATCTCATACAGCGTTAAACTGTAAGCTGGTTTTTATGGACATGTAAACATCACCTCAAACAGAGTTGAACCCTTAAGCTGGCTTGATGTCCATGTAAACATTACAGAGTTGAACTTTGATCTGGCTTTACATCTATCTAGACATTATCTCATACAAAATTAAGGTTACTATGAGCTGGCTTCTATAGACATGTTGTCATGGGCAGCCATTTTATCAAGGGCAGCCATTTTGGTTTTTTTGCATTACAAATGTTAACTTCTGTGGATGGCCTGGACGGCCATGTAAGATGGTTGCAGTTGCAGTTCAGTATTCTTATAATTAAATCTTGGCTGCTTGTAGCCTTCACTTTTCTTGTGTATTTTCTTTCAGGTCTTGTGACATTTCTCTTCCATGTGGTGCCATTGCTGACAGATGAAGTGGGAAGGGATTTTCTTTGTTAAGTAACATCCTTTTATAGTCACTTGTCTGATGGTCACCTGTTTAATAGCTGTATTCCTGTTAATTAGAATTTTGTAGTCTAAACTATGGGCTCCTAGGAGGTTTAGACACCAACTCTTATATCCAAGTGACCTCCTGTGACTGTTAGTATAAGACACCACCCCCTGTGTACACCTCAAGACAAGTGAGTTAGGGCTGCATTTAGGGTACGCATATTTACTGACTGTGATTTGGGTCATGCTGCAACAAATGGGAAGTGGGAACCTACTAGGGACGCATACATTCTAGGACTTACAATAAGACAGCTTGGAACTAGGTGGCAGCTTAGAAATGGACATAAAGCTCCACCTAACAATTATCTGCAAAGTAAATCACATTACAGCCATAAAAGGATAATCACCCATTGTAAAACCCAGAAAGCACATAACCCACATAGCAATAGGAATAGACAGTAAAACATTTGTTATGAAAGAGCATTACTACTGCAGTACCGCAATATATTTTAGCATCCCCTATAGCTAGTGTTGCCATTACAGGCACAGTAAAATACTGCTAACAGTTACCAGAATGTGGAGGGGGAGGGGCTCATCCACCATCTTACATTTTAAATCAAAGGATTTTGAAACCTATATAGAATAATAGTCCTTTAGAGTCTACAACTCCTATGCACACAAAGTACTCTGCGTGGAGTCTGACCCTGCAATCATGTTTTGCTCCATTCTATCTTTCCCCCTCTTTCTAAGACAGAGGGTGTTGAATAACATGACTAGGCAAATTAAAAATGTCCGCTAAATCTTTTGCCTTATACTGTACAGTATATACCATTGTGAAATAGGAAAGTGATTATGGAGAATGAAGCAAACACTGGAAGTTTGCGAAATGTGAATTTAACTTCAAAATCTGAAGTACCTTAGGTAATGCAGTCTGTCTAACCCACTCTCTTAGCAGTGCAACAGAAAAGCTCTCACTGTGGTTGCGGAGAAGGTGGCTGTTGTTGGCACTAATTCCATCTTCCTCCTCTGTATTAAACAGGATAGTCTAATAAAGCAGGCACTCCTGCCATCCACTTACCCCCAATGACCTCTTTTAGTGAGGGGCCACATGATGCTAAAAAGATTAGTTTTTTGTTTCAGATTTTGCTGCGTTTTTTCCCCCGAATTTCCATTTTATTAGGGTAGGCTCACACAACTGAATTTGGAGCTGGTTTTGAGGCCACTTCTCTTGTTCTGTGTATACAGACACTGCACAGTGCCACTCCTCATGTCCTGTATATATAGACACTGCACAGTGCCACTCCTCTTGTCTTGTATATATAGACACTGCACAGTGCCACTCCACTTTTCTTGTGTACAGTGGCGTAACTAAAGTCTTGTGAGCCCCGGCACAAACTTTTGTCCCGACCCCCTACAACCTCCCTATAGCGTATTTTTGATAGTGGCGGTTACGGGTGCTGTAGCGGTATCTCAGATGCTTGAAAGAGATACAACTTTAGTACCCACAACTGCAGTAATCAAGAATATGGTGAGTGAGCAGCGCAGCGCCCGGCATGTAAATAATACTGAGAGCTGCGTGTTCTGGGGATACAGCTGATCTGCAGGGGCCTAACAGTTTAAGAGATGTAAGATATCAGTGGGGGCCCAACGCCCGGGGTCCCTACTGATCAACTGTTTGAAGGTACTAAGGTGCTTTTGCGAGTGTTGTGACTCCTTCACTATTTACACGTCACCAGCCTATCAGCGGCTTCAGAAAAAGGATCCGGGACGTCACAGCCAGTGAGCAGTTTCACTTTGAGAAGATTCTGGAGCACCAGGGACAGGGAGTATGATTTTTTTAAATGTTTTTTCACCTCCCCTGGCATATTTAAAATATAAAAAAAGTGCCTGGACAACCTTTTTAAAAGGGTGTCTACCATCTCTCCTATGCATACTCAACTATCACAACCATGTTACAGAGAACTTTACAATGATAAACATACCTTTATTATGTATAACACAATTGTCAGTTTTGGAGAAAAACAACTTTGAAGTCTTATGCAACTGAGGCAATTGGTGCACTGGGGGCGGGCCTCCAGCTCACTGCTCTTACCACTCAGACCCCTATCATCTCTTGTCTGCACCACCCTTTGTCTGTTATGACATCACCCATCACTACTCCCAGGGCTGAAGACCCATCTCCAGTGCACCAACTGCTTCAATTAAATAAGACTTCAAAGTTGTTTCTCTAAATGTACAAGAGTGACATACATAACAGAGGTATGATGTTTATCACTGTAATGTGCTCTGTAACACAGAGGTGACTGTGGTGAATATGCTTCGGTGAGGTGATAGACTCGCTTTAATATTAGATGATAATCATCCAGGTACAAAATACAGAAGGCGCAAAACTAAATACGGCTGTGTTAGAACCTGCAAAAATTGGTGACTTGGTGAAAATTATTGTATGTTTGAGGGAACAAACATTCTGTGTAACACGAACGTATGAATGCCTGAGCACCTGCCTATGAAACATGTATTAAAAAGGACCCTTCACAACCTCAAAGAAGTCCAGTTCTTCTGGCACAGTTGGAATTTTTTCTCTAGCCCTCACCAGGCCTGAGAAATCAGTGCTGTTAGTTTTGGTGCCTCATATGCTATTTAGGTTCTGTACTGTCAGAAGGGCAGTGTCAGGCTAGAGCAGGCAAGGGGTGTGATTCTGCGCTCTGACACTGGCTGCCTCTGATTGGAGCTCTAAATCATGCCCCCTGCCTGACACTGCCCTTCTTATATTACAGAGCTTAAATAGCACATCAAATGCCAAAACTAACAATGATTGTTGCTTGGGAACGGTGGAGGCTAGAGAAAAAATTCCAAGTGCGCAGGAATGAATGGAGCAGTGCCTTTTAACAGATGCTAAGAACTTGAATTGGTGTAGGTTGTGAAAGGTCCTCTTTAAATGGGTTGTCCGGGCTTAATCTTTTTATTGCATATCCTTAAACCATAATATCTGATTGATAGGGGGCCGACACCCTGCTACATAATCTGTATGGAACCACTTCTGGCATCCTGTACACAATACAGGGCCAGAAGCAGAAATCTGAGTCTGCTATAAAGTGGCTGGGCGCCTTCACTGCAGCTCACTTCCCACTGACTTCAATTCTGGGTGTTGGTCCCCTACCATTCAGGTATTTATGAACTATCCTGAGGATAGGCCATAAAAAAAATTAAGCCCAGACATCCCCTTTAATGTTATGCAGGATATCTAATGTTATGCATATGGGTATTGATAGGTCTGGACTTATTTTTACTTCTTTACTTTTCTAGTTTTCAATTGTTTTAGTATTTTTAAATGATATTATTATTATTATTATTATTATTACATTTTGCTATAAACTGTATCAACAGCCTCAGCTCCAGGTGCCCCAACAGGACAAGATTGGTTTAGTACCACTACACAATGAGTTGGATCAGAGAAGGTTAATTATTATCTGACCTATACACCCTTGATACAATGAAATTTGTGCAGATCATTTTCAATAGTAGAACATTAAATAATGTTATTACACTTACTGACGGTGAAACCTTCTTTTCAAGAAAGACTGGTCGTTTTTCATCCCTGTGCAAATTATATTTAGTCCTATTATCTATATTAGGTTTTTATGTTTGTGCTCCTGTATTTTAGGGAATTCCTTGAAAGGTAGCAACTTTATTTATAGTGTAATTGGTCATTTATGTATATCTTTAATACAGTAACATTGCACCTCATGCTGCCCTATGGTTATCTTTAATTGAATGTATTGTGCGAGCTGTATATTACATGCTAAGTTAGGGTGGGTTCAAACTTGCGCTTGAGTCCGTCTGCTGCCAATCCGAGTGAAAATCTCGGGAAACTGGATAGGCACCAGATAGCAACAGGTTAGCGACGCATTGCTTAAAAACCCATTCATTTGAATGGGTTTTTAAAGCAATGCGCGGGTGTCCGATTGCGGCCTCTGCGCTGCTAAGACGTTTTTTTTCATCGGACACAAAGTCCTGCAGGTCTGACTTTGTTTCCGACGAAAAAAAAACTGGATTCGCGGCGCAGAGGGTGCAATCGGACATTGGGTTTTTAAGCAATGCGTCGCTAACCAGTCGCTATCCGGTGCCTATCCAGTTTCCCGAGATTTTCACTCGGATTGGCAGCGGACTGACTCAAGCGCAAGTGTGAACCCACCCTTACTAACTCTACAGGCACTAATGATCACATAGATGAGCCAACTACACATGTGGATTTAACCACTTTATGAATACCAGTAATAGTATTGATGGGTGAGCTACACAGCCTTATAGACACTAGTAAGGTCACTAATGGGTTGGCTATACATGTCTTTCTATCATCCCTATGGAGACTGCTAGGTTGGGCAACACATGCCTGGATTATACTGGGATTATATGGGAACCTATGACTGGAAGGATGGTCCAGCTACAGATATCAGGCTACCCACTTTTTGGACATCAGTGACTGCATTGATAGGTCAGCTGCACATGTCAAGCTAGCCACTCTATGGACACTGGGATTCACATTCATGGGTTAACTAGAAATATCAAACTTATACTCAATGGGTACCACTGTTTAGCTGGTTGGGTCAGATATCATCACAGTCCATGGTGGTCATTCTATGGTTATTACCAATTGGCTGAATGTACTAGATACAGTGCAGTCTGCAACTGTGGCATGTGTCTATGTTTAGAATTACAGTGAATATGACTAATTGTTAGGGCTGTTATTAAAGAATCAAAAAAAGAAAAGAAAAAAAAACCTACTCATTCTATATTAAAATTGCAGAATGCAGCATAAAAATTATTGGTATGTATAAAAATGTGCATACCAACGATATTACATTTCTAGGGGATACTGCTGTATATTAAAAAAAAGTATTTATAAGTCTTTCTAGATATTGGTGCAGTTGACATAATGTACCCTGCATTGCACTGCAGTGTCTTATAGCACAGCTTGTACAGCCTGAGGAAAAGTCGTAGATCAGAACCTCCTTAAGGTTTGCTCCTGAGCTGTGAGACAGCAAAGAATCAAATGCAAGCCTGAGAGCTCTGTGAAAGATAGGAGACATTTATATTTTAGAAGGTGATTTTATTGACTTGGCCACTCTGAAATAATTTATAAGCTCTGATGTTCCCTGACCTTGAATATCCTCAGTTCCAGCTGAGACTGGTGGGAAAGTACGATGCTTTTCTCAGTGTCATTGCGGCTAGTTAAAACCTGTGCTTTAGTGGAAGGACATTACCACGCTAGTAAAGTAAATCTCATCAAGGGACCGTGACGGATAAAAATGTCAGCCGTGTGACTAACGGATTTCCAGTACATACATCAGCATTATATTATCTCTGTGCGGTGTGTGATCAATCTATTATTAGCTCACTGCAGTACTATAAAAAGAAACTAAAGGTCATTTACCAAATGTGACTGCAACATATTATATGTTCTTACTTCCGAATAATGTATATTACCCATGACAGGCAAGATACATTACTTCTGTCTGTACATGTATTCCTCAGTCAATATTTTTTCTTGTATAGTATGTATAGTCATCGGACTCCTAACTTGTACAAAATGGTTTTATGTTTAAGGAAATAATGAAAAAATCTGGTACTTAGAAGGTCTTAAAATTAGGTAACTACAACCTCAGAGGAAAAACAATTTAACAAGAACAAGGCCAAAATGCAGAAGGGTGTGAAAAAATAAGTACACCCTTACTGCTTCCACAGGAATTAAGAGGGTAAGTAGTAGTCAGGTTCTGCTAATCAAATGCCCTTGATTAATTAGTCATTAGCAGGTGTGAACACCTTTGTAAAAGTAGAAGTTTTGTCAGTTTGCTGGTCTGGAGCATTGAGATGTGTGTTAACGCAATTTCCATGAATAAAGATACCAACAATGATCTTAGATAAGCAACTGTTGCAGCAACTCCATCTGGAAGGGGATATAAGGTCATTTCTAATCAAACAGTCAGAAAGATTGTTTATAAATGGAAAACATTCAAGGCAGTTGACAATTTACCCAGGAGTCCCAGCAAATTTACCTCAAGGTCAAACTGTGCAGTGCTCAGAGAAATTGTAAAAAAATCCAAGAGCTACATCTATGACTATACAGGACTAAGGCTAGTTTCACACCTGCTCTCGGATTCTGTTTGGGGATTCCGTCCCCCATTCCGCTTCAAAAATGTGGAGAGAAAATTCTTTCTGCATTTTTTGGGCGGAAACTGGGCGGACCCCATTATAGTCTAAAGTCCGAGGGTAACCACTTTTTAAGTGGATTGGGTTTCCATTTGTTGGGTCCGCAAGTGGATGTGAATCTAGAACATGACAGCATGGCCTACAATGACAAAACCACTTTTCATAATTAAATATTTACACTTTGCAATGTATTTTTATTAAAGTGTACTTCTAGTTACAAACAACTTTTCATAAATTAATAGTATAGGCGAATATAAGAAACTTTGTAAGATATATTATTAAGGAGATCTGTTTCATTCACTACTTATTAAAGAGGACCTTTCACTACCTTCCAGCTCTTTACATCATTTATTAGATGCAGCTTCACTGATTTTGGCACAGTTTGACTTTTTTCTCTAGCCCCCACCATTCCTGAGCAATCAATGGTGTTAGTTTTGGTGTCTGATATGCTACTTAAACTCTGTACTGTCAGGCAGGAGCAGGCAAGGGGTGTGATTCTGAGCTTTGACACTGGCTGCCTCTGACTGGAGATCTGAATCATGCCCTTCTGAAATTATGGAGCTTAAATAGCACATCAGGCACCAAAACTTATTGCACTTATTGCTCGGGAACAGTGGAGGCTAGAGAGAAAACTCCAACTGCACCACAATCAGTGCAGTGATGCCTATTAAAAGATACTAAGAACTTGAATTTGTGGAGGTGGTGAAAGGTCCTCTTTAAGCTGTTCTCCTCCTCCTTATTATATTCAATGTGACTGCTTGTTTGCTTGAGATTCTTCTCTGTATTCAGCCTTACATACAGAGCTCTATATAAAAGGGAGGGGTGGAGTAGGATGCTCCAGTCAGCTTTATTTATTGCCTCATTCTGTGCACTGGTAGCTTCTAATCTACAACCTAACAGCATTAACAGAGGACAGAATAGCAGAGTGTACCAGCAACAGTTATTAGACTGTCTTTTGTTACAGGCTCATTGTTAGGAAACAGATGCAGCGTTGAGCTAAGCAGTGAGTCTCAGCACCAGTCAAACCGAATCAAAATGGTAAAAACTGTGATGAACGTCCAGCGCTCTCCCAACCGCACTGAACCCCAACCCCCAGAGATGTTCAACAGGGCCCCTGATGGTGGGGATGGACTTGGAAGCTGCTGACGGGCAGAGCGGCAGGGATCAGAGAGCGCCGGACGCACAGCACACCACCAGACACAGCAGAACAGAAACCGGAATCACTTACCAGTAATAGCAGGAGTAGGGATGTCAGTCTGCAGAGTAGAAAGCAGCGGATAACGGCAGGCAGAAGATGGCAGCAGAGTTCCAAAGAGTAGTCGCACGGTCCGAGTTGTCAGCGTGAGCTTAGCGAAGTACAAAAGGAAATCCAAATAGTGTGTCAAAACAAGCCGGGTCAGTAGCAGGAGAGCAGAGCAGTACCAAATCGCAGTTCAGGAGGACGAAGTCTGAAGGAAAGCCGGGGTCGTTAGCGGGAGAGGAGAACAAGGTACAAAATCGGGAGGCCAGAAGGATAGTCAAACAACAGAAGCAGGAGGTCTAGGCAGGAGGTAACAAGACAAGAAATATGCAACGCTTACTACCAGGGGAAACTGAATAGCCAGCGATTACCTGGAGCGGAAGTCCCGAATATGAAGGTTCCGAACAAGCACCTGCTCCGGAAGGGAATTCCGTGGCCCGAGCGGGGAAGGACCGGCAACCCCCGCATAACATTGCGGAGGTTCTGGCCTACCTCCCTAGGGGCCGGAAGGAGCATCTAGAGGAGAGGACCGGCAATCCCCGCATGCCGCCATGGAAGTTCCGGTCCGGCTCCTTACACTCATCTTTTCCCTCCCCTCTTCTACCTGAGAAGTGGAAAAAAAACCATGTTTCTTTAGTAAGATATATTACAAAGTCTCATATATTAACTTGTACTATTAATTTATGAAACGTTATTTATAACTGAAGGTACACTTTATGGAATTCAGTTTCTTTCTCCACTTTTTAAACTGCTCTACTCCTTATCTTCACTCAGTCTGTTGGATAACAGAGTTCTTATCTGTATTCATCTCACACATAAAACTCTATGGAGAGGGGAGGGGGAGGCTGTTAATTGATTTGCTGCCTTATTCTATGCCAGGGTAAAGTCTTACATAGAAACTGTAATTGACTAATATATACGAAGTAACTAAGTTTGATAGATGGAGAAGGAAACTACTCCTTTATGAAAAGTTGATTTATAACTGTAGGTATTCTTTAAGTTTGTAAAGTTTCATTGGGAACAAACCACAAGAATTCTGGAACAATGTCCTTTGGATCTCCATAGTGGAGATGTTTGGTCATAATGCACAACACCATATTTGGTGAAAACAAAACATCATAGTGTGATGAACCGACCCTCAGTTTTATATATTTCTTGGAAGTGTGTTTTACTTGCTTAGGTCAGTCCTTCCCCCACTTGGAATGCGGTGCTTTAGTTGAGTCCACATTGCTGGACGATACGCTTCACTGGTTTTATGTGTGTTCATTGGAGATGGCTTGCTATAGCCAGGCACTTTTATTATCCCTGGCCAGATGGGATGGGGGATAGCAAGCCTTAACTTCACCCTTCTCTCCGAGGGTTCTGCAAAGGTGGGAGAAGGGGGGCTGCCTGGGTGCAAGGGGTGGGTGGAGCACTAGCCATATGCTGTGGGCAGACCTGGATTCTGGGGTCATTCAGCAAAGAGGCAGTAAGGAGCTCTGATCTGGGAGAAGATGAGAGGGCCTGCCCTACTGAGGAATGCATTGAGGGCCTAGTTCTGGACAGCATGTAGAAGGATTGTTTTATGCAACTTGCTTAAGCTTGCGCCCTAGGCCCAAAACTCTGCTGTGGCCTAGAGAAACGGACTACGAGCCTATGCCGGTATTTTCTCTATCTTTTAATTCCCCTGTTTATTTTTGTGTATTGTATCATTGCCCTTTTTCTTGTATGTTTATGCTTGATCATATTAATATTGTATATTTCTGTATATGCTATTAATCCATACCGACCCACTTGGGTTATTAAACATATAAAATTTATATCGCTCATTTCATTTTATCCTATGACCCGGTCTACTCACAGTGTGTGAGTGGGAGGTTAAGAAAGAAGTTTGATCGCAGGCGTGCCAGGCGGCTGGGCGAGGCGATATTCTTCACAGTGGTGGCAGCGTTGTGGAATCTTAGGATAACAGTGTGTGGGTGTGGTATCACGCAGACACTGGGGATTGCGGCAATCCTATGGAACGAGCGCGGTATAAGATCAAGCTTAAAATACGGTGAAAGTTTGGTACAGTACTGTTCCCTCCCTTCTTCTTTTTTCTGTCCTATCTTTTATTTGGCAACGGCTTCCAGTGGATGGCTGTTGGGACCAGAAGCATAACCAAACGTCTGCAGGACTTGGTTGCTGCTGAACTCCAGGAGATGGCAGATATGGAAGCTACCATAGCCATGCAGGAGGCAGAGCAAGGTCCTGAGAGGCTGGCACCAGACAACATCACCATGCCAGACGGTTCCGCAGGTGCCCGGACCACAGAGGTAACTGTGCCTGGAGGGACCAGTAACCCCAGTTCTGTGGGGGGTAACGGACTTATACTTGCAAATGGCCTTACAGCAGATAGACGCCAGTGACTATAGCACCCGTCTGCAGGTGATTCTCCAGTACCGAGAAGCTGCAGAGCGCCGGGTGGAGAGAGAGGCCGCTGCTGCTGCTGCAGAGCGCCGGGTGGAGAGAGAGGCCGCTGCTGCTGCTGCAGAGCGTCGGGTGGAGAGAGAGGCCGCTGCTGCTGCTGCAGAGCGCCGGGCAGAAAGAGAGGCCGCTGCTGCAGAGCGTCGGGCGGAGATGGAGCATCAGCTTGAGCTAAAAAAGCTGGAACTTTGCCAGCAGGCGCAACCTTCCCCTGCACCAACTCCAAGAGCCCGAGCACTAAAGATCCGATCCGAGGACTTTCCAATCTTGGAAGATAACGTGGACTTGGACTCGTTCTTGCGGGGATTTGAGCGGGTGTGTAAGCAGCATCATATTCCCCAGGCAGAATGGGCCCGTTACCTGTCTCCCCGGCTGAAGGGAAAAGGCCTGGATGTTTCCACGAGCTTACCAGTGGACGCGGACTATGAGACCATCAAAGCGGCGCTGATCCGGAGATACCGGCTCACGCCGGAGGTGTACCGCAAAAAGTTCCGGAATATCCAGCGGGGTCCCACAGAGAGCTATGCGGATGTTCTGCACCACTTACAGGTTACATTCTGGCAGTGGATCAAAGGACTTACTGTCACCACGTTTGAGGGAATTGGGGATCTTATGATAAAGGAACAATTTCTCCAGGTTTGCCCTCTGGAGGTCCGCCAGTTCGTGTGTGACTGGAAACCCAAAACAGCAGACAAGGCTGCAGAGATTGCTGACGACTATGTGTCCACCAGGGAGCAAGGGATCAAGAGAGGAGCCACACTGCAGAGACCCCCAAGCGGGAAGGAGGGGCAAAGTTGGAGTTCACCACAGCCTGCGGTCTCCAAGTGGGGTAAGACAAACTCTGTCCCGGGTGCCCCCTCTACTTCCCCTGTCCCGAGAACTCTGGGCGCCCCGGGGACCCCCTCCAAGTCCCAAGGAGAGGTCCGGCGATGTCACGCCTGTAACCAGCCAGGACATTTCAAGGCAGAATGCCCCAACCGCTCTAAGAACCCCCCTGTTTCCCCAGCCACGGCAGCTGGCCCATCTGTATACTTGGTGGGGAGGGAGGGGTTGCAATCCGATGCCAACAGTCAACAGGTCATTGTGGGGGGTAAAGTGGTCATGGGATTTCGGGACACTGGGGCGCAGATTACTCTGGTGCAACCTGACTTGGTCCCTGCAGACACTATTATCCCTGGAAAAACTCTGACCCTGAAGGGTATTGGACAAGAACGCGTAACTGTGCCCATGGCTTGCGTCCACTTGGACTGGGGTGCGGGAAAAGGGATGCGTGATGTGGGGCTAGTGTCTGATCTGCCTGCCAATGTACTATTGGGAAGAGATTTGGGGCCCTTGGTGTCCCAATATGGGGTGGGAGCAGCCCCACCTCGCTGTGACAAAATGTCTGTACTGAAGGATGATTTTAATGAGGTGTTGAAGCCTGTCACACAGGCAGAGGGAGGGGTTAGCCTTTTGTCTCCCCTTGCTGTGTGTCCAGCTAAAGTAATCAGTGAGCATGTGAATGAGACATTGTGGAATGCTGACCTGGCTGTAGCCCCGCCCACATCTGCGGGTGATGAGAGCCCTTTTAGTGTGACCCTGGCTCAGCCATTCACCCAGGCAGTTCACTGTGAATCAATGAATGAATGCAATGTCAATGTAATTGCTAATTCTTGCCTTGCAGGTTTACCGGGTAGCTCTTCTGAGATGCTGGGGGCAACCCCAACTGAGGACAATGTGCCAGGTGGTCAGGTGGGTCACGGGGATCTCAGGGCCGATCCGGATGAGGAACGGACCGCTGGTGTTGCGGTGGTAACCCGCAGCCAGAGTGCTAGAGGGGTGGAAGGCGCTCTGACCCCTGAGCCGTTCCCTCTGTCACCCGGAGATGGCACTGAGGCCGCCGTGACTAGCCTCCCCCACACTGGAGCCGGAGGAGCCCGGCGGGTATGTGACATGCACATCTCTTCTGTCTGGTTCCAGTCAGGAGTTCAGGGACGCTGTCCAAGCTGACCTCAGTCTGGGCGCATTGAAGGAGCATGCTGATCAACCTCCCTTGGAGTCGGACAAGGACCGCGTGTACTGGGAGCAAGGGAGGTTGTACCGGGAAACGATCCCCACAAAGGGAAAAGAAAGTCGGCTCAGGGAGAAACATTTGGTGGTACCCCAACCCTACCGGGTGGAGTTGTTGCGGATTGCTCATGATATTCCACTGGCAGGCCACCTGGGGATCGCTAAGACCAAGGCTCGCCTCAGCCACTTATTCTACTGGCCTAGGATGGGGACAGATGTAGCTAAATACTGCCGTTCATGTGACACTTGTCAGAGGATGGGCAAGGCGGGGCAAGGTTCCAAAGCACCAATGATACCTATGCCCATCATAACCGAACCTTTCCAGCGGGTGGCTGTGGATCTCATTGGACCCCTGTCCATTCCCAGTCGCACTGGGAAATGTTTCATATTAACGGTAGTAGACTACGCTACTAGGTACCCGGAAGCTGTCGTGCTGTCTTCCACCCGGGCTGATGTAGTGGCCAAGGCTCTGGTAGGCATCTTCTCCCGTGTTGGATTTCCCAGAGAGATGCTCACAGACCAAGGTACCCAGTTCATGTCTGCCTTGATGCAAGGCCTGTGTAAGGTAACAGAGGTGCAACATCTGGTGTCCAGCCCGTATCACCCACAGACCAATGGCCTGTGTGAACGGTTCAATGGCACCCTGAAGCAGATGCTCAGGATGTTAGTCGAGTCCCACGGGCGCGACTGGGAGCCTTATCTCCCGCACCTGCTGTTCGCTTACCGGGCGGTGCCGCAAGCCTCAACGGGGTTCTCCCCCTTTGAGCTCTTGCATGGGAGACGTGTACGGGGGCCCCTAACTCTTGTGAAAGAGTCCTGGGAAGGAGAAACAGCCATCCAAGGTGTGCCAGTCGTGCCCATGGCCCAAGTGCAGACGGCATGGGGTGCTGGAGGTGGGACCCAAGAAGGGGGTGTGTCAAATGTATTACCTGTCAATGTATTGTGGAGGGATGGTTTGGGGAAGCATAATCTTAGTCATTTGCCCAAGGTATCACCATCACCCACCCAAGTACAGGAGGAACAGGGTGTAGGCCCAAAGGGGCAAGGCGTCTGGGAGGGAGGACAGGGTCCAAACATACCTGTGCCAGAACCAGAGGTGCCCCTAGGTTTGGAAGCAAAGGGGGAGGTGCAGAATCCCGTAGAACTCTCCCAACTAGCAGCTAGTGTGGGAGAGACCCTGAGAGACTGCCGGGAAGGGGTCTCTAAACTGGTATCACAAGGGCCTGGGGTTGCGAGTGTGGATCTGCAGGATTCCAGCACTCAGCACGAGGTCCCAGTGCAGGCCGGGGGTAGCCAGGTGGGCGGAGACTGCCGGGATGGGGTCTCAGCACCGGTACCACAAGGGCCTGGGGTTGTTAGTGTGGGTCTGAGGGACGCCAGCACTCGGGTGAGGGACCCAGAGCAAGCAGGAGGTAGCCAGGTCTACTTAATTCAGAGCCTGAACCTTAGAAGAGTCTCCATTCAGACAGGAGAGGAAGAGGGTATAAGTACGCCAGGAATATGGTCAGGGACCAGCGCAGGTCCCGGCGGGGTGAGGCCGCCAAGGTGTCTGTGGAAGGCGATCTTAGGATCGTCCTTCCTCCCGACACGCTCTAAAAGGGGGAGGTGTGATGAACCGACCCTCAGTTTTATATATTTCTTGGAAGTGTGTTTTACTTGCTTAGGTCAGTCCTTCCCCCACTTGGAATGCGGTGCTTTAGTTGAGTCCACATTGCTGGACGATACGCTTCACTGGTTTTATGTGTGTTCATTGGAGATGGCTTGCTATAGCCAGGCACTTTTATTATCCCTGGCCAGATGGGATGGGGGATAGCAAGCCTTAACTTCACCCTTCCCTCCGAGGGTTCTGCAAAGGTGGGAGAAGGGGGGCTGCCTGGGTGCAAGGGGTGGGTGGAGCACTAGCCATATGCTGTGGGCAGACCTGGATTCTGGGGTCATTCAGCAAAGAGGCAGTAAGGAGCTCTGATCTGGGAGAAGATGAGAGGGCCTGCCCTACTGAGGAATGCATTGAGGGCCTAGTTCTGGAGAGCATGTAGAAGGATTGTTTTATGCAACTTGCTTAAGCTTGCGCCCTAGGCCCAAAACTCTGCTGTGGCCTAGAGAAACGGACTACGAGCCTATGCCGGTATTTTCTCTATCTTTTAATTCCCCTGTTTATTTTTGTGTATTGTATCATTGCCCTTTTTCTTGTATGTTTATGCTTGATCATATTAATATTGTAGATTTCTGTATATGCTATTAATCCATACCGACCCACTTGGGTTATTAAACATATAAAATTTATATCGCTCATTTCATTTTATCCTATGACCCGGTCTACTCACAGTGTGTGAGTGGGAGGTTAAGAAAGAAGTTTGATCGCAGGCGTGCCAGGCGGCTGGGCGAGGCGATATTCTTCACACATAGCATCTGTTAAGCAAAGTGGTGGAGAGGTAATGATATAGGCTTGTTTTGCAGCCACAAGACCTGGGTACCTTGCAGTCATTGAGTTGACCATGAACTCCTATGTATACCAAATTATTCTAGAATCAAATCTGAAGTCATCTATCCACCAGTTAAAGCTTGGCCGAAACTGGGTCGTGCAACAGGACAATGAACCCAAGCGCATAACCAAATATACAGCAAAATGGCTGAAAAGGAATCAAGGTGCCTCCAGAATGATATGAAAGACTGATAAAGTCATACTGAAAACCATTACTCAAAGTTATTGCTGCCAAAGGTGGTTCTACAAGCTATTGATTCATGGGTTGTACTTAGTTTACACACATGGCTTTTCCATTTTGCTACATTTAGTTGAATAAATAATCACACAGTGTAATTTGTCATAAGGCTACGACGAGGAGGGGTGGAGGGAACCTTCTAAGGACCATTAGTTTTGCATTATGTCCTGACTTGTAAAACTATAGAATTCAAAGAGGGTGAACTTGGTTATACAGTACACACGGCTGTAAATAATATGCATACTGTCTATCTTCGTTGAGATGACCACCTTTTAATATAATTTTAGGTCATCATCTCAAAGAGGTATCACTATAGATAGATGGATAGATATAGATATATGATATATATGTGTTATCAAGGACCATGTTTCATTTATAATTCTGGTGTCTTCTTGTTTAGACAAGAGGAATTTTGGCCCCAGGCACCAGGGCACTGGTGTGACTACTACCTCTGCACCCACTATAAGAATGCCCCCAGGTGCCTACCAATCCAAGAGATAATATTGGTCTGGCACCGGCTAGGAAAACACAGACATGCCAATATTAATTGAAAGGTCATCTATTAGCATTTGTGCTTGTCAGTGTCACAGGGCAGACTCGGGTGTACTTTGGACATAATGGGAGTTATAATGCAATCAAAATATATCATGCTCTATTCCAGTGATCGTGAACCTTTTCGAGACCAAGTGCCCAAACTGCAAACCAAAACCCAAAGTGCCAACACAGCGATTTAACCTTAATATTATGCAGATCCACAATTGCGGACAGTTACAGACCCATAAAATATGCTTGTGTGAATGAGGCTTTACAGAGCTTCCAATGATAGAAACAACTTTGTACTGAAAGGTAAAAGCAGGGGTGTAAGTATCGGGGTAGCAGCGGTAGCGGTAGCGGCTGCCACAGGGCCCGGGACATTAGGGGCCCCGGAGCCCTGTGGCAGCCGCTACCGCGAACCCCACAAACCAGTAACGATCGCGGTCGCAGGGGGTGCGACCGCGAACGCACCCGGCAGGGTACGGAGCCCGCGGTCAGCTGGATATGGCCGGGCCCCGGACCATTGTGATAGCGGTCAGGGAAAGCCTGGTTCCCCGACCGCTATATATACTGTTATTGGAAAGGGGCCCTGGCATATTGCAGGCTCCTTTCCAATAGATGGCAGCCCGGGGGAGGTGACTGAAAATAATAAACACATATTCTCACCTCTCCGTCACGACTGAGGCCTGTGATTAGGCCCCAGCGCCCCCATGTGACCGCTGAGGCCCAATCACAGGCCTCGGCAGCGACGTCGGAAGAGGGCCTGAAGACGCTGAAGACGGCAGGATGGAGCGAGGATGCCAAGGAAAGGTAAGGCAAGGTGAGTATGAGTGTTTGTTATTTTTAATCACCTTCCCTGGGCCTCCGATTATTATACTCTGGGGTTTGAGGAGACCCCAAAGTATAATAATAGCACCGAAGCGGAGGGGGCTGTTGGGAACATGTAACACTGTGTGGGGGCCACTGTAGAGCATATAATACTAGGTGGGGGCCACTGTGGGGGGCATATAATACTGGGTGGGGGCCACTGTGGGGGGCATATAATACTGGGTGGGGGCCACTGTGGGGAGCATATAATACTGTGTGGGGGCCACTGTAGGGAGCATATAATACTGGGTGGGGCCCACTATGGTGGGCATATAATACTGGGTGGGTACCACTGTGGGAAGCATAAAATACTGGGTGGGGACCACTGTGTGGAGCATATTATACTGTGTGGGGCCACTGTGGGTAGCATATTATATTGTGTGTGGGGGGAGCAATGTAGAGCATATAATGCTGTATGGGGGCCACTGTGGAGCATGTAATCCTGTGTGGGGGTCACTGTTGAGCATATAATACTATCTGGGGCCACTGTTGAGCATATTTTACTGTTTGGGGACCCGTATCCGGTTCGGGGGGGGGGTGCATGTCAAATGTTCGCCTTGGGGCCCAGCCATTCCTAGTTACGCCACTGGGTAAAAGTTTGCATTTGATATACTGATTCCACTCCATCTCTACTGCGCAGGCATCAGAGGCACTCTGAGCTATCAGGACCACATAACGTGAGTGGGGAATATGGTGTGCTGGCATCGTGGTGGGCATCCTCCTATGAGCCAAATAGGAACCCAGACGCACCTTAGGGTTGTAACACTGAAATTTAAAGGGCTAGGAACACCTTTCATCAATTCTACCCTGCACCCCAGGACTTTGCTGTGTTATCAGGTGTACCCTGTTATTGCATATTGAAGAAACTATTTAAGCATCTGTGCCTCCACACCCATGGAAGAGTTTTCAATAAAAGTTCAACTCTGTTTCAACTTTACAGCTGTTTCTGTGTCTGACTCTGCACCGACAACATCAGGGCACCCCAAACAACATCAGTCAGCACAGTATAGGGGAAGCACCCCGGAGGAACAATCACCACCAACATTTGTGCAGCCCCCTCATCACCGGTACCAGTGGTGGTAACGTGGAACAGCATCAGCGCTGTGCCCAGAGACCGTGACAAGTCTGCGCTGTTTGCACCCCCGAAATCCCAACTGCAGCGTTACCCCGCGACAGAGGTGCCATCTCTACTGCACAGGCGTTGGAGGCATCTCCGGCGTGCGCACGAGCCTGCAGAGTCAAAGAAGGGAAGCCTGGAGAGGAAGACACGCAAATATGATGGGATGGAGGGGTGGGCTGAGTTAGTTAGTTGGGAAGGGCTAGTAGTGGTCGGGATAACTAGGGAGACAGGGAGGGCGTGTGAGAGAGGAAGGGGGGAGTGAGAGGGAGGTAGTGTGAGTCAGCCTACAACTACCATGATGCATTGCATTACCTAACACAGCAGGAAGCTACACCATGTAAACAAATGCAGAGGTTGCCAGGAGCTCCCAGAGAAACCCAGAAATCCTTCAAAACACTGCTAAAGGTATTTGGGTGAACTTATTAACCCATTAATAGCACTAACAGACCTTTTTTAAAAAAATAATTTTTGCCCGGAAAACCCCTTTAACCAGAATAGAACATTTTATCCATTACTAATAATAATACTTGAAGGAGTAACTTAAAAAGGGATATTTATTTCACAAATTAAAATAAATATATTTTACCATATATCCATAGTACTGTAGAATTCCCAAATATTTTTCCTAACTATATCATCATTTTCCAACAAATGAATGCCTTCTTTTTCTATAAATCCAAACTTTTGTTATATTAGGGATTTGTGAAAGATGATGTTATGGCTTCAGTACTGATTTAAAAATAAAGACATCAGCCTCACCATGTGGTCATTCTGTGTATTACACACTGAGCAAAGTCAGCTTTAGAGGGATATAGGTTCACCCTTAAACATGACAGAAGATGTTCTCCATGAGGTTCTGTGCTCAGTGACCCCCTACTGATCACTAAAATTACTTTCGAGATGTTTGGTTCCCTAAGTCTGTTGTGAGAATTCACTGCAGCCGGACTCTCTTGTGCATAAATGGAAAATACGACAGCAGAGGTTCCATGGGCTGAAAAATGTGCCCATAATGTGAAAGGGTTTTTCCAGGAACAGAACAATATTTACATTTGTAGAGAATTAAAAGATAAACTTTTTGAATTTATAAATAAACATTTTGCTGAACTTTTTATTTCAGTGATGATCATCTGTTATCTTGATCAGTTGCCAATGGATATAACTACTAATGCAGGAACTTTCTATGGCCTGACACCTGTCAGAAAGCCAGCTATGATTTCCTTATTGTGGTTGGGTTATCTTCTAGTTCTTACACTAACCTGCCTACTACTATGTTCCAGTGTGAGAAGATAACCCCGCCACAATAAAGAAACCGTGGCCAGGTTTTTGACAATTGGCAGACCATAAAAAGTTCCTGCATTCATAGTCGTATCCACTTACACATTAAGATGCTTAGAGAAAATTTTTGACATCTTTTTATATTTGGGAAGTGTTTAACTTTTAATCATCTACAAATTTAAAGAAGCACTCCACAGAAAACACTTTTTTCCATCCCTGCACCCCTCACCTGTTGGTCACTCTCTAGTCTAGGCTTTTTTTCTAGTATTCTGCCCTCATATCCCTACAATCCAGCATCGCTTCAGTTCCTAATCTGACTCCATCTTGACTTTTATATTTTTCTGTCTCTGTGCTGTGCTATCAATCCCATGATGTCTCAGCATATAAGGGTTTGAGTTGAATTATTTTATGGCACTATTTGAGGTACATATAATATAATATAAAACTTTTAGTAATTTTTCTGGTTAACAATCAGGAAACAAACAACAATTCCACAATAGTTATTTGGGTTTCCTTTTTTACTGCATTTATTGTAGAATTACAAAGAATCTTGCCTTTGATTTGTAGTTTACATTGCAATGGATCTTCACAATACTGATTCGTCCCGATGAATTGTTTGTGGCTATCCACTGTGGTTTCCATGCTGTTTATACATAGAAAATTCCCCAAATATTAATATGTTGTTTTTTTCTGGGGATGCCCTTCACAGGGTGATACATGAGCAGAGGGTTGAAACAAAAGTGTGAGTAGCGTTTTCACAGGCGTCGTTTATATATAAGGGACCCCTTATATTAATGTTAGACTCCCTATACAGTGGGGAAAAAAAGTATTTAGTCAGCCACCAATTGTGCAAGTTCTCCCACTTAAAAAGATGAGAGAGGCCTGTAATTGACATCATAGGTAGACCTCAACTATGAGAGACAAAATGAGAAAACAAATCCAGAAAATCACATTGTCTGATTTTTAAAGAATTTATTTGCAAATTATGGTGGAAAATAAGTATTTGGTCAATAACAAAAGTTCATCTCAATACTTTGTTATATATCCTTTGTTGGCAATGTCAGAGGTCAAACGTTTTCTGTAAGTCTTCACAAGGTTGGCACACACTGTTGCTGGTATGTTGGCCCATTCCTCCATGCAGATCTCCTCTAGAGCAGTGATGTTTTGGGGTTGTCGCTGGGCAACACGGACTTTCAACTCCCTCCAAAGGTTTTCTATGGGGTTGAGATCTGGAGACTGGCCAGGCCACTCCAGGACCTTGAAATGCTTCTTACGAAGCCACTCCTTCATTGCCCTGGAGGTGTGCTTGGGATCATTGTCATGCTGAAAGACCCAGCCACGTTTCATCTTCAATGCCCTTGCTGATGGAAGGAGGTTTGCACTCAAAATCTCATGATACATGGCCCCATTCATTCTTTCATGTACACAGATCAGTCGTCCTGGTCCCTTTGCAGAGAAACAGCCCCAAAGCATGATGTTGCCACCCCCTAGCTTCACAGTAGGTTCGGTGTTCTTTGGATGCAACTCAGCATTCACTCTTCTCCAAACACGATGCGTTGTGTTTCTACCAAACAGTTCTACTTTGGTTTCATCTGACCATATAACATTCTCCCAATACTCTTCTGGAACATCCAATTGCTCTCTAGCAAACTTCAAACGGTCCGGATATGTACTGGCTTAAGCAGGGGGACACGTCTGGCACTGCAGGATCTGAGTCCCTGGTGGCGTAGTGTGTTACTGACGGTAGCCTTTGTTACATTAATCCTAGCTTTCTGCAGGTTATTCACTAGGTCCCCCCGTGTGATTCTGGGATTTTTGCTCACCGTTCTTGTGATCATTTTGACCCCACTGGGAGAGATCTTGCGTGGAGCCCCTGATCGAGGGAGATTATCAGTGGTCTTGTATGTCTTCCATTTTCTAATTATTGCTCCCACAGTTGATTTCTTCACACCAAACTGCTTGCCTATTGCAGATTCAGTCTTCCCAGCCTGGTGCAGGTCTACAATTTTGTTTCTGGTGCCCTTCCACAGCTCTTTGGTCTTCACCATAGTGGAGTTTGGAGTGTGATTGTTTGAGGTTGTGGACAGGTGTCTTTTATACTGATAACAATGTCAAACAGGTGCCATTGCTACAGGTAATGAGTGGAGGACAGAGGAGCCTCTTAAAGAAGAAGTTACAGGTCTGTGAGCCAGAAATCTTGCTTGTTTGTAGGTGACCAAGTACTTATTTTCCACCATAATTTGCAAATACATTCTTTAAAAATCAGACAATGTGATTTTCTGGATTTATTTTCTCATTTTGTCTCTCATAGTTGAGGTCTACCTATGATGTCAATTACTGGCTTCTCTCATCTTTTTAAGTGGGAGAACTTGCACAATTGATGGCTTTTTTTTCCCCACTGTATTAATATCAAACACCCTAAATATATGCAGACCCTCTCACAATATTAATATCAGTATAATGATTTGCGGGTACTATGTATATTCACCCTAACGCCAGACCCATGGAGTTGGGAGCAGTGGAGCTGACAGAGGCACAGGCCATCCACCGCTATGGATCTTTCATGAAAGGTAACACAGAATGAAAATTATTTTGTCTGAAAGCTCACAACAGGCACAGCGTTATGTACTTATCATACTGTTATAATATGATGTAATGCACTGCAGAGCTTTCATTTGGGATGCTGCCTTTGGATGACACAGTACAGTCATGGCCAAAAGTTTTGAGAATGATACAAATATTAATTTTTACAAAGTCTACTGCTTCAGTTTTTCTAATGGCAATTTGCATATACTCCAGAATGTTATAAAGAGTGATCAGCTTAACGGCAATTACTTGCAAAGTCAATATTTGCCTAGAAAATGAACTTTATCCCCCAAAACACATTTCAACATCATTGCAGCCCTGCCTTAAAAGGACCACCTAACATCGTTTCAGTGATTGCTCCATTAACACAGGTGTGGGTGTTGATGAGGACAGGGCTGGAGATCAATCTGTCATGATTAAGTAAGAATGACACCACTGGACACTTTAAAAGGAGGCTGGTGCTTGCCATCATTGTTTCTCTTCTGTTAACCATGGTTATCTCTAAAGAAACACGTTCAGTCATCATTGCACTGCACAAAAATGGCCTAACTGGGAAGAGTATTGCAGCTAGAAAGATTGCACCTCAGTCAACAATCTATCGCATCATCAAGAACTTCAAGGAGAGAGGTTCCATTGGTGCCAAAAAGGCTCCAGGGCGCACAAGAAAGACCAGCAAGCGGCAGGACCGTCTCTTAAAAGTGTTTCAGCTGCGGGATCGGGCTACCAGCAGTGCAGAGCTTGCTGAGGAATGGCAGCAGGCAGGTGTGAGTGCATCTGCACGCACTGTGAGGCAGAGACTCTTGGAGCAAGGCCTGGTCTCAAGGAGGGCAGCAAAGAAGCCACTTCTCTCCAGAAAAAAACATCAGGGACAGACTGATATTCTGCAAAAGGTACAGGGAGTGGACTGCTGAGGACTGGGGTAAAGTCATTTTCTCTGATGAATCCCCTTTTCGATTGTTTGGAACATCTGGAAAACAGCTTATTCGGAGAAGAAGAGGTGAGCGCTACCACCAGTCTTGTCTCATGCCAACTGTAAAGCATCCTGAAACCATTCATGTGTGGGGTTGCTTCTCAGCCAAGGGAATCGGCTCCCTCACAGTCTTGCCTAAAAACACAGCCATGAATAAAGAATGGTACCAGAATGTCCTCCAAGAACAACTTCTCCCAACCGTCCAAGAGCAGTTTGGCGCTCAACAATGCCTTTTCCAGCATGATGGAGCACCTTGCCATAAAGCAAAGGTGATAACTAAATGGCTCAGGGAACAAAACATAGAGATTTTGGGTCCATGGCCTGGAAACTCCCCAGATCTTAATCCCATTGAGATCTTGTGGTCAATCATCAAGAGACGGGTGGACAAACAAAAACCAACAAATTCAGACAAAATTAAAGCATTGATTCTGCAAGAATGGACTGCTATCAGTCAGGATTTGGTCCAGAAGTTGATTGAGAGCATGCCAGGGAGAATTGCAGAGGTCCTGAAGAAGAAGGGTCAACACTGCAAATATTGACTTGCTGCATTAACTCATTCTAACTGTCAATATAAGCTTCTGTTACTCATAATATGAATGCAATTATATTTCTGTATGTGATAAAAACATCTGACAAGCACACATAAAAACCAGAGGGCAGCAGATCATGTGAAAATATAATATTTGTGTCATTCTCAAAACTTTTGGCCATGACTGTACAATGCATACAATAACTTATGCAGGTAGACCTGCAGGCAGATCATATTCTCAGCCAGTGCTGGGACCACTAAGTAGCAGAAACATTAGAGGGCACATCTGCCAGTTGCTGTGGCATCTAGCTGCTGCTGCTACTAAGGGTGGTCACAGCGCCAATTTCAGGGTTCACAGAGGGCTTCCGGGACAGCAGGACAGCTCCCAAAATCTGGGACTATCTCACGGGATTTGGGACAATTGCAAGTTGTCTGTTTGACATCTATGTTTCATATCTATCTCACATCTATCTATCTACATGTCCAAGGGTGAACTTGGCATGTCTGGGGCTCCAAGCAAAGTTATGTTTGGGGTCTCCCATTCAATTTTTTAAGTCACATCCCCTCTGTCCCGTTTCAATTTGTAGATGAAAAAATCTGAACAAAATAGTGCAGAATTCTGTGCTATCTTGCCCAATAAAATGTCAGGCTCCCTATGCTGCAACCATCCATATTTCATGCAGGCCTACTCCTTACAGGATAATGACCCCTTTACTGGCCCCAGACAGTATAACACCCCTTTTACTGCCTCTCACCTGCTATATTGTCCCCCTCAAACCCAAGCATCTCCCCAAACAGGGGCGTAACTAGCAAAGTCTGGGCCCCATAGAAAACTTTTGACTTGGGGCTCCCTTCACACAGTATAATGTCCCATAGTAGCTCCTTCACACAGAATAATGTCCCTCAGTGGCCACTCCGTACAGTATAATGCCCTATTGTGGCCCCTCAATACAGTATAATATCCCATAGTGGTCCCTTCACACAGTATAATGTCCCATACTGGCACCTCCATACAGTTTAATGTCCCATAGTGACCCCTCCACACAGTATAATATCCCATGGAGCCCCTTGAAGCGTTCATTTCAAATATTGCAAAAGGAGGGGAGGTGGGTCAAACATAAATAAACAGTGGTTCACACCTCTCCTGGACTTCGGTTCGGGTCTTCAGGCTCATCAATGACTTCACAGAAGTAAATAACGCTGGCATCATTATGCGTCGGGACGCTGGCCTGACTCACATTATGTCTGTGACGTCATTGAAGATGCCTGATGACCTGCTCCAGTGCCCAGGAGGCCATCGGTTATTATAGTCTGGGGTCGGATGTGTTCAATCCAAACGAAACTGCCAGGTGAATCTCACAAGATGAATTAAGACCAATTAAGAAATACTCTTGCCCAACTTACCGATCCCCGCTCCTGTCCATGGTTGCTCTGCTTCCCCTACAGCCCTTCAGGGGTCCCTGTGTGTTTCATATCACATTGCTGATGCTGAACATCAGGACGTGATATGAGATGCACGGGGCCCTCTGGAGGGCTGAAGGACAAGTGGAGGCAGCTGTGGGCAGGAGCAGGGATGGGTAAGTAAATAGAGTCCGTTACCTGCTGGAGTAATTCCAGGTAAGGTTGCTGGCCCTGTAGCAGCCACCTAGGTAGTTCTGCCACTGTCCCCAATTTATCAACTTCAAGGTGTATTCTATATAAGGGCCTGAAGAACAACTTCCCTATGTAGTATACATGTAGTATAATAAGTATTACATATCTATAGAACTGATGCTTTTCTCTCTCCTATTGAAGCTTCCTCTGACACTCTTGTACTTGAGGTTGCCTAGTAACCACTTGAACTCGTATCTGAGTGCAACCCATTGGAATACAAGTAGTGATACGTGCTAATGTGATCACAGGAAATTCTGTCTACTATAGTAATACCTATTAACCTACAGTTCTGTCTGCTATAGTAATACTGTACCTTCCAGCTGGAATAATGGAAATAATTTGAGAATGAATAATGAAGAATAGCTATCATGAGAGACATTTGGGAGAATAGCCATCATGAGAGGCATTTGGGAGACTCTATATAAGCTGTAGACGGATGTGCTCAAGGCTGGACATGAAGAGCTGAGGGTCCCTTGCAAGAATGTGGGTCCCCTAATCTCATACCTTTTGAACTCTCCTAGAACATCTAGGAGGC
Source organism: Leptodactylus fallax (assembly GCA_947044405.1). Classification (NCBI taxonomy): domain Eukaryota; kingdom Metazoa; phylum Chordata; class Amphibia; order Anura; family Leptodactylidae; genus Leptodactylus; species Leptodactylus fallax. The sequence goes on along the minus strand of CAMRHE010000108.1, from coordinate 4,469,026 downwards.
TCCTGAAAAGAGTGGTGACCTCACGGAAGAATGGGCTAATCTCCTGGACCTGGCAGAATGGTCTTGCATCTGTCTGGTTATGTGTTATTTTACATTTTACTTTTGTGCTGGTTACATCCTAAAAGGCATTGTGGCCAACACAATTGCATGGTCACATCACAAAAAAAGGGTTTGTCACTCTTGCAAAAAGGGCAAGACCATGTAAATAGGGCGGGACCTCTCCTTCACATGCCTTTTTACCTGATAACACTGCCTGAACATTGTCTGAGCTAGTTAAATGGAGCTCTAAATGTAATACTTCTTTTTTTTATCTTTGGCAGTCTTTAGTATTTCATATGATGCCTTATCCTTATCTGAATATATTCATATATACACTACCGTTCAAAAGTTTAGAGTCACTTAGAAATTTCCTTATTTTGAAAGAAAAGCACAGTTTTTTTCAATGAAGATAACATTAAATGAATCAGAAATACACTCTATACATTGTTAATGTGGTAAATGACTATTCTAGCTGCAAACGTCTGGTTTTCAATGCAATATCTACATAGGTATATAAAGGCCCATTTCCAGCAACCATCACTCCAGTGTTCTAATGGTACATTGTGTTTGCTGACTGTGTAAGAAAGCTAATGGATGTTTAGAAAACCCTTGAAAACCCTTGTGCAAGTATGTTAGCACAGCTGAAGACAGTTTTGCTGGTTAGAGAAGCTATGAAACTGACCTTTCTTTGAGCTAGTTGAGAATCTTGAGCATTTTCATTTGTTGGTTCGATTAAACTCTCAAAATGGCCAGAAAAAGAGAACTTTCATGTGAAACTCGACAGTCTATTCTTGTTCTTAGAAATGAAGGCTATTCCATGCGAGAAATTGCCAAGAAATTGAAGATTTCCTACAACGGTGTGTACTACTCCCTTCAGAGGACAGCACAAACAGGCTCTAACCAGAGTAGAAAGAGAAGTGGGAGGCCCCGCTGCACAACTGAGCAACAAGACAAGTACATTAGAGTCTCTAGTTTGAGAAATCGACGCCTCACAGATCCTCAACTGGCAGCTTCATTAAATAGTACCCGCAAAACGCCAGTGTCAACGTCTACAGTGAAGAGGCAACTCAGGGATGCTGGCCTTCAGGGAAGAGTGGCCAAGAAAAAGCCATATCTGAGACTTGTTAATAAAAGGAAAAGATTAATATGGACAAAAGAACACAGACATTGGACAGAGGAAGATTGGAAAAAAGTGTTATGGACAGACGAATCGAAGTTTGAGGTGTTTGGGTCACACAGAAGAACATTTGTGAGACGCAGAACAACTGAAAAGATGCTGGAAGAGTGCCTGACGCCATCTGTCAAGCATGGTGGAGGTAATGTGATGGTCTGGGGTTGCTTTGGTGCTGGTAAAGTGGGAGATTTGTACAAGGTAAAAGGGATTTTGAATAAGGAAGGCTATCACTCCATTTTGCAATGCCATGCCATACCCTGTGGACAGCGCTTGTTTGCAGCCAATTTCATCCTACAACAGGACAATGACCCAAAGCACACCTCCAAATTATGCAAGAACTATTTAGGGAAGAAGCAGGCAGCTGCTTTCTATCTGTAATGGAGTGGCCAGCGCAGTCACCAGATCTTAACCCCATTGAGCAGTTGTGGGAGCAGCTTGACCGTATGGTACGCAAAAAGTGCCCATCAAGCCAATCCAACTTGTGGGAGGGGCTTCTGGAAGCATGGGGTGAAATTTCTCCAGATTACCTCAGCAAATTAACAGCTAGAATGCCAAAGGTCTGCAATGCTGTAATTGCTGCAAATGGAGCATTCTTTGACGAAAGCAAAGTTTGAAGGAGAAAATTATTATTTCAAATAAAAATCATTATTTCTAACCTTGTCAATGTCTTGACTATATTTTCTATTCATTTTGCAACTCATTTGATAAATAAAAGTGTGAGTTTTCATGGAAAACACAAAATTGTCTGGGTGACCCTAAACTTTTGAAGTGTATGTACATAATTCTGAGATTTGTAGTAACTCTTTGCTATTTGAGTCTCATAATTACGCCAATAGCTCTGTTGATACTTGCACTAATATTCCTAGTTTTGGAGAGGGAGTCCCAGTCTATTTAAAGGAGAAAAACTGATTCTATGGGTAAAATCTGATCTAAAAAATTCTGAGATCTTTTCGAGAAGTAAGGTGACCCTCATAATAGGGGGGTGGGGAGTATTGTCAGGTATCTCAATTCAGCTGCGACTGAATTGCAGATTTTGCTGCAGTTTCTTGAGCCAAAGTCAGCAGTGTATTTAACAGAAGGGAAACGTCTAAGAGCTTCCATTATATTTTCCATTCCTTTTGTAGCAACTCCTGGCTTGGCTAAAAAAAATGCAGGAAAATGTGCAACAAAAACACTGCATTTCCACAGTGTGGGGCTTTAACCTAAAGGGTTTTTTACCCTATCTTAACACTACACCTTAAAGGGGTTTTCCGGGCAAGAAATCTTTTTCTAAAAAAGGTCTGTTAGTGCTATTAATAGGTTAAAAAATGCACCCAAATACCTTTAGCACTATTTTGAGTGATTTCTGGGTTTTTCTGGGAGCTCCTGGCATCCTCTACATTTGTTTACATGGTGTAGCTTCCTGCTATGTAGCTTCCTGCCTAGCTTCCACACTACCTCCATCTCATTCCCCCCTCCTTCTTCTCTCACTCCCTTCCACCACCTCCCTGTCTCTCTAGCTATCCCACCCACTACTAGCCCTTCCCAACTAACTCAGACCACCCCCCACCAGTAAAGATGGAGTGCCATCTCTACTGCACATGTGTCAGATGTACCTCCGAACTGCGAATGCGCTAGCAGAGTGAAAGAAGGAGGAGGAGCCGTTCCCAGAGAGGAATACACATAAGTATGATGGGGTGGAGGGGGGAAGTACTGGTGACGTTCCATTTCAGAAACGGGGAAACAGAACATTACCGGATTATCAGAAAGTGTGCCTGAGGCGGTCATGTGACATGGGTAATTATATATATATTTTTTTTTTTTAACAAAGTAAATAAGAAGTTAGGTGGGGGGAGAGGGTTTAGTTTAGGGGTTAATTTTGATTTTATCCCAGACAACCTCTTTAATTTATTATATTGTATGGGCACTTACTAATATTGTATGTTTTGAATCTGTTGTATCATTGTATACTGCTTGATAGTATTCACCTCATTAAGGAGTATTGTCCTTGTACTGTGACATCACTGTGTGCATTATTCCTGTGCTGTAACATCACTGTGTCCATTACTCCTGTACTGTAAAATCACTGTGTGCATTGTCCCTTGACTAGGCAATGCAGATTAGCAGGTGCCGTATTTCTTACCTACTTATTCACCGCTGCCTGGCCGTATCCCTTCCTGTACTCCTCTTATATTCCCCACACCCGATCCGCAAAACAAACACAAAGACAGGAGTTGGATAAAATCGGCCACAGCAGCCGTGTTTATTAAACAATTAACATATCAAACATATTAAAATATATTAACTTCATAAATACCATAAATAACCATACAGGAAAAACAGGGCCCGAGTCCTTGGAGCTACTAACCAAAACGAGTTCCATCCTGGCGTTACCACATGAACTTACCGCTAGCCATACCACCGGCTCAGCGGCACCATGATTGTAAGATGACCCCATTACCACATACCAGTTCACAGGGCATTGAACCCTGTAACCGTCCCCCACCACCCCAGGTAAGCCACCAAATCACTAATGAACTGTGACACGGGAGGGTGGAGCCCACCATTAACTCCCCCTCCCGTAATCCACTGAACCACCAACTCCAAGGACCCTGCCCACCACAGCGATCACGCCTTAAAACCTTAAGCGTGAGAGACCCACCATAATTCCAGTGCTCTCTCTACACCTTCTTGTAAGCCCAGCACCCACAGGTCGATGCCAACCTCATTCAAATGCACCCCATCCCTTAACCAGAAATCCCCTTCCCCCGGTTCCAGCTCCCTATGCCGAATGCACACACCCCCATTCCTGGCAACAAACCCCGCCACCGCCCGATTGACTTTGACCCTGGCCTTGTTCAACTTATCTACCGACCTGGCCGATCGCCATGATCTTCTAGGCACAATATCTGACCACACAAGTATCAACCCCGGGAACAATGACCACAAAAGCAGCAAATGGTACTTGATGTCTCTAATTATTTCCCGGAAAGGGCGGACACCAAGGTCATTCGCACCTGCATGAATGACCAACACATCAGGGGCCTGATCCAGCCTCGCAAACTTGTTCAGCTCCGGCAGTACCCTACCCCAAACCATACCTCTGATCCCGATCCAACGCACGATTGCGATTTCTCAGGGAATGCCAAGCTGCCTCTGGACTCAACCCCCAACCTGCTGCCTCCGTAGCTGCCCCCATCCGGAACGAATGTGGGGCGTAAGAGCTATCATCCCGCCCGGCCCCCCGGAGGCACCGCCTAAAAATCGAGGTGAACTGAAATCTAGAGAGGAAAGACCCGTCCTGGTGTCGGAGAAGAGGGTCAGGATCAGAGGGACCACCCACGCTACAAAAAACAGCCCAACAATGCAAAGGACACATAGCCGAGCCCACCACTGGCCCCAGTCGAAGCATCCTTCCCCTACCCCCCTTGGTCTGTCTTAGAGCAACGTATCCAAATCTCTAAACATCCATCCACTAAACAGACATCACCCACGCTGATACCACCTGCACGCTTTACCGCCGGGGACACCAACTCTCCCACTCTAAAAGCACCGAAAAATGCCAAAGAAAAAGCCAAACGAAAAAGTGCAATCTCTTAACTCGAGTTACAACAACTACCCAATTCCACACCCAGGCGCTCTAAGAGCATAAAAGTCACCGGTCGTCTTCCATCCAAGCACTTCTGACCCCTCCTAAAACCCCTCAGTGCCCTCTTCACCAAAAAATGCTTTGTGACATCAAGCATTCCCTTGAATTGAAAACCAAATGAAAGACCCGCTATAAACCCATCCACCTTTGACACGGAACAACCCTCAGCAGACCACTGACCCAGCAATTGTAATAGCACACCTACCCTGTCCTCCCCGCTACAGACTGGCCCAAGGCGCTGTGCCCAGGCCTCCCATATAGACCACGCCTTCTCATCCCGGTTTCATGTACCCGGAGCCAACGACGCCCATATTAAGGACCCGGCATCTCGTAGACCAAGTTCTATAAGTCCGAGGGACACGCCCTTCCCTCCCTCTCGGCCTCCGGAGCCAGCGAACGGAATTGGTCTCACTGGAAATGAGACAACGCATCAGCGAGGTCATTCTTGATCCCCGGGACATGAACCGCTACCACCCACGCATTCAGACAAAGACAGCACAACACAAGTCTACGCAGCAACCTAACTACGGGGGGTGAAGAAGCCGTAGTATTGTTAATGGCCGACACCACCGATTGGTTGTCACAATGGAAACGAACTTTCCGATCTTTAACCGCTTCACCCCAAATGGATACCGCTACCACTATAGGGAACAACTCCAACAAGGTGAGATTGCGCGTAAGGCCTAATTCAAACCATGATTTGGGCCAAGGAGCTGCACACCACTTGCCCCCATAATACGCCCCAAAACCCACCCCGCCTGCTGCGTCGGTAAACAACTCACAATCAAATAAATCCACTACCTCCCCCTGCAACAATGAGCGCCCGTTATATTGCTCCAGAAACGCCGCCCATACCTGTAAATCCTCCCTATGCTCCGCCGTCAAACGCACAAAATGGCGCGGGTTAGACACCCCCGCCGTAGCCCTCGCCAAACGCCGGCAAAAAACCCTACCCATGGGCATGACCCTGCACCCGAAATTCAGCTTACCCAGGACCGACTGCAAATCCCTCAGCGGTATCTTCCTAAGGTGTCTTGCCCTAATAACCTGTTCCCGTAAATCAATCAATTTGTCACTAGGCAAGTGGAATTCCATAGCTACCGAGTCTAGCTCAATACTCAAGAAACTCAACCTAGTGCACGGACCCTCAGTCTTTTCTGGCGCCAAAGGAATGCCAAATTTCTTTGCCACCCACTGGGTCGTGGCCAACAGGGCAGCGCAGACCCCCGAGCCCGGCAGGGCCTAAACACAAAAAGTTGTCCGGGTAATGAATCACAGAGTCAACCCCGGACACGTCCCGAATAACGGCTTACAAAAAAGAACTAAAGGTCTCGAAATACGCGCACGAGATCGAGCAGCCCATAGGTAAACACCGGTCTACATAATAACTCCCTTCCCAAAAACAACCTAACAAACGAATACTATCAGGGTGAATTGGCAGGAGCCGAAAGGCTGCCTCTATGTCTGTCTTCGCCATAAGGGCCCCACGACCACTCTGCCGCAGCCAATGAACGGCCGCGTCAAATGAAGTATACACGACGGAACACAGTTCCGGCGCTATCCCATCATTGACCGACACCCCCTTTGGATACGAGAGGTGGTGAATGAGCCGAAACTGATTCGGCTCTTTTTTGGGGACAACCCCCAACGGGGATACTATGAGATCCTCAAGTGGCGGCGTCGGGAAGGGGCCTGCCAAGCGGCCTAAGCCCACCTCCTTGGCTAATTTTTTACTCACCACTTCTCTATGTTCTAGCACAGACCTCAAATTTTTTTTATTGTAAAGGGAACAACATGGTTGGGGGGGGGGATTCTAAAACCGTCCCGAAAACCTTCCAACAAAAAAACGGGCTGCCACCCCGTCCCCGTATTTATTTAGGTACGGAAGCATTGCTTCCAGGCTCACTGGGGTCCTGCCCTTGCCCACCCGCTGGGGCCCCCCTTCCCTTTTGCTTCCACAAACACTGGGATGCCCCATGCGATGCGCCTCCGCAGAAGGAGCACACGTGTTTAAATTTACATCCCAACCCGAACCTGCACAGGCCTTCATTGAACTGCCAGCATGACCCAAAACGCTGTGATGTCTGCTGGCCCGAACCCCCTGGAAATCTACCTGTACCTCCCTGGCCGGCTTCCCCGGCCGACCCGGGAAAGGGCTGCCCGAAACGTTCCGGCGCCATCACTCTCAACCACAGCCCTATATCCTTCTGATCCCACCTAATACTGGGCCTAACCGCCTTTCGTTGCCGAAATTGCTCATCGTACCTGAGCCACGTCTGACCCCCATAAACCCTATATGCAGTGGTGAACCTAGCCTCTTTGCTGCCTGAGGCGGACTATAGAAAGACGCCCCCCCCCCCAAAAAAAAAACAAAAAAAAACTGAGTTTGCATGCTACTAGTTTAACACACTATTATCATCGCACAATATACACAATACACAAAGTTATAAAACAGTTTTTAAGAATTCTTCTTCCTGTATTACTTCAGTATCAGATCAACAACACGACATTAACAATGAAAGTAACTTCACACATCTTCTGCTTGGTGGATGGACGAGCCCACGTGGCCCCCATTCTCTATAATAGGAGCCCCGCAGATAGCTGAGTACTGGACTTCGGGTATCTTTGGCTTTCCCATTGAAGTGAATGAGAGCCACGCGGGTTCGTCCATCCACCAAGTGACACACCTATATATGGCTGCAGCCAGGCTGAATTCCAACCTAGTGGGGGGAAAAACCCAATTCTCAGGCTCAGTGGGGGTCTCAGCAGACAGACCCCCATCACTCAGGTATTTATCCTCTATCATTTAGGTGAATACAGGGCAGTAACATTTTGTGACTTACAGGTGACGTCTCTGACTAATCGGTCACATTTCCCTTCTCTTCCCTCTGGACCGCCATGACCACTTCTTCCAGCTGTGACTTGTCTCTGTAAAGTTTGCAACACAGACATCTTTGGCTCCTCACTTTTTCCAGGCATCCAACCCACATTGTCCTCACCTACACAAAGCCCCCATCCTGCTGCTACCCCCAATTATAAAATATATGATATACCATCCCATAATGAATAATACTCCCAAGTGCATCTTTATATTAATAATGTCCGTGTGTACCCTGTATAAATAGTGCCCCTTATTAATAATACCCCAGGTGTTAACTAATTAAAAGGTTTTCCAGGTCATTAATAAACTAATCAGTGGGGTTCAAAAACCCAGGACCCCCACTGATCAGCTGTTTGAATGGTACCTGTGTAAGCGCCGTGACCGCTTCTCTGTTTACATAGTGTATTTCATCTCATAGCGGCCATGTCATGTAACTACAGCCTCGTCCTGTACATGTCTACAGTATGTGACAAGGCTACAATTACATCACACGGCCACTATAAACAGACAGCGCATAATATAAACAGGTTCCATAGCCCATGTTTATAGCGCCCCATTTACACACACTATAAAGTTCCACAGCAGCCCCTGCACACAGTATTACACAGTGTTATGGCCCGCAGCGGCCCCTGCACACTGTATTATGCCTCTCAGCGGCCCCTGCACACGGTATTATGCTCCATAGTGGCCCCTGCTCACGGTATTATGCCCCGCATTGGCCACTGCACACGGTATTATGTTCCGCAGCAACTCCTGCACACAGTTTTATGCCCCATATTGGCCCCTGCACTGGTATTATGCTCCATAGTGGCCCCTGCACTTGTATTATGCTCTATAGTGGCCCCAGCACACGGTATTATGCTCCATAGTGGCCCCTGCACTGGTATTATGCTCCAGAGTGGCCCCTGCACTTGTATTATGCTCTATAGTGGCCCCAGCACACGGTATTATGCTCCATAGTGGCCCCTGCACTGGTATTATGCTCCATAGTGGCCCCTGCACTGGTATTATCCTCCATAGTGGCCCTTGCACTGGTATTATGCTCCATAGTGGCCCCTGCACTTGTATTATGCTCCATAGTGACCCCTGCACCCGGTATTATGCTCTATAGTGGCTGCTGCACCCGGTATTATGCTCTATAGTGGCCCCTGCACTCGGTATTATGCTCTATAGTGGCCCCTGAACTTGTATTATGCTCCAGAGTGGCCCCTGCACAGGGTATTATGCCCCATAGTGGCCGACCCATGAACTATTATTATACTCTGGGGTCTTTTCAGACCCCAGAGTATAATGATTGGAGACCCAGGGGAGAATACAAACATAAAAATCAGAGTTACTTACCTATCCTGGACACCGGTGCACTCCTTGCAGCTTTCGGCCCTGTTTAATTGCGCACACACGTCACGTGATCAGGCCGGCGACGCGACCTGATGACATCACCACAGGCCTCAAGCCTGCTCGGAGTTACATCAGATCGCAGGAGGTGAGTAACACTGTTTTTTATGTTCCCTCACCAACCCTAGGCTTCCGATTATTATACTCCGGGGTCTGAATAGACCCCGGAGTATAATAATAGTAGTATTTGCGGCCCGCGGCCCAACTTACAGATGCCCGCGGCCGCTCACAGCGGCATCCGCTTCCCTTTCTGCGGCCCATAGCAGATGGGGAAGCGGGGGCGGCCACGAGCAGACGCGGGTAGGTAAATAAATAGGCCCTGACCTGCCGGGGATACTCCAACAGGTTACGGCCTATTTATATAGATGAAAAAAAAGCTATACTCACCCGCGATGCCTTGATGCAGCCGCCGCCTCCTCCTCTTGTCTGCGACGTCTGTGTCTCAGCGTAGGCGGCGTGATGATGTCATTGTATCGCCGCCGCTGAGATGCGACGTCTTGTAAACCAGCCCAGGACAGGCCGCGCTCAGCTCTGTTTTTTTTTTTTTTTTAAGCGGCCTGTCCTGGGCTGGTTTACATTAAATAGTAAAATGCCGCCCCCCGGACAGTGCCGCCTGAGGCGGCCGCCTCACCTCGCCTCATTAGCGGTGCGCCCCTGCCTATATGCCTCCCCTATCGAGTCCATATAACAGAAAAGGCCCGAGCAATTATCCGGGGCCTTCTCGCCTATAACGCTCGCTAAAATAGAAAAGGCTTGTAACCAGTTAGTGAAGGTCTGCGGTATAAGCCGCCACCTCCGCTTTTCTTCCTCCTACTTCTTACTGTCCTCCTTCTTACTCTTATCCAGGTTAAACTTAGCCAAAGGAAGCAAGGAAAAGATCTCCACATATTCATCCTTCCAGATCTTTTCCCTAACCTCTTTCTTCAAATGCGCCCCCAGCGGGCCTTCAAAACAAACATAAACTTCTCCCCGTGCCCTATCGTCTAAACGAACCGAATCCACCTTTTCCTTCTCAGTTTGGACTGACACTGTCACCCCCGTCGCCCCTCCCACTGCCGTAGACACCGCCGCGACAATAGGCTGCGCCGCGGGAACCCACGCCGACACCGGGGAGCCACCTACACTCTGTTCACACCTAGCCAGCAAATCCCTTACACTACCTAAGAGTTCCCTAATCCCCTCCCCAGCTAAACCGCTATTTGCAGGGGACACTACCGGTTCACTCGCTATACCCTGAGACATAAACATAGAGGGAAACGGACAAGACAGAGATGGATACTCACCGGACTGCGAAGGTGTTGTGTTCCCACCAGTCAGAACTCCGGAATCCTGTGGACCCGATTCACTGTAGAGGAGGATGCTTGCCGCAGGGGACGGCTGTGGGTCTTCATGACGGCAGCTGCAGCAGGAGGTGGATGATCCGGGCATCTGGCTTGCACCTGCGTGATCTCTGGAGGGCGTGGGATGTAGCTCAGGCCTGGAATGAGCCACATGAAGGTGAAGGCCAGCGCCTTGCTGCCCACTGTTCGACACACCACCGGCTTGGCTCGGTTCCAAGAGCTCCGGGAAGCCTTGAGATAGCTGATCAGGTCCCCCTCCCGTCGGAACATCACAGGAGGGGACCGAGGGCTGTGCACCACGTGGATGAGGAAGGCTGGGCGCGGCGGGGGCCGTTCTGCTACCCACGCGGCCACCCGTCGCGCCCGCGGGGCACGGACGCCCAGTCGGATTCCTCCCAGGCCGGGACCTGCGCCCCTGTTCAGTGGGGCTAGGAGCCCGGCCTGGAGGGGCCCCGGAGGGACTCCTATGGCGCCGTGCCCGCGGCGCTAGGTCGGGGCTCAAACACTCAAATGGTCTGGCCCTCCTAGGCCGCTTCCCGGGCGCTGCTGCTGGTCTCGGCGGTGAAGGCGGAGGGGCGTTCTGGAGCAGCCCCTCCACTTGCTCCCTGAGCCAGATCTCCCCCCCTGTCGCCGGCGGCAGCCCTAAGCTGCCCCAGGAGCTCTTCAAGGGAGGCCATGGCTGAGCGAGGGCAGGGAGAACGCAGGCGGGACAACCTAACTTGTCCGACGCCTGCCTGGAATGGCGCTTCGCGGGCTAATCGCTATGACAAAAGCGGTCCCGCGAAGCTCCGCCCCCTCCTCTCCTGGCCCCCACCCTCCGACTGGCTCCCTGAACTGCCCGCCCCAGTCATGGTCCTTCCGCGTGACTAGCGACGCTGCAGTCCCTCTGTACTGTGACATCACTGTGTGCATTATTCCTGTACTGCGACAATGTGCATTATTTTTGTACTGTCACATCATTATGTGCATTAACCTGCTACTGTGACATTACTGGTTACATTATCTGTACTGTAAAATCACTATGCATATTATCTCTGTGTGTAAGACACCAAAATAATCATGTACTTTTTAAGTTCTGAACTTGCTTCTTAAGGTGGTCATGATAGAGTAGGGCCCCATTACAAGTTTTGCAGTGGGGCTCAATGATTACTTGTTACACTCCTGGGTAATCCATAATACGGTGCCACAGAAGGGAACCATTGTAAAAGAAGCCACAAATGCTCTGTGTGCCTCCATATGCTTTCTTATACACAAACGTGCAGTCATAATGCAACAGAAAGTCAATTAAGCTGCAAATTATTATATGTGTACTGTTTATACTATACATATCCACTTTATTAAAGACACATGCCCTTCAGGATCGTAACTTCCCTATATGAAAACTACACACAATGCTTCAGGAGTAGTGATGAGCGAACCCGAAATGCACAGTTTTGGTCCATGCCAAACATCGTGGGTTCAGGTTCGGGTTGGGCTCATCCCTAATGCTGGTTGATTGACTGCTTTAGCTATACTGTCTCCTAGCGCAGTAAAATTAACTGCGTGTGTACCCATACTGTCTCCTAGCATAGTAACAATAACTGCGTGTGTACCAATACCGTCTCCTAGCACAGTAAAATTAACTGCGTGTGTACCCATACTGTCTCCTAGCATAGTAACAATAACTGAGTGTGTACCAATACCGTCTCCTAGCACAGTAAAATTAACTGTGTGTGTACCCATACTGTCTCCTAGCGCAGTAACAATAACTGCGTGTGTACCCATACCGTCTCCTAACACAGTAACAATAACTACATGTGCACCCATACCGTCTACTAGCGTAGTAACAATAACTGTGCGTGTATCCATACCGTCTCCTAGCGTAGTAACAATAACTGCGTGTGTACCTATACCGTCTCCTAACACAGTAACAATAACTACATGTGCACCCATACCGTCTACTAGCGTAGTAACAATAACTGTGCGTGTATTCATACCGTCTCCTAGCGTAGTAACAATAACTGCGAGTATACCCATACCGTCTCCTATTGCAGTAACTATAACTGTGTGTGTACTCATACCGTCTCCTAACGTAGTAACAATAACTGTGTGTGTACTCATACTGTCTCCTAGCACAGTAAGAATAACTGGGTGTGTGCCAATACCATCTCCTAGCGCAGTAACAATAACTGCGTGTGTGCCTATACCGTCTCCTAGAGTAGTAACAATAACTGTGTGTGTACTCATACCATCTCCTAGCACAGTAACAATAACTGCGTGTGTACCCATACCGTCTCCTAGCACAGTAACAATAACTGCGTGTGTACCCATACCGTCTCCTAGCGTAGTAACAATAACTGTGTGTGTACTCATACCATCTCCTAGCACAGTAACAATAACTGCGTGTGTACCCATACCGTCTCCTAGCACAGTAACAATAACTGTGTGTGTACCCATACTGTCTCCTGGCGCATTAACAATAACTGCGTGTGTACCCATACTGTCTCCTAGCACAGTAGAATTAACTGAGTGTGTACCCATACTGTCTCCTAGCATAGTAACAATAACTGCGTTTGTATACATATACTGCCTCCTAGCGCATTAAAATTAACTGCGTGTGTACCCATACTGTCTCCTAGCGCAGTAACAATAACTGCGTTTGTATACATATACTGTCTCCTAGCACAGTAAAATTAACTGCGTGTGTACCCATACTGTCTCCTAGCATAGTAACAATATCTGCGTGTGTACCAATACCGTCTCCTAGTGTAAGATGGGGAAACAGCCCTCATGTTATGAATGTAACTGTTTCTGTAGATAAGTTTATTTTTTTTTATAAACTGACATTTGTTTGTTTGACCACAAGAGGCCACTGTTACCTCAGAAATAGAAGAGACTGTGATTCTGTAATTCTGTAATTCCCTGGAGTAGTGAGGTGGAGACCCTGTGCTGCAGAGGAGGAACAAGAAGAGAGTGTGTGTGTCTGGCAGCCATCTTAGCTGTGTGTGCTTCTGAGCTTTTAGAAGAAGAAGGGCTGAAGTGAGAGGAAGAGACATTCTTAAAGGATTACAGACAAGAGGTTGCTGAAGCAGAGACTGTTTGCTCAGACAGCATCCTAAGGTGAAGATTACTATCAAGGACCGGCTGAGAGGTGGCCCAGTCAGTGAGACCGCTTGTTTGGATGAGCCCTGCTTTCAGAGGTTCCAGAGAGAAACTGCAAGGTACCCCACAATACTGAATCAGTAAAAGAAGTAATCGTGCACGCACCGCAGAAGATTTTTGCGCAAATTGCTTGGGACTGAATAAGGGCCTGTAGTTAGATTAGTTAGGCATCCTCATCTTCACAGGCCACACTACTGGTGAATTATTTACCTATTTGGTAGTAAGGACTCAGAGAATTCCATTGTTGTAACTCCCAGAGAGGAGCTTCTGAGGAAGTCTAGAAGTGACATTTTACACGTTGTCATATTTCTTTGGCTTGCAAGCTGACCTACTATGATATTTACTCGGTTATACTTTGTTTGTGGGGAATAGGGGTATTTGATAAGTTTGTAAGCTCTTGTGTTATACCGCCGGTGCCTCTATCACACTCATTGAATTGTTCCTGTGACTAGGGTGATAAAAAGGTAACAAGCGGCTGGTTAGTTGCAGCCTGCAGATAGGTAAAAGCTTGGAGCATATTGCAGTACACATGAGAAGGCACCGTGCTGTACAACACCAGGGTCTCAGCATAACTGGCTGAGTGTATGTAAATAGTTGAGAGTGTTTTTCTGGTAAATAGGTGTTACTACTCAAAGTAAAATCTTGTTTTTTACTAAATTGACTTGGAGTCGCTTCCTTTGTTCGTGACTTCGCTGTATCCTGGGGAGCCCACTCCGGTACATGGCTTACACTAGCACAGTAAAATTAACTGCATGTGTACCCATACTGTCTTCTAGCGCAGTAACAATAACTGCGTTTGTATACGCATATTGTCTCCTAGGGCAGTTAAATTAACTGCGTGTGTACCCATAATGTCTTCTAGCGCAGTAAAAATAACTGCATTTGTATACGCATACCGTCTTCTAGCGCAGTGAAAATAACTGCAAGTGTGTAAAAATGAAAAAAAGCAGCAAATAAGGGACAGGGATGTGGCCATGGTGCTACTGCTGGTGGTGATGGAGCTGGTGGTGCAGGGAGACAATGTGTGCCTGCTCCACCTTTCTCTGGTGCAACCAGGCGCCAGGGTTTGCAGTGCATTCATGTAGGCCACAATAGCACTGTCAGAATGGAGAGGCCAGACGAAGTTGAGGCATTGGAGGATTACGTCGCAAACAGCGCCTCAAGTTCCATCGGATTGTCTTCCACCCACTCCACTTCTGCTGAAAGTGCAGAGCCCTTCACCTCATCCCCGTTCAAAACAGCAAGGCCATCTTAGCCACAAGTTATGGAGCAGTCTCTAGTGCTCTATGATGACTCTCCTAGCTGGGATTCCATAGGCCATCCACCGCCCCAGTTGCAGGCATAGAGTTTCCAGATGTCCAACAACTTGTGTTGGAGAATGAGGATATGGACAGTGAACCATGGCAGGACATCTACCTTGAGGAAGAAACCCAAGTGCCAACTGCTGCGGCTTTCTGCAGTGTGGAGACTGACAAGGTGGGCAGCGGTGAGGGGTCAATGGAAGACGATCTGAGGGGTGATGACGAGGTCATAGACCCAACATGGATTGAAGACAATGATAGTTCGGTGGAAGAGGTGGTGGCCACGCAGCTCCAGGTAGCCAGCAGAAGACGGAGAAGGGTGCAAAGGTACAGTGGTCAGCCCATAGCCACTACGTCGCCAGTATGGCCACAATGTGGAACACCTTGTTCAATTTTCCGCAACATCCACCACCTTCGGATACGGTACTGAGTGATGGGTCCTCTTCGTTCAATTTCTGGGTTGGTAAATTGGACACGTGGCCAGAGCTTGCCCTCTATGCCTTCAATAGGCTCCCGGCTGTCATAACAAAGGGACACCGTCCCCGGATCTAGCTCCGGGTGCCAGCATTCCCCAGAAAATGGAGCCTCAGTCAGTTTTGAACACTAGCATTAGCGTCATGTCTCTGCTGTATAATACAGCAGAGACCCGGAGCCTATGGCGGCTGCTCAACTCCTTAGGGGCCACCATATTTAAATACCCAATGTCCGCCGTAATAGTACGGTGGATGTCGGAAAGAGGTTAAATTGCAGCAGAATACAAGACTGGTGCTCCAGCTGCAGCATCCCAGAGCGCTACTGCATTTATGTGTTTGTCTTGTGTGCCTCTGGGTTTTATGTCTGTAAGTTCTGTTCTGTGGTAAGTGTCACTGTTTGCAGCTTTCCCTGTTATTTCTCCCCTGCAGTGTTCAAGTCTAGCCTTGGTTAGCCCTGGCCTATCACAGGCCACTGGGCGGGGTTCTGGGAGACCTCGTCTCCACGGTAACCCTTGGTCTGAGAGCAGTTAGTCTAGTGTGAGCTGTGGAAGAGTGAGGGTGTGCAGAGGTTTCCTGCCCCCACAAGCTGCACTGAGGCCAACGGTTAGCCAGCACAGCCCCATTCAGGAGGACTATTTCGGGCCTAGTCTTCAGGTTCCAGTTCTTTGTCAGGCCTCCTAGAACCAAGGCTGGGGTTTGGACACTGTACTACGACCCCCATCAAGAAGCTGCTGTTATTCTTCTGTGACAGTTGCCTAAATAAAAGGCTGTTTGATTTGCCTGCAACACTGAATCCTGAGTCGTGCCTGCTTTAACATCAGGGCTCTTCCGACCAACACCACACCGGCTCAGGTAGGAGAGATTCCACTGCAACTGGAAGTGCCCCAGGGGAAAGAACTACTACCACCACCATCCGGTAGTGCTGCAGGACCCCTCTTGACCTTGTCCGGCTTAGGAGTGGGACTGGAGCCGTTTGGGAGCGTGCTCAGCCTGCTAGGTGGCACAGCATCCGCCACTACTACTCCCATCCTCCGGTCTCATCCGACTGGGTTGCGGCAAGGCGATTTTTGGCGTAGTCGGCAGGATCGTGACTCCCGTGTCCTATAACATCACAGACTACGGTGTCAAGATCCTAACTTCATCTCTACATCGGGTGAGCTGAAACTTTTATTGGCTGTGTGAGAGACTTATCCCTGTGGATTTGTACTGTGGACTCTGTTTTATGTGCCTGGATTATAACTGCATGCCAGAGGACTTTCAGTCATTACTGGACTGTATACACTGTGCTGCGACATCACCGGTGCACGTGAGCCCAGCCCACGAGGGGTTAACTTCAGCCTCAGATGGAGCTGCATCTTTTAAAAAAATTCCACAGCTCCGCAGAGGTTAACCACCAGCCCGCCAAAACCAGCGCTCAGGCGGGAAAGACTGACGTCAGAGGTGCATCAGCCAAGCTCCACCCTCCTGTTTTGAATTGGACGAATCAGCGGCCGCTGACGTCAGCGGGACAGCCCCTCCTATAGGACAGCGTCATCGGAGCCTCCTGGGCGCCGCCATCTTGTGTGAGTCCAACCCCAGACCTGTCCTATGCGTAGTAGCACCACCCACCAGCATCCATCACCAGTAGAAGGCCTGGAAAGTTCCAGAGAGTTCACGCTAGTCGGAGATTGTATACCCTGTGCACGCAGAGTTAGTCTATCCTGCTGCATCATGTCACGTCCCCCATCTGTCCGAGGTATTAACCCCAATCCTGATGCCTGGACCTGGGGAGAGGTGATGGACGCTGAGGAGGTTATGGAAGAGATTCCAATGGCCGCGGTGCTAGCTACATCCGGGACTCCGCCTGGAGCCCCCGTTTCGCCTGTTGCTGTCCCGCTAACTGCTGTTCGCGCCCGAAGGCCTACTACCATCGCTGGGCACCAGCAACTTAAAGTGAAAGAAGAGAAGGCGTATTCTCGCAGACGAGCTGGCCTAGAACTACCTGTGGAGGGCAAGGTGCCTGACTGGAGAAGAGGTACCGTTATGGATTTTGACCGGAGAAATGGCTGTGGATACATCGCGGAGGACTCCGAGCGGGCCAACGTGTTTGTCAACCGGAGGTCGGTGAAGAGGCCTGGGCTGCCAGAGCATCTACACAATCTGCACCCAGGTGAGAGAGTGGAGTTCACCCTGAAGGTAGGCCCTAAGGGTTTCTGGGCAGCTGACGTTGACCGGATCCCTATGTCACCACCACAACACGAGGTCTGGGAGGACTCTGCAACAGCCACTCCTGGTCGCCTGCTAACAACAGCCGCAGGCCTGGCCTACGGTCCACTTCCCTCCGGGGCTGCACCCGCAGCACCTGCATCACCGCCATGCCCTGCTCCTGCTGCATCGCCACCTGCTGTCCTGAGCACTATAATCATCTCGGGGGGTGACCACATCTGTATCGGAGGTCACTCTGCAACTCCTGCAGCTGCACAGCAAGTGGAGCCACCTGTCTACAAAAGCAGCATGAACCCAGCCACTGTCACCGCCTTCTACAAAGAAATGGAGAAGAAGGGCCTGGACTTCCGACACCTGTCCAGGTTGCTTAAGGCTGCACCCCCGACATCTACACCAGCTTCACGTCCCAAGACACCGGGATCTTCTTCCACGGAAGTTTTGTGCCCCCCAGTCTACACCTGACTGGGGAGATCAAGTTTCTTTGCCCTCTAGGGCGCCCCCTGGAGTGAATTCTGTGAACTCATACACTGTTGTATAGTCCCGAGTTGTTGCCCCTCTACAATTTTGTGCCGAACTTTTGGACACTTCCCCTGTTTGACCAGTGCGGACTTGTGGGCACTGCCCCAGTTTTTCCCTATTTATATCCACCTGTCCCCTTGCTCCAGGATGGACACTAATTTACCTGTGCCCTGGAATTTGTATTCATCTAAATTGAGGCCCTGGGAGTGGACACTACTATGGATGTGCCTCAGGGACCTTTATCTGTGTTCCCCTTTTTCCCTTGGAGTTTTGCTGGTGCCTGAGAAGGGACACTCCTGATTTTTGTGCCTCAGGTACCAGGTGTAAATGTGGACTTTTATGTGAGACGAAACAACAGGGCAAAATATATGCGTTGTTTATACTTTATGTGTTTATCTGTTATGTTGTTTGTTTTGTCTTGTCCGCTGTATTGCCTTCCCTAGCCTGGGCAAAGATTCGCCGAGGGCGGCTCAGGTAAAAATAGGGGGGTGTGCAGCATCCCAGAGTGCTACTGCATTTATGTGTTTGTATTGTGTGCCTCTGGGTTTTATGTCTGTAAGTTCTGTTCTATGTTGAATGTAATTGTATGCAGCTTTCCCTTTGTATTTTTCCCCCTGCAGTGTTCAAACCCAGACTAGGTTCAGCCCTGGCCTATCACAGGCCACTGGGCGGGGTTGTGAGGAGATATAATCTCCCCGGCGACGGTTGAGATTCAGTTCAGTGCATGCAGCAAGCCAGACAAGGTGTGCAGAGCTGACCTGCCACCAGACTGGACTGAAGGCCAACCGCCGCTACCACAGCCTCAGGAGGGATAACATCAGCCCCAGGCTCATCTCAAGACAGCTCAGAGCAAGAGAGTAGAGAATTCCAAGTTATCCAGGTAACCAGATCCCTGTCAGGACTCCCTGTAACTCTATCCCCAGTATAGCTAACTGGGAGAGGTACAGAGGTGGAGTAGAGGAAGCCATCTTGTGGAGCCGATACTGTCTTTGGGCACACTCCTAGAACCAAGGCTGGGGTTGGGACACTGCAGGACTACTACCCCCATCTGGAAGCTGCCGTTGTCCTTTTGTTCAAGTTGCCTTAATAAATGGCTGTTTGGTTTACCTGCAACGCTGAATCCTGAGTCGTGCCTGCATTACCATCAGGGCTCTTACGACCAACACCATACCGGCTCAGGTAGGAGAGACTCCTCTTCAACTGGAAGTGCCCCGGGGGAAAGAACTACTACCACCACCATCCGGTAGTGCTGCAGGACCCCCCTCGACTTTTTCCGGCCTAGGAGTGGGACTGGAGCCGTTTGGGAGCGTGCTCGGCCTGCTAGGTGGCACAGCATCCGCCACTACTACTCCCATCCTCCGGTCTCATCCGACTGGGTTGCGGCACAGCTAATGTGTCTGAATGCACAACTTGTCATTGCTTAGCATGGATTGGCTATAGCAGCAGATATCCAGTTTGGGTGCCATTGCTGTCTAGGGGAAAAAGAAACACAAGACTCCAATGCACAAAATTGATTCACTGAGCAGAGGAAAAACATTACCTGGTCCGTTAAATACAGACTTTCACTGCACCGTGCTAATGGGAGGTTAGGATAGATAGATAGATAGGTGCTTGAGAAATGTTCTGATGAACTGAAACGTTGCACACTTGGGCTAATAAAGTCCTATTTCACTGAATTGCTGTGTGCTGCCCAGGTTTCTGCTTTTAGATAGAGATATAGAGAAAGAATTGACTCATATTTCCTCTTTCTACAGAAACAATTTTGAACACTTATCTCCACTAGATGGTGTTCTTACCTTAAGTAACACCTAAAAAAATTGCAAATAGTTTTGGTCATGTACAATATCAATAATGTCTTTAAACACTGATTCCCTTAAGAACATATGTAAAAACATTGCATGGAAGACTTTATAAACTTGATGCAACTTATTTTGATGAAAGTCTTCTGTCTCTTGTAAGTGCATTTATTCATTTTTTTTTCCTGCTAAGTGATATAGCTCCAACATTTAGTGCCAAGCTGTACACTGGCTGTAGTCCTAAGATTTTAACACCTTTACAAAATATACAAAATCTTTAAGTAAATATAGTGTAAAAATTGTCATACTTTATGATGAAATTAATTTATTTCTCTGCCATACAATGTTGGATAAATTTCGAAATTATAGAACTGATATATTCATGACATGAGAAATTCTGTTTATTGTGTTGGTTTATTCTGGTTTGAAATAATATACTAATATTTTTATACTTTGAATGTTTTATATCACTGTGACCACTGTGAGCCAGCAGAGGCCAAAAGGATGGGACTTTTTTTTTTATTATCCCAAAGTATTAGGGGGACTCCAATACTGCGCCCCCTGATGTAAAGGCTATCTTTACCTAAAAGCATGAAATGTGTTAGGATTGAGATGCAAGGCAAAAGAAAACCAAAAACAGGAGCTGGCTGATAACAGTGAGCAGTAGAACCAACAAATTAAAATCAGCACACCTCTACGAGCCAAGACAGAGCCTCAGACGCCCTCACCAGAGCTGGCTGCGAGGCCAGATGTACTTTGCAGAATCTGATAATCTGAATTGTCACCAAACAGAAAACTGTACAAATAATACATGCACTGCAAACTGAAACTAAAACCAGAACCTGCAATTTACTTACTGGGTAGATCAGGAACAGGAGACAAAAGCGATATCTGGTAGCAAGCCAAGGGTCAAGTCCAAATGGGTATGTCAAAGGCAGAATCAGCAGGCAATAGAGTAAACAGAGAACAGGCCTAGAATCAGTACAGCAATCCAAAACACACTCACCGTCAGGTCTAGAGCCAAGCTAAGAAACTAAACAATTAGTCGGCAACCAGAGTCAGGAGGGAGGGGTGTTATATATATATGTCTCTTTAGCCGCTGAGTGGACAAAACCCAGGAAAACTCTGAAACTATAGAAGCCTCCCAGGTTGACACGGTAACCTTTGTGGCTGAATTGATACTCCTGACAAAATCACGGAGTACAGACGTCCACTGACTAATAATCTCAGAATGAGCAAAGATTTTAATAAGTAAAATACAAGTTATTCTGTATTCTTTTCTACCAGCCTATATATCACTCTGCTCACCTCCTCCTACTTTATAACATGTTACCTGAAGATTGCATTGTATTTTCTTGTGACCAGTTATCTTTAATTGTCTATGTATTATAGTTGGTTAGAGTCAGCATAAAATATCAGCATTAAACCTATAGCGTATAGTATTTACAGATGTGCTGAACTAGTGAAGTACAATGAATGCATTTAAAGCATATCTCTAGTTATAAAACAACTTTTCATAAATGAATAGCACAGGTGGATAGATTAAATTTTTTTCATATATCTTATAAAAAAATGTGTTTTCTTCTCCATTTATCAGACTTTGTTACTTTTTACTTATTATGGAGAGTGAGGGGGAGGAGGAGGCTGCTGGAAAATACACTTGTAAATTACTGCTGCTGGTACACTCATTCTCATACTCCTGAATCTTAAAGATAAGACTTTACTACTTTACAAAAAGAAAGGCAGTACCGGCACCCAGTGCTATGGGCAGGCCGCCATGACAGGGCCTGATGTGTAGATAGTGGTCGCTAAGGGAGGGGTTTCCTCTAATGGCGGGAGTAACTAGGGGGAGGAGTTATAAGTGGAATCAGTTTCGACTCCGGAAGCTGAGGAGTCCCGTCAACCTTTATTTAGTGTGGCTTGGGGGCACAATGGTCTTTCTTTTGGTCTTTCTTTCTCTTTTCATGTCACTGCATTAGTGTTGCGGGGTGGGGGGTCCTTGGAGTTGGTTAAAAATTCTGGAGGGAGGGGAAACATTGTGGTTAGTTTTCCCCTAAAATTAATGGCATTTGGTCTGGCTGGTTCTTGGGTTCCTTCTGGGTGGTGTCTCAGGAGTGGTTTTATTTTGGTTGAATAGCCATCTGTATTTTATAGTGCTCCTGAGACTGTGGTTCGCTGGGGGTAATCGGTGGACAGATTGGCGGCCAGATCTTTGTAGCTTCAAGGACCTCCTCCCCATACAATAATTCTATACAAGGGGTCAGTTGGGTTGTTATGGGTACTGTTCATTTTTGAATATTTATAGTTATTTATATATATGTATATTTGGGCTCTTATTTGTTTGTAATGTTATTTATTTTAAAAATGGCTGCTGTGGCCAATTAATCCAACCCCTGGTGTGGTGACATTTTTAATTCTGGTGAATTTTTGGGCTTAGAAGAGGAGTGGGGTTTGTTGGTAAGTATGCACAGGTTGGTATAAGGGTAGTTTTCAGCAAACGACATCTTCAGTGCCAATGTCATGAGGCATTAAATCAATTAACTAGCCGGCATCAGCTGCCTCCTCTCTCTCCCATCTCCATACAGTTCTGTATTTAAGCTGGATATGGACTTTATGTAAACAATCAGTCTTATTGAGGAAAAGGAGGAGGTGAGCAGCCTAATAAGCAGAGAAGGAAACAGATTTACAGTGGGGAAAAAAAGTATTTAGTCAGCCACCAATTGTGCAAGTTCTCCCACTTAAAAAGATGAGAGAGGCCTGTAATTGTCATCATAGGTAGACCTCAACTATGAGAAACAAAATGACAAAACAAATCCAGAAAATCACATTGTCTGATTTTTAAAGAATTTATTTGCAAATTATGGTGGAAAATTAGTATTTGGTCAATAACAAAAGTTCATCTCAATACTTTGTTATATATCCTTTGTTGGCAATGACAGAGGTCAAACGTTTTCTGTAAGTCTTCACAAGGTTGGCACACACTGTTGCTGGTATGTTGGCCCATTCCTCCATGCAGATCTCTTCTAGAGTAGTGATGTTTTGGGCCGTTGCTGGGCAACACGGCCTTTCAACTCCCTCCAAAGGTTTTCTATGGAGTTGAGATCTGGAGACTGGCTAGGCCACTCCAGGACCTTGAAATGCTTCTTACGAAGCCACTCCTTTGTTGTCCTGGCGGTGTGCTTGGGATCATTGTCATGCTGAAAGACCCAGCCACGTTTCATCTTCAATGCCCTTGCTGATGGAAGGAGGTTTGCACTCAAAATCTCACGATACATGGCCCCATTCATTCTTTCATGTACACGGATCAGTCGTCCTGGTACCTTTGCAGAGAAACAGCCCCAAAGCATGATGTTGCCACCCCCATGCTTCATAGTAGGTATGGTGTTCTTTGGATGCAAATCAGCATTCACTCTCCTCCAAACATGACGACTTGTGTTTCTACCAAACAGTTCTACTTTGGTTTCATCTGACCATATGACATTCTCCCAATACTCTTCTGGAACATCCAAATGTTCTCTAGCAAACTTCAGACAGGCCCGGATATGTACTGGCTTAAGCAGAGGGACACGTCTGGCACTGCAGGATCTGAGTCCCTGGTGGCATAGTGCGTTACTGACGGTAGCCTTTGTTACGTAAGTCCCAGCTTTCTGCAGGTCATTCACTAGGTCCCCCCGTGTAGTTCTGGGATTTTTGCTCACCGTTCTTGTGATCATTTTGACTCCACGGGGTGAGATTTTGCGTGGAGCCCCTGATCGAGGGAGATTATCAGTGGTCTTGTATGTCTTCCATTTTCTAATTATTGCTCCCACAGTTGATTTCTTCACACCAAGCTGCTTGCCTATTGCAGATTCAGTCTTCCCAGCCTGGTGCAGGTCTACAATTTTGTTTCTGGTGTCCTTCCACAGCTCTTTGGTCTTCACCATAGTGGAGTTTGGAGTGTGACTGTTTGAGGTTGTGGACAGGTGTCTTTTATACTGATAACAATTTCAAACAGGTGCCATTACTACAGGTAATGAGTGGAGGACAGAGGAGCCTCTTAAAGAAGAAGTTACAGGTCTGTGAGAGCCAGAAATCTTGCTTGTTTGTAGGTGACCAAATACTTATTTTCCACCATAATTTGCTAATAAATTCTTAAAAAATCAGACAATGTGATTTTCTAGATATGTTTTCTCATTTTGTCTCTCATAGTTGAGGTCTACCTATGATGACAATTACAGGCCTCTCTCATCTTTTTAAGTGAGAGAACTTGCACAATTGGTGACTGACTAAATACTTTTTTCCCAACTGTATGTAATAAGATATATTACAAAGTTTCTTATATTCACCTCTACTATTCATTTATGAAGATGTTTTTCAACTAGAGGTGCACTTTAAAAGAATTAAACTTTAATAGACATTTACTGTATTTAAATAATTCCCTCAGGACTCTTACCAATAACACTGGCAGCCAAATGTAAACCCTATAAACAATGACCAATTATGCATTGTCTCATATCCAGCATTCAGAAATTGCTTCATCCTGCCTCCTTGTGGCATCTGGCACTCTTCTGAGATGTCATGCACCTTGGTGTCACTGCTGAGACCTGTGATTGGGTGTCAGCTGTAACAGTGGCACATCGAGCATCATGATGTCATAACATTCAGTGATTACAGGTCTCATCAGTGACCCATGATGTCTTCAAAAGAATGCTGGAGGCCGTGAGGAAGCAAAGACAGAGTGCCAGACTCCATGAGAAGGCCCAAAAGAGGTAATGGAAGGTGAATACGAATATTTTTTTTTTTTTTTAAAACTCCCTTGGCCCTCCACCTATTATACTCTGGGGTCTGAAGAGAATATAATAATTTACCAATGGCTACCATTTTAGTTCATCCAAAACGAATCCCAAATTGTTCTGTTAAAAACTGAACAATTCGGAATATTTGTTTCAAATCAGGTTCATTGCTACCTGGTTCGCCCATCTCTACGCATGACTGTGTCTTATTTTTTTCAAGGCTTTTGTTTGCTGTCAGTGAATCTGCTACACCACTACATCCACAGAGCCAAACTGGTATTTGTGGTGAATGGAAATTATGAAAACCACATGAAAATGTAAAACAGATACACAGTAAATGGTTGGCTATACTTCAATATGATAATGATGTCTGGAAAGCACTCGGAAAGAAGTGCTTTGTAGGCAGGTATTCATAAGCAAAAGCATAGCACAAAAAGCTAAGCAACATTAAATGTAAGACTCACTCAAAAGTAAGTGCAAAAATCCTCTTTGCTGCGTTATAATTAAAAGCAGAGAACAAGTTTATAAGTATAACATAGGCCAACCTGCCACGTTACTGTGTGCTTGTATTAGGATAGTTACCCACATGAATTGTATTATTCTGGGACGAAGCAAAAGACAGTAAGAATGGCAGCGTCACCAGAACCCAGCATATCAACCCAGCCCTGTAGATAGATAAGTCAGGGTTACATTAATAAAACTGTGCTTCCCTCTTGTGAATCATTGCTGAGTGATGCTAGATTCGCACCAGTGTTCGTCGTTCGGGTCTGCATCTGGACCCGAAAGACGAAGAGCCTGTCTACTTAAAAAGTGGTTACCCGAGGACACCCCGGACCCCACAGACTATAATGAGGTCTACTGGGTGTCCATCGGGTTTCCACAGTTTTATAATGAAACCAGCAGAGAGAAAAGTCCTCCAATTTTAGGCGGAATCTGCGGCAGAATTTCCTACAGAGACTCCAACGCAGATGTGAACCTAACCTTATCGGCATTTCTGTCATTATGCACATTAAGCTTTTTGGAGTAACAAAGGTGTTTCCATTGCTCCAAAGAGGTAAGAGTGAGATCTCGGCAAAGAGAATACACTATTTGATTCAGGTGACCCTAACCTATCTATCCAGGTTGAAAGACTCCCTATAAATTTGCTATAAAACATATATCGCAAGAAAATATAATAACAAAGGATAATACTGTCCATGTACATTAGTACACATCCTACATTTGGCTGGATTGGTCAACAGGTTCTTTCTGTTTAGCAGATCTCTTTAATGAATGCAAAAAAATTATGCAAAAAACTGAACTAACTCAAATGGATGTAAACGGATGGCTGTTTGCATAGAGATCAATGTTAAAAAAAAGGATTCGTTTCTGTATGTTTTTTGGGCAGGCACAAAAGTAAAAAAAAAAAAAAAAAAAGCATCCTTTTTTTGTATTCATTAAACAGATCTGCTAAATGGATGTAAAAATATAATCTGGATGGAGCCTAAAGTGTATTGAGGCCTACCAACTGCTTCTGAACAGTTGCCAATAAAAATGGAACATGTAGGATTTTAACATTCCTGATCCTTTATTCCTGCTAAAGATAAGCTGCTGTCAAAGGATGCGCATAGTGGTCCATTCTGTATTGTACTGAACTTCACATCCCAAGCCTAGGGCGGCAAACATTGTTGAGACAAACCATTAGAAGATGTTTGCACAACATTTGGCTACGGGCCAGATGACCAGGTATAGGTGTTCCGTTGACCTTACGCCACTTGGGCAACGCCATAAAGAGGCCTTCACAAAGGAATATCAAACCTTTTCTACTCCTGGGACTATGCTGTGTATATTGTACAGGGCCCTGTGTTGTCAGTGTCTGCCACAGATAGAAGTTCTAAAATGGAATGTTGTTTCTGTCCGTAAGGTTGGATATACACATTAAATAACTGTGGTCCAACTGACTTCAGATTCCCCATACCAAAGAACACTTGGTTTTTTCTTCTTTAATCTTTAAACCATTAAATTAGGCAGTAGGTACTTGCGTGCATTCACAGCTTAACTACATTAGGGGAAATTTAATAAATCCCTCTACGCTGTTTTTTTGCACTTTTTTGCTCCGAATGTGCGCCACAACCCCTGTCCTGTGCTTCGCTCACCACAATGTGTGAATATGGATAGAGACAAGCCAGGGATACCTCAGCCTGACATATTATTGTATATTATTGTAAATCACACCTGTTTCCTGGCTTGAGTTGTAACAGAAATCTATGCCAGTAGTTAACTAACGTAGATCTCCATTCTGGTGAGGGGGCATGTGACTTATTTATGAGGATGCTGAAGCCTCTTCATAAATCTGACGTGCCCTGCACCTTTCAGGACCTTTGTTAAGACTTACCAACAAAACGTCAGTCTTAATAAATCTGTCCCATTGTGTGTGTCATGCACTGACATATATCAGATTTAAATTACATTTTATTCTGCTGAAAACCACTATCACTTTATAAAAAGTGCACTATATGCAATAACAGTAAATGAAATAAAAGTGAAAGCATCAAGTATCATCATCTGGAGACTTTCATATATATTACATTAGGTGTCCACCCTTCAGGATCTGCTTTCAACAAGTACAGTCATGGCCAAAAGTTTTGAGAATGATACAAATATTAATTTTTACAAAGTCTACTGCTTCAGTTTTTCTAAAGGCAATTTGCATATACTCCAGAATGTTATAAAGAGTGATCAGCTTAACAGCAATTACTTGCAAAGTCAATATTTGCCTAGAAAATGAACTTTATCCCCCAAAACACATTTCAACATCATTGCAGCCCTGCCTTAAAAGGACCACCTAACATCGTTTCAGTGATTGCTCCATTAACACAGGTGTGGGTGTTGATGAGGACAGGGCTGGAGATCAATCTGTCATGATTAAGTAAGAATGACACCACTGGACACTTTAAAAGGAGGCTGGTGCTTGCCATCATTGTTTCTCTTCTGTTAACCATGGTTATCTCTAAAGAAACACGTGCAGTCATCATTGCACTGCACAAAAATGGCCTAACTGGGAAGAGTATTGCAGCTAGAAAGATTGCACCTCAGTCAACAATCTATCGCATCATCAAGAACTTCAAGGAGAGAGGTTCCATTGGTGCCAAAAAGGCTCCAGGGCGCCCAAGAAAGACCAGCAAGCAGCAGGACCGTCTCTTAAAAGTGTTTCAGCTGCGGGATCGGGCTACCAGCAGTGCAGAGCTTGCTGAGGAATGGCAGCAGGCAGGTGTGAGTGCATCTGCATGCACTGTGAGGCGGAGACTCTTGGAGCAAGGCCTGATCTCAAGGAGGGCAGCAAAGAAGCCACTTCTCTCCAGAAAAAACATCAGGGACAGACTGATATTCTGCAAAAGGTACAGGGAGTGGACTGCTGAGGACTGGGGTAAAGTCATTTTCTCTGATGAATCCCCTTTTCGATTGTTTGGAACATCTGGAAAACAGCTTATTCGGAGAAGAAAAGGTGAGCGCTACCACCAGTCTTGTCTCATGCCAACTGTAAAGCATCCTGAAACCATTCATGTGTGGGGTTGCTTCTCAGCCAAGGGAATCGGCTCTCTCACAGTCTTGCCTAAAAACACAGCCATGAATAAAGAATGGTACCAGAATGTCCTCCAAGAGCAACTTCTCCCAACTGTCCAAGAGCATTTTGGCACTCAACAATGCCTTTTCCAGCATGATGGAGCACCTTGCCATAAAGCAAAGGTGATAACTAAATGGCTCAGGGAACAAAACATAGAGATTTTGGGTCCATGGCCTGGAAACTCCCCAGATCTTAATCCCATTGAGATCTTGTGGTCAGTCATCAAGAGACGGGTGGACAAACAAAAACCAACAAATTCAGACAAAATTAAAGCATTGATTCTGCAAGAATGGACTGCTATCAGTCAGGATTTGGTCCAGAAGTTGATTGAGAGCATGCCAGGGAGAACTGCAGAGGTCCTGAAGAAGAAGGGTCAACACTGCAAATATTGACTTTCTGCATTAACTCATTCTAACTGTCAATATAAGCTTCTGTTACTCATAATATGAATGCAATTATATTTCTGTATGTGATTAAAAACATCTGACAAGCACACATAAAAACCAGAGGGCAGCAGATCATGTGAAAATATAATATTTGTGTCATTCTCAAAACTTTTGGCCATGACTGTATATCAGTACAACTGCCAAGCTTGTAAATGTCCACTTCAGGGGCTATTTCCAAAATGTTATCATATGGTGTTCATTAGAGTGAATGCACCATGATGTGGATTCCAGTGGGTGATATGTTTACAGGATATTACATCAGATAACAAATATGAATCAAAATCCAGCCACAAAACTAAGGCAAAAATTTGTTTTCACATATCTTGGCATTTGTGCAACCACAACTTCTAGAAGATGAAAGCAAATACCTTTTTAATTTGTAAACCACTTCCTTCTTGTGTAGATTATTAAGAGAATATCAGTTGTTTAACTAAAGGCTCAGAAAAGCTCAGCTGCTTTCTTGCAAAAACACTGCTGCACCTGTCTACTGGTCGTGTGTGGTATTGCAATACTTGCCCCTCACGTCAATGGAGCCAAGATCCAGTACTAGACAAAACCCATTGAGTGGTGTGGTTCTGTTTCTGGAACAACCGTATTTTTTAATCCTGGACAACTCCTTTTATTAAACATATGATCCAGCTTTGTTATAATTGACAATTATAGGCTCCTGTGCCATTAGGCATACTGGGAATATTAGGAGAAATGGCAATAATTATTATCTTAAAAGGGTTTTCCAACTTAACTGATACCAACTGGAAGTAGTAAGAATAAAAACAGTTAAGGGTGGGTTCACACCTGCGCTTGAGTCCGTCCGCTGCCAATCCGAATGAAAATCTCGGGAAACAGGATAGGCATCGGATACTGACAGGTTAGCGACGCATTGGTTAAAAACCCATTCATTTGAATGGGTTTTTAAAGCAATGTGTGGGTGTGCACTTACACCCTCTGCGCTGCAAATCCTTTTGTTTCATCAGAAACAAAGTCGGACATGCAGGACTTTGTGTCCGACGAAAAAAAAAACGGCTTTGCAGCGCAGAGGGTGTAAGTGCACACCCGTGCTTTGCTTTAAAAACCCATTCAAATGAATGGGTTTTTAACCAATGCGTCGCTAACCTGTCGGTATCTGATGCCTATCCTGTTTCCCTAGATTTTCACTCGAATTGGCAGCGGACGGACTCAAGCGCAGGTGTGAACCCACCCTTACTTTCCCTTCAGGTTCTTCTGTTCTAGTGGTGACTGCCCATTTATTTATTGGTGCTGCCAATCCTTGCTAACACTGACAGATGATGTTCTGTTTGTTGGCAGGTAACACTGGCCTCAAGAGTGACCTCCAAAAGGCAAATGATGACATCGGCCAGTTGGTCACATGTAGTTTGGTAGAAATCACCGCTAAATCCAGTCATTGTCCGGACAACAAACAGTATCATCAGCAGATGTCAACATCAAGTTATAGACACTTTCCACTAGAACCAGAGGACCTGTGAAAGGTGAGTAAATTTTTTTCAATTCTTTCTACTTCCAGCTTATGGGAATGTTTTAAATGTAGTTGAAGAACCTCTTAAACTTTTAAGATAATGGTAATTGTGTATGTTTGAAGCTAGCAGGGCTGTGAAGCCGGTAGGCCAAACCTGACTCTGACTCCTGCTAGCAGGACTGTGAAGCCGGTAGGCCAAACCTGACTCTGACTCCTCTATTTTCCCACAACCCATTTCCGACGCCTTCATAAATGGCTGACAGCAATGGACAGTCAGAAGCTGTATAGATCCTCTAATTCATTTAAAAAAATATGTAACATACTATGCACCTTATTAATTGAACAATATTGATAATAGTATAATATAATTAAAACTAATTAACACTTTTCCTCCTGAGCCATTTTTCTGTCCACAAAACTGTATGAGGGCTTATTTTTTCTGGAACAGACTAAACTTTATAGTGGTACCATTTAATATTCTGTATGATGTACTGGGAAGCTGCAAAAAATTCTGAATAGGGGAATTTAGAAAAAAACTGTATTTGGACCATTTTCTTATGGGAATTATTTTTATAATGTTCATTGCGCAGCCAAAATACACCTTTATTCTGCTGGTCAATACGATGATGATGATGAACAAAATATATGCTTTTTTTTATTATATCTTAATAAAAATCCAAAACTTTCTAAAAATACCCCAAAAATTCAGTCGTGTGACTGTATTCTGACACCATAACTTTTTTATATATTCGTATACATGGCTGTGTAAGGCTTATTTTTTTGTAAGGCCAAATGTACTTTTTATTTATACCATTTTGGGGAAGGTTTGATGTTTTGATCACTTTTTAATTACATTTTTTTTGGGGGAGAAAAAAACTGATTATTTTTCCTGCTACGGTATTTACTGTATGGGGAAAAATATATTTATTTGTTTGTAGCGCAGGCATTTTCAGAAGTGAAGTTGCATAATGTGTCAACAGCTTGTGCCATAGTCTGCAATACAACTGTATTACAATCTATGGCAGACTCCCTGATGGCAGATCCACAAGGATGTCTCCCGCGATCTTTCTACACAGCAGCTTCTACAAAAAGAAACTGAAAGTACAGAGTGGAGTGGCACAGATAGTAAGATGTCATACTAAAGGGTTAATTCATGCGATCAGAGTAGACTGATCACAGGCATTACCGCTGGGTCTCTGATGTATGAAACAGTGGAGACCCAGTGGTTATGGCACCCACTCTACTAATGAGTGAGTGCAATATTTAAAGATCCAACATCCATATTTTAAAAGTTTGAGCATTTTTTTCTTTCATTATATTACGCCTAAGGGCGTAATTAGGAAAGACTGGGCCCCATAGCAAACTTTTGGCTTAGGGTCCCTAAAGTGCCCCTTTCCTGCCATGCCCTTTCCTGGCCCCCACACAATAAAATGACCCATTTACACACACTATAATGTCCCACAGTGGCCCCTCAAAACAGTATAATATCACATAGTGGCCCTTTGACACAGTATAATGGCCCATTGTGGCCCCCATACAGTATAATGTCCCATGTGGCCTCCACACAGTATGATTTTACTCAGTGGCCCCTTCACACAGTATAATGTCCCAAAGTGGCCCTTACGGTGTTCAAAAGTTTTGGGATTCACCACCCACAAACTGTTATTACACTCTGGGGAAAAGACCCCAGAGTATAATGAGTGGAGTCCCAGAGGAGTTGATCAAACATAAAAAACAGTGTTACTCACCTCCCCTGGATTTCGGCGACAGTTTTCAGGCCTCTTCAATGACATCACAGACTACCCTTAGCGGTCAGGTGTATTACGTTGGCGTCATTATACGTCATGCAGAAGAGGCCCAATGGGACCCCCAAGGTCACAGGCTCTGTAGCAGCCACTATGGCTGCTACAGTGGTAGTTCCACTACTGTGTCCAAGCTATCTTTCTGCTAGATTTTGTCCTAGCTATCCTGCTGCCAGTGTGTGTCTAAGCTAACCTACTACCATCTTGCTAGTGTCCCTTTATTTTGCCACAAGCCTGCTAGTGACCTGTGACCTATTGGAAATCTTTGACCTGTAGCCTGCCACAAGCCTGTGACATGTGGCCTGCTATGAGCCTGTATTATGTGCCCTACTATGAGCCTGTATTATGTGTTCTGCTACAAACCTGAATCCTGTGGCCTGCCCTCTACCTGTCACAGTAATCATCAGTCAGTGCCAAGACCTTGATCCTGGTCTTTGCTCTTGGTATCTTCATACAGTGACCCGGTGGCAGCGGCATGAGGAGGGCATACAGTGACCCAGTGGCAGCAGCATGAGGAGGACATACAGTGGGGAAAAAAGTATTTAGTCAGCCAATTGTGCAAGTTCTCCCACTTAAAAAGATGAGAGAGACCTGTAATTGACATCATAGGTAGACCTCAACTATGAGAGACAAAATGAGAAAACATATCTAGAAAATCACATTGTCTGATTTTTTAAGAATTTATTTGCAAATTATGGTGGAAAATAAGTATTTGGTCACCTACAAACAAGCAAGATTTCTGGCTCTCACAGACCTGTAACTTCTTCTTTAAGAGGCTCGTCTGTCCTCCACTCATTACCTAAAGTAATAGCACCTGTTTGACACTGTTATCAGTATAAAAGACACCTGTCCACAACCTCAAACAATCACCCTCCAAACTCCACTATGGTGAAGACCAAAGAGCTGTGGAAGGACACCAGAAACAAAATTGTAGACCTGCACCAGGCTGGGAAGATTGAATCTGCAATAGGCAAGCAGCTTGGTGTGAAGTAATCAACTGTGGGAGCAATAATTAGAAAATGGAAGACATACAAGACCACTGATAATCTCCCTCGATCAGGGGCTCCACACAAGATCTCACCCCGTGGGGTCAACATGATCACAAGAACGGTGAGCAAAAATCCCAGAACCACACAGGGGGACCTAGTGAATGACCTGCAGAAAGCTGGGACTAACGTAACAAAAGCTACCGTCAGTAACACACTACGCCACCAGGGACTCAGATCCTGCAGTGCCAGACATGTCCCCCTGCTTAAGCCAGTACATATCCGGGCCCGTCTGAAGTTTGCTAGAGAGCATTTGGATGTTCCAGAAGAGTATTGGGAGAATGTCATATGGTCAGATGAAACCAAAGTAGAACTGTTTGGTAGAAGCACAACTCGTCGTGTTTGGAGGACAGTGAATGCTGAGTTGCATCCAAAGAACACCATACCTACTGTGAAACATGGGGGTGGCAACATCATGCTTTGGGGCTGTTTCTCTGCAAAGGGACCAGGATGACTGATCCGTGTACTTGAAAGAATGAATGGGGCCATGTATCGTGAGATTTTGAGTGCAAACGTCCTTCCATCAGCAAGGACATTGAAGATGAAACATGGCTGGGTCTTTCAGCATGACAATGATCCCAAGCACACCGCCAGGGCAATGAAGGAGTGGCCTCGTAAGAAGCATTTCAAGGTCCTGGAGTGGCCTAGCCAGTCTCCAGATCTCAACCCCATAGAAAACCTTTGGAGGGAGTTGAAAGTCTGTGTTGCCCAGCGACAGCCCCAAAACATCACTGCTCTAGAGGAGATCTGCATGGAGGAATGGGCCAACATACCAGCAACAGTGTGTGCAACCTTGTGAAGACTTACAGAAAATGTTTGACCTCTGTCATTGCCAACAAAGGATATATAACAAAGTATTGAGATGAACTTTTGTTATTGACCAAATACTTATTTTCCACCATAATTTGCAAATAAATCCTTAAAAAAATCAGACAATGTGATTTTCTGGATTTGTTTTCTTATTTTGTCTTTCATAGTTGAGATCTACCTATGATGTCAATTACAGGCCTCTCTCATCTTTTTAAGTGGGAGAACTTGCACAATTGGTGGCTGACTAAATACTTTTTTCCCCACTATATATCTAAGAGACAACAGTATGCGTGCACTCATCCAACAGTGCAGAAGCTCAACGTGGTCCTGTCCGAGTTGCTGATGCTGCAGAACTGATGGCTTGCGTCAAGCCGAGGTGGAGAGTCCCAAGCTGTGATTTCTTTGCCAAGAAGCCAGTACCAGCCCTGCACAAATATGTAGAACAGAAAGTGGGCCAGTCCTTGAGCCTGTTGGTGTCTGCCAAAGTGCAAAGCAGCGCTGACGTATGGAGCTTCAACTACGGTCAAGGAAAATATATGTAATTTATGGCCAACTGGGTTAATGTGGTGCCTGTCCAGACACACCAGCAACTTGGACATTTGACGCAGCTTCTGCCTCCACCTATTTACGCCGTTGGTCCTGCAACAATGTCCGCCTCATCCTCCACTATCTCCTCAGCCTCCACTGCAGGGACAATTCCAAGTGCTCCTCCAGCATACCGCATGTGCAGGGCACAGCGGTGTCACACTGTTCTACACCTTGTTTGCCTGGGAAAATGAAGTCACACAGGGGAGGAACTGCTCAGTGTCCTCAATCAAGAAATTGAATCCTGGCTTTCTCCAAGAGAACTTAAAATCGGAACAATGGTGACCGACAACGGGAAGAACATGGTGTCTGCCCTATGTCAAGGAGGAATGAGCCATGCGCCCTGCCCTTTTTTCGGATAAAAAAATAATATAAGACCCTGTCACGGTAACATGTGCAGCAGCCATTTTATAAAAAAATGCGATTCGATGCATCGAAGCGTGAGGAAATCCGGAATCGAAGCGAATCGAAGATATCCTGAAATTCGGATCGAATTCCACTTCTGCAACTTCGATTCGCTCATCTCTATTCACTGCCTAAGTTAATAAATGACGATGTTTTATCCCCCATTCCGCTTTATGTCAATAAAGCACTGTTACAGATTATTTAGGAGAATAAAAAGAGTGGTGGTCCTCCAAGTTACAATGGCCTTAGGATATTATATTTTCAGTATACAATGGAATTTTATTTTCTGGACCACTGTAACTTGAAACCAGACTCAACATGCAATACTTGGCTGGAGTATGGAGAAGTGAATGCACTGACTGGCTGATTAATAGCCTCTCAACAGTATAGTACAGTACTATATGCTCTGTACTTCTCTTTACTTGTGTCAGGATGAGCTGCTCCTTTGGACACTTGGTGTGAGCAGCTCTATGTTTGTTATATCATCACTGGAGCAAATATCAAAAATTACAGGGTCTGGCTGACAACAGAGTGTATAAGCTATCTAAATCTCACAGAGTGCCGAGAGATAGATCCTAGGTGTGAAGAATATCGCCTCGCCCAGCCGCCTGGCACGCCTGCGATCAAACTTCTTTCTTAACCTCCCACTCACACACCGTGAATAGACCGGGTCATAGGATAAAACGAAACAAGCGGTATAAATTTTATATGTTTAATAACCCAAGTGGGTCGGTATGAATTAATAGCATATACAGAAATATACAATATTAATACGATCAAACATAAACATACAAGCAAAGGAGCGATGATACAATACACAAAAATAAACAGGGAAATTAAAAGATAGAGAAAATACCGGCATAGTCTCGTAGTCCGTTTCTCTAGGCCACAGCAGAGTTTTGGGCCTAGGGCTCAAGCTTAAGCAAGTTGCATAACACAATCCTTCTACATGTTGTCCAGAACAAAGGGAAAGGCTTCAGGCCTCACTGCTAGGCCCTCAATGCATTCCTCAGTAGGGCAAGCTCTCTCCTCTTCTCCCAGATCAGAGCTCCTTACTGCCTCTTTGCTGAATGACCCCAGATTCCAGGTCTGCCCACAGCATATGGCTAGTGCTCCACCCACCCCTTGCACCCAGGCAGCCCCCCTTCTTCCTCCTTTGCAGAACCCTCGGAGAGATGGGTGAAGTTAAGGTCACTGGCTTGCTATGCCCCATCCCATCTGGCCAGGGATAATAAAAGTGCCTGGCTATAGCAAGCCATCTCCAATGAACACACATAAAACCAGTGAAGCGTATCGTCCAGCAATGTGGACTCAACTAAAGCACCGCATTCCAAGTGGGGGAAGGACTGACCTAAGCAAGTAAAACACACTTCCAAGAAAGATATAAAACTGAGGGTCGGTTCATCACACCTCCCCCTTTTAGAGCGTGTCGGGAGGAAGGACGATCCTAAGATCGCCTTCCGCGGACACCTTGGCGGCCTCACCCCGCCGGGACCTGCGCTGGTCCCTGACCATATTCCTGGCGTACTGATACCCTCTTCCTCTCCTGTCTGAATGGAGACTCTTCTAAGGTTCAGGCTCTGAATTAAGTAGACCTGGCTACCTCCTGATTGCTCTGGGTCCCTCCCCCGAGTGCTTGCGTCCCTCAGACCCACACTCACAACCCCAGGCCCTTGTGGTACCGGTGCTGAGACCCCATCCCGGCAGTCTCCGCCCACCTGGCTACCCCCGGCCTGCACTGGGACCTCGTTCTGAGTGCTGGCATCCCGCAGATCCACACTCGCAACCCCAGGCCCTTGTGGTATCGGTGCTGAGACCCCATCCCGGCAGTCTCCGCCCACCTGGCTACCCCCGGCCTGCACTGGGACCTCGTGCTGAGTGCTGGCATCCCGCAAATCCACGCTCGCAACCCCAGGCCCTTGTGATACCAGTTTAGAGACCCCTTCCCGGCAGTCTCTCAGGGTCTCTCCCACACTAGCCGCTAGTTGGGAGAGTTCTAGGGGATTCTGCATCTCCCCCTTTGCTTCCAAACCTAGGGGCACCTCTGGTTCTGGCACAGGTATGTTTGGACCCTGTCCTCCCTCCCAGACGCCTTGCCCCTTTGGGCCTACACCCTGTTCCTCCTGTACTTGGGTGGGTGATGGTGATACCTTGGGCAAGTGAGTGAGATTATGCTTCCCCAAAACATCCCTCCACAATACATTGACAGGTAATACATTTGACACACCCCCTTCTTGGGTCCCACCTCCAGCACCCCATGCCATCTGCACTTGGGCCATGGGCACGACTGGCACACCTTGGATGTCTGTTTCTCCTTCCCAGGACTCTTTCACAAGAGTTAGGGGCCAACGTACACGTCTCCCGTACAAAAGCTCAAAGGGGAAGAACCCCGTTGAGGCTTGCGGCACCTCCCGGTAAGCGAACAGCAGGTGCGGGAGATAAGGCTCCCAGTCGTGCCCGTGGGACTTGAATAACATCCTGAGCATCTGCTCCAGGGTGCCATTGAACCGTTCACACAGGCCATTGGTCTGTGGGTGATACGGGCTGGACACCAGATGTTGCACCTCTGTTACCTTACACAGGCCTTGCATCAAGGCAGACATGAACTGGGTACCTTGGTCTGTGAGCATCTCTATGGGAAATCCAACACGGGAGAAGATGCCTACCAGAGCCTTGGCCACTACATCAGCCCGGGTGGAAGACAGAGCGACAGCTTCCGGGTACCTAGTAGCGTAGTCTACTACCGTTAATATGAAACGTTTCCCGGTGCGACTGGGAATGGACAGGGGTCCAATGAGATCCACAGCCACCCGCTGGAAAGGTTCGGTTATGATGGGCATAGGTATCATTGGGGCTTTTGAGCCTTGCCCCGCCTTGCCCATCCTCTGACAAGTGTCACATGAACGGCAGTATTTAGCTACATCTGTCCCCACTTTAGGCCAGTAGAATAAGTGGCTGAGGCGAGCCTTGGTCTTAGCGATCCCCAGGTGGCCTGCCAGTGGAATCTCATGAGCAATTCGCAACAACTCCACCCGATAGGGTTGGGGTACCACCAAAT
Source organism: Leptodactylus fallax (assembly GCA_947044405.1). Lineage (NCBI taxonomy): Eukaryota > Metazoa > Chordata > Amphibia > Anura > Leptodactylidae > Leptodactylus > Leptodactylus fallax. Next base: position 4,431,132 of record CAMRHE010000108.1, on the reverse strand, counting down.
GTTTCTCCCTGAGCCGACTTTCTTTTCCCTTTGTGGGGATCGTTTCCCGGTACAACCTCCCTTGCTCCCAGTACACGCGGTCCTTGTCCGACTCCAAGGGAGGTTGATCGGCACGCTCCTTCAATGCGCCCAGACTGCAGTCAGCTTGGACAGCGTCCCTGAACTCCTGACTGGACCCAGACAGAAGAGATGTGCATGTCATATACCCGCCGGGCTCCTCCGGCTCCAGTGTGGGGAGGTTAGTCATGGCGGTCTCAGTGCCATCTCCGGGTGACAGAGGGAACGGCTCAGGGGTCGGAGCGCCTTCCACCCCTCTAGCACTCTGGCTGCGGGTTACCACCGCAACACCAGCAGTCCGTTCCTCATCCGGATCGGCCCTGAGATCCCCGTGACCCACCTGACCACCTGGCACATTGTCCTCAGTTGGGGTTGCCCCCAGCATCTCAGAAGAGCTACCCTGTAAACCTGCAAGGCAAGAATTAGCAATTACATTGACATTGCATTCATTCATTGATTCACAGTGAACTGCATGGGTGAATGGCTGAGCCTGGGTCACACTGTGGGGGCTCTCATCACCCGCAGATGTGGGCGGGGCTACAGCCAGGTCAGCATTCCACAATGCCTCATTCACAGGCTCACTGATTACTTTAGCTGGACACACAGCAAGGGGAGACAAAAGGCTGACCCCTCCCTCTGCCTCTGCCTGTGTGACAGGCTTCAACACCTCATTAAAATCATCCTTCAGTACAGACATTTTGTCACAGCGAGGTGGGGCTGCTCCCACCCCATATTGGGACACCAAGGGCCCCAAATCTCTTCCCAATAGTACATTGGCAGGCAGATCAGACATTAGCCCCACATCACACATCCCTTTTCCCGCACCCCAGTCCAAATGGACGCAAGCCATGGGCACAGTTAAGTGTTCTTGTCCAATACCCCTCAGGGTCAGAGTCTTTCCAGGGATAATACTGTCCGCAGGGACCAAGTCAGGTTGCACCAGAGTAACATCCGCCCCAGTGTCCCGAAATCCCATGACCACTTTACCCCCCACAATGACCTGTTGACTGTTGGCATCGGATTGCAACCCCTCCCTCCCCACCAAGTATACAGATGGGCCAGCTGCCGTGGCTGGGGAAACAGGGGGGTTCTTAGAGCGGTTGGGGCACTCCGCCTTGAAATGTCCTGGTTGGTTACAGGCATGACACCGCCGGACCTCTCCTTGGGACTTTGAGGGGGTACCCAGGGCGCCCAGAGTTCTTGGGACAGGGGAAGTAGAGGGGGCACCCGGGACAGAGTTTGTCTTACCCCACTTGGAGACCGCAGGCTGTGGTGAACTCCAACTTTGCCCCTCCTTCCCGCTTGGGGGTCTCTGCAGTGTGGCTCCTCTCTTGATCCCTTGCTCCCTGGTGGACACATTGTTGTCAGCAATCTCTGCAGCCTTGTCTGCTGTTTTGGGTTTCCAGTCACACACGAACTGGCGGACCTCCAGAGGGCACACCTGGAGAAATTGTTCCTTTATCATAAGATCCCCAATTCCCTCAAACATGGTGACAGTAAGTCCTTTGATCCACTGCCAGAATGTAGCCTGTAAGTAGTGCAGAACATCCGCATAGCTCTCTGTGGGACCCCGCTGGATATTCCAGAACTTTTTGCGGTACACCTCCGGCGTGAGCCGGTATCTCCGGATCAGCGCCGCTTTGATGGTCTCATAGTCCGCATCCTCTGGTAAGTTCGTGAAAACATCCAGGCCTTTTCCCTTCAGCCGGGGAGACAGGTAACGGGCCCATTCTGCCTGGGGAATATGATACTGCTTACACGCCCTCTCAAATCCCCGCAAGAACGAGTCCAAATCCCCGTTCTCTTCCAAGATTGGAAAGTCCTCGGATCGGATCTTTAGTGCTCGGGCTCCTGGAGTTGGTGCAGGGGAAGGTTGCGCCTGCTGGCAAAGTTCCAGTTTTTTTAGCTCAAGCTGGTGCTCCCTCTCCGCTTGGCGTTCACGGGCCTCTCGCTCAGCCCGACGCTCTGCAGCAGCGGCAGCGGCCTCTCTCTCCGCCCGGCGCTCTGCTGCAGCGGCCTCTCTCTCCGCCCGGCGCTCTGCAGCTTCAGCAGCTTGGTACTGGCAGATCACCTTCAGACGGGTGCTATAGTCACTGGTGTCTATCTGCTGTAAGGCCATTTGCAAGTATAAGTCCATTACCCCAACAGAACTGGGGCTACTGGTCCCTCCAGGCACAGTTACCTCTGGGGTCAGGGCACCTGCTGAACTGTCTGGCATGATGATGTTTTCTTGTGCCAGCCCCTCAGGACTCTGCTCCTCATCCTGCCCAGCTGCAGCACTTTCCATATCAGCCATCTGCTCAGCGTTTGTATCAGTCAGTTGCTGCCGTCCCCTGGCTCCACTTCTCAGAGACCGGGACATCCACTGGAAGTCGTTGCCAAATAAAATATAGGACAGAAAAAAAGAAGAAGGGAGGGAACAGTACTGTACCAAACTTTCACCGTATTTTAAGCTTGATCTCATACCGCGCTCGTGCCATAGGATTGCCTCAATCCTCAGTGTCTGCGTGATACCACACCCACACACTGTTATCCTAAGATCCCGCAACGCTGCCACCACTGTGAAGAATATCGCCTCGCCCAGCCACCTGGCACGCCTGCGATCAAGCTTCTTTCTTAACCTCCCACTCACACACCGTGAGTAGACCGGGTCATAGGATAAAACGAAACGAGCGGTATAAATTTTATATGTTTAATAACCCAAGTGGGTTGGTATGAATTAATAGCATATACAGAAATATACAATATTAATACGATCAAGCATAAACATACAAGCAAAAGAGCGATGATACAATACACAAAAATAAACAGGGAAATTAAAAGATAGAGAAAATACCGGCATAGGCTCGTAGTCCGTTTCTCTAGGCCACAGCAGAGTTTTGGGCCTAGGGCGCAAGCTTAAGTAAGTTGCATAAAACAATCCTTCTACATGTTGTCCAGAACAAAGGGAAAGGCTTCAGGCCTTACTGCTAGGCCCTCAATGCATTCCTCAGTAGGGCAAGCTCTCTCCTCTTCTCCCAGATCAGAGCTCCTTACTGCCTCTTTGCTGAATGACCCCAGAATCCAGGTCTGCCCACAGCATATGGCTAGTGCTCCACCCACCCCTTGCACCCAGGCAGCCCCCCTTCTTCCTCCTTTGCAGAACCCTCGGAGAGATGGGTGAAGTTAAGGTCACTGGCTTGCTATGCCCCATCCCATCTGGCCAGGGATAATAAAAGTGCCTGGCTATAGCAAGCCATCTCCAATGAACACACATAAAACCAGTGAAGCCTATCGTCCAGCAATGTGGACTCAACTAAAGCACCGCATTCCAAGTGGGGGAAGGACTGACCTAAGCAAGTAAAACACACTTCCAAGAAAGATATAAAACTGAGGGTCGGTTCATCACACTAGGCATCCAAATGGCTTCACCAGCGCCAGCCACAAAGCCAGATGGACTTGTGCTGAATTTGGACCCAAGTTATCACCAGAGTAACTAGTATAAGAAATAAACACTATACAAACTGAAGTCAAACCAGAATCCACAACAAACTCATAAGGCAGATCTAAACCAGAGGGATAAATCAGAAGAGTGAACATGTCTAAGCCAAAAGTTTACTCCAACAGGTATCATCAGAACCGAAATCAGAAGACATACAAATTTCCTGTAACAGGTCAATGGTCAGTAATCCAGCACAAATGATCTGAGTTCAGACCCTCTCTAAAGTACATACTAATTGCAGGCACCTGGGTGGGTAGGAACAGAGTTTAAATATCCCTTCTCAGCTGCGGATTGGATCAGCATAGCATAGCAGAGTTTTGAAAACTGCAGAAGCTTTATATGTTCGCATGCGAACCTTAAGGCATCAGCAGCTATCTCTTTAGCACACTAAGATTCCTGAAAATGTCATTTTTCGAGTTCACTGTGTGCACTTTTCAGGACCATGAAAGTTTCCAGCAGCTCTTTTTGACTTTTATATATAAGAATTTTCTACATCTATATTAGTCAAGGCCAAACAAAAGCAAGAACTGGCTGATATCAGCGAGTAGTGAACCAGCTATCTAATAAATGCACTGCACTGCAGACCAAGACAGACCCTCATCCCCTTCACCAGAGCTGGCCGTGAGGTCAGATGGCCTTTGCAAAATCTGATAGTCTGAATTGTCACCAGAGACTGTACAAATAATAAATGGTCTGCAAACTGAAACCCAAAACAGAACCCACAATTGATGTACAGGGCAGATCAGGAACAGGAGAATAGTCATCCAAGCAAAGGGTCAAAACCAGGAGAAGACATCAGAGGCATAATTAGGAGACAAAAGCGATATATCCAATAGAATATATAAATAGATTTATTTTTTAGTGGGGGAAGCATAGGTTCTAGTAAAATTTGTCAAATTTAGTGGGTGTACCCCTCTGTATCCACTGTAAGTGAACCTCATCCCCTTCCTTCATCCCATGTGTGACTTTCCTCCTATCTAAAACAACAAAACATAGGCACCGAGCAAAACATAGTGCATTATCACTTTAGATAAAGTGTAAGGTAAGGTGTAAATATATAACTCCTCACCTTGTAAGGTTGTGTAAGTCACAACCCACTGTCATCAACAGAAATAGCCATACTCAAGCATCTGGATTGTAGCGGAACCTATCAAACACCTTGAAAGGTGTAGGTGGAATAGTGGTTGGAGGACCAATGGAAATAGCCACGCAGATCCACAGTTTTGATGTAAATCTTTATTCCAATATGAACAAATGGCGCACGACGTGTTTCGGGGAAAACAATCTCCTTTATCAAGTGTATAAAAGTACTTAAATGCCGTAGAAACTACTTGGGTACCTGCATAACTTCTCTGCTTTTAATCAGTTTCTACAGCATTTAAGTACTTTTATACACTTGATAAAGGGGATTGTTTGCCACGAAACGCGTCGTGTACCATTTGTTCATTTTGGAATAAAGATTTACATCAAAACTGTGGATCTGCGTGGCTATTTCCATTGGTCCTCCAACCACTTTCCTCCTATCTACTCCTATCTACATTTATGTTGATATACTGCAGCCGGTAAGATCTGCCTGAAAAAACACATCTTAAAAAAGTTGGGACAGGGCCACGTCTAGAAAGTGAGGAGACCAATTGCTGGGGATTTGGGAGAGTAATGTTGTCCTGTTCTTGTCTGATGTAGGTTTCTAGCTGCTCATCAATCCTGGGCCTTTGTTTCCGGATTTTTCATTTCATAATGTGCCAAATGTTTTCTAGTGGTAAAAGGTCTGGACTGCAGATAGGCCAGTTCAGCACCCAGACTCTTCTGCAAAGCCATGCAGTTGAGCTGCATTCAGCATGAGGTCTAAAACTGTATTACTGAAATATGCAAGGCCTTTCCTGACAGAGACGTGTTGATATATGGCATTAAATTGCATGGCAAACTGTTCACAGGCAATGATTTCTGAAAGTATTCCTGAAAGAATTGTATTGCTGATTCATGCCTGTTCTTAAATCAGTGAAACCTGAGGGCCTGTAGATCACAGCCATCCAATATTAACCATTGGCCTTGTCCTCAGATTCTCTGGATATTTTGATGATATTATGTACTGTGGGATATTCAAAGTCTTTTCAATTTTATGTTGAGGAATTTTTTTCTGAAATTGCTCCACAATTTTTAGATGCAGTTTTCACATGTTGGTGAACCTCTGACCACCTGTTTCTGAGAGACTCTGCCTCTCTATAATGCTCTTTTTGTACACAGTCATTTGACTTTTCATTAGTACCACTTACTTTTCTAGCCTTTTGTTAACCATGTCCTAACTTGTTTGAGATGTGTTGCTGTCATCAATTTTTAAATAAATTAATTTTTACAAATGAAATGGAAAAAATTATAATATGATTATATAAGATTTCCAAATCATTACATTCTTGTTTTCTTTACATTTTGCACTGCATCCCAATGGTTGTACAAATCTATTATTGGGCCCAAACAGCATTTTTTTTATACTGATGACCTATTTGTAGAATAGGTAATTGGTATCTCAGTGATGGGGTCCAACACCTGGACCGTGGCGTGCACCGATCAGCTGCAATGGCTGCTTTCGGGTGCCGAAAACCACTGCTACAAATGCAACCAAAAATATATCATATACTATTCCAATACTCATAAATATAATAGAAAACCTATAGAAAGTGTCACTTCCCAAAAGAGTATGTCTAAAATGCTATCTTTATTAATATAATCTAAAAGATAAGTCACAATAATCTCTCATGATAGAATTTAAGAGCAAGTAAAGTCGTGCATGGTCAGGAGACTTGAACGTGTGTAACACATATAATATGTCACCCCTAGTCATGAAACAACCCCTCCCCTTTCTCAGAAGTGCATGATAGTAACTTAAATTTGCTCAAAATAGGAAAGCCGACCCCCAGCAAAATATTTGCAATGCTGTTCAATGGCTAGTCCTAGGCAAAAAAAAAAAAAAACACTTCTGAGAAGTAGGAATGATTTAGTGCCAATATTCACATGGACACAATCAAACTACCTCCTTAAAACACCTGATGCGTTTCTAGGATAGAGCTAACCACTATCCCATCATCAGAGGTGTAAAGTTACTCCGTTCAAAGTCTGTTTACAGAGAGCTATAGTTTCCCCCGCACCCCTTCGGCACTAATGCATGGCCGTAAGGAGGAGTAGCGGAACCAGCCTTTTAAAGCATAAGAAACGCCCCCTGTCATCAAGACACACCAATCAAGGGGCGCCATGTGTCATCAGAATCACAGAGAAGGATGAATCAGTCAAAGTTCATCAACACACACATGTGCACTCAATGGCCAATCACGGGGCATCTAGGCATAAACATCACTAGATAGCGCCCCCTCACTTGCTGGTCACTATGGAGAAACCAAACAACAACAAAAATACCAGCAAATCTAAAATAACATTCACCAGAAAGTATATTAAGGATCACAGTAACAGGTATGTAATCAAACATGGACACTACAACAAGCTATTTGTAAACCCAGAAGGTATGAAGGTAGAAAGAGGCAACCCAGACAGCTAATTTGAGAGAAAAAAAAAAACCCAACAAGGATGATCATATGTAATCGGACAATTAAGGATGAACACTCATAATATGCTAAGACACTAACACAAGAGATGTGTAAATACAACTTAAATGGACTAAAACACTTAAAACCGAAAACCATTAAAAGGTGAAAAGTGTTATGCAATAGTCCCTGTATGGAATATGAATATCTAACATTTCTTACATCATAAGCTATATAAGAGGAGTATCATAAGAAAACCGCAGTATATCAAATGGAGACCCCATTTTTTATGGACACGAGGGTCTTACCCAAGATGTATCAAATGAAACAGGAATATGAGATGGTCTCATTTAGACCCATTGGTTTTACTGTCTACATCATAAACGTCCACCGTGCCTCATGTTGTAGAACCTTTTGATCGAAATTACCACCACAGGGAGACGGAGATACCAACTCAATTCCTTGAAATTTAATATGGGAAACTACCCCCTCATATTTGTCCCAGATATGTCTGGCAATCGGTGTATCATCATGTCTCAGAATATTATTGACATGGCCATGAATCCTCCTGCGGAACTCTCGGATGGTTTTCCCCACATACTGAGCTCCGCAGGAGCACATTGCCAGATATACCAGGCCCTGGGACTTGCAATTTATGAAGTTTCTATTCCGAAACTCCCTCTGGGTACTGGTACTCCGGAACGATTTGCTCACTTGTATAAATTCACAAGCCGTATAGTTGCCACAGCAAAGAGTGCCCACCAGATCTTTTATTTGTCTCCCAAGCCAATTTTCCTGATTCACTGGTACAAGATGACTGTGATGGACTGTGAACAGTCTATCACGAACATTTGGACCTCTACGATGTGATGGACGGATTTGCACTTAAAGATGATCCTATTTCAGGATCCACTCTCAAAATACTCCAAAATTGGTGTATCATGCGTCTTACTTCACAATGAGCCTCATCATAGGTACCTATAATCCGCAATTCATCAGAACCTTGTTTTATCTTAGGTTGCAGTAGTCTCCCTCGCTCTGATGACGTGGCATGCTGGTACGCACTCCTGAGTACACCATCAGGATAACCCCTATTTCTAAATCTTTGTGGCAGGTTAGCGGCTGCATTCTGATAATCACCAAAGTTTGTGCAGTTCCTGCGTAAACGCAGGAACTGCCCCTTCGGGATGCCCCTGCGCAACGAACTAGGGTCTTGATTTTGTGGAATGGTACCAGGACCCATTATTTGGAATTTGTGAAAGTTTTGAACATCAATGATCTTGGTTTATACTTCACGGCAGACATACAAGAACAGTCTATTACATTTTTAGATCTTACAATTCAGAAATCTTCATCAGGGAAGCTGAGTACCACAATTTTTCGAAAACAAACAGCCACCAAATGCCTCCTGGTATGGGACAGTTGGCACCTTAATTCGTTGCGCAGGGGCATCCCGAAGGTGCAGTTTCTGCGTTTACACAGGAACTGCACAAACTTTGGTGATTATCAGAATGCAGCCGCTAACCTGCGACAAAGATTTAGAAATAGGGGTTATCCTGATGGTGTACTCAGGAGTGCGTACCAGCATGCCACGTCATCAGAGCGAGGGGGACTACTGCAACCTAAGATAAAACAAGGTTCTGATGAATTGCGGATTATAGGTACCTATGATGAGGCTCACTGTGAAGTAAGATGCGTGATACACCAATTTTGGAGTATTTTGAGAGCGGATCCTGAAATAGTATCATCTTTAAGTGCAAATCCGTCCATCACATATCGTAGAGGTCCAAACGTTCGTGATAGACTGTTGCACAGGCATCTTGTACCAGTGAATCAGGAAAATTGGCTTGGGAGACAAATAAAAGATCTGGTGGGCACTCTTTGCTGTGGCAACTGTACGGCTTGTGATTTTATACAAGTGAGCAAAATCGTTCCGGAGTACCAGTACCCAGAGGGAGTTTCGGAATAGAAACTTCATAAATTACAAGTCCCAGGGCCTGGTATATCTGGCAATGTGCTCCAGCGGAGCTCAGTATGTGGGGAAAACCATCCGAGAGTTCCGCAGGAGGATTCGTGACCATGTCAATAATATTCTGAGACATGATGATACACCGATTGCCAGACATATCTGGGACAAACATGAGGGGGTAGTTTCCTATATTAAATTTCAAGGAATTGAGTTGGTATCTTCGAAAACCCGTGGTGGTAATTTCGATCAAAAGGTTCTACAACGTGAGGCACGGTGGACGTTTATGATGTAGACAGTAAAACCAATGAGTCTAAATGAGACCATCTCATATTCCTGTTTCATTTGATACATCCTGGGTAACTCCCTCGTGTCCATAAAAAATGGGGTCTCCATTTGATATACTGCGGTTTTCTTATGATACTCCTCTTATATGGCTTATGATGTAACAAATGTAAGGTATTCATATGCCATACAGGGACTATTGCATAACACTTTTCACCTATTAATGGTTTTTGGTTTGAAGTGTTTTAGTCCATTTAAGTTGTATTTACATCTCTTGTGTTAGTGTCTTAGCATATTATGAGTGTTCATCCTTAATTGTCCCATTACATATGATCATCCTTGTTGGGTTTTTTTTTTTTCTCTTTTTTTCTCTCAAATTAGCTGTCTGGGTTGCTTCTTTCTACCTTCATATCTTCTGGGTTTACAAATAGCTTGTTGTATTGTTAGTGTCCATATTTGATTACCTGTTACTGTGATCCTTAACCCCTTAAGGACCCAGCCCAAAAGTGCGTTAAGGACCAGGCCTCGTTTTTCAAAACTGACATGTGTCACTTTATATGGCAATAACTTTGAGACGTCTTAACTTACACAAGTGATTTTGAGATTGTTTTTTCGTGACACATTGTACTTCATGTTAGTGGTAAACACTAATGAATATTTTTGTATTTATTTATAAAAAAATAGGAAATTTGATGGAAATTTGGAAAAAAATCGCAATTTTCAAAATGTGAAATGCTCTGCTTTTCAGATAGATACTCATTCCACCCAAATACATTAATACATATTATCTACCATATCTCTGCTTTATATCGGCATCATCTTTTAATCGTCTTGTAATTTATTTTAGATGTTAGAAGGTTTACAAGTGTAACAGCGATTTTGCAGATTTACAAGAAAATTTCCCAAACTAATTTTTTAGGGACCACTTCAGTTCTGAAGAGGATTATAATGGCCTATATATTAGAAACCCCCATAAATCACCCCATTTTCAAAACTGCACCCCTCAAATAATTAAAAATAATATTTGGGAAGTTTGTTAACCCTTTAAGAATTTCACTGGAATTAAAACAATATGGAGGTGAAATTTAGACATTTAATTTTTTCCTACTAATTCCTTAATTTAGCCCTAAAATTAACACATTCACAAAGGGTTAAAGGAAAAAATGCATCTCACAGTTTGTTATGCAATTTCTCCCGAGCACGGAAATACCCCACAAGTGGGTGTAAACTGATGTTTGGGCGAATGGCAGCGCACGGAAGGGAAGGAGTGACACTGGGCGTCTGAAAAGCAGATTTTGCTGGAATAGTTTTCAGGTGCCATGTCTCATTTGCAAAGCCCCTAGAGTACCAATACAAAGGAAAACCCCAAAAAGTGACCCCATTTTGGAAACTACACCCCTCACAGAATTCATATAGGGGTATAGTGAGCATTTTGACCTTACAGTCGTTTCACAGATTTTGCTAACACTGGGATGTATAAATGAAACATTACTAAAATGTCACTTTATCCCCAAAGTTTTCATTTTCACAATGGGTTAAAGGAGAAAAAGCACCCCACAGTTTGCAAAATAATTGCTCCTAAACACAGCAGTACCCCATATATGGTCGTAATCTGCTGTATGGGTACATGGCAAGGCTCAGAATGGAAAGAGCGCTATTTAGCTTTTGGAGGGCAGATTTTGCTGGAATAGTTTTCAGGTACCATGTCGCATTTGCAGAGCCCCCAAAGTACCAATACAGTGGAAACCCCCTAAAAGTGACCCCATTTTGGAAACTACACCCCTCACAGAACATATCAAGGGGTATAGTGAGCATTTTGACCCTACAGCTGTTTCACAGATTTTATTAACATTGGGACATTAAAATGAAAAATTACTTTTTTTCCAATAAACCGTCAATTTAGCCCCAAATTTTTCATTTTCACAAGAGGACAAAGGAGAAAAAGCACCCCAAAGTTCGTTACACAATTTCTCCTGAACACAGAAATTCCCCATATGTGGTTGTAATCTGCTGCATGGGTACATGGCAGGGCTCAAAATGGAAAGAGCGCTATTTAGCTTTTGGAGGGCAGATTTTGCTGGAATAGTTTTCGGATGCCATGTCGCATTTGCAGAGCCCCTAAAGTACCAATATAATACAAACCCCCAAAAAGTGACCCCATTTTGGAAACTACACCTCTTATAGAATTTATCTAGGGGTATGGTGAACATTTTGACCTCACAGCTGTTTCACAGATTTTATTAACATTGGGACATTAAAATGAAAAATTACTTTTTTTCCAATAAACCATCAATTTAGCCCCAAATTTTTCATTTTTACAAGAGGACAAAGGAGAAAAAGCACCCCAAAGTTTGTTATACAATTTCTCCTGAACACAGAAATGCCCCATATGTGGTTGTAATCTGCTGCATGGGTAAATGGCAGGGCTCAAAATGGAAAGAGCGCTATTTAGCTTTTGGAGGGCAGATTTTGCTGGAATAGTTTTTGGATGCCATGTCGCATTTGCAGAACCCCTACAGTACCAATATAATGGAAACCTCTCAAAAGTGACCCCATTTTAGAAACTACACCCCTCAAGGAATGTATCAAGGGGTATTATCATTTAGAGCCTAAAAATGCTTCCCAAAAATTAATGTACAAAGTGAAAATTAAAGTTTTTAAAGAAATATCCAATTTCAGTGCCTAATACGTTGCGGCCACTTTGTGGCATCAGAGACATACACTCCTAAAACTATTAAGTGGGCTATCCCAGGGACAAAAAAATTATATATGTGGGTATAAACTGCTGCTTGGGCACACAGCAGGGCTCAGAAGGGAAGGAGCACTGTGGTTTTTTAGCTTTAGGAGCACAGATTTAGAGGGACTTTCTGGTCGCCATGATATTTTTGCAGAGCCCTGGAGGTGCCAGTAAATTGGAATTCCCCAAGAAGTGACCCCCATTTTGTAGGGGCAATTTTAGGGTCTCTGCAAATGTGACATGGCGTCCAAAAAAACAACAATCTAAATATGCGCTCCAAAAGCACATAGCGCTCCTTCACATCTGCACCCTGGTGTGTGCCCAAATGACAGTTTATGCCCACATGTATGACGCTGGTGTACCCAGGATAACGTACTTAATAACGCCATATGTGGTATAAACTGCTGTTTGGGCACAGCCGGGCACAGAAGGGAAAGAGCGCTATTTTGGTTTTTAGAGCACAGTTTGCTTTTTGGACACCATGCCACTTTTGCAGAGCCCATGAATTGTCAGTAAAGTGGAATCCGCAGACATGTCACCCCATTTTGGAAACTATACCCTTCAAGGGATTTATCAAGTGGGGTAGCGAGCATTATTAACCCTTAAGTGTTGCATTCTTTTAATTTTCAAAAATGAATGCGCAGCTGATAATGAAAAGTTAAAAATGAAATTTTTCTATAGATACGCCATTTCAGTGCCCAATATGTTGTGCCCAGTTTATGTCTGCACAGACACACACTCCAAAACTGGTGAGCGGGGATCCCGGGCACAACAGCTTTTGGGCGTTCATCTCTGATACAGCCGGACACAACATATTCGCACTGAAATGATGTATTCCTGGAATAATTGTCATTTTCACCTTTCATCATCGCTGCGTATTCATTTACGGATAATAAATTATAGCAACACTTGGGGGTTAAAAATGCTCACTGTACCCCTGGATAAATTCCTTCAGGGGTGCAGTTTCCAAAATGGGGTGACATGTCAGGGGATTCCACTGTACTGGCATTTCAGCTCTGCAAAAGTGCAATGGCGTCCAAAAACCAAACCGTCCAAGTCTGTGCTTCAAAAACCAAATAGCGCTCCTTCCCTTCTGTGCCCTGCTGTGCCCAAACAGGAGTTTATACCCATATATGACATTAAGTACCTTATCCTGGGTACACCAGTGTCATACATGTGGGTATAAACTGCGGTTTGGGCACACAGTAGGGCGCAGAAGGGAAGGAGCGCTATGTGGCTTTTGGAGTGCAGATTCAGATGTTTGAGATCTGGATGCCATGTCATGTTTGCAGAGCCTCTAAAGTACCAGTAAAGTGGAATCCCCTAAGGAGTGACCCCATTTTGAAAACTGCACCCCTAAAAGAATTTATCAAGGGGTGTAGCGAGCATTAGTATCCCAGACGTGACTGCACAGCGGATGGGGAAAAGTGAATAAATATGTAAGCTGTGCGTAGTACATTGGGTACACTAAATTCCCTACTATTTCCTCAGTAGTTCCTATTATTGGGGAGGTCACTCTGGGGGTCACTTCTGGTTTATTATCCCTCGTAAGCTCTAAATCTGGTTTGTACCCTAATATACGCTCGCACAGCTTATACATTCCCTTCCTGCCGCAGCCAGTTATGTTCTAATGATTTGGCGATTTTTGGAGTTTTTGTCTTCACATTGTACGAGCTATATTTTCTTTATTTCTCTGGTGATGTAGCCATATGAGGGCTTGTTGTTTGCAGGGTGAGATGTATTTTTTAATGACATCATTTTTAGGTGCTTACAACTTATTAAATAAATTTTATTAACTCTTTCTTGGTGGATTAAAAAACAACCCCATCAATTCTGGCACTGCGTTTTATCTTTTAAATTTTTCACCATGCAGCGTAGAGTGTAAGTAACATGTTACCTTTATTCTACGGGTCGGTACGATTACGGCGATACCTCATTTATAGTTTTTTTATGCAATACCAATTTTGCAGAACAAAAACCTATTTGGGGACATAAATCAATTTTTTTTGCATCGCCATCTTCTAAGATGCGTAGCATTTTTATTTTTCAGTTTAGAGAGTTGGTTTAGGGCTTATTTTTTGCAGGACAACCTGTGCTTTTTATTGGTACTGTTTTGGGGTACATATGACTTTTTGATCACTTTTTATGGCATATTTTGTAAGGTGAGATGGCGAAAAATCGTTACTTTTGGCGGGTTTTTTCCGTTTTTTTTCCCCCGACTTTCACCATGTACATTAAATATGGTTTCAGTTTTATTGTACAGGTTGTTACGGACGCAACGATACCAAATATGTGTTGTTTTTATTAATTTTTAGGTTTATTTTTTATATAATTCATTTTATATTGGAAAAGGGAATTTTTGGGGCTTTATTCTTTTATTAATTTTTTTCACATACTTTATTATTTTTTTTTTTCACTTTTTTTTTACTTTTTCTTGTGTCCCATTAGGACACCTGAGCCAGAGATGCTTTGATCTCTGCCTCAGTACTATAGACTGCAAGACACGAGCATACACGTGTCTTGCAGCCTATACAGGAAGTCAGCGCTATGGAAACACAGTGCTGACTTCCGCAGGTCTCGGCAGGATCAACCAGGTACTGGGGACTCCAGGCAGCCTGGGGTCACTTGGCAGACCACGGGCTGCAGATTAGAGATATCGCCACCCCCCGATCTCGCTGCGGGGGGTTCCGGGGGGGGGCGGCAAGACGGCGGAACCCCTTGGATGCCGCGGTCATGTTTGACCGCGGCATCCAAGGGGTTAAAACCGCTGATCGGAAGTTATGGCCGACCGGGGTTATGGAGCAGGGTGTTAGCTGTAACAGATACAGCTAACACCCGGTTCCGATACTGCCCGCTCAGATAGTGAGCGGGCGGCCGGCCTCGGGCGTATAATAATAATACGCCCTGGTGTGCGAAGTACCTAGCGCCCAGGACGTAATAGTACGTCCAAGGTCGTTAAGGGATTAATATACTTCCTGGTGAATGTTATTGTAGATTCGCTGGTATTTTTGTTGTTGTTTGGTTTCTCCATAGCGACAAGCAAGTGAGGGGGCGTTATCTAGTGATGTTTATGCCTAGATGCCCCGTGATTGGCCATTCAGTGCACATGTGTGTGTTGATGCACTTTGACTGGTTCATCCTACCCTGTGATGCTGATGACACGTGGCGCCCCTTGATTGGTGTGTCTTGATGACAGGGGGCGTTTCTTATGCTTTAAAAGGCTGGCTCCGCTACTCCTCCTTACGGCCATGCATTAGTGCCGAGGGGGTGCGGGGGGAAACTATAGTTCTCTGTAAACAGACTTTGAACGGAGTAACTTTACACCTCTGATGACGGGATAGTGGTTAGCTCTATCCTAGAAACGCATCAGGTGTTTTAAGGAGGTAGTTTGATAGTGTCCATGTGAATATTGACACTAAATCATTCCTACTTCTCAGAAGTGTTTTTTTTTTTTTTGCCTAGGACTAGTCCAACAGCCATTGAACAGCATTGCAAATATTTTGCTGGGGGTCGGCTTTCCTATTTTGAGCAAATTTAAGTTACTATCATGCACTTCTGAGAAAGGGGAGGGGTTGTTTCATGACTAGGGGTGACATATTATATGTGTTACACACGTTCTAGTCCCCTGGCCATGCACGACTTTACTTGCTCTTAAATTCTATTATGAGAGATTATTGTGACTCATCTTTTAGATTATATTAATAAAGATAGCATTTTAGACATACTATTTTGGGAAGTGACACTTTCTATAGGTTTTCTACAAATGCAACCAGAAGCAGCTCTGCTCCTATTCAACTACTAGGTGCAGAACTGCAGCCCCATCCATTCTATAGTGGTGGTGCCAGGTTACTGCCACTCTACACCTATTACTTGAATAAGAGCAGACTGTTTTCTCTCCCCGTCCACAGAAGTTGCTTCCAGCACCTGAGGGCAACTGAAAGAGCTGATCAGTGCAGGGTCCAGGTGTCAGACTTTTACCAGTCAGATACTGATGGCCTATGCTGTGGATAGGTCATCAGTATAAAAAAAACCTCTTTAATTCTCTCTCCTTTCTTTACTTCAGTCTGCACATAAACGTGGCAATGTGAGACATTTATTTCACTTTATATTACTGTCTTACAGTTGGCAGTTGTACCAGACGAGTCTCCACGGAAGGTAGTGATCCAAAGCACAGTATAAATAAGTCCTTCACTTAAAAGGCTGGAATCATACAAAACTGGTTCAAAGATTTTATTGAAGTTGTTGGCCTGGTTGTGATAAAATAAAACTGCAAATGTGTTGGCATCAAAGCCTTAGGCAACATCAGGCAAAATATAACTTTGCAAGGTTTCGCTTTTGCACATAGAGTCAGGTGTAACTCTGTAGTTCAGCCAGGAATTAGTTTATTATAACAGTATTTTCTGAATTAAGGGCTCTCTGGGATTGTGTTCATAATGTATATTGAAGAGTGTACAGTTCCTTTTAAGAGTGTCAGTCTGGATCACAAGCTCTGATCGCAGCAATCTGCAACGTGTCCAGGAATAAATAGAAAAACTTTATATAAATTGGTTTTGGCTAAGTAGAAAATACATCAGAAATTGACACTGTCCCTCAAAGATGTATAATCTGTAAAATCAAATCCATTGGTTTAGAAAAAAACAGTTTGCAATTGGATTGAAAACTAGTTAATGGATTGGATCATATCCAGAGAGTTGTGGTCAATGACTATAGCTCAGACTGGTCCACTGTTATAAGTGGTGTACCCCAGGGTTCAGTGCTGGGTTCACTGTTATTTAACTTATTTACTAATGATATAGAAGATGGGATTAATAACACTGTGTCTGTTTTTGCAGATAACATCAAACTATATACTACAGACCAGTCTTTGGAGTATGTACTGTACATACAGTCATATGAAAAAGTTTGGGCACCCCTATTAATCTTAATCCATTTTTAGTTCTAAATATTTGGGTGTTTGCAACAGCCATTTCAATTTGATATATCTAATAACTGATGGACACAGTAATATTTCAGGATTGAAATGAGGTTTATTGTACTAACAGAAAATGTGCAATATGCATTAAACCAAAATTTGACCGGTGCAAAAATTTGGGTACCCTTATCATTTTATTGATTTGAATACTCCTAACTACTTTTACTGACTTACTGAAGCACAAAATTGGTTTTGTAACCTCACTGAGCTTTGAACTTCATAGCCAGGTGTATCCAATCATGAGAAAAGGTATTTAAGGTGGCCAATTGCAAGTTGTTCTCCTATTTGAATCTCCTCTGAAGAGTGGCATCATGGGCTCCTCAAAACAACTCTCAAATGATCTGAAAACAAAGATTGTTCAACATAGTTGTTCAGGGGAAGGATACAAAAAGTTGTCTCAGAGATTTAACCTGTCAGTTTCCACTGTGAGGAACATAGTAAGGAAATGGAAGACCACAGGGACAGTTCTTGTTAAGCCCAGAAGTGGCAGGCCAAGAAAAATATCAGAAAGGCAGAGAAGAAGAATGGTGAGAACAGTCAAGGACAATCCACAGACCACCTCCAAAGGCTGCAGCATCATCTTGCTGCAGTGGTGTCACTGTGCATCGGTCAACAATACAGCACACTTGGCACAAGGAGGGGGGGTGGGGGGGGGGGGGGGGAAAGGGGCCTTTTCGGAAACCACGCCCCAAACAGAGCCGCCCGAGGTATGCAAAAGCACATTTGGACAAGCCAGCTTCATTTTGGAAGAAGTTCCATGTTTATTGATGTAAACAAAGATTGAGTTTTTTGGTCAAACAAAAAGGCGTTATGCATGGTGTCAAAAACACAGCATTCCAAGAAAACACTTGCTACCCACTGTAAAATTTGGTGGAGGTTCCATCATGCTTTGGGGCTGTGTGGCCAACCCCCCCCCCCCCCAAATTTTTTAAAAGTGGGGGGCCCCTGGATTCAACCCACTAACACCCCAATTTTGAGAATAATGTACAAGAATCAGTGACGGATTGGAAGTTATGCCGGGGATGGATATTTCAGCAAGACAATGATCCAAAACACAGCTCCAAAGCTACTCAGGCATTCATGCAGAGGAACAATTACAATGTTCTGGAATGGCCATCCCAGTCCCCAGACCTGAATATCATTGAACATCTGTGGGATAATTTGAAGCGGGCTGTCCATGCTCGGCGACCATCAAACTTAACTGAACTGGAATTGTTTTGTAAAGAGGAATGGTCAAAAATACCTTCATCCAGGATCCAGGAACTGATTAAAAGCTACAGGAAGCGACTAGAGGCTGTTATTTTTGCAAAAGGAGGATCTACTAAATATTAATGTCACTTTTCTGTTGAAATGCCCATACTTTGGGTGCAGCGGTCAATTTTGGTTTAATGCATATTGCACATTTTCTGTTAGTACAATAAACCTCATTTCAATCCTGAAATATTACTGTGTCCATCAGTTATTAGATATATCAAATTGAAATGGCTGTTGCAAACACCCAAATATTTAGAACTAAAAATGATTTAGATTTTTTGGGGTGCCCAACTTTTTCATATGACTGTATCTCCAAACCGACTTGGACAAACTGAGTGTTTGCACATCCAGTTGGCAAAGGAGGTTCCATGTTTATAAATGTAAAGTTATTCATCTGGGTAACAATTATCTGCAAGGCAACATATGTCCTAAAGAAAGTAAAGCTGGGGGAGTGACTGGTAGAGAAGGACCTAGATATACAGTGCCTTGCGAAAGTATTCGGCTCCCTTGAACTTTTCAACCTTTTGCCACATTTCAGGCTTCAAACATAAGGATAAAAAATTTAAATTTTTTGGTGAAGAATCAACCAGTGGGACACAATTGTGAAGTGGAACGAAATTTATTGGATATTTTAAACTTTTGTAAAAAATAAAAAACTGAAAAGTGGGGTGTGCCAAATTATTCGGCCCCCTTAAGTTAATACTTTGTAGCGCCACCTTTTGCTGCGATTACAGCTACAAGTCGCTTGGGGTATGTCTCTATCAGTTTTGCACATCAAGAGACTGAAATTCTTGCCCATTCTTCCTTGGAAAACAGCTCGAGCTCAGTGAGGTTGGATGGAGAGCGTTTGTGAACAGAAGTTTTCAGCTCTTTCCACATGTTCTCGATTGGATTCAGGTCTGGACTTTGACTTGGCCATTCTAACACCTGGATATGTTTATTTGTGAACCATTCCATTGTAGATTTTGCTTTATGTTTGGGATCATTGTCTTGTTGGAAGATAAATCTCCGTCCCAGTCTCAGTTCTTTTGCAGACTCCAACAGGTTTTCTTCCAGAATGGTCCTGTATTTGGCTCCATCCATCTTCCCATCAATTTTAACCATCTTCCCTGTCCCTGCTGAAGAAAAGCAGGCCCAAACCATGATGCTGCCACCACCATGTTTGACAGTGGGGATGGTGTGTTCAGGGTGATGAGCTGTGTTGCTTTTACGCCAAACATATCGTTTTGCATTGTGGCCAAAAAGTTCGATTTTGGTTTCATCTGACCAGAGCACCTTCTTCCACATGTTTGGTGTGTCTCCCAGGTGGCTTGTGGCAAACTTTAAACAAGACTTTTTATGGATATCTTTGAGAAATGTCTTTCTTCTTGCCACTCTTCCATAAAGGCCAGATTTGTGCAGTGTACGACTGATTGTTGTCCTATGAACAGACTCTCCCACCTCAGCTGTAGATCTCTGCAGTTCATCCAGAGTGATCATGGGCCTCTTGGCTGCATCTCTGATCAGTCTTCTCCTTGTTTGAGATGAAAGTTTAGAGGGACGGCCGGGTCTTGGTAGATTTGCAGTGGTCTGATACTCCTTCCATTTCAATATGATCGCTTGCACAGTGCTCCTTGGGATGTTTAAAGTTTGGGAAATCTTTTTGTATCCAAATCCAGCTTTAAACTTCTCCACAACAGTATCACGGACCTGCCAGGTGTGTTCCTTGGTCTTCATGATGCTCTCTGCGCTTTAAACAGAACCCTGAGACTATCACAGAGCAGGTGCATTTATACGGAGACTTGATTACACACAGGTGGATTATATTTATCATCATCAGTCATTTAGGACAACATTGGATCATTCAGAGATCCTCACTGAACTTCTGGAGTGAGTTTGCTGCACTGAAAGTAAAGGGGCCGAATAATATTGCACGCCCCACTTTTCAGTTTTTTATTTTTTACAAAAGTTTAAAATAATCAATAAATTTCGTTCCATTTCACAGTTGTGTCCCACTTGTTGTTGATTTCTACCAAAAAATTAAAATTTTTTATCTTTATGTTTGAAGCCTGAAATGTGGCAAAAGGTTGAAAAGTTCAAGGGGGCCGAATACTTTCGCAAGGCACTGTACTTGTAGACCTTAGATTGAATAATAGCATGCAGTGTCAGTCAGCTGCTTCTACACCCAGCAGGTTAATGGCATGTATTAAAAGGAGTATGGACTTGTGGGACAGAGATATCATTTCACTACGGTATAAATCAATGGTCCGCCCGATCTGGAAAATACAATTCAGTTCTGGGCACCAGTTCATTAAAAGAATGTCCTAAAGTTGGAAAAAATACAGTGGAGAAGCTGATAAAGGGCATGGTGGACCTAAGTTATGAGGAGACCTCAAAGGAGTTAAATGTGTCTTGAGAAGAGGCATTTAAAGGACCACTAAACCCAGAATCCAAACAAATAAAAAAGAATAAATAATTCTTATATGACACCTCCTGATTGTTCTTGTCCATACTCTTATATCATAGTTACAAATCCTGAAAAATAAATTAGAAAAGCAATATATTATTCTCTATGACAGCAACCATGTTTTGCGGGTTTAGGCTGCACAATTTTTGACTATACAGTGAGTGTAGCCATTTTGTTGAAAGGAATCCCCCAAGTAGCTGAAATAGATATAAACATAACAGTAGTACCACTAGTACCAGCAGTAACGATGCCAGCAGTAGTACACAAAGTGACACCAGCCAACTGTACCTCACTAACTCAGAGACAACAATACAACCCAGTACATCCACACAAGGAAAGTCACCCAATGTGTGAATATATGTGGCTATTCACATGACCAGTTTTTTGATGGTCCATTTTCATGAACCATCAAAAACTACAACATATTTTAGAACATGTTGGAACATTTTTACCTGATTTCAAGGATCCCTCAGTAGACTCAAATCTATGAGGGATCCGTGAAAGTGAGTGCCCCATGGATGCAAAAGAGGAACCTCGGTCATCTGAATAGAGCCTTAGAGTAGAAAAAAAAATATTTGTTGCACATTTTAATTATTTTTTTATACTCGTAATTTGGTATGGATGCTCCCACATTTAACTGATGTCCAGCATGGTTAACTAATGCAGTTTCTACTGAAACCATTTATTTTACTTACTTGTATAATGCCAACATATTCCTTAGCCCTTTACAAATATTGTGGTCAATGTCCCATATGGGGCTCACAATTTAAATTCCCTATCAGTATGTCTATGGAGCGTAGGAGGGAGTGAACCCACACAAACACAGGGAGAGCATATAAACAGGTGTTGCAGATTCGAACTCCAGTGCTGCAAGGCCACAGTGCCAACCACTGAGTAACTATACTGACTCTTTCGGCACAAGATCTCAACATCTTAACTAAAGCCTTGAAAGGCAACAGTTCATACATTCCACTTTGCCCTCCGTGATACAGGGTAGCTACACAGACGCAAATAGGATTGCTTACATATCACTTTGATCATGGGGATTTTTAGAAAAGTTGCTTAACTTATACACATGCCTGGACATTTCCAGCCAAGAGGAAAGGATAAAGGGAACGCACCTGGATGCCAGTTGTATAGGCTTTATTTATCATAAAACTTGCATATAATTAATTGATAATGAAAAATATAAGCAGTGTCTAGAATCAGGGATCATCTTCTCAATCTATTGCCAGTTTCACATCCAGATTCCTGGATGTTCCACTGATCCTAATGTAGATTACCATATAAACCTATTACAGGTGCATCTCAATAAATTGGAATATTTTTGAAACATTCATTTATTTCAGTAATTCAGTAATACAATTCTTAATCAGCGTCTTCCATGATTGTGTGTCCTACTGAACCAGACTGAGGAACCATTTAAAGGCTTAGGAAACCTTGGCAGGTGAATTTACAATACTGAACTTTTTCACAATATTCTAATTTTCTTAGATTTGGGTTTTCACTACCTGTAATCCATAGTCAACATTTACAGAAATAAAACACTTGAAATAGAACATTCTGTGTGTAAAGAATCTAGAAAATATAGGAGGTCACTTTTTAATTTAATTACTAAAATAAACAATTCAAAGATATTCTAATTTATGGAGATGCACCTATAGAATGAACTTTACCTATCCAGGCTTCAGCAACAGTTCTTGCTACTTTTGGCTGGCATTAAGCTTGGATACTAGTGATCAGCCTTCAATTGCTGTAATGGTGAACATACAAATGGATCTGTGATCTATCTCACTGCATCATAGTTAGGCTTTAGCCAGCACAATTCAGAAAATTCAGGAATTCCAGCAATATTTATAGTAGGACTAGGAGAACTTAGAAATCAAGCAATTATTATACAGGCAGATTAGTGCTAGAATTCAATAGACATAGATAGGACAGGTTCACTTCATAGACAGTGGCTAGAATATGTGCTGCTCCTGCGTACACAGACAGTTAACCCTTTAATTGCCAATAATCTAATATTGTCTGACAGTACTTGCGATAATGCAATTTTATCTCTATACACATTCTTTAAACATGCTTTTTCACTGAAGACAATCCTGCTAGTGAAAAATGTTTTGTTAAGGACTTTTTTGGGCAAGAGTTAACATTTTTTCATTAAATACAGTACATACTGCTGTTTTAACAGTAAAGTGCTGCTGATTTTACCTGTGCAAATCTTAAAAAAAAAAAATAATATACACATGGTTTCTTGTTTACCCAATATACAGTCTAGCTTGCACTAATCTTAAAAAAAATAACTCTGTTATGTACAAGTGGTTTCTTGTTGTTCACCCAATATATAGTCTAGCCTATGCTAATCTTAAAAAAAAAAAAACATTTGGTAATTTTATGTGCTTTTTCTCCACTTTGGTTGGGTGTCTGACCCAAACACAGTGTGAAGGAGCATTGTTACTAACTGAACAAAATATTTATCAGTAATTTATCAGTAAACGCAATTTTATATATATGTATATATCTATATATACATATATAGATATAGAAATATATATACAGTTGTGCTAAAAAGTTTACATACTTGTAACGTCTCTGCCTGTTCAGGTCTCTGCTCCACCCTCCGCCTGCACGCAGCGGCGCAGGAGGCATGCTCAGTTTGATTCCTTGTTTAAAATTCTTGTTGCTCAGTCTGAACACTGTCCTAGACTATGTAATTGATTTTCTGCCACACCCGTCTCCTTCACCTCGTTTTTCCTCTGCTCCACTAATAGTTAATTTTAGTCTTACTTGTGTGATTGACAGCCTATCATCCTATCAAGTCTGTGGCGGGTTTTTCATTCTTATTTATTCTTTGCTCACAGTCACACTAGCTCTTGCTATTGCTTCTGCGTACCTGCCTTTACTCCGTGCTGTTTTGTTACCTGTATTCCTATTTCTGATCCCTGGCTTTGTCTGTGACTAATCTTTTGGATTGTGATTTTGTACTTCATTGCTCGACTGTTACCGACCCCTTGGCTAGCTGACCTCCCTTTGTTGTGTTTGTCCTGTCTGCGTTCTTTGTTGTCACCTATATTAGGAGGGGACTGTCCACTTGTTGCTGGCTGTCGCCTAGGACAGGTTGGGCAAGTAGGCAGGGACAGTGGGGGGGATTCAGCTTAGGGTCCACAGTCTTGTTGTGCCCCTCCCCCCAGGGTTCTGCAGCAGCACTGGGGAATTGCTCAACTGGTAATACCCTTACAATACCCTGGCAGATTTTTTGTTTTTTTGGCCTTTTTTCAGAGAATATGAATGATAACACAAACACTTTTTTTCCACTCATGGTTAGTGGTTGGTTGAAGCCATTTATTGTCAAACTTCTGTGTTTTTCTCCTTTTAAATCATAATGACAACCAAATAAATCAAAATGACCCTGTTCAAAAGTTCACATACCCCAGTTCTTAATACCGTGTATTGCCCCCTCTAACATCAATGACAGCTTGAAGTCTTTTGTGGTAGTTGTGGATGAGGCTCTTTATTTTCTCAGATGGTAAAACTGCCTATTCTTCTTGGCAAAAAGTCTCCAGTTCCTGTAAATCCCTGGGCTGTCTTGCATGTATTGCGCACTTGAGATCTCCCCAGAGTGTCTCAATGATATTGAGGTCAGGAGACAGATGGCCACTCCAGAACCTTCACTTTCTTCTGCTATAGCCAATGACAGGTCGACTTGGCCTTGTGTTTTGGATCGTTGTCATGTTGGAACGTCCAAGTACGACCCATGCGCAGCTTCCTGGCTCCAGGCAAATTTGCCTCCAGTATTTGCTGATAACGTGCTGCATTCATCTTTCCTTCAACTTTGACCAAGTTTCCTGTGCCTCTGAAGCTCATACATCCCCACATCATCAGTGATCCACCACCATGCTTTACAGTAGGAATGGTGTTCCTTTTATCATAGGCCTTGTTGACTCCTCTCCAAATGTAACATTTATGGTTGTGGCCAAAAAGTTCGATTTTTGTCTCCTCACTCCAAATTACCTTGTTCCGGAAGTTTAGAGGCTTGTCTCTGTGCTGTTTGGAGTATTGAAGGCGAGATTCTTTGTGGCATTTGTGCAGTAATGGCTTTCTTCTGGCAACTTTACCATGCAGCCCATTTTTCTTCAAGTGCCTCCTTATTGTGCATCTTGAAACAGCCACACCGATAGTTTTCAGAGAGTCCTGTATTTCAGCTGATGTTATGTGTGGGTTTTTCTTTGCATCCCGAACAATTTTCTGGGCGGTTATGGCCGAAATTTTGGTTGGTCTGCCTGACTGTGGTTTGGTTTCTGGACATGTTATCAGGCCAAAATCACCAGGGTATGTGAACTTTTGAACAGGGTCATTTTGATGTTTTTGGTTGTCATTCTGATTTATAAAGAGAAAACACAGAAGTTTGACAATAAATGGCTTCAACCAACCACTAACCATGAGTGGAAAAAAAGTTTTTGTGTTATCATTCATATTCTCTGAAAAAAGGCCAAAAAATCTGCCGGGGTATGTAAACTTTTTAGCAGAACTGTATATATATTTAAGAGTTTATTTTTGGTTTTCACCCAATATGCAGTCTGTGCTAATCTTAAAAAAATAAGCTGACTGACACAGTTGTAGTGATCTAGTCTAATACTCACTGACCAGAAGGTGACCCTTTTAGTGCTTTGCAATTTTTCTTGAAATATTTTTAGTTAAAAAAAAAAAATACAAAAAAAATACACGGTTTCAGATTTTTGCCAAATCAAGCAGTGTGCAGTAAAATGACTGGGAAAGACAGAGTAGGGGACAAGCAAAAGGAAGGGGAGGATGAAACACTAGTTCACTTACTACTAACAATAAGAATGTGGATAGCAACAGCAACACTACTTCTGGTCTTTTCAGCCACGACATATATCTGTATTGCCCTGTATGGTATCGATGCCTTAATAGAACTGAGACGCCCTCTGTTTCTAACACGGTGTATTTATCCAGCAGTAATGGTCACTAATTGTATTCACTTATTGTTTACATAATAAACTCCTTGAATTAACATTGTATCTATCCAGGACTGGTTTGGGCAGCCCATAGCTTCTCTAAGCAATCTTTGAGTAGATAGTGTCATGTTACCATGATGACTCCTCCTGCCCCTCATGTATTCATCATTACTTGGCGCCCCCTCAGCTGGCGGGGGTGTAGCCGCTGACATAATTTGATGGGCAGGGTCCATCAACCAGTCGGCCCTATATAAGCCTGGCCTGTAGCAGCATTTGACGCCAGCGATTACAAGTACCGTAGTCCACCATCACACTCTTAGAAATGCTGATCCTGATGATCCTATTTGGTGAAAGGCGTTAAGATAGCTTCTGGGGTGTTACTTTGTAGGGTAGCTCTACCACGTGATGTCCGATCAGGCAGACTACCTCCACTCCAGCCTGACCCTCATGCACTACTGCACCGATAGTGATTGGGAGCTGATTCTGCTATATATCTTGCTGCAACAACATTTAGTTCTGAGGAAATAGGATATATCAGTCTGTTTTGCCACTTGAACTGCTGACTGAAGCCATGGTTTGCAAATAGGAATTGGCATCTGATAGATCCAAAATGAAGTACCTCTTTTTCATTTTGGGGGTACTTTTAATGGTACTATATATTTCAAAGGGAATGTTTTAGACTGCTGTACACACTCCAGATTATCTTTGTTTTGTATGTTTAGCTATGGCAAAGGGCCTTGTCTTTTAATGTATATTATTAAAAGTTATATTTTACTTATTTAAGTTCGGATTCCACATGGCGAAACGCTGCGGAAAAAAAACTCAGCGTGTTACAGTCCCTTCTAGCGAATCCCATCCACACATTGTGGAAAAATACGCGTAATGGACACGCTGCAATTTACAAAACTGGCACAGTTTTGGAAATCGCAACATGTCAATTATACCAATGGAATTTCCGTGGTTTCCCTATAGGTATAATGGAAGCAGTAAGCACTGCTGCCGCGTTTTTTTCCACAGCACTTTTTTGCTATGGCCTGCTACGTGGTTATATTTTGTTTATTTTGGGTGAAATCACTGTGATTGTGTAGTGTAAAAAATTGAGGAGGGTGGTCTTCTGTTCTAGTAATTGTTGAGCATCTCAGCACTTGAGCATCCAGAAATCAGACATTTAGCCACCCTCATGTTTTCCCTGTTGCTACAAAATAGAGCAATGAAAGCAACTGGGGGAAAGGTCTTTTTTCTGTTTTTATAAGATTTTTGACACATTTTTGGGGAGATGCACTGCATTCCAAAAAAAGAAAAAAAATATTTTAAATCAATCAAGAATAATCTAACTGACATCCAAAGGAGCCCTTCATTCCTGTTTCTTATTAGAGAAGAGGAACAGAAACTTTCGCAAGAGACTGAAGGTAAATATGTAGTTAAGTGGAATACTATGAAAGTCATCAGATCAATCTGATTTTATGTAGAATGATGTTTTTGAAGATATGTTTAGATACATCACTTCATTTATTTTCTTTTTGTTCTTTTGGCTCCTTTTAATAACTGGAAACAGGACTATTTGTTCCTTTTTATGCACTTGAAATTTTGGGAGTCTTGCCTTTACATTGTGTTTATCCAAGCTTTTCAATAACTTACAAAACTCTTACCCATAAACATTATTTCAGATAGTATACAGATGTTATTTTTATGGAGAAGGAAGGGTTGAAATATGTCTTAGGGCTTTTCCAAACAAGCATATTATGGCTCCATACAAGCCCTGAGATATAATATGCTACCTGTAGTGTGCCATAAACATTATATGTGTATTGACTGAGCTTTTCCTCTGTATATCTCAAATTTTATTTTATACTGTTGGATAAATACAGAATCCAACAAAAAATCCCAAGTATTCTCCACTGGATACCATATTACATAGGAATGCTCCCTTATGAGCATTCCAGAAGAAGTACAGAGGGATGCTTCCCTAGAAGGCTCTGTAGAAGAGCACTTTAAAAACACCACATGTGTCAGTATAGGTTCCATGCACACGGCTCTGCTACGCAAACAAGGTAGTCATCAATAATAGAACTGTATTAGTCTAGACAGACTGAATGGTTTTCAGCTTTCCATGATTCTGAAGTGGTTAAATATCCCTGAGATGATCACACCCCTCCTGGTAACTTTAAATAGTTTTATAATTTACTTTTTCTTATTTTATTAGGTGAGAATACCAAGTCTCAGTATCAGGTTGCAGTGCTAAGCCTCATTTTCCACACATTCAAAGCGTTTACACTGTAAAAGCCCACCCCTGTGACATTTTTACTCCTAAGTTCTGAGTAACACAAAGGCGATACTTCTGAGTATGAGCTGTATTTTTGGACTGCCTGTGTGACCATTATTTATTTCATACATTGCTAGCTTAAATGCATTCTAGCCTCAATGATGTATAACTTTGTGAAAGTTAAGGAGTAACATTCAGAAATAAAAGGACCTACAAGTTAGAAATAAAAGGACATGTTTTCAGATGTATTAAAGGAATTGTGGATAGGGGATAAGTTGCCTATCGGTGAGGGTCTAAACTGATAATAGGAGTCTTTGCTAACCAGTGGTCGCGCAAGCATGCTGACATTCTTTTCAACTGTGTTGGACTGCTGGAGATACAGTGGGGAAAAAGTATTTAGTCAGCCACCAATTGTGCAAGTTCTCCCACTGAAAAAGATGAGAGGTCTGTAATTGTCATCATAGGTAGACCTCAACTATGAGAGACAAAATGAGAAAACAAATCCAGTAAATCACATTGTCGGATTTTTAAAGAATTTATTTGTATATTATGGTGAAAAATAAGTATTTGGTCACCTACAAACAAGCAAGATTTCTGGCTCTCACAGACCTGTAACTTCTTCTTTAAGAGGCTCCTCTGTCCTCCACTCATTACCTGTGGTAATGGCACCTGTTTGACTACATACTTTTTTTCCCCACTGTAGCTGAGCACTCTGTTTTGCTATCTCTGGTAGTCCCATAGAGATGAATGGAATGGCAATGTGCCTGCTTGACTGCTGCTCTATTCAGACAGGGGTGCAAAGGAGCCCTTTTCTCATGATTTGTGAATACTTTACGATTTATCTCAGGTGAACTAAAATGGCTGTGGCAACATGCATTATGCATTAAAAATACAGTAAAAAGACACGTGTGACGTTCTAACATCACCTGACAGCCTCTCGGCCAATAATGAGTGGTAGGTGGACACATGTGCTGATGTCACATAAAGAATATAATGCTCTTTGCTTCAAGGAGAAGAGCCATTTTGTGATATTCCAGCTAGGCGACATATATTATTATATTATATATATTATCATAGTGTTATTATCATCAATGCATGATCTAAAGCAATTGCTTCATTTTCTACTGGGAAACTGCAGCAACAGTTACAATAGAACTACAGAGTAATGGTCCATCTCATTATTCCATGATGTACTGAAACTTATGTTGCCACAGCTGCCACAGCTACCAGCCACCACTCAGCCAGACATGTCCTGTACCCAGGTCCATCATATTATTCCATACTGTACTGCCTGGCACTCCTGAAGGGCCACACTTCCGGAAACAGACTGGAAGCAGCGATTGTCAGATAGTGATACAAATGTTAAGTGGGAATTTAAATCTGCTTTGAGTAAGTCTATGGAAAAATGTATTCCTATAGGGATAAGAAGCAGGGCCGGCTCCAGGTTTTTGTGGGCCCTTGGGTGACAGAGCCTCAATGGGCCCCTTTTGAAGCAACCCATGTGCACCTCAGCAAAAAAACAACCGAAATTGGGTGTTTTTTTTGCTGAGGGAGACCTACTAGAGTGGACTGTAATACAGTCCATTCCATACAAGTAGATAGAACCTGTTCAGACATCAGAAATTAAAGAGGAATTTTAGGCAGACATCTGCCCTGGATTCCTCTATATTTTCTGCCCCCCCCACCCCGGCTGAAGATAGTATGGAGTCGCATCAGAGCGCAAGAGAGATAAGTAACACTGTTTATTATGTTTGCTTACCTCCCCTGGGCTTCCTATCATGAGAGTATGATAATAGCAGTTTTGGTTCAGACCTATTTGGTCTGACCCAAACCGCCTGGTGCAGGGCCGTTTTAACACATTGGTGGGCCCTGTGCAAAGGTTTCATAAGTTGGCCCCCCCATCACCACCACTTAGAAATACTTGACCTGCACAAATTATAATGCTCCCTCAATGGCCCCCACATAGTATAATGCCCCTTATTGGCTCTCACACATATAATGCCTCCCTAGTGGCCCCATACAATATAATACCCCTCATAATGTCCCCTTCCAGGTTGCCCCCACATTTTCATGTTCCCCTCCAGGTTACCCCCCCAGATTCATGTCCCCCTACCCCACTGGTTTCCCTCACACCGTTCACTCCTCTCTCTGCTCCCGGGGTCTTTAAGGAGTAACAGGTGCAATGTAAGTGACATCACTACATCGTGCCTCCTGCTCCCAGAACACCTGGAGCAAAGACAGCAGGTGGGTGGTGAAGCAGGGAGTGGACAGCTCCCTACATCATCACTGGCGGCCCTGGCCTGGCGATCCCGGCCTTACTTACCGATCTCCGCTCCTGCAGCAGGGATCGGTAAGTAAATAGGGCCTGTTACCTGCTGGAGTAACCCCAGCCTATTTAAAAAAAAAAAAAAAAAAACGCAGTGAGCACCCAGCCCAGTGGGCCCCCGGCACTTGCCCGGGTAAGCCTGCTGATGACGGCCCTGATAGGAAGTATAAGTATAACTTTCTGTAAAGTAGTCGACAGAGAGTTGGATAATAGAATATTATAGAGTAATTTGGGAAACTGGAACCTTGGGCAGAGAAATTGGAGATGAGATTTAATGTGGATAAATGTAAAGTTATGCACCTGGGAAGTGGAAACAAGCGTTACAAATACGTATTAATGAATAAAACACTGGGTAAGACTACTGCTGAAAAAGACTTAGGGATATTGGTGGGCAATAAACTTAATTTTAGCACCCAGTGCCAGACAGCAGCTGCCATAGAATATAAAATCATGGGCTCCATTAAGAAAGGAATAGATTCTCACAATAAGGATATAATTTTGCCTCTATAAATCACTGGTAAGGCCACATGTAGAATACTGTGAACAATCTTGAGCACCAGTATGTAGGAAAGAGTAGCTGACCTAGAGCAGGTACAGTGGACGGTGACTAAGGTAATTAAATTAAGGGGATGGGTGGATTGGGGTATAAAGACAGGTTATCAAGGTTGGGATTGTTCAGTTTGGAAAAATACAGCTTAGGGGCGACCTTATTACGATGTACAAATATATGAATGGACTTTAAAGAGGTCTTCCCAATGATCGCTTTACACCTAGGCCTTTACACCAAGGGGGCATCCTCTATGTGAAGAGGAAGAAAGTCACAGGGGGGATTCTTGACAGTAAGAGTGGTGAGACTATGGAACTCACTGCCACAGGATGTAGTGATGACTGTGCACAAGAGGGGCCTGGATACCTTTCTTGGGAGTAATAATATCATAAGTTATAGGAACTAGAAATTTTGGGGATAGCTTGTTTATCCAGAAACTTAGTCCAATTGCCATATTTGGAGTTGGGAAAGAATTTTTTTCCTCAGATGAGGTAATTGACATCAGCCTCATGTTTTTTTTGCCTCTGAATCAACTTGGTGGGTTTATAGGTTGGATTCGATGGACTTTTGTCTTTATCTAGCCTTATCTATCATGTTACTATCTTACTATAAACGTCTTAAATTAGGTCCCTGATGGCATACAGCTAAGGTTACAAAGGCAATAAACAATACGAAAACAGCCATTTAAAAGATATAAAAGTGAAGGGTCAGCATAGCACTTAATAACATCTGTGAAAAGGAAATAGAATCAGATAAAATACATAGTGAAAGGCAGGTGGCCAAGGATAGCAAAACAAACTCCAAAAAATTCTTTCAATATATAAATGCAAAAAAAAAGTCAGGACAGGTAGGTTCCCTAAATAATGGCAATAGGGAGTTGGTCACCCGGGACCAAGAAAAAGCAGAGCTACTAAATGGGATCTTTAGCTCTGTATATACAGAAGAACAGGCAGTAGTAGATGTAGGTGTCACCAATGCTGGTAATACATCAACCAATATACTAAACTGGATAAACATAGAAACGGTCCAGGCCAAGCTAAACAAATAAAACATGAGCAAAACTCCAGGTCCAGATGAATTACCCTCATGAGTACTTAAAGAACTCAGCTCAGTGATTGTTGTACCCCAATTCTTAATTTTTAGGGATTCTTTAGTGACTAGTACAGTGCCAAGGCAAAAGAGGTGCCTTTTTTCAAAAGGGCTCTAGGTCTTTCCCAGGTAACTTTAGACCAGTAATGGCACATACTATTATAAGGGACAGACAGCATGGTTTTACTAAGGGCAGAACTTGTCAGACTAACCTGATTTGTTTTTAGTAAGAGGTAAGTAAAAGCCTAACCAGAGGGGAGGTGGGGTCGATATATGAGAAAATCAGGTCCATTGGCTTGGAAAATATAGTTTGTAATTGGATCAAAAATTGGTTAAAAATTGTCTTCAGAGGGTCGTGGTCAATGACTGCTCCTCTGTTATAAGTGGTATACGCCAAGGATCAGTGCTGGGTCCAATGTTATTTAACTTATTTATTAATGATGTAAAAATGGGATAGCACTGTCTCTACAATGTTGTATAATGCACAAAAAAAACCCTCATTCTGTAGACCCATACACTGACCCTGTATGACCGCACACAAAGTCCCTTAGATGCTCTGTGTGCTGCCACCTAGTGTCTTTGTGGGGCACTGTTTTCCATTCTAGAAGTAAAGCTTTTAGGACAACGTAAGTAAAGTATAACTAAGTTTAAGTGTACCTCAATGGCCATTTATCTCCTGACATACTGATTGGATGGAAGACAATAAAGTAACATTTAAGCCAAATCAAAAATTTACCTCTGGCTATAGATTTAAAGTTTTGAAGTGGCCTTGGCATAAGAAAAACTAAGATTATTTAGATAAATTGACAAAGGAGGCCGAACCATTGCATCCATTTGGTAACTGAACGCTGCACAGTTTGTACACTTTGCAGATTTGAAGTTGAAATGTTGTTTTTTACTTTCATGTGATTTGTTTTAGGATTATCCCGCATAGGCTAACACTAAAATGTAAACTGGCATAAAAAAGAGGCAGATTTGTTTAATAGCTTTTGCACTTAAAGTTATTTTGGTTGTGTTGCCTAAAATGAATATTTTTGGTAGCCTATAATTTTGCCCCAACAAGCTCTCACATTGTGTGTGTATTCACATTCCACACATGAACTTTACTGTTTGCACACTGAATTCCAAAATCATAGAGCAGGTAGAACGCTTTCTGGGAATTCTGGAGTTCTGGAACATTCTCCTTTTTTATTTTCTAAACCACTTGCCACTAATAAAAAAATATGTGAAGCTGAGAATGTTAATTATAAGTGTCCAGTAAGGTGAGGAATTCAGTTCACTAAACTGATGGTAAGAATCTGAAACATTGCCTTTACTATGCTTCCCAAGGTCACACATGTACCTGTGGCAGTCTCTCTCTAATGTATATCTATAGCTATACAATATAAAGACATACCATATACCTATATTCTTGCCGCCAAAATGATCAGAACTCAAGAGGATTCCATTAAAGGGAAAAGGCAAATGAAACAATGTATATTTATGGTAGCAATACACATGACATAAAAGTCAGCTGAAATGGCTGGTTTTGGCCAATTGTTTCCAAAAATTACCATTCTTGACAACAGACTTTATATCTGCCAAAAAACTGTTCTGTTATTTTGGAAAATATATTGTGTATGGCATGATTAGCCAAATTTGGCAGATCATTTGCCATTTTATGAATCTGAGTAGTTTTTTTTTTTTCTAAACTGCCCCTCCCCCCATTGAGTAGTTCAGTTGGTTATGTTAATGGTGGGATCATTCATATGAGTGATCTCAACATTGATTTATAGGCAGCATCAAGGCTGACTTTTATATTATGTGTACGCCACCTTTAGTTGCATAACTTTTTATTACATAATTAGCTTTGTTTGCATAACATTGGAAAAACCCTTCACCCCCATAACGCACCTTGACATACTTAAATGATACAAAAAAGCCCTTTTCTTTTTTAAACTTTTAAAAAGCTTTATTGCTTATTCACTTTTCCAGTACAAAAGTTTAACATAACATAAACACAGATATTAGTCCTAGAACACTGACATTGGCAAAGACTTCTAAGAATACAGTGGGCAAGAAATAAAAGAGAGTCAAAGATCCTTGATCATATGACAACCAACCACCCTTTGGGGTAAACCAAGCTAATTAAGAAAAAATATTGTATTCTGAAAAATATTGACAAAAAGGATGAACATGGCAGTTAACAACCATATTTGCAGCCTCTTCATCTACACATAGAATGAATGAATGTTTTCTCACAAAACTATGTTGCAGCGGTCACAGCTGCAAGTAAGCCCAGAAGCCAGAGGGGACCACAAGTCATCCTCACCACACTAAGGCTGATTAAACGTCTTTGATCTCCTTTTAGATTTCCTTTCATGGCTGGTAGTCTGTGCTTCTGCAGTGAGACAGGTGAAGATTTAGAATACAAAGCATTCCATTGTCAGAAAGGAGACAATTAACTATTTAATGGCCAAAGCAACAGCCAGTCAGCAACATATAGTCAAAGAAGGATTCAGTGGAAGTGGTTGTGGCATATAGGTTGTGTGTGTAGAGCACTAACAGTGGATGGGAATGATGGAAAGTTTGGGTGCACAGATATGTTATGAACAAGATTTCATGGAGGTGTGGGCCCAGATAGAAAAGAAACAGGATATGTAATTGCTGCTAAAATATATGAATGGGATACAGCTGACAGTTTTGCGCAGGGGCCCAAGCTGAGCTTTTGCACCATGGGCACTTACAGATCTAAATAAAGGATCCCTTGCCTTACAAATAAGCTGTTGCGGCGCTTCTAGGGGCCACATGCTTTGTCTTTCACCAAGGCCTTATGCTGTCTATACCCCTAAACAACAGGATAGAGGGAATATCAAAAATGGTTACAAAGCATGAAAACCCAAACAGATATTCTGAAGTAACACTTTCATGAGATCAGCAATAGTGTTTATGGACAACAGTGTGCATAAAAATAACTGTATATGTGTTCTCTAGCATAACATCAGTCCACATGAAATAAAAGTAGCTTTAACTGTGTCACTGATCAATATCCCGTTGCTGCATACTGTAGAGTCTGACACCTCCAAGAAAATAATACGCCAGGTAACCATCAATATATAAAACTGCTACATGCAGCAGCCATAGCTGAAATTGCAAGTTTTCAAAATTAAAATATTGCCATATAGTACCCGTATATATCTCAACTGCCGAGGCTTTAAAGGTACTTTATAAATGTACTTGTCCTTGTAATAAATGAAATGCTGGATATAAAAAGGCTTCCTACTATCCAATGAGGTTAAGGGATTAACCTCCAATCAAACTTTGTGACTGAAAGTAGCATTTCAGAGGTAATCTGTTTTCAGCTGACTCTCTGTACACTTTTCACCTGCCTTTTGAGAGTAACTTGGCAGATGAAATCACATTATTTTGCAATAATACGTTATGCAGTGTTTAACATGCTGTGTAACTCAGTCCAG
Organism: Leptodactylus fallax; assembly: GCA_947044405.1. Taxonomy (NCBI): domain Eukaryota; kingdom Metazoa; phylum Chordata; class Amphibia; order Anura; family Leptodactylidae; genus Leptodactylus; species Leptodactylus fallax. Next base: position 4,395,745 of record CAMRHE010000108.1, on the reverse strand, counting down.
CACTGATGAAATGTGATGTAGTGAAGCGTTCCTATCTCTTATTTGTGCCAGTTTATAAATAATGATGGTCGTAGTGCGGCCTCTTTGTGTCATAACATTTTCTATATTTACATTCCAGACTGCCTCAATAAATCTTTGTGTGTTAACCTTGTGTGCCAGAAAGTCTAGTCCGTAGCTGAGTTTTTCCCAGATATGATTTCTGTGCGATTTAGTGTTTTAACATTTGGGGCTCAATTATTTAACAAGGGAAAAAGCTAATTCTACACATAAATGATCATATTCATCCATGTAAATAAAAAGAGGTCTCACAAGGATGTAGGGACAACAAAAAACGCCTGATAAGAGACCTGGAAATGGTGCTTCCTATTGTTGCTTTTCATGCCATTATACCCTCCATACTGGGCTATAGCTTGACATACTCCCCTTAAACATTTTCTGCTCTGTTGTTTGTGTTCTGTATCCTGTTGTAGTAATACAGCCATGTGCAGGTCTACACAACCCATAAGGGATAAGGCCATGTAAGCTGTTCCCCCCTTTACAGTAGCTGCATGGATTGGGTACTTATTGCTTGATGATATATAATAGCATATATGTATGTATATTATAAAATGAAAAGTGTTTCCATAAACATAACCATATTTTAAATTGTAGACAATTAAATTATCTACATAAATATAAACTATTAAAAATTAATTTTAAAGATTTTCTGTAACCATCTTAGGCTAGGTTCACACCTGCGCCCTGTCTCTGTTTGGGATTCCATCCCCGAATCCTCTTGAAAAATGCGGAGAGAAAAGTCCTGCAAGCAGGACTTTTCTCTCCGCATTTTTCAGGCGGAAACACCGCGGACCCTATAGGTTGTCAGTGGATACAACCATAAATGTTGGAACTGTCCATGGTCTGGCACTTGTCAGAAACCTAGCCTGTCTTCTCATACAGGAACACAGAACCAGGTTGGGACAATACACTCACAGGAAGATAAACTGCCCATAATACGGAAATTATGCCTGGGTTTCTGACAAGTGCCAGACCATAGAAAATACCTGCATTCATGGAAATGTTTAAAACTCATTTTTAGATATTTATTGGTATTTGCAAACATGTCAAACTTTCAGTTGTCTACACATTTAAATATTTGTGGCATATCCAAATATCTAATAGATTTAAGTGCTACTGTACTTCTGGGACCTGCACCTTTCCTTAGATTCAGGAAATGTCCTGCTGCTACCGCCTTACTCCCATACCCGCAGGCTCACTAAGCTTCACTGTTTCTATAACTCTGATAGAAATGAATGTGAGTTATGGAAACATGGTAAAACAGTAAACTAATCAGTTTCCACACCTCACAAATTACAAAACCTCAATCAAATCTGAAGACCAAATACAATAACATCCAAAAGAAAAGGAGGCAGAAAAAAAAAAATCAAAAAATATATAAAAAAGAATTTATTAATGACAAAATAGTAGACAATAAAAAAAAAATACACATATACAGTGGCTACGGAAAGTATTCAGACCCCTTTAAATTTTTCACTCTTTGTTTCATTGCAGCCATTTGCTAAAAGCAAAAAAGTTCATTTTATCTCTCATTAATGTACACTCAGCACCCCATCTTGACAGAAAAAAAACAAACAAATGAAAAACTGAAATATCACATGGCCATAAGTACTCAGACCCTTTGCTGTGACACTCATATTTAACTCACATGCTGTCCATTTCCTTCTGATCCTCCTTGAGATGGTTCTACTCCTTCATTGGAGTACAGCTTTGTTTAATTAAACTGATTGGACTTGATTAGGAAAGGCACACACCTGTCTATATAAAACCTCACAGCTCACAGTGCATGTCAGAGCAAACGAGAATCATGTGGTCAGAGGAACTGCCCAAGGAGCTCAGAGACAGAATTGTGGCAAGGCACAGATCTGGCCAAGGTTACAAAAGAATTTCTGCAGCACTCAAGGTTCCTAAGAGCACAGTGGCCCCCATAATCCTTAAATGAAAGAAGTTTGGGACGACCAGAACTCTTCCTAGACCTGGCCATCCAGCCAAACTGAGCAATCGTGGGAGAAGAGCCTTGGTGAGAGAGGTAAAGAAGAACCCAAAGATCACTGTGGCTGAGCTCCAGAGATACAGTAGGGAGATGGGAGAAAGTTCCACAAAGTCAACTATCACTGCAGCCCTCCACCAGTCGGGGCTTTATGGCAGAGTGGCCCGAAAGAAGCCTCTCCTCAGTGCAAGACATATGAAAGCCCGCATAGAGTTTGCCAAAAAACACACGAAGGACTCCCAGACTATGAGAAATAAGATTCTCTGATCTGATGAGACGAAGATTGAACTTTTTGGCATTAATTCTAAGCGGTATGTGTGGAGAAAAACAGGCACTGCTCATCACCTGCCCAATACAATCCCAACAGTGAAACATGGTGGTGGCAGCATCATGCTATAGGGGTGTTTTTCAGTTGCAGGGACAGGACAACTGGTTGCAATTGACGGAATGATAAATGCGGCCAAGTACAGCGATATCCTGGAAGAAAACCTCTTCCAGAGTGCTCTGGACCTCAAACTGGGCCGAAGGTTCACCTTCCAACAAGACAATGACCCTAAGCACACAGCTAAAATAACAAAGGAGTGGCTTCGGAACAACTCTGTGAAAATTCTTGACTGGCCCAGCCAGAGCCCTGACCTCAACCCAATTGAGCATCTCTGGAGAGACCTGAAAATGGCTTAGGGTATGTCTCTATCAGTTTTGCACATCGAGAGACTGAAATTCTTGCCCATTCTTCCTTGGAAAACAGCTCGAGCTCAGTGAGGTTGGATGGAGAGCGTTTGTGAACAGCAGTTTTCAGCTCTTTCCACAGATTCTCGATTGGATTCAGGTCTGGACTTTGACTTGGCCATTCTAACACCTGGATACGTTTATTTGTGAACCATTACATTGTAGATTTTGCTTTATGTTTGGGATCATTGTCTTGTTGGAAGATAAATCTCCGTCCCAGTCTCAGGTCTTTTGCAGACTCCAACAGGTTTTCTTCCAGAATGGTCCTGTATTTGGCTCCATCCATCTTCCCATCAATTTTAACCATCTTCCCTGTCCCTGCTGAAGAAAAGCAGGCCAAACCATGATGCTGCCACCACCATGTTTGACAGTGGGGATGGTGTGTTCAGGGTGATGAGCTGTGTTGCTTTTACGCCAAACATATCGTTTTGCATTGTGGCCAAAAAGTTCGATTTTGGTTTCATCTGACCAGAGCACCTTCTTCCACATGTTTGGTGTGTCTCCCAGGTGGCTTGTGGCAAACTTTAAATGAGACTTTTTATGGATATCTTTGAGAAATGTCTTTCTTCTTGCCACTCTTCCATAAAGGCCAGATTTGTGCAGTGTACGACTGATTGTTGTCCTATGGACAGACTCTCCCACCTCAGCTGTAGATCTCTGCAGTTCATCCAGAGTGATCATGGGCCTCTTGGCTGCATCTCTGATCAGTCTTCTCCTTGTTTGAGATGAAAGTTTAGAGGGACGGCCGGGTCTTGGTAGATTTGCAGTGGTCTGATACTCCTTCCATTTCAATATGATCGCTTGCACAGTGCTCCTTGGGATGTTTAAAGTTTGGGAAATATTTTTGTATCCAAATCCGGCTTTAAACTTTTCCACAACAGTATCACAGACCTGCCTGGTGTGTTCCTTGGTCTTCATGATGCTCTCTGCGCTTTAAACAGAACCCTGAGACTATCACAGAGTAGGTGCATTTATACGGAGACTTGATTACACACAGGTGGATTATATTTATCATCATCAGTCATTTAGGACAACATTGGATTATTCAGAGATCCTCACTGAACTTCTGGAGTGAGTTTGCTGCACTGAAAGTAAAGGGGCCGAATAATATTGCACGCCCCACTTTTCAGTTTTTTATTTTTTACAAAAGTTTAAAATAACCAATAAATTTCGTTCCACTTCACAATTGTGTCCCACTTGTTGTCGATTCTTCACCAAAAAATTAAATTTTTATATCCTTATGTCTGAAGCCTGAAATGTGGCAAAAGGTTGAAAAGTTCAAGGGGGCCAAATATTTTCGCAAGGCACTGTATATACAGTATATTGTATATGAAGCACTACCACATATAATGAGGCCCACAATAAATTATCATAAATAGATAATATGAAATCACATACCAGATCAAATACAGTGTAGAAACGCTAGAATACGCTATACAATAGCCAATAATCTATAAATAGATATGAGTACCAATCATGTCATGATAATAAACCACATAGCATATAACTATATGTCACTATAAATATTTGTGTAAGGACATGGTAGACTAACCCAATCCCAGCGCAAATACCACAACTCGTTTCACCACAACAGCTTCGTTAGAAACTCTGTATATGATCTAGTATATAATTTCATATTAACAATTTTTGATTTATTGTGGTCCTCATTATTGGAGTGGTGCCTTTTTCTATAAATATAGTGGTCAAGTTATTTATATCATATTAGATTTCCCTGCTGTACAGTTGTGTTTCTGCCTTGTGGGCATTTTGCCATCTAGTATGTATTTTTTTTATTATCTGCTATTTATGTAATTAATACAGTGTTATTTTGGATGTTTATTATGTTTTTAATTTTTTCTGTCTTCTTTTCTTTTGGTTTTGTGATGTCACTGAGAAAATAATGTGCATGACTTAATCCCTGTGCTATGATGTCATAGTGGGCATTATACCTGTACTGTCTATATTATTATCTCTATACTGTGACTACACAGTGTTTATTAACCCTATACTGTGACATCACTATTTGCATTATTTCTGTACTGTGACATCACTGTGTGCATTATTCCTGTACTCCATGATATTATTGTGTTTATTATCTCTGTACTGTGCTATCTCTGTGTCCATTATCCTGGTAATGTGACAACACTGTGTATATTAACCTGGCACTGTTGCATCACTGTGTGCATTATCTGCACTGTGTGCAAAATCATTATGCATATTATCCTTGTGTTTAAGGAGACCAAAATAATAATTTTTAAGTTCTAAATTCATTGCATAAGGTTGTCACGTTAGATTACTTGTTTCACCCGTTTCATGTTATATTAACTAACCTTTAGCTTCTTGTTTCACATTTAGACCTCTTGTTGAAGTCAGCTCTGCACTTCTTCCTGAAGGTCTTGTTGGGCAGGGAGATTTAACAGCCAATTTTCAGGAACAAATGTTCCTTCAAGTGCTCGTTCCTGATAAATAGCCTGTCTAATAAGGGTGACAAACATGCGTTTGTTCAATCATCGGGTGTATGGTTGATATCACCGAGACAAAAATCACCCTCTGTCAGCAGCACATCGTCCTGTCTAATAAAGCCTCTTCTTCCAACGGACAGTGAAAGTATATGCTGGGAGGAATCGCTTTATTGATCGTTCCCTCTGCATCAGCCTGTGTACTGAGGCCGATGCAGAACGAGCGTTGATCATCATGTTTTGTACCCCGGTTTCAGTGCCTGCTCAGAAATATCTTTAGGTCTAACAGGTTAGGTCTTAAGTTAAATAGGTGACATTTAATGCAGAAGTACTTTGTCACTTTCACCTGAAAGTTTTTTTATTGTGTGAATACAATGGAAAAATGTTTAATACATTTGCGTTTTCCGCATCACCCTCTATGATTCCTCCCTCATTACATTTTACATTTTAGTGTCTTTACTTTTTATATACAGTAATTGAAGAATTTCTGTCTCCAGCTTTGCTTTTATCTGTTTTTTTCCATAATTTTTTTTTCCTTATAGCTTTTTAGTGCGTCATAACTGCCTTTCTGTTTAAGCAGTTTAAATGCTTTTTTCTTATTAATTGCTTCCTTTTACATTTTTATGTGTCCACATGGGTTTTCTCTTGTTCCTAACCATTCTATTCCTATAAGTTATGCACCTCTGACAATGAAAATTTAGGATGCTTTTAAAAATATATTATTTGGGGGGGCGTGGCTAGCCGGAACAGCGATAAGACGCTTACTTCACAGCTCCTGCTGGATTTTGCTGGGATCTGCTTTATATCACCGGAATCCCACTCCTTTGGGGCTTACACTCACCCAGGGGCCTTCCCCAGTGCCCCAGTCAGCTGAATCTGGGTGTTTGGCCGTATCCGCAGCCGCCTGAGCATCAACCGAGTGTTGGGGCCTGTATCCACCTCTCCTCACCGCCCGCCATCTTACCCGCACTCTTAATCGATAAACCCTATTGACGCGGACCTCCGCTCACATACTCACCTCCGCAGCTCCTGTTGGCGATATCGGCTTGCAGGGTCGGTCATCTGGCGTAGCGGCGACCCGGAGCGGCGCCGGCAGCGACGGGGAGCGGAGGACTGGCGGCTCGTTCAGGGTGGAGGACGCCATCTTGAGGCCTACTCAGGGGGATCCTAAGACGCCGGAGCTTAACGCTACGCAGGGGTGAATATCTCCCGCTCCTCACCCTCCCGGTCTTGCCGAGGGGCCTCTGCTACCTCAAGACCCGGTGTGCGGTCCGCGCAGCTTTGGGCTCGCAGAGCAGACACAAGCCAGGGAATCGATGTCTCTGCTGCAGGTCAGCAGAGACGGGCCTTGAGCTGATCCACATCCTTGCTCCGCCCTGACTGTGCATAGACCGGGAGTGGGCCTCTATCCTCGCTCTGGTGCATGGACGGGGGGTAGCTGGTACGGATCCCGTGTCAGCCCTACGACGCACAGGCTCATATAGGCCCTTACCTCCATTGCAAGGGCCCAAGGTCAAAAGTTGGTTGGCGATACTGTGTAAAAGCCCAGTGGCCTACTCGACTCTTCAATCGTTGATCATTGCCGGGCCTAGTACTACAGCATCCTAGCTACAGCATCAGTTAACCGAAGATTGCATCCTCTATATAAATTTCTCAGTGGTTGCCCTACCCTGAAGTAATGGCGGCTTAATTCTGGGGCTCAAGTGCACCTTCTAGCAAATCTCCATGCCTGACAGCCTGTACTGGAATATGTTCCTTCGAAACACTACGTGCTGGATACGCATAATTGGCATCATGGTGAAAGGTAGGAAATCACCATTTAACTAATTATTTTGAATGGGACCGTAGCGGAGAAGGAGAGCCTGGCCCAGTGCGTTCGGAACACGAGGGGCTTATACCCCCGCCGCTTGCGTCCACAGTGACGACTATGGCGGTACCAGTAACTGAAGTGGTTCCCACACACGTTATAAATACGCCGACTCTGCCTCTTCCTCCAACTCCGGAAGACATCCGAGTAGCGGCACAACAAAGAAACAGTGCCTCATCTCAACCTGTCAATGAGCAAAATTCACCCCCACGATACCCACTGTCTCCTAGTACAAGTCCGATTAAACAGAGACCACGTATAGAATTCTCTGGAGATCTGGATCACCTCAAAGACCAACCTTCTCCTAACGCTTCTTTATCAACCCCAACGAATGACCTTGATAACTTCCAGACTACCAATGGCCCGGCTTCTGAACATACCCTAAGAGAAATGCTCTTGGCCCTCCGCAGTTCCCTTCAAACAGACATTTCCCAATTACTTCAACCAATTCAGTCTTCTGTCAAAGCTTTGGACGGGCGGGTGTCGCACATTGAAACCAAAATGGGCGACTTAGCTACGTCACATAACAAAGTTATTGATGCTCATAACGATATAGCGGAAGACGTCGAGACTCTTAAGGCGAAATTGGCTGATATGGAGGACCGTTCCCGTAGAAACAACATCAAATTTAGAGGTATACCAGAGCAAGTCCTACCATCTGAATTGCTCCCTTACATACAGGAATACGTCACGCTCTTGCTGCCTGATTCTCCAACTACAGACATCATCATCGACAGAGTACACAGACTCCCTCGCCCTAGGCATCTAGGAGAAACAGTTCCGAGAGACGTGTTGGCAAGATTCCACTTTTACCATGTAAAGGAAAAGTTACTAAATGCAGCTCGCAAACAGAAAACTTGGCCTCCCAAATTTCAGGACATACAACTCTTCACAGATCTCTCGGCTACAACCCTCCGTCTTCGCAGGGAACTACTCCCGATTACAACAGCACTTCGCCGCAATAGAATTCAATACCGATGGGGGTTTCCGGTGAAGCTGCTTATCGTTAAAGATGGGACCACCTTTACCATTCGTGATCTGAATCAGGGTAAGGCGTTATTATCGATATGGAATCATCCCTCATGATGAGGAATACCCTACTTTCCGTCCAACTACTGGACATAAGTCTCCTATAGCTATGAAGGATATTCCACAAGGGCCACCACTCTTCTGATATGGTGCACAACCCCTCTATTTTGACGGCTTAGCCGGCTAGTTTTTTGAACAAGACCCTCTGAAAACATACAGAAAACCTGTATCTGTCTCTAAACTATTCGTTCCTAGATTTTGTTTATAAACCTTATTTCTTGTGATACTACTCCTTTTTCCTTTGCTGACTCTCTCTCGACCTCTTTACTCTAAAGTGGTAACATGGTACTCAAACTGGCATCTCTCAATGTTCGAGGCCTAAATAGCCCACAGAAACGTACTTATTTTTGGAAAGAGGCTCTCTCACTCTCTGCAGACATATTCTGCGCTCAGGAAACCCACCTCTTACAAAAGGACGCATTCAGACTAAAACACTCCTCTTTCCCGACTATATACCACGCACATCATCGTACGAAGAAACGTGGAGTCCTTGTTGCATTTAGAGACTCAATGGCATTTTCGTTACTGACGCATAGAGCAGACCCCCAAGGTAGGTTCCTCATCATTGTGGGTCTTATTAACAACGTCCCTTACACCATTGTAAATATATATGCTCCACATCGAAAGACCCTAGCATTCATACATAAAGTCCAAAGACAAATTAGAGATGTCCAACAGGGGGCGCTAATCATCTGTGGAGACTTCAGTAGTATCATGGACCCCTCTATGGATTCGACTAATACTAACAGGGATAACTCCTCCTGCCTATACCAATTCCAGTTAAACGAAAACCTTTACGACATCTGGCGGGCACAACATGCGGGCGAGAAGGACTATACCTATTGCTCAGCAGTCCACAACTCATACTCCCGCATTGATATGTTCCTGGCGGATTTCCATATCCTTATGAACTCGAAACAATCTACAATTGAATTAATTACCTGGTCTGATCACGCAGCCATTACTCTCACAATAGAAGAAAAAATTTCATCCTCTGCCACTAGATTGTGGAGAAATAACACGTACCTCTTAAGCCATCCTACATACTGTCCAATCATAGAGACAGACCTCCAGGATTACTTCCAGACTAACGCCTCCTCTACAGATAACCCCTATACTCTTTGGAATGCCCATAAGGCGTACATTCGTGGTACCCTTATAAAAATTGCACATAGAAACAAGCGAGAACGTCAGGGAAAGGTTGCAGAGGCAATGGTAAAAATTCATACCCTGGAACCTGTGAACAAAGCTAAACCTAACCCGGTTACTTCTGAACAACTCTATCAGGCCAGACAACAACTACGTCTCCTCCTTCTGCAGGACTATGAGAAAGCATTGAAAAAAATCTAAAGCCCACTTTTACTCCCAAAGCAACAAAGCTGGCAGATTATTAGCCAGAATGTTACGCACCAGAGCAACTAAATCAAGGATACCATACATCAAACATCCTTCTACCGGAATACACTTAACAGACCCCAGAGACATTGCCAACTCTTTTAAGGATTACTACGCGAGACTCTACAATTTACAGGAACATACCCCTCTCCCATCAGATCATTACACCTTGGTGTCCAACTTCCTAAACGACATTACGTTACCAGGTCTTACAGATGATCATCTCTCGGTCTTAAACACACCTATCACTCTTCCAGAGGTGTTGAAAAATATAAAGACCCTACCTAAGGGGAAATCCCCAGGACCAGACGGCTTCTCTAACGAATACCTACAGCAATTTCAACAAACGCTTGCACCATCTCTTCTGGACTTTTTCAACCATGCCATGTCGGGTGCACCACTTCCACACGAATCTTTAACAGCACTAATCGTCACTCTTCCCAAACCTGGCAAGACAAACGACGTCCCACAAAACTTCAGACCAATTTCGTTGTTGAATTCGGACATTAAGCTATATGCAAAGATACTGGCATCTCGTTTAGCTCCTATTCTCCCAGAATTAGTTAGCATGGATCAAGTGGGCTTTGTGAAAGGTCGTCAAGCTCCAGACAACACTAGACGTGTTCTCCACCTGGTGGAACTACTGGAGCGAAGGAAGATTCCATCACTCATGGTTGCCTTAGACGCGGAGAAAGCGTTTGACAGGATCAATTGGACATTCGCTTTCTCTGTCCTGCAGAGATTGAGATTCTCTGGCCCTATCCTTAACGCTATTTCAAACCTATATTCCTCTCCATCAGCTAGGGTATTCACCAATAATACGTTATCAGACAGCTTCAATATTAGAAATGGAACAAGACAGGGATGCCCTCTCTCCCCAATGATATTCATACCACTGAACCCCTGGCACAGACCCTGCGGCAAAGCGAGAAAGTGCAGGGAGTGAGAATGGCCGACTCCTCTCATCTCTCTATATGCTGATGACATCATACTATCTCTAACTCATCCAGAAACATCTTTACCAGCGGCCATCGCAATCCTTAAACAATATGGAGTCCTTTCCTTTTACAAAATTAATGAGACAAAAACTCAAATACTTCCTTTAAACATCTCCACGCCACTTCTGGAGCTTCCCCAGAAGAACTTCCCTTATGACTGGAGATCAAAGGAGTTGGACTATCTAGGGATCAAGATCACTCCCTCAATTTCCCAGGTGTCCAGAGCCAACTACATACCTCGATTGGCTGGTTTAGAAAAGGAATTTCAGGCCTACACGAAACACAACCTGTCATGGCTAGGCAGAATTTCAGCATTCCAAATGATGCTGCTCCCAAAACTCCTATACTTATTTAGAACTATTCCTGTAGCGCCTCCTCTCGTATTCCTTCAAAAGATCAACGCCACACTCAACAAGCTTATCTGGAATTCCAAGAAACCAAGACTTCCGTCTTCTTCTATCCTATACAGGAAACGGGGCGCAGGAGGCTTGGGAGTACCAAATGTTTTTGACTACTACTTGGCCTCTCATCTTTCTACTTTGAAGGACTGGTGGCATAACAACCCCCACAAATCCTGGATACATATTGAGTCCCAGATGATACCACAGCATAATCTCAAATCCTGGCTCCTTTACTCCCTTTGGACTGAGACGACACCCTCTCTCCCGTCCCCAATTCTACAGCACCTCACAGATATATGGCGCCATATTCACCACGCGACAGGAAAGAAGCAGTCATTCAATATCAAACGAGCTCCGATTGAATTCCTGGAACAAGCGATTATGGACTTGGATTTGTCTCACTGGAGAGCATGCGGTGTTACCTCTGTCTCCCAGATATGGAATGCAGACTCGATAGTTTCATTTCAATTTCTTCAATCTACCTTCTCACTACCCTCTCAATGCCTTTTTTTCTTACCTGAGAATTAAACATTTTCTCTCTTCCAACCACGACAAACAAGTGACCTACAATAGATCTCCACTGGATCTCCTCAAGACTCCTAATCCTTCTACAAAAATCCTCAGCTCAATCTACAACAACATGGGCTCTAAAGATCATCTGATTAAATCCACTCTGCTGCTTAGCTGGGAAGCTCAACTCCATCAAACATTTTTGAGCAAGCAATGGCAGAAAGCATTGGCCTTTACTAAGAAGACCTTCAGATGCGTGACTCATTATGAAACTACTACCAAAATTCTCCTTCACTGGTACTACACCCCGGAGCGACTTCAAAGAATGTACCCGCAGACATCGAGTTCCTGCTGGAGGGGATGTGGTGAGAAAGGATCCCTTTTTCACATAATGTGGACATGTCCTCACGTACGGCCTTATTGGCAGGACGTCTTCCGATGGATATCGTCCTTGGTTGGATACTCTATTCCTCTCTCCCCAGCCTTAGCCTTATTGTTCCTACAGATTGATTCCTTCCCGACAGCTCACAGAGTGATGATTGGCCATACATTACTCTCAGCATCACTGGCTCTCCTACGAAACTGGAAATCATCTACTATTCCGTCCAGGAGGGACTTGGTGAATATAGTGGAGCAGACTTATCAATTCGAAAAGATCCTCGCTCATGGAGTCTTTGGCGACTGCATGTTCCAAAAGAACTGGCTCCCATGGACATTAAAAGTCCACAACTAACTGATGTAAAACTGTCCTTATCCTTCTCAACCTATCATTTGCCTCTGAAGTATCATACCACTATTCTTATTTTTAATGTTTTTGCTACCCTAGGTTGCTTCGCATTCACTATAACTCTTTTATATTGGTCAAGAGACTTTGTTTCTTCTAGGTAATAGCGGTCAGTTCTTTACTTGCTGTTTCATTGATCATTATGCATCTATCGTAACCTATTTTTTTCTCGACCCGATTATTTGCCATTATATTTCTTGTATGTGTTGTTATACATTCTTTAAAAAATATTAATAAAACTGATTGCATTAAAAATATATTATTTAAAGTCTAGAGCCTCCCAGAATGTTCTGCAGACAAATTCTCTTGCTGGTTAGGTAGGGATGGCGTTCGCTTGTGCCAAGTTGCGGGTAGTACACCTCTCCCCTCCCTGACACAATTGCACGCCTCCTACCTCGATCTCCGGTTATCTTGGTTAGAATATGGTCAGCTCACTGCCTTCCTCTGTAAGTTTTCCTTACTTCTCCTGCTCTCATCCTCCTTGACTGACTTTGGAGTCTGCTCTTTCTCACGCTGACACCACCCCGTGTGCCCTCTCTGTTCTCTATGGTATTCTCCTCAGGGATACTGCACCTGGGCTCCCTTCCTATACCAGCCCCTGGGAGTCTGATCTTGACACTCGTCTTTCCCCTGCCAATTGGGATGGGTCCTTCCTGTATAAGCATAAGTTCCCGCCGCCTGGTGACGCTGTCCCGACCTCTTGCATAGGATCCATTCTAGTGTATCCGATCGGTGTTGGCGTTGTGGTTCCGAGAGAGGTACGCTGTATCACATCTGGTGGGAATGCAATGCCCTCAGGCCCTTCTGGGATGCTGTATTCGCTTTGTATACTAAAGTGAGTGGCAGATCCGTTATACCCTCACCTCGTCTAGCCCTTCTCTCCATCATAACGGGGAAAATCTCTGTTGTTAAAAGAGACCTTCTGCGATATTCTCATGGCTGCCAGAACAGTCTCATTCCCAGGCATTTGCGCAGTACTGTCCACCCTGGTTAAGTTCCTACAGGATCTTCTCCTTATTAGGATAATGGAGGCCCTGGTGGCTGAGGACTCGCCCAAACCTTCTAAATTTGAGTCCCTTTGGCAGCCGTGGGTGGTATTCCAGGAGACTTCAGAGTTCTCTTCTTTGTTTACCTAAACTGGAGTTGTCTTGCTCCCCTTTCCTTAGGGAGACTGGTCATTGCTTTATGCCAAATCCCTCCCTTTTTTTTTCTCTCCTACTGTTTCCTTCTGTGTGTCCTTACCCATCCTGGTCTTGTATGTGGTCTTGTGTGTTTCTGTACACCCGTGTTTTCCCCATGTTCCCCTTTCCCTCCAGCATTTGTGTTTTTATCCTGGTAAACGGGTGGCACTGTGATGGCCTTTAACAGTTGGACTTTTCCTTATGTCCTGTAGCTCTCCCTGCCATCACCTCCTCATTACACATTTCTCTATATTGTTACTGTACCACCCGTTACTGGTTTCTCTGTTGTGGGCATTTACAGCCCTCTACCCTAAATGTGTGACTTTTCCATGATTGGGTGGCTTGCGTCCCCCTACTGTCTTATTTGTTGCCTTTGTTTTAGCTTTCCTTTTTATTATTCTTATTTGCAAAAACCTCAGTAAAAACTGATTATACATAAAGTCTAAAGCCTGCGGAAAGGAAAACTGTTG